>CM064338.1:22694716-24060966 GCA_032595735.1 Pelochelys cantorii
TTTGCGGACACCTGTCTATTGGGAACTGACTGCAGCTGTCAACTCTTTGCACATAGGCTGCTGAACAGATGTTAGGCTGCAAGGACTTTTGGCCTCAGTTGAAACTGCACCAGATCTATAGTTGTGACTTAGAAGTGAAAGGTTCCATATCCCATTGTCAGCCCCTGAACCATCATCTAGTTCTCTTCTCATCCAGGAATCCTAACATTTTGATTTTTCATCTTCTGCTTTTGTCTCCTCACTACTTAACTGACTTGTGAATAGAATTTCATTCTAGCCACTTCAGTGCAACTTCAAGTCTAGTTATTAAGTATGTCCAGGCAGTCCCTTTTCTTTTTTCTAAACAAAAGAGAAATGGAATGCAAACAAAGTTAATGAAACAGAAAAGGTGCACATTTCAAAAAGAAAAAGTCAGGAAGTGCAAGATTAAGTCCTCCTGCATTGTTAACTTGATCACTCCAATTTAAATTGAAATTAAGGGTATGTTTAACTTAGAGGTTTTGCTCCTATTGTAACTCAAGTTACTTGGTTGCTATTTAACTTGAGCTAGTGAATAGGTTTATAAATGTGACATTAGACACTCTACATTCTTTTATTCCAAGGCACACAAGTTTGGTTTTTTCCCTAGGGCTCACCCTAGAACAAATGATTGTGGAGTGACTGGTGACTTGTCTTTGTTGCAACAGCTTGCTCAAGCATGAGTGACCACACTGTGAAGCCTTCCAGCTACACACAGGGGCAAAGGGGTTGGCCAAGCATCTGATGAGTTGTGCTGACTCAAACTTTAGTCTGAAATTACAGCCCCACTACATGATTACCTTGAAATCTGCAGTTCTCCGACTTCAGTCCACATCCCCTGGTAGGCCAGCTAGCTTGAGTTTAAAGCACCACTTTATCTGAGGTTGACATTTTAGTGTAACGAGCAAGTTGGCTGAGGGGCCATACTCAACTTATACCTTGAGCTAACAGTGCAGTGAAGTGCAAGCCTTAGACTGGAATGGAGCACATAGGTCTTCCTTACTAGTATGGGAACTCTGTCCTAGAAAGCAGTGACTCTGAATAAGATTGGAGGGCATGGTGGACACTAGTTGAATATAAGCACCCACTGTGATGCTGTGGCCGAAAGAGATGATGTGATTCTGGGATGTGCAAGCAAAGGAATCTTGAGTTGGATTAGAGAGCTTATTTCACTGGTGTGTCCAGTTCTAGTATCCACTGTTCAAGAAAGATGTTGATAATTTGGAGATGTTTCAGAGAACAGCCACAAGAAAAACATGCCTTACTATGATAGATTAAAAGCGTTCAAACTATTTAGCTTAACAAAGAGAAGGTTAAGTAGTGATTTGATTATAGTGCATAGATATCTACACAGGGAAAAAAATACTTAGGAGTGGGCTCTTCAATCTAGCAGATAAAGCTATAACACTATGCATTGGCTGTAAATTGAATCTAGACAAAATCAAACTGGAAACAAGATGTAAATTTTAATGGTGAGAATCATTAGACATTGAAACAATTTACTGTGTGTCATGCTAGTTTCTTTGTCACTGACCATTTTTAACTCAAGACTGGATATCTTTCTAAAAGGTCTGCTCTAGGAATTATTTTGAGGAAGGTCTCTGGCCTGTGTCCTATGCGAGGTCAGACTAGAATGACAGTGCTCTCTTCTGGCCTTGAAATCTATAAACCAGCATTTACCAAGGTGTTAGCTAGCTCATGTTAACTGGTAGTCAACTAATTCATATTAAAACACTGATTAAAAGCTCTAGTTCAGACATACTCTATAAGAAAAATGTTTCCTGAAGTAAAGACAAAAGGAATGAATAGACAATGCAAATTCATGTCAAAATCTGAGTGAATACGTGAGTAAAAAAGTCATAATTTGTAACACAGTATAAGGGTCACAATTAAAAGAAATTATGATTTTTAAAGTTTGTGAATAACAATGCCTTATGCAATCATATCTGCAACTTTTATGACTAACATTCATTACAAGTATCCTTATATTTTGTTTAAAATAGGAGTTAAATCTTCATGGGAAGTCTGTTCAGCATTTAGCCAGTTGTATAAATGCGCTACCTGAAAAAGGTTGTTTGATTTGTTCTCTCTGAGCAGTTGAAGAACTGTCATCCTTACAGAAACCATCCATACTGAAACCAAGAGCTGTGTTTCATTTTAACAGCAATTTCATTACTTATAGCTATCAACAGCTGGCACTGGAGTGTATTAGTGTCTCTCTGGGAAATATGATCAGGGCATCATGTACTTATATGGAAGAGAACATGGTGCAAAATTAGAAACCATTGCGTTTAATCCCAGGCCAGGCTAATCTAACATGATTAGGGGCATTTTCATTCAGGAATTACTTTATAGAATTGACTCTCAGGAAACTTAAACTCAGAATTTTTGTCTTCTTCAAGCATCTCCTTGTTGGCAATCACTGTCATAAGGTTGTGTCCAGCTTCCAGAGTACAAAATACCTTTGTAGAGCTAGAGTGTAGGACTGTGTCCCACACCTGCCCCTGTGTGACCACACGAGTGCCCCTGTAGAGTGCAAACCTTGTTTTCTTCTCGGTAAGAGGTGAGAGAATGGAGCTATGACTCTGCCTTCCCATCTTCATCAGCCACCAAACCCAAGTGGGAAAGAGACTGCTCCCTTTTCAGGGCTGTAATAAACTGCATCCTGCTCCTGCTCCAGAGCAAGAGGGGTGCAGGGGAAGAATTGTGACACTCTGAATCAAGATCCTTCCTGGGGCGACACAACTGTGCATTAGCTCATTGTCAGAGGTGAGCTTCTGGCTCCTCATAACAAAACCTACTAGTATAGTGCATGAAGTTCTTTTCTTTTCAGAGTGACTTGCATGCATTAGGAATATAAACATATGGCTTAGCAGGTTTCTAAAGTTCTCTTGGGGGAAAGCTGCATGTCGTGTAAGGCACTAGCTAACTGGAATTAAAATGACCTAATAGCATCATATTCTCTTGTGAAAACTAACAAGCATTTATTTTAGATCTTTTACACATGGGCTATGTACATCTATCAGAGTTTGACTCTTCATGCTTTATTTCTTTAAACACATTTCTTGCAGTGAATGAAGGAGCCTTTCTTATTGTGTAGATTTAATTTGCCACTGTTACAAACTTTGGCAGATAAAATTTGCTGAGTGAAACAAGATGTGAGTGTGTGTGACTAAACTGACTCATGAGAAATTGTTAATTTCAAATTACCCTTGGATTGGGACAACATATATCTGTTCTGAATGAAACAAATCATTTTTAGAGTGTAAGATGTGCCAATGTGTTGAAACATGATTCAAAAGAAAGAGGGTTTTCAAGTGGATTTTATATCCAGTTATATATTTAAGCCTAGCAAGACAAGCAATTCAATATAGCTGCTAATTGTAATGGGTATGAGAAATGCAGAATTAGGTTAATTAGTCATCACCATGGCTTTTTTCAAACAAAAAAGTTTACGTCAATTTGCCAGTCCAAAGAGAAAAGAAAGGTGTCATTTAGCTCGATAGACACAGAAAAGTAAGGTTCTTTGAGTGGATGAGTATCACGTCATCCTATCCAGCTGTATAGTAACTTCTTCTCTGCTGCTGGTTCCCCTTCTGGGGAATCAGGTGATTACCAGTTTAGGATCCAGAGCTGAAAAAAAAATCACAGGCAAAGTGCTTACTTTTGTAAGTAGGGCCATTATTTGTTCACAGCAGCACTGCAGGCCGTATTTTAAAAGGTATTTATTGCTTATGCGTAGGTGCCTAGTAAAGGGAGTAAGCACCCCGAAGGGAGCTAGATATCTAGGCATTTTAAAAAATCCCTTCAGGCATCTAATGTTTGTTAACGACTGGGATCTCTGCCTCCCTAGTCCCCCAACAAGGAGTCTCTCATAAAATAGGGAGAGTGTGCATTCTCTGTTTTAAAAAGTTTTACCCTTGTCACTGCCCCTGACTTTCCATTTGACCTTGAGAAATCACTACACCTCTCTATGTCCCTTACTGAAATGTATCTAATACAGGTTGAACCTCTCTAGTCTGGCATCCTCAGACCAGTGCTGAACCAGAGAATTTGCCAGGCCATGGGAGTTCAATATTTTCTAGCAGTGTTACCAACATTTCCAATGTTCATTGGGCTCTTAGGGCACGTCTACATTACCTGGAAGATTGATGCCGCCATGGTCGATCTTCTGGGGTTCGATTTAGTGGATGTAGTATAGACCCACTAGATTGAACTCAAAGGGCACCTCCATCAGCTCTCATACTTCTACTCCTCACAAGGAGTAAGGGAAGCTGCTGGGAGCATTTGCACCCGTCAACCTCCCGTTGTGTGGACAGGGATTTAAGATACATCAACTCCAGCTATGTAATTTACATAGACGAAGCCTTAGAAAACATATAAGGGTAAATTAGAGCTCAATAATAGCACAGAGCACTGAGAGCCAGGACTGGGGGCTGTAATCAAATTTTATGGGACCACGGGAAACTTGGCCACACCCATGATAAGTGGATATCTGGCTAACTATCATCATGCTGGACCATGGATGTTGCCAGACGAGAGCGTGCCGGACTAGAGAGGTTCAACCTGTATAAATGTACTAATCCAAAATGTGGCTTTGTGTTGTGAGATTTAATTAATGCTTACAGCATTCTTTTGAAGTTCTTAAAGCAAAGCCAAAACTCTGTATTTTGTTATTAATGTACTTATTACATCTTTAGAAATTAACATTGGTTAACTAGTGTTATGCAAGAAAGTTGCCTATGAAGAATAATTTCAAGAGTCAGGGGTTATAAAATAAAGCACATTTTGATGATTGCGCATGTCAGAGTAGAAAAAATGGGAATTTTTTATAAATGCAAACAATGAAACCCAAAAGCAGCATCTGGAGCAGGCAATGTGGATATTTTTCGGCCTGCTAGGCTGCTTGCATAAGTTTAGTGTTTCAGACCATTTCAACAGACTATATACAACAACTCAAGAGCAGTGTTTATTTCAGAGATGAGGACAGCCTGTTCTGGTGGAGAGCTGAATCATATGTACACTGCACAACAGGGACAGTCCATGTATATCATACAAAACAAATTCCAGCTGAAATACCTGACTATCCAATGTTGGTTTTGTGAGGCTGAACTGGTAAATGAAGGAAACTGTTAATATACAAAAGGGACTCATTGTATTGCAACAAGTCATAAAAGGGAAAAAAATCTGGAGCAGTCTTGACTCTGTCTTTACTTAGTTGCATAGGAAGTATGCAGACCACCTGAGCCTCTTTAATTAAATGTCTACAATATATTTCTACCCAAGTTACACATTTCATATTTCACCTACTGGCCCTCTTGACTACTCTCTCAAGATTACCCTGTAAAAGATTTGCATTTCACTGGAGCTATCAATACAAAGAAGCCTTTTGGTGTGGTTTTGAGGGAGCAATCATCTCTCCATTGCCCCTCTAAAGATTTCCAGGTTACTCTGGGTGGTTGCTGCATTGTTAATTACTATCTAGCAGAGGTGAAGAATATTACCCACTAAGATATCTCAGTCCATTCTGCAAAACAACTTGCAATCTTGCACAGCTTTATCTTACCGGGTGATTGCAATTAGGAAGAGAAAACATGCATTCTGACAGTGCAGCTACACTTCATTGAGTCAAACTCACAAAGTAATTTTCATTCTCTCAAATTAATGCATGCACTCCACAAGCATTGTACTTTATGTTATTCAAAAGAAGCTAATGTATTAAATATTCCATCCCATTGAGTCAGGGTTCAATTTGCTTATTTTTCAGGACAGATACAGCAAGAGTGTGACCACTTTACTCCATTTTTTCCTAAACAACTAACCCAATTAATCTTTCATGGCGCACAGAAATCTTTTAAGCTCATGTCTCTGTGTTACAAAGGTTGTATGGATTTTATGTATACAGACTCAAAATGCAACCTTGTTCAGAATCTCTGCTTATTGCTTTCAAGGTTTTCTGTTACTCTTTTCCTCAAATAATAATAATAATAATTAATAGTAATGTGTTTTCCATGCAATATAGTGCATCTCCTGAAAGCAGGGTGATTTCTTTCACAGATGTGTTTTTCATATTTATGCTTTGAATTATCGACCTCTCATTTGCAAAACATTAAGATCTTCTGCACTAGAAAATGCAGACCCCATTCACAACTCAGCTCCATCCACTTTTTCCCTGATTTATTCCCTGCACAATTCACTTTTCTAGTGGCAGTTGACCCCATCCCATTTCATATATGTACAGAGGTACTCTTCTGTGTGTTAATCAAGTGTTCCCATTACTGTTGTGCTTGAAATGTCAAACTGTATTTGTTCATCCAATAATATTTGAATAAAGTCATATAAGGCAAGGTTTTGAAAACTGCACACACACATACATCCAATTATTTGCTTGCCTGCATTAGCAATTGCATATGTATGCTACTTAGACACACAAATGTTTGGTGATTGCAGGGACCATAGTGGAAAAACATGGACCATACTCTGTTGTATTTTGTCCAAACTGAATCATCTATAACACTTTATTAACCAAAAGTGGGCTGTGTTTACTCCACATCAGAAATGCCTTTCAGAGTTGCAGTTTTTAACAGAGCCTGTGCTACTCCCATATAAATGACTAACTGCTTAATTGTATGGACTGGCAGGTATTTGGAATCCTTTCTAATCTTCTCCCACTATAGAACAAATGTGAAGTAATTGATAAGTGTATTAGCAGAGCTGGTGACAACCACCAATGCAATTCAGAATGTCTCAAAAAGAAGAGATCTGTGCTTGATAATTCCCATCAGTTAAAGAACATTACTTGTCTTGATCATGGCAGGAAGGTGGTTGATGATGCTTCTGGATTGAGGCCTTGTTTTCACTACTAAAAGAGGAGTATCTTTCCTTGGGATAATCAACAAATGAGCTGTTCTGAAGTAATGCTCAGTGATGTCTAGTTTACTGTACCTTGTCAAGGTCAAAACCAGGCTGTGGCGCAGTGCTGACCTCACCTAGCTGACCTCACATGTGGCTACGTCTACACTGGCATGATCTTGCACAAGAACTCTTTTGCGGAAGAGTTCTTGTGCAAAAACTCTTTCAGAAGAGAGCGTCTACACTGGCATGTGTTTTGCGCAAGAGATGTGCTTTTGCGCAAGAGCATCCATGCCAGTGTAGACACTACACTGTCTTGCGCAAGAAAGCTCTGATGGCCATTTTAACCATAGGGGCTTCTTGCGCAAGAAATTCATGTTGCCTGTCTACACTGGCCTCTTCTGGAAGAGCTCTTGCGCAAGAGGGCTTATTCCTAGTGCGGAGAGGAATAACTATTCCGGAAGAAGCCCTGTTTTACAATGCTATACTGTAAATTTACTTCTGGAAGAACACTCGTGCAGTGTAGACAGCCAGCAAGTTTTTGCGGATGAACCGCTGTTCTTCCGGAAGAAGCTGCCAGTGTAGACGTAGCCTGTACATAGTTTATGCCCCAGTACTACAAGCGCTTATCTTCGCGTTTTTTTTTTAATTTTAGGATAGCTTGTGTGCTAGATACTACAAAGTAAAAAATACACTTGTTCGGTGGTAAAGATAAGGCTTACAAGTGTTAGACATGATTATGTGATGTGTTGGGAGGCAGGCATCTCTTCTAGAAGAGTTTTTGCAGAAGAACTCTTCCGCAAAAGAGTTTTTGCCTGAGAACGCGCCAGTGTAGACATAGCCTTCCAGAAGAGAGCGTCTACACTGGCATGTGCTTTTGTGCAAGAGATGTGCTTTTGCGCAAGAGCATCCATGCCAGTGTAGATGCTCTCTTGAGCAAGAAAGCTCTGATGGCCATTTTAACCATCGGGCTTTCTTGCGCAAGCAATTCATGTTGCCTGTCTACACTGGCCTCTTGCACAAGAACAGTTGCGCAAAAGGGCTTATTGCTGAGCGGGAGCCGTCAGAGTTCTGGCACAAGAAGCCCTGATTTCATACATTAGAACGTCAGTTTACTTGTGCAAGAACATGCAGCCAGTGTAGACAGGCAGCAAGTTTTTGCGCAAGAGCGGCCGCTTTTGCGCAAGATCGCGCCAGTGTAGACACAGCCCAGCAGTATAACATCAGCTCCCCATAGCACACAGTGATTTCAGCTCATAGTAGATTTCTGCTCTTCAGCATTATAGCATCAGGCTCCTCTTGCGCAAGTAAACTGACTTTCTAATGTATGAAATCAGGGCTTCTTGCACCAGAATTCTGACGCTCCCACTAAGGAATAAGTCCTTTTGCGCAACTGTTCTTGCGCAAGAGGCCAGTGTAGACAGGCAACATGAATTTCTTGCGCAAGAAAGCCCTATGGTTAAAATGGCCATCAGAGCTTTCTTGCTCAAGAGAGCGTCTACGCTGGCCTGGATGCTCTTGCGCAAAAGCACGTGCCAGTGTAGATGCTCTCTTGCACAACTACTTTAACGCAAGAACTCTTGCGCTAAAGAGTTTTTGCGCAAGATCACGCCAGTGTAGACGTAGCCTCTGTGTTTCCAGTGCATATAAATCCCAAAGTTGAAATGTAGTTGCTTTGAATGGGTTGTCAATGCTTACTAATGTAAGTAAACTATGCAAAACTCAAACTCAGTTAGAGAAAATGGGCACATTATAAGCAAAATAAAACGTAAACAACCTTTTCCAATTTCTTTAGTACTAGTTATCATGCTAATAGCAGTGATTTACCTGTCTGTATAATACAGCAGCCTTGGATGTGGAAGCTCTGAATTGGGTCAAAGTTCAATAGAACCTTTGTAAATTTGCTTTCTTACTACCGTGAAGCCTAAAGGCAAAGCAGGTCTATAAAAGCATTTTCTGCCCTTAAAATCAAGATAACCTTATTTATTACGTCTGATTTACCATTATAAAAATTTGCCTTTGTGTCAGACAAATTTGTAAAGGATTCTGCTATTTAGCAGTTTCCTGTTAAAAATGTAATACGTATTCTTATGGGTCAGACAAGTACAAGAAACAAACACTCCCTAAGACAGAACGTAAATAAATAAATAAATAAACTAACCCATAAACCACAATAAATCTAAATTAGATTAATTGTCTGCAATTTAAGGTGGAAATACCACCACAAAATCATTCCTCTTGTGTACTCCAACAATTTCATGTTGCCTACAATTTACTAGGCATGTAATCCAGCCCCTGCTGATGTTGATGGACTCTCAGGGTATGTCTAGACTGCATCCCTCTGTCGGCAGAGGGATGCAGATTAGGCAGGTCGACATTGCAAATGAAGCGGGGATTTAAATATCCCACGCTTAATTTGCAGAAAAAATGGCTGCCGTTTTTGCCAACTCAGCACTTTGTCGGCAAAAAGCGGCAGTCTAGAGGGGGATCTGTCGAGAAAGAAAGGCTTTTTCGACAGATCCCTTATGCCTCCTGCAAGGAGGTTTACAAGATCTGTTGAAAAAGGCTTTCTTTCTCAACAGATCCCCCTCCAGAGTGCCGCTTTTTGCCGACAAAGTGCTGAGTCTGCAAAAATGGCGGCCATTTTTATGCAAATTAAGCACGGGATATTTAAATCCCCGCTTCATTTGCAATGTCGACCTGCCTAATCTGCATCCCTAGGTATATATTTCATTATTCTTCCCATGTGTATTTTCAATGGAATGTTGGCACCACTTCCAATTGCACCACATTCTATGACTTCACCATTTCTGCAGCAGAAGCCAATGGCAGAAACAAAATTTAACAGTCACATTTGCTGAGGGGTTCAAATCAAAACCTCTCGTGTGAACAACCCCAGTCTTTAAGGGAAGTCAGAATCTGGATCTAGATCCGCTTCTGAATTTTGTAATTGGCAAAAAAGTATTTTTCATACCAATGTACTATGAAATAAGGAGATCTGAAGCCAGCAATGCTGAGTTTAACACATACAGAACCGGGTCCTTTGAAATGAACCGCAAATAGGTCAGACATCAGAATGAGCTACCAAAGGATCAGATCTTGGCATAATCTGCACAGGTTGAACTTCTCTGTCAGAAGCAGGCAGGTCTATCATTTGCTTTTGCAATGAAACAGACAGTTTGCCTGCAGGCATAATCAGACACATTTGTGGTCAAAAGATCAAGAAGCCAGTCACAGCAAATTAAATCCAGATTTGAAAAGTGGAGCTGAAATTTCAGTCTGCTATCACAACACTGGCTAATCAATAATCTCTAGAAAGTCTCTCCTACTGTGTCCTATTCCAAAACTCAGAATAATCAAAACTTGTTGGTTAATTTTAATGACAACTTATGTCTCCAAAACCTCCATTTTATATCATTGCAGTTTTAAGATCTATAACCTTTAGGGACATTTGTGTGGAATTCCGAATGGTGCTGTTGTGATTACTCTGGGGTAATGCTAATACTGATTTGCACAGGATTGGACCTGGCTACTATATCAACAAACACTTAGAAAAGGCCCTGTCTGCAAGGTGCTGAGTGCTTCAAACAGGTGCTGAACACTCTCAACACCCATTGTACTCAATACCTTGCAGGATCCAATCCCAAATCATGCCAACCCAACTTAAATCACGTCTTTTCCAGGTTTACTGGCCTAGTGGATAGGGAGGATGCAATAGACATGATGTATTTTGATTTTTAATATGTCTTTTGACATAATCTTTCAAGGCTGAAATTAATATAAGGTGAGTGCACAACTGATTGAAAGATCATATCCAAAGAGTAATTATCAGTGATTTGCTGTCATATTGGGAGGGCATATTGAATGGGATCCTACAGAGGTCTGGTACTATTCTATATTTTCATTAAAAGATTAGATAATGGAATGATGAATGTGTTTATGAAATTTGTAGATGAAACAAGCTGGGAGGGGTTGCCAGTACTGTGAAGGAAGGATTAAAATTCAAAAGAACCATGATAAACTGGAGAATTGTTCTCAATTCAACAAGATGGAATTCAGTAAATAAAAATGTAAAATATTTCACCGAGTAAGGTTAAATCAAATGCACAGCTACAAAATTGGGAATAACTGGATTGATGATTGTACTGCTGAAAAGAGTCTGAGGGTTATAGTGGATTGCAAATTGAATATGAGTCAATAATGTGATGAAGTTGTGAAAAAAGGCCTCCTCTGGAGTATTGTGTCCAATTCTGGGTGCCACGTTTTAGGAAAGAAAGTAAGAAAAAGATAAAAGAATTAGAAAACCTGACATGGGAGGAAAGTCTAAAAAAACAAAATCTGTGTTTGTTTAGTCTTGAGAAAAGGGGGAGGGAGGATGGATGGACCTGATAATAGACAGTTAAGGGCTGTTAAAAGAAGACTGTGATGAATTGTTCTTCAGGTCGCTTGAAGGTAGAACAGAAAGAGTGGGATTAATCTGAAACAAGGGAGATTTGGGTCAGATATTGGGAAAAACTTTGTGTCTTCAAGCACTGGAGTAGGCTTCAAAGGGAGATTGTGGAAAATCCACCATCACTGGAGGATTTTAAGAACAGTTTGGACAACCATCTGTGAAAGATAGTCAAGGGTGGGCAAAGTGGCCCACCAAGCCTTTGGATCTGGCCTGTGGCCCAGCGGGAGCCTGGGGCAGGATCTGTGCCTTCTGCACCCTACACGCTGCTCAAAGTGGCTAGCTGCAGGAGTCATGTGTTTTCTGCACTCAGCATCCTGCCCCTACCCCAACACAATCTTGCAACTCCCATTGGTCAGTTTTCTCCAGGTCAGAATCCTTTCCTGCACCCATACTCATATCCTCTCCTGGACCTCCTGCATCCTAATCTCCTGCCCTCTTTCATCCAAACTCCCTCCCAGACTCCACATTCTCTCCTGCATCCCAATCCCCTCCCTTCCGCAGCAACACCTCCTCCATAATGTCATAAAAGAGTGAGGCCCTTGACCACTTACAAAATTCTTGGAGTGTCCCCTCATCAAAAATTATTGCCCACCTCTGGTCTAGGTTTACTTGGTCCTGCCTCGGTGCAGGGACTGATCCCTTCCAGCCCTACATTTCTAAGATTCTTTGAAATCATTTGTTATCTCCTACATATCCAAGGCTTCTGAATCAGGGCTCAAATTCTCAGCTGGTATAAATCAGCATAGCTCAAATAATGTTAGTAGATCTATGCCAATTAATGTCAGCTGAAAATCTGATCCCAGGTCTATGTTTTAATAGTATCTTGCTGTCATGTACTTCAGTCTCTCTGCCTACAGGGCACTAGAAAATGTTTCGTCCTGAGGATTAAATGGATGTGAATCAGAAATTTGATGGCTATATAAAGTTGTTAATTTCCAGCAGAACTCCCATTGACATAAATTGGATCTCTATGCATGGATTGAGATATTTGGAATGATTCTTGAATGGAGAGTGGTTCATATTTTGTATTTCAACTACCATCACCACCACTTCAGAAGACTATCCACTATGATTAATAACAAGGCAAAAAATAAAGTGACTGCTGGCTTCACACTCCGAGATGAAAGGCTTGTGTGAGCGATAAAGATGAAATCAGTGTGCCTGAATGGTTTCTTTCATTGACTTAAATTACATTTTGTTTACTGGGATTATGAGCCTAAAATTTGCCAAACATTATTTTTAATCAATAAGGCCTATTTACCAGATGGGTTTTACTACCTTCCTTCACATTTCTTGTTTAACTCACTATGGTACGAGGCATACCATGGTAAATGCAGCAGCTGATGGTTCAAGGCAATGAATACGTTATTAAATTCTGAAACATATGTTGCACATTAAATTGTATCTGAGAATTCTATAGAGTCCTAATAAAAAAAGAAAATGACTGATTGAAAGTAGGAGTGATGAACAGTGGAATTGGGGTTATTGATGGCCCTACTTTATTAATTGTTTTCATGAACAATTACATGATCATTGATCCTGGTCATTGTATATAGTCTCTGTTGTTTTTGCTCCATGTGAAATCAAAAAGTTTAGCATATCTCTTCTTGGCGTGGCAGCAGCAGCAGACTCCTTGCTTAATTATAATAGACCCTGATCTAATTCCTAAAGCATAAAAAACAAAGTCGCCCATGCATACAAGAGCATTCCATTGAAAAGGAGTAGCTGAAAAGGTAAAGCACATAGTCAATTTGCTGGGTCTTTCTTTGAAGTGGATAACCTCAAAACTGGGTCATATAAGGGACTATAAAGATATCCTAAGACCAGTGGCCACAACAGACCTTTGATCAGATGGTTATGTATTATTACGAGAAGCCTGGTGGGGCAGAACAAACAAGGATTCCCAAACAGCCTATTTGCTTGCTCCACTACAGTTTTTCTACTAACCTCCCCTAACTTTTCTCACCTTTTATTAAATTATACATTTCCTTAATCACCTGAAGAAATCAATAAATCTAATCTAAATCAAAATTTACACCCATATCAACATCATAACAGTTCTAAACTGTTGCAATCATGTATCTCAGAGGGAAGAACCTAGTGATGGTCACTGTGTTCTGATTCTCTTAGGCCATGTCTATATTAGGTGATTATTTAAAATTTACTAAGTTCTACTTCTGGGCACCTGATTTTACAAATTTGAAGTTCCATGTCCTCACTACTGGGAAGAATTGAATGTAGTCCGAGGTAGTGTGTCCACATTAATGGAGCCCGCTTCACTCTGAGCCCTAAGAAGCACTCTGGGGAGCTGCGGGAGGCCTCCCAGAGGCCAATTAGTTCAAATTAGTGGCACCGGAGCATCTACACTAACACTATTTTGGACTTACAGTTCGGGAATAGCATTACTTCCTGTGAAAAACAATACTACAGAGTTCAAATTCCGTGGCCCCTTATTCCAATAACAGGCATGGTAGTGGGTACACATCGCTTAGAAAATTGACCCTGGGGAGCTAATTTCGGACTAAGGTCCTAGTGTAGACCAGGCCTTACTGGTGACAAAAACGCCATCAGAATTAAGAACTTTCAAAGAAAAATTCATAAGAGAAACATGTTGTAAGAAGTAACAAGATATAAGTAAAATGAATAAGAAAGGAGCCTAGAAAACATCATATGGCTCCATGTCACTGATTTTCCCAATATACCTAAGACAGGTAAAACTCCATTTCCTGCAACTATAGCCAAACAAATAAATGGGGTGCAGGGAGAAAGATGCATGCCCTATGGGACTGAGTCAATAGACTTTCCATTTACATTGCTTGGAATTAGGTGAAGTTCTAGATGCACAATTCTTTTAGTATTTAGCACACACAACAGGCAGGACATATACTATGTAAAACCTCCTAATTGGTCTGTTGCTATGTACCAATTTACTTACATGACCTTTGTTTTTAAGAAGAACTGCTGACTTCAAAAAAGGGGTGTGACTTGGAAAAATATGGATTAAGTCAAAGATAAATGAGAACACTTGCTACCCTGGAAATATGTCAAATGACTATAGAAGAATATCAGATGTCCTAATGCCACTATAGAAATCAAAGGTATGTGCTTATCTAGAATATTGTGTTCAGTTCCAATCAATCTATTTCAAAAAGTACAAAGACAAATTGAGGGCTCAGAGGTAAGTGCCAAACATGATTAGAGGCATGGAAAGATTTCCATAGGAAGAAATACTGTAAAGATTGGATCTGTTTTGTTTAGAAGGGAGATAAATTGGAGAGGACATAAGAGGTATTCAAAATGAAGGTGTCGGGAAGGGAAATAATATAGTTCTGTTTTCCATTTCTCTTACACAAGATTAAGAGGCCAATCCATTAAACTCAAAAGCATGAGTGGTGGGTATAGGAAAGAAGGGGAGGCAATACCTTCCCTGGGTCTTAGTGCTCAACCTCTCCGCTCTTCTGGCCATTCCTGAAGGTTCCCACAGCAGGTTGTTGCTGTGAGAGCCTGATGAATCTTCCCCTGAAGTGGATCTATTAATTTAAAAGTGAAAAGCCTTTTAGCTTGCCAGACCTACCAGCATAACACTGAACCCATGAAAGAACCATTAAGTGGTAATGAAGCCATTTAACAGGCATGTGCCAACCAGGAGATATATAATGCCAGTTGCTGAATTTACTGACAAAAACAGTTGTGCATTATACGTCTAAAAGATCTTAGTTTAAAATTTGCATTAAATATTTCATTTGTTGCTGAAGATTATAAAAATCACATCTCTAAAAATCCTTGCATAAATTTTTAGATGCATAATTTGATACATAGTCTCAGAAGGGTAACCCTAACCTTTGTTAGCCTTAAAAAACAATGAATAATCTAGCAGCACCTTAAAGACTATAAAACATGCAGATGGTATCATGAGCTTCTTTAAGGTGCTGCTAGACTATTTGTTGTTTTTTAAATTTTTTCAGTTACAGACTAACTCAGGTACCCCTCTGAAGCTTTGTAAGCCTGTATCTGCAAAAACAAAGAGGAGTCCTTTTGCACAAGCTATGCAATTTGAGCTACGCAAATTGCATAGCTTATTTAGAGTTAATTTCAAAATAGCTTATTTTGAAATTTGGGCCTGTCGAAAGCTATTTCGAAATAATGGGCACACTGTCAAGACATGGAAAACGCTATTTTGGGATACCGGAAGCCGCTGTCTAGACATACCCTTAAAGACGAACAAATTTATTTGGGCATAAACTTTTGTGGGTAGAAACCACCAATGCGTCTGACAAAGTGGTTTTTACCCACAAAAGTTTGTTCCCAAATAAATGTGTTGTCAGTCTTTAAGGTGCCTCAGGACTCCTCGTTGTTTTTGAGTAGTCATGTTTAGCCTTAAACAATTGGATCTTCAGACAGGTAGTTTTTAAAATAAATTATTCAAAAGACCACCCTTATCTAAAATATGTATTTTAATTCTAAATACTACAGTACAAAAACTTGCTTCCAAAATCTTTCTGTCTTTCTGTCCATCTCTGCTTTCATTTCACTCCTGTTGAAGAGAGCCCTTAAAGGGACAACATTCCTTTCCTTTCAGATTGCTGGACAAATGAGTTTCCCTTTCTTTATTTTTGACTATTTGATAACTAGTTTTAAGAGAACCCTCCAGCAAAATTAGTACCTTATTAAAATATAAAATCTTTTTTATGCCAAAAATATTTGGAAACATTTTTAACAAAAACACATGGGCAGTGGATGACGGCCCAGTTTAGGAAGGGAGCTGAAGCCTGACCCTTCTGCTCAAAGCCACACCCCTTCCCCAAGACCATGCCCATTCACAACCTTCCCTCCCTCCCCCAGCCAAGCCCCACCCAACCCCCGCGGAGGGCCGGGGTTGCTGTTCAACACAGTCCCAGCCTTCTCTGGCTGCTGGGAAGCCGGGCTGCCACATGGCATGGCCTCAGCCTTCCCTGGCCACTGGGAAGCTGAGCTGTTGTGCGGTGCAACCCCAACCACTCCTCGGCAGTGGGGCAATTTTGGGAAGGCAATGTCTTCCTTTGTCTACTTTAGCCATCGACCATGCAAAAACCTGGTTTCATAACCATGTCTATTATTATGAAGATCTCACAAACTATATTAGTGTTCCTTTTTTCTAGAAGCAATGAGCTTTGCTATGAACACACTAAACTACTCTGGCGGATTAATTTAACATAAAGTCTGTGTTTTAGTGTGTTAAATATGTAGTAATCGGGAGTGATTACATTATGAAGGGTTAAAAGTACATTTTAAATATAAAATCAGCTTAGAAATACTGTTTACAAAAATGTAAAACAGAGAAGAGCTGCAGCGTGTATTCAATAATATTTAATGTTGTATTCAGCAGGAGAGCTGACTTACCCTTACCACAAAGTTTTTGCAAATAAATCTCTGACAAACTTCAGGGTATAGCAAAAAACCCACCTGTGACTGACATTTTTTATTCCCAAATATAATGCTTTTAATTAGGTACCTTCTGCCTGTCCAGTCTTCACAATCTGGCACGCAGTGGAAAACTTGCTCCATTTTCTTTAGAATGAAAGAGTGTTTTATTCAAATGTAATTTGCTACATTTGGGTTTAGGGATTTGGCAGGAAGGGGTGAACAGAGACGGGGAGGGAAGAAAAGAGGGAGACAGTAGGGAGGAGGTGGAACCTGGGCAGAGCAGGTGTGGAGTATGGGCGGGGCCAGAAGCTGGGGAGCTGGCCTTCCCAAGCATCAGCTTCACCCACCACCCAGACTCACAGACAGCATATTTTAAAATGGTTAAAAAAATACTTTTTACATAGAGCATTGTTAGGCTGAGGTACTTATTGTCACAAGGTATGATTGAAGCTGAGAACTTGGCAGAAGACCAGGGCAGTCTATGAGTAACTAGAATAACCCACAGCTACATTAATTAGCACTGAAAAAATTAGAAGGGAAAAAAGTGCCAGAGCTAAAGCCTATTGAATTTATTGGGAAGAACTTAAATTGGCTTTGGATCAGTCATTAAATCCCTGTACTTCAGGGCATAAGCCAACAACAATTTGTAGGGGAGTAAAGAATAAACTTTCCATGCGGGAAGGTTATTGTATAATTTTCCTTTGTGGTGTTTCTTATCCCTTCTTTGTTCCTTGCATCAGGAACAGGGCACTGAACTAAATGATGCCAGTGTAATCCAAAATTTCAATCCATAGGTTTCAGTTAATGCTGCTTGGACTTCAAAGAAAATGCTCTGTGTCAAAAACTGCACTTTGGTTTAGCAACATATAAATTTTATGGCTGATGTCTAAGTACCTAAAAGTGATCTGCCAAAAAGGAGTGTTCTCAAAACTGAGATTTAATCAGGTCACGTGAGTAGAGTAAATCACATCAAAGGAGCAATAAATCTATTGTAATGAGAACAGAAGCAAATAAACAGAAAGGAGGAATATACATAAAGAGATTTTTGTGTCTGTCTGCAAGTCCATTTGTTTAAGAACTCCTCCTAAGCTAGGACCAGCACATTTGATATGCAGCTTCATCTCATCCTAACTTAAAGCAAGGTCAGGGTTTGGTTGTGCCAGGAAAATAGGATGTGCCTGGATTTGTATTGTTTTTCATAACATGGAAATGGAGGGGCCAGAGAGAGGAGGGACACAATCCTCACAGTCACCACTGGGGGCAGTGAGTGCAGGGAAGAGCTATCCTGCAGAGTCATCACTGGGGGCAGCCGCACCACCAACGGAGTGGCCAGCTTGGGATAGAGCTCACTGTCTTGCCTGCCACCCTCCCAGGTAAGTGGCCCCTCTGCCTCAAACTCTTTCCTCCCAGCCCTAGGCCCCAATGCCAGACCAGGTGGGGAACACCCCCTCTCCGCCCACAACCCCAATGCCATTGCCCCCCCGGCAGCCAACCCCTCCCTGTGCCGCTAGGCCACCCAGCATGATGGCTGCTGTGGGCCAGCCTGCATGGCTCTTCCTTCTCCCCTGCCTGGCCGTCCCGGGGTATGCCAGTGGGGGAGGTTTGCGCAGATCCCAGCTTCCTCCCAGCTCCCCAGGCCGGGCCCAGGGAGCACCACCGCAGGAGGCCTATGCGGCCCCGCCTTCCTCACCCCAAGCTGGGCCTGGGGAGTGCTGGCAGCAGAGGCCTATGCGGCCCGAATTCCCAGCCCTGGGCTGGGCGCCTCCCTCATCCCCCATCCCCGGGCTGGCCTTGATCCTCCCATCCCCACAACCACAACCCCCCTAGCCCTTTCCGAAACACTGGCCCTGGACCAGCACCCCTGCTCAACAGCCCCCCTCCTCCAAGCCCCTGGCTCAGGCCTCCCCCAAGCACGGGGTCTCCTCCCCCACCCAGCTCCAAGCTAGCCTGGGGAGCACCAACAGGAGGCCTACACCCCTCTTCCCCACCCCTTGGGCCAGACCTGGGCAATGCCAGGTAAGCCTGCTAGTTTCATATAAAACTTCCTTACATCCAAAGCATATTATCGCAAACAATGAAAGCTGAACAAGAATAAAGATGCTAAATACCCATAAATTCTATCTTGATGCCATACACAAAAGAAATTTTATAGCGGCTATTTCTTGTAAAGATCCAGTTTCTTTAATTGACAGATGAGGAAATTACAAAATCTGCTGTCAGGACTAAATAGTTATTTAGAATTAAGACCAAAAAAAGGAAAAAACAAAAACCAAAACCAATCAAGAATCACATATTAGACAACATTGACAATGCAGATTGCATGTAATTAGAGACAGAAATCTGTAAAATAAAAAGGCATGATACCATATTCATCTGAGAATCATGCAAGCAATTTGCCTTTTGCAATTTTCTTTGGTAAAAATGTGATTTGAATGCGTTAATATTAGGATTGGGTAAATGTAACAGTTAGGAAGAGCAGTGGGTAGGCAGAAATCTTAATTCATCCTCTTGCTGTGCCAGCTGTGTATATATGTCCTGTGATGTTCTTCTTGATTATACCTTTATGAAATGCTAAATGTATCCATTTAAAATTTTGGTTGCTGGGATACCAGACTGAAGTTGGCAACTGTGCAGATCAGCCCTTGAGGTTTTATGAAAACGTGCAGTTGATTGAATAGACATAGAATAAGTCTAAACATGTATCCAGATATCTGCAGAATAAAGGGAGCAATCAGAAGTGATTACAATTGTGCCAAAATCATTGGGTGCAACATCTTTCAAAAACAGAATGTCGTGTGACTGGATGTCCTTTTCCACTTATACTGGAGGAACTAGAGAGCTAACTCCAGCAGAACGAGGCAGCGAGACACGAAAGTGGGTATCCACAGCTCATAGGAATGCTTTCCCTGTTCCCCTGGAGCCTGCTGGTGTTCCTTCTCTGTACGGAATAGTTAGGACTTTGTGGGTTAGAAGGGGCATGCCAAGGTGAGGAGAGGTGGCACTAGAGTTGCATGTGGGTGTACTCCCTTGTGACCCCAACTCCCCATTACACTGTGCTTTTGGAGAGTTTGGGGACTTAGGTGCAAGAGGAGAGGAAAATCAAAGCCTGGACTCCTGAGGGTGGTGAAGGGACAGCTTCCAGTTAAACCATGGGATCTCATGGGTTCAAGACAAATATCTCTGCAGAGTCTGTAAGTCATAGCCTCTCCTTCAAGCAGCTTTCCTCCCCCCTCCCCCTGCAAGGTTAGAGATCCCTCCCTCCTCAGGGGAGAATGGGAAGGAAACTGTGAATTGACCCTTTTTGTCTGAGTAAAGAGTGCAGGCAGCAGAGGTGAAAGTAAGAGGGTGCGCCCTGTGCGTAGCTCCAGCAAGAGCTGGCTGGGCTGCGGCAAAAGCCAGCAGGGAGCTATTCAAAGAGCTGGCAGGGATCCTAGTTGCAATAGGACAGTATCTGTAAAAAATTTTAAGTTACTTTTATTGCTGGCAGGCGCTACAAAATTGATAGTCTAATACACACCTCTCCATTTTCTAAAGAGGAAGGTATCACAAGTCAGGAAGCCAGAGAAGTATGTTCACCATGTTACAGAAAGTCAGGCAGGAATAACAGAGGTGTCCAAGCATAAAAAAAGAGGGGTTTGCTAAATGGAGGAGATATAGGAGAAATAAAATGTAAAAGGAAATAAATAACAGATTGTTTGTAAGGCAACATTACTATAATAGCCTGAAAGAGGAAGAGGATTAGGATTCATGACTGTGAGATGGTTTACTCAGTGGTTTGATAATCATCTCTGTTTCCAAAGATTATACATTTAAAACATTCATAGCAGCCAAAACACAACACAGCATTAATGCTGCCTTTTAAAAAAAATATTTGTGACACAGGGCAAACTTCCAGATTTAGGCTACTGAGGAGTGAAGCTTTCTTACATAAAAAAAATAATGCTGCAAAAATGTTTATTTACCTTTCCATAGGACATCACACCATAGTATCTGAGCATCTCCAAACATGAATGAATTTAACCTTACTACACCCTGCAAGAGAGGGAGGTGGTGAGGTATCTATTTTGTTAAAGTACCTGGAAGCCTTCTGGCATGTGCATTTACACATTAACATTTATTTATGGTAGTATTTTAAAAATCGCCCCCCTTTGCTAGTACTCGAAACAAATGCTTTCCTTATCATGTGATAAGAGACTGAGCCATTGGAGCATTCTGGGTATTTGGGATTTGTATAGGCTCTGTACTAGAAATAATACCTCAGTTGTACAAACATCAAAGTTACTGGTATAGAAATGTCTTAATCTTTTCTGCTGTCAAAACTGGTAGGCTCAATTTTCAGAAATGCTGAGCACCTGCATCTCCAAATGAAGTCAGTGAAAGTCGTGGGTGCTCGGGACTTTCGATAAACAGATCCATTGTGTGTTATAGTTTCTGGTCCCTGGCACGTACATCTTCTTATGACTCTTTCCACAGTCTCACACACACTAACTCTTTGTAAGTTTTTTTAAACTTTGGTAAAAGTAAATCAATTTGCTTACAAAACCAATAGTATTCAAATCATGATTCATGACATTTCTCTTCCTTCTGGGGGCTCCTTCCGACCTTTTTTTTTTTTATGTAGACAAGGATCAGAAATGCTGGCAACATAGCTCTGAAAGGGTTCTTCCCAGAACTGGAGTATGCCAAATTACTCACTGTTGATGTGGGCAGTATCCATAGTGCCTGGATGGGAATTGAATATTCTGCCTACATCCTGTATTCCCAGATTTTGAATGTTATGTCCTACTCATGTGCCATTTTGAGAGCAGCACAGATGTGCCTACTTCCTCCACTGAAAATAAAGCCAAATAAGAAACAATTCCCCCCCCCCCAAAAAAAACCCCACATTTCCTTAAACCAGCACCTAAGTTTTTACTTTTTCAGGGATATTTGGTAGAGAATCCTGGCTCTTTAAATATAATGTAGGAATGTGCCTTCTTTAGTGGGGTAGTCCAAGAAGCATGTTAACCTACAAAATTTTTCAGACAACTGGTCTGTGCAAAAGCATATTTAAATTACTATTATTCCATCCTTTCACTCTTCCATGCCTGTCTATTTGCTTTGCCCACTTGTTGCATCTTATCATAAACTAAGATATTAAGCACTTTAAAGCTGAGACTGTCTTATATTGTGTACGTCTGTACTGTGTCTAGTTCAATGGGGATTGGATTACTAGCAATCTGGTGATATGATTTTCTGGCCTGGTGATTCCAAGATGCATGTTAGAAGGGATCTGTTCACAAGCACTGTGGATACATCCAATGATATGCCGGCTCAAGTTACCATTCAGCATACAAGTCTATGATAGCTTTGCTCTGAATATAACTACATTAGCTGTCAGCTACTATTTGACTTGTTATCAAAGGGAACTAAAACTTTTCTGAATATATGAAAAGATCAACTTCCGGGGTATTAATAACAGATATTGAAGGCAGAAACAACACTGGTTCATCAGAAGCTCTTTAGATTGTTCTTAAATGGATCTTCTCAATTTAGGATATTACTATTGTCTTTAATAATATTATCAGCATGATAGTCTATCTGACCTCCAATTATACCTTTGCGTCATTGTCCTTTATTTTATTTGCATGGTGCTTTTATTAAGAAATAACTTCATATGATATCTAATTGGGTCAAACGTCAACTGAATGAATTACATGGAATGTATTATAGCAATAGAATAATTTGCCTAATGACACTATTTTTTCTCTTTGTGGCCATTTTGTGATCAGACTGCAATATCTACTTATTTATATATTATCTTAATTTAATTGGTGCACTTTTGCAATTTGTAAGATTCTGTATTGATTGTGATCAGTTCACCTGCAAATCCTTAAAACTCAATATATTCCTAGCATTGGTGCTAGTAAAATGTTATTGCTCAAATGTCTGGGAAAAGTGAATACAGCAATTTTCTGATTGACTGACATACCTTGATTGTTGCCAAATCATATCTCAGGAACTAAAACTGTCTATAATCAATTGTTTGTTGTTTTTTATAGTACCTCCTTGATTTAATAATTATAAGGCTCAACTCCTGGGCTGCATTCAAGGTGGGTTCTGCACAGTTCAAAAGGTACTTAGTGGGAAACACAGATGCCTAGAACTGGTGTATTCATGTGCCTACCACTGCAAAGGACACTCCTGATATAGTCTGGGACTGACGGAACATACAGATGTTCTGGCCACAGCCCCTTTCATTTGGACATATTCTTACAAGATGGCTAATAGGATGGTGGCATAAGAATAGCTTCAGTGGTTTTACACCAGTAAGGATTTTTTCTATGCTGCAGGAATCCTCCACTGTCAAAATGAACTTTAAGGCTGCTTTATGCCACCTTCAACACATCAGAGAATATGGATCAGTATTCATTAAAATATTAAAGATTTATTCCTGCCTTGTGCTTTTGATAAGATTCTGAGTTTCCTGACATCTTCTGAACTCGTACTTGTAAGGATACACTGTAAGAAGCAGTGACTCTTCTTGATAGTTGCTATGAAACTCACACCTTTGACATTGCTTTTCAGGTGCCAATGCTATTATAGTAATGTGATAGGTGAATCTTTGTAGCTTGATCACTTGTCAAAAGCTTTTATCAATTGCTTTTATTCTCTAGATTATAACTGGCTATTACAGTCATGCTGGTTGAGTTGGTTCTGCTTTTAATTATCCCCTTTGGGTCAACTTTCTTCTCTGATTCATCTTTGCTTTTACTAACAAGTGTTTGTTTGGGGGAATTCTGTGTAATCTTCTGGGAAAGTATCATTCAGCTGCCAGTGCAATGATTCTGCTTTACAGTGACTCTTAGCCTAGATCCTAATCAAACATCATTTAATGAATTGCCTAAGACAGCAAAATATGCTGATAATGTTGAGTAATTTTCTTTGTGAAGTGTGACTTGTGGCTGTTTACATACATTAGGCATTTTTGTTTTCGAAGCTTCTTATCACTCTGGTTCTGAATTTAAGACCAGCTATTCCAAAATAGCATCTGGCTGTGCCTTTACTCTGACTGAATTAATATATTCTTGCAATCCTTTTATTAAGTTGTACTCACTTTACTTGAGTAGAATTACATTAGGGGAATCCCTAGCTGATTCCTTAAGGTAGCTTTTAAGTCCCCTTATGCTTTGGAGTGGCACAGAGGGAACTTAAGAGAGGCAGTAGGATCTGCCCCCCTCTTTTTAGCTTAGTTAAAGAATTACTTGATGTTCTGTATGCAAATTTTATTTTTTCCAACAGCAAGTTTATATTTATGTAGATTTGCTGCTTTTTTAGATGTTATTCTATGTAGTGGAACATTGAGATGTTTGTTCCTGCCATGTCTTTCTGTACTTTATTCACTTATTCCAGTCATAAGTAATGTACAGTTTGTAACACTAATTTCTTTGTTTTCAATTGGTTGCTGTTTTGGTAAAAGTATGCATTTCTTATGTTTTCATTGACATTCTTTCAGGGCCCATCGCTTCATTTGAATTGAATTTCTTATTGTTTGAGTCCTTTTGCCAACATATCTGGATATTTATTTCACTGCTCTCTTCAGTAAGCATCTTCCCACGAAGGTCTTGCATCATGGGATACGTATTTATAAATACTAATCTTATGATTCTTGCTACCATAGTTTAAATGGCTGTGTGTGGTTTCTTCTCATGAAAAAACTGATATGTCCTTACTATAAATAAGACCAAAATCTTCCTATTTCTGTCTGTCTCAAATCTAAACAGCTCAGTTTTCCACTAAGCAAAAATGGAATTGGCTAGATTCTCTTATATCAGTTTTGTTCGCTGATATAACTCTGGAGTAACTCCGCATGGAATTACTTCATTGCATTTGTGTAGCTAAGTACAGAATTTGATACAATGTGCGTGCTTATTACTGGAGCTCTCTCATAAATATTAAAAAAAATTCAAACATGCATGAGCAATTCTTTTAAAGGTGACGAGAATAGGGCCTCATATTTAAAACTCGGGCATCTCTGTTTCTCATATGGTGAAGGGGGTCTTTTAAAATTTTAAAACAAAGTAACAACCACAATGAGACAATGATGGTTCTCACAGGAATCACCAAACTGCATCAGACCAGTTGTCCATTCTAGTCTAATGTCCTGTCACCAACAGTATCCACTACCAGATACTCCAGAGAAAAGTATAAGAAACCCTGCTTCAGGCCGCGTTTGGTGAGGTACTGATCGATCCTGCTGAACAGTTCATCTATTTTTCACCATCAGTCAGAATCCAAAGGATGATCTTTTTCATCCCAGTCAAACAGCTGCTTGCCAGCAGTAGAATCCTCAAATATGTACATTCAATCCACGTGTTAAATCTCCATCTTGGCTGAGAATAATATAGTCGTATCTCTTGATTTCCATTGAATGGGATAAGGACATAGCATACCTTTTTCTTTTCCTTAATGAGTATGGTGAAATGAAAGAAACCCTTCTGTGATGGATAGGAAGAGTGCTGGCCAGCACCTGGTGACTAAGGGGTTAAACTCAGGTAGCTAGAAGGAGGTGGGCGTGGTGGGTTGGCAGAGAGCCAGAAGAACCAATGGGATACAGTACTGAAATTTGAATGTATAAGATACCTTGCCTGCTTTCTTTGTATGGGAGTTAAACCAGGAATCAGAAAACAGCATGATTCAAACCCAGACAGGACTACCATGCATCCAAGGAATTCGAGGCATGGAAGTAGACTGAACCAGGAAGAGATTGTGAGTAAATAAAGGGAAAATGTATATTTAGTCGCAGTCAGGGCATTTTTGTTTTGGTTGTTTGGTTAAACTTCTCTGTGTGAATCTATGTCTTCTCTCCCCCATTCACTATCTAAGGGCACATCTATACAGCAGGGCTAACGCCAAAATAAGCTATGCAACATGAGCTACGTCAATTGCGTAGCTTGAGTCAAAATAGCTTGTTTCGGCATTTGGTGCTCTCTACACAGCAGTAAGTCCAAGTCAGAGCACTCCTCCTCTGACTTCCCTAATTCCTTGTAAAATGAGGGTTACAGGAGTTGGAGTAAGAAGTCCTCCAACTCGACATTATTTCAACATTATGTCGAAATAACTGCTTGCTGTGTAGATGTGAACTATATTATTTCAGAATAACACTGCTATGTAGACATAGTCTAAGAGCTGCACCCAGAGATGTTCTCTGTGCTTTAATTTGTTTTACTCAGTTGCTCTGTAACACCTAGCCACCAAGTATGCTTTATCAAGTATATCTTTTTGTTTTGTTAATAAAATCACCTTTTTTAAGGTGTTGATTTGATTCTTGTGTCCTCAAAGGAAACAGGAGGACTATGCCTGTGTATGCATGCCTAAGACTAAGAGGTCAGCTGCCAGAGACTGCAGTTTGTTTTCTCTCTCTTTTTTTTAAGCTCTCTTGTGGTAAAGGAGCTTGGAGGTACTCCTCTGGAAGAAGTCCAAGTGCTTTCTTCCTGGGTTCAATAAGAAAGGGGTTTTCTTCTGTTTCACTTGGTGGCAGCAGCTCCCGCTCCCTCCCCCCAACTCAGTGAATCTGTGACTCTGGAGAGTTTTTGGAAGCAGAGCCTATAGAGGCAAGGTATTTAAGGTCTCTTGCAGGCTCCCTCTTTTGCACTCTGAGTGTCAGAGTGGGGAACAGCCCTGACACTTGTTTCTAAGAATTCACGTAAAGAAAGCAAAATTTGATTAGCTTATAAATCAGGCTCAATTTCCCCTTGAATAACATCATGAGAGGAAGAGTTCATCTTCAATAGTCTCCAAACTCAGTTCTGCATTGTTCATGTCAGACAAAGCCTGCTCCATTTTCCAGTGCCTGGCTCTGAGAGTAGAATGGACTGACATTCAGGAAGAACGGCTCTTGCGCAAGAGGGGGTTTTTGCACAAAAAGGAGCCATCTACACAGCCCCTAATTAATTATGCAAATGAAGTGTGGCAATATGCTAATCCACACTTCATTTGCATAAGCTTTTGCACAAGAAGGAAGCAGTATAGACATAGCCCTAGAGGATGAGATATCTACAAGTCAGCAGTCAGACATGTGGTGCATTGATGTGGAAGTGTGGGAATGCTTGAATTTCCACTGTGGACTTTTTCTGCTCTTTAGTGAGTAAATATAACTTAGTTTTCCATTGCAATCAATCTATTATGGATTCAGTTAGTGATATTTTTAAAAGCTGTTTAGGGATGTTACGATACCATGGGCCAAATTCTATCCATATTCTCCAAGCTTTCTTAGACTATCAACTCGTCAGGACCAGGATTGTTTTTTTTATTCTGTTTGAATGTCACACAGCACAATGGGCCCCATAATATAAATATTTACTACTTGGGAGAAAGGCCACTGGTTGTATAAATGGGGATTCATACCGATCTAGATACTGTAGCTTTGGGCTCTGTAAAGGTTCTTCACAGTCCACCAGATGGGGAGGTTTCTAGGCAAGGTGCAGCAAATGTATCCATGACAGTATGAAGTGAGCTACACAGCAATCACTGAGGCCTGTGCAAATTCCATGCTATACTGGCAGCTGTGGAACACATCCACTGCAGTGTTGTGGCATGGGATTCAAAGGGAGATTCTGACAACCAAAAAATTTCCTTATTCATAACCTTACTTGGGATCTTCACATGGAACAGGATGTACCCCAATGTTTAACCATAATAAAGATAAAACCCAAATCCCACTTCAAGATTGGACAGATGGATAAACAGAATGCTATATCATTTCAACTATTCTCCAAATAGTGGCTTCCGATTATTATGCTCTTTAGTCAGCCATTGTACTCTGGAATGGAGAATAAAAGATGAAGAATCATTGCATGTTACATTATACAGTCTCTGGAGTACAGTTCTACGTAGGGTTCATTTGTGTCCTTAAAAAGAGATAAGTTTTAGATTGCTGTTATAATGGAAGTTTAGTGGTTTTATTGGATTAATGTAATTATAAATGATGTGTGTTTAGGACACAATCCGTTTTATGTATTTTTATTCATGGTTGTATTGTCTTTTCACAAGGCTAATGCCATAAGCAAAATAAAACTCAACTGTACATTTCATAATAGGTTAGCCTATCAGTTGAAGAGTAAATAAGTCTATTTGCTATCTTCATTATCATGAAAAACTATTTAAATGTAAATAAAATTGTATGATAATTTCAATGTAGTTAATCCAAGTTGGGTGGGTTCACTGAGTATTTTTTGTCATGGTTGCCAGGAATGTTGCTGTTTTACATTCTGCCATCAGAAGAAACTCTGAGACTCCATTCATTCATTCAGTCCACAAAAAGATATCTGCTAACATTATCTGTACAGTGACGTCATTAATGGTTTATCTACGGCAGCCTTGTGGGAGCTCAGACAATACCGTATCATAACGTGATCTAAATTTTATGATTGTGATTATTATTATGTCTTCTGTTCGCTTTTTTACGTCTTCCCTTCAATGAGGTATAAAGAGATTTGGTATCTTTGGCTGCATTTTTCCTTCTATCCTGACATTTTGCACAATTTACTACTTATTATACATGAGGGATCTCTTAAAAAATAAAATCACATAATTTGTGGAAACTCGACACATTTTGGGGGATGTCAGAGGCTCAAAAAAAAGACTGAATGTGGTTGTCAGGCACATCATGAGCACAACTGAAGGATTTACGATGGTGTAACTCAGGGGTGTGGAATCTTTTTTGGGTCGGGGCCACTGACCCACAGAAAAATCAGTTGAGGGCTGCACACAAGTGACAAGCAAAAAAACAAACAAAAAAACTCACTAACCCCTCACTGATATGGTCCCCGACTGAGAAGGAGAAAAATATGCCCTATGTTCCCCTCCCACACCAAAGCCTTGAGGGGCCCAGCCTAGTAGATTTTGTGTGCTTCAGCCTTGCGGTGGGACAGCAGGGCACCTGGAGCACCGGTGTAGTCTCCCCATTGCTGGGGAGGGAGTCCTGAGCCTCAGGGTCTGGATCCAGGCCAGCCAGGGGCCGCATCCGGCCTCCAGGCCTGAGGTTCCCCAACCCTGGTGTAACTGGTCCACAACCATAAAGTAGAAGGAATTTATACAATATACTGAAATAGATTTTTCCAATCTACTTTCTAAACAGTCTTAAAAGGCATTTTTCAAGCCACCAGAAATATGCCCGAGCTAATTGCAAGACTGCCTCTCGCTCCATGATCCCAGCATCCTACAACAGCTGTGTTCCATAGAACAACAAAGTTGTCAAATGTCCACTATGGAATTCACGTCTGAAAGAAGCAGTATGATTCTGAATCTCTCTGCCTTTTGTGAGTCTCATTCTTTGTCTTAAGCTTTCTTTGTCTTAACCCTTCTTCCTTAAAAAATGAAGTGTACAGGGTTCTTTTGAAAAAGGGGGGTTCTTTTGAAACCCCCATCTAAACTGCTTTCACTTTTAAAAAAAACTGCTTTTGAAAAAGCCATCGGAAGAAGATATGCAAATTAGTGCCAAATTTGCTTATCTCCTTTCAAAAAAAGAACGTAGTCTAGATGTACCCTCAGGCTATGTCTACACTGGCAGCTTCTTGTGCAAGAACTGTTTTGCAGAAGAGTTCTTGCGCAAAAAGTTTTCCACAAGAAGGCGTCTACACTGGCACGTGCTTTTGCGCAAGAGATGTGCTTTTGTGCAAGAGCATCCATGGCAGTGTGGACGCGCTCTTGCGCAAGAAATCTCTGATGGCCATTTTAACCATAGGGGCTTCTTGCACAAAAAATTTATGTTGCCTGTCTACACTGCCCTCTTGTGGAAGAGTTCTTGCGCAAGAGGGCTTATTCCTCGTGGGGAGAGGAATAACTCTTCCAGAAGAAGCCCTGTTTTACAACGCTATACTGTAAATTTACTTGCGCAAGAACGTGCATGCATTGTAGACAGCAGGCAAGTTTTTGCGCAAGAACGGCTGTTCTTGCGCAAGAAGCTGCCAGTATAGACATAGGCTTAGAGATGGGTATTGAATGAGAAGGGTGAGAGGTTATGGCAAACCCCTGCTAACTGGGAAAGGGGAGGAAGAGAAATAACTACTTTTAACTACTTTTTTGAAGGCTGCACAGACACTGCGGACGTAACCATGGTATAGACAGATAGGTGGATAAGTAGGTAGATACAGTGAGCCACTATTTCTAATGTAAAACCTAACCTAGTCTACTGTAGCTAACTTAGAAGGAGCAACAGCCATATATAAGAGCCACATTAAAAAGTAATATAAATGACCATATACTCAAAACCCAGGGTCCATCTCTGCTCCCATCAAATCCTATGGGAATTTTATCATTCAGGACCTCAATTAAGTGCTTTTAGCCCCACCCTGCCTACAAGATTCATATACCCTACCCACGTATGGGAATTAATGTAAGAAATTATTCCTGCTTGTGCATTCTTAAACTTGAACTTTCGAAGTGGCAAACTATTTTTCATGTTGGCTCTTTATATACATATTGAGGTTTCAATATGGTGGAGCTGTTTTTTTGTTCCCTTTTCCCAAACTTGGCTCCTTTACAACATCTAACGTGTTTTGGATCAGAACTGCCTTTAATAGAGAGAAGCCAAAAATTCTAGGTTAGATTGGAAGCTGCAGCTTTCTGGTTGTGGTTGATATGTGTCTGAAATTTCCAGAGAATGGCCATTCTGATATGATTTCTGCCCCCAAAAATAAAACCGCTCTTTTGAGGTTTCTCTCATTCTAAATAGTGGACATTTCTGAAGATCAATTGTTTTAAAGACATTCCCAACCATTTGGTGCAGTAAGTTTGCAAGAACAACTTATAAGTCTCATCACCATCAAACTCTAGCCCACAATTTGGTTTTGAACCAAACATTCCAGGTCTGGATCCATAACATCTCCTCTACCCATTTCAATCTAATAAATAATCAATTTATTTAATATTGCTGCACTGTCAGATTATCCACACAATACTAACTAAACTTCAAAAAGTCCTGTCCAAGCAAGCACAAGGCTTGGTATAAAATCTGGTGGGGGGGGGGGGAGGGGATGCTTTAGGTAGTCTCTGACAGGGTTATTCCAAATTTCTGGTGAGAAATAGGGAGGGGTTATCTTTCTAGTCCACCTGTTATGACTATAAATAAACTTTTATAACCATCCATTAATTATTTTAACTTCTCTGTGATCTGTATTTGTGATATAGCCAAATTCTGTTTGCAGGTATACTGATGTAAATTTGTAGCAATGCCACAAAAATCAATGGAGGAAATCCTACGAATATAAATGAAAGAGAATTTGTCCCATAAGTTTTCTTACAAACCTCGAAAACTTTGATATACATAAGAAGGGATAACCCATCTAATCGTTAAAAGGGAAAAACAATCACAACCGTTTGGCATTGAGTTTGAATTTGTGTGTGTGCACTGTCGTGTGTTTATATGTACACACATTTTTCCTTAATAATCAGATGTTTTAACCCTTCTTTCAAGTTTACTGACTCTTGAAATCTGTATGAAAATTGTCACTTTTACAAGCCAAATTCTGCTCTCATTTACACCAATGATAAATTCTGAGTAACTACACTGATTTCTATGAAGGTGCTCTGGACTTACATTGGCAGGTGGGAGCAAACTTTGGTTATATCTCCCAAACAGCACATTGGGTAAAATAATTAATCAGTGATCATAAAATGTTAATTCACATGAGGCTTTTGGAGATGTGCACAGTTCCACAGGCATAACATTACATGGTTATTAGTGAATTACATGGTATCTTCTTGAAACCATAAAGTTGCTTTTCTAAATTACAGAATTCCATTGTATATGTACAAGCATCATTTTAACAAGCGGCAAAATGGGATGCAATACAGTTTTTCTGATTGTAGGACGAGCAGCACAACAGTACCTCAGCCAGTGAGAGTAGTAATGTTTACTTAAGCACCTAAAGGTGTATCATGGCTGGAAGCAATAAGGAGTAAAGATTGTCTTTCTCATGGCTGTCTTGCAATTTCAATAACAATATCTTGACCTAATTTCAGTTTCCAGGGGCAAAGGTCAAGATGAATAGTTTCAAAGCACATGTTTTATCTTGAGGCACCTAAACAAATCAAGGTAGGTAAATAGGGATTTTTGGTTTATAATTTTACATGCTTACTCTGTGAATATTTCAACCAGAGGTTGTAATGAGTGTCCCAACCTGCATCCTTTGCCTGCCTTTCCCTATCCCTTGGCACTGTGTTCCTCCTCCATCTTTTCCCATCATTCCTGCACCATCAACTTATCCCATACGCTCCCTGTCCTGCCCATGCTCTGGGACCTGTTCTTTATCTCCCTTGCATCAGACGGCATCCGTGCTTCTCTGTTCCCCTCAGCCCTATGCCAGAGTCGCAGACCCTTGTCGGCTGTCCCCCTGCCACTGTCCTCGACCGACCCTGCTGCTCATTTCTCAGCCTCCACTCCTGGGTGCGTCCTTACCCTACCCCGTGGGCCGTGGCCCCCCGTCTGCTGTCACTAAGCTTTCTGACCCTGCGTGCCCAAAACCTGCCCCCCCTCCTCGTCCCCTGCCCTGTCCACATGGCAGACCCCCGTCTCCCTGCCCCTCCCCTCTCCCTCCACTGCCAGGTCCCCGGTGCTCCTGCCCCCTGGCTCCCAGCCCTGCCCCGGTGCCAGGTCCCCTGTGTCCCTGCCCCTTGGTCCCCGTCCCGGCCGGCGCCCGCCTCTCCCATTCATTCCGCCTCGTCACCCGCGCGGCTCTGCGGCTGGCGGGGCCGGGGCCATAAAGCCCGTCCCGAAGCAGGAGCCAGAGCGAGCCCTGATCGCAGCGCCCCCGCCTATCCCGGGACCCGCCGCCGCTCGGCCGCTCAGGACCTGCCCGGGCCGGGATGCAGGGGGACGGCGCCGCGGGCGGCCGGGCGCTGCGCTGCCTGCTGGCCGCGGTGGGGCTGCTCTCGGCGCTCAGCGCCGCCGGGACGCTCTTCCTGCTGGGCCAGTGGAGGGAGCTGAGCGCGGCGCTGCGGGAGCTGGAGGCTGCGCGGCCCCAGGGCGGGGACAGCGCCCTGCGGGTCCTCCTGGGCCCCACCGCCCCGGGGCCAGTGGCCTCAGGGGCCGCCCGGCACAAGAGGAGCCACCGCGGAGCGGGCGCCAGGGGCCACATCCGGGCCGAGGACGAGGAGTTGCTCATGATGATGACCTACTCCATGGTGCCGGTAGGGTGCGCCCGGGGAAAGGGCCGCAGAGCATCTCCTGGGGGCAGGGGCTGGAGTAGCATCCCCACGGGGGTCCCCCGCCCCCCCCCCTCAGGAGTTAGGGGCTGTGCCCAAGCCGGCGCCCCAAGGGCATAGCCGCTTCCCCACCCGCACCCAGAAGGGCTGGGTCAGCAGCACCAGGCTCATAGGCGCTGGCCTGAGAACTTCACTTCGTGAAGGTCACCAGCTGATTGGAGAGTGTTTTAAAAAGTAAATATTACCATGGAGAGAGAGAGAGAGAGAGAGTGAGTGTGTGTTCTGTCACACAGCCCACCTCTAAGCCAGTAGGTCTCTGCCAGAAGTAGGTGTGCCTCTAGGGACACACACAGGTTTCCCAGGGAATACATGAACTCATCTAGATATTAGCATCGTTTTTACAACAGGCTCTCAAAAAAGCCCTAGGGAACTCAGTGCAAACTAAAATTTCATGCATACAAGGACTTGTTTATTCTGCTCTATGTACTACACCCTGAAATGCAAGGTCAATATTTTACCCCAGTTAATGCAAGCTATTTTTCAATAATAGTGTGCTGGGACACTTTTGTATTTTTATGTCTGATTTTGTCTGGAAAGGTTGAGAGCCACTGCTCCAAACAACCGCTCCTTGAGCACCTACAGACTTTGTAGCAGTCCATTCCTTGTTTCCATAAAGATCCCCCTCATATTCTGCTTGCTTTTTCAGGTCCCTTAGACAGTCCTTTAAAATTTGCCTAATCTTTGTTCCTAAATCTGAAAAAGCAGTGAAATTTACAGAATTTCAAAGCAAATCTCTTATGTTTTCCCCTATTGTAGAAGTTAGAGATCAGAAAAGACTATCTGGATGTTGATCCAGCCTCTGCAGGGATTGTGTTCCCTGCAGGGTATTTCCCAATGCTTTGTGCAGTCTAGTTTCCATGAAAAACTAAATACTGGTTAGAGCCTGCAAATATTAAGGTAGAGAACTTCATAAAACAGACTGTATTGTTTTACAGCTTATAATTCAAGTTTTGAAACATGCCTATTGTGCAGAGCAACATCTCCTAACAGGATCTCAAAGGTTTCCAATGTTTCCCTGAGACAGCTACTTTAATTGTTATTTATTTTGAAAGTGCAGTTTTAGATTTGGTTAAAACACTGCAGGAAGCTTTCAAAGTAGTTATGGTATGTGTAACAAATCTTTACAAATTCAATTAACATTGCAATTTTTAGGAATTTAAATTTTTATATATCCCCCTGTCATCACTAGTTTGAATGACATTATTTAATTCAGAACACTTAACTGACGTCACATACATTTCCAATTCTTCAGTATAGGTTGGACCTCCCTGGTCCAGCATCCTTGAGACCTGTCAATGAGGGAGTTTGCTAGACTGGGGGAGGTCAACTCTCGCTCCTCTACCCTTAGCTCAGCTGGGCTGCTGGTGCCAGCAAGGCTTCAGGCCACCAGCCCCTCTGCCACTCTCCCAGAAGGGCTCCCTGACCCAACAGGGCTTCTAGCCAACAGCCCTCCTGCTGCCAGACTCCCAGCCACCAGGGCATTCTGGTCCAGGAACATCCATAGTTCTGCCAGATGTTCTGCTTTAAAGTGGTTCAGCCTGTATTAGGCATATTAGTCCTCCCTTTAGCAACCCGTTCCTTCAAAACTTTATTCACTGAGGAAAAAATCAGTAGAACTAGTGGCATGAATAAGGAAAGCACGATTCAGTCCTTTGTTACAACTGGGCCAGATTCTGAAATCTTTTCTGAAGCAAAACTGCACTGAATTTCTTACACTTTACTGGACATTTTTTCCAGAATATGGGGTTCCACTCATGTGCATGAGTGTTTCTAGGACACGGTCCCTAGCACCTTATTATACTGTATCTACTCCATAAAAAATCCCATCAAGGTGTGGGAAACTAATTATGAGTTTTGCCTGAGTAAGGACTGCCGGCCCTGGTAAAAAAATAACATGAAAAGGCAAATCTGACCCTTCCACCCTTAGCCCTTGTCTACACTAGGGAGTTATTTCAAAATAACCCCCCTTATTTTGAAATAGTAAGTGGAGTGTTCACACTAGCAAGCGAGTTTTTTTCAAAATAATTGGGCTGGTGATTTCGAAATCTGTACTCCTGCTTTCCTCAGAGAATAACACTTATTTCAAAATAGTTATTTTGAAATAGTGGTAGTGCGGATGCTCTGCTGCTGCTATTTTGAAATAACTACTCCCCAGAGTAATTCGAAGTAATTATTCCCCAGTGCTTCCTGGAGCTCTAAGTCAAGGCAGTTCATCCACAGTAATGGAGCCTGCCTCAGACTAATTTTGAGGTTCCCCATAGTGGGGATACGCTATTTTGATTTTGTTATTTTGGGAGTTATTATTTCAAATTTCGTTATTTTGAAATAATTCCATAATGTAGACCTACCCTTCCTGATGTAAATACTCCCAGTGACTTTAAGGATTTCTCATGGAAGTATTGCCCCACTAAGCGAGGTCACTATTAATAAACTACTGGTGTTTATATTTATGTAAATTAGGGCTGTCAAGCGATTAAAACATTTAATTGCGATTAATCGCACCATTAAAAATGAATGGGGATTAATCACTCAATTAATTACATTCACCTCCCCTTTGAAATGCCGCGGCGGTGTTTCAATAGGGCAGTGCTGCATGGAGCCCAGAATCAGCTGGAGTCCCCACTGACCCTGGGCTCCATGCAGCACTGCCCCTGGGAAGCGCGGTGACAGCGTTTCCAAGGGTCAGCGCATTAGGAGCCTGGGATCAGGGACTCCATCTAATCCCCGGCTCCGCAGTTGTAAAGCCTCTTTGAAGCACCGGAGCAGCACTTCAAAGGGGCTTTGCAATGCGGAGCCGGGGATCAGCTGGGCACTCCAACTGATCCCTGGCTCCGCTTGCGCTGCCCCTTCGAAGTGCCGTTTTGGCGCTTTAAAGGGGCAGCGCATTAGGCACTTCAAAGGGGCAGCACAGCATTAATGCCTGCAATTAATGCATTAAAAAAATTAACGCATTAATCCTGTCCTGCGTTAATCACAGATGTTAACCCAGGTCAATTGACAGCCCTAATGTAAATGTTATCACTGTAATGACTGAATTTAATGAGACTACTTGAATAAAGTGACTCACGTAATTATGATAATATAGAAGTTTATTGGCTTTACATTTTTACCAGAAGTACTTCTGATATTTCTTTTGCATCAGAATGTTGTGTGGCATGTTTTTGATTAAAAGTACAAAACACAAAGACTTAGGTAGTTAAGCAGCTTATGTTTCATTTTCTCATATTTCAGAACAAATGTTAGGAAGATCAGGTTTGCATAAATTGTTTTAAACTCTTTTTATTAAAGAAGAAATCCTTTTAATAATATCATATGTTTTTTTTTCTTACTGGAACATTTTATTTTCTGTAGCCTTAAAACCATTTGGAAATATCGTAGGGTACGGCTACACTAGCTCGTTAATTTGAGTTAGGTTGGGTAATGAGGGCAAGCGGAGTTGCAAATGAAGCCCAGGATTTAAATATCCCAGGCTTCATTTGCATGTTCCCGGGCGTCGCCATTTTTAAATCCCCCTTAGTCCGAACTCCGTGCCGCGGCTACACGCGGCACAGACTAGGCAGTTCGAACTAAAGATCCTAATTCGAACTACCGTTACTCCTCGTGGAATGAGGAGTCTTTAATTAGTCTCGAATTAGGATCTTTAATTCGAACTGCCTAGTCCGTGCCGCGTGTAGCCGCGGGCACGGGGTTCGGACTAAGGGGGATTTAAAAATGGTGGTGCCCGGGAACATGCAAATGAAGCCCAGGATATTTAAATCCCGGGCTTCATTTGCAACTCCGGTTGCCCTCATTACCCTACCTAGCTCGAACTAACGAGCTAGTGTAGACGTACTCCAACATAGGTTTGAAGAAGAAGAGGACCTGATCTTGTTAGGTGTTGAGCACCCACTGATGTTAGTGGAATTTGAAGGTGTTTTGACCCTTGCAGAAGTACTCAGAACTTTGTAAGATTGGGCCCTCAAAAAGACTTCTTATTTAAAGAATAAGCACAGATTTCCAAAGCTGCATATCTGTTATGAGTAGCTAAATACACTAAAATTAACCATCATATAATACATGCATGATTACAACACATATATTGAGAAGGATCTTTTGAGACAGAAATTTTCCATCCATAGCAGAACTACAACAGAGAAGATGTTATAAACTTCCCTATGCTCCTTAACTAAAAAGCCTGGATTCTGACTTATTGGTGGTATGAAGATAGTTTACTCTATATCAGAGGTGGGCAAATACTGGCTCATGGGCCAGATCCAGTCCACCAGGTTAGCCCCTGGCAGGCCGCCACCTTTATATTTACCTGTGCCTCTGCAAATACAGGTGATCACAGCTCCCGTTGGTCATGGATCACTGTTCCTGGCCAATGGGAGCTATTAGAAGCAGTGTCCCGGACTGTGCTGCTTCCTGACACTCCCATTGGCCAGGAACGGTGATCCATGGCCAACAGGAGCTGTGTTTGCCGGGACCTGCAGAGGTACAGGTTAATATAATGGTGGTGGCCCATCAGGGGCTAATCCTGGTGAACCACCACTGTTTTATTGCCCACCCTTGCTCTGCACCCACTGAATTCTTTGGTCTCTGTGTTTGAGTTTACCAATGAGGTGGTCAATCAATGCTAAATTTATGGATTTTGTTTAATGACCTGGACACCTGTCTAGGAGGAGCTATATGGAGGCCACCAATCACACAGGTCTCAGAACTGCCACCAGGTAGCAACAGCTTTTAGGAATTTCCCCTGAAGGCTGGATTTGAAACAATAACCTGCAGAACAAAACCTGCAGTTCAGATCCTATTACTGATCCTCAGAAACATGCGTTTTCTACCCCCCATCTTCAGTAATTTTCCTGATTGAAGAACAAACAAAATGACTGTCGGTTGGCAATGCGGTTTGCAGGTGCAAATGATAAATATTACTTGTACTCAGATTATTTAAAGTGTACACACAACATTTTTTTAAAAAAAACAAGCACGTATTCTGAGTGGAGACAGTTTTACTTAAGCACAGATGAAGGCTGAAAATTTGACCCTCTATGTCTTTTGGTTAATAAAAAACAACTCAGCTTCAACAGCACAATGTATACTACTTAAAAGAGAATGGATTTTATATTCTCTGGTAAGATACTTCTGACATCTGAAGATAGATGTAAGTATAGCGAATGATGAGATAAAGCACATTTTAGATCAGAAATATTGGTTAGCACTTACATAAGGACTCTTTGATTCTGCAAGGCAATGAACATTGCCACCTGCTATTTAAATTGCTGGGAACTGAGAGTACTCCTCATCTCATAGTACCGAGCCCTGTATTTGTACAATGTTCACTCTTTGGAAGTAAAAAAAAGGTTGACAAAGAAATTTTGACAAAAAATACAATGCTCAAATTTTCAGTAGGCATACGTCCTGCAGCTTAAGAACATTGTTATAAATATGTACTCATTGAGATGGTGAATTGTTGTTTACAAGTATCAGAACAAAGGACCCCAATTATTGTGGTGCCACAAATGGATGAGTTTCCTGTAATCTAATTCCAAATTCATATGCTGCTCTGTATTATGTCAAGAGAAAAAATTGGTAGGGATCACCTTATATAGCTGGTAAGCCAGTTGAGTTCAGTTGTAGAATGGAAAATGACTCACAAATGGACATATGTATGAGTTAAATACTGATCATATTTGGCTGCTGCCAGCTTCGATAACCTTTGATAACCTATCTCAGATACAGCGCCATGAAAACCTAAGTGAAATAAGATGCAAGTCTTTCTGCCCTGACTGCATCCAGAGATGTGCCCATGTAGATTTTTTTAATGCTATTAAAATGGTACAATGCACAGATTCTTAAAAGTAAACTAATTTACAGATACAAATGCAGGTTTTCAGAAGGCCAAAATTAAGGCCTAAATAGCTTTTTCACATTCTATAAGGTGTTACTCTAAAGTAGATAATTTTCCCAACTGATTTTTGCACAGCAATCACAAGGAAAAATGAAGTAAATCAGAAAGCATTTTTGTTTGCCCTTACTGTAGAAACTGAACATCAGTCCATTGTTGTGAATTTTGCATTCTTTTGTAATATTAGGTCCGTGTGATGGTGGATTTATGTAACAGCACAAAAGGGATATGCTTAACAGGTATGTTTTTCAAGTCCTACTGTAATGTTATGCTGAATGCTGCGTGCTTGATGATTAAATACTTTTTTAGGAGGAAAAATTGGCATGAGATAATTGTAGGCTGTAGGATGGTAATTATTATAGGAGTAATACTATTGGTCTGATTAAAAAAATTACAGTATCATTTGTTTATGTTCCTTTGAAAACATAAATCAACAATCCTGTAATAGTAGCAGTAATACCGAGCTATTGCAAATACAAGCATTTACAAAATCTCCAAAGTAACATTGCTACTTGGGGGGGTGTTTATTTTCCAGATAGTTTTCCTACATGAGAGTCCCCTCTTGCAGAGCTTATAATAGAACTGAGATCTTTATCAGAACTGAGATCTTTATAATAGTATTTAATATCTTTTGGCATCTGAGAGGTGCTATAACCACTTATGAGGTCAGTTGCTTGATTCTAGATCAGCATGGGGTGGACAACCCAAAGGTCAGGAGGGCCTTTTATCACTGTGGCAACTGCCATGGCTAAGGTACGAGTGGAGGCAGTGGATAGGGTTGCCAGATGGTTTCAACAAAAATACCGGACATACTTGACATTACATCACAATTGACATGACATCTTAGTTAGAAAATACCGGACATTTATATTTTCTCAATTTGTTTCCCGAACAGAAAGCTCAAATACTGGACTGTTCAAAACCGGACACCTGGCTGTCCTAGTAGTGGATTCTGAGGCTACGTCTACACTACAGGGTTTTTGTGCAAAACAGGTATTTTTGCACAAAAACCTGTGGAGCATCCACATCTCAAGCATGTTTTTGCGCAAGAAAATTTACAGTAGAACAGCAGAACAGAGGGCTTTTTGCAGTGTAGGTATACCTCTTTCTATGAGGAATAACTCCTTTTTGTGCTAGAGTTCTTGCATAAAAAGGTGCACGTGAATGCTCAACAGGGGTTTCTTGCGCAAAACGAGCCTATCGGAAAAAGCACAGGTGCTCTGATGGCCATTCTGTTAATGGCAATCAGCACTTTCTTGCGCAAGAGCGTCCAGGCAGTGTGGATGCTCTCTTGCGCAAAAGCGGCTGCGCTTTTGCTCAAAAACTTGCCAGTCTAGACGCAGCCTTTAGGTTTGGAAAACAGTTACGTAAAAGAGTTCAGGGCATTTGCAGTTGGCATGAGCTACCGATCCATTATGGTTTAATTTCAGTTTAACTGATTTGAATTCAGAATGAGTTAGAATTTTGTGGGAAATTTCCCCTTGATATACTGGAGACAAAATACAAAATGCACTCCTTTTGAAAATGCAAGTGAAATTTGACTGGAACAAAGACAGCTCCCCTGACAAGTCTTAAATATGTCTTGTGTTGAGTTCCAGAATTCTGACTTCACACTACTCCGTGCCTGTTAAATCCCTTTCTGTTCACTCCCTGAATCTTCATTTCAGCTAAGCCCCACTCTAACATTGGTTTTAACAATAGCTCACTACACGGTAGACATTAGCTATCTTCATTCCATTTGCTACATTTCAAGTACTTTTCCTTTTCATCTACGTGACAAAAGGACATCTAAGATCTTCAGTGAGTTCAAGGTGACAAAGTAATTGAGAGTACTAAGAAAAAAATTGTCCACAGTGAAAAAAATCAGGCGTTTCTTGGGAAATTGCCTGAGAACGGCATTAACTGGCATCTACCAGTATTACTAAAAAGTCAGTGCAGCTTTAGTGCGGTTCTACACTGCTTCCCATTCCTATAAAGATTTTTAATGAATGCCTTAAAATTGTCAGGTGAGAGCCAGAGGTCTGTTTATTTCTTTAATTTTTTGTAGAGTTTTATACTTAAAAAAATCATTATAGCCCTGGTAAAAATGTTAGTTCCAAGAATTTGGTTCTTTAATCATAGACATAATATTTCTTCCAACTTTTCCTAGTTTTTGATTAAAGTTTGTTTCTCTAGAAATTACATAGAACAGATAATTTGTCATTTCTTATTGTGCCCTGTTTTATTTACTCCTGCCTTATGAGAATTAGGGGCATGAAACTAATGTACAGTAAGGCCCTTTATTTGGTCAGTCAAGGCAAAGGGGCCTTAGCATACTTCTTAAAAGCTATGTTAATTTATGGGCTCTCAAGTGATAGTAGATAGTATGCTACTATCCATGGAAAGTGATAATATTTTGCATATAGCTACTGGAGATTTCTTTTCAATGTAGTTCAAGTCACTGAGGCAACGGCTACACTGCCTTTTTTTTTTCAGAAGATGTGCAAATCGCACTCGCATTTGCATATCTTCTTCTGATTCTTTTTGTGGAAGAGGTTTTGCCACTATTTGGCCCTGTGTAGATGGGGCCAAATGTCGGGAAAAAACCTTCTTTCACAAGACCCTTTATTCCTTGTAAATCAAGGTTTACAGGGTCTTGCAAAATATGGTTTTTTTCTGACATTTGGCCCCGTCTACACAGAGCCAAATAGCGGCAAAACCTCTTCCACAAAAAGAATCGGAAGAAGGTATGCAAATGTGAGTGTGATTTGCATATCTTCTTCCAAAAAAACCAAAACAAACGGCAGTGTAGCCATAGCCTGACAAAACAAACTTACAGCTTCCATTGGACTGTCCTGTGTTGCACATGTCCCTGAATTACTAGCATGTATCCAGTTTCTAATGTTACCAAACAATGAACTTCCACAGGCAACAAACCCAACTCCAAATACAGAACAATTACAAGTAAAGGAACCTATTTGTTATTTAGCCGTAGCTAGTGTGGATTAGAGAAGAGAAAATATTTAACCCTCCTATTTCAAACTTCTGTGATTATCCAGGAAGGTGAGTGCTTTGGAATAGATATTCTCTACATTTTTTTTGTCATAACATTCACATTTGACCTGGGCCACTGTATAGCTGTTCTGCCATTACCACAAGTAGGGCTTTAGATAGGGGTGGGCAATAATTTTTAAAAGGGGGCCACTTCACAAATTTCTGAAGTAGCCTCGGGCTGCCCCAGAAGAAGCTGGGCCTTGGGCAGAAGGGGCGGGACAAGGAGACTTCTCTGCTCCCCCACCCACAGACCCTGATTGGCCTGTGGGTGGGGGAATGTGTGAAGTCTACCCCTACCTCAGAGAGAATTACCCATACCCCAGAGAGAGGCACCACAGTGGGAGGAGACCTTGCATGCTCCTCCCTGCCCCAGGCCAGTTAGGGCTTGGGGGTGGGGAAGCATGCAAATTCTCTCGCCCCCTGCCCGTGCCCTGCCAAGGGCATGTGGCATCTAGAGAGAAATATCCGCTGTTTAAAAACATCCAGCATTTCTCTGTAGCCGTTGCGCACCCTTGGCAGAGGCGGGGGGAGAAGACTTCGTGCACTCCCCTGTCCGCAGGTCTCAATTGGCCAGGGAGCGGCAGGGTGGCTGCAGGCCAGATCCAGCCTGCAGAGGCCCCTTTGCCCACCCCTGGCTTTAGAGAACTTCTTATGAGGCACTAAGTAATGTAAACATAATAATTAACGGCTAACTTAGGTGCCTATTAATGAAAAGGAACAAATACCTGTCTTCTGATTAATCTATTCAGTAGCAGTGAAAATGCGGAGTCCATTCCTAGTCAATCTGTTTTCATGGGAAATGTAAGAAATAACTGGGCTTGGCACACCAGGTGGGTGTTTGTATAATTGCTTGTGAGAATAATCTTTCAGCAAGTCTGACTGGATCTGCACTAAAGCATCATTAGTTACTTTTAATACAAAATTGTTAAACATAAGTGCCTCTTTTCTGTCTTGGTTTGGTCTAATGGTAATCAGTTGAGTTTAGTATTGGTTTTACTTGAACTGCCAAGTTACACTCAAGTTTTTCTCTTTGTTTTTTTTTTTGTTTTTTTTTTTTTTTTTTTTTTTTTTTTGCTTGTTTTCCTTTAGGTCCTCCAGGCTCTCCAGGTAAGATTCTTTTCAGTTACTGTTGGTATGATGTTGATTCACTTACTGGCTTAAAAATATTTTTGTAAAGACATCACCTTGACAAAGTGATCTGCCGGTTAGTGTGAGGGGGAGAGGTGGATCAAAAAATACATTTCCTGAAGACTGGCCCACATTCTATGAACTAAATTTTCCCAAGATTAATAAGAAAATATATAGATACTGACGTTATTCCGAAATAACACTGCTGTGTAGACATAGCCTCAGAATAGGATCTTCATGGGAGAGTCTTTCAAACTTCACTAGCAAACTGACTCATCAAATAATCAGGAAATTAATCCCATAATGGGTGTTTTTGATCAAGAGGTTTTTTTCTGTGTTTTTTCCTGGGGTCATGTAATGAGAAAGGTTAAAAATCATTAAGAAGGGGCTAGTAGCCAACATGTTACTTGCCTAATATCACACACTCAGGGGAGAGATGACAAAAGAACTTCTAGTCCCTTCTTAGTGACTTTCCACTTTTCTCATTACCTGACCCCAGGAAAAAGCACATAAAAAAAGGCTTGGGGACCCCCTTCCATAATTTTGGTTTTTTCTCCCATCTAGCCATAGAGAAAGAGAGCAAGGTCATGATCCCACTGGGCAGTTTCAGGACCCTCATTTTAAAAATACATGAACAAAACCCAAACCGCTTCTCTGTCCTGGTCTGGAAGCAAAAGGTGCAGCACCAACTGATGTCAATCACAGTTTTGTTCAAAGATCCTGGGGGAAATATTGTCCTTTACCTTTAAGCTAGGATTCATGCTTGGTTATCCGAAAATAAAGGTCATTGCACAGGAATATCGGACATGGTACCCACTGAATTCAAATAGTGGCAGGTTCTGTGAATTGCTGTTGTACAGTAAATGCAGTAGATTTGAAGGTGAAATGTAAATGGTATTTGATTAATGTACATTACACACTCATATTGGTTTGTTCAGGACCTCCTGGACTGGATGGTTTACCTGGCTACAATGGATCAGATGGCATGCCTGGTCTCCCAGGGCCAAAGGGGGAGCCAGGAGTAAATGGAAGAAGAGGAAAAATAGGTACTTTCCAGACCTATTCTATTTTACGCAAGTCTTTATTAATGTTATACACAAGTACACTTACTTATAGACACTGAGCAGGGGAAATGAGTTTCCTTAAATGTTCTGTTATTGCCAGCCCTATTTTGTCAGGAAACCAGGAAAAGTTTACACATATTATAGACTAATAAGACATATAGAACCAAGTTCTGCTCTCTCTTCCACAGGCATAACTTCTGTGGACTTCATCAGCTTTAGACCAGTGCCATTCCATTGACTTCTGTGGGTGTACTCCTGATTTACACTATACCGAAGAAGAATTTGGCCATAGTAAATATACTCTAGAGAGAGTATTGCACACTCCTAATTAGAGAGAATTAGTGCAGTTTATTTAAATCTCAGCATTTTCCACAGGCTATTGTTAATGGGAGTTGTGATCTGTCATTCTAATAATTTCTTGTTCCCACACCTATCTATGGCCCTGGGACCCCAGTTAGCCTTTGGAAAGGCTTAAGCTCTTTGGGGAGACCCTGTCTTTCTTATATTTCACTGTGACAGCAGGCAGGTGTGCATTCAGTAATGTGTGGGTGGAATGGAGTGATAGCAAGAATGCTGCCTTACTTCCATTCTCTTTCTTATCCATTTATATTGCTAGCTCTTTGGTTCAGTGATTGTCTCTTACTAGGTGTTCTTACAGTTCCTAACACAGTGGGGTCCAGAGCTTGGTTGTGGCATCTGAGCATGACCTTAGTATGAATAAGATAAACACTTTGAAAACTTGGAGCTGATCATACTTTGCTTTGTAGAATCCCAGAGTGCCTCAAAAACCAGATGTGGACATAAACACACAGGATAGAAGCTAGAGTCACAAAGGACTATAGGGGTGGCAACACTCAGTGTCACCACACCTGACTTCTAGGTGCTTAGGAAATCGTTGGGATTCACAGCTTAGTATGCTGGCTTTTGTGAATCCCATTCTCAGGCACCTGTACCTCCCCCTGTTCATTGTATAAGGAGCCCCGGCACCTGAAAATGAGATTCACAAAACCCAGCGTACTAGGCAGCTTCCTGCTGAGGAGAGGAGTGTATCCTAGGCCCTCCCCCTTCTCAGGAAGTTCAGTGCCAAGGACATCCTGGCAAGAAGGAGGAGGAGGACTCCCTCATAACTTTTAGTACAATGGGTGGGGAACATGAGAGACTGTGCATGGATGGCGAGAGGGAGAGGAAAGGGAGACAAACAGACAGAGACAGAGAGACACACACTCTGTAGCCTTGTGGTTGGAGCACTCCCTTGGCAGGTGGGAGTCCCAGGATCCAGGCTCAACTTGGAGAATCTGAAAGAACCACACAGTTGAATATCCTATACCCCTATGGTTAGGATCTTGGTTCAACCCTTTCTCCCCCTCTTGTGGGAGTGAGACTTGAACCAGGGGCCTCCCACATCCTAGATGAAATTATTAGCCAGCAGGATAAAAATTATGGGAGACTGTGCTGTGCTTCTCTTCTTACTTGTTTTCTGTGAGGTTGCCAATGAGAGCCCAATCCAGTAGGTGAGCATGCTTACCAGATTGGGCTGAGCAGATGAGTTAGGTAGAGAAATGTCTATATTCCCCTGCTCCGTGCATCATGCTAGGGCCTAGGCATGCAGGTACCTAGAATAATGCAGTAGTGTGTATGTGCAGAGGCACAAACATAGGGCATTTAGAGAACTTCAGTGCAAAAATTTAGGTGCCAGGCAAGTTTAGGCATTTACAGGGTTTGGCAACAGTTGTGCAGGAGGGATTGCGAATCCCAGTGGGCCTGATTCTGGGGTTTAGGCTTCTAAAAGAGCAGCTAGGCACCAAGTCCTTTTATGACTCCAACCCTGAGTGGCTCACAGTCACACCCATGTCTGCGGCAGAGCTGGGAATAGAGCCCAAGAGTCCCAGTCATCTTCTGTGACCACTAGACCGACTGGCCTGGATTCTCTGTTATGGCCGAGGAATGGTTTGTACCAGTCTGGAAGGTGGGGGACAAAGGAGGCTGAAAACCATGCTGTGCACACCTGAGGGAGTGCGAAAGAGGCTGCTATCAGTCCACCTCCTGCCCGTGCACTACCACAGTGTTTACAGTCAAGAGGACAAATCTTGTTTTTTAACCTCAGTTAGCAGCATGGGCATTTGACTGGCAACCCTTGAGATGGAAGTAAAAACCTATGACATCAGGCAGGGATGCACACCTCAGCAATCACCTGTCACTCACCAACAGCACCATGGGGGCTGGCACCCATGGCCTTCCTTCTCCACAGTCTCTGTAAAGGAGCCATTCATTGAACGTGCATGGAAGCTGAAGTGCCTTCCTTCTCTGTGCAGTACCAGTTCCATGGGGTGCCACTGCCTGGGCAGTTCCATGGAGAAGCAGAAGGCTTCCATCTCCAGGGCTGAGATTTTTAGCATGTCCAAGTTGGAAACCAGGTGTGAAATCTGGGCCCCATTGAATCCAATGGTCATTTTTTTATCCAGCGGCGTCAGGAACTCTACGTATATTCCCCATGCCACCGAAAAAATTTAAATAGCTGTTACATGTAGAGCCCCTGAGGTTCTCTATGTTCAATAGCCACTGCCAACCCACATATTCCATCTCCAACTTTATGCCAGTGTAGATATGTTTACAACTCCACTGCTAGCACAGCTATTAGCTCTTCTGCGCATGCTGACATCTTCATGCTTTGGAGAAGAGGAAGAGTAGCAGACGGGACAATATTGTGAATTGTACAAACCCGTTTTGTTCATTTTTTCCCCTCCTTACTGCAAAATGTGCTGATGAGGTTTCTGGGAATCATAAGGCTCCATAATATAGTGTGTTGTTGACTATTTTACTCAATGGTCATCAGCTGCATAAAATATGTGGACTGAACATGCTTGGAGCTAGTGTGGAGGCAGGATGAGGAGGCAGCACAAGGACATGAGCAGGAAATGAAGGCCACGCTCTGTCATGATGTCAGAGAAATAAAATGTGAAGAACACAATAAAGGTAATGTTACTGGAAAGGGAGAGGTTTTGTTTTTGTTGGCACACGTAATTATATTACCAACAATGGGTGCAGTGTTGTCTTACAAGAAAGGCAAGTGGGGCTGTGTAGATGACTATTAAAGGCTCTACAAATCAGTTGGCATCTCTGAGATTTGCAGGCACACCGACGGTGGAGACAAAAGTGGCAGTTGCCTCAGGGCCCAGTGATTCAGAGGTGCTCGGGGCTCTGGCTGCTGCCACTGCCGAAGTTGCAGCAGTGCTGGCTGGATCCCTGAGCCCCTTTAAATCGCATCTGGAGCTCCGTGCTGCGCGCTCTGGGCAGTGCGAAGCGCTGAGGGGAGCATCCTACACTCCAGGCAGTGCTGAGGGCTATCTGTCCTCAGCCCTACCCCTTCCATCTGTGGCCTGCCCCTTGAAGTAGCATGGAGCTGCCCCCACCCCTTGCTGTTGGCTCCATTGAGATAAGTACTAGGAGAAATTATTTCCCAAAATGCTAGAGAAAAGGTAGAAATCAGGAACACTTCACTGACAAACTAGCAAAGAGAAATGAAAGACTGAAAGCAAAGCTGTGTGGGTATGTCTACACTTGCAGCTTATTTCAGAATATCCCACGTCTACACATGGCAGTGAAACGGGCATTCGAAATAAAGCCCTATTTCGAACTACCTGTTATTCCTCCTGCAATGAGGTTTAACAGGTAGTTCGAAATAGGGCTTTATTTCGAACGCCCGTTTCACTGCCGCCTGTAGACGCGGGCAGTTATTCCGGGCTTGTAAATTTAAAAAAAAAAAATGGCGCCCGGCCGGGAAGATGCAAATCAAGCGCGGGATATTTAAATCCCGGGCTTGATTTGCAATTCCGAATGCCTACATTTGCAGCCCTATTCCGAAATAGGCTGCAAGTGTAGACATACCCTGTGGGAGTATGCATGTGTGCACTGTACATAGATCCATATAGAACATGTTGTGTATTAAAAATAATGAAAAAAGGAACTGTGGACTTGGGGCTAGACAGCTAGAGGTTCTATATATTAACTCTTGCAAGTGGGGTTTCCTTCCTTTCCCCCCCAAGTGATAAGAAACTTATGATATTGTATGTCACAATAAAATAATGCATCCTTTTTTTTTAATCTAACGTTCCCTTCTCACCCAGAAATGCTCAGGCCAGGTGCTGTGGCACTTCCGAACATAAGTATCTCAAGGCATGGAACAAAATGTAGCTTTTGGGCTTTATGCATTGTACACTCTGTATCTGACATGTTTTATGGGTAGTGCATGTTATTTGACTACATAGCTATGTTAACTGATAAAGAAATGTCTCAAAGCCACAAAACTGAAGAAACTCAGAGTGAAGGATACAACTGGGCTGATACAGCATAAATAATACACGATGTAAGTTTTTTCAAAAACCAGCAAGGGCGGGAAAGGTACATTGACCTTAGGAATGAGAGTTTTATAGATGTATTTATTCACAGTCCTAGCTAACAGACCTCTCGTGCCTAGGTTTACCAGGACCAAAAGGTGATCCAGGAGAGAGAGGAGATAAAGGAGACCCTGGTGAACTGGGCATACCTGGCAAAGACGGGATGCCAGGAGTAAAAGGTTCAAGAGGAGCAAAGGGTGACAAAGGGGATGCAAACAATGACGTGCTGTCTGAAGGTAGGGGGAAGCACTTCTACAGCACAGAAATATACAACACAATGAAACAGGCTACCCTTTGCAAGTGCTGTGGTGTTTTGAAGCCAGCTGGTAGAGCTACTCTTGAGGTCGTGCTCTGTAGTCTAGTGTGGTTCCCCACAAAAGCCTTTTTACTCAGGCTTGGGGTGGAGGGATGTGTGAATTTCATCCTTGCCCGGCGCATTTTCACATGGTAAATTTCCTCCTACTCTCTTCCAGTGCTGGTTTTTTTCCCTATTACAAAATGACACACAGATTTCCACCCAGGAATGTATGGAGGAGGACCATTGGCAGCCACAAATAAATGCTGCCTAAAATTATGGCACTGTAGCTTCTGTTGCTGAGCACTTAGAAAACAAAGTTGTGCAAGGCAGTGCTGCTTTAAGTCAAGCCAAGTGTCCTCTCCATTCTTGCTGTGCCTCAGACACGGAGAGGACCTGGAAATCCCGTTTATTTGTGACAGTGGAGAAGAAGCACCAGGCTTCTTTAAAAAACTGCATGCAATTAAAATCGGTGTCTGTCAAGAACGGACAGGCCACTGCAAAGCACAAGAAAACAGGGAACTATTGATAACAAATAGCTGAAAAGGTTTGTTACATTCCCATTTGCTCCCTTATAAACACAAATGGGGAAGAGGTGTCTGGGAATAGACAAGCATTCAGCTTGTTATTCCTGCCATGAATACCCTTGCGGTATGGAATATAAACCCCCCCGTACTGACTATAGCAGGCATCTGTGCTGGGGTCATATCCAGACAGGGGAGGAGCTTTGCGGTGCTTTGCAACAGGTTGTAGGGCACCAGTGATCAGGCCTCGATTCCTCATAATCCTCTGAGGTCTTGGAATGCCCCGCTGGGGATGCTTCCCGTGGGTAGAAACACAGAGGCCACCTCAAAGAGTAAATGGCTGTTTTCGTTCCTGTGGGCCTCTCTCAGTGGATGAGATCCAATGCATACAATCCCCCCTGCTAGGGGGAGGCCCTTCCACTTGCAGCAGTTATCAGCCTCTTCTGCTTTCTCCCTAGGTGCCAAGGGGGAGCCAGGATCTCCAGGGCCACCAGGACCCCCGGGGCCACAAGGTCCACCTGGGCCACCAGGGAAGCGCAAAGCAAAATCCCAGGTTAATGAGAACATGTACAGCAGCAAGTGCACAGGTCAGTGTTGGTTTCTGGTGTCTCCGCCATTATTCTCATTCTTGCCTTTATAGCAGGTGCGGGGGTTACACCCGCTGTAGGGCTCTGTTCTCTATGAATTTGAAGTTTAGCATTTCCTTAAGCACATACAGTTTGGCCCTCCCTGGTCTGGCACCCTTGGGACCTGACTAGTCCTGAACAATGGAGTTTGGCTCCCGGCCCCATCAGGGCTGCCACCCTGTTCCTGCTGGCCCAGCAGGGCTTCCAGCTGCTGGCTGCCAGCCTTAGAGGGCTCCCAGCCCCACTACCACCAGTCCTGCAGGGCTGCTGGCCCCGCTGTCTCCGACTGGGCTGGGCTCCCGGGCCCCAGCCAGGCTCTTAGCTGCCAGCTGTCCTGCTGCAGAGGCTTTCTGGTCTAGGTAGGACCATGGAGTTGCCAAACCAGAGAGTCCCAGTTTGGAGAGGCTCAACCTGTACTTAGATGTCCTGACCAAGATGAGGCTTCAGGCAGCCCCTACGACAATCTCCATTTTCTCACATTCACTCTTTCCTAAGGGTATGTCTAGACTACATGGCTCTGTTGATGGAGCCATGTAAACTAGTTTACCTGGCATAGGCAAAGAAGCGAGGTTTACAGGATCGGTCGGCAAAGGCTTCCCCAGCCGACAGATCTGCATCTAGACTGCCGCGCTGTGCCGGATCAGCTGATCGTCGGCACAGCGCGGCGGCCATGTTTATTTTAATGAAGTGGGGATTATTTAAATCCCCGCTTCTTTGCCTATGCCGGGTAAACTAGTTTACATAGCTCTGTCGACGGAGCCATGTAGTCTAGACATACCCTAACTGTGGGGCTACATATTTCCATATCGTATTATCTGCTTAATGGAATAAGGGTGGAGAACAAGTGAAACCTCTGAGATATGAGAGGATGGGGATTCAAGAGTTAACCCCCTTGGGAGAGGAGGGGATGGAAAGTAGTTCCCATATGTGTCCCAGGGGGTAACTCAAAAACAGCCCTTGAAGTGTCAAGTAGTGTGTGTTGTGGGCAGGAAAGGCTCTGAGAAAGCAGAGTGAAAAGAACAGTACAGGTCTGCAAATATTTTAAAATAAGAGTTTTACTTTTTTATACAAAATTTTGCAAAATCTTTTAAATGCCAGTCGTAAATATTAATGGGGTGTGTGTCTGTCTGCAGCTATTACCTGTGTCGTGAAATGCCTGCTCAACTGCTGAACTGAGCTAGGCTTCAAGGACTTCAGATGCGGGAGGAGAGGAAGGTTTAGTGCCACCCTCTGAGACTGTTATGGCTTTAAACCCTGATTGCACCCTCTGGATCCTGGGCTACTGAGCCCCTGGTTTTACTTGGACAGCCCTGAGGGCCGGTCTGAGTTATCTGTCAGTTACATAAATGGCCCCATTCCCCATAGTATCTAAGTGCCTCCCTATCTATGGAGTATTTAGCCACACAACAACCTTAAGAAGTAAAGAAGAAGTGCCCATTGTACAGATGGGAAACGGAGGCATGGATAGACGAAATGATGTTTCCCAAGGTCCTAGAGAAAATGTGTAGCAGATCAGGACACTGATGTTGTGTTTCCCCAGAAGTAAGTTAACATCTCAGGCACAGGACCATTCTTCTTCCATTCCCTGGCAGCAGCCTTCCTGAAGGGGCTCTGTTGGCCTCAATATAATCCAGAATCTCCACAGTGCTGGCTGCTACAACCCCACCATAGCACAGCCCTGCAGCCCACACATGGCGTGCCCCCTATGCAAGGGTTTGTGAAGGGGTTCTCAGACATCAGCCTTACGGCTTTCATCCACAATGCCTAGACCAGGGAACTCCTCACCTAGCCAGGACTGGAGCTTCTAGGGCGCCTGTATGATTCCTCAGACTTTTACCCAGTCAGGCCGGCTGATGGCAGGCTGGAAATGGGGCAACTACCCTGGGACCTGGTGATGTAAAAGGCCCAGGACTCCCAGCCACTGCTTTCACTACTGCAGCAGTGGCAGCAGCGGAGGCTGGAGCCCTGGGCCCTTTAAAGCGAAGCTGGAGCCCGGTGCAGTGCACTTCAGGCAGTGCTGAGGGCTGGGGAGTGTCCACTGCAGTCCGGGTGGCACTGAGGGCTGGCCGCTCTGGCTCAGCCCCTCTGCCTGAGGCCCCGCCCTTTCTGGGAGCACGGAGCCGACCCCCACACCTTTCCCAGGAGGCCGGCAAGGCTGTTGGCGCCCCTGTACCCAGTGTACCGAGGCCCCAAAACCTCATAACTTGTAATGCTTTAAAGCTTGCAAAAGGCGTTGTCTAAAGCACAAAGGGCTCAATCGAGATATGGGCTGGTGGGGACTCTACCACTGAAGGTGCTAACAGCTTTCTGAGCAGTATCCTCCCTTCTCAGGAATCTATCTATTGACTTTCATCTTTATCTGCTTGGGTTTAAGTACCCGTTCTCCAGATACTTAATGATGCCTTGTTTCCCCTCCGCCACCCTACCCCCCTTCCTTTTTCCTTTCTCTTCCCCTCTTCTATTTATTTCCAGTTTTCATATCCCCTACTCATAACTCCGGTCATCTGAAGAAGTGGGCTGTGCCCACGAAAGCTCATGATACCATCTACATGTTTTGTTAGTCTATAACGTGCTACCAGACCATTTGTTGTACTTCATGCTGTTCGTTTATTCTCCTGGCCACTCTTGTTCTCTGTCCTTAGTCACAGTGGCATATGGCAAACAAAGCATTTAGCCATCCAGTCTGTATTTCAGAGCATTTGTACGTCTGTTTATCTGTGTGTCCATCCATCCATCTGTGAGTCCATTTGTTCGAGAACTCCGCCGAAACAGAGCTAGGACCACCAAATTTGGTCTGCAGCTGTCTCTTACGATAACTTAAAGCACAGTCATGGTTTGGTTGTGCCAGGACAATGGGATGTGCGTAGAATGCGATTGTTTCTCATCAAATGGAAAGGGAGTGGTGTGACAGCAGGAACAGTTATACTCACAAATGACTATGGGGGGGGCAGCAACCTGGGGAGAGGGGAACAGTTATATCCCTGAATGACCACAAGGGGGCAGCAAGCACCCTGGCCCTGGGGAGCAGCAGCTGGCCAGGCTGCATGGCCATGGGCTGCCCTATGGAGAAGCTGGTGGGTGGGCTTTGTGGCCCCCAGCACCCTGGGCCAGCCCTGGGCAGCAGTTGCTGGCCACCCAGCATGGCTCCCACTGCCCTGGCCATCCTGGGGAGCAGCTGCCAGGCAGGCCACATGGTCCCTGCCATCAGGCTTCTTCCCGGGGCCCTGAGAGAAGCCAGCAGACAGGCTGGCCTGGGGGGAAAACTGGAGACCACCCCTCTGACTTGAGTTCCTCCCACTGAGCCGCCACCCCCAATCTTCTGTTCTGACTCCTGCATGCCCCATCCCATTCCCTGAGCCCCTCCTCACCCCCCAATCCCGACTCCTGCACCTCCCTACCCCCTGCCCTTAAGGACCCGAGCAATGCCGGGTAAGTCTTCTAGTGTTTTATAGGATAACTCTTTTCTCAATCAAAAATAGACTAAAATTATGCCGCATAGCAGAAGTATTTTTAACTGTCTGGACAAGTTCCTCGTCTATGTGGGAGCAGTGTCCTGTCAATTAGCATTCTTCTATTTATCCTCTTCTCCACCAGAAGATTAGCTGTAAGCAGCTTGCTCCCTACACAGTGGGAATATTTCATAAAAAAAAGAGTTATAGTGTTCTGAGCATCTTGCTACCCCACCGGAGTTTGATATAGGAGTAAGAGTTTTTAGTATTCACTTCAGCTAAGCACTTTTGTGGGAAGGAAGCGTTGGCGTCAACATGTTATGAAAGAATATATTAATATCTATTACTGCCTGTATAAATTAAATGCTTCCTTTTGTTCTTGGCATTTTTCTGTGCTTGATTTGTAAACTGGCTTTCTGAATATATTTGAGGTGGGTTTTTTTATATATTTAGGAAGGGGATGGTTTTTAATAAACAGAATTAGATGTTTTATTGGGTATTAACTTTTGCTACTTCTCTTTTATGTATGTATCAAGTGCCTGAGCCATTGAAAATGTTGTCTAAGTACTGAGTGGTTTTTTTTTGAGGGGCCAATGTTTTTACAAAAGTAACTCTTGATTTTAGATATTTCAATTTTTGGGTGCCCAACTAGAGACATGGAAATAAGCATATTGTTCAGAAACTCCTAAGTACAAGCCCTGTGAAATTTAGGACTTTTAATATGTCCCAGTTGAAATAACTCATTATTTTTTAAATTCTCAGTCAGGATCATCATAGGACACTCCTGGGGGAGGGAGAGATAGCAGAAGATGAAATTTGAAGGGCCCAATTCTAGTCATTTTCACATTTTCAAGAGAATAAGCCAGGTTTTGAGAACCGGCACTGATAGAATTGCTGGAGGTAAGGAGTAGGAGACTCAAGCAGATGGGCGCTTGAACCAAGACAATGTACTGTGATAATTCTAAAAGATCTCAGCTTAGACTAGCAGCAGGATAAGGAAAGTAGTGAGGAGATGCTGCAAAACCATCCCATTTGTCTTGATAACAGGTTGAACCTCTCTTGTCCAGCACGCTCGGGAACTGACCGGTGTCGAACCAGAGAATTTGCCAAACCACGGGAGGTCAATATTGTCTCGCAGCATTACCAACACTGCCACTGCTTACTGGGCTCTTAGAAGACATTTGGAGTAAATTAGATCTAAATAACAGCACAGAACACTGAGAGTCAGGACTGGTGGCTATAAACAAACTTTATGGGTATGCGGGAAACTTGGCCACACCCATAGTAATTGGACAGCCGGCTAACTAACATCGTGCTGGACCATGGATATTGCTGAACCAGACAGTCCCAGACTAGAGAGGTTCAACCTTTAGTCACTTTTGGGAAAGCAAGCAAACTTTTCCTTTTGAATTCTCATAACAAATCCTACACTGCTGTCCTGTTTTCCCTACAATACATCCACCAAAGCCAGTGAATATTTTAGGCATACAGTGACAGACAGTTTAAATCTTCCTAGTGGATCTGTGCAGAATTTTTCTGAGTAGACATTCCTGTGAGGTCAGAGTAGTCCAATGCAAACTCTATCAGAAGATCAATGCTGTAATTGCTATGTGGAGATGCAGAAGAAGATGAATTTAGTAACAACTAATGGAAATATTCTGAGTGTGTTTAGTAAAGGAAGCTTTCTTTTATGGTTTTGTAGGTTAGCCCCGAGGTGAACATGACAAATACTTGATGCTGTCCTTAATGTTGAAGCAGGTGTAGTTCTCGTTAGACCTCACCATTAATGCTGGATTTGACACTCTAGTATTTAGGGCTGCAGTGGGAAAATGGTGCTTTTTCAGTATTCAGGGCAGATAGTTGTTGTTGGGAGTAATGCTCTCAGTTTCATCTTGTGCCATTTCAGCTGCTGTAGCCCTTTACCTTCCTTTGTCTGCTGTGTCTAGCTTATATTTTATCTAGCAAAAGGAAGATAACTGGGGAAGTGGATATTAACAGCCATTAACAATGTCAGCATTAAAGGACCTCTGGTGAACCAAGGCTAGGATGTGCCTTAGACGTATATATTGTAGTTTTTTCTCACTGTGCTTCTGCAGCATTTGCTAGGATGAAAAGGCAGTTCTAATTATGAGCTGCCACTTCAAGTAGTTTGGAATTATTACCAAACAGAGGATGTTTCAATCTCTTCTTTACTCTATTATCCATGTGCTAGCAGTACCGATCAAGGAGCAAGGCCCCACTGTGCAAGGTGCTGTAGTGGCAAAGACAGTCCATGCCTCTAATAGCTTCAAATATAAGTATCTGACAGGAGACAACAGGTGGACTAAACACACAAGTGGGGTGCGAGGGTTATGTAATAATCAAATGAACAGTTTACCAGATGTTTGACTTCTGCTTGAAATATAGAAACATAGGAATGAACAGCTCAGAATAATGGGCTGTTTAGTCTGCTATCCTGTCACCAAATGGATGCCCAATCCCAAGGTCCTTCAGAAGAAGGTGTAATACCCTCCCAGTGTACAGTTTGTCAATGTTCTGCCTACAAAGGGAGTTTATTTCTAACCCCAGCAATTAATGGTTAGTTTATGTCCTGAAACATCAGGGTTACAGTGAGATAGTAAACATTTTCATCCTAGCTAATGTAACTCTCTATATTTTTAATCTGTCCATTCTTTTCCTAATCCTAACAGCTCTTGCTGTCTCTAATATCTTGTGGTAGTGAGTTCCATAGATTTACTGTGCATTTTACATACAATGTAGGCTTTACTTTACTAACTCTTGACACCATAATCACAGATTCCCTATCTTGTTTTTGTTAGCATGATGTGAATACAACATTGCTATTCAGAGAACAGCCACACAGTGTTTCTAATAAAACACTGATAGTTTTGATCAATTTTGCAAAACACTTCGTACTATCACTGGCAGTTCACAGGTGTCTTACCTTGAAACTACGATGGTTTTGGCCTTGCCAGTACATCTGTCTAGTAAACATATATATGTGCTAACTTGATAGTTTACCTAACTAAACTCGCTTGTTACATTTATTTTCCCAAAAAGGAACCAGAAAAAGACAACTTGAAATTAAGATGATGGTTTTAGATGCTAATACAGCTACTAAAAAGAATTTAGCTAGCTAATATTTTGAAACACTTAATAAAAGAGACTTGATTTCCTCAGAAAGAAGACAATAACTAGCAAGGGAATGTATCTCTGAGTATGTTTTGTATTAATAGAGTTGCTGTCATTACCTGTTTAACCCCCCCCCCACACACACACACACCAAACACACAACTGCTCACTGCCCTCCAAAATAGTAGTTTCAGTGTCATAAACTCTGCTAACCTCAGAATATTTTATGGTGGGAATATACAGAGTGCTAATCTTTTTTGTACAAGGTAAGTAATGAACATTCCAAATGGCAGGTTCTCAGGTTGTGGGTTATCTCAAAGTGAAAATATCTTTTAAGTCTTAGCTGCTTTTGGTTTCTTTCAGCAAAAAGTTCATGGGAGAATATTACAAATATTCTAAACCCAAATACTGCATTCAACTTCATCAGGAACACTGACCTGGTCCTTGACTTTTACAATCACAGATAAACCACCGTCTAGGGGAGCTGCTAGTACAGTTAACTATGTTAATTAGAATGAGTCTGGGAAATCCATTTTGGGGTTATAATTTCTTGGCTCTGGGGAGCTTTTGCTGTGAAAATGTCAAAATACCAAATCCTCTGTAGCTGGATCTCATTGACTAGCATTATAAGATACAATATTATTCAAAACGAGGCATTCTTCTTCTTGTGAAGGGTTCAGCAAAGACAAATGTGTTGAGATATTAAAACCTTTTTAGACTATTCAGGCCACAGAGGTGGCTGAGATGTTGTGCTGCCATAGTTCATATGGTAGAATAGGAGACAAAGATATTCTATTCTTACTTTCCCACTGACTTGTTGTATGACCTTGGGGAAGTCATTTAACCTCTATCTTTGTATACTGACGGTAACTCTAGTTATCCTTTTTGGCACAGTACTTTGACATCATGGAATGAAAGGGGTTGTATAAGGATTAGTAGAGTCTGGCTGTGGACACTGATTTTCAAAAGCCACACCTGGTTTGTGTAGCTGGGTCTTTTTTTGAGATGGGATGCCAGTGTGTAACCTACACACCCAGTGGGTGTGGTTTACTGTCCCATGTAGTGTCACATAGACCACTTACAGCAACAGCCAGCTGACTATAGCTCAAGCTGTAGAGGCTCCTACACTAAGCTCCAGGGGTCCCAGATTCATTTCTGCCTCTTGCCAGTTACAAGCGGATCTGCTCTTTTTTTTGAGATGGGATGCCCATGCATTGAGGACAGCTCTGACCTTAGTGCCCCAAACCAGAATCCGTAAGCCTTTTGTAAAACGGATGGGGCATGGTATGATTTCATTTGCTCAGTTTGTATCCGAAACCTCCATTTTGTGCTGCACAAGTGGTAGGAAAGAGGGACATGCCGAGGAAAGTAAGACTGGGGCTGCAGAAGGAATGGGTCAGTTAATCTAGTCCTTCTTCCCTGAGCATCACGCTGCCCTTTCCCCGGCAGTTCGGTGAGGTCAGTAGTTGTTTTGATGTCATTTAATATTTCATACCTAGGATCCTGGATCAAGGCCCCGTTGTGCCGGGTACTGTGTGGGCTATTAACAAAAAAAGAAATCCCTGTCCCCAAAGAGCTTGCAACTGGCATATGAGACAGGATAAAATAGGTGGACAAAACAGATCCCCAGGATAGTCTGGGTTGGGAGAATGGCATTGCAATGAGTTTGTGTTACCTCCTGCCACGCTATGTTCTTGAAGAGGTTTTCTGTAAGTGAATCATACATGGGTCATACATTACTCCTGGAAAGGCAGCTGTGGCTTTTAGGGAATAAGTACAGGAGCCTCACTAGTTTAGACAACTATCAGAGGGGTAGCCGTGTTAGGCTGAATCTGCAAAAGTGACGAGGAGTCCTGTGGCACCTTATAGGCGAACAGATTTATTGGAGCATAAGCTTTCGTGGGCAAAGACCCACTTTGTCAGATGCATGTGGTGGAAATTCCAGAGGCAGGTATAAATATACAGGCATAAGGAAAGAGTACCAATCAAGAGTAAGGCTGGAGATAATGAGGTCAATTCAGTCAGGGAGGATGAGGCCCACTTCTAGCAGCTGATGTGGAGGTGTGAAAACCAAGAGAGGAGAAACTGCTTTTGTAGTTGGCTAGCCATTCACAGTCTTTGTTTAATCCTAAACTGATGGTGTCAAATTTGCAGATGAACTGTAGCTCAGCAGTTTCTCTTTGAAGTCTGTTCTTGAAGTTTTTTTTGTTGCAGGATGGCTACCTTTAAATCTGCTACTGTGTGTCCAGGGAGATTGAAGCATTCTCCTACAGGTTTTTGTATATTACCATTCCTGATATCTGATTTGTGTCCGTTTATTCTTTTACGTAGGGACTGTCCAGTTTGGCCAATATATAGAGCAGAGGGGCATTGCTGGCGCATGATGGCGTATATTACATTGGTAGATGTGCAGGTGAATGAACCCATGATGGTGTGGCTGATCTGGTTAGGTCCTGTGATGGTGTCGCTGGTGTAAATATGTGGGCAGAGTTGGCACTGAGGTTTGTTGCAGGGATTCCTGAGTTAGAGTTACTGTGGTGTGGTGTATAGTTGCTGGTGAGAATTTGCTTCAGGTTGGTGGGTTGTCTGTGGGAGAGGACTGGCCTGCCTCCCAAGGCCTGTGAAAGTGAGGGATCATTGTCCAGGATGGGTTGTAGATCACTGATGATGCATTGGAGAGGTTTTAGTTGAAGACTGTAGGTGATGGCCAGTGGTGTTCTGTTGGTTTCTTTGTTGGGCTTGTCTTGTAGTAGGAGGCTTTTGGGTACATGTCTGGCTCTGTTAATCTGTTTCCTCACTTCCCCGGGCGGGTATTGTAGTTTCAAGAATATTTGGTGAAGATCTTGTAGGTGTTTATTCTGTCTGAGGGGTTGGAGCAAATGCAATTGTACCTTAGTGCTTGGTTGTAGACAATGGATCGTGTGGTGTGTTCGGGATGGAAGCTGGAGGCATGAAGGTAGGCATAGCGGTCAGTACGTTTTCGATATAGGGTGGTGTTTATGTGACCATAATTTATTTGCACCGTAGTGTCCAGGAAGTGTCTCTTGTGTAGACTGGTTCAGGCTGAGGTGGGGTGGAAATTGTTGAAATTGCGGTGGAATTCTTCCAGAGCCTCCTTCCCATGGGTCCAGATGATGAAGATGTCATCAATGTAGCGTAGGTAGAGAAGGGGCGCTAGTGGATGAGAGCTGAGGAAGCGTTGTTCCAGGTCAGCCATAAAAATGTTGGCATATTGTAGAGCCATGCAGGTGACCATAGCGGTGCCGCTGGTTTGGAGGTATATATTGTCACCAAATCTGAAATAGTTGTGTGTAAGGATAAAGTCACAGAGCTCAGCCACCAGTTGTGCGGTGGCATCATCAGGGATACTGTTCCTGACAGCTTGTATTCCATCTATGTGTGGGCTGTTGGTGTAGAGAGCCTCTACATCCATGGTGGCTAGGATGGTGTTTTCTGGAAGATCACCAATGCATTGTAGTTTTCTCAAGAAATCAGTGGTGCCTTGGAGATAGCTGGGAGTGCTGGTGGTGTAGGGTCTGAGTAGAGAGTCCACATATCCAGACAGTCCTGCGGTGAGAGTGCCAATGCCCAAGATGATGGGGCGTCCAGAATTTCCAGGTTTGTGGATCTTCGGTAGTAGATAGAATAACCCCGGTCGGGGCTCTAAGGGTGTGTTTGTGTAGATTTGTTCTTGTGCTTGTGTAGGGAGTCTCTTGAGCAGATGGTGCAGTGTCTTAGTGTATTCCTCAGTGGGATCTGAGGAAAGTGGCCTGTAGAATATGGCATTGGAGAGTTGTCTGGCAGCCTCCTTTTGGTAGTCAGACCTATGCATGATGACAACAGCACCTCCTTTATCAGCCTCTTTGATTATAATGTCAGAGTTGTTTCTGAGGCTGTGGATGGCATTGCGTTCTGCACGGCTGAGGTTATGCGGCAAACAATGCTGTTTTTCCACAATTTCTGCCTGTGCACATCGGTGGAAGCATTCTATGTATAGGTCCAGACTGTCATTTTGACCCTCAGGATTGTGTCCCCATGTGGCAGGTAGGAATTTAGACAGCTTACAGTCCTTTTTCCTCTATAGAGAAGTGAAGTGTGTAATGTAAATCTCCCGTCTTATTTTAGTAACTGAGCTATAGTTCATCTGCAAATCTGATACCATCATTTTAGGATTAAACAAAGACTGTGAATGGCTAGCCAACTACAAAAGCAGTTTCTCCTCTCTTGGTATTCACATCTCCAGATCAGCTGCTAGAAGTGGTCCTCATCCTCCCTGACTGAATTGACCTCGTTATCTCTAGCCTTACTCTTGATTAGTTTAGACAAGGCCATCCAGTGAGCCAGTGGCAGAAATGGGATTATAACTCATGGATTCCTAGCTTCAGTTCTGCGTTCAGTCCACTAGATCATGCTGCTTGTCATGACACCAGCCTAGAGTCATCAAGAACAGAATTTGCCCCAGACAGGAGTAAATTTTAGTCTGCACTAGCGTGATTTTTGGCCCATATAGATCATGATGGCAGCCGCAAAAAGCTCCCTGGTGTGCATTAGTGAAGTCCTGTTTCAACTGGTACTGTTAGTGTGCACTAGTGAATTTTATTGTGCACCGGGAGGGTTCACATGGGCCAGTTAGTGCATCATATGCTAGCATGGACTAAAATTTACACCCCTCTTTGTGGACTAAAGTACAGTGCACACAAGCCCTCAGACTCCTGGCTCCTACAAAAGCTGAGGAAGACTTTCTCATTTGTTAGATGGAGAGAGTGCATATAAAGTGTTGCTGCATCAAGTCTGAGAACTGAGGAAGCATAAGGCTCTGATTGCAGCTTTGCACACATACACCTAAGGGTGGACGATACGCCATATTGGAGCAGATAGAGATCTATGGCCGTGTGTGTGAACAGAAGTGCTTTCTATATAGAAGTAGCAGGCAGGCCAAACATTCCCATGTCTGGCCACTATCCCTACCTTATTGGACACATTACTAGCCACTTACATGTATTTTTAAATGTAAGAATTTATTTGACAAGTGCAGAATTTTAATTTGGTTAACCTACATTTTTAGCTTAAAGAAAGCAAAAATTATTGTTTTAAAGTGTTATAAACATGGAAGCCACACAGCATATGCTAGTGCTATCATCCCCAAATTTATTTTTAGAGCCAACTTCATAAAATGCCATTCTGGATTTTGGCACAGCCTTAACTTGTGATAAATGCATATGTTAATGTTGGATCAGTGTGAAACTGAGTGACCTGTATTGCATAGTTCAAACTTTTTTTTTTTTTTGCTTATAAGAAATCTTGAAAAATAAAAGTCTCAGAGGAGTACCCAGGTTAGTCTGTAACTTTAAAAACAACAAGTAGTCCTGTGGCACCTTAGAATCTAACAAAAATCTTTCGTGGGGATAACCCACTTCATCAGATGAGAAGATCTTGAGTCAGATCTTCTCATCTGAAGAAAAAGTGAGTTGTGCCCACAAAAGCTCATAATGCTATATAGATTTTTGTTAGGCTCTAAGGTGCCACAGGACTACTTGTTGTTCAAAAAATAAGAAACATAGGCAGAGCCTCAGCTGGTATAATTGTCATGATCCATGCACTTCAGTGGAGCAGTTTATCCCAACTGACGATGTGCCCTAGATCTGTCAAACATATGCAAAAGGTTGGTTTTCTGTTCCCCAATTTTAGGTGAGACATGTGCCATACCAAATGATGATACACTGGTAGGAAAAGCTGATGAGAAAACCAACGGCTACCATCCAAAAAAAGCTGGTAACTTATTCTAAATATGTCACATCATTAAATTCTACTGTTTACTTGCTGAGGTCAGAGATGATAAAAATTTGTTTTTCTCTTTGCCATCAGAATGCATCATTAAATCAATAGGAAGTCCCACGGAGATGGGTAAGATACAGCAAACATTTGGGACGTGGATGAGGGAACCTACAAATAGAAGCGATGAAAGAATTTGGCTTACAATGCATTTTTCAGGTACCATGAATTTAATTGTGAATAGGTTGATCCTATATTGCTCCTTCCTTCTTTCCTTCCTTTGTCTTTTATATATGTACCTATTGCCTCTTTCTGCCCTCTGTATGGATTTTTCATGCTTGCTGTCTGGTCAACCTAGCAGAGGTTATTTTTAAACCCAAGTAGCATCATTTTCCTAGTCTATGTTGTCTGCATAATAATTTGTTATTATAACCTTTTAAAAGTTTTCTGCGCCTTAAATGTGCCACAGCATCAAAAAAGTCTTTTGTGACTTTTCTGCTTTGACTCACAATGTCATGTGACCCCTGTCTTTGCCAACAGGAGAGTTCTGAAAGAATAGCAACAAACTTGACTCGTAAGTAGAGAGGGGCCTCCATTTTTCCAGGGTCTCAGTCACAATTATTTGAAATCTTTGCTTTCCTAATATATCTGGGGATGCCTTGTGGAACCCCAGAGAAAGTGTTAACTAATGCTGCGTGGAAAATGTGGAAGGAAGGGCTTCTGCGGAAAATTTCAACTTTTCAGTGGAAAACTGAAAACCAAACATTTTCAGCTGAAAAACGTTTGGGTTTTAATCAAAACATTTTTTCACAAACAAATAAAAAAATTCTGTGGAAAGCAGATACTTTTTGCCAAAAATTTCTTTCGTTTGAAAAATCCAATTTTTTTGTCAAAACAATTTCAAGGCAAAGTTTTCAGCCAAGCCTAATTTTAATGTGTCCTATTTAAGTTCATTTTTACATCAATCCTACCATTTCCCTGTGGCTTCCGTTTCTTAAATTGCACTTCAGAAGTTTAAGAGTTTAAAAAAATGGGGGGGAGAAGGACAGTGTACGAGCGAACAGGAAAACCATGGAAATGGGCTGGATTCTAGGCAGTCTTGCTATGTCTACACTGCCGGCTTTTGCTGGCAGAGAGTATGCAAATGAGGCACTGATTAGCATTTTGTTGAGCTTCATTTGCATAATCTATTCGAGCTGTTTTTGTACAAGGGGTTTTTGCGGAAAACAAGCAGCATGGATATTTCCTTTTGTGCAAAAACCCCCTTTTGCACAAGATCCTTTGCCTCTCCCGGAGAGGGATAAGGATCTTGCGCAAAAAAGGGTTTTTTTGCGCAAATAGGAATTGTTCACACTGCTTGTTCTTGCGCAAAAACCCCCTGTGCAAAAACAGTTTGAGTAGATTATGCAAATGAAGCACAACAAAATGCTAATCAGCACTTCATTTGCATACTCTCTGCTGGCAAAAGCCAGCAGTGTAGACAAAGCCTTTGTGTCCCAGTGCCCACTGGAGAATTTAGATGCTATCACAATATAAATATTGAATAACAAACACAAAAAAATTGGCCTTTGATGGAGCTTTCTCTCTCTATTTTTGTGTTGTGGCACTCTGAAAAATGTTAAAAAATGTGGATATAATTGGCAGGAGCTTGATTCTGATAGAATTATATTTGGATGAGGGTAGAGATGTGAGATAGTTCAGTCAACTAACTGACTGGTTTTCTTTCATGTTTTCCCCTCCCCTAAGGAAACTTCATAAAAGAATATGAGAATGCAAATGCATTGCTGAATGACAGCTACAGGATCATTAACCTCACAGGGATCTTCTATGGATGTGGCCATGTGATATATAACAACTGTCTATACTATCAAAAAGGAGGAGCCAGTGTCATTGTGAAGTAAGTCAAAGATCAGCTGGATGGCAGCTTTGCATTCCCCTGGGTGGAAGGCACAAGCAGTAATGAGAGCAGGAAACATGAATAGAGATTAAAAGGGCAAAGATGAACTTCTGTGGAAAAACCCTCAACACAAAATATACCGTCTGCATGTTCTGTGGTGTCTTTGGGTTTCTTTTGGGATTGGAAATAGAAAGAGAGGGTGGGTAGGAATGGTAGGAGAATGGATAGTTTTTCCAGTTACAGACTACTTGGCTACCTCTCTGAACCTTCAGACAAGACAGGCTCCTCTAACGTAATGGATATAACTTTTTCTTCGTTAGCTGCCACTAGAAATGGTCCCCATTGGCCACAATGGCAGAGGAGGAGCCTATGCTGTGTGGTGGGAGAAGCAGTTGTCAGCAGGCTCACATCCTATAACTTGTGGTGTTCTGACAAATGTAGGCCCTGATCGTGCATTTGGACCACTGCCCCGGACAGAATCCCACCAAAAGGGGTGTCCAGGGGTGAGATCAGGGCACAGAAACAGCACACGAGAAAGCAAGGAAATGAATCAGCCTTTACAAACATTTAACTATTTTGAGCTAGCTAGATCTTAATCCCAGGTGAACGCTCTGCTGCTTCAGTGGTGCAAAAAGTATCCAAGCTGTGTGCTCCTGGCCAGTGGAATGGTCCCTAGAAGACTTTTCCAGCAGTGATAATTAGAGCATCCCTTATGCTAGGGACTGGTTCAGTCCCCGGACTGGGGGAGGTGGAAAGGTGGCTTAGAGCCTTGTCTTTCAACTCAGATGCCAGAGAAAGTTCAGCCCACCGTGTCTATCGTCTGTTGTTTCAAGTACCACCCTGGGTCATGTCAATCATGTCATGTGATTATGAAAGGTAGGACACAGTGGAACTTGCCTTACACACAGGAGCACCTTGGCAGGCCAGGCCTTCTTGCTGAGCCGGCATGTATGTGTTGCTGTGTAGTCACTCCGTCCCAAAGTCATGTGTAGCCTAGTGTGGCTAGCAGTGGTCTCTAACTTGTGATGTGCATGCACTGCCACATAGCAATACAAGGGCATCCAATAATTCCAATGCAACATGGTAAGCCCCCAGGCACCCTTGTAGAGTGCTGACCTCACAATAAGATTGCCCGTAATTAGAATGTTCCTATGGCTCTTCCATCCCGCCTCTGCTGGGTCTGAACCTGGAGCAGCTCGTGCCGCCATACCTGTGTCTCACTAGCATTTAGTCAGGCAGACAGTGCTAATCAAAACCAAAACTCAGCTTTGTGGGAAGAGCCAAGCAAATGTACTTCAAGGACGAGTTAAAGATTCCAGCTGCTTTCCAGTTTCCATATGAGTCTCTGATGTCTGAGCCAAGAACACTATTGTATTTGGAAGTTTCTTCACAGGCAGGTGTGCCTGTCTGGCACCCAAAAGGGTGCAGTGAGAAAAGACTGTGAGCTGGTTGTGGGGATCATACATTGTTCTGCCCAAGACACTTCCAATTCCTTGCATCTTAAGCAGGCTCAGACTTTGCTAGCTGAACCAACTTGACTTACCGTGACAATGTGGTATGATAGAGGACCTATTGCTAAGAGAGGGCCTTTCCAGTCTCAACCCCACTTTTCAGTTATTAATAACTCAGAGAGAAATTCTACTTCCATGCAGAATAGATTGGCAAAGTCTTTAGTGGACTTCATAGAGTCTCTAGGGCTTCTCCCTTTTCGGTTACATAAAGGTCTTGGGGGAGTTATGGTCGTTTTAAGTGTAGTGGGAGCTGGCTGGTTGATGTTATGAATGTTGCTTGGTTGGAAAAACTTTATCACACACGGTTTTGCAGCATTTCCAAAAGTTCTCAGACTCTCCATTTGTCTGATCTCCTCTGGCAGCCTGTTCCAGGGGCAGATCCCCTCTAAGGAGAATGCTTTGCCCCTTTATCTCATGGCCTTCATTCAAGAATGGATCTTCAGCTTGATCTTCGGACTCTTACATGAGTGAAACAGAGCTCTGTACCATACCCAAAGCAGCTGGTGGAAGTGGGGAGTGAAGGAACTCTACTGGCCATATTTGGTAATGCTAGACTAGATCACTCCCAGGACTGAGCCCAGGTTTTCCTTCATCATGCTGTGTGGGTGGTGGGCAGGTAGGAGGTAGGAAAGGGCAGTGGCTAGGCCCTCAGAACACATGTAGTAGAAGCTGGCTGCTTTCACACACTTTGTATTTCCTGTAGCCCTCTATACACTCACTATTCTGGCAAGAGCTGTGCTTTCCTAGAGCTATCCCCTTAGAGGCCTGTCTCCTCCTCTCCTCCCCGGGGTAAGGCAGTTTCCACAGAGGAGAAGAGTAAGTTGATGTTGACTGGCTCAGCATTGGTGATGCCCTCTCCTGCCATGAAGCTGTTGCTCTGTGGGGCTCTCCTGTGGGTGGTGCAAGTTGATGCTCCGGAGCCATTGCTGCACCTTCACTGCAGAGCGACATGCTGGGCGGGTGAGCTCCCGTGGCCTGCAATGTGCAGAGCAAGCTGAATGATCATGATGGTCCCTTCTGATTTTAAAGTCCATGAGTCTATGTTCCCGGCTTGCAGGCGCAAGGGGAATCATTTGGCCAGTTCTGCTTTTCTGAGGCTCGGCCTGCAATAAATACCATTTTCTAATCTGTGCGACCAGCTCCCATTCCATCCCCTCTCCCCCGGAATACCTTTGCCTCTTCCAGTAGTTTGTTGACTGTAAGGCGAGTTGTAGGGCTGAGCTGCCTTTGTTATACTAATGGGCACAGCTGCAAGTCTGTCATGGCAGTCACAGATTCCATGACATTCCAGGATCTTTGTGACTTCTATAGCGATCACTGTGGCTGACCCCAGGCCAATCTGAACCACGGCGGGGCCCTGGGCCAGCCACTGCACTGACGGTCCTGGGGCCAGCCACACTTGCTGCTGCTGGAGTGGCCCTGGGACCAGCTGCTTGGGCAGCTCCTTGTAAGAACAGCCACACTAGGTCAGACCAAAGGTCCATCTAGCCCAGTATCCTGTCTGCCGACAGTGGCCAACACCAGATGCCCCAGAGGGAGGGATCACAACACGTAATCCTCACATGATTCCCTCCCCTGTCACCCACCTTCAGAGAAATAGAAGCTAGGGACACCATTCCTACCCATCCTGGCTAATAGCCATTGATGGACCTAACCTCCATGAATCTATCTAGCTCTTTTTTGAACCCTTTTAAAGTTCTAGCCGTCACTGCATCCTCTGGCAAGGAGTTCCAGAGGTTGACTGTGCGCTGAGTGAAGAAAAACTTCCTTTTGTTTGTTTTAAACCTGCTTCCTGTTGGAGCGGCCCCCAGGTAGCTGGCCCTGCGCACTGCCTAGAGCAGCTGCTCCCGCCAAACAGCAGTGAGGTCCCGAGACTGGCCCATCCCAACAGCAGCGGCACCCTAAGCCACCTTACCTGCAGGTGTTGCATGTGCTTTCTGCCTGTGTCTTGGGAGACATGGTGGGTGGCGTTGTTAGGAAACAGCCAGCTCATCAAACATGCTCCTGTTATGTGAATTTATTAAGCCAAAGAATAAAGTATGCTCTATACTCCCCAAAACATTGCATCATTCAGTGGTTAAATACCAACTAAAATAGGCCTGAGTCATAATTGACGACCCTCTTGAAACTAGCAGAGAAACTTGCATTAAGTAGCTTGCTGAGTGCTGTTGTTCTCAGATTATCCTTCTATCATCTAGGAGTTTCAAGGAATAAAAACACTTTTATATTTCAGACAAGCCATTCCATCTGCCTCAATGAAGGCCAATGTGAGGTCAGAATGCTGGCAGGAGGTTTTTTTATTTGATATGTGAATGGCTTTTACACATTTGTGATCAGTTAACCTTGTGGTGGAGCTCTATGATTAGATGAACTCAGCCTGCCTTGCTTGGTGACATCATCATGCGCAAGGTCCTCGTTTGCAGCCAGCCAGATTTCTGCGCAAAATTTCCTCTTCTCTTCTGTTTGCTGCATCGCCCAGTGTTACTTGCAGCGCGCTTGAAAAATGGAACCATCATTTTGTTCCTTCTGCAAACCGCCTGACTGAGTTCCACTTAATGATCAGGGAAGCTTTCATAGGCTAAATATTGTGAAACCTGCCATGATTGTGTGTTTGTTTGACTTTCTGGCTGTTTTCTTTACACCTGCTCTCCTAGGAGGTGCTCCACGAGCCTGGAACTTGTTCCTAGAGCACATTAGAATGGCTGCCAATCTCACCCGACCCTCCACCAAGCTTTCCTTCAATGACCATGCTCTCACTACTACCATGAAATTTTCCTCCACCAAGAGGCTTGAGAAGGAGAAATTGGGCTCGAGTCACTAAGGCTCAGCATTGCAATGCCCTCATTTCAGGCACCTTGCTAATTTGTGGAATCCTGGGCCTTAAACAAGGCACCCAGACTCCCTGTACAAGGCATGGGGAGAGTTAGGCACCTAAGAATCAAGTTAACAGACGCCAGCCTGATGAGAGAGGCGCTGCCTAGGAAGTCAGTAGGAAATGCCAAGGGGAAGGGCCTGGCTTTAGCTCCACCCATCAGAGGGCGTTAGGTGCCTCTCTCTGGGTTGGAAGGCATCACCCTCCCTGAACATGGGATTCACGGTCATGAACCTAAATCAGGTTGGTCCTCTCTCACTAAAGGAGGCACTGGTTCTGCTGCTTCCCAAACACGTCAGTGGTCTCCCAAGTGCCCCACTAAGCAGCAGGCTTTAGGGTATTTGGTGTGTGCAGGTGGGGGAGGAGGTGTCAATCTTTTGTGTTGAAGCAGTTCCATTTTAAATGAAATACTTAAATCTTCAATGGGCCAATAGAGGACTGAGTAGCATGGGGCGCGGGGGGGCTGGGGGGGGAGCCGAGGCGAGGGCATTCACCTGGGAGATTTGAGCTCAGATCACTGCTCTGAATCTGGCAGAGCGGGCATATGAAACCCGGTCTCCTGCAAGCAGGCTGACTGCTCTTATCACTGGGCCATTGCAGACCTCCTCCTGCAATCTGGTAGGTGTTCTTTTAGGCAGCTGCTAGAAACACTTCCTGAATTGGTTCCCATTGTAAGGGAATTTATATTTTGTGAATCCTGCTGAGGCTTAGGCACTGAGGTGCTTGGCAGGATCAGAACTTTGTTGGCTTTGGGTATGATCACCCATGGAAAGGCAGGTGCTTGGGGATTTTAGGTAACTATAGCATTAGATGGCAGCTGAACAAGGATTTTGTGGAGCTAAATTTCAATCTCAGGTAACAAAATCCCTTTTTTGGATCTAGCCCCCAGAGCCTGAAGGAGTTTCTGTGACTGTGTGTAAGCTGCTCAGTTACTATGGTGATGAATATGGTATAACACCTAGACAGAGACTCATTCCTTGGGTATCTGGGGCCAGATTTTAATGGTCTTTAAAAGCCAATTTGGCTTTTCAAAAGCCCCTTTTATGTCTCAAACGCTCGCTATAGGTCTAGTTGACCTCACTTAGATCACCATATTCGCCTCCTCCAGAAGAGGTGAGCAACCAAACCAGAACTGGGGGCGACAGCTTACACGACACTAATCCAAAGTACGGAGATGGGAGTGTTGGGGGCCTGGTCCGTTATAATGCTCTCCCCAGATATCTTTCTAAGGAGAACAGCCAAAGGATTTTATAGACTATTTTGACAGGACTATCATGGTATTTATTGAAAACTGGAGAGAATGCTTTTCCACCAGTAAGCACAAGCAGAGTGACACAAGCACACAATTATTTTTGTCAGGAAAGCCTAAATCCTCTGAGCAAAGATTTTGTCCTGTTTAAAAAAAAATGTAAAGGAAATACAATTCTTCCTGAGAGACATCTTCATTACTAAGAATTTACCAAATTGTGTCTCTAAGTATGAAAAGCAGATCAGAAATATTTATCTTATTTCCTTTCAGATTTGAGCTTGATACGGCATCATTCAGAACGCTGACAATTGAAAATGCCTTACACGATAGTCGCCACTACCTCTTTTCTAACTCCAAGACATACTTCAATGTAGCAGTGGATGAAAAGGGTCTTTGGATTATCTATGCTTCCAGTATTGATGAAAATATCATTGTAGCACATATTGATGAAGAGACATTTTCAGTCATTCACCATATCAACACTACATACCCCAAATCCAAAGCTGGCAATGCATTCATAGCATGTGGTGTGCTTTATGTTACTGATACTAGGGATATGAGGGTAACATTTGCTTTTGATTTGTTGAGAGAGAAGCAAATTGATGCTAGCTTTGAGTTAAGATCAGCACAGTCTGTTCTTGCTATGCTTTCATACAGTCTAAGAGATAGAGACTTGTATACATGGGAGAATGGCTATTTAATGCAATACCCTGTACGTTTTGATAGCTGAATGCTATTTTAAAATAATGTCTCATGCTGGCCATATTGAATTAAATAGGTTTTTTAAAGTGCTATCCTAGCCATTTGGGGCTCTCTCATCCCTCCAGTATATCCACATCTCCTATTCAAGGTTAGTGGTTATTTGTGTGTACATAAAGGGGAGACCAGACTCCTTTGTGTCATTTAAATATACTTATATAGGCAATTCTTGACTTTATCAAGAAAGTGCTGTATATTCAAACTTATTTTTGGTTTTACCCATTCCATGCAGGCCATAATTATATCATCCATATACTGATTATTTTACAATACCATGTTCAATAGGGTCTGTTTTGACTCTTAATTAGTAGTTACTGTCTGCAATTATCTTCTAGTCAGTGATTATAGTTTAGTGTAAATGTCTAAACAATGTGTATAAATAAGCTTCTTGGTAACATTTCCATTTAATACCCTGCATCAACTCTGAATTTTGTTTAGTTGTGGTGGTATTTTAAAGAATTGACGTACAGTTATTAAAATGATCAGGGACAGTGATTTTTGTACTAAAGTAAATACCCTAAAGAACAAAGTAATAGTTTATTAAAAACTCAGCCCATATTTATAAGTCAAAATAGGGGAAAAAAAGAAAAAAGTAAGAAACCTGAAAATTGATAAATATGGCTAACTAACCAAAAAGCAAATAGAGAAGTGATGCAACTGATGGCATCAGTGATGTGAGGAATGGTAGCATTTAAAACCCACTTGTAAGGGGTGTAAAACCTGAAGTGAATCATATGTGCTTAAGGCAAGCAGTTTCAATTTGTGTATGTTCTGCAGCACTGTGTGAAAGAATTTAATTAACTTCAGACCCTTTCGTATCTTTAAAGCTGATGAAAACAAACCACAGTTCCCAGGAATTGCTGTACCAGGCAGCTGCATATCTCATTAAAAAAAAGAAAAGCACATTGGATAGGATTATCAGACTTATACTATGGTAAACTCATAGTTTGGCCTGAAAAGCATCAACTGGCAAACAGGGTCATCTCTGAGGATGGAAACCTCCCCCATCAATGCAGCCACCTGCACAGCCTAAGTGACCTTCACCTAGCCCTTTGCCCGTCCCCATCTCAACTCTCACATACTAAAAAGAAATCAGCACCAACCTTTCAAATTAAACACTCTGCAAAGGAACGCTGTTGAATGGTTTATGTTCTCGGTGTCACTCATACTTTTAGGGTTGTCACAAAATAGTGATGTGCCATCTACCCCATGTAACTGTCTGTGTTACATGAGAAAAAGGCATAGTATTTATGAGCAACAGCTTTCTGTGATGATTTAGAGAAATTTTCTGTGGACAACAAATGAATTCTGTTGAAATCATGAATATCTGCCTGTATCTTTAACAGCCTGCAGAGCCATTTTGAGTGTGGGGATTGGTTGTCTTCTGTGATGTCCTTTTACCACCCTGTTTTTGAAAGGGGTAGTAGCACAGGGCTAACAATGTAGAGTTGAAATCTTGATAGTCCTTTAGTCAATAGGAGGCTCCTAGCCAAAAGGCTGACTTCTACCCAGAAGAAAGAGTTTCTCAGGGGAATCACCTGGTAGAGGTCTGTACTCATGAGTTGAGTGATCAGATGGTCACATGACAGAGGAGAGTGGACATTTATAAAAGGACAGGAGGACAATACTCTGGTTCTTTGGCCATTTTTGCCATATCAAGCTGTTAAAAGCTGCTTGAAGAGTCTGAGGAGACCAGGGACCACTGACTGTTAGACCCTGCCCCCCTCCCAGGACTTCCAAAGTAAGGGTGAGCTAGAGTGAAGGGCACTGCAGCTGGAATGCTTGTTTTCTCTATACGCTCCTGTACTTATCTCTTAAGAACTGAATTGTGACTACGTAAACAAAACTAAGCATATAAATAAATAAAAGTAGGCAGAGTAATGAGCATTCCTACTCACAAATAAAGCAGATTTTTTAACTAGGTATACCCAATGAATTGCTAGTGATCTCAATTCCATATAAGGACATGCTTCCTGTTTCTAATCTGTTCTATCAGCATTGCAGCCACAATGTTTCCTCCTTAATTGACTCAGACTGACTTCCAAATGATGGGAGGAAGAGATCTTTATAGTTTAAAGCATATTTTAATCTTTCTGAATGAAGAATACTATATGTACGTTAATAAAATTTGAACTCAAAGTTTCTTTGCCTATATGGGTTTTAGCAGAAAGTTTATCTTCACATAACCAGAGAAAAAATAATTATTCAAACAGTGGGGGAATCTTACATATAACATCTCTCCCTCCTCTCCCATCAAAATTACGTGTTATTTAAAAGAAAGGTGGCTCAGTGGATTTGCTGTGAGCGTAATTACTAAAACGTAGACAGTGAAAACAAAAACAAAGTAAGTGTACCAAGGATGCATTTCTGCTTGAAGTTTGATTTTTCCCTTGATTATAAGTTGAAGTCAGATTCTTTGATATCGTCTGATAGTGTTCTGTGTGGAAAAAGTTCACACATACATAATTAACCTAATTTCAGTTATGTTACAGTTTTTCAAAATATGCAGTATTAGGTGAAGCAAGAACAACTGCCAGTAACAAATACTTGAAGCATTAGATATCATTTGCTGCAACATATTTTAATTCATTTTTCTAAGTAACTTCCTCCTTAGGTTGCAACTTCAATATATAAAAAAGAACCACATATACTAAATCTTCATTTAACTTCAAGATATTAAACTAGAAATAATTTAGAACTTTTTTGTTTTTGACTACATAAAATACTGCTTTTAAAATTCACATTTTAGAGCTGAGTATTTATTATTTCTACTTTAATCAAAAAACTAACTGACACACTGAGTAGGAGAAATAGCAGAAGGATTAGGAAACCTTTCACATTTAAGGCAAATTCAACACAGGATGATAAGGGAAGCCTTTCTGAGCTGATGCATGTTAAATGAAATAGGTGGTCTCAGACCAATTACGGTTTCCATCAAATTAACACCATTGTGGGCAGCTTGCCAATGAGTCCAAGGACTGAAGAAGCAGGAAGGAGAATGAATTCTCAATTCACCACAGTGACAGGATGGTGTAAGAAGTGTTTGTAGTGCAGCTGTGTGTGCTACAGAAAGTCAACTTCAGTTCTGTTAATCTTGTACCCTTTGGGAGCAGCAAGAGAGAAGCATGTCTGACTGCAAACATTATAGCGTTAGCCCCAGTGGTGACTACAGATCTAATCATGATACTGAAGATACAACTAGTCTGTTTCAGTGCAAGACAAAGGACTGCACAGGAATTACACTGTTCCATGAGAGAAAAGGAATTTATTTAACTTACAAAGGTCAAACTAAAAAAATGACACTTCCTTTTTTCATATCCATAAATCACTACCTGCAATTAAAATCCCCTTTGGAGAAAGGTGCATTTTATCCCATTATATTTTACATTCCAGCACAGACACCAACATTTTCATTGAAGACGACAACTAGTTAACATTTAAATACACAGACATCTTGTTCCAATATCTTAAGAACATGGTTTTTGTTTATGCAGAAAAAGACATCTAAATATGACAACAGTGGCTAATATATTACAAGCAAACAATATTGAACACTGCATAGTTTATACAATATGCTGTGGTAATAACTTAAATTACCAGTTTTATCAACTATTTATTAGCTGGCCACATAAAGCCTGACATTCATCTGAAATGTGGCATTGTATGTTACATTGGTATTTTCTTATATAGCTTCATTTAAGGAAGTATTTATTTTCTCTGGACATACATAAGAGTTTCAAAACTAAAAGCTAAATAAAAACATGTTTTTCTTCACTACAAACATTTAATGCTCACATTACATTCCTAATGTAAAGGCAGATCTCCAAAATATAAAACACAGCCAAAAAAAAAAGTAGTGTGCAAATTAAGAAAACACTGCATTTAAAAATGTGTTCATGTGCAATGTACAGTATCAACTGGGTATTAATACCACCTGGTAAAAATATCAGCATAAAATGATACATGTGTCTCACAGTACATTCTTCATTGCACATTGTTCCACAACTTTTGTGTCTATTACACTTTCCTGGCCTATTAAATCTTACATACACTGAATGCCCTTTATGACAATAGGCTGTTTTTTAAATGAGAATTTGTAGACATGCTTCAATTAGTGGCAAAAACTGAAAGAAAAATAAAACCTGAATCACATTACAAACTGCTTATTGACTTTATTTAGAGCCACAGTACTTGTCTGTGGCTACTGTTACAATCTGTGTAATATCCTTACTAAAGGAGGCTTGCTGTAGGTCACTAAACACTAGCCTCCCTAGGGCTTTACTGGGTTTTATTCTTTGTTTTAACAATGCATTGCATGCATTTCTATCCCCCCCATCCACATATCCAGTGCTCAATAAACCTGTTTTAAAATTCAGTCTTTTTTCTGTTTCGTGTAATATTTAATAGTGCAGTAATTGCTCTGAAAGCAATGTACAACAGATAGTTCCTTCCACTAATGCATATTACTGCATTGTAGCTATTTAACGGAACTGTATAGAAAACAGGACTAAACAGCATAAATCTACAGAACATCAAAAATGCCTTTGGGGATGTTGAAAGCATTAGGGAGAACTCTCATTTTCAGTGTGCCATCTGCTCCACAGGAAAAGATGCGATTGTCTTGCACAATTTCAATCTGCGTGACTCCAGCACCAATATTTCTGAATATGGACTGTTTGGCATGTTCATTTTTAAATGAATGAATTATACTGTAGCCTGTCAGTCTCCAGACCTAGAGTAAGAGAATGACAGACAAGACAGAATGAGGTTAAAAAGTGCCTGTTCTATTGAGAATCTGGACCTAAACTTTTCCTGCCTCAAAAACCACTCAGCACAGAAGAGAAAGCAAATACAGATGGTCAGAGAGGGAGTTTTGCAGCTCCAGGATTCTCAAGATACTCTTGTACTGGCATAAATTAGAGCAGCGTGGGGGTGCTTTAATGTATGACAGCTGGCTACGGTTTCTTAAGCAACGATATACCAGCTGTGAATTCATGCAGTGGAGCAAAGCTCCCCTCCATTTCATCTTGGCCTTCTCTGTTACTTGCACATCCTGCCCCCACTCCTGACTTATCCCATGTGATGGGGGGGGGGGGGTAAGAGATGGTAGAGTTTGCATACAAACTATTTTTATGTCAGCTGAGAATTCCCCTCTGCCGGAACAGGGGCAAAGAATCTGGCTGAAATTTCCTTTACAGTGGTGCATTATGAGAGTTTCTGACTTGGGACCCAGTTCTCCAAAGTGTGGAAAATCCTCAAGCTCAGTGATGTAGTCTCAGGTCTTTAGGATGTAAGGTGCCTGGTGGCAGGGGTTCTCTTATCAGACTGTAAATCATCATGCAGCTCTATAGCATACTGTATCTAAAGGCAAAATGTTTGGGTGCTCTCTCTGTTGTATTCATCTGTTGTCTTTCCTCTTGTATTCAGATTATAAACACTGTGGAACAGGGAGTGTGCTTTTGCAGCAGCTAGCAGAGTGGGGTACTGGACCATGACTGGGATTCCTAGGCACTATCCCAACACACCTAGTTATAATATTTAGAATTTGACATTTAGTTACTGTGACTACCCTACAGATCAACTGGCTGCCTGTTCATTTTAACAATTACTGTAGCACTGTTGCAGGAAAAAGAGATCCAAAGGAAAACAAGAGCACATTCTGAAATGAAAAAACAGTAACAAATTAAGATAAATAATTCAGAATAATTCATTGTGCTGTCTCCAGATGAAATTCATATCACAACTCAGTCACTTCTTAACCTTACCTTCATGTTACCTTCTGCTGAGCCTGTTACAAAGTATTCTTCAGAAGGGTCTAGTGAAAGAGCCTTAATACCAGAGTCATGCGCTTGGAAGGTCTGAAGGATTTGTCTCTGTCTGATGTCAAAGATGTAGACATATCCTTTTCTGCCTCCAGAAATCAACAGTTGTTGCTTAGGTGCATACTGAAGTACTGTGGCACCATGGTCATGACAAGGGAAGGCTAAGAGACACACAGTAAGATTGTTACAGATTTGCAGTCTTGTATAGATTTCAACTTCAAACTACAGTTCTACTCGGAAAGGTGACTGGCACTATTTTTTACTCAATAGATACGCTTTTTTGAATGTATACAGTCATATCTGCTACATTAATGACAAAATGATTCACAGTTTTTGTTAATAAGTTTGCAGGAAGATATAAAGCAAATATCCATGAATTTGCAGGGCTCTATAAGCTTTTTCCTCTCCAGATTCACACACAAATCCCATTTGATTCTAGCCATTAAAAATGTTAAATATGTTTTACTGCAGTACTTACCATGAATAAGACTATTACCAGGTGATACCAAGGTGTCCCACAAGCACACATTTCTGGTGGGAAAACAAAAAAAGTCACAATGGCATCTTGCTAAATGATCCATGGTATAGTGTGGATCACTTAGAAGGTGATGAAGTGCTGTGTCAGGGCCTAAGAGGAGGACTTGTGCAGATACCCAGACCTTTGCAGTTACAGAGGGAAATGTGGAAAAGCACAGATGACGGTTAAGAGACTAATTCTAGGTGGTGCAAGGATTCAAGCCTCTGAAACACTTTGAAATCCCCAGTGTGGCCTACACTTGTCTCTGCCTTCGTTGAAAGCTAAGGGCTTGTCTACAGAGTGCTTTGGTCTGCATCAGACAGGTTTAAATTTTAGTCTGCTAAAATGTTATGTATTAACTAGGCCACGTGGACCCTGATGCTGCACACAAAGTTCTCTAGTGCACATTAATATAGTACAGTTTGAAAAAGAATGACATTAGTACATAACAGGGAACTTTTAGTGCGCAGCATCAGGGACCACATGGGCTAGTTAGCACACAACAGGCTAGTGTGGACCAAGGCACGTGTACACAAGCCCTTAATGTTAGTCTTATAGGAAGATAGTGTCACTTATAAGCTGTTCAATATCACAACCACAACTGCATCCTACATGTATTTCTATCCAAATCAGTACAAATGTACCTGTCAGAACTAGTTGCAGTTGGGATGCCTGACCACTGGACAATAATAAAGGCAGCCACCTTAGAAATGAAGAATGTTACCAAAATGAAATAATTTAAAACCAGAAGAGATAATAAAAAAAGAAGAGGTGCTCAGTCAAAAATCCTTGAGTCCAGGCACTCAGGCCTCATTAATATGTATTTAATTAAATAAAGGAGGAAAAAAGGGTAATTCAGCACTCAGCAATAAGGTGCTTTGAGAAGCAACAGAATAAGGGGAACTAGTCTGCAGAAACAAACTGAAGGAGTGACACACAACAGGCAGCTACACACATATTGCTGCTAATAAGGGGATTCAACAGCTTTTAGAATTATGGGCTACAAAATTCTATCTTCCAAACTGCTAGAGACACATAGAGAGATTACCCGTCACGACAGGTAGCTGTGGTGAAACCCTTTAATCTCTCAGCCTAGATATTTGTGTCTATTTTTGACTGCATAGTTTTTCTTTTAACACACCTGTTATCATTGGAGTGCCCGGAAGTAGCCACTAGACTTGAGGAGGTAATGAACGCAAAGTCACTTGTGGTTTTACTATGACATTGCCAACTCTATAAGATAAAACAAAGAACCATCAACAAGATGCAATCTTATCACCTATACTTCAAAGTTACTAACAATTTAAATATTAGTCATGTGTATTTCTACTAATGGCATAACACGAGCAAGGACTTTAAATTCTGTTTGAGTCATTACTAAAATGTCTGTTGAAAGCAAGACTGAAAATGGAAAGCACAAAAAGGTAAATTATTTTAACTATGTATTAGAATTACAACTTATTGAAAATTCTAGGTTTAAAAAAAATCCAAAATAATTCACCATATAATTAAATGATAAGTACAGAGAACAGTGTGTGTTTTATCACTCTGAATTCACAATGAAGTGCTGGATTTATGTGCTGTATAATTAACAGCAAAGAACTGAGAAGAGTAAAGTTATTTATTTTTGAAAAAGCTTGATGTACACTTTAGTTGATTTCAGTCTTACTAAATTGAAGGACAATGCATAAGTTATATCTGTAATTACATTATATCACACTATTTATTCTGAAATGAGTTCTTTATAACTGTGTCCATGAAACAGTATACTTGTTTTGACAAAGTCTGCCAATTAAGCACAGCAAAGTAAAACAACTAAGAAAAGAACGGTTATTTACCTGTAACTGTTGTTCTTCGAGATGTGTTGCTCATGTCCATTCGAATTAGGTGTGCGCACCACGTGCACCGCGTCTTCCAGAGCGTTTTCCCTAGCAGTACCCGTAGCGCCAGCAGAGTGCCCCCTGGAGTGGCACCGCCATGGCGGGGCATAAGTACCCCTGCCGGCGCTCCCCCACCTCAGTTCCTTCTTCCTGGACGCTCCGACAAAGGGGAGGTGGGGGGGAATCGAATGGACATGAGCAACACATCTCGAAGAACAACAGTTACAGGTAAGTAACCGTTCTTTTCTTCTTCAAGTGATTGCTCATGTCCATTCGAATTAGGTGACTTCCAAGCCAACCCCACTTCAAGGAGGAGGGGTCGGAGCACTCAGAAAGAGAAGTCCACAAAAGTTGAACAATCCAAACATATTTATTCAACTAACCAAACATAGAAAAAACTGTAGAAAAGTGCAATGTGGTACAGATAAAACATACATATTTACAATACAGAGCTGAGGACTGCAGAGCCCAACGCTGTGTCCTCCCAAGCCTGCTGTGCCAGCGCGTAGTGCGCCGTAAAGGAATGGAGCGACGACCACGTGGCTGCCCGAAGATTTCAGTGATTGGAACCTGCGCCCCAAGAGCTACAGAGGACACCTGCGCCCTGGTGGAATGTGCTGTAACCCGGGGAGGGACCTTCCCGGCCAAGGCATAACACTCCCTGATACACCCTGCGACCAAATTGGACAACCTCTGGGTCAATATGGGAAGCCCTTTCATTCTGTCAGCGACAGCAATAAACAATTGTGTGGATTTGCGAAAGGGTTTAGTCCTATCAATATAAAAGGCTAGCGCACATCTAGCATCCAGGGAATGGAGCACTTGCTCCTTAGGGGAGGCGTGGGGCTTTGGAAAGAAAACCGGGAGGTAAATTTCTTGGGACAAGTGGAATGGTGACACCACCTTGGGGAGAAAGGCCGGGTGAGGACGGAGCCTCTCATTATTGTCAGAAAACACTAGGTAGGGCAGGTTTACAGTTAATGCCCTCAGCTCGGAGACCCTGCACGCTAACGTAATGGCCACAATGAACACAACCTTCATAGAGAGGTGCTTCAAAGAACACGGGGCCAGCGGCTCAAAGGGGGGCGACACAAGTCTAGACAACACGAGGTTAAGGTCCCAAGCGGGGAGAGGGGGTCTAACCGAGGGATACAACTTATCCAAACCCTTAAAGAACCTTTTTACCACACGGTCAGAAAACAGAGACACTCCTGCCGAACCAACATGGAAGGCGGAGAGAGATGCCGCATGGACTTTGATAGAGGAGGTAGAGAGGCCACTGGACCTAAGTTCAAAGAGGTAGTCCAGAATGGACGGGACAGGTGCACAGGACGGGTGCACTCCCCTTCTGGACGCCCAAGACGAGAACCGCCGCCACTTGGCTGCGTACGACCGCCTGGTAGATAGTTTCCTGCTACTTAGGAGGACCATCTGTACCTCCTGGGAACATTCCCTTTCCAGGTGGGTCAGCCACGGATAAACCAGGCCATCAGGTGGAGAGAGCTGAGATTCGGGTGAACCATGATCCCCCCATCCCAAGGTTGGGTCAGGAGATCCCGAACTGGTGGGAGCGTTATAGGCTCCTTGCTGAGCATGTCCACCAGGATAGGGAACCAGAATTGCCTGGGCCACCGAGGGGCTATCAGGATGACCATGGACCTGAAGGTCTTGACCCTGGTCAGAACCCTGGGAATTAGGGGAAACGGAGGGAAAGCGTAGAGGATGCCTGCCGGCCACAGCATGGTCATGGCATCCCCTCTGGAGTGTTCCCCCAGCCCCAACAGGGAGCAGTAACTCTGGCACTTGGTGTTGTGTGCCGAGGCAAACAGGTCTACTAGGGGACAACCCCACCTGTGGAAGACCTGACGAAGGGCCGAATCCTTGAGACACCATTCGTGGGCTCCGAAAGACCTGCTCAGAGCATCAGCCAGCAAGTTTTTGCACCCCGGCAGGTACTCTGCCTGCAAAACTATGTCGTGCTCTACGCACAGGTCCCAGAGGCACAGAGCCTCATGGCAGAGGGGAGGCGACCGGGCTCCCCCCGCCTGTTGAGGTAAGACACAGCCGCTGTGTTGTCCAGGCTGACCAGGACAGAGCGGCAAGAGAGCTTCAACAGGAAGGTCTCGCAGGCTCTCCTGACTGCCCTGAGCTCCTGGACATTTATGTGCAGAGCCCGCTCTGCAGGGGACCATAAACCCTGGGTTCTGTGACACCCCAGGTGTGGTCCCCAACCCAGGTCGGAAGCATCTGTGATCAGTGTAAGCGAGGGGGGAGGTACTGTGAATGGAACCCCCTGCACACCACTGCCTCCTGGGTCCACCATTGTAAGGAGGCTGTCACCTCTGGAGGCACTGTGAGAACCATGTCCCAGAGACCCCTGGACTGGTTGAATGCCCTTGCCAACCAGGCCTGCAGAGGCCTGAGCCTCATTCGAGCATGGCGTACCACATACGTACATGCCGCCATGTGTCCCAGCAGCCTCGAGCAGACTCTGGCCGTCGTGATGAGGAACCGGGTTAGCTCGGAGAGCAGCCCCACTATGGACAGAAACCTGGATCTGGGGAGGAGTGCTCTCGCCACCCTGGCGTCCAGGAGGGCACCTACGAATTTGAGGTGCTGGGAGGGAGTCAGCAATGACTTTTCCTCATTTAGCATGAGTCCCGGCCTTACGAAGAGGACCCTTGTGAGGTAAACATGGGCCTCCACTTGTTCTTAGGAACGACCACAAATCAGCCAGTCGTCTAGGTATGGAAAGACGTGTACCCCTTTTTTGCGGAGGAACGCCGCTACGACCGCCATGCATTTTGTAAGGACCCTGAGTGCTGCTGAAAGGCCAAATGGGAGCACTGTAAATTGGAAGTGGCATTTGGAAACAATAAAATTGAGAAACCTCCTGTGGCTGGGTCTTATTGCCACATGGAAGTAAGCGTCCTTGAGATCGAGAGTTGCGTACCAGTCTCCTAACTGTAAAACCGGGATGAGAGAAGCCAGGGTTACCATTCTGAACTTGGATTTCACCACCATCTTGTTGAGGTCCCTGAGATCTAAGATGGGACTAACCCCGCCCTTGGGTTTTGGGACAATGAAATACCGGGAATAAAACCCCTTGCCCTTCAGATGTGAGGGGACCCTCTCCACGGCTCCCTTTTCGAGGAGCGCTAACACCTCCTGACGGAGGATGCCTTCGTGAGAGGTGTCCCTGAAAAGGGACGGGGCAGGCGGGTTGGAAGGGGGCGAGCCCAGGAAGGGGATAGTATAGCCATTTCTGACTATTTTTAGAACCCAGGTGTCGGTGGTGATTTCTGCCCAGGCGTGGGCAAACCGGGATAACCTGGCCCCAAACGGGCCTGGAGTCCGTGTGCTCTGAAAATAACGCTTTGCCGTCAAAAGGCAGGTCCTGGATTGTAGTTTGGACGTCCGGAGGTATTCCAGACACCTGCAGCCAGGCACCACGGCGCATAACTACACCCGACGCCATGGTGCGGGCTGGAGAGTCAACAGCGTCCAGGGAAGCCTGAAGGGCCGTGCGGGCGATGGTTCTGCCCTCCGAAGTCATGGCCGCAAACTCCTGACGGGCCTCGGCAGGGAGCTTATCCTTAAACTTATCCACCGCTTGCCATGTATTATAAGCATAACGACTCAGCATCGCTTGCTGGTTAGCAATGCGGAGTTGCACCCTGCCAATGGCATACACCTTACGGCCCATCAGATCAAGGTGTTTGGGCTTCCTAGCCTTCGGGGACGGCCCCGGCTGGGGAAGCCTCTCCTTTTGAGCCACAGCCTGAAGAACCAAGGACCCCGGAATAGGTTGGGAGTACAAGTGTTCGTGCCCCAACTGGGGAACGTAATAGCGCCTCTCGACTCCCTTTAAGGTAGGGGTTAGAGACACTGGGGTCTGCCACAGGGCATTAGTAATCTTGGCCATGATTTTATTAAGTGGCAAAGCCAAGCGGGCGGGGGCATCGTCAGAGAGGATGTCAATCATGGGGTCCGTGTCCTCCACTACTGGCTCCACTGGGACACCCAGATTGGAGGCCAGACGCCTAAGCAGATCCTGATGCGCTCGAGCATCCATAGTAGGCAACGCCGGTGCGGGATCCGCCAAGGCTTCATCAGAAGACGAAGATGAGGACGACTCCTGGATTGGTACTGGATCCAGCACAGGGCCCGGTTGAGGAGCCAGCTGGGCAGGCGGCACCATTTGTGGAAGCGGCTCCGGCACCGAGGCTTGTGGCTCAGCAGCAGTATCTGCAGTAACCGACCTCTGGGGGGAAGGAGGGGGTCGTGACAGAGACGCCAACAGTTGCGCTCAGTGCCCCAAGACACCGGACACTACAGAGGAGGGCACAGGCCCCTGCCACTGGTGGTAAGCCCACAGCGTCCAGAAAGGCCATTGTGGTTGAGGCGGCCAAGTCTGCTGCAGACACGAACGATCATGCCGGTGCCGTGAACGGGATCTATGACTTGAGGAAGCTCCTGAGGACTCCGACCTGAACGAGGCCGCATCAGAATCCGACGAGTAGTCAGACTCAGGCCAGGGAGGCGCAGATGACGAATGCCCTGCCACCAAGGGGGGGGGGGGGAAACCTGTCCATAGACTCGGGTTTCCCCGCGTGCGTGCGATGAGGGCGTGCCGGCACCAGGAAGACAGGCCCCGGTGCCGGTTGCGGTGCCGGTTGTGGCACCGGGAGGACAGGCCCCAGTGACGGGAGGGCTTAAACGACTTGCAGATCTTACAGGCGTCTGTAAGGTGGCCCTCACCCAGACACTTCAGACAACTGTCGTGAGGGTCTCCTTTGGGCATAAACTTTGCGCAGACAGCGCACGCCTTAAAGCCTTGCGGCCCTGGCATTCCTCACCCCTGAAGGGGGAGAAGAAAAACAAAGAGACACTAACTAACTAATTGAACTATTTAGAACTATTTACAACACTAAGGGTGTGTCTAGCCTTTTGTCGACAGAGTTCTGTCGACAGAAGGCGTTATTGCATCTACACTGTCCTTTGCATCTACACTCTCATGTCGACAAAGCAGCTTGCTTTGTCGACAGAACTGGCTGTAGTCTAGACGCTCTTTGTCGACAGAAGCTTTGTCGACAGTATCTGTCGACAAAGCCTCTGTCGACAAAAGTCTGTAGTCTAGACGTACCCTAAGAGAAACGGGAACCATTAACGGCTCTGAGAGAGAGAAACGCTCCAAGACTGTCACAGGCGGTAAGAAGGAACTGAGGTGGGGGAGCACCAGCAGCGGTACTTATGCCCCGTCATGGCGGTGCCACTCCAGGGGGCGCCCTGCCGGCGCTACAGATACCGCTAGGGAAAACGCTCTGGAAGACGCGGTGCACGCGGTGCACACACCTAATTCGAAAGGATATTAGCAACCACTCAAAGAAGAATTCGTGTTATCTGAACCTGCTCTTGACCTGTTTGAAACTTTGAAATATAAGAGATATTCAGTCTTGGTTCCTAAAAATTTGTCTTTATTAAAAGGTAGAATGATTTTGTACTTACCAGATAGGGTTTAGGATTAGATACAGTTTGGTTGACTTGCCAAATACTTAAAAATCCCTCTCCATCAGCCACGCCACACTGCAAGAAATAAATATTATTTATTCTATAAACTGCTGAAAAGGTGCCCAGTGGTCCCCTTTTCATTACCTGTGTGATATTTAACAAAAAGCCAAAATCAGTTGAAATAGCTGCATATATAGTAAATACAATATCTGAAATATGTGATTCAATAGCCTAAATTCCATTTTCAAATAACTTGTGCACTGAAGCCTAAAGCCAGAGGCATTTAGGTATCTAAATCCAAAGTTTAGAGCCTCAAAAACTCTGCTCAGCTGATGCCTAAATTTCCATCAGTGAGCATGTACAAAGACAACTACATCCTGATGCTACTGAGTATTTTAATGCTTAATCCCTGCAGGAATTCATGAACTACACTTTCCCTCCATCACCACCCAATCCAGGTTCAAATCCTCACTCTGCATGATTTGAAATAGAGACTTGAACCCAGATTTCCAATTGCCAAGGAAAATGCCCTGGTCACTGAGTCTGAGAATATTCTGAGGTACTTGTCCCTCAATCTCTCCTGTTGAAACGGTTTCATTTTGTAAAACTACTTATTCGCTAGGCCAGAGAGTGTGACAAAAAGGCTACAGCCCAGTGGCTAGCACTCATCTGGGAGTCTCCATTCCAGCACTAGGTCAAAGCACAATATGGAACTAATGGTGTGTGGTGGCAAGGTACATATGGCCATTTAGTGCACAATAGACTACAGCAAGGTACAGTCATAGTTTAGCTTGCCCCACACCAACAGGCAATGATCATCACGTAATCTCTCTCCTGTCATCCATTTCCAGACAAACAGAGGCTATGGACACCATTCCTACCTATCCTGGCTAATAGATTCATGGAGGTTAGTTCCATCAATGGCTATCTAGCTCTTTTTTTGAACCCTATTAAAGTCCTAGTCTTCACAACATCCTCTGGCAAGGAGTTCCACAGGTTGACTGCGCGCTGAGTGAAGAAAAACTTCCTTTTGTTTGTTTGAAACCTGCTGCCTATTAACTTCATTTGGTGACCCCCTAGTTCTTATATTGTGGAAATAAGTAAATATCTTTTCCTTATTCACTTTTTCCACACCAGTCATGATTTTATAGACCTCTATCATATCCCTCCCTAGTCTTCTCTTTTCTAAACTGAAAAGTCCAAGTCTCTTTAATCTCTCTTCATATGGGACCCGTTCCAAACCTCTAATAATTTTTGTTGCCCTTTTCTGTACCTTTTCCAATGTCAATATATCTTTTTTGAGATGAGGCGACCACATCTGTATGCAGTATTCAAGATGTGGGCGTACCGTGGTTTTATATAGAGGCAATAAGATATTCTCTGTCTTATTCTCTATCCCCTTTTTAATTATTCCTAATATTCTATTTGCTTTTTTGACTACTTCTGCACACTGAGTGGATGTTTTCAGAGAACTATCCACAATGACTCCAAGATACAATTTAGTTGTAGCTAAATTAGTCCCCATCATATTTTATCTACAGTTGGAATTATTTTTTCCAATGCGCATTACTTTACATTTATCAACATTAAATTTCATTTACCATTTTGTTGCCCAATCATTTAGTTTGGTGAGTTCTTTTTGAAGCTCTTCACAGCCTGCTTTGTTCTTAACTATCTTGAGCAGTTTGGTATCATCTGCAAATTCTGCCACCTCACTGTTTACCCCTTTCTTTAGATCATTTATAAATAGGTTGAACAGGATTGGTCCCAGGACAGACCCTTAGGGGACTCCACTAGTTACCTCTCTCCACTCTGAAAACTGACCATTTATCCCTACTCTTCGTTTCCTGTCTTTTAACCAGTTATCAGTCCATGAAAGGACCTTCCCTCTTATCTCACTGCAAGCAGTAAGTCTCTTTCTGATGGAGCCGTCTTTTGAAACCAGGGACTCGGGTATTTTCAAAAATATTGCCACATAAGCTTGAAGCAGATTATTTTAATTTTTTTAATTTTAAATACCTGTGCGTATATTAGAACTAATACCCTGACCCCGAAACAAGTTTAATGAAAAAAGCAAGATGGTGTCCTATAAAAATAATTCAGGAATGATTGTGGAGGAGCTGCATTGTATTGTGTGGGGCAAAGCAGATCAACACAAATGAGTGGCAATTAAACCTTTAGATCACACCTGAGATTCTGAATATCCTATATGTTTCACCAACATACTATTTTAAATGCTCTTTAAAACACTTCTCTCATGCTAGTCTTCACAACCCTGTGAGTGTGGAGACTGGCTTTAGTAGTTCCATGATGTGATTTTAATGCTTCCAGCTGTCCCTAAATGTGGGGGACTGTCTGGGATTCCTTTTGTTGTCCTGGAACTATCTTGAAGGATGCCAAAACATCCCTAACTCACAGCAAGTCACTACTATTCCCTTAAGGTTGTAATAAGATTAAAGTAAAATGAAGTTAGTTTGTCTTTCTTTGCATACACAGTAAAATACAGAGGATCAGTCTTGAAAAATCAGAAAATATGGCTGTTGAGGGCAACACAACTGAGGTGGCGGCAAATTCCTCCAAACTATTTGACAACTTCCTTCTTGTAACTGAGCATCTGTTCCCTATTGAATCACGCTAACCCTCTGGAGCTTCTCCACCCCCCACAGACTTGCTTCCAGGGGGGCTTCTTCCTTCCTTTCCCTTCCCTGTTCCTCATTGTACAGTGGAGCCAGAGTGGGCTGATATTCCCTGAATGGCTCCCCAGTGGGCTCAACCCCAGGCATCTGCCTCTTTTGAACAAGAGAGTTTAACACATTTGCATTATGAAGTGTTTCAAAGCCTTAAGCACATCCAGGAACAGAGCAGGAGATGCCTGCCAGCTGGCAATTACTCTAGTATGAACCAATCCCACTTCTGCAAGATGGACAGCAGGAAAGAATCAGTGGATGAACTCTTTTTTATTAACCTTACATTAAAATGATGGCAAAGAGGACTCTACTTATTCCAGCCTAGGGAGGCAGGCAGGCAGAAATTAGGGGTGAGATCACACAAGCTGGGGGGGATATTCCAGTGAGTTCCTTTTTCAGAGAGGGGATTCTTTGACAAGACTTGGTCCAGACTGAGAAGGAGCTGTAGCTAATCTCTAGCATCAACCTCTTTCCAGGTATCATATTGCCATTCCAGCTGTTCAACTGGACCAGACATACATCTTCAGTTTTCTCCCTTAGGCTGAACGCCACACTAGACACCCTTGTATCATTCACCCACAGAGCTCTTAAATTTGCCACCATCTGTCACTGGTCCAAGACTGAGTGCTGCCCATCTTGAATGTCAGCCCAATTAAATTTCAGAATAGTAATTCTCAAACAGAGGGTCAGAACCCCAAAGTGGGTTGTGATCCTATTTTAATGTGGTCACCAGGGCTGACTTAGACTTGCTGGGGCCAAGAGGTGAATCCTGAGCCCCACTGCATGGAGCTGAAGTAAAAGCCCCGTGCCCGGGGGTTCAGATAGGCTCAGGCTTTGGTCTCCCCTCCTGGGGAGGTGTAGTAATGAAGTTTGAGAACCCCTGTTTTAAAAGAATAGCATGATTCTGCTTGTGAGATGAAGAGAAGGAAGTGTCTCTCTTTGTCTAGTGGCTTAAGAGCAACTGCTTTCTGAAGCTGCTTACAGGTTGGCAATGGAACTGGTGTTCGTTCCAGTAGCAGCAGATTTGTGGGGTTTTCTTTTGTTCTTTTTAAAATGAAAAATGTTGAGTTGTTGAAGGGAAAGCTTCTCATTTTCAGGTCCCGAATGGAATTTCTGGTCAGAACCAGAGACAGACACCCAGAACAGCCAATAGGATGGTGTTTAGGCCACTTACATGGATTGAAGGAAACCAGGTTCAAGTTGGGGCAAGTCTGATTCAGAGCAAGGACCTGCAACTGTATCTCCCAATCCATAACAAGTGCCTTAACCATGAAACTACTGACTGTTCTGTGGTGGGTGTCTCACTCTGGTTTCCCATGGAAAATATTTAAAAGGTCTCTGTTTTGTCCCGATGCACTATGGAAACATGTTTGAAATTTTAAAACACTTTTGTGGGACAGGAAAACATTTTCTCAATGAACTCTTAGATGTATAATCAGTTACCACCTCTAAATAATGTCTATTAAATGATTCCTTAGGATCATTGCCACAGAAAAACTCTTGAAACCAATTCTGCTAGTTCTGTTTTCTTTTTCTTTTATTTATACACATATTTGAATGAAAAACAGAACGTGTCTCCCATTTAGACGCTCCTCTGCTATCCCTACCTGAAGTCCTAATACTCCACAACATCATCTCTCACGCAACAATCAACTGCAATGTCGCAGAGAGGGGATTATTTCTTTGTGTGAGGATAACAACAGGAGACAAATTGTTCAATAAAATCCTGTTTTTATTCCTAGCTATGAAACACAGAGGCTCTAATATGTATAAACAAAACTGATTTCTATTCATTTCTCTACTTTTATACCAGTACGATTCCACAGGAATCAATGGCATTACACTGGTAAAAACTGATAAACTGGAGGGGAGTATCAGGCTTAATGTTTATTCAAAAACTTCCATAAAAGATAAAAAATTAGTTGCTCTGATAACGTTTACTTCAGCAAAAGGACTTGGACTTGAAGCAGTAAGACAGAGAGTAGATGACCACTTCAAAAACAAATCATGTACCATATTGGCTTGCACATTACAGCTACTTTGTGCTGGAGACACAAATCTAATTTTAATAAACAGGAAAGTGTAGTTTACAGATGATTTACATCATCATGGTGTCACAAAGCAACTGGAGTGTGAGTGAATCTGATCCCTAGTTTTCACAAAAAATATCTATTAGTAAAGAATGAGAAAATCAAAAAATTGAACAATAGTTTTGAAACTGAGGGCCAGATTTCTTGGCCCAGATTCTTTGTGCAAGACCCATGTGAATAACAAGGAAGTGGGGGAGAAGGATATTTTAAAGACACTTTATGCTCCCCAATCCTAGGACTCTCTGGGCAAGGATTGAGTCCACCAATATAAGTTACAGCAGCCTGAAGTCTGCTCTAACTATCTGGTGGCTCATGGGTCTTCAGAGACACTCTGGAAGCTGGCAACTCCAGCCATGCATCTGAACCTTTCAGATCAGCACAGGAAGTGAAGTATGTGTCACAACGGTGGCTCTGTGCATTGTAGCATTCCCCTCCATACAGGAGAGTTAAAGCAAGTTTACAGCTTCTTTGCTCCAGAAAAGCAGCACAAAGCAGCCAGATAACACTACTGAATCAAGCCTTAGATGATTTTCAAAGTTTGAGATATCTGCACCTCTCTGTATCACAGAAACAACAAAAATATATTTATAATCATGCTACCATTTTTCTGCTAAGACTTTTGCAAAATGTGCTCAATATAAAAAGCAACATAATAGAAATCTAGTATTGTATGTATCTCACTTTCCTGAAAATATCTTATATTTCTAAACTCTTTAGAAACAGAAGATATTTTGAACCCTTTAATACTAGTCTCTCTGTCCGTAAACTGCAAGGTAGCTTGGCCTCAATCTTGAGCTTGACTGACGACAGTGGAGGAATAAATCAGATAATTTTTTTGGACAACCAGTTTATGCACAGTACTACAAAGATATATGCTGCCATAATATTCCACAATTCTTTTGTAATACTCCATCAGTGATGCTGTGGCCCTCACCCAAGTTGATTGTCCTTCATCAAAATCCTATTTAAGGTCAGAATCATGAACCCATTACTCACTTTGGTACTTAGATGAGCAACTCTTCTTCCTCAGAGCAAGTGGTTGACAACTTGGTTCCTGCTAAATGAGGCTTTATGCAAACAAAATAAGGGCCTGTTTCCACAAAAAATTTTACTACTGAGTGAATAGCTCCTCTGACTTCAAGCTGGGTTACTCATGGTAGTAACTGTTTCCAGAACTAATAATTAAGCAGTTAGCCTCTACAATGATAATTAGTATGAATACTGAAAGTTTCTTACTCAGTACAGCAGATGTATATTTGAAGAGTGTCTGAACTTAAATATCCACATGTAGCTTTAACAATCTTTGACAGATTGTATTTTTTGTTGTGTGTGTTGAAACAATCCCTTCTACATTCTAACACGTTCTAGACATTTTTGTATGCTCCCCCCAGTTAAAAGCTGGTGAAAGTGCCATGGTAAAATCAAACTTTATTTAAAAAGCAGCGAAAAAAAACCCTATTTTGAGAGGACTAACCTTATTGCCCTGGGAATTGAAATACATTCTAGTAACCCTTGCATTGCCAGCTTGTCGGAAGCATAACAGTTGCTGTGGCCGTGTCCATTCAAACATTCGAACACTACCATCTTGGGCTCCTGTGAGATCTGGATGAGGGGAGGATGTAGGAAAATATAGTTGAGTTATTAATCAGCAAGAAAATATCATAATATGTATTCTGTATTACATTTTGAAGAAACACATTTTTTTGCTCCACTAAATAGAAATTACTTACAATACTGATGGACTGGATGTGAGGCCATTCTCTTGACATTATTCAGATTTCTTTTAATGAGCTTCATGTAAAAGAAATATATTCAATTTGTGAAATTCAAAGATTAACAATACTTTTGAATAACATTAACACAATATATTGTATTTATTAATACACCATGGACTGTCTTTTTGTCCGCGATCTATAGACTGTTGATAGTTAACCATATACTGATTCAATTACTTTTAGTTACAACACAGCAACTAAGGCCTGAATTCAGGAAAGGATTCCTAATCAGGACAGAACTTAAGCATGTGCTCACTTTTAGGCACATCCCACTAAAGCTCCTTAAATGGAGCCTGAAACAGAAAGTTAAGTATCATCTTTAAATTGGCATTTTTTAAAAAAGAAATCTGTCATGAAAAAAAGATAATAATGGTAGTGTATTAATTTAAAGAATCAAAACAAATTTAGGAATACAGCACATATAATCAACTGTAGAAGAAAGAAAATAAATCTCAAATATATTTTAAAAAGTGTGGGGAACTTAGTCTATACTATTCATTGATTAGTGAAACAAGTTATAGGCATGACAATCCAAAATTATTAATATAAGATAACATTTAGTTTGGCATTTTTTGCCAGCTGATGGTCATCCTATGACCATCCTGTATCATTGCAGAATAAAATGAAAGCAGGCTTCTGAGTGTAGATCTTTGAATTAACCTACTACATAAATATCAAACAAACCAACTACATACCACACCAGCTCCAGTACTAGTTTGTCCGCTACCTAACCATGGCATAGGTGAAGATGACTGCATCTGATTCACTCCAAATGATGGTGCAGTTGACTGAGTGAGTGTTGTGGTAGAACCACGAAAGTCAAGATCATCTGAACTGTAAAAAGATATCAGCATAATGCTTTATCACTGTTACATTTCTTTTAAGTAATAGATAGCAACTGCATTCTATATCAGAGATCACGTTATTATTAAGTTTATGAATGGCTTATGAATCTCTGTGGGCCAAGGACTGTATGCAACATTGGAGGGGAGTTCCTCCAGGAACCAAAAACAGCAGTGGTGGGAAGGGGAATGATTAATCATTCAAGTTGTAAACTCCTCCAAAAGGTACCAGCCCTGAGAGGCCTGCATATGCTGGCTGGTTCAAATGGGATTTTCAGAGGCCAGAAGTCAAAGAAAACCTGTTAATGTAAAATGGAGGTAGAGTTTAAATTGCCATAGGATCTGCAATTTGATTCAGCAAATGGAGGCCCAAACCCATGTGGAAGGGTTGGAAGGAATTCAACTAACACACCCCAAAGCCTGATGCAAGATCTTTGGTAAATGTTTAGCACGCTCATAAGAACTTATCATTTTTAAATGTTTTCTCTGTAATGCTTTCACCCTAAAATATAGTGTGTTTTGCTTTAAGGATGGTTGATAATTGGTATACACCATTTTATCCTCTGAAAAAAAAGTTAACTACAGAGTTTAGATCCCAGTCAGACCTGCTGGGGAAATCAGTGTGAGGGACTGAAAGCGTAAATACCCTATCTGGAGGGAGAGAGATATAGGTCACCACTAATATGAAGATGTTACAGATAAGACTCTGAAATCATAACTAGGTGCTCTTCAGAAACACCAAGAGTGTGGAAATCCAAAGGTATAATTAATCCTGTCGCTCACAGTAGTGCTTGCTAATCTCATTATAATTAAGATTATAAAAAGGGACTGGCAGTGAAAATGCTAGCAAAGGAAATACAAATTAATAATTTTTTAACTTTTATTATATAAGCAATTTCACATATTTCAAGCAGACACATGTGACCTTTTGAAAAGACTGCCCTTTAAAAAAACAAACAAAAAAAAACCCCCAGTGGTTAAAACAGCAGAACAGTAGCCAGGAAACCTGGTCTCGTCTCTGCTGCTGCTTCTTAGTGTAGGTGTCATGTGACTAGGATTCTTCACAGCATTATGACAGCTGATTGGATCATTAGCTTCCCTAGCTCAGGCTGGGAACTAAGGAAGTGCAATGTGGACACTGATCCATTGCCTTGCTCTTATCTGCTGGCCTACTGTGAAAAAACTGTGTGACCTTGGGCAAGCCACTCAAAACTTTGTGCCTCCATTTCTCCATCTGTAAAAGGAGGATATTGGTGCTTTGCTGCCTTTGTAAAGTGCCTTGAGATCTATGGATGAAGGCTGTATGTTTTATTATTAACAATAATAAAAATGTGAACTATCTGCAGTTGTGTGCCTGTACTTTCAAAGTAAAAAGTTACCGTAAATATAACTGCAAAGAAAAAAACCTAACCTTTTTGATTCTCGGTCATATTCTTCCCCAATCCATATAAATGACTGAGCAGCCAACAGAGCTGAAACATCAAGTTCCTGTACATCATGTGTAGATGCCAAAACAATTTCGCTGCTGTTTGCCTACACAGTACAGATAACATACACTAGTTTTAATTAAGAGCTTAGAGCAATACAAACACAACAATTAAATAAAGCTGTTAGTAATAATACTATTGGCTTTTACCTTATTAACTGCAAATGCCATTATCATATCAGATTCTTTGTGAATTATTTTTGCTTTTCCCCCAGGATAGCCAAGATCCGCTTCAACCTATAAAACATTTACCAGTAATTGTAATGGGCATATAATAAATTTTTGTAGTGGTATGGAGAGACCGCAAAATCTGTAGGAACTCATGCAAGAAAAGTTCAGTGGCCTCAGCAATGGTTAGGAAGCTAAACTTTAGAATTTTTACACTCACTTGTGTTCTAAAAAACTGTCTATATTTCAAATATTGTATATTTGAAAGTTTAAGAGAACCCACAGGTTGTGTGCGTAACACAATTTACAAGGTATTCACTTATCCCAATTATAGGACATCCAAAGTTAATGCACTGATTAAGAGTCTGCCACACAGAAATTACATAGAACATTTAGCTTCTGTCAGTCATATCAGAAAAGAAAAGCCAGTCCCACAGAACTTTTAAGAATGTGCTAAAGGTTTGGGAGAAGGGATACTACCTTGTTTTTGTGATCTTCTGCTACGCAGTTTTGTTTGACCTGCTCCACACGATCTTCTACAGACTACATAACACCACACAGTCACAAACACAAAACACATGCACAAACAAATATAAAAAAAAAGAATGAAACATTCCAAACTAGATTTAAAAGGCTACCCTTTTCAGTAAATGATGACAGATGTGTTTGTAATTTTCTATAAAAGATACAGAAACTAAGACAGTAATCTAAACAAACTCTCTTAATATGTAATGCCTCCTAGATGAACACAAAATGTATGGTATAAAGTATTTATCCCACAATTTTATTAGACTTGAAAATAAATTTATATATCCTTTTCTTAAAAAAAAAAAGTATGACATAGTAAATAAATGGAAGAGCAAAACACACACAAACTTCATACTTACAGGAAGTTTTAAGACATTAACGAGTACACTTATTTCCAGTTTTTAGGTACTTATAAAAGTTTAAATTTAATTGCAACTTATTTCAGTTGTAATTATGATACTCATAAAATTCAATATTATATATCACTATATAATATTATGTATATGTATATATTACACATGCATATATACATATATTTATAGAAACAAAGTACTTGCTCATTTCATAGTAAGGTGAGCAGGGGTTGCTCTCCTGTAAACTCTGGATACTCTTCTCATTCTCATGGAGTACCCGAGTAGACGGAAGAGCACTTGGAGATAGATTTATCACGTCTAAGCAGACCTGGTAAATCCGCCTCTGCTGGATCAATCACTGCAGTGTTAATTCACTGTGTAGTGAAGACAAGCCCTCAGTCATGACTTGTCTAAGAATACACATTTTAGTTTGATTTGTACTGAATAAACAGCATGTTTTCAGGTTGATTTAAAAGCAGGAGCTCAAGTGCCGACCAAAATGAATATATTAAAACAAAAATTAGAATGCAGACACTTAAAGATTGATGAAATGTAAAAGAAGGTTCAATAGCAAGTTTTGTTTACCTCACTTTGCTTTCTTTTCTTAGTGAATATATATCTTATGAAGGTCTCCTGAAGGAGCTCTTGTTTCACAAGAAAATGCCATAGTCTTTTAGCTGGAAGTGCTGAATAATCCCTTGATCTGAATGGGAAAAAAACAGTTTTTAGAACTTAAATTCCAACATAAAAGTCATCATGGTCATAATATAGTTAAATGTGGAAAAAGAATGTAAAGAGACTCCAAACCATGTTAGATGCAAAATGATGGATTTGTATGCTCTGTGTTCTATCCAAGACAAATCATTAGGAATTTTTTTTCCCTGGATTTCCTCTGTGAAAAGAACGGTTACTTACCTGTAACTGTTGTTCTTTGAGTAAGTAATCATTTGATGATTTTGAGTCATGTCCATTTGAATTAGGTGTGCGCACAGCGTCTTCCGGAGCGTTTTCCCTAGCGGTACCCATAGCGCCGGCAGGGCGCCCCCTGGAGTGGCGCCGCCATGGCGGGGCATAAGTACCCCTGCCGGCGCTCCCCCACCTCAGTTCCTTCTTGCCGGACGCTCCGACGAAGGGGAGGTAGGGGGGGAAATCGAATGGACATGAGCAACACATCTCGAAGAACAACAGTTACAGGTAAGTAACAGTTCTTTTCATCTTCGAGTGGTTGCTCATGTCCATTCGAATTAGGTGACTTCCAAGCCAACCCCACTTCAAGGAGGAGGGATTGGAGAACTCAGAAAGAGAAGTCCACAAAAGTTGAACAATCCAAACATATTTATTCAACTAACCGAACATAGAAAAAACTGTAGAAAAGTGCAACGTGGTACAGATAAAACATACATATTTACAATACAGAGCTGAGGACCGCAGAGCCCAACCCTGCGTCCTCCCTAGCCTGCTGTGTCAGCGCGTAGTGTGCCGTGAAGGTATGGAGCGACGACCATGTGGCCGCCCTGAAGATTTCAGTGATTGGAACCTGCGCCCCAAAAGCTACAGAGGACACCTGCGCCCTGGTGGAATGTGCTGTAACCTGGGGCGGGACCTTCCCGGCCAAGGCATAATGCTCCCTGATACACCCTGCGACCCAACTGGACAACCTCTGGATCGAAATGGGAAGCCCTTTCATTCTGTCAGCGACAGCAATAAACAATTGTGTGGATTTGCGAAAGGGTTTAGTCCTATCAATATAAAAGGCTAGCGCACGTCTAGCGTCCAGGGAATGGAGCACTTGCTCCTTAGGGGAGGCATGGGGCTTTAGAAAGAAAACCGGCAAGTAAATTTCAAGCGGACAAGTGGAATGGTGACACCACCTTGGGGAGAAAGGCCGGGTGAGGGCAGAGCCTCTCATTATTGTCAGAAAACACTAGGTAGGGCGGGTTTACAGTTAACGCCCTCAGCTCGGAGACCCTGCGAGCCAACGTAATGGCCACAATGAACGCAACCTTCATAGAGAAGTGCTTCAAAGAACACGTGGCCAGCGGCTCAAAGGGGGGCGACACAAGTCTAGACAACACAAGGTTAAGGTCCCAAGCGGGGAGAGGGGGTCTAACCGAGGGATACAACTTATCCAAACCCTTAAGGAACCTTTTTACCACACGGTCAGAAAACAGAGACACTCCTGCCGAACCAACATGGAAGGCGGAGAGAGATGCCACATGGACTTTGATGGAGGAGGAAGAGAGGCCACTGGACCTAAGTTCAAAGAGGTAGTCCAGAATGGACGGGACAGATGCACAGGACGGGTGCACTCCCCTTCTGGACGCCCAAGACGAGAACCGCCGCCACTTGGCTGCATACGACCACCTGGTAGACGGTTTCCTGCTACTTAGGAGCATCATCTGTACCTCCTGGGAACATTCCCTTTCCGGTTGGGTCAGCCACAGATAAACCAGGCCATCAGATGGAGAGAGCTGAGATTCGGGTGAACCATGGTCCCCCCCGTCCCAAGGCTGGGTCAGAAGATCCCGAACTGGCGGGAGCGTTTTAGGCTCCTTGCTGAGCATGTCCACCAGGATAGGGAACCAGAATTGCCTGAGCCACCGAGGGGCTATCAGGATGACCGTGGACCTGAAGGTCTTGACCCTGGTCAAAACCTTGGGAATTAGGGGAAATGGAGGGAAAGCATAGAGGATGCCTGCCGGCCACGGCACGGTCATGGCATCCTCCCTGGAGCGTACCCCTCAGCCCCATAAGGGAGCAGTAACTCCGGCAGTTGGTGTTGTGTGCCGAGGCAAACAGGTCTACTAGGGCACAACCCCACCTGTGGAAGACCTGACGAAGGGCCGAATCCTTGAGACACCATTTGTGGGCTCCGAAGGACCTGCTCAGAGCATCGGCTAGCAAGTTTTGTACCCCGGCAGGTACTCTGCCTGCAAAACTATGTCGTGCTCTACGCACAGGTCCCAGAGGCACAGAGCCGCTCGGCAGAGGGGAGGTGACCGGGCTCCCGCCTGCCTGTTGAGGTAAAACAGAGCCGCTGTGTTGTCCAGGCGGACCAGGACAGAGCGGCGAGAGAGCTTAGACAGGAAGGTCTCGCAGGCTCTCCTGACTGCCCTGAGCTCCCAGACATTTATGTGCAGAGCCCACTCTGGTGTGCTCCCCAACCCAGGTCGGAAGCATCTGTGATCAGTGTAAGCGAGGGGGGAGGTACAGTGAACGGAACCCCGCTGCACACCACTGCCTCTTGGGTCCACCATTGTAAGGAGGCTATCACCTCCGGAGGCACTGTGAGAACCGTGTCCTCGAGGTCCCTGGACTGGTTGAATGCCCTTGCCAACCAGGCCTGCAGAGGCCTGAGCCTCATTCGAGCATGGCGTACCACATACGTACATGCCGCCATGTGTCCCAAGAGCCTCGAGCAGACCCTGGCGTCCAGGAGGACACCTACGAATTCGAGGTGCTGGGAGGGAGTCAGCGATGACTTTTCCTCATTTCGCACGAGCCCCAGCCTTACGAAGACGGCCCTTGTGAGGGAAACATGGGCCTCCACTTGTTCGTAGGAATGACCACAAATCAGCCAGTCGTCTAGGTACGGAAAGACGTGTACCCCTTTTTTGCAGAGGAACGCCACTATGACCGCCATGTATTTTGTAAAGACCCTGGGTGCTGTTGAAAGGCCAAATGGGAGCACCGTAAATTGGAAGTGGCTGGGTCTTATTGCCACATGGAAGTAAGCGTCCTTGAGATCGAGAGTTGCGTACCAGTCTCCTAACTGTAAAACCGGGATGAGAGAAGCCAGGGTTACCATTCTGAACTTGGATTTCACCACCGTCTTGTTGAGGTCCCTGAGATCTAAGATGGGACTAACCCCGCCCTTGGGTTTTGGGACAATGAAATACCGGGAATAAAACCCCTTGCCCTTCAGATGTGAGGGGACCCTCTCCACGGCTCCCTTTTCGAGGAGCGCTAACACCTCCTGACGGAGGATGCCTTCGTGAGAGGTGTCCCTGAAAAGGGACGGGGCGGGCGGGTTGGAAGGGGGCGAGCCCAGGAAGGGGGCGAGCCCAGGAAGGGGATGGTATAGCCATTTCTGACTATTTTTAGAACCCAGGTGTCGGTGGTGATTTCTGCCCAGGCGTGGGCAAACCGGGATAACCTGGCCCCAAACGGGGGGCCAGGGCGGGAGGCTGGTGCACGACTCTCTAGCAGCCCGTCAAAACAGATGCTTGGGCTGCTGGGAGGAGCCTTGACCAACCCCACGGGGGTTGTCCCCTCTCGGGCGACGTCGACAACCCCTTGCAGACGAGGGGCACGCAGCCGCCCCTACACCCCCACTGGGGGTACGAGGACGGCGTCTCCAGTAATCCCCATGGGGGACCTAGGACCGTGTTCTCCCCTGCTGTCTGTAGGGCAGCTGACGACGCTGCAGGGCCGGCGTGTGGATCCCCAAGGACCAGATAGCAGACCTCGTGTCCTTTCGTGTATGGAGCCTGGAGTCCGTGTGCTCCGAAAATAACGCTTTGCCGTCAAAAGGCAGGTCCTGGATTGTAGTTTGGACGTCCGGAGGTATTCCAGACACCTGCAGCCAGGCACCACGGCGCATAACTACACCCGACGCCATGGTGCGGGCTGGAGAGTCAACAGCGTCCAGGGAAGCTTGAAGGGCCGTGCGGGCGATGGTTCTGCCCTTCGAAGTCATGGCCGCAAACTCCTGACGGGCCTCGGCAGGGAGCTTATCCTTAAACTTATCCACCGCTTGCCATGTATTATAAGCATAACGACTCAGCATCGCTTGCTGGTTAGCAGTGCGGAGTTGCACCCCGCCACTGGCATACACTTTACGGCCCATCAGGTCAAGGTGTTTGGGCTTCCTAGCCTTCGGGGACGGTCCCGGCTGGGGAAGCCTCTCCTTTTGAGCTGCAGCCTGAACGATCAAGGACCCCCGGAACAGGTTGGGAGTACAAGTGTTCGTGCCCCGACTGGGGAACGTAATAGCGCCTCTCGACTCCCTTTAAGGTCAGGGTCAGGACACCGGGGTCTGCCACAGGGCATTAGTAATCTTGGCCATGATTTTATTAAGTGGCAAAGCCAAGCGGGCAGGGGCATCATCAGAGAGGATGTCAACCATGGGGTCCGTGTCCCCCACTACTGGTTCCACTGGGACACCCAGGTTGGAGGCCAGATGCCTAAGCATATCCTGATGCGCTCGAGCATCCATAGTAGGCAACGCCGGTGCGGGATCCGCCAAGGCTTCATCAGGAGACGAAGATGAGGACGACTACTGAATCGGTACTGGATCCAGCGCTGGGCCCAGTTGAGGAGCCAGCTGGGCAGGCGGCACCATTTGCGGAAGCGGCTCTGGCACCGGGGGTTGTGGCTCAGCAGTGGCATCCGCAGAAACCGACCTCTGGGGGGAAAGGAGGGGGGTCGTGACAGCGACGCCGACAGTTGCGCTCGGTGCCCCGAGACACCAGACACTACAAAGGGGGGCACAGGCCCCTGCCACTGGTGGTAAGCCCACGGCGTCCAGAAAGGCCATTGTGGTTGAGGCAGCCAAGTCTGCTGCATATGCGGACGATCACGCTGGTGCCGTGAACGGGATCTATGACTCGAGGAAACTCCCGAGGACTCCGACCTGAATGAGGCCGCATCAGAATCCGATGAGTAGTCAGACTCAGGCCAGGGAGGCGCAGATGACGAATGCCCTGCCACCAAGGCGGGGGGCAAACCTGGCCATAGACTCGGGTTTGCCCGCGTGCGAGCGATGAGGGCGTGCCGGCGCCGGGAAAACAGGTCCCAGTGCCGGTTGTGGTGCCGGTTGCAGCACGGGGAGGACGGCCCCCGGTGCCCGGAGGAGAGCCGGTTGCGGCATGGGGAGGATGGCCCCCGGTGCCCGGAGGGGAGCCGGTTGCGGCACGGGGAGGACGGCCCCCGGTGCCTGGAGGGGAGCCGGCTGCGGCACGGGGAGGACGGCCCCCGGTGCCTGGAGGGGAGCCGGTTGCGGCACCGGGAGGACAGTTCCCGGTGCCAAGAGTACATGCCCCAGCACGGAGACGTGGTCCGGTTGCGGCACCAGGAGGACCGGTCCCGGTGCCAGTGCCGGTTGCGGTGCCGACACGGTGCATGGCTGCGCTGTCGAAGTCGGTACCAGTTGCGAGACGAATCCCAAAGAGACCGACGTTACCGATGATAGTGGCACTGGCATGGCCCACGGGGTCGATGTCGGTGCCTGTAACGGTGCCGAAACTTGCGCCGCTGCCGAAGAGGCTGATGCTGAATGGACTGGTGCCGAAGACTGGAGCCGCACCCCGGGAAAGCTGTTCAGCGCTAGCACCGATGATGGTGCCGTAGACGGTGCTGCAAGGCCTGGGTGATAGAGCACCGGTGCAGTCAAGATGGGGTCTGGAAGAGGTCCCAGCACCGAGCGAGGTCGAGCCCAGTCGAGTGCCAATTGAAGCCTGGCGGCCTGCGCTGAGGCCGGCACCGATGTGGAAGCAAGCGGTACTGGTCCCACAGGGGACGGTCCCGCTGCATAGGCGACTGGTGCCGTCTGGTCATGACGGTGCGGCGGGGAAGCCGGTGCTAACACGGCCTCCGGCGAAGGCGACCTCGACCTCTCCGCCTCAACCGACGACGGAGGGGAGGTAGTGAGGCTAATAAGGTCATGCGCCGCCTCAAAAGTGTCCGGCGTAGAGGGGCGGTGCGAGGGAAGCTGCCCTGGGCTGGATGGTCGTCCCGCTCGCTTATGCCACACAGTGGTAGACGAGGAGGTGCGCACCGGAGACTTGGCACTGTGTTGTAGACGTGACTTGGACTTCCAGCTCGGAGACCTACCACAGGACGTTCTTGATCCCTTCGGTGTCAGCGAATGAGAACGGTGCCGAGCCCTCGACACCGAGGCCCGGTCCCGAGATGGGGCATCGCGCGTGGACGCCGGTGCACTGCGCACCGCAGAGTGTCCAGCCGGTGCCGGCTGTAAAGCCGCCTCCATGAGGAGAAGTTTTAGACGAGAGTCTCTCTCCCTCTTAGTGCGCGGCTTAAACAACTTGCAGATCTTACAGGCGTCTGTAAGGTGGGCTTCCCCAGACACTTCAGACAACTGTCGTGAGGGTCTCCTTTGGGCATAAACTTTGCGCAGGCAGCGCACGCCTTAAAGCCTTGTGGCCCTGGCATTCCTCACCCTAGAAGGGGGAGAAGAAAAACAAAGAGACTCTAACTGAACTATTTGGAACGATTTACAAGACTAAGAGAAACGGAAACCATTAACTGCTCTAACAGAGACACATGCTCCAACAACCGTCACGGGCGGTAAGAAGGTACTGAGGTGGGGGAGCGCTGGCAGGGGTACTTATGCCCCGCCATGGCAGCGCCACTCCAGGGGGCGCCCTGCCGGCGCTACGGGTACCGCTAGGGAAAATGTTCCAGAAGACGCGGTGCACGCGGTGCGCACACCTAATTCGAATGGACATAAGCAACCACTCGAAGAGGAAGCCACATTACATGGAGTTACTCCCAGGTGAGTACTTATTTGTGCCTGTAACAGTAGGGATCACTGAACAATCAATTGCATCTATATTTAGGACAATCTTCCTTGCACATAACTGTGTGCATGCCAAGGCAAAGACGACTGTGCTAATGCACACATCTCAAAAGAGATCATAATGATGAACAAGACAGTGACAACTATATTGACTAAAAATATCAGTTCTATTTCAGTGATACCTGTACGAATCTATTAGCAGCTAGTTTTATCCTTTAGATGGTTGCTACGATACTTTTAGGTGATACAGAAATCCAATTTTATGCCTTAGTTTAATCAATTTCTGTGTATTATTTCAACAGAAGTAAATATTTCCTAGTGGTCATTTATCATGTTGATGATATCACTGTTATCCCTATTTCTATAGTAATGGCACTTGACAGTTCCACATCGAACTTCATCGTAAAGTACGCATAGTAAGCCTTCAAATGATACTTGAAAAGCATGTGTGTAGAGAAGGTACCGGTACATTAAATCGGCCAAATCAGAGTCTGCTGCTCACCTATGAAGGTTTAATCAGAACACATAAGAAACAAAATGAAAGTCAATGTTTCAAATTTTTGAACAAGCATCATTTAATGCATGCATGTATGTATGTTCAGAAAGGGAAATGTGACCAAAAATCTGCAGAAGTATCAACTATGCAACTGTTCTACTAAATATGCATGAAAAGCAGAAATGAATAGATTATGTGTAGAATAAAAATGCAAGTAAAACAATGCAAAGAAGTTATCCAAAGATTAATAAAAGGACTTAAGCACCTAAACAGCACTTTAAGTGCCTAAATCCCAGAATCGGGGGTTCACAAAACAACTCTGCTGCTTTGAACCATTTAGGAACCTAAAATTGCTCAGTGCCCATATTTTAGCAGTGGAAGTTCCCTAAATGCCTAGTTTCAGACCCTGAACATACACACTTGTAGCCCCACCAGATGCCTAAGCCTCATACAATACACAAACCAAAGGAAGACAGGCATTCCTCTGTCTAGCCTGTCTGTGGGATCCAATCTAGTAAACATGCTCAGACCTCACCAGATTGGGCCCCCAGAGGCAAGCTTACACAAAATGGGAAGGATAGGGGAGAAGGCAGAACTACCTCATGATTTTTAGCCCAGTGGTTAAAGTACTCACTTGGGAAGCAGCAGATCCCTGGCTCAAGTCCTCCCTCCTCCACCAGAGAGAGAGAAGAGATTTGAATTGGGCTCTGTCACTGCTCAAGTGTATGCTCTAACCACTGGACTCTAGGATATTCTGATGTGGCGCTCCCTCAGTCTTTGCTGAACATATTCCATTTTGGATGAACAGCAAAAGAATCACTGGATAAGTGAAAGCGAGCAAGCATACAAACATGAGTGACTTTGTAGCTGAGTGGTAGGAGCAACTCAACTGTGAGGTGGGAGAACCAGGATCCTGTCCCTCTTCTATAATCACTTTTGTTATTTATGATCTACAGTTCCCAGTTCAATTCCTTTTTCCTCCTCACATGCAGGGGGCATACAAAGTATCCTACATCTCAAGCAAGTATCCTAAGCACTAGCCTACAAGGGAAGGCCTTTTATTTCCTTTCACCCCTGGCTTCCTGCTAAAACAGAGCAGTTACCTAATGCCAAGGCAGGGTTTGCAGCGGAGAACCAAGGTGAGGGAGACACCTCTTGCCAGCCTCAACATACACACACATCTCAAAGAGAAGGGCAAGGCTTAGTGCACACCCTTTCATTTGGCATCTCCCATTGGGGAGCTTAGGCAAGGAGCCACCTAGTGTGCAGAATGGGACTCATAAAAGTCTGAGGAATTACTAGCTCCCCATTCATTTTATAGGGAGTCTAGGTGCTCAACTCAGGCTTTGTGAAGCCAAGTGATTTTCTAGGCATCTACAAGTTATGCATGGTAATGCTCAGTGTCACTGTGAACAAGGGTCCTTTGTGACTCTGGCCCAGAAGTATATACACTGTTTCTCAGACTGAAAATGGAAATTACTATTGAAATTCATTTTTGAAAAATAGGGTAAAAAATAAAATAACGGACTGTCAGAGTGAACTGGGAATAAAACCCAGTAGCAGCATCAACTATGCAAATCATGGACAGTATGAGTAGATAAACCATATGTGAGTTCTGTAAATTTCTCAAACTCTTAAGTTCAATAATTTAGGTCCAGATCCTGCAAACACTTACACCTGGTCTACACTATAGCAGAATGACAGAGTAAGATATGCAACTCTAGCTACAGAAATTGCATTGCTGGAGTAAACATATCTTACATCACATTTCTGCGGGAGGCTGACAGGAGCTCCCATCGGTTTCCCTTACTCCTTTTGGGAGGAGTAATGGATATCGGTGGGGGCTGCCCTCAGTGTTCAATTTACGGGTCTATATCAGACCTGCTAAATCGAATGCTAGAAAATCGACTTCCGGAACATTGATCATCTGGTAAGTATAAACATGCCCTTAAGTAGCTTAACTTTAAGCATGGTACTTGTTCCACCAAAGTGTTTGCAAGACCTAAGCCTTGCAGATCAGTGGTTCTTAACCTGGGGTGCACGCACCGCCTGGGAGTGCGAGATGCCCTTTCTGGGGGTGCGAGACATGCCAGATTTTTATGATATATCTTAGGTTTAAAACTGACCTACTTCAACAATTTTTAATAAGGGGTGCGAGAACATATTTTGAGAACCAAAGGGGTGCAAGCTGCAGTAAGGTTAAGAACCACTGCCTTAGATAAACACCAACTGTTCTCCATTCTGACATCTTGTTCCATCCTGACATCTCATTATTCTTTCCCCTTTTCTTCTAATTAACTGGCACTAATAAGTGTAAGTTGATTTTTTCTTTTCAAAGGTAGCATTAAATCTAATCAGTAAAAAACAGGTACTATATTATGCTGAGTTCATTAAGGTACATTTGCAGGTTAGGTTTATTTGGCTTAGACTCCTTACCATTTTCTTTTAACTCAAAATTCATTAGATAATTATGACTGTTTCCGCACAAAAGCTGCATTTGTCAAAAGTCACAAACTATGGATACAGCTTTCTAAAAGCAGGTCTTACCTGAATGGCGTATTTTCAGGTTCAAGCATGGCTTTGTTGCGAAGAATAGCTGATCCAGCTCCCACTCCAAGGTCACTGGGATAGGTATTAATGTAGTTTGGTGGTGGGCCTTCAAACTGATCCACTCTCTCTTGAAGGATCTGTTCCCAGTTTTCCAAATTCTTAATCACAGCAATACCCAATGGTGATGTTACAGGCAGATCTAAAGAGCAACACAAAGGTTTAATGCTAATATTAAACTGCTATACTGCTAATAGCAATAAACGAATTCTGCAGTAAAGTGCAGAAACAATATTATGAAGATTTTTCTCCTTTTTTTGGATAGTAACAGCCCATGGGAGAATTAATTCAGGTACCAAAAACAGCTAAGTAAAACTAAAAACAAAGAAAAAAAATCCAGAATCATAGTCACTCTACTGCTCTTACATTTAATAAAAATAGGGAGGATGTGTGTGCGCTTCAACAGAACTTACAGAAAAGGATAACTGGATGGATTTAAAAAGCCTGAAATAACACATACAACTCCATCTGTTAGAAATTGCGCAAGACAACTTTTCATATATAAATGCCAATACTTTACTAACTCACATATAGAGCAAAGTAAAACAGAAGTCAGAATTTAACTCACCAAAGAATTCCAAACCAGCAATGGGGAAAAAGTTCTTAAGGTTGTGAAGAGCTAGTTTTACTATTGCCAAATGTACGAGAGCCCAGCTGTGGAAAAAGAAGTTTCTGTTTTATAAAGTACAATTTAAATTTAGTTATTTCCAGACACAATTTGGCTTCTCTCACCAAACCAAGTATATATACAAAAACCCCATTGATAACAAATGATGAAGAGTGCTTACTTATTGTGTTTTGAGGGTCAACAGGAACCCACACTGAAATACAAGGTAAGATCTTTATATCTTAAAAAGTTTAGTCTCCCTCTTTAGAGCCTAAAATATTCCCCTCCCTCTTTTCCAAACCTCAGATCATCGTACGTAAAGTCAGGAATCAAATATTAATCTCCTGTCAATGCCAATGAAAATGCATAATACAAAACTTTCCATTACATCAAAATGAATGGAAAGGAAGCATGGGCATGGTACAAATCAAAGATTTTTTTTCCACTGTGTCTCGTATAGCACAATACAATATACTTGAATCTCTAATCCAGCAACCGTGGGAAACAGGGTTTGCTGGACTGAAGATTTTGCTGGGCTAGGAAAGGAGGAGAATGAGGGCAGGACACTTATCTGGCACTCCGTGTCCCCTGCTGCTCCTAGGCACCGCCTCCCCCAGCTAGTAAAGAAGAGGTTGGGAAAAGCCTCCAGCAGAGAGCATCGCTGTGCTTCCACCAGGTGGTGGGGAGGGGGAATGGCAGTGTGTAGGGCTGCTTCTGCCCCTGCCTGCCAGGATCTGTACCACAGGGCTACATCTACACTGTAGCCTTCTTGTGGAAAAGCTTATGCAAATGAAGCTCAGTATGGAATATCACCACGCTTCATTTGCATAATTAATGAGCAACCATTTTTGCGCAAGAGGCTTTTGTGCAAAAAAGAGCAGTGTAGACCACTCCTTTTTGCGCAAAACTCCCCTCTTGCGCAAGAGGGGGGTTTTGTGCAAAAAGGTCACCCAGAGTACAGAGGTTATAGTGTAGTTCCATTTATAATCTAATGGATTTGAAAAGACTTGGTACAATGTAGATGGAAGATGTTTTATTTTCACACACTTTTATAATGGATGTAACTCATTCATTTATGCTTGTGATATAAAAAAGGAAACAGAACAAATTCAAATTACATTCAAAATTGGTCTCTATTCTGAAAAGTAACTCTAAACATAGTATCAAGGGACTCCATGATCATTGTGACTCAATGACTTGAAATCAAATTTGCTCAATTTATTTGCTCAGGTGAATGTAGAAGGGAAAAACCTAATTGCTATACCTGAAAACCCAATCAGAACTTAAAGTCAAGGTGAATTATTTCCCTATTGCACATCAATATTAGTAATTATGATTATTCTGGCCAGTTTCTGATCTCAGTAATACCTCTGCAAACCCACCACTGTAAAATATACTTCACACCAGGAAAGAGGGCCAATGATACCCTCGTTGGCTTTGGAAGAAAAGCTGAAAACAACATATTCATAAGGAGTTTTAAAAAAAAACGATGGGATAGTTTCCACTAACCTGTACGAATTGGGATTTTTGTGTTCCTGGATCTGTGTGTCAGAAAGGAAAGCATCATCGTCCTCTTCATCACTGTGAATGCTTTCATCAGAATCATATATAACACCACTATCTGATAAAGGAAGAAATGGCTGCAATGTAAGACAAAAACCTGTTATAATTCTTCAGGAGCTGTTTTAAACATTTTAAATATTTTAAACATTTAATGTTCCCCTAGTTATTTAGATGCCACTTAAATAACTTAGTAGTGAACCAGAGCAGCTTAATATATAAATCTATTGATATAACTAAATTTTAAGTTAGATATTCCCTTCAAAAATAAGTGCATAGCAGGATATAAATGCTCATTTCAACTATTTTTTGCTTGGCAGAAGAATGCTAGATTGATATTTTGGAAGTTATACACAGTAGCACATATGTAACTTCATCTTTTCTGTGGGGAAAGCAACCTGAAAACATGTTTACAGGTTGTGAGGCACATTAATGAAAACACTTCTTGAAATGTTGTTATCCTTTAAAACAGGAAAAAGGGAGTGTGTATTCTTTACAAAGTATTTAATTTTATATTTTCAATTTTTAAAAAAGTCAGATATTTTTGTGGTGCCACTATGTTCACACAGAATGTCCTACCTTTGCCATAAAATAGTCCCACATGCTCAGTTCTGGAGGAATGAATTTTTCTTTGTAAGAAGGCCTTTCTGCAGGTACAGGTGGAGGTACAACACTATCTTTTACTGGTCTCCCTGGTACAAGCATCCTCATATTAAATCGACGCCGATGCTTATCCATTTCCTCTGAAGGAACAGGAGGTACTAAATTGAAAGAAGTTAAATAGCTGAAATCATAGTAAGAAACAAATGCTATCTATAATTTATCCCTAGTATGATGAGCTTTCATGGGTAAGACCAATTCATGAGTTGGAGTGGAAATAACAGAAAATATATATATGTGGCTTATATAGATATGTTGGTAAATAATAGGGATGTAAGAGAGTACTCGACTACTTGACTACCTGATAAGCCTAAGCTTATCGGGTAGTCAAGCAGAGTACTCGACTTCTCGCTTCCCCCTGCCCCTTGCTGCCTCTGTGTGAGGCAAGGGAGAGGGGAGGAGGAAACAGGAGCTAGTGCTGGGTGGGAGCCGGCTTAAAAGCTGGTTCCCCCAGCACTGTCTCTGTGATGCTGCCTGCCCCCCTCTGCTGCTGCCTCTATCAGAGGCAGCAGTGGGGGAAAGCAGGGGAGGGTGCCGTGAAGCAGCCTCTGCCTGCAGCGGGCCAAGGCTTGCAACAGGCAGAGACTGCTCCGGCAGCAGCTCCTGTCTGTGACGGTCCCAGTGGGGAGCTGCCCCCCTGGCGGACAGGGGCTACTGCCATGAAGGATCCCCTGTCCGCAATAGCCCGGGATGGCCAGAGCAGCCCCTGCCCACGGCACTAGTTGGCTCTGGAGCCACCCGCACTGTGGCTCTGCACTTTAAATGTAGCTAGAGCCACTGGGCTTTTACCACATTTAAAATGCAGAGCTGCAGCGGTCGCTGAGCCAGTGTAAGCTGGGACTGCTCACTCAGTCCCAGCTCACACCAGCTCTGGGAGCTACCCTTACTGTGGCTCTGCAAAGCACCTCCCTTTATTGACTAATCATGTAGTCAATGCAAATTGTATTGACTACACAATTAGCAAAATGCTCGTTCCTTAACATCCTTAGTAAGTAGGGGAACATTTTAACTTACCTGGTAACTCAGTCATGGATTTAAAAAGTAGCTATTATTCTACAAAGAAATGTCACCACTCAATTATAGAGAGAGACTGCAGAACTGGAATTAATCTACAAATTTAACACTGTTACTCTAGGCTTGAATAAAGACATTAACTGTTTAATGCACTACAAAGCAAATTTCCCCTGTCTTTAACAACCACATTTTCACACCAAAATCTATGAATGGGACAGATCCAACCCGCTTAATTAGCTTCATTAACATGGGTCCTGAAATTGACGAGTACTTCGTTTGATGTTATATATATCTTGGATTTTGTTATTCCCACTCCAACTCATCTGATGAAGTGGGTTTTACCAATGAAAGCTCACGATACTATACATTTGTGTTAGTTTAAAAATGGCAAGTAGTCCCGGGACACCTTAGAGACTAACAGAGTAACACAGCTACCTCTTTGAGACTTTGAAAATACAAGCTGTTTTGGATAGGCATAACAGAAGATAATTGAAGATAGAGATTTAAAAACATGCTCCTCTTTTAAATCACACAAACATTTATCTATGCTACAAATCTTTACAAACCTTCATTACTGTACTTTTACACTGCAGCAGCAGCTACTAGGTTTAAAGAAAACAGAATCTGTCTTGAATGAAAGCCTTTGACTATTCATCATTGTCAGTGCTGTTAAACAGCTTACCAAAATGAAAGCTGTTCCAAGTGATCTTTTATTATATTTCACAAACCTCAAAAGTCTGTGTTGCTTTCATATAATTCAGAATATTTACCTGATAAGTATTAAGGTCAAACACTTGTGCTACTTTGGTTAGAGAGCAATTACATTATACTTACGCACAGACTTCGTGTGTTTATACTATAGACATGGAAATATACTTCCTGTATCAAGGAAGTTTTAAGGAAATTTCAAGCCACTGACTATAAGAGTGTGTCTACACTGCACCCTTAGCTTGAAATAAGCTACACAAATTGCATAGCTTGTCTACACAGCACCAAATTTAGAAATAAACCACTATTCTGAAATGTCCCTTACTCCTCCGGTATCCCAAAATAGCGCTGCAGTGTAGACATAGCCTAAGGGTCCTGTGCAAAGTGGGTTTTACTGCAACAGCTGGTAGATATACAGAAGCTACTATGACAATTGTCATCCTTGTTAGAAGTGTTGGAGATGGCAAGACTGAGGTAGAAATACAGCAGTGGTGGTCCAGTGTAGACACTTGAATTGTGTTCTGTGTTATGACAGAAATGGCCCATAATCCCCCTAGTCTTCTCTGCTCTTTGTTTGGAACTCATCGGTTTGTCCTGCAGGCATGCACATATCCTCTTTCAGAGCTCTATTTTGGATAGCCTGCATGCTGCGTTGATTCGCTCTGGGACACAGAGCAAACCAGTCAGATGGAATGCTTGTGCTATTGAATACACAGAGACAGGGATCTCTGTGTGTGAGTGAGAGAGAGTGAGATTGCTGGGCTAAGTACCAGGGAGGAAAGCAGGGGATGGTGGGGCTGATGTCAGGGTTTCCCTCTCCCCCTGCCTCAGGAAGGGTTGTTTCCTGCTGCTGTCTGAACTTACAAGACAGCATGCTGACATCCCCCAAACACGCTGTCTTCTCCCCATCCTGCGTACACATACACTCCCCCTGTCACACACTTCCCCCAACTTATTTTGAAAAGCAGCTGTCAATGTAGCAGGATGACCATGGAGCAATGGGATTGGGAAACCTGCATCATGTGATGCTGACTGTGCCGTTCGGCATTGCAAACCTTTCCCAAACCACCCTGCAGCCAGTTGCACAGTGGGATAGCTGTTGAAAGAGCTGCTAATGTGGACATGCTCCAACGTCACAAGAAGCACAGCGTGGACGCACAACAGTGATTTCCCTGCAGTGCTCTGTGAGCAGCTCTATAACTACCAGTGTTTTATATCTACCAGTGTAGACATGGCCTAAGTCTACAGATAATTTTAACTAACTGATTTCAAGTTTGGGGAGATCAGAAACCATATGCCTCAAACTTATCCTTTTTCATGCAAACAGAAGAACAACAACAATGCCAGAGATGTAAAGACTTCAGACTTTACTATGCCAATTGCTCAACACCTTTTTTCACTGCATCAATAAGAGTAATATTTATATCATATTTTAGGACCTATAATGTGTTATGTGCAATTTATGAAGACAATGCTGACCTCTGAGAGTTAAGTATCTCTCCCTCCCCGCCCCCAACTTAAATAACCTTGGTTAAAAGTTGTATTTTTGCCTATCCATACTGATAATTTTAAGATTCACATTAAACTTCCTCAGTCTGATTAAGCAAGTTCTAAAAATACCTTTACCCTGGAGAAGGGTAAGAGGTGATGATATCAGACACATACTATCAAACATGATTTTAAAATAATGAACCTGGAATCTAAAAAGAAGGGAATTAAATTCTTCCCCTTTCCCAAAGTTATATACATGCACATTATTAGTCTGAAATTTAAGCAACGCAAATTAAATACCTGGAATATTTTCAGATTGTCTTCGGGGTTTCACAACAAGTTTCACTCCTCCCCCGAAGACAGCAGCCCACATTCGACTGTTCAAGGGATGGGCTGCTAACCGAAACAATTCATTGCAAGAATTAGTAGCAAGGGCATGTATCAGGAGACTTAGGTATACAGCTATAACAGCTTCACAAAGTAAAATGTTTAACTTTGGTTGGTCTTCATCTTGGGCTGAACTTAAGAGATTTATAAGTGAGCTCACCCCTGCAAAGATAAAAAAAGAAAAGATGTAACTTAAGAAGCTTGCAGAAGTACACAAAACGTTAATATTTTTCTTATATTCATTTCATGCTAAACAAAGAGTTCTGAATGGTCATTTAGTTCTTTGATCTAAACTACCTGGTCAGGAAAAAATATTCCCCCAAGTCAGGAAGGCTGCGACCCTGCAGGTTTTTCATCCTACTCTGCCTGTGGGTCACTTGCTAGGATTATCTGGGTATATATCATTTAAGCATATGTCTGCTATTACAAGGACCTTGGGCACTGGTGCATGTCGGTGCCTCCTCTCTGCTTGTGGCAGATAATAGTTTAATTTCCAGTGAGCTGTAATATTTTGGTTTAATTTAATCTGTTGAGTTTAATGAGTCGGTGCTGGATGGTGTGGGTGGCCTGCGATATTCAGGAGGTCAGACTAGATGGACCTGGTGGTCCCTTCTGGCCTTAAACTCTGTGGCATCATAGTACTATCTGAGACTTTTTGCAACTGTGCCTCTTTTCCTGCAAATAATACAGGTAGTTCAGTGATATCCATGAGGTTCTAGGAGTAAGACTCATCCCCTTTACTCTTGCACCATGAGTATTATGTATGTAAACACTAAATTATTATTGGATTAATTATAATGCCTTGTGCAACTTTACAGAATACATACCTAGAATCTAAGGAGGACATAGCCAAAATATCCAAGGAACTTCTCTTATACGGGACAGATTAGGGCAGGGTTGGCAACCTATGGCTTGCGAGCCAAATATGACTCACTAGGAAGCCAAATATGGCTCTTTTGAAGTTGTAGCACAGCCCCTCCCCCCTTGCTCCCCCTGCAGTCCTGGGCAAAACAATCCGGCTTGCAGACACAGCAGGGAGCCCTGAGGCAGACTCCCCTGCTTGCCCTGCTCCCACACACCACTCAGAAAAGCGGCTGCAGGGCCGTTTATTTTTCACAAACTGTGAGCTGGAAGGGGAGAGGGGAGCGGTGCTTCATAGCTGCTTCCACCGCTAGCACAATCCCAGCCTGTGCGGGGCAGGGGGTCATGGTAGGCTCCTGAGAAACATGCTGGCTGCTGCTCTGGAGTCTCACTGATAAGTCTCCTGGCCAGAGTCCTGCCTCTGGCACCCCAGCCCCTCCCTCCCTTCCTCCCATCCCTCTGCTCCCCTAACCCACATAACTCAAACCCTCTGCCCCCATTCTGAGCCCATGCTGCCTCCAAGACCTTGCATGCCGATCCCCTACCCCTGATCACAAACCCCTCCTGCCTTAGGTCACAATCAAAACTCCTGCTCCCTAATCCCATGCCTCAGGTCACAACTGCCTCCTTCACCCAAACTAAGTGGCCCCCAGTCCAATAAAGGTTCCCAGCCCCTGAAATAAAAACAATGTTGAAACCTTTTGCATTGGACATAATATTTTACTTTATTTAAAAACGAAGCCTGGCCAACAAGCCCCCAATTGGGGCCAGTCCCGATTTAGCCACAATGTCATAACACTCCTGCACCTCCCCACACCAACTCTGAGCCCATCATACACCTGAACTCCCTGCCCTGAGCCCCTCGCACTGCCACATCCCCAGCCCCATCATAATATTCCTGCACCCCCCCAAACACCCCAACCTTGTGCCGAGCCCATAATATACCCGAATCCCCTGCCCTGAGCCCTTACCCCCACATCCCAAGACTACTACAACCCCTACATCACCAGTCTCCTGCCATAACACTCCTGAACCCCACACGTTCCCCAACCCTGTGTCCTGAGCCCCTCATACAACCCAACCCAGACTCTTGCACCCTGCCATAAGACTGACGGAAGACAGCCTGAATGTGTGCATGAAGCTGGATTTGACCAGTTATGATGTAAACTTCAAAGAAACGCATGAAAATATGCAACAGAAATCCCATTAAATAAAGTCTGAGTAGAAATTTTCATTTATGCTATTATTAATCATAATGTGAATTATCAATAATATCAAGTTGTGTATTTTCAATCATGTAAATAGGCATTCTTATATGGCTCTTTGTTGACCACTTGTTCTGAATGTTGATGTAGTTTGGCTCTTTCGTTTGAAAAGGCTGCCTACCCCTGGATTAGGGGAATGGTCATTCCAAGAAAAGAAAACATCAGGTAACAGAGACACACTGGCACATTTTGTCACCAAAAGCTGCCTTGTGGTCACAAAACAGTGAGAGCATTTACACTACAACGCGACTTTTGTTGGAAAAAGCTTCGAGCTCAGCAAGAGATTTTTATCTTTTCCCCTCCCTTTACTGTCAACAAGTAGCCAGGGTAGATTCTGCTGTGTGTTTTGTCCAAGAAACTGGCTTTCACCAGTGTCTTACAATGCCTGTCCTGATGGTTTCTCTCAGTGTTTTGTGGTTTCTGTTGCCCTGCAGGCATGCACCCCTGTCCTTTCAAAACTCCAGGAAGTATCTGACTGCAGAGTGAGCTGCTCCAATTGGGGAACAAAGAATAAATCCCTGGAATGCTTCACAGCAGCCTGCTGCTGTAGGGGTAGGGTTGCAGAGACCACTATGCTGCTTTGACATGCCACAATATCAGCTTTGCCTTCCCACAACACTGCACTGTGGGAAGATTACCCACATTGCTTTGCTCTATCTGTCAACAGGGTACTAGCACTGTGGCCATGAAATGTCGACAATGGGAAGCAGAAAAACTGGTCTGACTAGTTTTCATGTTTGGAGACTTTTGCATGTTGACAGCACTTTTGTCGCAAAACCTTCCCTATGTAGACATAGCTTAAGTTTACATTCTAGATCCTGATCTTTCTCTCACTGAAGATATCTGGAGTACAGAAAGCATCCTTCTGTTCCAATAAGTAACCCATAAGTTAAATGCTGATGGAATTCACCCAAGAGTTAAAAAGAAGCAGGAATGCAAAATAGATGTGTGTGTAAGGGAAGCATATCTGCATCTTCAGCTGACTAATGTATGCTTGCCTTGAACACTAAGCCCAGTGCATTTGTACATGTCAGTGCACGTTATGAGTCATTAAAAATACAAAGAAATTATGGAGTGAAACACAGAATAGAGTGGGGACTTCTGAAAAAGTGGAGCTGGCATACTCCACAGCTTAGTTTTTCTCACCAGGCCATTGAGCAGGAGTTGAATTTGGTGTTGCATGTTCTTCAATGCTTTCTGTCCTCAGTCTGCGTCGATCACTCAAAAGTAGTCCTTGATAAATCATTCCTGTAAACTGATTTGTTTCTGTTTGACTGCTAAACACAAATTAATTTTTCTAATGAGAGGATTTCAGAACATTCTTGTAATAAAGTATAGTATGTATGGCAAGTTATTTTCTTTTAAATATTTTAAAAGAAAAATATATTTCAAATTCTATATCGCATGTAGGTGCAGTTTTACAACACTGGGTAAATTCATTATATTTGTATAGTGTAAAAAGCTAACTTTTAGTGCTAAAAGTCTTCAAAAGTCTGCATGCAATGTCTTACATTGCGGGCTCTCTGTCTTTGGGCATGAGAAAAATGTTCATTTTCAAAGATTTCAATAATCAGAAAATGTGTTGAGAAAATTGCAAAATGCCCTCACATCTGCAGATGTATTCATTCTCTCTTATTTTCAGAGATGGCCATATAACTATCATGCTCATCTGTCAGGTAGAAGAAGAAATTGCTCCTATACATCAATATGCCCACTGTGGAAAATTGCCTTTTAAGTGTTCTCGTTCTAATAGAGTTTCAATCATAGATTGAGTGACTAGAGATTATTATTCTTACTTGGTGCCAGAAAATCTAGTAAACAATTTCTGGTATTAAACTTCATTCATCTAAAATTGTCTGGGCAAATGGAAAGCACCCATATAGTTTGTCTTGAAAATGTTACGAGAAAGTAACAATAACTGCATTCATGCCACAATTTCTTCATAATGCATACACTGCATTATATACATGTGCATAAAGTTCTGTGCATTGAACTTAGGTCTGGGTCTCTGCACACTAGTGTATATGAGCTTGATTCACATTTTTAAATAAATGCATAAAGAACCAATATTTTGAAAGTTGTAAAAAACAAAACCATGTTTTAACATTACAGTAAGAAGAGCTCAATTTTCACCTGTAGCTGTGGCTGTCACATAAAGCTTGGTAAATAGAGGCAGAAAGTGAAGCTGCTAATGAATGAAGTGTATACACCTAAAATGAAATAACCCAATATTAAATTTTATAAGAAAAAGTTGAAGGAAAGTGCAATTTTCCTTAAGCTCAGAATGAACAAATTATGTGAGATTGACTAGTGAGAAAATCTGAATGTTAAGCACAAATACTGAGTTAACGAGTTATACATCACATGCAGAAAGGAATTACTGTGATTTATTTTATTCATGCAATATACCTGCTTGACACTTACATACAAATTTTGAACTAAATTAGCTTCACACACAATTCTATTACATTTAATAATGCAATCAAAACCCTTCTCCCCAACATGCCTAATGCTCTAATGACTGATGCTCTAATTATATAAATGTCAAAATAGTTTAAATTACACTGAAACAGAATTACTACCATCAATGAGTACAGAGTGAATAACTACAATTTTCTGTATACAATATCCTGCCCATGCTGACTGGTCATAGGTTCTGATCTATATAATCAATAATACACCATTATTTCTCAGTATATGTAAAATAAATCCTTGTACTCTGGCTAGTAATGCCTGTTAGCCGAGAATACAAAGAGCTGTATAACTACTGTATGAATATTTTGCAATTCTGCAATAACTGTACTGCACATATGCACAGCTCTAATCTCACAATTATAATCACCCTTCTCTAAGGGCACATTTACACTGCACCTGTAGGTCGAAATAAAATACGCAATTTGAGCTATGCAAATTGGTATCTTATTTCGATCTAATTTTGAAATAGCTTATTTTGAATTCAAAATAAACTGCTATTCCAAAACGTCCCTTAACACAGGGACTTCAGAATAGCGAGTCCGTTATTTTGAAATTTATTTCGAAGTAATTGACTGTCTCAAAAGACATGGAATAGCTATTTCGGGATACCTTCAGTATCCTGAAATAGCACCACAGTCTAGACCCTACCCTAACAGTTCCCTCACATAATTTTGTGGAAGTCTGCCAGCTAAGACAATACTTCAGCTTCTCACTGCCTACAACTGAAGCAGAAATCTTCCAATATTTACATAAAACAATTAAAAATAGACCCCAAAAAGCAAAGAAAATGGTACTGTTACAATACTGGAGGCTTTATTTTATTTATTTAAAAATAAAATCTTTAACTTATGTCCATCTCCTCTTTCATCATTCCTCTTGGTCAGCAAGACCCTTGCCCTCAGAATAATTTGTATTATTTATACTGTTGGCTGGAAAATGCTGTCTTTTTTCTCAATTCAGTTTTTAAACAAAATGCACATTTATTATGGGGAGAAAGACTTGCTGAGCTGTAGTGCAGAAAGGAAGGTAGCAAAATGGAGAGAAAGGGAGAAAATGAGAGATGATCAGCTGGACAGGAAATGCCAGAAAGATTTTTTTATATTGTTTTTCAACAAATTTAGCAACCCATTTTATTTTCCAGTGTTTTCTTTCTTTCTGTTTAAATGTCAATATTGATTAAAATTAATATAATAATTTGAAAGTAATTCAGATTTTTTGTCTAATAAACTCTGAGCACTTTGTCATCTGTGTTTACTTACTCAGGCCTTTAGCTTGAGAGTTTCTTCAGCTCAAAATATGGTGCCCAAATTTTCAGAGTTTGTAAATCAACATAGCATCATTAAAATCAACAATTTATGGCAATTTTATCAGGGCTGGGCTTTATAACTGAGTTAAGAGACTGCCCTTTCAAGTCAGAATACATTTTAGGACTTTCTACAATATATAATTGTTGTTTAATTTCACCTAGGCATTGTTGGTGGTCAGCTCTGCAACTATTTGTTTTATTGATCAATAGAAACTCTGGGATTCAATGATATGTCAAAGGTCCAGATCTGGGATTAGCTTTTTGGTCACTTATGATCTGAATTAAAAGGCTTTTGCACTAGTGAATGGATAGGAGGGAAACATCTAAGTGCCTAGATATCAATATTTACTAGATTATGAGGTATATCTCCTCAAAATTTGAAAGACTGAGTTTGATTTTTCTTGAGACTACCTTTATTGCTCAAGTCAGAGTCATCACTTGTGAATAATGTGGCCATATAAAACTCCTATCATGTGATTACAAATGCCCATCTCACCATAAACATATAAATAACTATGACATTTCTTTTTTCACATTCAGAGAGAGCTTTTTTTTCTTCTTTTTGGTCTTACCTTTACATCTTCAATATTAGGATGGGGTGGAAATTTCATCTGCACTATGGTGTAAAGAATGTCATGGATGTGGTTATTTAAGTACAGCACAGGGTTGGCTATTACAGTTTTTGTTGAAGCAATACTTGCAGAAAGCAGTGGTAGTGTTGTGGGTAATGGAAGGGGAGACTGAAGTTGTTTTACTGTAGTTTCCTGTTTAAAAAAAAATACAGTTGGTAAGATGGTTACATAGCTGAGAACAGAAATAGAGCATAGATTTACAACCTTAATGATTAAACAGAGTAATCTTTCTTCACCTCTATCTGTACAATATGGATGTAATTTTATGCTCATTGAGATCAACAGCAAAGCTCTCGCTGACTTGAATGGTCCAGGATCAGGGAATAACATACATTCAACTTCTCTACAATACTTTTTGATTCCCAGCCAGAAGACAAAATCACTAGCTCTAAGTAATGTGTGTTAGCATTAGGGATATAATAGGATAACCATTTACACGGTTATCCAATAAGCCTGTGCTTATTGGTTAGAGTGAACAGTTACATGCAGGTCCCACTCTATTCACAGCGAGCTGGCTGCCGCCGTGTGCTGCTGGCTCTGTATTAGAGCCCGCAGCACAGATGTCAGCAGCTGGCTCTCTGGGAGAGGAGGTGGGAGCCTGTATGTACCAGGAGCTGGGCAGCAGCACAGGATAGCAGCTGGCTCCCCAGGAGCAGGGCCAGGAAGCAGGAGCCTTGGGAGCCAGCTTAACATTTTCAACAGTTACAGAGTTACAAAATTACTGCTTTTTAACATCCCTAGTTAGCATGATTTAATGCTAAACACTGCTACAATAAAAGCACATGAACAATAACTTGAGTGGCACTCTTATTATTTTTAAACTCAAACCTCCAAGTAGCATAAGTAAATTTGCACTTTTATAGTATCTTCTACGTGAGGACCTCCAACTATTTTACAAACAACATATTAAAACCTCACAACACTCCTGTAATCCTAACACTATTCCTATTTTAAATATGAAAAAAATTGAAACAAAGTTAAATGACTTGTCCATCATCACACAGGAATTCTGTTACTGAACGGGAAATAAAGCTTAGGACTGCAATATGGGTTTAACTGCAAGATTCTTTCCCTAGCATGAAATTAATACAGAAAATGCCAAGTAGTGCTTAGGGATATTATGCTATTTGATTTTTGTCTTTTTAATGACACACAAATCAAATCCAATCATTTGTATTCTCATGGCATTATTAGCAAGCCACAAATAGCTCATTGGCAACATTCAAGCTCAGGGAGGGCAGAGGCAGTGAAGCCCCACAGCCAGGGGTCAGGATTGAAGCCCCTTGCCTCTTCCACCAAATGCCTCTCCATCCCCATTTAGTCAATGCTGGCCCCTCTGCTGCCACCAGAGTGGAGTCCCGTAGCCAGTGGCAGCAGAGGGGCTAGCACTGACCTCCCCTAGTCCAGCAAATTCCCTGATTTGGGACAGGTCAGGTTCCGAGGGTGCTGGACGAAGGAGATCCAACCTGTATATAGGTGGACAAAATATAATAACCCAAACTGGAATGTATCTAGAATACTGAATCTTAACACTTAGATACTATCTTAAATGCTATTCAGAGAGCTGCCTTTGAACACTCTAAACTTGAAAATTGTGAAATAGGATCTTTAATAATTATAGATGGCCAGTATCCAGATTTAAGATTTATACAAAAGCAGCATCACAAAATACCACTCTGTGCCCCTAACTCCATCTGGGGCATTAGAACTTTATAGACTGAATTACTAACCCAACCACAGTAGCCTAGAAAGGTCTGATCTAAGTATAGGTTGAGCCTCTCTTGTCCAGCACTCCCTGGTCCGGCAACATCCGTGGTCTGGAAGGACTACAGATGTTGCTAGACAAGAGAGCCCTGGCTGCAGAGGTTCAGAGAGGTTGGGAGTGGAGCTGGTCTGCTTGGCGGCAGCCTGTAGGGCAGTGACCTGACTGTAGAGACCAGCTGCCGCGTGTGGGTCCGGGAAACCCTGGGAGCAGTTGCTGCCTCGTGTGGGGCTGCAGGCAGGGAGCAGAGCCCCATGAGTGGGCTAGGGGCAGTGAGCAGAGCTCCACAAGTGGGTAACGGGCACCAGAGCCAGGCAGATGAGCCAGGGGAGGTCAGGCCTCTGGGTTCTCCTGGGGCAGCAGCCAGGAGGGGAGCCCCAGGAGAGCCCACATGACTGACCTCCCCTGGTCTGGCAAATTCCCTTGTTGAGGACCACACCAGTCCCAAGGGTGCCAGACTGGGGAGGTTCAACCTGTACTAGCCTGGCCTAACCTTGTAAAGGTTGAGTGATTTGACAAAAAAAATCACAGTGTGACTGTGGCTGCAAGATGACTAAAATTCCTAAACTACTTAAAATGAACTAAATTCAATTTAAAGTCATTTAAGAGATCGTCTTACCTGCTGTGACTCCTGCAGCAAAAACTTGAGCTCCATTCTTACAGATGCTAGACCACCACCTTGTGCTCCATGAAGGCTACAGTAACTGAGGAAAACTCTCAGGAGAGCTTGATTCTTTTGCAGCCACCACTTTCGTCTTTCAGCATGCTCTCGTTTTGCCTGCAACCTACGTCTTTCTATTTGGTGACGTTCATATGAGCCTATATCTGGCTTATCCACAATTTCTTCATCATCAAGTATGTCACTGTCTACTTCAGCATATGTTTTATAATAGTCTTTGCCACTTGCTTCATGATTACATATTTCGTGCATAGCAGCAATTTCTTTTTCAAGCCAATTGTACAGCTGGAATCTAAGCTTCCCTCCATCTACTTCATAACCTGTAGCCAAAGTTCTAAGTTCAGTCATTAGGATCTTCAAACAGGCTCTGAACTTCAGTTGTTCAGCAATAACATCAACCTCAATGTCACCTGAATCAGAGTCCTGCCCTTGAGGGGTCTCTAGAACAGCAGTGTGTGTGCTCTTCTCATCTAGTTTTCCATTTTCAGAGTCCAATTTTGAACTTTTCATTGTTAAACCATCATCATCTTCCTCTGAGACATCTTTGTCTTCATCCCAGTCAAGAGTAAGAGACTCCTCATCGAATTTTACTGCTGGTTGACTCCAGTCAAATTGTGCCGAAGATCCAGTGCTGCTTTCCAAAGCAGATGATACTGAAAATGGCTTTGACCAGTCTATATTTTTACTGCCAGCATCATCACTCACTGCGTGATTTACACCTGTTTTTCTAGTAGGACTTGAACTGGCTTGATCTTTCTCGGTAGAAATGCTGGACTTTTTACTTATTTTTGGAATTTTGGAAAGAACTTCAAGAGCTAAAACAGGGCATCCCACTTTAAAATGAGCATTTGCAGTGGTGAAGAATAATTTTCTCTCTATAAGGTTAATTTTATCAACAAAATTTTTCTCAGTTTTCATACCTAAAGTGGCCAAAGTCCCTTCTGGTGAGCTGAAATATCTTCGGATGAGCAAAGGGTGGGTCCGAAGATAATTGTAAAAACTAAACACCACAGGATTGCAGGACTTGATGATAACTGGAGGAATTAAACAAATATTACCTCAACTGAAACGTATCTACAAATAATTATTATTTTAAGGTTTTACAATCTTGTATTTGCAACTTTCCAAAACCTTACCAAAACAGACTAGCATATTGGTGTAAAAAAATCATATTTCCCACAAGAAAAATGAAAACATGAACTGATTATGGAAAGAATAAGAAGTTATCAGATACTGGCACCTGTTCCTTCTGCCCTATGGGACTCAGGCAGCTCAAATAAAGAGGAAAGCTGGCTAGGCCATTCACCTTGGGATTGCCATAGTATAGGGAAATGCCTTGGTGGCATAAAATCAGCATTACTCACTGTCACCCAGCAATTGCCCTGGCCTAGCAACTTTTCCGGGTAAATGGCTAGGTTAGGGAACTTAGATGCAGCACTGCTGAACTCTGGTAATCGCTGACTATAGAAGTAGCCTCCTGAAGATTACTACTGCCTTATATTAGAGATGTAAAGGAGTAGTCAACTAGTTGACTACCCGATAAGTCTATGCTTATCGAGTCAACTACTCGCATTTCCACCCCCCTTGCTGCCTCTGTCTCCACGGTGCCACCTGTTTCTTCCTCCCCCCGCCTCTATCCGAGGTGGGACAGGTACTGCTGCCGCAAAACAGCCTCTATCTGCTTCACAGCAGTAGTCCCTGTTCTTGTGGGGGGGGGGGGGTGTCCCAAATCTCTGCTGGGACCCCACGCAAAAGGGCTGCTGCCACTGGGCAGGCAGCCAGGCTCAGTTCCAGCTTATGCTGGGTGTGGGACAAACTCCGCTGTGGCTCTGCAATTTAAAAATTAGTAGGAGCCAGGGGTCAGGCTGCCCAGCTCCTACCGCCTTTTAAAATGCAGAGTGACAGCAGGGTTTGGTCCCGGACTTGGCGCGAGTTGGAACTGAGCTGGGCAGCCTATTGACTAATCGAGTAGTCAGTAAAAATTCTATCAACTAGTCAATTAGTTAAATACCTGCATTTTAACATCCCTATCTTATATATTAAAAATGTATATACTTGTACTGAGGTTGAGATGGACATAGGAGTCAGACTTGTTGAGAGTCTCTGGATATGGCTAAAAGGGGTAAAACGTAAGTGTGATGTCATGGTAGGAGGTCTATTACAGACCACCTAACCAGGAAGAAAAGGCTTTTTTCAAACAACTAACAAAACCATCCAAAGCTCAAGACTTGGTGATGATGCTTCAACTATCCAAACATTTGTTAGGAAAATAACATAGGGTACAGATTATCCAACACGTTCTTGGAATGTATCAGAGATAATTTTTTATTTCAGAAGGTGAAGAAAGCTATTTGGGGGGAGATGTGATTTAGATTTGATTTGATTGTAGATTTAATTTTAACAAACAGGGAGGAACTGGTTGAAAATTTGGAAGTGGAAGGAAGCCTGGCTGAAAGTGATCATGAAATGACAGAGTTCATGATTCTAAGGAATGGCAGGAGGGAGAACAGAAAAATGAAGACAACAGATTTCAAGAATGCAGACTTTAGTAAACTCAGGGAGCTGGTAGATAAGGTCCTATGGGAAGAAAGACTAAGAAGAAATACAACTGAAGACAGCAGTTTTTCAAAGGGACATTATTAAGGGTGCAAGAGCACACTATTCCAGTGTACAGAAAAGACAGACAGTATGGCAAGAGACCACTTTGGCTTAACCAGGAGATCTTGAATGATCTAAAAATCAGAAAGGAATCCTATAAAAAACGAAAACTAGGTCAAAGTACAAAGGATGAATATAAACAAATAACACAAATATGTAGGGTCAAAATTAGAAAAGTAAAAGCATAAAATGAGCTCAATCTAACTTGAGACAAAGGGTAACAAGAAAACATTCCTGCTCAATGAAGAGCGAAAATCTAACAGAATATGTGAATACGGCAGAGGTGCATAATGATTTCTTTGTATCGGTTTTCACCAAGAAGGTTGGTGGCGATTGGATGCCTAACATGGTAAATGTGAGTGAAAATGGGGTAGGTTCAGAAGTTAAAATAGGAAAAGAACAAGTTAAAAATTACTTAGAAAAGTTAAATGCAAGCCACCAGAGCCTGATGAAATGCATCCTAGAATACTCAAGGAGCTGATAGAGTAGCTGAGGCATTAGCTACCATTTTTTAAAAGTCACAGAAGATGGGAGAGATTCCAGAAGATTGGAAAAGAGCAGACATAATGCACATCTATAAAAAAAGGAAATGCGGATAACCCAGGAAACTACAGACCAATCAACTTCTGTGCCAGAAAAAGATAATGGAGCAAATAATTAAGGAATCCATCTGAAAACATCTAGTCAATAATAAAGTGATAAGTCAGCATGGATTTGTAAAGAACAAATCACATCAAAACAATGTGATAGCTTCCTTTGATTGGATACCAAGCCTTGTGGATAAAGGGGAAGAGGTAGACATGGTATACCTAGACTTCAGTAAAGCATTTGACATGGTCTTGCCTGACCTTATCAATAAACAAGGGAAATACAACTCAGATGAGAGTATTATAAGGTGGATGCATAAATGGCTGGATAGCCATTCTCAGGGAGTAGATATTAATGGTTCACAGTCATGCTGGAAGGGCATAGCAAGTAGGGTTCCAAAGGTTCTGGACAAACCGGAGAAATGGTCTGAGGTAAACAGGATGAAGTTTAGTATGGACAGATGTAAAGTACTCCACTTAGGGAGAAAATCAATTTCATACATACAAATGGGAAGGGACTATCTAGGAATGAGTAATGCAAAGAGGGATCTAGGGGTTATAGCAGACTACAATCTAAATATGAGTCAATGTGACACGGTTGGGGGAAAAAAAAGCAAAACTCATTTTAGGAGTATTGTGAGCAAAACATGAGAAGTAATTAGGCCTCAGCTGGAGTATTGTGTACAGTTCTGAGCACCACATTTCAGGAAAGATGTGGAGAAACTGGAGAAGATCCAGAGAAGAGCAACTAAAATGAGTAAAAGTCTAGAAAACATGACCTATGAGGGGAGACTGAAAGAATTGGGTTTGTTTAGTTTGGAAAAAGAGAAGACTGAAAGGGGATATGATAGCAGCTTTCAAGTACCTAAACAGGTATTACAAGGAGGAGGGAGAAAAATTATTCTCCTTATTCTCTGATGACCGGACAAAAAGCAGTGGGCTTCATTTGCAGCAAGGAAGGTTTAGGTTGGACATCAGGAAAAGCTTCCCAACTATCAGGGTGGTTAAGCACTAGAATAAATTGCCTAGGGAAGTTATGGAATCTCTATAATTGGAGATATTTAAAAGGTTAGATAAATATCTATCAAGGATGATCGAGATGTGCTTGGTCCTGCCATGAGGGCAAGGGACTGGACTTGATGATCTCTTGAGGTCCCTTCCAGTACTAGTATTCTATGATTCTACATCGGGGCACGAATTTAGAGCAGCCTTGAGACTGCTCTAACCTGAAACCTAGGTTGAACCTTCCCCAGGATAAGTGAAGTTGATGTAAAGTGACACCTTTGTTCCCATCCCCTCTGGTCTTACAAAGATTGGCCAGTGGATCTTACGAATTAGGCCTATGGTTATTAATAGAGAAAATGTACATCCACTATATATTTTTAGAAACTTTGTCTATGCCTGTCCGTCCAAGAACTCCTCCTAAACTTTAAGACCTAGGCCCACCAAATTTGGTATGCTGCTTCCTCTTATCCTAAATTAAAACAAGTGTAGGCTCCCTTTACTATAAGAGCGTCTGACATTTACTGGGAGGATCCTTGATACTGCAATCATAAAATCATAGAATACTAGAACTGGAAGGGACCTCAAGAGATCATAGAGTCCAGTCCCTTGCCCTAGAGACTACAACTTCTAGGATCCCTTGGGAAAAAGGATGGAAACTGTGCTCTCTGAGGCAGAGCAGAGAGAGTGAGCTGTGGGGTTCCAATTTTGAAGAGAGGAGCAAGATTCCTGGTATGGAGCTTTTTACCAGTCCAGGAGCTGCTGCTGAGAGCCTGCTAGGGCTTTGATCTAGCAGGCTGCTTCAGGGGCTGTGAGGGATTGTCCTTAGAGGGGAGAGACCCTGGCTGTACCTGTGGCTGAGAAAAGCCTTCATAGAAGTAACTGTGAGTAACTGGCTGTTTGGGAAAATGCTGCCTGGGATGGAGCACAGAAGACAGACCAACTCCAGGTCTGAAGACAGGCAGAGTGATTTGCCCAGAGAACCAGAGCTGCTGGACTGCCTTGCCTGGACTGGCTGGCTATCGTGGACTGACACACACACAACCTGCACAGTGCTGTCTCCACTCCAGCTGCAGATCTTAAAGCGTACACAAGCACATGTCTGGGATTCTGAGATCCAGAGGAGTGCACACTTTGGGATGGGATAAATGGTGGGAATGTAAATGCCATCTGGATAGGTTTCATTTATTTCTCTGTAATTTCACTTATTTCTCTGTTAATCGATTTTCTGCAATTTTAGTCTGTTAAACCCTGTTTCTTTAAGTTGTTACTTCAAGGTGTGTTAATTCTAATTTATTCAATTAGATGTATAGTATTTGTAATTGTTGTTCTGGAGTTATTCCAATAATAATCTGGATCTAAGTTTATTCCTGGAGATTCCCAAGGCACACCATTAACTGTGCACAGGGGCCAGCCAGGCGGAGGCACCGCCATTGTATATTGATTAGGAGCAAGGGACTGCAGCAAAGGGGTGGATAGGGGATCCCCAACTATCCAACATCACCACTGGGATACTCAGGATCTCCTTTAATGTTAAAAACATCAGGTGCCCAGGCACACAGGTGTGCATGGCCTGCTCCCAAGTAACCCTGGGAAGAAAGAGGGGGGTTACAAAAGATAAGGGTTTGGTTGTGCCAGGATAATGCGATGTGCCTGGAATTCAATTGTTTCTCATCAAATGGAAAAGGAGGGGTCTGGATAGGAGAATGCAGACTGACCACAGGGAGACAGCAAGGGGCCAGAGATGGGGACCAGGAAAGCTATAATCCCATTGGGCCAGCAAGGGGCAGGAATGGAGAAAGGAACAGCTAACTACTATATATTTGAGAGAGTTTATCTATGTGTCTGTTTATCTGTGTCACCTATCTGCCCCTCATCCAGGGGCCACACACCTCGCCCTGGCTGTGCCTGCTGCAGTAGCCATGAACAGGCACTTCTCACCTATCCCCAAGCTGCTGCAGTGAGAGAAGGTTAGGGTTGTCCTCCCTCTCCTTGGGGCAGCTTGTGTGCTGAATCCCTCACCCCCACCTCAGAACAATGATTTAAATGAAGAAAAACAAAACTTAGTTAAGAACCTAAGCAATGCTGGGTTAATCTTCTAGTATTGAGTTATATACATTACTTATTTTTACAAGTTTTAAAAATTCATCTTTCTTTTATTAAAAAGACATACTCCTGAAAAACAGATATGATGTAATGAAACCAAGCAACTACTCCTTAGTTCCCCATTTGTTTTATAGTAGTATTAAAAAACACTCCCTACCTACACCTCCCACCTCCACAGAGGCCTCTCCTGAAGATTCCAATCGAGAGCTATTGGATTTGGAGTGAGAAACCAAGATCATGAATCCAACCAGTAATTCCCACATGACAACATGGACTATAAATCTTTCTACAAGTTGAATTGAAACCTTTATTTAGAAATAAACATCCTATTTTTAAAAACAGAATAAAGTTGGCCAATATCTAAGGGCACGTCTAAACTACATTTTTTTTCGAAAGCAGATATGCAAATTTGGCACTAATTTGCATATCTTCTCTGACTGCATTTTCAAAAGTGGGTCTTTTGAAAGTGAAAGTAGTCTGGACACAGTTTTTTTGGAAAAATACCCCTTTTTTTGAAAAACCGCATAAACCTCCTTTTTTTAGGAAGAGCGGTTTTTTTGAAAAAGGGTTTTAAAAAAAAAAAAAAAAAAGCGTCCAGACTACTTTCACTTTCGAAAGACCCACTTTCGAAAATGTGATCGGAAGAAGATATGCAAATTAGCACCAAATTTGCATATCTCCTTTTGGGGAAAAAAACGTAGTCTAGACGTGCTCTAAGAAAACAACAGCTTTGAATGCTATAAGGAGTCCCATTTGTCTCTCAATGGCAGCTCGAGCCCCAAGAGGAGGAATGCTATGAATATGAAGGGCCTGCTTCCCCACTATGTTATACCAATTTAACCTCTGTGTTATTTTACTGGCTGCTAGGCAGATGGTGACCTGTTATTCTTGCTTAGCAAACAAATCTTGCTTGTTTTTATGTCACTTTGCCCTCATTTCCTATCCTGCCACTCTGTTTCATCTAGCTAAACAAGGACTCTACATTTTTTTGGTCGAGGGCTGGCTTTTAGTACAGGACTGTATAGCACCTAGCTCAATGAGGTTGGATCACTGATGATACTACGACTCATTATAATACTGTGTTACATAAGGCTAATAGTAATGTTGCAAAGTGTAAAATGAGGCCTACAATGTCACAAAGCTCATAATGTTCGACTTTAATCTGCTTTGTAAGTCTACTGGTGAGTTTTGCTAATGATTTGGGATTTCAGGCAGATTTTTAATATTCATTTTTGAAAGTACTGAACTCAATTTTAGTTGTTCCAGACAATCCTTGGCTCCTAAACAGTCTGAAGAACATGGGAGGTTATTTTTACAAATGTTCTTTCTCGCTCTCTTTCTTTCTGGGCTTGGTGATTATTGTATTGCTGGCTAAAAGGTGACTGGAAATGTGTATTCTACTGCCTGTGCCGACAAAACTTACGTCATGCAGGGGTGCAAATATTCCACCCCCTAAGCAACATACATTACACCAACATAGGTGTTTGTGTGCACAGAGTTATGTCGGCAGGTTTTTTTTATGCTGACAGGAGATCTCTCTCCCATTGTTGTAGAGTATGTTCACCGGACGCGCTACACCAGTGCAGTTGTATTTCAGCAGCTGTGCTGCTGTAGGTCTGTATATATAGTGTGATGGGGCAGCTGCCCTGCACTGTCCCTTTAAGAGTTTAAAACTCAGCCCTGTGAGAGGGCTGGAGCAGTGCAGCCAGCAGTTGAGGCAGACACAGCCAATGAGGGCCCAGCTGGAGCTATATAAATAAGGGCTCCTAGAAGGGCAGAGACAGATTCACTCTTTCTCCAGCTGTAGAGCAGGAGGGACCTAGCTGCCAGGGAAGCTCGAGGCTTTCTGACTTCGAGCAGGGCTGGGGAAGGGCAGGCAGAGCTGGGGAAGCTCTGGCCAGGCAAGCTCCCAGCCTGCAGGGCCTGAAGCAAGGCCTGAGGGTACTAAGGGACACAGCCAGGATAGCAGAAGGCTCACACCCCCTTGCCAATGATGAGTGGCCATTTCAGAGTGCAGTCTGCCCCTGAGGTAAGGGGCTAGATGATGACTAGCAGTAAGATCACTGAGGCAAGGTGGGTATGGGGGGGGGTTAGGGGTTCCCAGAGGGAGAGGACACCAGAGTGTTGGGGGATTGTTGTAGGGAAGTACCCAGGAGGGAGGACGCCAGGGTCTAGGAGGGACATGGGTCCTAACTTTTATTGGCTTCGCCATTCTGTGTTAACAGCAGGCATGACATCAGCCGAAAAGGAGCGCTCCAGGGCTAAAGTGCTAATTCCCAGATTGATCAGCAGGAGGCACCCGTGGCGGTGAGTCATGCCATGTTACAATACACATGGCCTAAGGCAGGGGTGAGGAACCACTGGCCTGCAGGGCAGATATGGCACCTGTTTAATTTCATCTACCCATCGCAATTTTCCATGCCACAGGCCAGAAGCCCTGAACTCTGTGTCTGCCCCCCATCCCTGATGCTGGGCTGGAGCTGCAATCACCAGATTATAGTGATCAGGGACGCTCCACACACTGTCCTTGCCTGAAGGTGCCAACCCCATAACTCCCATGTGGCCAATGGCCTGCAGGGGCGATACCTGCAGTTAAGGACAGTGCACAGAGCGACCTGCCCTTCCCAGGAGCCACTCCAGGAAGTGGCCAGCATGTCCCTGAGGTCTGCCTTAGCCCTGCTGCACCACCAATCAGAAGCTGACTGACGTAAGTGCCCCACACCCCAATCCTCTCCCTCAGCTCCATCCCAGATCCAAACTCCTTCCTGGGGCCTACATCCCCAACCCTCCTGCACCCCAACTCCCTCATCCCTTGCCTCACCCCAAAGCCCACGCTCCCTCCCCACACTCCAGCCCTTTGCACAGCCCTGAGCCCCCTTCTCCTGCACCAAAACTCCTGCCCAGACCCTGCATCCCCACTCACTCCTTTGAGCCCACTCCAGCAATCCGAACCCCTGGGTCCCAGCCTGGAGAAGGGATGTTCAATTTAGATTAACTGGCTAATTGAATAGTGGATGAAATTTGCATCGACTTTTTGATTAGTCGATAAGGGCACCTCCTCCTCTGAAGTGTAGCAACAACCCCAGCGGTGTTGCTACACTTCAAAAGCAAAAGTGCTGCGGGGAACACAGGGCCGGTGGGGGAGTCCCCGGCTGATCTGGGCTCCACGTGGTGCTGCTGCTTTGAAACACCTCCGCCCCGCCCCCGTTGCTGCCTCTTTCTGATAGGCAGCAAGGGGTGGAGAAAGCAACTAGTCAACTAGCGTGTCAACTACCTGATACGCATTTGCTTATCAGATAGTCGACTAGTCATTCACATCCCTAGCCCAGAGCACCCCCCTGCACCTCAAAGCTCTTATCCCCAGGCCTACCACAAAGCCCACTCCCCCCCGCCACCCGGAGCTCTCGTACTCTCGTGCACCTCACCCCTCTGATCCAACCTGGATCCCCCTCCCGCATCTTGAACCCCTCCTTTTCGGTCCCATACCTGAGCCCCGAGTCTACGCCTCCCCACTCTGTGTGGCTGCGTGAGATCCATGACTGATTTTTTCTGGGGGTTGGTCCCTGAGAGAGAAAATATTTCCTACCCCTGGCCTACAAGTTTAGTCCTGCAGTGATCCAGAATGATGGTGCTCAGATGGTCAATAGCAGGTTAGAGAAATGGGGTGCTGTAAACTGGAGGTCAAAGTTTGGGTAAATCTCAGGATTCTATTCCAAAAATCGTAGATGTAGGCTTATCACTTGAAGGAAGTGCCCACAGGGAGATAGAGCTCGCAGGTAAAACTCACTCATGAACCACAACAAGAACATTTGTAAAAAATGGCATAACTATATTGTAATAAGTTTATGGTAACAGGAGCGATTGCATCCTTCAAATAAGTACAACACAATGGAGAATTAACCAGATAATTAAAAGATATTAGCTTCCGTTTGTTGAAATCTTTTGTAAATTTTTCTGAGAATTATTGTATTAATGAATTACAACTCCAGTAACAACTACTTTCACTGTTGTTGCTGCCTTTTTTCATATTTAAGGATTTATTATTATATTTAATGATGGAAGGATCTAAAAATGCTACTGGTAAAATATATTTGAAAATGACAACACTGATATTTCCCCTACCTGGATTTTCATCATCTTCCTTAGGTGTTTGTTCCAGTAAAGTGTCAAGTGCTCTAGTGTAGTCTTTCGTTATCCAATAGGCAAGACTTCGCAGGAAGGGATCAGGATGCAATTTAGTACATCTGAAGCCAGTTCCATCTTTCTGGCAACCCAAAATCTTTTCATAAAGAATGGATGTATAAGTGAGGGAGGTCTCAAATTCTGATTCATATAAACGAGCAATAACCATGGCCAGCTGAATATCTTCCATTTTTTCAAGACATACCTATAGAAATAAAGCGTGAAAAGCAAGCTGCTGAATTAGATAAGCCTAACTCACTTAAAGAAAGAACTAAATAATCACCTACATGTAGAATGAAAAATAATTTCCCCCATCATATAAAAAAATTTAAAAGGTACATTAAATTTGGGGGTCAAAAACCTGGATCCAAATTCTTTTTTCCCTTCTGTTTGGCCAGAAGTATGCTGATTATTTTTTCAGATTGTTATAAAATTTTGGATTATTTAGTAGCGTATCAATGGATAAATAATATAATAGATTTTTTTTAAGGCTTAAGCACAATTTTTCAACCTTACTCGCATTAACATTTTTGGGGGTTTCTGTATTGAACCAAATGCAGAATTATTACATGATCTCAAATATAAAGACTCTTGTAATGCATGCACAACACACACAGAGGCAGCATTAAGGTTGCATAACCCTGACTTTCATTGCTCCACTGTACAACTTTCTCTTGCCACAGCTTTTATGAAATGATTCAACACCACATCATGATGAATATTAATTCTCAAATTCAGTTCAGAAATTCCATTTTACTTTACATACCTCTACAGCATCTTTCAGGGAACCAGCTAGTAAGAAAAAAGCAGCAGATTGTTCAAAGCGTTGTTTTCCCAATAAAGCAAAGGCATTTTTCAAAGCTGCTTTGCGCCACCTATCTTCACTGAAATTGTGGCTGAAAAATGTGGTCATCTTTTCATCATGCTGAGATCTGTGTTAAAAAGCAAACAAAAACCCCAACACATACTTAGTTATAACTTAAATTGTATCTTTTGATCCCAAAATCACTTGAAATGAACCTCTAATATGAAATAGTCCTTCTTTACACTATTAGTTTTATTATTACTATTTTTAAAATCAAAAGTTAATGGAACTCACCTGAACAAACCCCACACCACTGCTTTCTTCTTCATAGCAAGGTAAAAAATTGCAGCATCCAAGGCATCATTGTTCCTTTGAAATGCAGCTTTTGCAACCTACAGTAGTAGATGGGGAACAAACATTTATTGCAAAAAAGGCTGCCTTTGGCTCAAAAATGCACAAACTATGGTGGGAATTATATCATGGCGTTCTTGTGTGTGTTCCTATAAAAAGAGGTCATAGAATCATAGAGCTGGAAGAGACCTCAGAAGGTCATCAAGTCCAGCCCCCTGCTGTGGGCCAGACAGGGTTAGCTCCTGGTGGGCTTCCAAATGCTTTGTTTACTTGCCCATCTGCAGCTCCCAGGCATTGAAGTTCACTATTACCAGTCAATGGGGACTGCAGGAAATGATGGCCCAGCCTGTACCACTTCCTGTAGCTCCCAGTGGCCAAGAATGGCAGACTGCAGCCCTCGGGAGCTGCAAGTGGCCATGCCTACAGACGGTCAGGTAAACAAAGCATCTTGCGGCCCACCAATGGCTAATCCCAATGAACTGTGCCCCGTCAGCATGCTGGTGGTACCCAACCCCTGATATCAAGCTATGTAGCTGCTTTGAGAATATTTTGTAGAAGACACTATTTATAAAGTCTGTAGCAGATTACACTTTAAAAAAAGTAAAATGTGAAGTTACAGAAGGACAAACAAACATTTTTCATCCCTCATAGCTGATGAGGTAATTTTCATCTGGCTATACTGTCAAGAGGTCCCTTTCATCCTTCCACTTCTATGATTCACAATCATTTACTCCAGGGGTCGGCAACCTTTCCGAAGTGGCATACCAAGATTTAATCATTCTGCCCTGGGCCATGCTGCTCTCTCGGGAGTGGATCTTTCCACTGTGCACCCCGTGGACCACCTGCGTCAATGCAAACCTTTCCTTGCCAGTTGCTAATGGTAACTCACCATTAATTACATAATTATGCCCGAGCCATTTTTCTAGTGCTGCAGCTGGGAAGAATGGTTTAATTTAAATTATTAAACAGATTAAGTGTTTTAACTTTCTCCTCATGTTAGTTTATCAAATTTCATTTTAAATAAAGTAAAATATTATGTCCAACACTAAAGGTTTCAATGTTTTCTTTATTTATGGCAAGGGTGGGGAACCTTTTTTGGGTTGGGGTCACTGACCCACAAAAAAATCAGTTGGGGAGCGCACAAGTGAGAAACAAAAAAACTCCTCAAGTCCCCAACCCTCACTGATGTGGCCCTCAACTGAGATACCTCACTCTTCGGTCACCCTAGGGCCATGGAGTGAGGGGAGTGGAAGGGACAGGGAGGACTGAGGTTCAGGGCTTCCAAATAGCTAGTTGGGGAGAGAGACAAAGAAGTGGGGAGTAAAGGAAAGTGTAGCTTCTTCAAAGTACAATTGTATCCTCCCTCACATCTTCCCTCTGCTCCAGCCTCACTCCCTTCAGCCCCATGATATTGCCCCCCCCAGCCTGATCCCCTACATTGCCCCATGCCCCTCAGTGTTACCCTTGCCCCCTCCCATCCTGCCCCTGCATCCTTCTTCACCCCCCAACCCCATATCCCTGTGCCCCCCAGTGCACTCACCGGAAGGGCAGTAGTACTGGGATTTGCAGCGCCCCAGGAGCAACGCTTGGGCGAGGAGAGGCGGGGCAGGCAGAGCCCAGAGCTGGCTCCAGCCCAGCTGGGCACAGCAGGAACACTGGGGAAGGGGCCCCACCCCCACACATAGCCCACAAGGAGCAGTGCGATGCAGCCCAGGGCTCAGTGTGCCACGTGACGGCCACCCAGCCCCAGCTCTGCGGAGCAGGCCCATCCCCTCCTGAAGCAGGAGACAGCCCCAGGGACGCACGCACACATGCGCCTCTCCCGTCCCCCACAGGAAGTTGGAGTTGGTACTCTAGCCTGCAGCTGCATGGCTGAGGCTCAAGCCGCAGCACTGGCTCCCTGCTGCAGGGGAGAGGAGAGGCAGGGCTGAGTTCCCACCCCACATGCCAGTAAAAAAATAAATAAATAAAAAATTGGCTCACGTGCCGTTTGTGACACATGTGCTGAGGGTTGCCGACCCCGATTTACTCAATATGTTATCTTCTTGCTATTTAATTTAAAATAAAAATTGTATAATGTGGGTTTTCATTTATATCCAAGTGTCTGTCTATATGAATCTAATTCTTGGACTGGGGACTTAAATTACAAAAGCTGGGAGATTCAACAGGTAAAAACCTGATCGCACTGAGGTCAATGAGAGGTTTATCATTTGAGATGAAAAATTCACTGTTTAATAGATTTAAGATTAAGAAAAATGTATTTGTAAAACGAGAAAGTCAGTAACTTCTTTTAATTTATTGTTGATCTTAAAGTACTTTTTAGTTATTGACATGTGATCTAACATGTCTGACAATCTTAACACTAATCTCATCATCATGGATTTCTGTTATGAATTGCGTATCTAAAACATATCTTGCTGTAACTTATTTCTTATGCTATACAAAATACAGCGTAAAGTTTTCACATAAGTGATTCACACTACCTTCTCAATGCACCTTCGGAGTGTGTTAATATTCCTAACCCACCAGCCTATACCCATTGCTCTTAGTTCTGACCACTGTAGATCTCCTCTCTGGATAGCAGGAATCATGTTGATCAACTCTTCCTCAGCTTCTGAATGAAAAGCCCAGGCAAAATGGCAGGTAGATACACCTAAATAGTTACATAGAACAATTACCTTCAGAAAATAAAAGGTTGTTAATAAACAAGTGAACAATAGGAAGCAGACTGCATATGGGCCATATCACATGAGTTTATCATTTTGTTTCTAAATGTCTACTCAAGTGCTTTCAGTGGGGCAACAATTTTCTTCTTTTAAAAATACATACATACATAGTCTTCAAATCACAAATGCAAGTGAGCAAATCAGAGGTGGGACTCCTAGTCTAGGAGTGGGGTGCTTTTAGATGAGTCATTCCCAATAGAAGCAGTGGTGCTGACCAGGTTACTAACTGGTGATGCACTCTCCTGGTAGAGCACATCCTTCTTTGAACACAAATTGCTACGTGTGTACAAAATTATATTATGTCAGTAAACAGTGATTGTTTAGAGCCTGCAATTATTTCAGTAAATCCCCCAAAGATTCCAACAAGTACCTCTCTTTCTTTAAAGCACTGAATTCATAATCCAATTTTTATTTTTCTGACTTTGCCTGAAGTTTCTGGTTGCAGCAGGGATTTGAAGGGTACTAGTCTGATGCATAACTGCAAAGCAATATCTAGGTAGCAAACAGGCAATGAATTCAGCTCTGCTGAGGCATTTTTTTCTGCCCTCTACCCCAAAAGTTCTAATTTGGGAAGCAGCTAAAATGGACAGAATCTGAAGGCTGTTGTTGTGAACTGCAAAGCTGTGAGGGTAGGTGTGATACAAGGAAGACGACACATGCTTGCTGCTTCAGGAGTCAAAAAGAGTGTGTCTCTTAACCCTGGAGGCCTAACCTCCTTCCTCCTACTTACTCTCCCTCAGTAGCAGCTCCTCTCAATCAGTGGCTCCACTTTATACATTTCTCTTAACATCTCTGCTAACTTTGAAGAGTGAAGTGAGAATATACATACCAGTGCTAGGACCAAAAAGCCAGGAAGGGAAATGTGCAGCAACAACGCAAAAGTACACTGGAAAAAATAGGCTACATAACCCACTTCTCAAACTCTTGAAATGATTATTGGCAAACCATGTACCAAACAGCAATCCTTCCTGCTCCTGCCTTTAACTGCAAACTGAGGAATCTGGTGCTCAACACAACAGCCTTAGTACACTCTCATTCCTTTACCACACACATTAGAATTCTACGGTGAGAGGCAGGGGCAAAGGGAAAATACCTTGCTATTACAAGTCCCTTGAGAAGCTCGGAACCTGTCTGCCTGCTCCCCTATCCTAAATTTCAGAAAGCATCATTCAGCCCCTGCTTCAACCAGGAAGCAAATGACTGGGATGAAAATTGCAAATTAGTTTTGGAAAAATTAACAGACTTATTTTTATTTCTTCTGCAAAGATGATTTAAAAAACCCTTAATTTTGTTGGGGAAAATACCCAAACTTCAAACTGACAAGCCATAATCTTTTTACCACACTTTCCAACTCATGACTTGTCTATTGTTCTCCTTCCATTACCTTCATCATAGACTGTAACAAAGAAGTTATGAACTACTCACAATGGCAGGATTAAGAGGTAGCATTGGTAGTCTGTTTCAGCAAAAATAATAAAGAGTCTGCTGGCAATTTAAAGACTTAATTTTATTAAGGCATAAGCTTTTGTGAGTTGCATAGTGGATGCATATGTGTAAGTCTTTGCAGGATCATGGCTTACAAGAAAACATAAAATAAAAATTACTAAATGGGATTATAGAAATATTGAAGATAATGCTGAAATGTTTTTTCTCAGCTCCTGTGAACATAAAACGTTGCAAAGCTTACCTTGATGAAGCAGCTGAACTCGATATAAAGGCGGGAGTGAAGTCAGAAGGCATGTATGCAAGCGCATGGCCAATAAATACCGCAAGCCACATTCATCTAATGTATCTCTGCCTGGAAAAAAAAAAAAAAGAGATTTGTACTTGTGAACACACAATTTATATATCCCATTGATATTTTCATAAGGGGGAGGGAGGGGGAACAAGAATTGAACAGGTATGGAGACTGACTCTATCCTTCTACTTATTAACAGATCAGGACTGAGGCACATTGAACAACAGCATGTGGGGAAAAACTAACCTACCATTGCTTCTGCTGCATCTTATCTGAACCAATGGCTTTGCATACCAGCTCTGTCAATACAACATCTTTTATGAGTACTAAGTTCACTTAAACACAATTAGTCATTATGCACAATTCTATTTTTAACCGTTGAAATACACGAACATTAATCAGAATTCACACACTCTACTAACCTGAGTAAGTCTTATCTCTGTTCTCATCAAGTTCAGTGCCTGTTGTAGCCACTGTGTCTGCCAAAGCAACCAGGAACATCTGCTCCAAACGAGTGAGGCCTGGCAAACTTGAGTGCATTAGGTGACTGGAAAGTACACTAGCGTGTTCTCGGCCAAAATAAGATGGTCCATATTGAGAAAGGTTAATTACTTTGGATTTACTTTCTCTCTTTTCCAGCTCAAAATCAATAAAGTCATCAGTTGTAACAGACTGAATCTGGAATAAATTTGAATACTGATCCTCTGTTTTTCTTTTAGTGTGATCTTCAGACCCCTGAGGTACATTAGCAGTTTCTTCAGAAATTTTATATGTGGTATCTTGATCTGCAGCAAGCAATGCATACAATGGCAGTGGTGGAATAGAATCTATCTCAGTATAGTCTCTAGTACCATCTTTTCCAGCAGTTATTGTGTCCTTTGCAGTACTACCACTTACACTAATGGTACGAGAAAGATGACGTTTTGGTCCACCACCTTCCCCAGCTTCTGCATCTCTAACTATTGCAACTTCTCCTGCAATACATTTAACTAAATGGGATAGAATGGCTTTAGCTCGGCGAACTTTACCTAAGTCCATCAATTCTAATAGCTGGGTTGGGTGATACTGTGGAAGAGTAGGGGAAAGGACGTGAGCAGCTTCAAAAAGGCCTCCATCTTGAATTACCATTGGAGTGCCAAAGACATCATCCACAACACCTGCTCCATCGATTACACTGGTCTTCTTTGCTAGCAAACTTGTTTTAAGTGGATCTTGAGTTACTGAGTCTTCAGTAGTAAAAACATCACTTTCGCCATCACCAAATTTGACAGCATGTTTCCACTGTGCATATACATGCATTTCACAGTCCATTCCCACTACCAGTATACCATCTCGTACCCAAGAGAGAGAAACTGGCAATGAAGGAGTGCCATCTATAGAGGACACCAAATCAATAGATCTTAGCAGTACCCATTTGGACTTTATGCCTTGTTTTATGCTACCACCTAGTGGTAAAGTAATAATAGCTACTCCATCCTTGCTGCTTGTTTGTTCTGTCACAATTCCTGAAAGTCGTCCATACATAAATATATTGGCACCCACCCCAACTGTAAGTATATGCGAGCCATCTTCTTTTGATACCCAGTCCAAGTGTACCAAATGCTTGATACTGGGCATTAGGTATTTGTCCTTATTTAAAAATATATCTGATTTACTATATACAAATAAATTACTATCTACACTGACCCTTGAATCAAGTACACTCCCAACCTTAATTAAGTCATCCAGATGAATAGTCTGTTCCAAAACCCATTCGGATCCTCCTGTAGACTCACATTCAAATATACAAACATGCATGGAAAATTCTTTGGAAACAAAGCCATTATGCTGTACAGGTTGTTTGTATGCCACAGCAAGACGTCCTGTGTAAGAACAGCTAACCGCAACTGGCCTTCCTATTACACATACTGTACTGCTGTTGTTTTCCCCCTCATCATTCATTAAAGGCCATTTTCTCCAATGATAAATCTCCCTCATTTCATTTCTGCTATTTAAATCCATCTCTACAGTGCATCTCCAGAATCGCACTTTGTTGTCTGAACAGGATGTTACCACCAAATAAGGTGCAAGGCAGACTGGGTATATCGATGATGAGCTCAGGTGACCTAAGAAAGATCAAACATAATTCACTATTAGTAACATAAAATATAATGAATGCATGAATAAAATATACTATTTTCTGTAGTTTAGATTAGGAATATTAGGGCAGGTTTTCAAAAGATTCGTGTTTTCGGATCTTGGTTAAACATGGGATGAAATAATGCAAAAGCAATTATGAGGCCTTGGGCATTATGCTAGGCCACTAGACAGTGTTTTTCTCATTCTTTCAGAAAGACACACAGCAGACCTTCTGAAGGACCCAAGGAACATTTTAAACTATTGTGGGAGGAAGGGAGTGTGCTTGGGTAAAGCTGGAAATTTGACCCATTGACTAAGCCAAATTTATCAGACAGTTTTGTAAATTAGCATTAAAAGAGTCATACAAACTTGTAGTTTTTTAAAAAGTCAACCATTCTCTCTAATCTACTGGAGTTAGGAGACCTAGAATGCAGTTTCACCTCAAATTCAGCACACAGTATCATGAAAGAACACAAATATCAGTTAACCAAAAGTTTGGCAAAATGAGGTTGTACAACACAGTACTACTAACTAAAAGTTAACTTCTTGTAAAAAACTTGTTAATCTGCTTAGAACAATATTATTTTACCTGCAGAAGGGGTTGCTCTTATTACTTCTACACCAGTTGGAAGATCTAGAGGATAGCTATATACAAGTCTAGAACTCAAAATGAGTTTACTGGCAGTCTGAAGATTAGCAATTGATGCAGAACGTGGCATAGGACTAGAGCCAGGTGAGGTATCTGGAGAAGACTCCAGAGTCTTTTGTTCAGGTACACAAAGTTGATTCTCTGATGAAGTAACTTCAGGTTTCTTTGCTTGAAAAGAAACATTATAAACAGTATTATAATTTATAGTGCTAACAGCCAATGTTCAAATATCCTATAGACACAGATTTATTTTCTTAGGCGTACATTAGTCATATAGAACAGGCACATTGCATACTTCTTGATTGCTCTTGTTCTACTTGGAAACAGTTCAGATTAAAAATCCTTGTTTTCACAGGATCACAAATTTCTCAAGTATTTGCTGTTTTTGTTATAGGCAGAAAGTGTAGAGTCCAGTGGCATGATAATAAAATTGTTAGTCTTTAAAGTGCCACTGGACTCCTTGTTGTTTTTGTTGAAATAAACCAACATGGCTATCCCTAAAAACCTGTAACAAAAGTGTTATTTTGTGACTGGCACAGAGTGGATTTGATTTTCCTTAAAACTTTGGTGAGTAGCTGTCATTCACCTGAATCAAACTTTTCTATTGATCTTACAAGTTAGTCTAAAATTTCCAAAGCTTTATTTGTAGTAGAATTCAGCCATCTGATTAACTCTGTAATACAAATGAAATTGAGCTGTGCAAGTATAATGATATCTATTTCTATATATATATATATATATATATATATATATATATATATATATGTTACCATAACAGTTATGTGATAACTTCCACTAACTTTACTTAAATAGCCTCCAATATTAAAAGTGAAAATTTAATATAAGTGAACTGGTTGCTTGGATGCTGCTCATTTATTTACTGTGGCTTTCCTAATGAGGAAATCTATTTTAAAATGACTAACTTAAAATTTGCTTTTGTAATGGTTAATGTTAATACATGTCCATCTCTGAGAAAATGCAATCACTCACCTAAACATGCTTGCACAGATTTAAGATGAAGATGCCACATGTGAAGAATTGAGCAGCCATTGCGATCTTTTTCAATTACAACAAGATAGAATTTTTCTGAGAAAGATGGTGGACGATACCCTGTTATTTAAACCAAACACATAATTATGAAGTTAAATGGTTCAATAAAAATAGTTTAAATATTAAATACAATTTTTATGAAAACCTCTGATACCTCAAGAATTATATGGTGGGTGGGGTGTCCGGTTTTTTAGTTTTCCAAAATGTTGCTTTGGTTGATTATTAATTTATAAGAACACAAAATTAACGATATACACATCACAAAAAGTTATTTTTAGCAAGATTAAATATTTAACAGTTGTTTTATGTAAGAAATCCATTCTTCCTTGTTTGAAGTATATGTCAGGATAACAGTATCACGGATTACTGAAAAACATTAAAGCTGATGCCACTCAAGTTGGGAGAGCAGCGAGAAGTGATGAACAAGAAGTCATCAGTTCTTCCCAAAGGGTCTTCTAATTCTCTGCTCAAACCCCACCCAAACACAAGCTGAAGAAGCCTGGGGATTTCTCTAACTTGTGCCGTCTGCTTATGTTCACCAAAGGTCCATACACCAGCTGGAGAAAGGAAGAGCAAAATGCATTCCATCCATTCCTGCTCTATACTCTTCCCCCTGCATTATGATCAGCAATGAGAGGGACAGAAGCAGTGTTCTCTGTAATCAAGCTGTACATTTGTGCAACTACTTAGGAGAGAAATAGGAAAAACTATTTCACTAGGAGGGTGGTGAAGCACTAGAATGAGTTACCTAGGGAAGGTGGTGGAATCCCCATCCTTAGAGGTTTTTAAGCACTGGCTTGACAAAGCCCTGATTGGGATGATTTAGATGGGATTGGTCCTGCTTTTAGCAAGGGGTTGTATTCAATGACCTCCTGAGGTCTCTTCCAACCCTATGATTCTATGATTCAGATGCTGCCCAGCTAGAATGCTCACAACTAGGTTTTTCTATTGCTGATGCAAATTCGCACATGACATGGCGCACATAAAAAAATCCATTTCACACATGGAAGGAAAAAATCCGCACATAGACGGAAAAGATCAGAGGGAACACTGCATACGAGCTGAATATTTCAGCTGTTGACCAACAGGGGACTCTCAAGCAGTGCTTGAAAGTAGAATCTGCTCCATCTGTGCTAACAAAACAGAGCAAAGAACTGACCAATGTGCTGATTATAGCTCCCCGACCTTTTTGAAATAGTTGTGAAACCCTTCGCCACTGAAGTCACTTGCAAAATTCCCATTAACTTCAGTGTGGCCTCCAGGATGACACTAATGTCAAGGTTGAATCCCACTGGTTTCAGTTGTTTATAACAGAAACACTTAACCACAAAACTGGAATGATCAAAATGTCTGACTTCAGGAGAATGTTGTCTTTACTGATGGAATTAATGCTCTGCAATGTAAATTTTCCTGGAGTTTTATTTTTATGTCTTTGTGGCAAAGCAGCTGCTGCATCACATCCCCAGTGGCTATTTGTGGCATTGCAATAGCTGTACTTCAGCGCCCCTAGGCCTGTTCGGCCTGTTTTATAGTCCAGAATAGCCGGGTAACAGAGCCCCAACATTCTGCAGAGCCTCAAATCCTGCCCTTAAAGTCCAACAGAAATAGCCTCAAATCCTGCCCTTAAAGTCCAACAGAAATAGCCTCAAATCCTGCCCTTAAAGTCCAGCAAAATAACAGCATTTTGAGGCTGATTGGGATAAGCTGGTAGCTGTCACCTTTGCAGGCTAGCTTCAGTTTCAAACCATCCCAACACCAACGTCAGCTCCTAGGTTTCTCTCCCACCACTTGATAGCTGTCATATTTCCTCTAACCAGTGGTTCAGGCCAGCTGCAGTCTCTGGCTGGCCCATATCCAGTCAGATTTCCAGCTCAGGTTCAGACTCCCAGGCTTCGCTCAGTCTTCAGCCCAAGAAAGCAAGCTTTCAGCTCTCTCTTTCCTGGGTCTGCACCGTAGGCTCTCCCACAGCAACCCTTTGCTCTTCCTGAACGAAGATCCAGTCCCTCCCTAGCTGGATTTGGCCACAGCCATGCCTAACACATCTCCATGAGCAGCTCAGCATTTTAAGTGCCTTCTCAAGCCATTTTAATCTTTCCATCACCAGTGCGGGTTATACACCTGCCAGACAACCTCCTGCCCAGTTGCTAGGATCTTGCCACTTGGAGGGGGGAGGGTAGGAAGAAGGCGATCTTGTCCAACTTCTCACCCATGTTGTATCATAATATAAATAAATAGACTCTCTTTCCCCGGAGAGCTCCCAGTCAGCTGTCCAATGAACCTCTCATATACTACTGGAGCACCATCTTGAATTATAATCACTTTTTCTTTTCTTAGGTTTGCATGCAAACCTAAGAAAAGGCCACCTCCAAAGCCTGATCCAACTTCATCAGCTTTTTGTGCAGCATTGCTACTGTTACCACTTATTGGTTAATAGGTGGGGAACCTTTTTTAGGTTGGGGGCCAATGACACCCTACCCCTGCCTTACTCCATCTACTGCCGCTCCTCTAATGAGGGGGTTTTGATGACTTCTACAAAGTTGTTCTGAATCGCCACATTGCATTGTTCTGGCCCAACTTTGGACCCCTGCTTTGCGGCATTTTGTTGCTGTTGTTTTTTGTGCTCCAATTCCACTTTTATTTGGACCAAGTCCTGTTCTAACTGTGTCTACCCATTTTATAATTTTCTACTGGGAGGTATTTCTGAGAGGTCTCACTGAGCTTTTTGTAGTTATTCCTATAAGCTGTGAAGATGTTTCAGTTTTCTCAGTGGTCTCCAGGTGTCAGCCAACGGTCAGGGGAGGGGGAGAGAGAGTGTGTGTGTGTCACCCGAGTCTTCAACTGCTGGGACACAAGGTCCCGTCACAGCGGGCAGCCTAGGGGAGGCTGACGGGCGCCCCAAGGAGTTTAACGTCCGTGTCTTTAACCACTAGGATCAGGTCCCTTCGTGGCAGGCAGCCAACAGGCTGACAGACGCCCCAGAGTTTACAGGGAGAGCTTATTACATCTCAGATTTCAACTGCTAGGATACAGGATCCCTTTGCAGTGGGCAGCCTAGGGAAGACTGAGAGATGCCCCACGGATCTGTCCCCTGGAAGCAACACGATCCAAATGCCCAGCTCTGCCTGTATCTGTCCCTTATGACCGGCTGAAGTTCTTTTAATTGTGTTTGGTTCTGTTACAGCAACTGAAGGAGTCAGGTTAAAGCTTAAACAGTTACAGGTTTATTAAAGAAGCTTATAAATCATATGGTTACAATGGCTATTGCTCTATTTCTTAACTGCTAGCAAATATAGATCTTAAAAATGGTTACAAAGAAAATAAAGATAGAAAATAAAAATAATGGTACCAAGTGACAGCTTAATCTTTAAAGAGCTCTAAGTTTATGTGTACACTTAAGACAAAAGGACACATCCAGGTACAGTTTTTACCCCCTTCTGTGCCTCTCGACTCCAGCATATCAGGCAAGGGCCGGTCCCTCAATTCCTAGGAAAGACGAATACAAGGTGGGCATCCCCGTGGAACCTCGGGAGGCCAGTCACCTAACACGACCAGCAGATAGATGGTAGATTGACACTCAGAGTAAGTGTGCTGCTGGACCCATCTTTATACCCATAGGGGCCCGTATCCTCTTTCTTATCTAAGATGCCAAATTGTGTTGGTCCGTCTCTGTGACGCCAGTTCTTACAAGGGAGTTTCAACTTAATTTACACTCGCAAGAAAGATAACTAAATTGTGAGTACTGGACATTCTTTACTGGGCGGGAGATTCCTCCCCCCCGGACGAGTGTGTGTTCGTATCAATATGGGTTTCAGTCAAGGGCACTCCTCTGCAGCCTCTAGGTCAGCAATTGGCGTATCTCTGTTTACAGCCATCCAGGGTCACAGCAGCCAGCATATCCGGGTTTCCTGTCTATGCTTCAAAGACTATGCTGATTTTACTGCTCTGTGTGCCCTGTGTGCTCCAGGCATCTCAGAGAGGGGCAAGCAAGATGTTACCAGGAGCGGGAGGGCGGGTTCCTGTCTGGCTACACCAGGTCACCTAACATGTTCCTCCAATCCTCTCTCACGTGTGCCCAAGGCCCAAACAACCCTGAGCATAATACCAGAATTAGGGATGTAAACGACTAGTGACTATCCAATAAGGAAAAGCTCATTGGATAGTCGACTAGCCCCTCAACTAGTCACTCCCCCACCTTGCTGCCTCTTAATACATTTAAAAGGCAGAGCCACAACAGGGTTAGCTCCCGGGAGCTAACCCCACTGTGGCTCCCCTGCTTATCTACTAGTCAATGGAAAATCCATCGACTAGTCGATTAAACAAAATGTAACATCCCTAACCAGAACCTGTGTAGGTTTCTCCACTATGGGCTCATGTACCATCCCATGCCCCATCTGGGCTGTGAAACTCTGCCACTTTCTGCTCAGGGTCACAGAAAGCTCCTCAACACTCCAACTGTTACTTTGCCACACTGGCGCTGCACCTCTAACTTCACCATTGCTCTGCTCCTCTGACCCCCTCCTGCAGATATGTGGATTGGAATGCGCTGGTGTGTCTTGCCAGATAGAAGCCCATTTCCCCTAATAAGAATTTTCCTATGTGCCCTACTTGATGGATACCACAAAGGGTGGCATCTGATCATGGCTAAAGGCGCCATCCAAACCATAGACTATCATCATCCCAATCTGGCACACTTTATCAGGGACGGCCACACCAGAAACACCTGTCTTGGTTTCCCTGGCAACTGCTCAGAGTACTCCTGTTGATCTTCAGAAATGACTGGAGAGGGGGATGACTGTGAACTTAGATTCTTCCTCCTAGTGTGTTTTCTCCAGCCTCTGAAGACGTGGGTTTGACTTCTTTCCACCTTACATAAGGTGATGTTCTTGATCTGGCTCACCATTCAGATCATCTACTTCCAAAGAGGCCTCTCTTCTTTATCCTGCACTGCTGGAAATTGGATGAAATTGTCATCTAGCTTTGGACTGTAGATGGCAGAACCTGCAAATGTTGTTAATCTAGGATGATGTGTTTGGAAATTTTTTCTGTAGAACTCATCTCTGGACAAAACATGATTCCCTGTCTTGGAACGACTGAACCAACCACCCCCCAGGGCATGCTCCTTTGAAGAACTTTTCCATTCTAAAACAGTGTCAATAAGCTTCAGGTGTCAAATGTATAATATAAGATTTCACTTGCTCATTAGATACAGGCCTGGATGCTATTTGGGCCTCTCCTGACAAAAATGAGGCCACTGAGAATACCTGTCTATCCTGCTTCACTAGCTACTTGCTCAAAAGTACATTAAAAAGCCTCTAAGTCATTGTCTGGCCCCCACTTTTCAAAGTCTTTTTACCCTAAGAATTGCTTGATTCCTTGAGGTCCACTACTCCACACTCTGCAGCAAATGTTCCTGCTGCAGCTGAAGGGCTTCCTGTTAATATTGTTCTTTCAGCAGCTGCAGGAAGAGAGACTGGGTCTGATCTCTGCTGTGTTCACCAATATGTGAACTTCCTCCATTTTGTAGCTTTTCTGTTATTCCTCCCTTTTCAAAGGGAATAGCTATAGATCTTGGACGAGTACCCACATGTGGCAAGCACCTGGTAGCTGTTGCAGCACCATATAAAACTGCGCCTCAGTTTTCCCTGTCCCTTCTCTGGCCATTGGCATGGCCTGTCTGTACAGCCAAGCCAGACAGAGTCTGATGAGGTGCAGCCCAATAGGTAAACTGGATTTTTGGACCACTATGCTCCATAGTGAATCTGTATCAAACATTGTCCCCATATTCAGGTTTTCGTAGCTTGAAAGTTATTTCCGACTAGAATTCTCTTTTTCAATCCAAAGGACAAACATTTCCAATAATGTGCCAAACATTTGGCCTTTCTGTGCTTTATTCAACTGTTTGAAAGACGGACATGTAAGTAGCATCTATGCTATCTCTACCAACAACAGAGGCTATCATTTTTAAAATTTCAGTCAATTATTTTCAGGCTTTTATAACTTTTTGTACATTATAGAGGTTATAAAGAATTTATTTTTACTGAAAATATTGTTAGGCATTGAATGCTCAAAAGGGATTTTCAGAATATTTCAATATTGAACTTATTTTACTTTTTGTGTACCTCTGAGCTAGGAAATGGAGTGATCTGTATGCATTCCAAAACATATCCTGTAAATCTAATTTTCAGGCTTTTGCCTTCACAGTACCTCTTTAAACATGCTCTGCTGGGCCTTATATTCTGTTCCATTCCCTCCGCTTTTTTCCTTAACCAACTTTTTAGTCATGTTCTAATGAAGTAGCTGGCAAGTCAGAAAAACTCATCCTATGGGCCCGAACTAAGTATTGTTAATTCTTAAGTTTTTTCCATTCCACTTTACAGAACTTGCTCTATTTTTCATACAAATAATAAAAAAATTAATGTTACCTACCAGCCTTGTGCTCTTGGGGAGCCAGGAAGTGACATTCATGGAAAACCATCCCCCCCTTCCCCTAGGCCTCTGCTAGAATCAGACAAAGCAAGGAAAAGTCAGGGGAAGACACACCTAAACTAATTAAGGAAACACCCCAGCCTCATCTGCATTGAAGACAGAACAGAGGGACATCTCATTAGCATACAGAATGGAGACCAGCTCTTCCAAAGCAGGAACCGCACTGAACTATGGGATACCGAAAGCAGAGAAGCACTGACTGATGGAAAATCTCTGCTCCAGATGCTAATGAAGCCAGGCCTGATCACACCCAAATTAGTCATTATCAGACCAATTCTAGTAACGATCCTATTGACATCCAAAATACTGAAACTGCCCAGTTGCATTGTGAGCTCCTTCAAGGAACATTACCCATAACCAGGTGTGATCAGTCTCTATGGTCTCACCTCTGTTTCTCTTTGAACTATTGTCCTATCCCTATAAAAACTCCTATCCTTGCCCAAGAAAAACTGTTCTGATAACTGGATTTAAACTGCATCAGTTCCACTGAGACTTCTTCATCTCCTGTCTGATCATGCTGGGGGCTCTACTCTGCTTGTCTCCTGCCCTCTGGACCCCCAGCTCCCATCACCATCTGGGAACCCTGATCAGTGCAAGCTCCACGGAGTGGTGAGGTGTCTCTCTCTCTCCCTCCCCCCCTCCCAACTCTCTCTAAGCATAGCCTCCTGACTCTTCCCTATGTAAACTGTTACATGCAGGGCTCGACAAATACACTTGCCCACTCGCCCGTGGCAAGTAGATTTTACCAGATGGCGAGTGCAGGGGCGGACTGGCTCGGTGGGCCGTTGTGACAGGCTGGCCGAAGCCCACACTACGGGCGGCACGGCCCCATCCGATCCGCCGACCGGCGGAGGAGCAGAGCGCCACCGGGAAGGGGGAAGTGCGGCGAATCTTGCCACCGGGCTGCCTGCGTGCAGCTCCGGTGCGCAGAGGTGGGGCACGAGCCAGAGGGTGGGACGCCGACAGATGCCAGGAAGCTGGCGTGACATGGCCCCGACGATTTTAAAGGGCCGCGGCAGCTCAGCTCTGGCTGCTTGTCCCCAGGAGCTGGTTGCGGCGCATGGCGCAGCCAGGCCCCGCCCCGCCCCGCTGGCTCCAGTCCTGCCACGGCCCCAGCCCCATCGTTGGCGAGAGACCGCTCCCTGCCAGCCGCCCAGCTCACTGCACGCACCCCGCGCCCCTTTGCCTCCACACTGCCCCTGCTCCCCTGCACCCTGGACCCCCGCTCTCCCTCTTCCCTGCGACTCTCTGGCTCTGCACCACCCTTGCACCCCGCACCCCGCTACCCCCGATCCCTGCCCCCCCAGCTCTTTGCTGCCCATTCCCTGCACTGCCCCTAGACCCCGATCCCTCTGCCCCTCCCGTACCCGCGTCCCATTCCCTGTGCCTCCACCGCACCCTGCGCCCTGCTCCCCCCAATCCCTGCGTCCCTCTGGCTCTGTGCCTCCTGTTCCCCGCGCCACCCCTGAACCCCTCTGGCTCTGTGCTGTCCCTGCACCCTGCTGCCCCTGTGGGTCGGGAGTGAGGGGTGCTTGTCCATAGGGAGGGGCTGGACAGGGCAGGGAAAAGGCTGCTGTGACTCAGCAGCGAGTGAAAGGGGGAGTTCACTTGAAGCGCCTTTGCCTTTATGGAAAAAAACGAATGAAAATGCTATTTGCTATGTATAGGGCTAAAATGGCGGGACAAAAACGAAAAAAAACCAACCCATTGCAAAATGCAGACATGTAAAAGACAACAAAAAAAAGGGGGGGGGGGTGACCAAAAAATGTTTTGCTTGGGGCAGCAAAAAACCTAGAGCTGGCCCTGGGGGAGGAGAAGGGGCTGGGCTGGGCTATGAGGAGGGGAGAGGAGGGGAAAAATATGGGGAAGGGGCTTGTGCTGAGGGGAGTGGAGGGGAGGGGAGGAGGTCAGGAGAAGAAGAAGAAGAAAGGGGAAGGCACCAAGGGACAGGGGTGCAGGAGAGAGAAATCCCAGGGGGCCAAGTGCAGACAATGAGGAAAAGGGCAGGAGGGGAAGTGTCAGTGGGAGGGGGGACAGGGTGATGCTGGGAGAGGAGAGGGCAAGGGCATTGGGGGCTAGAGGGGGAAGGGGGAGGTGCTGGGAGAAGGCTTGAAAGAAGGAGTGGGCATGAGGATGGTGGGGATGAAGCAAGGCATGTGAGAGGGCACAGGGGCATGAGGGGAACGGGGGCAGAGGGTGGTGAGGGGGTGGGTATCAGGGAAAAAGAGGGCAAAGGGGGCAGGGGCAGTGAGGGAAGGGGGAGGCACCAGGAGGGTGCAGGGGTAAGGGAAGGTACAGGTGCCAGGGGATTCTGGGGGTGAAGTAGAAGGGCAGACACCTGCAGGGCAGGGACCAGCACCAGAGGAGAGAGGCAGGGCAGGTGTGTAGAAGGAGGTGTTAGGAGAGGGGATGAGGAGGGGGAGCTCACATGATCAGAGTGGGGCTACTGGAGGAGTGGGCACAGGGGGGAGAGAAGGGCTGGTGGAGGGGGGCAGGTCTCAGGAAGGCTGAGGGCAGTGAGAAAGGCAGGAGTCAGGACAGCAGAGGAGGGTGAGGGGTTGGGGGACAGCAGGCACCAAGGGAGCTGATGGAGCAAGGGGAGGAGACATGGCAGCAGAGGGAAAAGGTAGAGGTTTGTAAGATATTTATTAATAACTTATTAGTAATTACTGTTCTTATTCTTATTAGGAATTTATGCCATTAAAAAAACACTTTGGGGGGGGGGAGGGTGGCGAGTCCCTTTTTTGTCTGGCGAGTAGGGTTTTCCATAATTTGTCGAGCCCTGGTTATATGGTTAGCTAGCCCTAACATTTGTAATGAGTTTCAATTTAGATTTAATATTGTAACTGTTTTGTGTGTCTGGCTCCCTATATATATATAGATAGATAGATAGACAGATAGATAGATAGATAGATATTCAAATATATATGAGGGTGCAGTGTGGCATTGCTGTTAACCCAGCCTGCTGAATCCAAGGACATATGAGGGGGTCAGCTTGTGAGTGCTGATTACCCAGTCCTTTCAGGCATGCTCTGTTAGTGGTATGAGTGTCTGTGTGTGTTGCTAAGGTGGGAAGAACCCCATCCTGAAGAACCTAGTTCCTGCAGGACAGCTCCAGTGGGAGGGGGAATTGGCAGCAGGGAGAATTCAGCTCCATATGAGAGCACAAGCAAGCACAAGCAGCACACTGATAGAATTGTTAACCTCCCCCCAGCCCCATAAGAGTAACCCTAATAAATGAGCATACCCCAGAGTATTGGGCAAATCTGGTAACATTAACAAATGAGCAGGAGTGTACAACTCATTATGCAAATTGGAAATGGTTCTCCTCTGTGCAAATTAAAACACATTTAATGTTACTATAGTATAAGGAAGTGTTTAAAATATATACTATATATATTCTATTGCACCTTATTTAAAAACAAAACTATTCAATCTATGAGAGTTTTCAATGGTCTTCATGAACATTTTAGACACCTGCTTCACATTGCTTTGCTATTTTTATACTGTACCTTGTGATGGTTTAAAAAATATTTCTGTTTCTTTCCCTTCCACATTTTCTTTATGCGGTTTGTATCCCAAAATGAAATCTTCTTGAAAGACATGAAGTAACTGTGTACTTGAGCCACACTAGAAACATCGTTAAACAGTAGTTACAATTTCAAAATTGTTATGCAAAATATCGTTCAATACTAGTGTAATTCATTTTGTTTTAGATGAGGGCTACCTACTGTCATTCTTCATCAGGACATTTATATATTTAAAAGATGTGGAAAAACAAATAATCTCTGTGAGATCTACTATGCTAGACTAATTCTCTAACACAAATGACATTTATGAAAGGTAACTGGCAAGTTAGGATATCAGAATGACTCTTTATGCTCTGGCAAATTTTTAATGGTTGCCAATTAACTGATAAAGACCTAAAAAAACCCCCATACAACAAACATAGAAGTTACATTTCTAGTTCTCTCTTCCTTGGGAAGACAGCTTCCAGAATGTAGTAAACAAATGGTTAGAGAAGGCTGCTAAGGAATGAAGAAATCAGATTTTTCTCCTTTCTATACATTCAGTGCTATGCTCTCCAACTAGCAACAGATTTTTCTGCAATAGCACCACAACCAAAGGAAAGCCATTGATAAGTGTCAGAAAATTTTCAAACCCTCCCCCCCAAAATTAAAGTTCAGATTCTAGATCAGTAATATAATGACAAAACTACTAAAATCCCATGAAGATATGGAATCTTACTAAAGAGTGCCAAAAGACTTCCTTCCCAATGCTATGTGTCTAACCAGGAACTAGTAAAATACATCTTTATTGCGGGATGAGACAGTGCTGTAAAGAGCACATGACAAAAAGTACTATTAAGACCAAGACATTCTAACACAAGCAGTGTGGACAATAACTCCTTTTTTGGGGCATAAGGATCTTGCGGAAAAAGGGATTTTTGCGCAAAAAGAAAACGTCCACACTGCTTGGTTTTGCACAAAAACCGCTAGCGCAAAAATGGATTGGCAGAAAATATGCAAATGAGATCGCAACTCATGCAAATGAGTCCCTCACTAGCATATTTTTGGCCAAGATAACTTGTTGTGTAGATGTAGCCATAAGATTTATCTTATTCTGAGTATAAACATTAGAATGTCTTGGTCTTAATGGTACTTTTTGCCATGTGCTCTTTATAGCACTGTCTCATCCCGCAATAAAGATATATTTTACCAGTTCCTGGTTAGACATATAGCATTGGGAAGGAAGTCTTTTGGCACTCTGTAATAAGATTCCATATCTTGTAGTGTAGATGTAGCCTATGGGTAGATAATTTCATTTCTAGTTTTTTTTGTTTATACTATAAAAGGCAGAGTTAAAATTATATGGTTGCCTTTTGTTAGGCATGTCAATTTTGAATGTGTGGGTTAATCTTAAATTAAAATTAAACTCTCAATTCCCTGGGATTCTAAAGATAAGATTTTTTTTAAACTACAGTGTTCTTGTAAATTATTTTTAATCTTAATTTCATTTTTACTAAAATTTATGTCTAGGAATAAATGTTACATGGTAAATTTAATTATGCAATTCCCATTAAATAAGGAGAGCTGAATGGCTAAAATGTTCAAAGTATGCTAAATTAGCAAAACATCATTAATGGGTAACACTGAAACCCAATTAGCCCAGCTTAATTCCTTGAAATTCTGTTACAAGTTCTCTACAAAAACAAATTTTCAGATTTCCTTTGTTTAATTACACAGATAAAGGAAAAAAAACATTTGATTGATTGATTAGTCAAATTAGGGATTGGCATAACCCTGGTTAAAACATTATGGCTTTGTCTACACTACAGAGTTTTTCTGGGATACTGGAGGTATCCCAGAAAAACTCCACTGCGTCCAGGGAATGCATCTGCTCTTTTGAAATTTTTTTGGAAAGAGCAAATGTGCACTTTCAGAAGCCCTGTATTCCTCATTTTATGAGGAAAAAGGGCTTTTCCAAAAAAGGAGGTTTTTCTGACGTTTGGCCCAGTATATATGGGCCAAATGTCGGAAAAGCCTCTTTTGAAAAAAGAATCGGAATTTGCATACCTTTTTCCGAAACCCCCTCCCCCCCAGCAGTGTAGAATTTGCCTATAGATATAGGCAATGTATCTTACAAGGTATTATTCTTAAAAGATTTTGGAGTACCAGTAACAGAAAATCCTTCACAATTTTTATAGGAGTCAAGGAAATAAGCATTTGGTTATTTAAAAACTTGCAAAAATTCTAAAATTACATTCAGATATTACTTTTATTTTAAACATAAGCTATTTTAGAGTTACATAAAACAGTGTGGCAATCTAATCAATATACACGAAAAATGTAAAAACGACAAGTAGTCCTGTAGCATCTTATAGAGACTAACAGATGTATTGGAGCATAACCTTTCGTGGGCAAAGACCCACTTCATCAGATGCACATCAGACCCACGAAAGCTTATGCTCCAATACATGTTAGTCTATAAGGTGCTACAGGACTACTTGTCACTTTTGCAGATCCAGACTAACATGGCTACCCCTCTGATAAATGAAAAATGTAGTATACCTTTAACTTTCCTTGGAAATGTGGCATATTCATTTTAATATGTTAAGATTAAAAGAAGTTCTCTCAAGATAATTTAATTACGTGGAAACAGAAATAAAAGTAATCCCACAGGATTTACTATGGATTGGAGAGAAAGGTCGTCTGTTTTACCTATTAATTATCATTACTTGGAAAACGTATTTTATCTTTTCAGTAGATTAGGTTAATTATCAGACAAAAACATTAAACACTTTTATATGCCATCATTAATGGTCAGCCAGTTATTTACTTGGTTAGTTATTGCATCAAGTTCGATAATGCATCCTGGTCGAGCAGTAGATTGTTGACTCACAATGTTAAACACTTCCCCGATGAGTTTCTGAAACAGGAGCAAGAAGAGGTAATAATTAGTACATTATTCATTCAAATAGCAGCAGCTGTGATTAGCTAAAAATATAATCATGTACAGTAGATGGATGCTTCTAATTTTTCTTTTTGGCACAGTCATGCTTTTCTTACTGGTTTCATTTTATATTTACAAACTGCCACATAAAGCATAAAGAAATAAATATAAATAAATATATGAAGATATACCTATCTCATAGAACTGGAAGGGACCTTGAAAGGTCATGGAGTCCAGTCCCCTGCCTTCACAGCAGGACCAAGTACCATCCCTGACAGATTTGCCCCAGATCCCTAAATGGCTCCCTCAAGGATTGAATTCACAACCCTGGGTTTAGCAGGCCAATGGTTAAACCACTGAGCTATACCTCAGCTCAAACCATGAAATTTACTTTGTTGTGGTTCTAGATGTATCATGTGTATGCCTTAACACTTCTTAGTACATTTTTATTGATACATTGTGTTCATTATTAAAGGATTTCCTCTTTCACTATGCCTATTTTTTTTTTTTGACACAATACTGTCCAATCCATTGCTTCATTCTTGGCTAATTTCAGATTTTGTCACTGTGAGGAAATACAGTGATCACCTGCAAGGCCTGTTTTAGATAAACTATGCTCTATGCACAACCTAAATTTGAGTAAGTGGAAAGGAGGCACCTGTATTCAAAGTATGTAAGAGAAGAAAAGGCTATGAATGGTGGTTCACAATCTGCCTGGTTGACTATTTTCAGATCTAGTCTAATTTATACCTCAAAGTCAAGGACGCAGTTAGGGTAAGTATTGCAGAAATTGTGTTAGCGTAGAGGTGGGCAATAATTTTTGATGGGTGGACCACTCCAAGATTTTGCTAAGTGGTCAAGGGCCACAAGAGGGCATGTAGGATCTGGGACAGAGGTTAGGTGTAGAAAGAAGCTCAGGGTAAGGGCCTGGGGTGCAGGAAGTGTGGGGTGAGAGAGGAAGTTTGGGTGAAGGACAGGGTTGCAACTTGGAGCAGGGAATTGGGGTACAGGAGGGGGTATGGGTGCAGCAGATGATCCTGGCTGGGGACAGGGATGTAGGAATGGGTGCAGGGTCTGGGAGGGAGCTGTGATCTGGGGGGAGGGAGGAGGGGAAAGGAAGGGAGGGTGCAGAGGGTTTGGGTGGTGATCTGGGGCAGAGGATGCGAGTGTTGGGTCCAGGGGGGGATATAGGTGCAGGAGAGAAACCTGGCGTGGGAGAAGGGAATGAGAAGGGGTACAGAAAGGGGTGGGGTGCCAGAGGCAGGCTCTGGCTGGGACCTGCTTACCTAAGCAGCTCCCGGCCAACAGCCCTCTAAAGCAGGCTTCCCTGCCTGCCAGCAGCCCCAAGCTAGCTGTTCCATGAGGCTCTCTGTGCTGCAAGGGGAGAGAAGAGAACTGAGAAATTGTGCTGCACTGCCCCCGACCCCAGCAAAATAGGAACTAAGATATTTTGCTGTGGGTGGGGTTTACAGCCAGGAGGAACTGAGAGATTCTGTAGAGGTGAGGGCAGTCCACAAAGATTCCTTCCCTGCCTCCCGCAGCTCAGAGAGTCACAGGGACAGCTAGCCACTCTGAGTGGTGCTGCTCCATGCCATAGGGCAGCGGTTCCCAACTGCTGGGCCGCAGACCGCTGGCTCTGGGCTGCAGCAGCTTTGGGGGCCAGGGCACACCGCCCAGTGCCTCCCCTCCCGTCACGGCTGTTGGGAGAGACATGTCTGTCCCACCTCTCAGCCAACCAAGCACGGGGGAAGGCTGGAGTCTCCTCCCAGACACGGAAGAGTGATTTGCTGCACGCTGGCAGGACCACGCAGAGCCTGCCATGGCAGCCTTAGAGCAGCTGCGACCTGGGCAGCAATGCTCAGCCGGCGGTTGGGAGGCAGCGCAGGGCTAGGCAAAGAGGGGCAAGCCAGGCACTGGGAGCTCCAGGGGCGGGGCTAGTGCTGGGGCTCTGGGGATGGGGGGCTCTATGAGCCGGGAAGCTAGCATTGAGGAGGGCTCTGGGAGGAGTGAGTACTAGGGAGCAAGGGGTGGGAGATTCACACTGGGAGGCACTGGGGCATTTGGAGTGCGGAGCTGGCACTGAGGTAGGGCTAGTAGTGGGGGGGCGCTATGGGGGTAGGGCTGGCACTGGGGGGCTCTGGGACTAATATTGGTGACTGAGGGCTGGCACTGGGCAGGACTCTGGGGGATGCAGTGGGGCTCTGAAAACAGGAGGTTGGCACTAAGGGGTTCAGGTGGCAGAGGGCTCTAAGGGGCAGTGGGCTGGCACTGGGGAATAGCGGAGGGGTGGGGGGAGCTCTAGGGGTTAGGGCTGGCACTGAGGGAGTTGAGAAGGCTGGGGTATACCACAGCCCCGGCCCTCAGAACTGCTGCAAACAGCTTACTTCAGCTGCGGCAGCCACCCACCATGCAGAGACTACTGGAGTTGAAGCCAGCTGTTCGTGGTGACTCTGGGGGCCAGAGTTTTTGGCGGACCAGCAACATTTTATTTGCATATTTGTGTATTCATTATTTGTATACTGAATATGCGAATAAGATTTTCCCTGGCCACCAAACAAGTTTGTGAATAGGTTTGGCAGTCCGCGCTATAAAAAATGATTGGGAACCATTGCCATGGGGCGGGCAGATCAAAAGGCTTGACAGACCAAATGTGGCCATATCTTGCCTGCCAGTGTTAGTGTGTAGTCTGCAAGGAAAAAGACTATGAAGCTGAATGGAGGGTCTTAAAAGCAGGATATGGGAAAGCCTGTTTATGGTATTCAAGTGGGCAGATGTGACTCCAGTGAAGATGAATATGTTAATTTGTTGGGATATGACCCAAACACCAGAGAACATTTTGGAGTCCTCCCCACAGAAAAGTCCAATATCTCTGTAGAAAAAATGAAAGAAGCCAGGGGATAGGTATAGGTTGATGCAGCAGTAGTATCCTAGTCTAGCAATGAGAAACCTATTGAATCCTGTTTTGAAGCCAAATTTGACTGGTCATATTCCTCCTATTTCATCTTGACAGAATATTTACGTCTTGGAGAGTCTGCTTTTGGACAGATTTTATTCTTGGATTCTCAAAACAATGCCACCTTGCCAATTTCAACTTAAGAGAGAGAGTGCACATCCTCCTTTATAGTTCTCATTGCTACACAGGATTTCAATAAAATGAACTATTCAATGCACAGGACACCCCTTCCTCATTCCCACAGCCAAGCCTGCAATATATTACACATCTAGTAGAGCTCCAGTAGAGCTTTGTCTACAAGATGACAGCCAAACATCCCCTCTCTGCCATTCTATGGCATGCAGAAGAAAAGTGTCAAAGGGTGCTGTGGCAGTATCAGCGCCCTACCAGGGGGAGTACTTGGGATAGTAGGGAATCAAGAGCTATTGAGAGGGAAGTAAGAGAGAAGAGAGGAACTAGTAGGTGAAGGGAAGGTATGCCAGGAGCTACTGGGGAAGGAGAGGGAGGTGGAGACAGGAGTATTAGAAATAGTTAAGGAGGAGCAGGAGCTAAGGAAAGGTGCTAATGAGGTGACAGAACAGGGATTACAGAAGACAGTGCAAGTGCAACATGGACCAGGAATTGGTAGGGAGGAGAAGGCTGTGGAAGCTAAAGGTGACCCTTAGCACTCCTTTTCAAACTCCTTCCCGCCCAAAAACCCCAATCTGTTCTCTCCTGAAAGCACATTTTCTGCTAAATCTCTCCAAGCTACATCTAGCATGCGACATGCCCTTGCCTCCCTCTTTAGGCATGAGGCACACAAGCTGCTATGGGTTGTGGAACCCAGTATCAGAAACCCAGTTTCAGCTTTTGACTAATACTAAAATCCAGTGTTTTCAAAACCAGTGATTATGGACACATGCAAATCTTTAAAAATATGCATGAAAGTGAAAACCTGATATGCCATGTGGAGCTGCATAAAATTGGGCTTTTGCCTGTTACATTTCAAGTCTTTCAAATAAGCTCTATATAAACTTACAGAAGATTCAGGGTCAGACAATTCATCTAGAAGTTTTCGTGCATCTACCACTGCTTGATACAGCCTCAGTTTTTTCCCATCAGATGCTACAAAGCAAGCACTAGCAGAATTGCAGTATGTACCTGAATCAAACCACAGAATATAAATACATGATACAATTTTTCCACTCAAATATTGGCTGATGTGGCATTATGTAGCCAATTACGATCTATTTTATTGCATTAAACTATATTTCATTAACAGATTAGCTGAAATATTGACAAATGTCATGAAAATATGTAAATTAAATAAACTAATGTTAAAATCTATTGAACTTGAACTCTTGAAAACCCCTTTTCTTGAGTCCTTTAGCAAAAATATGGAGGAATTTTTGTTGTTTCCTTTACAGGCCATTTTTAAAGTCCGGGGTGCTGAAAAGGGAGGAGGGAGGGGAAGGAAATCACAGCTATCAAAAGATCAGATATTTCTTACTTACAATTTTAAGAAATAAGCTTACACATATCAATATTGTGATGCAGTAATTGGCTATATTTTAATTAGTGCTCCAGTTTAGCATTTTAAAGCTTAGCCTGAACACTTATTCAATTGAATAAGTGTATAATTATATACTGTGCATTTACTATGCATAGGAAACTTTCTAGTACAGTACACAGAAACTATAAATATGACATAGTAAAGTTGTTTATGATAGTTGGGAAGGTAATATCTGAGAGAGTGAAAAGGTTTAAAAATATTTATATGGAAGATTTTCTTTGCAGTAATAACAGACAATTCTAATTAATTCCAAGGAGTTACTCACTTTGTGCAGTAACAATGGTTCTATAAGATGTGTGACCTTGTGGGTGCTCCAGTGTAGATGTTGGGTCATCCAATGCTGCAGATGGGAGATTTTGCTACCAGTGGTTGACTAGAATGCACATGCACCGTGTCTCGTGACATTCGCGTGTGTGGCCTGAATAGAGGATGTTTACTCCAAAGTAGAAGGGGAAAAGGTAGGTTGTGGAGCATCCATAGGGACACATAGCTCAAAGAACCATCGTTATTGCACAAGGTGAGTAGCTGCTGCTTCTTCGAGTGATGTCCCTGTGGGTGCTTAACTGCAGGTGACTACCAAACAGTACCCACAGTGGCAGGTAGGATTCAGTGTCACAAGTTGAGAGTGAAGTATAAGACTGCTAGACCCACGGCTGTTTCAGGAATAGGTCCAGAGTGATCACATGTTTTGCAAAAGTATATTCTGATGTCCATGTAGCTGCTTGACAGATGTCTTCTAATGGAATACTGCTTAAAAAGGCAATATAAGTTGCCATGTCTCAGGTGGAATGCACTCTTAAATTTGTGGTAAGTGGTTTGTGCCAGAGATTATAGCACATATGTATGCAAGGAGAGATCCAGTAGGACAATTATTATGTGGAGATTGCCATTCCTTTGGAGTGTTCTACTACAGAGACAAATAGCCATTGTGATTTGCAGAAGGACCTAGTTCTGTGTATATAGAAAGCTACTGCGTGTCATACGTCTAGGATATGCAAGATAGCTTCTTATTGGTTCTTGTGGGATTTTGGATAGAAAGCTGGTAAATTAATCAGTTGGTTAATGTGGAAAGTGGTAGCCACTTTTGGTAAAAAGGCTGCGTGTTGACTCATGATGACTGTCTTTCATGAACATTGTACGAGGTGGTTCAGCTGTGAGTGCCCCAATCTTGCTTACTCACTTGGCTGAAGTGATAGTTACAAGGAATGAGACTTTCATGGAGAAGTGCAATAACGAAGAGGTGGCCAGGGGGACTCAAAGGGTGGATGGGTAAGGGTATGGTTGAGATCCTATGTTGGCATGGGTTGTATGATTGGAGAATCTAAGTTTTGAACGTGGCCGCGTATGCACACCCTGTCACAAGGGCAAGGCTATTCTGGGGTGACGACGATGCCCGATCAGCCATGGGGTTATCAGCCGTATCTTTAGTCTGTAAACACCCCTGGTCTCGAGGGCAGCACAAGTCAGTTAATAGCCCAGGTTGCCAGGCAGTATGGCCTACTGGCCAGAGTCAGTGAACTAGCCTGGGCTCAGGGCAGTGCAGCTTAGTAGCTAGAGTCTGTAAGTCACCCTCGATTCAGGGTAGTATGGCTTAGTAGCTAGAGTCCACAAGTCACCCTTGGTTTAGAGCAGTGCGGCTTAGCAGCTAGAGTCTACGGGGTTTGGGTTAACACCCCGGTAGGGGGACCAGGGCACTGCGAGCGGCAGTGCGGTCTACTGCTCTCTCAGCAGGGAATCTGGCCGAAACACAATGAGTGTGCCTGGGCAGGAGAGGCTGCTCTTGTGCCCTCCCTGGGTCTCTTCCTACTGGTTCTGCTGAGGCGGCATCCCAAGTAGCTGCTAAATCTCCCGGCTCCTCAGCAGTGGTTTCCCCCGGGGCTCCACTAGGGATGAGTAGAGGCCACCTCCTGGTACCTCTGTTTTCTCCATCTGGAACATGGGCTGTTGCAGCTCCAGAGCTCTGGCTGGAGGTCTTTCCCCGTAGCTGGCCAGCCCAGACTGAGCTGCTCTCTGGCATTTTATACTGCCCCAGCACTTGGAGCATGCCCAGTGTGGTTGAATGGGTGGGACTTCCTCCACCCACAGGGTTTTTACCTGTTCTAGTACGGGGTATGCACACCCCATCACAATGTCCTTTAGAAAATGTCTAGTAGTCGGATATACAAAGACAGAGAAACTGTCCATGTGGACATGGAATGTTGTAATGGCCGCCAGGTGGATTCACAGGCTACGTCTAGACTGCAGGCTTCTTTTGGAAGAAGCTTTTCCGGAAGTGCTCTTCCAAAAAAACTTCTTTTGAAAGAGAGAGCATCCACACTGCCAAAGTGCATCAAAAAACCAATCTACTTTTTCGAAAGATAGTGTCCACACTGAATCGATGCTCTCATGCATTTAAGCTGTGATTACTATGGATGGAGTGGCCACCCGGGCACCTGTGCTTTTTCCTCTTTCCTTTTCTTTCGAAAGAACTCCCTCTTCCCCGTCCAAGAGCTCTTTCAGAAAAAGGCTTCTTCCTCGTAGAAAGAGTTTTACCAATGTCAGAAAAACCCCTCTGTTCTTTCGATTTTTTTTTTCGAAAGAACGTGATCGCAATATGGACATAAGTGAATTTTTTTTCAGAAAAATGGCCATTTTTCCGAAAAAAACTCTAGTGTAGACATAACCTCAGAGAGGTAATAGCTAAGCCTGACTGTTTTAGTTCAAGTAGTAGTGTACGATAAGAGGTAGTGTTGCCTCCTGGGGGTCAAGTTGTTTGTGTGTACACCAGATGAAGAACCTTTTCCATTTTTGGAGGAAGGTAACCTTTATTGTTGATTGTCTGCTGTTCAGAAGATATGTTTTGTTGCTTCTGAACAGGTTCTCTCCTCATTTTGGACCACTGACGAACCATGCCTGGAGATGAAATTTCTGAGGATGTGCATGCAGGATTCTGCTGTTTTTCCGTGACAGGAAATTAGTATGTTGTGGAAGTGGGTGGGGAGGAAACATTGTCAGGTGAGAGAGGTAAAGAACCATGTGTGTATGGGTCATGTTGGGGAAATAGAATAACTTATGCTGTCTGCACAAATTTTCTGGGTCACTCGGTGGATCATTGGCATTGGTGGGAAAGCCATCTCTGTGGGCAGCACAGGTGGAGTCTGACATGGTAATGGAGGGATTCCAGCATGATAATGCTGGGATTTTCTTGTCTTGCCTTTCATCTTTCTTTGGTGGAAAGGGGGATTTGTCAATCAATGAGAGCCAAGGGAGAAGAAGAGTAACTATATATAAAACTAATTATGAACTAAGTAGAGTAGGCCGAAATGGGAGAAAACTAAGGAAAAGAAGAATTTTTTTTAAACAAAGGAAGGTAATGATGAATGTAACATTTTAAGGCAACAACTATCTATCTATATTTTTTGTCTTTTAGAAGTATCAAGAGAAGAGCGCTGTGGAGCTCCCTCTGCAGCTGAGGACGGTAGAGCAGGAACTGAGGAAGGTTGGGCCGCACATGTGATACATTAAGACAATGGTTCCCAACCACTCGTCTGTGGACCGGTGGTGGATTGCGAACCCCCGCCTGCCAGGCCATGGCACTCCGCCAGGCCACGCCCTGAGTTGCTAATGAGCCATGCCCACTGTGGAGATCCATCCCCACAAGGAGTATGCCTGTGGCGCACTAAAAATTCTCCTCCCATTGTGAATGGCGCTGCAAGCTGCCCTGGTGTGCCATGGCTGGAGCTGGGTTGCGGTAAGGCTGTCCCTACTGTGGCAGCCTTCCCATGGCCCCAGTTCCAGCTCTGGTGGCAGCCATGCAGTTCGGCTGGCAGGGCTGTGTGGTGGTCGGCTGCTCCTTGTCCTTTCTGTTGTGGGTGGCATGTTCAGGACCAGGAAGCAGAGCCTTCACGGCCATGACTGTACCGAGGAGGATCAGGTTAGAGGCCCCGGGGAACCACGTAGGGTGTCTGCAATTTCTCCCCCTCCCCAGCTTCCTCTGCTGGGTCTCTCCTGCTGGCTCGGGCCTGCATCACATGTGTGGCTGCTTCTGAACATCCCAGGGTGCCGCAGCCTGCAGCACGGGTCGGAGTTGTGTGCAGGGAGCAGGGCTTCCTGACTCAAACCAATGGGTAGCAGTGGGGCTAGTACCTCCCGGCTGTTGGGTGGGTGCCGTGAGCCCGAGGCATGCACAGGCTAAGTGACCCTGTGCCTTTAGGTCCCGACTGTTAACGGCCTGGGAAGGAACTCTCAGCTCACCAGAAACATGTGACCAACTATCGCCTGTGCTGCAGACACTACCGATCCTGTGCGTGTGACAGGGGCTGAGCTGATGCCAGGCCTGGCAGGGCAGGAGCTGGCTTTCCTCCCAGCTGTGGAAGAGAGTTTTGTGGACGGCAGGAGGGCTGCGCAGAGCCCAGGATGGCAGCCTTAGAGCAGCTGTGACCCGGACAACAGAGCTCAGCTGGTGGCTGGGAGGCAGCGTAGGGCTAGATGAGGGGGGTCGGGCTTGTGCTGGGGGAATTCTAAGAGGCAGGGCTGGCACTGGAGGGCTATGGGGGCAGGGCTGGCACTGGGGGGGGTCTGATGGTGAGGGGAGCTCTAAGGGGTGGGGGGCTGGCACTGGGAGACTCTGGAGCCCAGCACTTTTGGTGGGCCAGTAACAATTTATGTGAATATTTGCATATTCATTATTCAAATAATGAATAGGCAAATATACAAATGTTTTCGGTCCACCAAAAGTTTGTGAATGGGTTTGCCTGTCCCCGGTATCAAAAAGTTTGGGAACCACTGCATTAAGACATCTATGGTACATGCATAACTCAGCTGACTACTGCTGGAAAAATCTCCAATTTGCTAGGACAACACCTACAAAGGAGCACTCACAGGAACATCACCCGAAAAAGAACTAAAGAATTTATTCAGCCTGATTCTCTAGTGCATGGGTGGGTAATAAGCAGCCTGTGGGATAGACATGGTTTCCCAGGGTTAGTCCCTGGTGGGCCACCAGACACTTTATTTACCTTACTGTCCATAGGATCAGCCACTCGCAGCTCCCATTGGCTGTGATTCACTGATCCCAGCCAATGGGAGCTGCAGGAAGCGGCACAAGTCAGGCCACCTGTTCCTGCAGCTCCCAATGGCCAGGGGCAGTGAACAATGGCCAACGAGAGCTGCAAGCAGCTGTACTTGTGGATACTCAAGTAAACAAAACATCTGTCAACCCACCATGAACTGCATCTAATATACAGCATCCGGATCATAGGCCGCTTATTGTCCACTTCTGCTCTAGTTTTCATAGCATAATACTATGACCTACAAAAGTGATCCCCCTGGCCACATCAACCCTCTGCCCCCTTCAAAACCTTATGTCTTCACCATTAAAAAGTCAATGAACCGGATTATTAAAATGTATTAAGCTTTAGGCCTTGTCTATACTTAGCCGGAGATTGATGCTCTGGAGATCAATTTTCCAGGGTTAGATTTAGTGGGTCTAGTAAGACCTGCTAAATCAAAAACTGATGGTGCCCCCTTCAACCCTGGTTCTCCATGGAGTCTCGAGGAGTAATGGAAGTCAATGGGAGAGTTTCTCCCATTGACTTTCCACAGTGGGGCCATAGCAGAAATTGGATTTAAGGTACGCTATTCCTTAAATCCAGCTACGCTAATCTCTTAGCTGGAGCTGCGTATCTTAAATAAAATTTCACCCCCAGTGTAAACTGGGCCTCATACAGACATTTTCAAAACAGAAAAAAAGAGCAAAGCATGTAATACATGAAAGCTCCAACATGGAGGACATTAAGTAGCTTATGGAAAGGTTGTGCAAGTTTAAGTCTCAATTTAAAAATATTCCCTGTATAAAAGGATACAATTATGGAATAGATGTCGCCACTGTCAAAGACATTTTGCCATGTACATGGACCCTGTCACTGCACATTAATAGTTTATTAGTTTGCTTTGATCTAGTCCCATTTCAGAAGGCTAGATCTAAGCAAACTAAGGAACTGTTAATGCACAGAAACTGATCAAATCTAACAAAGTCTTTGTGAGGACTCTGCATATTAACAGTTTATTAGTTTGCTTTGATCTAGTTCTCTTTGAAATGTAACTAGATCAAAGCAAAAGAACAAACTGTTAATGTGTGGTAGCTGACAATTTTTTGCTGCTGTGACCATAGTGTGAAATTATCTATGTTTACCTTGGCCATGCCATGAATTATATAGACTTTTACCATGGCAAAATTGTATTCATGCCTATATACTATAAAAGTGATTATTAAAAATAAAATTGATTGCTGGAATTAAATTTCACAACTATGTTCTTACATTAAAAAAAATAAAGTTATTTTTTCCATAATAGGTTAGTTGAAGTCATCACTTTGAAGAAAGCTCAGAAGTTGAACAGATCAGGTCACATCTCTTTCATTAACTCATTCCATTCAAAGTCCAAAGATTTGAGTTATTTCACAATAAAAATAATTTTTCTTTCAAAGGACAGAGGGAGATACTGCATCAATTGTTCTAACAATGTGCCACTATCTACATGACATTTTAAGTTTTTTGTTTTAGTACGAGATATACTTCAATAGTACAGGTCAAACAATTAACTAGAAAAATTAGTTTTTAATGATATGTTCAAACAATGGGAGTTTCTTGAGAAAAATAAGGAAGGATAATGAAATTATATATAATGAAACAGACGCCTAGTATAATGAAATAATTAGGATACATTATTAAAAATAAATTATCAATATATGGTTCAAACACATTACATTTAAAAAAAGAACAACAAACTCACCGAGACAATAGCTGGGAATAAGAGTTGGAAGCCAGGCCACATTAGAGAAGGCAGAAGTGTGAAGTGAATTAATTCGAGCCAATTCAGATACTCCTCCAGTGTACGACAAAGGCCCAATAGGGTCCACTCGCCATAGAATCAGCTCACTGTAGATTGCATTTGGGTCATGGAATGTACATGTTGCTGCATTTCTAAGCTGTTGCCGAGAAGAACCTTTTACATGTTTAACAGGATCCATTATTTTGCTTAATCTGTCAGAGTCCCATGGATGCTCTGATTCAGGAGTTAACAAAGCATTATGATGAGATGATGTTAATAACAAAGGTAAAACAGAATGACAAGCCAGGTCATTGAGATGAAATCGGTGACCACAGTACCTAAATTTATGTGATACAGTAAGCACAGTGGTAAAAGCAGATTTATCAGCAAAAGTAACTGCCCACTGATTTAGGGACCCATCTACATGTTTGGAAACCATCATGACAACAGGAGCAATTATAGTCACATTTGGGCTACCCTGGGAAGAGCTTGGTCCATTAATTCCTAGAGTGTGATCTGGAATGTTAGTTGTCTTCTGATGAACAGCGCTACTAACATCTTTTGTAGAGGTAGCACAAGCATACATCATGATGTTTTTACTGAGGGAACTTGCGTCTCCTGATGGAAATGCAACAGGAATCCGAGAAGAAAATGAAATCTGAAAAAAAAAAAAAAGGGGGGGGGGGACAGAAAATAATGAAAAGTTTAGTTAAAATATAACATTTTAAACACAAATCTACCAAAAATGTTGTTGTTTTGGTGTTTTTGATTACATTTGTTTCACAAATTAAATTCATATTTACATGTTTCAATAACAAATATACTGTGAATATCTGTTAAAACAAGAAATAATTAAATTCTCTAGTACTGTACCTGAACTTGTCTAAAGATTCCTGGATTATACTCATCCAGATATTTCACATGCCACACTAAAAAGGTACCATCAACGGGGTGGATAGTAAAAAGCATGTCTGGATTTCTGTTCCACTCAGTAAGAAGCATTTCAATTTTCCGATCTAATAAAACTGTAGGAAGTGGCATACGTGGGCTGGCTGATGGAGATATTTTGGGGCTTCCCTCTCTTTCTCCATCTTCATGTTCTGAAGAGCCTGTACCTGTTCCTGTCTCAGATTCTCTATCTACAGATAATTCTGAAACACATAAGAAACACGTAAACTGTTTATACTACAACAGAAATTTCCTTGCCATAATTTATAACCAAAACAAAAACCTTTATTTAAAAAATGAGTTAAGGCCCTAAATTACAATGTTGATCACACTAAGCCTTTTGGGGATAGAAACAGTCTTTTTGTTCATTGTGTGCATGGTTCATGGTTCAACTGGGTCATGGTTCATTACTGTACTGTGTTTCCTTAGCACTAATGAAAAATCATCATCTACAAAATTCACACACTAAAAAGAAAGCAAATAAATCTAAAACTGCCCAAATAATATGTAAAAACTTTTTTTTATCCCTAACCTACCACCTTAACACTGGTCATAAATTAATATATTTTCACACAAAGTGAAATTGCAGTATTTTATAGCTGAGAAAAAAAGGCATTGTGTGCATACTGTAAGAACTGTGGTGCCCTTCACTACTTATTCCCTTGCATTTAAGGACATGGGTTTTATAAATGATGTGACAAGCTAGGATGCTGTCAAAGTAAACTTATTTTGTTTTTGAAACAAGGATGTTTTGGTTTTAGAATTTCCCAGGTGATTTTTACCCTTTTAGCTTGCACAGCTAAAATTTTTTTTTTTTAATTATATGAACGGAAGTAGTACCAGACAGCTACAGTAAAGGTGCTGACCAAACTAACAATGAGTCCTGCCTTAATTCAAAATGCATCTGACAAAATGCACATTCTTATTTATGGATCTGTGTTAACTACAGCACAGATGCACAGTGCAATCGGGATTCATTTAAAATAGTAATGAAAAGCATAAGTCTAAAGATTTTAATTGTTAAGTGTCAGTAAGAAAAATGCTGCTTGAGAACTTTTGAGTCCCACCTTAATGTAAATAACACATGCTAACATTAACAGACAAGAAGCAGGGACACCAATTAGATAGCTTTAATTTTTTGAATCTCAACTCCTCTCTCATGCTTCTAAGTTCATGTGGATCACAGGGTCTTCACCACAGACTTCCACATCTGCCGGTCTCCTGCTGCAGTTTTACCCTCTTCACATATCATTTAAAAGGCTTTCAATTCTGCTTCTATTGTGTCTTTCCATATTATCCTTGACCTAGCTTGTTGTCTTTTGCCCTGGGGGTTGCAGTCCAATGCCTGTCCTGTTGCATTATTCAGGTCTTTCCTCCATGTATGACCTAGACACCTCCATTTTCAATCCATAATTTCCTATCCTGTCAGTTTGTGTTTTTCACCTCCAGAGTTCTGTTCTTGATTTGTGATTTTTATTGGCCATCTAATGAGAATTTGTCTAAGACAGCTGTTTGTATCTAAAATATAGATTGCGAGATCAAGTCTCCAATTTTCAGTGCAACATAGTAAGACCAAGTTTTATAATGGTGTTAAATACCTGAAGTTTAGTTTGGAGGGCAAGCTTTCTTTTTCCAGACTGACTTTAGAATTTCCAAAGCACATCTGGGTTTTACTATTTTGGCTTTAATGTCTTTGTCTGTTTCACCTCTTGTACTTAGAATGCTGCCTTAATAAGTGAAATACCAGACCTCTTCAATGACAGTCCCAGATAGCGTTACTGATATATTTTGCTGTCCACTGAACTTCTGCTGTCATTAAATAATTTTCTGGTGCACACACTAGAGATGTGAAAGGTTTACTGGTTCTGGTTATCCGGTGGAGCTGGAGTAGCTCCCTGCCTGTTTTGGGCAGCGAGCTGCTCCAGCCCTGTGGGGCCCACTGTGGACAGGGGCTGCTCCCCGCAAGCAGCCCTCTGTCAATGGCGGGCCCGGGTGCACCTCAGGCAGGAGCTGCTCAGGCCCAGCAGGGCTGGAGTTGCCCTCGGCCCCCCTTTAATTGGTTAATCAGTTAAACTATACGTTTTAATAGTTAACCAATTAAACAGGATTTTACATCCCTAACACACACCATTAATTTCTCACAAACATGAAAATGTAAATTCATAAAATTACAAAAATACCTTAACCTAAATATTGATATCCATTGATATTATTTTAAAAAAAGCAAAATCAGATTCTGTTAACTCTAACTACATGGCACCAGGCCGCTCCAAAGTGAGAATGGGTGGCAAAAGATGGCAGAGCCTAAATAATGCAACTCTGAATGGCATTAAAAAATATATTTTTTTCCCCACTAGAAAATCTGCTGGTTTGACAGTGGCTGTTGGCATCTAAATGGTGGTTCCTAAAATGAACCCCATACTCCAGAATTTACGCAAAACCTCAACTATGCATAACCAGAGTGTAAGGGCTTTCATTATCTCAAGGAAAACAATGCCATGTGCTTGAAACGGCCCAGGACTTGAACTGGAGAAAAAAAAACAAAAACCGAAACTGGCATTCACCTAAATGATGCCCGCATGAGACACTAGACACAGTAGAGTGTGTAAATACTCAGAATATGACCACTCCATCCCTGCTGGGCTCGTTAGGCTTGGCTTTCTCTCGTAAGGTTCGAATGCGTCCACAGACAGGACCATATTAAAACCTAGATCATCTGCGCAGGGTTTCCAGATAGTTAAGTCATGTGATGGTGTCAATCTCAGAGTGTGTGTGTGTGTGTGTGTGTGTGTGTGTGTGTGTGAGCGAGTCATGTGATGGTGTCAATCTGTGTGTGTGTGTGTGTGTGTGTGTGTGTGTGTGTGTGTGTGTGTGTGTGGAGAGTCATGTGATGGTGTCAATCTCTGTGTGTGTGAGTCATGTGATGGTGTCAATCTCTGTGTGTGTGTGTGTTAATGTTTCTAGCCTTATTGTTGCCAAGAATAGCTGGAAAAGTGAACTGTGTATAACTGATGTAGTGAGGTCTGTGTGAGCTTACATATGACCTCCAGCAAATGGAAGAGCCAAGGGGTCAACTGACCCTCACAGCTCTGAATGGGTTGGGGTGTGAGGCATGCATGCACTGTTGGGTCTGACAGACCTGGCTCCATGTGAAGCAGTGTATCGGCCCCAAAAAAGGTATTAATTTAAAACTGAAAGATTATCATCCTCACCTCTTTACATCTAGCATGTGTGCCAGGCTCAGGAAGCAGTTAAAAGGAAGGAGTTTAGTGCAATTTGGGGGCAATTTGGGTGGAAGGGAGAATTTAAAAGAGATGTGATTTAGGAACTGACAAAAACTAGGCAGATGATGGACTGTGGGATAAACTAAGGAGCAGAATTAGCTCCTGTGCAAATATTAATAAATAATAATATAAAGTGAGCACTGTACATTTTGTATTCTGTGTTGCAATTGAAATCAATATATTTGAAAATGTAGGAAATCATCCAAAAATACTTAAATTTAAATTGATATTTTATTGTTTAGCCGTGCGATTAAAACTGTGATTAATCAAGATTAATTTTTTTAGTTAATCATGTAATTGACATCCCTAATCTGTACTTATCTTCTCCTTTGCATGCAGTAAAGGGAATGACCCAAAATTAGCAACCTTTTATTAGCGTGTGTAAATGCTACTTTCTCTAGGCTAAGGAAAGAGATAATTATATGTTAATATCAAGTACATATTTTAACAGAAAAGCATACTTGAAGTTAAATATATAATTTTCTCAATGAGAATCTAAATGGATGTAAGAGGATAATCAACCACTGATATGCAAATAGACATACAATAATGTTCAGTATAAACCCCTTTGATATAAAATCTAGGTTTTCATTATAGTCTATAAAAATGTTGAGAGTATGTGTGTCTGTATGTGAAAGAGAAAAGCTTACAAAAGAAAGACTGTTTAACCTGTTTCATGCAAGAGTTGTTATGCCCACTAGTGATTACCACCTACAGCACATGAAACCTAAATGATAAATGTCTATATTTTTGATGTGATATATACCCTCAAGTGCCAGCAATGCCCCTCTGCCTTGTATATTGACCCAAATGGATAGTCTCTGCGACAAAGGATAAATGGACACAAATCAGACATCAGAAATGTAACACACATAAATCTGAAGGGGAACATTATTAACATACCTGGATACTCAATAATGGATTTAAAAGCAGCCATTCTTCCACAAAGGAATTTTACCACACAATTAGAGAGAGAGACTGGTGAACTGGAATTTACTTACAAATTTGACACTGTCAACCTGGACTTAAATAAAAATATTAACTGATTAACGCTCTACAAATCCAATTTCCCCTGCTTTTGACAGTTTCACATCAAAAGCTATGAATGGGACACATCCAGCCTTAGCTTAATTAACATGGGCCCTACAATTGACAGGTAACTATTTCCATTCCAACTCATCTGATGAAGTGGGTTTTACCCACGAAAGCTCATGATACTATATATTTGTTAGTTTCTAATGTGCCATGGGACTCATTTTTACGTTCACCTGAGTAACTAACAAAATAAAATAACCAGATTACTAACCATGATCTAGTTTCATATGTAAGCCTCTCTCTTTCTCCTCTATTTCCTCCTCCTCTTCATGATCAGCTTCATCAGCATCTTGTTCTGGTTGTTGTTCAGTAAGTTTTCTTAGATGATGCATGAATACTTCAATTGAGGATGTAAAATTAAATTCTTTATTATTCAGCCAATGAACCACAAAACCTCCATTTCCTTCATCTACATTAAAAGCTGCTCCAGCTAAGACTGATGGAATATCTGTGAAAATAAAATTTAATTAAAAAATCCACACCAAACCCACAACTTAAATAAATGTAAATTAGCTACCTACAATACAGAACTTCATAAATGTATATTTGTAAGCTAAAACAAGTTACACACACAGAGCAATGGATAATTTACAGATATTAATGGGAATGGGTTTTTATAAAATGAAGAAAGAAAACTAGCTTAATTTTAATTCCATAAACAAAACCTAGTTATAACTTTTGTTATGAAGTTTCTCTAGATGAAAAACAGTGGGGTTATGTTTAGAATTATTCATAAAACCAAATCATTTAAAAACAAGTATAATAAATATGCTGGCCACAAAAATTCCTGCCAAATATTAATCTTAACATAACTCTAACACTGAAAAGTTATTTTTAAATGTATTTTTATTTTGCTTTCATATCTATATATTTCTTACAGGGACACTGTCAAATGGAAAATATTCTGTTAATATATTTACAGGTTGACAGTGCTTTAGTATCATACTTAAGTGCTGTTTGAAATCAACAGAATAATACGGAATGTGTAAAATTATACATATATTGCTGACTTGCATTGAGGTTCAATGTGCTACGTTAACATCTCTCTCTCTCTCTCTCTCTCTATATATATATATACACACACACACACACACACACACACACACACTAGCTGGAGTTAACTGGCGTTGCTCAGGAAACTGGAGGAACAAAATGTAGAAAAACAGTAGTCCATTATCTTTTTTTGAATGGTAGAAAAGTTGCACTGATTTCTATAGGGGACCGCATCATCCCCAGGCAGGGCGTAGGGGATCCCGGGTAGAGGAGAGGTTACACGTGGGAGGGGAAGCCCCACTCGTGCCCGGGGCTGCAGGTGCCACGGGGAGCAGGGCGGGTGCCCAAGCCGTTGTGCGCGTGGGGGTCGGGGCACTGCGTGCCAGCACAGGGGCGGGAAAGAGGATTGCTTATGTAACCACACAGGCAGGAGGGGGCGAGTCCTAGACAGCGCTGGGGGCCGCAGACGGCGGTCACGGGACCTATGGTGGGCGGGGCGGCCCCTGCAGTGCAGCACAGCAGGTTACTTTTTCATTTTTGCAGCTTGAGCTTGGGCCCAATCTGGTCCAAAAGTACCTTAAAACCTTCTCCTGCATGAAAGGTTATCCCATGCAAAGTTTGGTTGCAGTAGCTCTTATAGTGTCCAAGTTATTAGCGCACAAACTTACAAACATTCTCCTTTATATATTAGATAAAAAAAATTCCTGTGGGATGGCAGAGTGATGTCATTACATCACTCTGCGTTGCCATGCACCCAACTCCAAAACTTGCTCCCCCCCACCAGAAATGGCCTCTTGCCATGCTACCAGCTCTGCCAGCAGGCTTTCCCGCTGACTGACCTCGTCGCCTGCAGTCCTACCAGCTGCAGCCCCTCCAGGCCCATATGCAGTGGGTGTGAGTGCACCCCACTGTGGCCCTCCAAGTAAGCGCGAGGCTGGAGCAGCACGTTGCTCCTGCCTCCCTCCCCTGTGCTCTGGCTGGGGGCGGGTGGAAGCCACAAGCCACCACGCAGCCTCTCCTTTCTCCCCTCCCCAGTGCTCTGGGGAGAAGAGGGCTCGAAGCCAAAAGCCACACGGCCTCAAGAGTCGCATAGCCTCTCCCCTTATGGGTGCTCTGCTGGGGGGTGTAGAAGCCGCACAGCCTCTCCCCTCCCCCCTCCTGGGGGGCAGGAGCTGCAAAGCCTCCGCCTCTCCAGTGGACAGGAGCCATGCCCCTTCTCCCCCCCCCACACCCCATAGGTCAGAGGGAGAGCCAGGGGTGGTGCGGCCTTGGCCCAGCCCCTCTGGCTATCAGGGAGAATGCAGGGGCAGATGAGCTGTGGTCCAGCCCAGATTGGTGGGGGGTAGTAAGGGGAGAGGCAAGAAAAAGCTGGGGCAGGCCAGGTTTGTGGGGCAAGAAAGAGATGGAGTGGGCTGGGGGGAGAGGGGGAGGAGGACTGAGAAAGAGCCTGGGTTCTGGTGGCCACGGGATGGGGAAGAGCTGGGGCTGGGATGACCTCGGCCCCGGGCCCTCCCCAGCCAAGAGGGGGGTTGGCGAGCATAGCGAGCCCCCGAGTAAACTTATAAAATTACTTTTTCAAAAGAATTGTGTTTAGTGTTTAAAGTTTGAGAACATTGGTATAGGAATATATTGTATTTTGGGTCAGAGTTAAGGTAGCTGTGTTGAGATGAATTTCTTAATATTTGACAAGAAAAATATATTTGTTTAGTATGTGGACAGTGTATAATTTATGGCCTTAAGTACGTATATCCTTGTTTTAAGTGCTGAGGTTTTGTAAATACGGTAAGTAACTACATTGTTAGTAGTTAACCTTAATTTTGAAAAAAAGCTTGTTTGGGGAATTTCATGGGGGACTGACATTTTGTGCAGCTAAAGAGACTCCTATTTAACACATTTTACAATAGGCTAAGATGTGTCACCAGATGGAAGGAGGGAGTGGTGACTTGCTAAAAACTTGTACAGAACTCTCTCTTTCAAGTCCACACTGCTGAGGATGCATGTTTCATGGGTACCTATGCTTGTATATGGACATGTCTATCTTCACAAGTGCTTAAAAACTACAGTAAACAGAAGTATCAGGCTCAAGACCAGAACCAATGCCACTTGATTCCACTGCTAGTAACAAACCTGACAGGCCACAGTGCTTCCACGTAATGTCCCTGAACCTTTGTGCATATTCCCCGCAAAGCACCTATCATACATAAAGGTATATGTGCACTGGAGATGGAAGTGAAATTCCCTGCTTGAAGAGACATACCTGCACCATCTCTGATTGAACAAGGGTGCTAGACATACCACTGCAGCTGTCTTGTCTTCCCCCCTGAACCCCCACTATGTACCTAGGGATGCAGACAGGATTTCATGCAGGGTGACAAGCCTATCCCTGCTGCCCATGTGGCTGCGGCTACACTATTTTTAGCATGCGATTTTGATCAGAGCTAGCACACATACATCTGCCTAAGCTGGAAATCACACTCCAGTGTCAGTATGGACATGCTCGGACTGCCACTTGGGTTTGTGGGGTATTGGGCTTGTTTTGTTTTTTCTTTTCTTCTTTATTATGTATAAAGATGACCAAAAAACATTCCTCTTAAAAAAAAGGAGGGGAAAGAGTGTTCATTTAGCTTTTACATTTGAAATTCAGGTGCTGTGTGTCCTGCAAGACTGATCATTAAAGACTAGTGAAATAGTATGTTTGCTATGGGCAGTACTCAAGAAAGAAGCGCAAACCATAAGCACTATGCAAATACCACCTCCTAATATTTTCATTTTGGATAAATTATTATTGGGCATTTAAAAAAAAAGTTGCATTTCACCTGTGGTAGGATTAATGCTTGCTGCTATATGAAAGTGACAGAGTGCATTAGCATGATGTGAAATATGACGCTGAACTTCATGAGAACCCTGTTGATCAGGCAATAATTCTGTATGGGTAATAAGAACGGAAGATCTTCTTTGTCCTTTTCTCATATTTTTCAAGTGGTGAAGTGTCTGAAATAGTTGAGACAGAAAAAAAAAATCACATTTAAACATAAAACAATGCATTGTGAAGTTGATTCATGAGTATATATCTATGCAAATCCTGATGCTCTTACTGCGTCCTAGTACCTAAGATACGATGACCCTGCATGCAAGTTTTCTGATATTGTAAAACTATGCACTTTTTTCAGATCACTGACGGAATGCCTACTCAGCAGGGCTAAACTCGAAATAAGCTAGGCAACCTGAGCTTCGCTAATTGTGTAGCTTAAGTCGAAATTGGTTATTTCAACTTTTGGAGTTGTCTACACAACAGTTATTTCGAAATAGTACACTCTTCCCCCATATTCCTCTCTTATTTCTCATACTACGAGGTTTACAGGAGTCGGAGTAAGAAGCCCGTTATTTCAAATTTATTTTGAAATAACGGGCTTGCTGTGTAGATGCTGTGATGGATAAAAGGAGTGCTGGCCAGCACCCGGTTACTAAGGGGTAAAATTCAGGTAGCTAGCAAGGATGTTGGCAGGAAGCCAGAAGAACCAATAGGAATAAAGTGCTGAAATTTGAATTGTATAAGGGATCTTGCCTGCTTTCTTTGTGTGGGAGAGTTAAACCAGGAACTGAGAGGCACAGAATGGATTTAAACCCAGGCAGGACTACCATGCCTCCAAGGAATTCAGGGCATGGAAGTGGAGTGAACCAAAAAGGGATTGTGAGTAAATAAAGGAAAAAGGCTGAATCTAGTCACAATCAGAGTATTTTCTTTATTTTGTGGTTTGGTTTGAACTTGTCTGTGTGAATGTATGCTTCCCCTCCCCCATTCACCCTCTTAAAATTGTTCCCAGAGATTTTCCTCTGTCTTTTAATTTGTTTTCCTTAGTTGCTCTGTAACACCTAGCAATCAAGTATGCTTTATCAAGCTCTTTTGTTTTGTAATAAAAATCACTTTTTTAAGGTGATGATTTGATTCTTATATCCTGGAAGGTAACAGCAGGTCTGTCTGTGTCTGTCTGCATGCCTTGGACTGGGGGTCAGCTACTAGAGACTGCAGTTTGGTTTTCTCTTCTCTTGTTTTTCAAGCTCTCTCATAGTAAAGGAGCTTGGGGTTCCCCGGGGGAGAATTCAAGTGTTCGTCCCGTTTTTAGGGGGGAAAAAAAAATCACTTGATGGTGGTAGCTACCCTCCAAAAGTCAGTGCATTTGTGACTCTGGAGAGTTTTTGTAAGTAGAGCCTGCAGAGGCAAGGTATATTTTTTTAAGGACTTTTGCGGGCTCCCACCTTCTGCATTCGGAATGTCAGAGTGGGGATCAGCCCTGACAGATGCGCACTACATTATTATAATACTGCTGTGCAGACACACCTTTACAGACCAAAAGAAAAAGGGTTGTACTGATAGCACACATTTTACCTGGATACTGAAAAACCTCCTCTATACTAAAACATCTTCTTAGTAAGCACGGCAATGAAAACTCAATGAGCAGATTTTTTTTTTAAAACAATGAGTCTCTAATTATCTAATCTTAATAAGGATAAGAATATTTTCCTTACATGGGTTCAAAATAATATTTCAATACTTGATTTCCAAGGATGTTTTCATTGGTATGAAGTCTCATTCTCCAGCCAGAATGAAACAATTTAGTGTGCATTATTTAATATCATCTGTGCCTAACAACTCTATACTCAGCTGACGAGGAAGCAAATTCATTCTATTTTTCATATGAGTCTTAAAAGTTTTATTCTCAATTCGCAAAAGTAAGTTGTCACTCTTTCTCGCTGGGTGATTTGTTGTAAATGGAGTAGGAGAAAGAATTCAGATTGCTACACTCTAATCTATTATGTACTTTTACAAGCTGGATAGCATGTAATTTCAGTTTTCCGAATCCCTTAATTTTACATACCCAAAATGTTAACTACTGAAATAAAAAATAATTAACATAAATATTTAACAGTACCTCTAGAGCATGCTGTATTCTGTCTTTTTGCCTTCCAGAACGCAACAGGCTGCTGCTAATGCTGGAAGAGCTAGTCTCACAGATCTGCTCACCCAGAAGACTATCATCTGGTAATAAAGTCTCTGCCCATAGCCGACAGATACCATCATGGCATGAAGTAAGTAGCACATTACAGACAGAACCCCTGAAAACAAACATATCAGAATTACCTCATGTGTATTGAAGTACAATTACAAAACTGAAAATACAAAAACATACAAGTGTTAAGCAGTTATCATATGCTTCATGGAAGGTTTTTGGAACTAAAGTATGTTTACAAGGATGGTAACATTTTAAATAGGCTAGCTAATGGTAAATTGTAGATTACCAACAGAAATGCAGCTGATAGTAGTTGCTGCATTTAAAATGTAGCAGCCTGGTGGGCAGGCAGCCCAGCTCAGTCCTGGCTTGCACTGGGACCAAACCTCACTGAGGCTCTGCAATTTAAAATGCAGTAGGTGCCAGGGGGCAGGCTTCCTGCTCCTACTGTCTTTTAAATTGCAGAGCCACAACGGGGTTTGGTCCTGCACCCGGTGCAAGCCGGCCTGCCTACTGATTAATCAAGTAGTTGATAAAAATCTGATCGACTACTCTATTAGTTAAATATCCCCCTCCCCCTTAACATCCCTAATATATACGGTGTTACTAAAAAAATAAAGTACTAATAAACTATCTTGTTAGTCTTTAAAGTGCTACATGACTGCTTATTTTGTTTTACCAAGATCAGACTAACTCAGCTACCTCTCTGTTCTTTATAAAACAGATAGGATAGATTTAAAGTGAGTTTAACTATTCATCTCACGATTGTCCTACCAATGCTGTAATAACATTTCCTGAAGAAAAAGTTTATACTTGTACTTCCTACACTTAATGTAGATCAGATCAGCTTTCAGACCAGATTTTACTGCACTTTCAAGAGTAGGCAAACTGATGTCAGTAAGATTTCTTGCTTCACCCATGTAATAAGGGTTGTACCACTTCACTCTTTAAAATACTGTGTGTTATGCTACGCCTCCATATTTTAAGGAAATCTCTTATAAATATGAATATGCATAATTCAAACATACTTTATGCAAAACAGGGCAAGTAACCTATCCTTCAAGAGACTGTGATCTCCTGATTGTGTATATTCTATTTGTGAGCCTATATCATTTTTATGTAAAGTTAGAAATATTAAATAGAAATGTGTTTTATTAATAGAGGTATTCTAGTGAGAGCCATTAGTGGTACTTAAGGAATTTAATAGCCTGGTGCCCAAAACAATGATCTTGAAATGGATTTATTTTTTCTCTAAGCCCAAACTGTGGTTGGTCCTACAAAAACACATAACCATGCCACGTGGTGCAGGAATTCATCTTGAATTTGGTATTTTTTCCATTGGGATGGGGACAATGAAACAAAAGAAATTCTATTTAAGGGATGGGAAGCAATTGATAGCCTTCTGCTAGCTTTTGAAAATTGCCTGCCCACACTAAGATACACAAAAAGTTGTTAGATCCAGGCTAGTAAAAAAGATCAGCTCTGACTTCAAGGATTTTACCTGAAATAAGGACTAGGGTGAGAAACATGATCTGTAACAATCTCTTAATGCATGAGGCTTAACCCAAGTTCCCTATTAGCTGTGCAGCAGGATGGCCTTGCAGCTGCTAAATAAGCACCCCCCGCCCCCCACCCCGGAGGCTTAAGGCTGCCTCACAGAGAGCTTCCTGGCTGGGGAGAGGCACCCTCAGCAGCAGAAGCTCCCTGCTCCAGACAATGAGCAAGCATGCTGGGAGGGAGGGAGAGGAGAGAGGGAGTAAATACATGGCTGGGATGGGAGGGGCCAGAGGTGAGGGGAGTTTGGAGTGTACAGTAAGTACGGGACGGGAGAGGTTTGATTACAATCATCTGATTACAGCAGCAGGGTTTGCCTGCAGCTTCTCATGAGGAAACCCAGCACAGTCCTCTAGCTTCCTGGTCTGGGAGAGAGTCAGCCAACGGCATGGGGTAGGTGGGGAAAATGGGGAATGGAGCTGGCATCTGCGCAGTGAGATGGGGATAGAGGAGAGTTTGTTTGGGGTGTCTTAACTTGTTTCCATCTGGGCTGCAGGCAGCAAGAGTCAAACCCTATCTGTTTCAGCACAGTAGCCCTAGCTGGGATGCAGACATAGGACTCTCTCCTGGGCTGGGACACGCTATATGGGGTGGTGCCAAAATTTAAGGTTGGATAAAAGCTTTTATGCTGCTTTTGAATATTGGAACAAAAGGACTAGCTCATGACATTCGCATGATTATATTTCAAACAAAGTTTACATAGGTGTTAATGGCTTACGGTTAGAAAGGAAAGGATTCTTTTAACAATTTTTTTTTAGTGTTGTGGATATCTGCAAACTCTGATGATTTTTTAAAAATCCTGTGTCACCAGTTAGTACACAGTAAATTGTTAAAACTGAAATAACTTTACCACGGATCTTGTTTAATTTGTTTGGGCTTTCAATTGGAGTTGGACAAACGCTCTGGGGGCTTCTGAGTTAGCAACACACACAAGGTGAAGTTTCAAACCAGGACTTATCTGTTTTACAGATCTGTTTCATTTGCATAGCATGGATCTTAAACATTAACCAGAGAAAGTGCATAAGCCTGAGTGAATGCCTTTCACTCTCCTTTCTAGTGTCAGTAAATACTGTATTAATATTTTCAAGGAGAGCATAACTATTTCTAGTTTACTCATAGATTTGTTTAGCATCTTAAAGCTTTGCATATTTTTTAGACTTTTACTTAATGGCCACGTCTTTGATTTATTTATACAGTTATTTGCAGTATGGCCCCTTTTGGTGTGTTTACTAGCTTGAGCTGTTAGATAGGACGATAATACATGTACTCCAAAGGTAGTGTTAATTTTCTTCATTTGATTTCATATTAAACATCTTAAGCATTGCTCCTTGTTAATTATCTCTTGTTTTAATATATTGTCTTCCATACCTATGGACTGTTTAAAATATATATTTGTCCCTAGGTTTTTTGTTTGTACTGGGACACACTGCACATCCACATACAATCTCAATCTTGGTGGTGCACATAAGAAATTTCAACCCACCCAAAAGAAAATTCAACCTGCCTAAAATATGGAAAATGTTAGAAGGAACACTGGGCTTAACTGGTGTGTTTTGTTTATTTTAGATTAGTAACTTGTTTTGTCTGTCTGTTTTCACTCACAATCACTTAAATCCTACTTTTTGTACTCAATAAAATTACTTCTGTTTATTGTCAAACCATGTAAATGACTGTTATGGGCGGGAATCGGGGTGAGAGGGAAGCAACAACTGTGCACCTCTCTCACTGATAAAGAAAGCGAGCTTTGAGCTTTCTCTGTGTAAAACCATTTTGGGGGGGGAGGGCGGAGAGCGGGGATGCTGTCAGGTTCCTGTAGCTGAGCTATCCTAGAGTTATCAGTGTCTGTGTTACTCTGCTAGGGGACTGTTACACCAACTCTGTGCCTTTTCTGGGGGAGACCAGGGTTTCTGGCCCAGCAGGACATAGTGATGGAGCACCCCAGAGTGCAGGTAGGTGAGCTTAGTGGTATGATCAGCACATCAGGTGACAGTCTCAAGGGTCAACCATGTGCTGATCATACCACTGAGCCCAATCCATCACACTGTGCTTCCTCTGTAACAGGTGATGACATCACTAACTCAACACAATATATATATAAAAAAACTTCAATGGTGACCACTCTAAACAAGCCAAGGAGCTAATATTCCCCATCCCTCATGACTATAATGTCCTTAATATTTAGGGTACTGAACTCAGGTCCCAGAAGTAAGTGAAAAAATTCATTCCAAAATATTTTGAAATATAATTTAAGATCTGTATTTTAAATCTATACATATAGTTTCTTTTAATTTTTAGAAGGGCTATATCACCACTTCACTTCTGGACACCTTCTTCACAATCAATCTCTTTGAATCACTCGCTCACTCACTCACTGTAGCTAGGGAGCTAGCCTCAAAAACTTTTCAGCTCCCTGTATTAGATCTTCTTACATTCATACGCAATTATGTGACTGACAGTGGTTGTCTAAACATTTGGAAACCTATAATCATGGTGTGCTACTATTTTAATGTACAGAAAAGTTGATACTTTTAAAATCCTAGTAAGAAATTGCTAGTCCTGCCTATACTTACATACATGCTTATCTTGAAGCATATAAGTAGTCCCAATGAAGTCAATGGGGCTATGTACATGTTTGAAGTGCAGAGAGAGCACATTACTTTGAATTCAGGTGTGATAAATTACAGGTGAGATGTACGTAAGTATTTGCAGAATTGGAGCCCTATAATTCAATGAAAATGTATGTTAATTCCAAAAGAAGTAGGGAAAATACTAGATGAGTGGATTAAATAACGATCATAACTCACAGAAGCTCAAATTATATGTGTACATCCTTAAGCATTACATTTGCAGTATAATACATCAGTATATTTAAACTATCACAAAGACAATGGACAAAATTATTAAATTTGGGCATCTACAATTAAGGTGCCTTAATTTATTCCTGGGTACAATAATAGACATGGTCTATTAGAAATGTGGCCAAGAAGAGAATGAGAAATGCTGATACTTATCACTGCCGAAAAATGTAGCTATTTTTATTCATGTACCTATTTAGGAACCTAACTTTAAACAGCCGCACTTGAAAATTTTGGTCAAGTTTTCTTCTAGGAACTTTCTAACCTGGGCATGTACTTGCTAGTGTTACGCCATGAAAATCCTGTCACCGCTCGAGGATGTGCCAAATACACAAAGGAAAAGTAAACAGGCGATGAGCTTTTTTTCTTCTCTTCACTCTCTTGTGGTAGAAGAGATGACTTCCACCCAGTCATAGGATACCATACCTTTAAGAGACAATCATCCTGGGCAAAGAAACAAAAACACATGCAGGATGAACACACTACAAATAAAAATGTCACCACAAGGAATCCCAAAAATATGGATCAAGTTAGATGGGTGGTGTACATCTAGTGACACAGTTAATTAAAACCAAGTTGAAATTCTGACTAATACCAAGAGAGACTTAAATAATATACTATAATAATTTTATGTTTTTAAATTATAGAACACAAGTACATCTATATGGTGGACTGAAAATATCAAAATGACATAAGCAAAAAGTGACTGACAGTTTATTTGTGATCAATCATTTTAATAAGTAAAGGAAGCTGCTGTAATGTCTGGAAGAAGTAAAGAGACCTAGCTTGCATAAATCACCAGTTTACACTAGCTAAGCATCTGGCACCCAATACATAGCAACATAAATTCAAAGCTTATTTCTTAGTAAGAAATACTCCCTAAAACAGACAAAATAAGATGTGGCAAACAATTAAGGTAAGGGAGAGAGAGAACAAAGAAAAAAATAATTTATATTAGATATTAATTTTATAAAGGGATTTGGAAGATAATGAAGGCAGCTGTAAAGCTCAAACAGAAGACGACACACAAATACAAGAATAATTTGAACGGGCCTGAAAATGGCAATGGAAGAAACCCAAAGAGAGTAGTAGAAATGATTACATAGAATAAAGGAAAATGTGTGGAAGCCAGAAGAAAGTACTTGTGCATGATTTGGGGAAACAAATAAGTTTGCATAGTGTCTAATAAGGTAAAGACATGGTGGATACAAGTACACAATGGTAGGAGAATAACTCTCTCAGTTGCAGGGAGTAGAAAACAAAAAGTATAACAGGTTCTGCCCTTAAGTTGAGTGCCCCCAGGTGGCTGAGGGAAGTCTCACAGTCTTTTACTTGCCCATCTGGGGTGAGTCAACGTCCAAGCAGTGGACATATATCCGACCTCTTCATTTACCCCCTTGTTTCGGGTGTGTTTTGCAAAGAGGTTGGGGGTGGGGGACCCTAAATAGCAGTTACCTGCTTAAGTTTCAATGTCCACAGTCACTGTCACGTCCCTGGGCCACTTCCCCAGGATGCTGCTCCATCCAACCCCTCTCTAGGGTCTTGGGATTGAATCCCTTGTCTGGATTTGTCCGGGTTGCCCTGGCTTCTTGGCAAGCTTCCAGCCATAGGACCAGGCTCTGTCCAGCTACACTGTGCAGCTCCGACTCAGAGCTGTCCAAAGTTCTGAGGTTTCCCCAGTCAGCCCTGAGGCCTGCTAGGGTTGAGCTCCAGGAAGGAACTGCCTAGCCCTGGCCTAGCAGCTCCTTTTATATCGGGCTGCTATGCCCTGATTGGTTGCCACAAGGGCTGCTCCTCTACCCAGCTCGGAGGACTTCTTCGCTGCTCCTGCTGCTGGCCAGGGTGCTGAAAGGTCTCCAGTGGGAGGGTCAGCTTTGTACAGCCCATCACAAAAAGAAATCAAGGTTTTATATATAAAAAAAAAAAATTACAGATCTCTCACTGCCCAGCTAAAAGATAAAATTCCAAAAAAAGGATAAAAATATGCTTGACCACTGGTTGTGCAAGCAGGACAAACAAAAATGCTTGGCAGGCACCAATGTTAAAAGTTATGATTAAGACTATAAATCTGATAGAGCTATATACCACAACCTAAATAGAATCCTCTTCTGACACAGAGTATGTGCTTCTGGTACCATCTGCTGCGATTATGTAGTCAGGGAATCTTATACGTGTAAATCTATATGCACAACAGATGGAGACATGCAAAGAATAAGACTTTCAAAGCCTAGCTTTGATCACTTTCTAATCACAAGCAAACATACTACAGTGGACATCATCTTCAAATCTGACAGTTACCCTAGGCTTGAATAAAGACATTAACTAACTGGCTGGCGCATTACAAAGCCAATCTCTTTTGTCTCTAACATGTGCATTTCCACATCAAAAACTATGAATGGGACACATCCGATCCCCTTGATTAGCCTCATTAACAAGGGTCCTACAATTTACAGGTACTTCTGCTGTTTAAAAAGCTCATGATACCATCTACATGTTTTGTTAGTCTATAAAGTGCTACCAGACCATTTGTTGTTTTTTTTTTCTGTACAGACTAACTCAGCTACCCCCTGAAGCTTCTGTTTATATATGGTTTGCTATTATTTCCACTCCAATTCATCTAATCAAGTGGGTTTTACCCATGAAAGCTCATGATCCTATATATTTTTGTTAGTCTCTTAGGTGCCAACTACTCAATTTTAAATGTTAATGTGACTACCCCTCTGAGGCCTTTTATACTAGTGTGGACACTTTCTAGTGACATCACACACACAAGTCTATAACAGCAACATAAGCACCATGCTGACGACTCAAGGTAACCATTAAGGAGAAGAGTGAAGCATCGAAGTAAATAAAAAACTAATTCCTAAAATTCATCATTTTCTTTAGTGATGTGTTATAACAAATGCTGAACTATAACAATGGAAACTCAAGAATATCACTGCAGTGACAGGACATTAGATAAAATAAAAATGAATAGCTACATGAAAATTTAATCCCATAAACAGTTTGAGAAAGATATAGATACTGAAATGGACAATAAGAATGGAAGTTGGATTTCTATCTTCATTGTACATTTGAAACTGTTTGCTAATTATTTAGGTTAGGTCTACACAGCAGCGTTACTTTGGAGTAACTGACATTATTCCAAAATAACATAATCCACATCTACACAGCAAGCAGCTATTTCAACATTATGTTGAAATAATGTCGAGCTGGAGGACTTCTTACTCCAACTCCTGTAACCCTCATTTTACAAGGAATAAGAGAAGTCGGAGGAAGAATGCTCTTTCTTGGACTTCTTGCTGTGTAGACAGCTTCGTCTTGAGCTACGTCAATTGTGTAGCTTAAGTTACATAGCTTATTTTGGCTTTACCCTGCTGTGTTGACATGCCCTTAGATATTTAGTTTTTGGTGGCAGCTTAAGTTTGTGTTTGTTTTCATTCAGAATGGACTAGTAATTTTACCACCATTCTTCGAAACCGATAGGGAAACGTCTGACTGTAAATTGAGCTGAGTGATCTATATTTTCATGTCAATTCCAACATAATCAGCAAAAATTTTGGTAAAACAAAAGCTTTCTACAAAAAAAAAATTGTGTCAACATTATGCACTAGGAATTTTTTAAAAAATTGCTTAACTAAGGCTACAACTTTGCACGCAGTCCAGGATTTTGGCATTTTTTATCATCGAGCTTGAAGCTTTTCGTCATCCCACTTGAAGACTTAGCTAGCTATTTGTCCTTACCTTTCCAGCTGTTGCAAAGTATTCACCATCAGGAGACCACTCCATCAAATGAACAGATACTGCAGTCCTATGGAAGAAAGACAGTTCAACTTTAAACCTTGACTGACTATTATGTATGTATTTTATAATATGATTGCTTCAAATATACAATTAATTATCATTTTATAATATGCAAGTGAACCATACTGATATTTTATAGTCATTCCATATGTATGTCAGCTGTTATATGCTTCATCCAGCTAAAAGTAGCTATAGCCATTTAGTATTATTTTTGCACAAAATATCTGGCACAGTGAGAAAAGAGAATGGGCAGAAAAAAATTTGTTTCAAGTATGGCAAATCCAATCCAGAGCAAAGGCATATAAACTCTTGATCCAAGTGCAAAAGAAAAGTATCTCTTAGTTCATCTGGAACTCTTAATAAAATGCAAGGCACATGGCATTGCCTGAAGTAGTAAAGGCATCTAATTTCAAGGAACAACTGGGAAAGGAAAGGGCTTAGGACAGCATTTTTCATTAATCAACTGTGCTGGTCTTAAAACTGGCAGATTAAGTCACCCAGCTGGAAAATCTCCTTGTCTGCCAAGTGGAGAACAGCAGAATATATTGTTTTGGTGTTATACTAGCCCCTTGGAGCATCTTCTAACTTGGGACTGAGGAATGGGTCAATTCTCATTTAATCTAGTAAATGGCAGCCACTCAGTCCATGATAGTTCAAATGACCTCTCACAGTAGGAAAGTTCAGATGGCCATTTTATGGCCCAAAATTCCAAGTCTTTTGTGCTTAGGCTAGCTTCTTTTGGCTTTCAGAACCAAGACACACTGAGATATCTAAATGAAAACTCCTGTATAGAAGAGTATGTACCTGTCATCACACAAGTGAGGGACATCTCTGTGAATGGTGACCCTCTGAAAACACTCTGGTGTAGTAACTACCAATCATTTTTTGACAGAGCCAGAGAGCCTTAAGAGTAAACTGAAAATATTCAAATCTGGGTGATATAAAATGCTCAACAAGGACTGAAAGGGCTTCCATCTACAGCTTCGTCAGCTGAGCTTATTCAAACAACATAAGGCAGGCAAGGTCCAGCATACAAGAATAAAGAACAGCAGTCACCTTCTGAGGATGGTGGGTGGTTTTCTAGCAGACAGAGATTCTAAGAAGGACTTACGGGTCATAGTGGATAGCTAGCTTCACATAAATTTCCCAGAGAGTCTGTGGCTAAGAGGCCAATGCAGGCATTGATCCACTATTGGAGTATAGCAGTCCTATTCTGGTGTCCACCACTTTAAAAAAGATGTCAAAAAATTGAAGGGGGAGTAGGGAGGTCAGAAAAGTGCCACAAGAATGAGCTGAGGTCTAGAAAACCTGCCTTACAATGATTTAACAAGGTCAGACTAATTAGTTTACCTAATAAAAGTTAATGGGTGATATGATAACAATTTAAGTATCTACAGGAGGAGAACATTTTTGATAATAGAGAGCTCTAGTCTGGGGCAGGCGGAGGCATAACAAGACCCAATGACTAGAAGTAGAAGTTAGATAAATTTAAACTGAAAAATAAAGTGCAAAATTTTCAAGGTGAGGTAATTTACTGTTGTAGTTTACAAAAGAACATGGTAAATTCTTTATCAGTTTAAATCTATAAAGTACAATTAGATAACCTTCTAAAAGTATACTCTAGATTAATAGTAAAATATGGGCCTTGTGCAGTGAAATTCCTATGGTCTTTCTTACCCAACAGGTCAGACTGCACGATCATTATAGTCCCTTCTGGCTTTAAAAATTTATGAAATAAAATAATTAAAACAGAAATATATATTACATTACATGAATAATCAAGATGAAAGCAAAGGCAAAAGCAGAATGAAAGGAACTGAGGATACAGATGGAACCTTGTTAAATGAAGCCAGAATATAACACCTCCAGCCTGACAAGTGCATCCCTCTCAACAGACTTTGGAATGTTTCTGGGAAAGAAACACTATTTACTGCTAGATTAGAAACTGAAGAGGAAATATCAGAAAGGAATATTTACAGCTACTTGTTATAAGAAAAAATTCTCAACAGTATTCCAATATACAGTTCTACTGGCTGAAAATTCCTTTAAAGGAAAATCTCTCTTCAGTTGGGTGGTTCAGACACCTGGATATGGTGGAAAGAATATTCTTCATAGGAAGAATATATATCTGATTTTACCTGAGGACAGAGCAGTGAGTCTCTCTCAGTCAGTAGGGACATGACCCCTCCCTATGAGCTGGGAGAGATGCACTGCTTGACTTCAGCAGGTAGCTGCTGCTGTAGCTGAGAAAGAATTGCCCCTCTTCCAGCCAGGAAGCTCTATGCACAGAGCACTCAGCCTATGGTTGGATAACGCTCATTAAGCAGCTGCAGGGCCGTGCTACCGCACAGCTTAGAGGGAACCTTGGTCTGCAGTCCAGAAGCATGAAAGCCTCTTGCACATACTAGCATGAGCAGGGACAGCTGTCAGTAAGTCTGGAGCTGGCCTCAACGTGCAGGGCTGGGTGATGACTCCTGAAACTGGCGGCCCAACATACTGCTGCTTTCGCTGCTGCAGTTCCTGACTCGGTTGCTGGCCGTAGTCCTGCTTGTCTCACTTCGGGTACGCCTAGCGCAGGGTTTTTCCAGGATACCTAAGGTATCTTTTTTTTGCGGAAGAGCAAACGTGCTCTTTCGGAAGCCCTGTCTCCCTTGTTCTATGAGGAAGAAGGGATCTTCTGAAAGAGGGGGATTATCTGAAATTTGGCCCAGTGTAGATGGGCCAAATTTCAGAAAAGCCTCTTCCGAAAAAAAAAATCAGAAAAAGGTGTAGTGTAGACCTAGCCTTGCTGTTGCTAGAGTCCTGCAACTGCACAAATATCTGCTTTATATCAACGGATATAAATTTTATCCATGTGCAGGATCCTACGTATTCAAATTTTATAAAGGCGCACACTTAAAATTTTGTCTTTTCCACCTTGTTCAATACATCTTAGATTACAGATTCACTTACTTGCACTGCCAGACACATTTCCAGTCATTTAGAACAGGAGGAACTTTATCATCTTTGATCTGACTGTCAGGATCATCATCTTCTTCTTCTTCTACTTCCTCTAGAATCTCACCACAGGGAGGGGCCCACAACTGCAAGCAGTCAGTTGCTGTTAGGAGCCTGTTACCTGAAAATGAGTAATATTAAAGTTGTAGAACCATATGAGGAACTCGGTATGTATTTACATTGGAAGATTAAACCGAGTATCATATTTTAACAAGAGTAATTATAAATAAACGAAGAGCACAATTTTCTCAAGTCTATTTTGGTTATAAACTTAAAAAACAAGAAATGGTCTGGTAGCACTTTATAGACTAACAAAACATGTAGGTAGTATCGTGAGCTTTCATGGGCACACCCCACTTCTTCAGATGACCGAGTTTCTGAAGTGGGCTGTGCCCACGAAAGCTCAAGATACCACTTACATGTTTTGTTAGTCTATAAAGTGCTACCAGACCATTTCTTGTTTTTTAAGTTTATCCTGTACAGACTAACGCGGCTACCCCCTGAAGTTTTTGATTATAGTAGATTATTCAGACATGGCACACTAAGCTCCAGTTGGTTTTACTATATTTTCTTAGATTTGATAGTCTATTTTAAGCAAGAGTGCCTTTTTCCTGCTATTATAAATACAGTAATATGAAAATAATTCATACTGTTTTGGATATTAGACCACATGAGTTAAAAATAAGCCCCAATAATTTCATGAATAAGTATGCTGATCTCATATTTCCAAAAGACATAGCTACTGATTCATACTATAGGTTAGACCTCTCTGGTCTGGTACTCTTGGGACCTGACTGGTCCCGAAAGAGGCAATTTGCCGGACAAAGGCGCCACTAGCCCCTAGCACACCTCCCCTCTCCTTGCTGCTGGCCTTTGCCGCATCCCCAGCCCTACTACCGGGGCTGCCGCAGCCTGGCTATTCTACCAGGTCTCCAGCCCTGGTCCCAGCCCCAGTGGCTCTGAGCCACCAGCTCTCTTGCCACTGGGGCTCCCAGCCAGGACTCTCTGGTCCAGGAACACCCATGGTCCTGCCAGACCACAGATGTTGCATAGGGCAACAGTGGGCTAGGCTAGTGAGTGGGCCGCACAAGTGGCACTCCATAACAGTGGGCTGCAATATTGTAGTAACCAAGATGGTCTCCGGGAAAAGTAGTTTTGCTAGCTGCGCTTGCATACCTAGAAATTTGCAGGGTGTGTTGATTGAAGCATAGCATTGCTTTGATTGCATACAGAGGCAGCACACAGTTCGTACAGTCAATGTTGTGTGTAATCAGCAAGTATTCTTGCTTTACATGCATGTCACTTTAGTAATGCCTGTAGGAAAAAACTATGAGGATGGAAATCAGCAGAATCTGGCAACCCGACATGTGGGTAACTAAACAAAATGTCTCATGGGTCACACACAGAATCTAGATGGGCTACATGTGGTCCACAGGCCACAGGTTGCCAATCATTGGCAAAAGGTGAAAAATTAATATTAGTATTTTTAAGATACATAACATTTAGGTATCTAAGCATAATTGGGTAGGGGTTCATGTTTTTTCATGCTGGTATTGTTGGGAAAGGAGGAAGAAAGTTTTTAGGAGACAGGCATCACGATATCGTCAAGCCAAACAGCAGGGATTCATAAACATCTGGTCATAATGTGACTGACATGTTTTCAGTGAGAGATACAGGCTGTTTTCACACTGATAGACTTGTAAAGGGTGTTTCCCTAAACTCATACACTGGTGTTTGCCTAAACCCATACATTCACTGGGTGTCCCAATCTAATGTGCCATGGCAGGATTTTGGGCTTCTTTGTCAATTGCCTTAGCGAGGGGATTAGGAGCATAATATTAACCTAACTTTAGTTTAGAAGGACTCACTGCTCTTCAGCATAAATGACTTTATCAATGCCCTCTAAGCTGTTCACATCTGTCTTCTATCACAAACATTCTGATTATCCCATAATCCACTTTTCATTCACTCTTCTGTTCTTAGCTTCTTTAGAGCAACCTTATACTTCAGCAACCCTGACACACTGATCCATATCTTTGTACAACTGAACTTGAGCTTCTTTGATCACTATACAATCAGATGCTACACATTCTCTTCTGCAGTTCACAAGTGTACAACAGATCCACAGTAGAAATATTTTTACTATGTGAAATACTTTACATTTAACTATTTCCAATCAATAGCTTTTCTGTTAACCACTCAAAATGTGCAGCACTTACAACATTCTTCAGGAGGAAAATGGTGAAATCTTGCTTTGAGGTATGGAATTGGCAAACAGGAAAGAATTTGCCTCTTTGATAAAATGGATATTTAAAAACTAGTTTTCTCAAGTAATGCACTATGTTTAAGAGTGAATACTATACATAATTCAATACCTAGTCAATTTCCAACTGTGATATGTTAAAAATCTTTAAACACACAGCATATACATTCTGATGGGAAAAAATGTATAACTCAATAGCAACTGTGACACGTTGTTCTCTGGTATGATGATCATGCCACTGACACCCACCTTCCTGCCTTTTAGGGTTCCCCACCACCCTGTTCTGCTGGGCCAGAAGGTCTGGTCTCCCCCAAACACGGAGTTGGGGTAACTGCTTCCCTGCTGAGCAACACAGACACTGAACTAGTTCAGCTCTGGGAATGCTCAGCTATAAGGGCTCAGCACCCAGGAAACCAAACACGCAAAAGGAGCAAACACTAAACAAATCCATCTTATCCTTAAAAGTTTACAAACAGAAAGCTCATAGGAACGGCCCCTTTTACCAATGAAAGAGAGATATGCACAATGGCTGTGCTCCCCCTCCACGTAAGAATTATTTCCACTGAGCTTGATAATAAACAAAAGTGTTTTTATTAAGTATAAAAAGTAGGATTTAAAAAGTAGGAGTAGCCAGTTAACCAGTTCCTCAGAGTGGATCTGCGGACCACTTTTAGAAACACTGCCCTAAACAATTGTTCTAAGCATCTCTTTCACAAGCTAAGCAGCCTTCTAGCTTGGGCCCAACCTTCCCCCATTCAGTGTTAGATGTTTCCAGAAGGCATCTTAGGTGGTAAGGGGTGGTGGTGTCTCCTGACATCTGGCAATTGTCCCCTTTTTTTGTTTTTGCTCACCTTATATCCCTTTTGCTTAAGGCAGGAATTTTGCACTCAGTTCAAACTTTTTTTCACCTTAAGTGGAAAAGTACAAAATCCAAAATGGGTTTCAGTATCACATGGCCTAGCATATGTCTTTCTAGGACCTACAACAGTTTGGTCTTTCAGGAAGAATAAAACCATTCATGGGTCATTGGTTTGAGTACTGAGTTATTAAAATTCTGAAGTGTCCCTAATGGCCCATATTAGTACACTTTGAATTAAAACCAGATTCAGACTTCGTATTTCTAACTTCACATACAAGAATGACAGGTACCTTACCATGTGAAATACTTCTCACTAGTTCTGTAATTATATCAGTTAGCTATCTAAGAGCACATTTCCCAAATCTACCATACTTTATCTAAGGCCATGTGTACAATACCATTAGATCCGTACTCAAAAGGCACAGTGAAAACGTGCTAAACTGATGGACAAGCACTATCTGGTCTACTCCACTACTCCATTAGAATGAGAAGAGTAAGGTAAACTGATGGAAGAGCATCACCCATTGACACAGTGAAGCCACCATGGTAAATCAACTTAAGCTACATCAACTCCAGTTATTTACCAACTGGAGTAGTGTAACAGACTGACTTACCACGGTTGTGCAGACAAGGTCTAAAACTCAAAAGTCTACGGCATAGCACCTTCATAAATAGTAACTGCAAAAGATTTTTACTGTGATACTAAAGTTTTATCAACCTGTGTACCATATATAGCGTAGCTACAACAGTTTGAGAATTGCTTAAATACTATATAATCTAGAGAATTTGTTCGTCCATCTGTAAGTCCATTTGTTTAAGAACTCAAACGGTAAGAGTTAGGACCACAAAATTTGGTATGCAGTTTCCTCTTATCCTAACTTAAAGCAAGGTAAGAGTTTGGTTGTTCCAGGACAATGGGATATGCCTGGAATATGCTTGCTTCTCATCAAATGGAAAAGGAGGGATCTGGTAGGAGGAACTGTTATACTGTAGACTAACCACGGGAGTGGGGAGGGGGCGTGCAACCAGGGGACTGAGATGGACAGCTATAACCCCATTGGACCAGCAGGAGGCAGGGTAGAGAAAGGGACAGCTATCTACTATATATTTCAGAAAGTTTGTCTGTCTGTCTATGTGTCTGTCCCCCAATTGTGCCCACTGTAGTTGTAGCGGCCACGCACAGGCACTTTTCACCCAGCTCCAAGATACTATGGTGAGAGAGGACTTAAGTTATCCTCTCTCCCTGGGGCAGCCTGAATACTGAACCCCTTACCTCCAGTCTCACCACAGAACAATGATTTAAATGAAGAAAAACAAAACTTATTTGAGTTAAGGATCTGAGTAACCCCAGGTCTGTCTTCTAGTTTAAATACTTACATATTCACACTCCAATTTAATTTAAATAAAAATTGTACACAGAATCATTCTACAGTAATAAACAAACACTTATCATTTTCACATTACCTTGAGGATCCCATGCTAAGTTGTAAGTCATAGAACTAAGGAAAAACTGCCCCGTTTTAAGCCACTGACACTTTAGTTGCTGTGGTATAAAAACATTAGGAATAATGGTTAGCTTTAAACAGCAAAAAAAGCAATAAAGTAACAGCATTTTTACTTTCTGTATGAGATTTATATTAAATCTTTTGCAAATAAATTCAGACTATAATAGGTTGCTGCATCTAGTATTAAATAAATGCATTCAACTGATTTATAATGATGAAATGCAGCACTGACATTTTTTAGTAGCAGAAAACTGAACAGTCACCATTTTCACATGACATTCCAAACAAAGATGTGTTCATATTATCCAGAATACTAGGGACTAGCTAAATACTATACCCTTATAGTTATGGAAGGAGGAATAGAAACAAAAACTCATTTGATGTTCCATTTCATAGAATGTTGCCTACAGAATGGGTGAAAACTAAGGAAAATAATTGTATTTTCTAACATTCATTTTCAAAGAAGAGAGTTTTATGTTAAGCAATATTGTCTAGAATATTGCTAAGGAATATTTGTTTGGAATAAGAAATTAATTCTGCTTTCCCACTATTCAATTTTTTTAAACTATGTATGTGTCAAACATGAGTATATTCTTCAGATAACCTTCCAACTTGTTCCATCCTAATGGGGTTTTAACAAGTATTAGGCATATTTTTTATCTGCTCCAACAAACCAAAATATAGTTTAATCATGTTTAATACATACTTACACAATTTCTTTTGTGAGAATTTATACCCAGCGGTTCAAAAATACAAATAGCATTTCCATATGATGCTGCAATCTGGAACAGATTAAATGAATAAAATGATAAGACTCAGCAAAAAGGCATAATAGAACTCTTTAGTATTCACAGATACTCACTGAATTTCCAATAAACTTGTAAGTGTAAGTGCTAAAGGAAAGTAAAATTCATACAAATGTCACCTAATGGCGTATCTGGAATTCAATGCTTTTAGAAAACATTGAAAAATACATAATTTGTTTATTTTGAGTAATGACTAGGGATGTTAAATTTTGATTAATCAACTAATTAAGTAGTAGATGGAATTTCCATCAACTACATGATTAGTTGATAAGGGGGGGTGCTCGCTATCCCACTGCACCTCTCCCTTTGAAATGTACTTGTACACTTGTACTTGTACATTTCAAAGAGGTCAGCCCACTGCTTAGGCCCCACTCCTCTGACTTGCCCTTTGAAATGTACAAGAGCTGCAGGTATTTGAAATGTACAAGAGCCACGGGCAGCTCTTGTACATTTCAAAGGGAGAGGGGCAGCAGTAGGGACACCTCTGCCTCCCCTTCCCCCATGGAGATGATGTTGGGGAGAACCGGCTTTTAAATCGGCTCCCCCTAGCACCAGCTCCTGCTTCCCACCCCCCGCCTTGCTGCCTCTCTCTGATAGAGACAGCGGGGGGGGGGGGGAGGGTGTGTGTGTGTGTGTGTGTGTGTGTGTGTGTGAGAGAATCAACTAGTTAAGTGACTACTCAACTGTTCAATAAGCTTATTGAGTAGTCGACTAGTCACTTAGATCCCTGGTAATCACCTGTTAAAAGATCTAAATGTAAGCAACAGAGACCCAATGCATAAAAGATATGTACTAACTAATGCCTGTCATTCTGCTATAATATCAGGGTAGCTACTATTAATGCACAATGGAAGGGTGATGCCTTTGCTATTTCTGCTCTTGCTCTACTTCACAGAAAACTAATATATTAATGATCAGTGTCTGGGTCCTCAGTGGGATTCCAAGTTCCATTTCCTATCACTGAGTATTAAATACAAGCATACTGGAGCCAATGTTATCCTATAACTGCTAGGTTCAGTAAAATTTTTGAGTACAAGCCTGTATATGGAAACAGAATACTGAACATGCCATTGGAAACTTATTAGCATAGTCCAAGTATGACTCCGTAATTTCTCCAATCCATTTCTTTCAAAGAATACCACATCTATAAAAGACCTTTTCTGAGGTGGGAAGAACGAAGCATAAGTCTGATTATTGTGCTTACCTATACTTTGAAAATGGCTGTTTTTTTTTTTTTAAATCTAAATTTTACTTAAGAAGGAGCTGTTTAAATACTTCAATTTAGGACTCTAGTCTCCCTTAAAAAGAAATAACTTGTAAGCTTAAACCCATTTTCCTATCAACTTTTCATATGGGAAGGGTTCCCAAAACACACAGAAGAGACAAGGGGTTTAAAGCCCCTGAACAAAGGATACTGCACTATATATGCATTTCAGGGCCACCAGAAAGATAATTCTTAGTCTTTGTGGAGCTGTGATGTCAGGGACTTCTGAGCAGTTATTCTCCTGGAACACTACCTAAGCTTTATCTGTGTTACAACCAAATTTGTAATATAGTCAGTTGTATCCACATAAAACTTGGTCAATATTTAGTTGTAACTGTGAAGGTAAGTGTTTCACCCTTCTCAGTAGTTGGCTCTCTGGCATTTCTGGTCACTAATAAAAGTCAGATTGAAAAATCAGACAGGGGTTTGCATAGTTATTGGGATTTACTATGCTAGTACACAAATTAAACGTTTCTAGCTACTTCTGAAAAACATGCACACTTTCAGCACTTCTCAGGACATAGACATAAATGGTTTCATTTTTCCTTAGCTAGAAAAGTAGCTCTTCTGATAGCCACGTTAAACAGTAGAGCCAGTAAAGATATGTAGATTATAATCAGTTGTGCTACATTTAAACTATTAAAAGGGAATGTAAATTATGGTAATTCTTTTAATGTTTCAAAGCATGTGCTATTTTTACTGCACAATTCCAAGAGAAGTGTTTCCTATTCCTTGTATTAGATTTTTAAAATTTTTTTTATTAGAGTGCGCTTTTTTGGCAGCAGCCTGTCATAAGCAGTACTTCACATACACATCTGGTACATTACTACCACCTTTACTGAAATTATTTATAAATGTTTTGTTTCAATGTTGTTTGAGAAATAAATATGAATGTGTACACTGAAATAAATGAAACTATTTAGTGCAAAAAAGTTAGGGAAAAATACTTGCATGCATAGTATTCTATTTTTAATCGTTTTCAATTCCATGGGCCACATGATCCCATGACTTGAGCACCACAGTGCAGCTGCTTTTGACAAAACTTACAACCAAACTGTACACACAAGCCAACTTGGATGTTGATATACTGACATGCCAATTTACAACATTAAATTGGTTCTACGGAGAAAATTTGCAAATTCAAAAAGAGCCATAGTCAGAATAAATACATGTTGGGAGAAAGAGAGGAGGAATATTATATGTTACCCTGCAAAACAAAATACTCTAAATTACCACAAAACCAGTATCTATTTAATTCTGTGTTAAATAACATTAACTTGATGTTGAAATAACTGCATATTTTGGAGAAGCAAATATAAAAAAGTTTTAGAAGATGTCTCAAGTATCCAAGAACCATTTGCAAAAAGAAGAGAGTGCAGTCTTCATCCCAGGATATATTAAGTTCTGAAAAGTTTGCTGTATCTTCCCACATTTTGAGACCGTTTATTACAGATTCTTACATGCGTATTAGTATCTTTTTACATACTCAAAGGAAAGAATGTGGATTTCAGAATTTTATTTATTCAGACCCACACAAATTTTAAACTTTATAAAAGTGGCATAAATTATCTGAAAACAAAATGGGATTTTATTACTTTTAAATAGTGACAAAAGTTAAAATTAAAAACATATTAAGGTAGATGAAAAAGGGCCAAATTCAGTTTTATCAAACTTTCAAAAATAACCACTGGGCTGAAACAAGGATATTTACTTTTAACCAAAAAGTGTTATTTAGGAAGTTTCAAGTACCTAAAAGTAGGTCTTTAGCATGAAATTACCACCTCACCAACTGTATCAACATGTCAGACAGTTTCTGTTTATACATTTCATTTTTTAAACTTTATTCCGGGTAAAGACCTTACCCTGCCTTGTTGTTGGGAACACTCCACACAGCTGACTTGAATGTTTCCATGCTTAGCACCAGGAATAATCTGCACACATTCAAAGTCATTTGCCAGAACAACAATATCACAGCCTGAGCCATATGCCTGTAATAGTTTTAAAAAGACAAATAATCAAATGCTGGTCCACAATAGTTACATTTTAAAATTATTACATTTTTTCAAAGAGCATTACGATCACAAATACACATGTAAATCTCTACCTCAATGCATACTAGTAAATAGAGTTAACAGACATAGCTCTTTGCCCAGACTACAGCTACTTTGGGGTGATCCAGCTAACTCAGCCAACCCCCTAAATATTCTCTCAGCTTAGTAGAGCCGCAGTAACTGTTATTATGCAACACCTCTCCACAGTGATGCAGGAAACATGGAAAGAAAAAGGGAGTCGGTGGGGCTGTGCCTACACCCCAGTAATCCTCAACTGCTGGAATGACCAGTAGTGGGTGGGCTAAGACAGCCAGGTGTAAATCAGAGCCATTAGACCTACAACCAAGCACAACTCAGTGAGACTGGATGATTTGGGATGGTTCAGTTAAGCTCTGGTTCTGCACAGAATTCAAAGGGAGTTTTGGCATTGACTTCAATTGAGAGCAGTATCAAGTCTTTCAGACTTTTAAAACAGTACTCTTTCAGACCCAACCGATGAATTCACATTATATAACAAATGTAAATTAAACTAATGAGAGATCATAACTTTCTTGCTTTCTTCGTATTCACTACATAAGTGCGTCTGAATAAAATGAAATATTAGACTGGAACATACTATAGAATTGTGTTAATTCCTTACTCACTACAACTACAGTAACAAACAACATTAAAATCTTTGTAGTTTCTAAAGAAGGGCATCTGGATACCAATTCCTGTTTTGCAATTATGCCAATGATTTGCAACTTCTATACTACAGATGTAAAATAAAGGTGAAAGAATACTTTGCTACATCATTTCATAACCAATGTTCACTGTTTTATACAAATTAAGTTCTATGAGTAAAACTGGTGAAAAAGACAAGAGATTTTGCACTCAATTCAATGTGAACCTCATACATGTTATGCATAATAATAAACAACTAATTGTGAAGTATGTAATTGCAATTGTATGCAGGGATTTGATGATGTCAAGCTACACACAACCACTTGAGTTTTCCTTCTTGTGTGGTCATAAACTCCTTAGGATGAAATTACAGACCATCCCATAATCTCTCAATTCCAAATACATTATTTTACTCTAGCCCCTTCCTTTATTTCTCCAGAAAGACTAGCTCCAGACACTACTTACTGGCAGAATGTGCCTGATATCGTGACCTGTGAATTCTCAGAATGTGCCAGTAAGAGGAATGGAAGAGCTCTGTCACATGTGAACTATACAGCTTTGTATTTACTGGACAATTTATTGGATGTATGAAATACATACACCCATGTGTACATTAAATAATTTTCTGTTCTGTTTTCAAAATTCAGGTATGTCTCTCACGCATATTTTTTAAAAGCAGTTTATATCAATTCTTTACCATTTCCCTTTAAGACCCTTTAAGACCATATTCAAAGATTTGTGCACTATTTCTAAAATGTCAGTGAGGTCATTGTAGATAGGCCTTCTCATGGCTCTTTTTAGAAATGGAAATAGTGCCTAACGACAATGACGGAATATACCCTACATTATATAATTCTACTGCTGCTGACTTTTAAAGGAGACATAGGCGCTAAAAGAATAGCTGATTTTCATTCTTTTCAGACAGTTACAATTATGGGGGCAGGGGGAGACAAACAAAAGGATAGCTAAAAACTGTTTAACCGACAGCATTAACTGATAAACATCAACTTATCAGTTAATCAGTTAAACTCTAACATTCCTACATTATACAGCCCAGATTTAAGATGTCTTATCAAATCAACTTTCCCCTTGTTTTTTCTTCATATGAGAATTCAGTGACAGATGAATTCTAAATTAGTTCTAAGGGGCTTCATCTACACTGCTGGGTTTTTGTGCAAGAAGCCTTTTGCGGAAGAGTTCTTCTGCAAAAACTTCTTGCGCAAAAGTGCGTCCAGACCTCAAAGCGCATCGCAAAAGCGATGTGCTCTTGGTGCAAGAGAGCGTCCACACTGCATGGACACTCTTGCGCAGAAAGTTCTGATGGCCATTCACAGAATGGCCATCAGAGCACCTGTGCTTTTTCAAATAGGGGTTTCTTGCGCAAGAAACCCCTGCGGAGCGTCCACACTTGCCTTTTTGCACAAGAACTCTTGCACAAAAATGAGTTATTTCTCGTGGGGAGAGGAATAACTGTGCTACCAAAAGCCTTCTCTTCTGCCGACTTTCTTGCACAAAAGCGTGCTTGAGTTATGCATGCTCCGCCGGTTTTGCACAAAAACCTTGTAGTGTAGACGTAGCCAGGGTATAGAAAGCGGATGAAATTTTGGCCCCACACTGACACTAATAGGAGCACAAAGAATGTGAAGATTCTGACGCTCATCTCATGCCTGCAGAAACTAAGACAATGGCCCTAGAAAACTTGACTACCAATACCTAAAAAGACAACACAGATGTCAAGACCTCTAAGCCAGGCTGGAAAAGGGTCTTCAAATGAGGCAATCTAAAGCAAAAGATTTGGAAACTGTTAAAAGCACAGTCCCTACTGAACATCAATAGAGGTAGTATTTGCATGGAAACAGACTCAAAATCTGGTCCCAAAAGTAAAAATATTTGGGATGTGTTAGATCAGTCAAACTTTGAGGAGATATATATGCATGGAAGCCTTTTGTTGTTTGACCCTCCTCCCAGACATTATGATCCCGTGGTTGAATAAAATTTACTTTTGTTTTGAGGAAGCTGTGACAAGTCACTGCATTTGTTTCCTTATCACATCAACTGAAAGGAAAAGTCTTGAAGATGTCATACCCAGTTACAACTGCTGAGGAAAACTGGATGTTACATAGAGATATCGTACCGTGAGAACCAGGTCTGAAAGTGGGAGAATTTTGGGATTCCATTCCAGAGAAATCATAGAATCATCGAATACTAGGACTGGAAGGGACCTCGAGAGGTCATCGAGTCCGGTCCCCTGCTCTCATGGCAGGACCAAATACTGTCTAGACCATCCCTGATAGACATTTATCTAACCTACTCTTAAATATCTCCAGAGATGGAGATTCCACAACCTCCCTGGGCAATTTATTCCAGTGTTTGACTACCCTGACAGTTAGGAACTTTTTCCTAATGTCCAACCTAAACCTCCCTTGCTGCAGTTTAAGCCCATTGCTTCTTGTTGTATCCTCAGAGGCAAAAATGAACAAGTTTTCTCCCTCCTCCTCATGACACCCGTTTAGATACCTGAAAACTGCTATCATGTTCCCCCTCAATCTCCTCTTTTCTAAACTAAACAAACCCAATTCTTTCAGCCTTCCTTCATAGGTCATGTTCTCTAGTCCTTTAATCATTCTTGTTGCTCTTCTCTGGACCCTCTCCAATTTCTCCACATCCTTCTTGAAATGCGGTGCCCAGAACTGGACACAATACTCCAACTGAGGCCTCACTAGCGCAGAGTAGAGCGGAAGAATGACTTCTCGTGTCTTGCTCACAACACACCTGTTAATGCATCCTAGAATCATGTTTCCTTTTTTTGCAACAGCATCACACTGCTGACTCATATTCAGCTTGTGGTCCACTATAACCCCTAGATCCCTTTCTGCCATACTCCTTCCTAGACAGTCACTTCCCATTCTGTATGTGTGAAACTGATTGTTCCTTCCGAAGTGGAGCACTTTGCATTTGTCTTTATTAAACTTCATCCTGTTTACCTCAGACCATTTCTCCAATTTGTCCAGATCATTTTGAATTATGACCCTATCCCCCAGACTAGTCGCAACCCCCTCCCAGCTTGGTATCGTCTGCAAACTTAATAAGCGTACTTTCTATGCCAATATCTAAATCGTTGATGAAGATATTGAAGCGAGCGGGTCCCAAAACAGACCCCTGCGGAACCCCACTTGTTATACCTTTTCAGCAGGATTGTGAACCATTAATAACTACTCTCTGAGTACGGTTATCCAGCCAGTTATGCACCCACCTTATATTAGCCCCATCTAAGTTGTATTTGCCTAGTTTATTGATTAGAATATCATGCGAGATCGTATCAAATGCCTTACTAAAGTCTAGGTATACCACATCCATCGCTTCTCCCTTATCCACAAGACTCGTTATCCTATCAAAGAAAGCTATCAGATTGGTTTGACATGATTTGTTCTTTACAGATCCATGCTGGCTGTTCCCTATCACCTTGCCACCTTCCAAATGTTTACAGATGATTTCCTTAATTACCTACTCCATTATCTTCCCTGGCACAGAAGTTAAACTAACTGGTCTGTAGTTTCCTGGGTTGTTCTTATTTCCCTTTTTATAAATGGGCACTATATTTGCCCTTTTCCAGTCTTCTGGAATCTCTCCTGTCTCCATGATTTTCCAAAGATGATAGCTAGAGGCTCAGAAACCTCCTCTATCAGCTCCTTGAGATAAAAGCTTATGAACTGGAGGGGGAACACTCAATGAGTGACTTGAGGGGTCACTGATGTAATTGAAACTAACCAAGACAGGAAGTTTTGTCACTAACTTCCATGAAGCCAAGATTTGATCCAGTGGCTGTAAAAGGCCCTCTGCTATCAAAATATAAGGACATATATTCCAGATTGTCTTTATTTAAAACAAAGAATACTCCTGCCTCCCTTTTCCTTTCCCTTCAAGTTGGCAAATAGTGACTCTGCAACTTTTTATATTAATGGATGCCCAATGGCACATTAGATATTCAAGAACATTACCTAAGACATTTGAAGATCACAAAAATGGCAGTGGGTAGGTTTTGACTTAATTAGCTTAGAAATTTGGACTTTTTAATATTGTATTAATTATTTAAAAGTTTCACAAGTGAAGCTTCAGGAAACTTAGAACTAAGATCTGCATCCTACTTCTACCCTTCTTTGCAAATATCTCTCTTGCAACTGTAAACTAGAGATGTGGTTACATACATGGTGCTAAATACCCATTGGTGCACAATAATGTCCGTTTGGTTGCTGTTGCAATAATTAGACATGCAAAGTAAGCAAACCACTGCACGCATAAAAAGTAGATTTTCTAAACTTTACAAAGTAATTCTTGCAGATGAGCTGTCCCCTTTAAAGCAAAAGTGATACAGTCTGTAATTAGTGACCAACTCATCAGGACCAATGAGACTTGCCTCTTTAAAGGCATCAGCAAAGCTCATTAGAGAGCAGAAGCTACTAGTGAGCCTGGAAAGGCTCTGGAAGGAGCCCAGAATAGGCAGGAGATAAGAAACCACAGAGAGAGGAAATGCTCCTGCAGAATCATTGAAGGGCAGGATGGAGAAGGAACTGCAAGAGACAATGAAGGTTACCGCAAGGGTACTATGGAAGGGGTATAAGAACAAAGATGATTGATTGAGTGTCCCAGATAACACATTACAAGCCCAAGTGGGCAAAAGGATTTGTTTTCAAAAGCTAGCATACAGCTGTGCAAAGCTCAAGGGGGAGGAGGGAAATGTACTGTTCCCTTTAACACTGATAGGAAAAAATAAAAGGCAAGTTGGGGAGACCGGGGTTGGCACAGTTTGGTTGGCACAGGACCAACCAGTGGCCAGGAGAGGGTGTTTGGGAGGTGGTGATCTCATGACAACAACCTTCCAAATGTAAATGGCAGTGTTGTGTTCCCAAATCCATAGCACACAACTTGTGTGCTTCTACTGCTGTTCTAGCAAAGCTATAAGGAGCAAAATATAGTGATACTGGAGAGGATATAATTTAAAAAAAAAAGGACAGAGCTAGATGAGTAGACACAGACTTACCCCAACAGCAGGCAGAAGGATGGGGAGAAAACAGAGGGAATATCTCCTGGCAGGAGGCTCATGTGTAGAAAGAATAAAAGAAACATTTACTTGTCTAGTGGGTTTTTTTCCTAACACAATTTTGATCTTTACAAGTAAGTGGTTGAAGTCCCATTGCTAGGAAGTGTTGATACCTTACTGGACAACAAAAATATTGAGAGAGGCTGGTCCATGCTCAGTTACAATTCATTCCAATGGTCAGCCTTAACACTGCAGCATTAAATTATGTCTTTGGAATCTTTGTCTTATCCCGCTGCTTGAATCTGTAAAACTGGCATTGAAAAGTTATCAGACAGTATACCCAATACCCTTCATCTCAAATATGCCATTTATATGTACAAAGATGTTTGTTTGTTCTAATTGCCAGTCTTGCTAATTTAAGCTGGGATCTGAAAGTCAAGCTGTGTTCTGGTGTATCACTAATCGTAAGCCTAACAAAGTGAAGAATATTATACAAACCTGCCCCTATACATCTCGAGATAAAGATATCTCAATTTTAATGTAATTATGCTTATTGTAACTCTAATAGCATTTTTACATTTTTTAAAGATGTTTCAGCTCTTGTATCATCTGCCAATGAGTGAAATTTCTTATTTTATATTACATAATATATGTCCCTTATTTTACAACATCTTGGTCAGAGACCATAATGGTAATGCCATAAGTCTATTTCCTATTTTACTTCAACATAACTCAGCTTTCCACAAAGGAATGCCATCCTATACTTGTTTTCAATGGGGCTTACTCCAAAATTAAGCGCACTCTAAGCACAGTAAGTCTTACCTTTTTTGTTAACTTAGAATCGGATCTGCATCAGAATGACAGTGGGCCTGCGAAAATGAGAGCTAGTTGTAGACGTTTTAAGGACATCGTACATTTAGTGAATTTAGGACTTGTCTGTTAGAGTTAATAAAATTTGAAAATTAAAAAAAAAAGTTTAAGGATAGCCATCAGTTAAACTGATACAGAGACTGTATCAATTGCAAATGTGAAACATTTATGTAACCATTAAGATTTAGTTTAATAAAATATATGTGATATTGTATTGTATGATTTAGTTCTTATCATTGCTAATGTACAGCTGCTGCATCTGCAGCTTGATAGTACATAATACTCATTACCTGTATTTCCTAAATTAATAAAAATCAAGTTATCTAAAAAAAATTAAACCAAGTATACCCTCTTAGATTACGTAAAATGCTGTGCTAAGCTATAAATTAACATGTTTTAGTGATCAGATTTGCACTCTTGTTTGAAGGAGTATGTGAAGTATCAGTGGGAAATTTTATTTAAATCAATGATTTTTGGTGTTTAAAATCATGATTTAAATCAATTATTTAAACTACTTTGATTTAAATCAGTCCATCCAACTGAGCCATTAACAATTATCTTTGAGAAGTCATGAAACACAGGACAGGTTCCAGATGACTGGAAAAAATGCAAATATAGTGCCATTGTATTAAAGGGAAATAAGGACCTCCTGGGGAATTACAGACCAGTAGGTTTAACTGCAGTATTCAATGGTAACTAAGCAAATACTTAAGCAATCAGTTTTAAAACATCTAGAAAATAATCAGGTGATGGATTGGCCAAAAACAAATTGTGTAAAACCAACCTAATAACTTTCTTTGACAAGGTAAGAAGCCTGGTGGTTGGGGGGAAAGCAGTAGGTATGAATTCTCTTCAGTTTAGTAAGAATTCTGATACTGTTTTGCATGATCTTCACATTAACCAACTAGGGAAATACAATCTAGATGGAGTCACTATGAAGTGGGTGCATAACTGTTTGGAAAACTTTCCAGAAATGAGTTATCAGTGGTTCACTGATCAGTCAAGCTGGAAAGGCATATTGAGTAGGGTCCCACAAGGATTAGTTCTGGATCTGGTTCTATTCAATATCTACATTAATGATTTAGATCATGGCATAGACAGTACACTTATACAGTTTGCTGATGATACTAGGAATGTGAACATGTAACCGGGTACACTGTTAACCAATGAGCCTGGGCTCAATGGTTAATGTGCATGGTTACAAAACTCAACCCCTCCCTATCCTCCAACGCTTCTGCCTCTGAAACATGCACTGCAGGCAAGGCAGGAGCCAGTGCTTGCAAGGGGCTGATTTAAAAGCTGGCTCCCCATATGTACCAGCTCTCAGAGTAAATTTCAGCAGTTACATGTTTATCTAAATAAATGCATTTTAACAACCCTTGCTGATACCAAGCTAGGTGGGGTTGCGAGTGCTTTAGAAGATAGATGAAAATTTAAAATGATCTGAAGTAAACCAGATGAAATTCAATAATGACAAATGCAAATTCACTTAAGAAGGAATAATCAGTTGCACACATATAAAATGAGATAAGACTACCTACAAAAAAGTACTGCAGAAAGGGATATGTGGGTCATAGTGGATCACAAGTTAAATACGATCCAGCAGTGTAAATCTGACACACAGTCAAAACGGTTACACAACTAGCAGTCTAATTGACCCAGATTTAATCTTTAGAGACATATTAGTAGATAATCTTTGTGTTTTGTGGGTTTACATTTAAATTATTAGAGGCTGAAAATGTAACCAAACATTTCCTGTCTATCGCTGTATTATGTTACTTTAGAGATCAAAAGGAGATATTAACATTCAAGTGAACTGTAAATGTAGCGATATCACTGTTTTCATTTCTCTTTGAAATACATAATAAAGTACCTGTAAAAGTAGGAGATGGGCCACTGCAATTTGTGAATCCATGTAGCTAATTGCTGGTGATGCTTAGGAAAGAGTAGGGATTTTAAAAGTTGTTTAAAATTGTAACCATGTAACTGCTAAAAATCCTAGCCGTTACATGCACTGTGGGCTCTGCAGTATAAAGCTTATCTATAATAAGCAGGCATCATTCCTGGGAGGCTTTGCTACCTTGGAGAAGCCCACTCCCATGCCAGTGTGTAACCTGGGGAGAAGCAGGGGTCGTTAAACATTTGCATCCCCAGAAAAGAGGCGATTACTTCAAAGCTAGGATAATTGCCTACTGTTCATCCAAGGTCTGCATGCTATCAAGTGGTTGCCCCAGAACTGCATTAAGGTCTTTTGGAACCTGATGCTTTCTTCTCACATCTGCTTAAGCTTCATCTGGTGAAGTCTAAGTCTCTCTCAAGACTGAGGTCTCCAGTTCCATTCTGGATCAACCTGATATTGGACATGGACCGTAGCCTGACGAACTGAATTTGGAAAGGACTCTTTGCAACCCAAAAGTTCACCAACTCTTATGAACCTGACCTAAGAACTCTGTACCTACTTGTATGTATAATCTTTTAAACAACACTCTTTTCTAATAAATGCTAGTTTAGTTAATAAAAATTGGCTGTAAGCCTGTATCTGGGTAAGATTTGAAATATTCATTCACCTGCTGTATAATGTGTCCAATCCTTTACACAACAGACAAGATTTTCAATAATTCTTCATGATATTTGACTTGGCTGTTTGGTTTGACTTGACTGTTTGGAGGGAAACTCAAGTCTGGTTTGCTTTAAGGAAACTGTATTTCTGACTTCTTGGTACCCAGTAAAGTATTGTCAAAGCTGTTTGGTTGCATACTTGGTGAATTGAAGTATAGGAATCAGTTTTGGAGATTGCTCAATTAAGGCAAACTGCAAAAAATGGAGCAGACAATCTCACCTTGGCCCTCCTGGATCCCCAGTCACAGTTACACTGTTATAAAAACAAACATCATTCTGGGAAGTATTAGCAGGAGTGTTGTAAACAAGACACAAGGTAATTCTTCCACCCTACTGCTGACTAGGTCTCAGTTGGAGTATTGTGTCCGGTTCTGGATGCCCCATTTCAGGATAGATGTGGACAAATTGGAAAAAGTTCAGAGTAGAACAAAAAATTATTAAAGATCTAGAAAACATGACCTATGAGGAAAAACAGAAAATAATATATTTGCTTAGTTTTGAGAAGAGAAGACTGAGAGACAGGTAGAACATAAGTGTTTTCAAGTACACAAAAAGTTGTTACACAGAGGAGGGGGGTAAAGTGTTCTCTTTTAACCTCTCAGGATAGGACAAAAAACAATAGACAAATTACAGCAGGGGTGGTTTAGGCTGGACATCAGGAAACACTTCCTGTCAGGGTAGTTAAAGCACTAGAATAAATTGCCTAAGGAGGTCTCTGTCACTGGAGATTTTTGAGACAAGGTTAGACAAACACGTGCCAGATAATATCAGGTCTAGATAATACTTAGACCTCCCATGAACACAGGAGACTGAACTAGATGACCTTTTGAGGTCCCTTCAATTTCTGTGCTTCTATTTTAATTATTTGTAATAATAAAATATTCCAGCTCCTTGCCTGCTTTGGTTGGCAGGTGATCACATTAATATAAAATCAATCTTTGACAAATCATCAAGTTAGACAATTTGTCAACAGTGCCTGGAACTTGTGCAAAGTTGAGGGTGCAAATTAATGGGAGAGTTGACTTCTCACAGTACGTATTTGGAGACCTGGTCTACACTTAAAAGCTTTGCTGGTATAGCTATGTTGGGTTAGGAATGTGGGTAGATGGAGGGGGAAACCATGACCCTAATCAATACCCTATGCCAGTAAAAGCCCTGGTGAGGATGTAGTTACACTGGTATATCTAGGAAATGGATATAAGCTTTCCCAGTAAGAGGACCCTGCTGGTACAAGCTGCTTCTCCACTTGGAGGATTTGTTGGTAAATAGGACCTCAGACATATAGAAGCTTGAAGGGTAAGAAAGAGATTTTAGTGTTTATAACCCAATGAGATGAATAGTTCACACAAATACGAAAGCCTCTTTTATCATAGGAAGTATGGATGCGGGAGCCTCTCACAGCAGGACCACTGCAATTCTATTGTTCATGGGCTGAAGCATGATTTCAGCAAACTATGCAAGGAAGCCACTACCCTAGCACCTGTTAAGCTCAGCTGCACTAAGATTCTCTGAACACCACTATATAACAGGGATTTGGGGATCGGGAAGGAGGAGAAAACTGGCTACTGGATTCCCTATGTATGGGCGGCGAGTTATATGGGCTCGTGGTGCCCATGCTCCAGCAATATTCAGAGCCGGGGGCCCTGCTCCACCACTATTTGGAGCTGGGTCTCTCCCCGAGCCCTGTGTGGAGCGGGCCCCGGCCCCCACCTGCCGGCGCGTCCTCCTCCCTGGCCCCAGAGCATCCCTGAGGAGAAAGAGGATTGTAACGGGGCGCCTGCAGCCCCACTGTGATGGAGCGCAGGGGCTCTGCCACTGGGCGGACCGCCCCTGCCCCCACACCCTTGCAGCACATGCGCACACTGCACACCAGACAGGAGCGATGGGATGCGGAGGCTTCGCCCGCCCACCTTCCCATGTTTAAAAAGCGAGCAGGCGCGGTGGGCCAGCCCCACCCCCGCACCTTTGCGGCGCATGCTCACGCCACGCGCCAGGTATTTTAAATGCCGGTGGCGCGGCAGACAAGGGGGAGGGAGTCCACTGGGGCCGGGGCCATGAGCTCAGGGAAGTGCCCACCCTCCTGCAGCAGCCGGGACCCGGCAGGCAACCTCGCGGGGCAGACGCCCAGAAGGAACAGGCAGCAGATGCTGGAGTGGTCTATACCCCCTCGATGGACAGAGGGGCGGCAGGGCCTGATCACAGACTCCAGCCCTGCTGCCCCGCAAACTGGAAGGCAGAAGCCAGGTAGGGGAGGGGAAGGGGGAAAAATAGGGGGAAGGGGTGCGAAAGGAAGGGGCTTGTGCTGAGGGGAGGGGTGAAGGTCAGGAAAAGAAAGGGGAAGGCACCAAGGGACAGCGTGGAGGAGAGACAAATGCCAGGGGGCCAAGTAGAGACAGTGAGGAAAAGGGCAGGAGGAGAGGTGTCAGTGGGAGGGGGACAGGGTGATGCTGGGAGAGGAGAGGGTAAGGGCATTGGGAGCTAGAGGGGGAGGAGGAGGTGCTGGGAGAAGGCTTGAAAGAAGGGGTGGGAATGAGGAAGGCGGGGATGGAGCAAGGCATGTGTGAGGGCACAGGGGCATGAGGGGAGCGGGGGCAGAGGGTGGTGGCATCAGGGAAAAAGGGGGCAGGGATAGTGAGGGAAGGGGGAGGCACCAGGAGGGTGCAGGGGTAAGGAAAGGTGCAGGTGCCAGGGGATTCTGGGGGTGAAGCAGAAGGGCAGACACCGGCAGGGGAGGGACCAGCACCAGAGGAGAGAGGCAGGGCAGGTGTGTAGAGGGAGGTGTTAGGATGAGGAGAGGGGATGAGGAGGGGTAGCTCACATGATCAGAGTGGGGCTACTGGAGGAGTGGGCACAGGGGGGAGAGAAGGGCTGGTGGAGGGGGTCAGGTCGCAGGAGGGCTGAGGGGAGTGAGAAGGGCAGGAGTCAGGACAGCAGAGGAGGGTGAGGAGTTGGGGGTAGCAGGCACCAGGGGAGCTTATGGAGCAAGGGAAGGAGACATGGCAGCAGAGAGAAAAGGTAGAGGTTTATAAGATATTTATTAATAACTTGGGTGCCACAGTGGCACATCCAAACAAGCCACATGAACTCAGTACTGGTGCACAACACAATTCATTCTGCTCATGGGAGGAAACTCTTAGGCTATGTCTACACTGGCGGCTTCTTGCGCAAGAACATCTTGCGCAAGGGTTCTTGTGCAAGTCTTGCTTAAGAACACATCCACACTGCCATGTGCGAGCTGCGCTTTTGCACAAGAGCATCCATGGCAGTGTGGACGCTCTCTTGCGCAAGAAATCCCTGCTGAGCGTCCACACTGCCCTCTTGCGCAAGAGAGCTTACACCTGTTAGAAAAGAGCATAGCTCTTGCGCAAGACGCCCTCTCTTACCATGCCGTACTGTAAATGTCCTTGCGCAAGAGCAGGCGGGCAGTGTGGATGCTCTGCAGGTTCTTGCGCAAGAATGGCTGTACTTGCACAAGAAGCCGCGAGTGTAGACATAGCCTTAGAGGGAACACTTCCCCCAGCCTCTCCAGCCCCAAGTTAATGTCACACACATTGGGTTAATGCAATTGCAGGATAGTTGCATGAGGTGGGTTTGGTGGGGGCCAAACTAATCCCTGTTGGTAGGAGGATGGTGGGAAAAGTCCTTCGAGAGGGGTGACATGACACCTTTTACTTCTGGTCATGTGTCCATCTTGCCCAGAGCGTGTTACCTCCAGAGACCTGGCTAATAGGGGTCAGGGGGCATGGCTAACGGGGCACCACCAAAAATTATACAAACCTGCTGCCCCGTCCCTATGTAGAAGGACTACAAGCAGAGTACAGGCTACTCCTATCTCCATGAGTGGTGTAGCACTACCAAACTTGAAACAGTTGATGTTGGCAAGGGCATGACAGGAGACATTTTTTCCTACAAGCCAGGACTAATTCTCAGTTCACACCTTGGCTGCTTGATCTGCATGCTGAGGTGCGAGGACAAGTTGTGGGCCACCAAGCTGTTCCCACCTCTCTGCTGTTTCAAGCTGTCTTCTTAGGGAGAGCTTGTCAAAATTTTTCAGCCAAATAATTCTATCAAAAATAAGCTCAACTAAAAACACAGTGTTATGAAAATAATTTAAATTTGAAAAAAGAAAAGAGGCTTTTCACTCTGTGAATCAGCAAAATAACTAAACTCTGCTCAGACTTTCCAAAAATTGCCTTTGGGCAGAGGCCAGCTGTAGTAAAAAATATAGAATTAAAGTAATCTATGCAGCTTTAGTTTGGTGCGTGTGCACACAACATGGTACTGTCTTACCAAACATCATACAGTGATAAACTGGTACCTTACCCTGGGTAACAGGCAGCATAGAAACAAGCTGCTTTGGAAGCAGAGCAGAGTGAGTTGAACCCTATCTAAATTTTTTTTTTTTTTTTAAAGTGCTGCTTTAAATGGAACTAGCTAAATCATTTGAACCAGCATAGTTTTAAATGGCTCATGCAGCCCATGTTAAAACTTTGTAGGTGCGTAGGCTACCATAGCAACAACCATGAGTGAATTAACCTTTGCTCTTTCCATCTAGGCTATGTCTTCTGAGAGTTCCAACACATAAATCTACCCCCTGGTTCTATCCTCATCTATGCATAAGCTACACTGTCTATTTCTGGGGGAATTCTGCACCAATAAAATAAAAATTCTGTCCACAATACTTTTAAGTTCTGCATATTTTATCTTTCAAAATAATTTTATCATGCCAGTTTCAATTATTTTGGTAATTTATTTCAAATTACCTCTCAGCAAATATATAACAAGACAATAAAAGAGACCTGGGAATTTATTTTTGACAAACAGATTCCTTACTAGGCATATAAACACAGAACTTGATGTATCTCTGTTGACAGCTCTCTTCCGTTTTGGCAAAACTAAATATTTTACATGTTTTGTTAGTCTTTAAAGTGCTACCAGTCTATTTGTTGTTTTTTAAGTTTTTCCTGTTACAGACTAACTCGGCTATCCTTTGGAAATATTTTAACAAAGTCATTTTACAAAAGTATGTTACACAAAAGTATTGTAACAACCTGGCTTAAGAGGGCACTAGCATCCTTCTGGACCATTCTGTGTTTGACATATTTTGTCCAAGTTCAATCTTCTGTATGTACTGTAAGATTTTTGGGTCACACCACTATAGCAGACTGGGGGAGTTAGTGAATTAACAGTAGTTTAGTTGAAAAATAGATGGTGGTTAGTATGGAGAAGAAAAGGCCAGAGTAGAGTAGGTGTGACTGTGGGGGCTGGAACATATACAGTCACCAGTCAACACCCTTTTGTCCCTGGAAGTTGTATGTGCACCCATATGCCAGACACAGGTGGGACAGCTCTGGGGAAGTGCAGTGGTAGGTGATGGTGGTGGGTTCGGGATGGCAGAAAATATTAAAGTGAAGGCAATGTCACTAAGGTCAGACATGCACAGAGTGGAATTCAGCATAATCAATATAAATAATGTAGCATCCAAGATCAACACAGTGTCAATAAATTACACCCACAGAAAAACTACACCACTGAGGAGCTGGTATTAAAAAAATCAGTGTAGAGAGGCACTTACATCAGCGGGAGCCAAATTTAAATGAAGACACTTCACAGACAGCTAGACATAAGATGCGTCGTGTCGACCTAACCATGTAGTGTAGACCAGGCCATGGACACTAACTGTCTCTCAGGCCACATCTATACTACAGGCACTAAATAGCAGAGCTACAATGCATTCACTGTGCCACTGTAATCTCTTAGTGTAGCAGTAGACTACAGTGACTGAAGGGATTTTCCTGTTGCTATAGGAACTCCAGCTTCAGCAATGGTAGTTAGGTCAACAGAAGCATTCTTGCTTCAACCTAACTGCACCTACACCAACAGTTAGGCTGGCATAGTGATGGTGATCTGGAGCACAGTAGCTATGTCAACTTAGGTTTTAAGTGAAGAGCACACTTCACTTCTAGTACTCAAGAGTCTTTCCCTGGGTTAATGGTCTAGCTGTTGGCTAGAGCTCAAGCTAAATGAGTATAAGGAGAACATACAGCGATCATGCTTGATTCAAATTAGAATATTTGGCTATTTTAGTAGCCCGCTCTGTTGAGAATAAGCAAATGGCATTTTTCCAATATATAATTAATCCACATATGGCTACAGGATTCCGCCAATGGGAAATTTCAAATTTCTGCTGCATATCTTGGAGCAAAAGGACTCTTGACAACTGCTGTTGGTATTTTTAAATAAATTACCAACAGCACTACAACTATGTATTTTCCCTAACCCCATTCTGAGGAAGAGCTGCACAATTTTTATTAACACTTAAAAAAATCAGATGAAGGCAAAAAGCAACAATGGAATCTTTCAGCCCAAACTATTAGTTCCACAAAACCACTGGCAACTGAAAACAGGAGCAGACTTACAATAAAAAGTGGTAAGCCAAGTCAGCAAACTTAACTAGAAGTATCACTATCAGGCAGGCCTATAATTAGCATCCTACCACATCCACAGTCCATTTTGTTCAATTTCATGGCCAGGGGTTTTAATTAGGGATTAAAAAGTTATTTAAAAAGGTAACCATGTAACCACTAAAAATCTTAGTGGTTACATGGCTACATGTGCTGCGGGCTCTGCTGTATAAAGCTTAGCTTTATATTGCAGAGCCTGCATTGAAGCCTCCATGGGAGCAAGACCACCAGCCACTGCCAGTCTCACTCCCAGGGTATCACAGCACATAACAGTTCGAGCCACAGACCATCCGGCTTGGAAGGTAGGGGAGGAGCCATTGAGCTTCCTGCAGCCAGGAGAGATCCCAGAGATGGGGCTGACCTCCTGCAAGAATGGCCCCAGTAGAGGAAAAGGAAATCTTGTCTCTCTCCATCCCCAATCTGGATTAGCAGCTGGACCACTGTGCAAGGTAGGAGCCCCTGACTGCATGCCAGAATGCATGGAGGAAATCAGATTTCACAGTCCAGAATGTGTTTTTCATGGCTGTGAATTTGGTAAGGCCCTACCTATAACAATACTGTATGGTAAGTGGGCATAGTGCTTAAAGTAAATCAACATTAACAGATCTGCCACAGGAGATTTACAATCTATATAAGGCATTAAGGCCCTGATCCTGAAATGAGTTCTGCACAGGAAGAACTCTGTGCTTACACAAAGCTTATTGCATGCTCAGGGCTTAAAAACAAGAAGAAATAATATGCCAAGAGTAAAATGAGAGAATGGGAAGTAGAGAATTACAACAGAGCAAGATCATAAGATATGATTTCTCTTTATATATATATATATCACTTGCTAGTTTCTAAATTTAACTTAAAATAATAAAGTTGCAGACAACAGCCAGATGAAAGGTTGGGGCATTTTACATGTAATTCTACAATTAAAATGAACTACATGAAGATTTTGCATTTTCTAAAACATGACTTGAGTATTTTTTGGAAAATTGACATAACTTAGTATTGCTTATCACTTTTCAGTAAAAGAATATTATTTGTTGTGAGTGTTGGTAAAAACTAAAAGATATTAAGAAAAATAAATTTTATATTGCAAAGACAGCATGTTAAACTGACTCTCCTGGCCATTATAACAGAAAGAATGATACAATATATGATTTTATATGACTGTCAAAAGTAACCGCTACCATACAATGCCCTTAGATATCAGCAGCCCTGCATAGCAGCACAACAGGAAAAATGTTCAGTCTTAGTTCCCTTTATATCTTGTAGATTTTTAGCTAGCTGTTATTAAAAAAAAAAGTTAGGATATGACCAAATAGGCTTTAAAATGAACATTTATTTTAGAATGAAAATTTGCTTTATATCACTTACCCAAGAACTAGTTCAGGCCTGGACTGAGGGCTGATAAAGGTCAGCACAAAACTTAATATGATACAATTCCTCTCCAAATAGTAAAATACTGATTATATTGTACTAAACACTACAGAAGCTGACTCCTCATTAAAATTTAATAGTCACTTCATAACTCAAAACAGAGAGTTTACATTTACATTAAAATGGGGGAAAGAGAGGCCTGTGGATGGCAAATAAATCAACTCAAAATATAAATTACTAGGCTCTACCAAACTGTTTTCAATGGGTCTTATCTGTTTCCACTTATATTAAGAAAAGCTTTTGGTAAAGATATTAATAATTAATTTGGCAACACCTCATAGAAACAGAAGACCAATTGCTCATCAACAGCAGATGGGGTATTGAATAAGATTTTGGCAAGTGAACCTCTTTTTTCATTGCAAATAGCCACACTATTAGCTATTTTATTCACTGAACAAACAAACAAAAATCAGTGACATGAAGATGATTCCCCCTTCATCTTCACAATGTCAGGTAGGCCCCTAAGACTAGATAGAGGTAACAAGTGCATCCTTCAATCCCAGCCCCTCATCTACTGCTGTGTTCTGGGGGAATAAAGCAGCAGATCCCCCGTTCCCCCTTTGGGGGCCAAGGGATTGCTGCATAGGAAACAGATGCCAAAGGACTGAATGCCTGGATTATGAATTATAACCTCCCCCTCCTCAGACACCTTCTCGACGGGGAAGATCTCAGGGTGAAATTCCCAGCCTAGCATGAGAGCCGAACTACCCACCAAGCACCTAGTCATCACCCTCCCCACTTTCCTGACCCTCCCCATTCCCGTGCCCGCTTTTACCGAACCCCCACCGCAGTGCCTAGCAAATCACCCCGCCCTTAGTTACCTCATCCCACTGCCCCAGCTATACCTAGCCAGCCCTTCATTACTCCATCCCACTGCCCCAGCTATACCTAGCCAGCCCTTCATTACTCCATCCCACTGCCCCAGCTATACCTAGCCAGCGCCCTTCATTACCCCCTCCCAGCAACCCCGCCGCCTTCAGCCAGCCCCGCCCAACAACCCCCCGCGCCGCCCTCACCGTGAAGGGAGTGTCCCCGACGCTGCCCACCGAGTAGCAGTTGTCGCCGGGGTTGACGGCCCCGGTGAGCACCTGGTGCAGATGCATGGCGGCCCTGCGGGCTGCGACGGCCCGGGCTCGCTGCTCTCCGGGGCCGGCAGAGCTATGCGGCGCGGCGCGGCTCGGCGCAGACCTTGCCGGCGCCGCGCAAGACCCGGATGGCTCCCTCCCGCCGCACCGAACGGGAACCCACCCACCCGCGCGCGCTCGCGAGTCCGCTGAGGGAGATGTGGCGCGCGCGCGCACCCCAGGTGAGCGGCTGCGCGTCCGGCGCACTCGCCGGCGGGCGTGGGTGGGGGCACAGGGCCGTGGCGCGCGCGTGTGCGCGCGCGCCTGCAGGGCGCTGTGGGAGCGGGAGGAGGAAGGAGTAGCGGAGTGCATGGGACCGCCCGCCCCCCTGCGCGTGCGTGTCGTGTCGTGTCGTGTCGTGCGGCGGGGATCGCCCTTCTCCATGGGGTACAGGCTCGTCCCGCGCCGGTCTGAGCGGAGCGCTCGCCCGACCCACAGGGCAGACGGAGGGACCCGTGTGAATGGCGATACCCAGCGCGTACGGACTCGGGGCCCAAAAGTCAGGGCTGCAAAGAGCGGAGTTAGGGAGAAACCTCCGTGCAGCAATTGGCTCAGAGGAGAAATCGAGTCTCTCTCTCTCTCTCCCCAAATCCTAGGCAGTGGGAGGGATATTTTTCTGCAATTATCAGAAATGCCGAGACTCGGTTAAAAAGAAAAACAGAATGAGCCGGGAGAAAAGTGAGACAATCTGCTTCTGAAGTAGAAAAGGGCATTTTAACAACGGGGCATAAAATCCGTGGTCAGAGCTTTGATTTACTGTGTGCTTTGTACAGGCCTCTTGTTTGCACTACTGTTCCTCTTTATACAGCTTGGGATGCCACTAAAATATTTGTGTTGCTAAATTTGACAACAAAGCCAAACACCCTTGCCTTTGCTTCCCCCAGAGACCCCACTTCCTCCTCCTCCTTCCTCCACAAGTGTATGTAGTCCTCTGGAAAGCATAAGCTTACTCTTTGAATTGAACACCTCGTACATGAGTGCCTCCTGTGCTGTATCCAGGGGTGGGAATACCTGCAGAGTATGTGTGGAAAAACTAAGCAGCCGTTTCATATTTCCAGTACTTATGTGCAGCATGCATTTAATCATTGAGTGGTTTAAGTTGCAGCTAGCTGTTGTTGATCTCAAGAATGAGACTAGTAGTAATAGGAAAGGTTATTGTTTTCTGTGTCAGTGAGACACATGTATCATGGTGTATCTATAGTGGGGGGTAGAGGACTCCATATTTCTCTTTTAAGTGCTCACACTCTATAGTTCCATTAACTGGGACTAGGAAGAAAAGAGCAATGTTTTGGAGTGGTATTAGTTGCGGTTTCAGAGGGGAATCAGGGTATGTCTACATTACCAGGTTTTGTTGCCTAAAACTGTCTTTTGTCAACAAAACAGCAGGGCTGTGTCTACACTGGAGGGTTCTTGTGCAAGAACCTGCAGAGCGTCCACACTGCCCGCCTGCTCTTGCTCAAGAAGATTTACAGTATGGTGTCAGAAGACAGGGCTTTTTGCGCAAGAGCTACGCTCTTTTCTAAGAAGTGTAAGCCATTTTGCGCAAGAGGGCAGTGTGGACGCACGGCAGGGGCTTCTTGCACAAGAACTGGCCTCTGGGGAAAAAATACAGGTGGCCTCTCCGACACTCTGTACACGCAATCACAACTTGCTGGTTCCCCCTAGCCGGCCCCCCCCCCCGCCTTAAAGACACAGGCACCCGGCGGAGCCGCGCAGTACATGCAGCCTGGGTAGCAGCCAGAGGGAGTCATGACAGCCACCCAGCCACCGCAACGTCCCGCAGGCCGCACCCAGGAGCCACCCCAGAGCATCCAGCAGGCCCACAGGGGCACCAAGCAGTAGGCCCCATGCTGAGGCACCACCGAGGTCGAGGCCCTACTGGACCTCTGGGGCCAGGAGGGCATCTTCTGGGACCCCAAGTCCAGGAGGCGAAATGCGGACATCTTTGGCCAGATGGCCCAGGCGCTGGCCACAAAAGGACACCCGGCCCAGACCCTCGAACGGGTCTGGGCCAAGGTCAAAGACCTGCGCCTCACGTATGTGCGGGCCAGTGAGCGTGGGGAGGAGCCGGAGCCGCCGCCTGCCCCCACTACCACTGCCTGAACATCAACCTGGGGGACACAGGGGCCGAGGCCCTGCAGGCGCGGGTCAACTTGGCGGTGGCCAGTCCAGTGGTTCAGCCGCCGGACCCGGAGGAGGAGTTGGACGGCAGCCAGATCCCACCGGCCCAGCCCAGCCCAGCAGCCAGGATGTGTCCCGGGCCTCCTCGGAGGCTGGCGAGGGATCTTCCGGTGAGTGTCACAGTTGCAACGCATAAGGGTGGAGGGGGCGGCACACAACTCCACCTGGCCATGCAGCACGTGCAACCTCGTGCAGCCAGACGGAGTGGCATGCAGATGCAGCAGGCAGCCCCAGCACACACCCGGGACCCCGAGGGTCATGCACGCCCAGCCTGGGCGGGGGGGCATTCCGGCCAGGTGCAGCCCAGCCCCAAGGGCGCAGCCCTGACCCCACGTAGCCCGAGGGATGCTGCACACAGCACGCCACCACGGCCGCCCATGGGACACGGTAGCTGCCCCAGGCGAAAGCACGACGGCCCCCCCCGCACCTTTGGCCCCCCCCCAGGGGCCCCTGGGCCGCCTCAGGCCCCCCTGCTCATCCCAAGGGAATCCCTCCATGCTGTCCGCACCTGTCCCCAGGCATCGTGGCACATTTGGTGCGGGGAGGAGGTCACGGGGCACCCAGAACACCATGGGGCAGAGCTCACTGACCACCTCGCTGTTGTCTGCTTCCCCTGCAGCGGGACCCCCTGCCAGCAAGGGATCCTCCAGCCCTGTCCTGCTGGAGCCGAGGAGCCAGGGCCCGTCACTGTGCTCCCGGGACCGCCACCGCCTGCTCCACTGTCTCGTCTGTGTGATTGAGCACATTGCGTGCTCACTTGCTGCTACGATCTGCGCAGACAAGGCGTGGCAGGAGCGGGTGTGGGGCCAGTACCTGGAGCGCTGTGACCACATGTGTGCCCTCCTGAGCACTATTGTGGAGCGCACGGGCCCTGCACTGCAACACAGCGTGGCCGGGCCCTCCCCCCCCCCCCCCCCCCCCGCTGCGCCCCATGGCGTACCCAGCCTTCCCCCTGCCTCCCCTCCGGCGTGCCCATGCCCCCTCCCGTGGCCCCCCGACCTCAGCACCTCTTGATGCAGCCCACCCCAATCCAGCATGAGGGGCACCCGGGACCCCTGCACTGGGACCATGAGGCCCTCCCTGGCTGGAGCCCTCCTCTCGAGCTCCCAGTTGAGAGCCTCCTCCCTCCCCACAGCCCACCCCTTTCCTCTCGTAAATAAACAACCATCACATGTTACCCGAGTGTGTGCTATTTATTGGGAGGTGAGGGAAGGGTTGGTGATGGGAGCGGGAAGTGGGGACACAGAGGGAGCCCCGCGGTCGGAGGGGTAGGCGCGTAGCACCCGGAGGGCTTCCCGGATCTGCACCCCGTCGCAGTTGGCCTGCCGGGTGGCTGTCCGAGGCTGCTGGTAGGCCTGGCCCTCACCTGCCATCCAACCCCGGGAAGATGTTCTTGCGCAAGGAGCCGCCAGTGTAGACATAGCCCAAGAGTGCTCACACTGCAATGTGACTTTTGTCAGGAATAAACACCCACTTTTGGTGACAAAAAACTTCCACTTCTATGAGTTGCTATTTTCTTTTGTACTCCTGAGGGATGTAAAATTTTATTTGGCTAATCGAATAGTTGGTGCAATTTGCATCGACTATTTGATTAGTCAATAAGGGCACTTACCCCTTTCAAGCGTAGCAATGGCCCCAATGCTGCACGCAGCATTTAAAAGCAGCAGCGCCTCATGAAGCCTGGGGTCTGGCCCCAGGCTCCATGTGGCGCTGCCACTTTGAAGCACCACTTCCTCTTCCCACCCCCTTGCCACCTCTTTCTTATACAGGCAGCTGGGGGGGGAGAGGAAGCAACTAGTCAACTAGCCTGTTGACTATCCTATAAGCATTTGCTTATAGCAGTGGTCACCAACCAGTAGATCGTGATCTACTGGTAGAGCTTGGAGCCCATGACAGGTGATCCTGACTGGTTTGGCCAAGTGCCAGCGCGTCAGCTGCCCCTCCCCCCACTGCTGCTAATCTCCTGCCCTTTGCCTTGGAGTTCCCCTCTCCCTGCGGAGCCTCCTGCTTGCTGTGCAGGACAGGGGAGGGAGAGGAAGGGTGCTAATGTCAAGATGCCCCCACCCACTCTGTATCCTGTCTCTACAGAGCACAGAGGGGGCACAACAGGACTTGGGATGGAGTTTGCTGGCTGCTTTTGGGAGTGGTGCAGGGCCAGGGCTGGGGTGAGCCTGCCTTAGTCCCACTGCACCACCACCTAGGAGCCACCTGAGGTAAGCAGTGCCCAGTTGGAGCCCACATCCCAAACTCTTAACCCAGCCATGAACCCCCTCCTGTACCCCAAGCCCTGAGTACCCCTGCATCCAAATGCTGTCCCAGAGCCTGCACCTAGAACCCCTCCTACATCCCAACTGCCAGCCCCAAGAGCAGCTCAGAGCCCCTCTCACACTCCAGATCCCTTAATCCAAGACCAAAATCTGCACCCCAACCCTCTGCCCCAGCCTGGTGAAAGTGAGTGAGGATGGGCAAGAGAGGGAGAATGGAGTGAGCAGAGGTGGGGCCTCAGAAAAGGGAAGAGGAGGAGGCGGGCTACGGTATTTATAGTTGAGGTAGATCTTGGATTGCACTTAAATTCAAAAAATGATCTCATGCTTAAAAAGGTTGGAGACAACTGGCTTATAGGACAGTCATTCACATCCCTAGCCCTCCCTTTGTTGTTGACAAAGAGTGTGGACTCTGCTGTATGTTTTGTCAACAGAACTGGTTTCCACCAGTATCCCACAATGCCTGCCCTGATAGTTTTGCTCAGTTTTTTTTTTTTTTATCTCTGGTGCCCTGCCAGCATGTGTCCCTCCCCTTTCAAAGTTCTAGGAAATATTTGACAGCTGCTCCATTTGGGGAAGAAAGAAAGAAAAAATTATTGTAAATCTCCTGTTCTGCCCTGCACTAGGAACACAGCAGCAGGCAGACTGCTGTTGCATGGAGAGATGGCAGATTACTGTGCTGCTTCGACATTCCTCAGCAGAAAAAGCTTACAGAGTTAATCGTGATTCTGCTCCAGGCAGCAGAGGAGAATTTGGAGGTAATCCCAAAATGCGCAGGGCTCAGCTCTACCTTCCCTCAAGACAGCACTGTGGAATACATATCAGTCGTGCATTGCTCACACTGTTGATGATAGTGCCCCCAAAGTGGACATGATCCCTCTACAGAGGGAGCAAGTGTGAACACCCTCTGGTGATTTTTTTTGTTTTGTTGACTTTTGAGTGTCCACATAATCTGTCAACAGAGTTGATAGTGTAGACGTTCCCTCAGTTTTATTAAACAAGGAAGAATTGTTTTGCATCAATTTCAGTGAAGTATAAAAGACAAGAATTCCACTGGTACCTTAGCTCTTGTAGGTATATTTCTATCAGTGTATTTGTAATGGACAGACCTGTTTACAAAAGGCTTGCAAAGTAAATTACTCAGGGCTGAAACAACTTTAAGAATGTGAGGAATGCTGCATTTTGGAAGAAGAAAAATAACCACTAATGAACTATAAACTATTTAGGTGAATAGCCATTGCATAATCCACAAAGATTTAAGGAGATACTGTAAGGTTGTCTTTACTCTGAACAAAAATAGGTCTGTGATACACTGCCAATGCAATACCACCAGTGGTAGCAACAGTTGGAGCTGAAATGTAGTTAGGGCTCAGGCATTTTTACCACTATATTGTCCAATCCTCAGGTGCTTAAATAAAATTCCTATGCAAGTAAAGGTGCATTTTCCAGAGAAAGGACTGCCAGATTGCACCCTGGCACTTTGTTGCTTTCTTCAAAAAAGATTTTATTACACCTTAATTGAATATATAACTTTAATTGTGTTAATATACAGATAAATCAAGCTCTTGTTTTCAGTGACTTATTAACAAAGCAAATTCAGATGGAAAAACATTGCTATTAATCACTCTAGGCACTTCAATGGCAGTAGTCTTGGATCCTGAATATTTGAAGTCAGTGGAAGTTTTTGTCAGATCTCAAAGGAAATATGATCATGCCCTTACCTATGCTGCATAAATTTGGTGTGATAGCATGCTAGGAAAGCCAAAGAATAGTTATCCAAATGCAAAATTGTTACTAGTGGTGCACACAGTTTGTTCTATCACTATTGTATTGCACTTGCTCTGATCAAGGCTCTCTCCCACTATATACATGCTACTAAAATTGATGCATTTTTTTAAATTTTATTTTAGTGAAGTGCTAACGTAAATTAGCTATTTAAATTCTCAAGTGGTGTTTCTGCCTAGAAGTCAATGGAGCCATGTCATCTGACACCAGCTGAGGCTCTCACCATTCATGGAGAATTAATACATTTAGCCATGCCATGTAGTGGAGTTATATGAAAACAGTGTCGCCTGAAGAAAACACGAAAAATTCAGTAAAGCCAACAGTTGCAGCTTTTGATGCAATTTCAGAGAGCACCTCCAGAGCAGGTCATACCATCCTATACAATTGGATGCAATTAGTGAAAGAATTGGTTTGGAGCCCAGTCTTCTATTTATTTAATGATACTAAGGTTGCCAGTAATTGTTGCTCATATGCCAAATCTTCTCTCAATGTTTTATTGGACAACTTGGTGAGAAACCACCTTTTCAAAATGCTTGCCCTTTTTGAAGTTCTCATGTATCCTTTTAGGTGACACGTTGTTGAAAGGCATTTCTGGTTCCTGATTCTTCCTCACCTTGCTAAAGAAGCTTCCATTATCTCAAAAGTCAAGGTAAAATAAGTTGTATTCCAAAATCCCTTTGAATCTTTGCCTTTCTGACAGCTTTACTCTGTAATTTCTGTCATACAAGAGTTTGACAGATGATTCAAACCTACCCTCCACAAAGTTGGATAATGACAAGGCTGAAATAATTTTAAAAATATGTCCTGCCAGATTGAGACAATAACTAATGCTTTCTCTAAGACAATCCAAAGAGACAAAACCACTGGACTTACAGCTACTTTTAGGTATTTCTCATCTGGAATGCTAATTGGAGGCTATTCAGGTCAGTCCTTATTAGCCTAGGTAAACTGGGTGAGATAAACTACAAATGGGATTATAATGCTTTTTTCAGCAAAGTTACCTTGCAGTAAAACAAAAGTGCAGGTAGCTTTGGAAGAGTACAGATGTGGTCAGTGTCTTCTATGAACAAGAAATTATTCACAATTATCTAGGGACTGAAACATTTTCAGATCTCGACTGAAAACCAGGGTTTTGTTTGTCTGGGGTTTTTGTTTGTTGTTGTTGTTTTTGGCTAGTACTCTGCCACTATCCTAAAGTCTGAACAGTGTCCTTTGCCACTCCGCTGCTGGCAATTTGTATACAGTCCAGTGAGTGTTTTATGCTTTGAGTTACAATAAAACATCTAAATAAGGCATAATTGCATCTTTCCAAAGATTTTTATTCTTCCCAGCTTGATCAATTTCTCCCCCCCCCCCCCACCCCCACTCCAGCTCTAGTCTACTCATTGTGGAAGAGATTCTCTGCCTTGTGCAATTCCCATGAGTGGTACAAAGTGAGTGTCAAATTCCTGCATGGGCGTCATATCCTTTGCCACCATGACAGCTATACACTTCCCACCCTGCAGCTCCTGGAGTTGGAGGGGAGAGGCTGAAACATGATGCACTCCAGCAGCTTCTAGCTGACAGATATTGCTACGGTTCCAGCTAGTTTGTGTTGGAGCATCCCCCAAGCTCATTATCTTAATGTTCCTGGGAACAATAGGTACTTCTGCCCACTCCCAAATAAAAATATTTGAGGCTCCATTAATCTATTTATGGCTACTAAACATCTTGCATCTTCTTTATTAAGAAAGAATACATAAGCTCAAGTGTCTCGCTCTGAGTTTATAAATAGTTTTAAACCTAATATCCTAAGACAATCTCTGCTTAATACTTTTGGAAATCTGGAAGGGGTTGATTCTGGTCAATCTTTGTAGGTGTCCTTCTGTTGTGACTGTTTGTTTTGTAGAATTTATATTTAATCTTGTAGGATCTGGCCTAATTACCAGTTGGAAGAAAAAAGAACTGTAGCTTAGAGTTAAAATCCAGTTCAGGAAGAAACCAAAATATACTTCAGTCTTCGCTGCAGTGAGTTTTACCATACTTTTTAACTTGTATAATACTTTACTCTGAATCATACTAGAAATATCATTAATTTTTTTCTGGAATGTTTAGATTCTTTAGTATGTCCATCTACACTGTTGACTGATCTGTATCTTAAACTGTAAATAAAATGTTCTCCTCACTCCATCCCAACCTACTGTCACTATGGCTGTCCTTTAGTAAATAGTCATGCCCCAGTCTTGCAGTCTGGATTAAGACTATTTTAACTGAAATAGGACTTCTTCTATGGTAAATATTAATCATACGAGTAAAAGTAACAGTAAAATTTCAAAAGCAGTCACTGTTGACCTAACTCTGCTCCTAATGAAGTTTAAAGGAAAACCATTTGTCAATTGATTTTTGATTGGAACAGAGGGCAATGTTGGGTGCTTTTGAAAATCTTTCAGTTAGTGAATAAATGATCAATTATTCATCTAGTTTCCAAGAGTGTATTTTGTTACAATTCTCAAACAGGCTTCTCTTTTTTGAGTTATTACTTGTCCAGCATTGTTTATCTTTTCAGGATGTCAGAGGGATAGCATCTATTTCTTCTCCAGAGGGAGAGAACACTATTGGCACTTCTGCTGCTATTACTGACTATTAGCAAATTTTCCTCTGACAGGCCACTTAATTGACCCCGAAGTTTGTGTTTTTTTAAATAGCATTAACTTGGTTAGCCACAGAAGTATTCTCTTCCATCATGCATTCAAATGACTGCTGCATTTAGGGTCCTAATCTTTGTTTTTATTTACAGTTTATTTACAGTACATCACTAGCCTTGAGCTCCTGGGTAGTATCCCTTAAACAGAAGCTTTCACAAAGAGAGCAATCATCACTATAGTAAGAGGATAGTAAAGCAGTGAGAAGTATTTCCATGACCTAACCTACAAAATATAGGCATTCTTTAGCAAATATCTATTTAATTGAGGTATTGTACTACAGTTTTCCTTTCCATGTAAAAATAGAATGTGCCTATGTTCTAAAATGTGTAGATCTCTTAAAGACAAATGACATACTGCTGAGCATTCTTCAGGTTTGTTGTGGTTCACAACTCTCCCAACATACTGTCATATTTTACATTATTCATAACCATTAGCTTATTACAAGTGTTCTGGGCCAAATTCATTACTACTGTTACCTAACTGACTTCAGTGAAGATATGCCAAAAATGGTCTTAGCTCTTTACTGATAAAGGTGCAGGGAATGAGACAAATATTGACTTTGGTGATATTCTATGACGGGTTGAACCTATCTAGAGGTCAATATTGTCTAGCAGCATTACCACTATATTGCATATGCCAAAACCCAAAACTACTGCCATTGAAGTGCCTAGAGTGATTAATGGCAATGTTTTTCCATCTGAATTTGCTTTGCTAGTAGGTCACTGAAAACATGAGCTTGATTTATCTGTATATTAACATGATTAACATTATATATTAAGTTAGGGTGCAATAAAATCTTTTTTGAAGAAAGCAACAAAGTGCCAGGGTGGTATCTGGCAGTCCTTTCTCTGGAAAATGCACCTTTACTTGCATAGGAATTTTATTTAAGCACCTGAGGATTGGACAATATAGTGGTAAAAGCAGGGATGTTTCCACTGCTTACTGGGCTCTTAGAAGACATTTAGGGGTAAATTAGAACTAAATAACAGCACAGAACACTAAGGCTACATCTACACTGCAAGGTTTTTGCGCAAAAACCTGTGGAGCGTCCACACCTCAAATGCGCTTTTGCGCAAGGAAATCAAGAGTAAAACGGCAGAACAGAGGGCTTTTTCCACCGTAGGTAAACCTCCTTTTACGAGGCATAACTCCCTTTTGCGCAAGAGTTCTTGCACAAAAAGGCAAGTGTGGACGCTCCAGAGGGAAAAAGCACAGGTGGACGCTTTCTTGTGCAAAAGCACATTACTTTTGCGATGTGCTTTGAGGTGTGGACGTGCTCTTGTGCAAGAAGTTTTTTGCACAAAAAACTCTTGCGCAAAAGGCTTCTTGCGCAAGAAGCATGTAGTATAGACGTAGCTTAGGAGCCAAGACTGGTGGCTGTAAACAAACTTTATGGGACTGCAGGAAACTTAGATAAGTGGGCATCCGACTAACTAAAATTGTGCCGGACCACAGATGTTGCAGGACCACAGGGTGCCAGACCAGAGAGGTTCAACCTATAATTATTATTCACATTGTAGTGGTAACCAGGAGCCCAAGTCATGAACCAAGACCCCATTGTGCAAGATACCGTACAAACAGAGCAAAAGGTGGCCATCAAAACAACCTTTTAAGATTATTTTATAAGAGCTCTGTGTTGCCAGCGTTCTCTATTCACCAAGGAAGACCCAGTCCTTGATATTAGGATACACACCTGGCAAGGACAGTTATTTCTTTCATGCTCCTGAAAACTTTACTATTCAGGTTATTTCCTACCTTTCATATTTTTTTTTCCTTATTCTGTATTTGAAACAAAGGTAGTATAATGTAACCAACCACCTTTAGATGCACCAGTTTCCTCATTTCAGAACAAGAAAGCTCGTTATTATGAGGATTTGAAAAAAATATGTTGGTTCTAATGTCATGTTCAACTCTTAGAGGCAGATATTTGTGAACAACATGTTTTTATCAAAGAAGTAGAGGAGAGTGAGAACATTGGAAAACATGAGATCTATGTTTTTTAAAAAAAAAAAAAGGAATCTGGGTTTGTGTTCATCCTTCTCTCCCCCTCTATTATCACACTTAGTTAAACCAGACTGAAGGATGATGTGACTGGCTTAGATATTTTAGCACTAACTTGTCTGGTTGCTGGATTTAAGGCACTTAATCCAAAGCGTTAACAAAAGTAGTTTTCTTCTATAGTTAAGGTGGGCCCTGTAGGTTGCCACCAGTGCCACTTTATTTTTCCACATGTCAATCTCACATAAAACTTGAGGCTTTCATTTTCCTGAACAGATAATGATACTCCTTCATACTCACAAATGCATGTGGAGACTCTTCCCCTAAGCTACTCCACATGAGAGCATTCTCACAGATATCACTGATTGGTATGCAGTGATGCAACAGTGTCAGTCCCAAGATATTAGAAACAGATGGGTAAGTATGTATTTTCATCTGGATAAACTTAGATAGAAGTTGACCCAGCCAAAGATACCTCACCCACCTTGTCTCTTTTATATCACTAATATATAGTGATTCCCCAGGTGCAACTATATCTGGGTGGTAAGAGAGCAATGCCAAAGTAAACCTAATTTTGGAGTCTTAGTGTTGTTCAGTAAGACCTTGGACCTTGATAGGACTAGTTAATTTTTAATCCTATGGTTCTGCCTAGGTTGATCCTGTGTGTTCTTTCTCTGTATTGCATGCTTTTGTTACACACAAGTGCAGTGTTCAAAAGTGCACATTCTTCCAGTATCAAACACATTGAAACAGCCCATATGCAATAGGAAGAGTTGCTGAATTGATAACAACATTTTATTCCCCCCTTGTCTCACCACAAATAGAAAAATTCAACATTGTACGTGTTGGTGCACTGTTCATTTGTGGATCTCATCTTATCCAACTTTGTCAAGCCCTTTAAAACTGGAAGTGCAAGCCTGTGATGACCTGGATGTAAAATAAGGGATTCTGAGTAAAATTACCTCTATGGTCAGTTTTCTTGACTGGCCTAAATTATGGTTTAATGGAATGACAAATTGTTGTATTACTGTTTGCATACAAATATCTTTACTGACAAATGCACCTCTCCATATAATTTATTTTGTATGAGACTATGTCTTGGAGAAATGAGGCATTAAGGGGAAATGTTTCATGAATTGACCCTAAAAAGATCTCTTAAAAAAGCTCTTTAAAAAGCCTCATGCATTCATGGAAACCAAAATGAAACCAAGTCTCATCATGCTCTAGTAAGGATTTAAATTGTACATCTCTGAAAGGCAGGCATCTTCTGTCCTTAGGAGATAAAGAAAGCTATTGCAAAGGTTTATTTATAGCTTAGGCTTGTATCCAAGAACTAAAGGAGACCAGAATGAGCCTTCCTGTCATCAACATACTATCACACCATTTTCAGGCCGAGGCTAGATCTTCATTGCTGATTGCCCTATTATAACTAACTATAGCAACACTGTAATAATGGTTGAGAAAGCAGAAGCATCACTAGCCCATATGTTGAGAAACTTAGCCCAGAGTGCCTAGCAAGTCATAACATTTCAGCTGCAAACAAACATTAGAAAAGTGAAATTCAGTAAACTTTTGATTTTGGCTTTTCAAGTAATTTTCAAATTGCTTGAGTCTCAAACTTTGATATAGAATTTTAGAGCTTGATCTCATTTTCGCTGGTGTAAATGTAGAATAATTCCATTACAGTCTGGTGAATTTGCACTGATGTATATGAAATTCTAGGCTTTAGCCTGCAGTGGGAGAGATCACCTATGATCTGACTGAAAAAATGGCTTACTTCCAAATCTAATCATGTATTGCTTCTCCTGGAGCATGGTGGGGTTTTTCACATTAGCCAGAGTATGTTCTAAGAGGAAAAGGAATGGAAAGTGCACCACCTCCAGGCTAGCACACATCCAGCTTTGTTTCCTTGCCTTGTGTCTACTATGTATTCCCACCACTAGAATGGTGGGTCAGAACAAAATGTTATCTTTACACCTCTTTTGTACAGGTATAAATGACAACACAAAACAAGGCTATAGAGAATTAGGCCTGCAGTATTAGGTATGCCATGGAGTAGGGATGGGCAAAATACAGCCCGTGGACTGGATCCGGCCTGCCAAGCCACCGGATCTTGCCCATTGAAACCTCAGCCATTCTCCCTGCCTGCCCTGCCTCCGCAGCTCTCTGAATGCTGCGAGTCTGGGGGCAAGAGGGAAGAGACTTCACATACTGCCCCTGCCCCAGCACAAGCTTGCAGGCTGCCTAGGCTTATTGGTTAATCTTGATGACTACACCCATTCTCCTCCTCCCTGCCTCCGCTTCCTCTGTATCAGAGGCAGCAAGGAGTGGGGAGAGGGAGTTGGTGCCAGTGAAGAGCTGGCTTAAAAGCCAGCTCCCCTCGAACACCGGATTGACCTGGGCCCCGCCCTCCCCCCTATGATAGAGAGGCAGAATTGTGAAGGGTAAGAGGGGCAGGCTGGAGCCAAAATGGTCAGGGAGCTGGCGTTCAAACCAGCTATCCGCATGTGCTGGCTCTGTGGACCCGCCTGCTTCCTCCCTTCTGAGTTCCCCCCAGCACCAGCTCTGTGGTGCCGCCTCCACTCCACCACACTGCTGCCTCTATCAGAAGCAGCAGCACGGCGGGCAGGGGCAAGGGAGGCTGGCGTGAAGCAGTCTCTGGCCACAAGGGGCCTGAGCTCTTCGCGGGTGCACAGTGGACATAGGCTGCTTCGCATCAGCAGCCCCTGTCCGTGGGGGGATTCAGGTTCCCTACAGAGTAGCCTTTGTCTGTGGGGAGCTTGACCGCCTCACAGACGAGCTACTGCCATCCCACACTGCTGCCTCTGTTACAGCAGCAGTGCGGAGAGGCAGGCTGGGAGTGCATTGGCTGCTGGCCCTGCCCCGGGGACTATTGAATAGATGTGTAACCACTAAGTTTTCATGTGGTTACACAACTATTCAGTTATATTATATCTAACATTCCTAGTGCTCAGAGCCATACATGGTCCTCACAGCTAGCATAGGGGCAGGGATCCTGGCTGGGGAAACTGCTGGGCTGCTGGCTGGGAGCACTTACCTGGACCCTCAGCTCCTCTTCCCCCCCCCCCCCCATACACCTCTACCACCTCCCAGACTCTGTACCCCCTCCTATACAACCACCTCCCAGATCTTGCACCACTCCTGCCTCAGGTCACATTCTTCAACCCTCCTCCCAGATCCTGCACTCCCTCCTGCACCTGTCCTCCAGGTCAGAATCCTCTCCTGCATCCATACCCCACTCCCAGACCCTGCACTCCAGTCTCCTGCCCCAGGTCACAACCCCCTGCTTTACCCAAACGCCCCCCCTAGATCCCACACCCCCTTGTGCACCCCAGCCTCTTATTGCAAGCTCCCTTCTGCACCCAACCTCCATCCCAGATCCTGTACCTCCGCTATTAATATCATGGAAGAGTTCAACCCTTGATTATTAACCAAATTCTTAGAGTGGTCCTCCCCATCAAAAATTATTGCCCACCCTTGTCATGAGACTGTACTCAGGTGCACTACAGGAGGAGCAGGGATTTATCTGGTGTGAGCCTCCAGACACTAATTGTTACAGAGAGAGGGCAATCTTGAAATTCATCTGACTGTGCTTTTTTAGGTGAATGAATGCCATGGGCTACACTAGTCAACCTACTTGCAGTGTTGCAAGCTCAATGATTATATCAAGAGTCTTCCAATATTTGGTGTTTTTTCCCTAAAGCTCATGAGGTCCTGTGATTACATGAGAATCTCTGCTTTCATGTTTTTTGGAAGTTTTTTTTCTCATGCTTGCAGAGAAAAGTTTGAAAATGTGAACCCCACAAGTTCAAAAACCAAGAGGCAAAGAAAAAAAATGTAATGTCCTATCTTATGACTTTAACTCCATCTAATGAATTTTTTTGTGGAGCGGGGAAGCACCTGACTCTTAATTTTTTCAACATCTGGAGTTGACAATGCTCTTTCATTGTGAGAACAGGAATGGCATTTTCCTTTGGACTAGCGCATAATATAGACCTTCCTCACAGGTGATTGATAGTAACTAGCATAACTGCCTCCCCCTCCTTATTTTTGTCTAATTTTGTCTAGATATACAGGTACCACTTGCATGAAATTATAACAAGTAAATTAACTAAGCAGTCAATGGGAACCCAGCAAACTGTAGGCTTTGTATATGCTAGGGAAATTAGGACTTTGCAACTCATCACTGTTGAAGGTCTGATAACAATGGCAACAGCAGTAGTTGTAGCTTAGAAAAAATTGGGCTTTTCTCATCTCTGTGTGTAAAACTCTCAAAAGCAGCTAAGGTCCTTTTTTTGAAAGGTATTTAGGTATAAAAGATGTCGGTAGTTGCTTATTGGCACTTTCAAAAGTTTTTAGGTGTGTAATTCATTACTTTAAAAATCCCACTAAACAATTAATGACTTTGGAGGCTTAAAATCCAACTTTCAAAAGCAATTTAGTCATCTAGGAACCTAAGTCTCATTGTAAATCTTTGAATTTTTACTGCCAGTAGCTTAATGAGCACAGGGCAAAGTTCTGCAAATTGGCTGAGTAATGGTACTCTTAAGGGTTTGTCTATATTGGGAAATTGTTTCAAAATAATAACTCCTGAAAAAACTGTTTTGAAATAGTGTGGCTACACTATAGGCAAGCCTTGAAATTAGCCAGAGGCAGGCTCTCTTAATGTAGACACACTACCTCAACTTAGAGCTCCAGGAAGCACTGGGGAGTAATTACTTTGAATGACTCTGGGAAGTAGTTATTTCAAAATAGCAGCAGTGGAGCATCTACACAACCGCTATTTCAAAATAACTATTTTGAAATAACCATTATTCCTTGTGGAAAGCAGGAGTTATTTTGAAATAACCAGCTCAGTTGTTATTTTGAAATAACGGGGTTGGTAGTGTGGATGCTCCGCTTGTATAGACCAGGGCTAAGTGATCTTTTAAAAGCCCACTTTTGAAAGGTCACCTAGAGCAGCAGTGCGCAACCTGCGGGGGTCGCAGCTGTCTTCATGAGGGGTCACAGTGCTGTGATCCGGTCAGCTAGTATTTTCTGCCTTTCCCGGCTCGGCACCCGACGGACATGTGGGGCGAGTGACAGGGGCGTAGCCTGGCAATTAAAGGGGCCACGACTGCATTCTGGTGGCCCAGTGTTTTGGGGTTTGGTTTTTTTTTTTTTTGCTCAACAAAATGTTCCTGGCAGTTTTTTTTGCTCAGCTTTGGGTCCGGTATTTTTGGTGACACCATCTGGCAATTCGAGGGTTGCGAATGGAAAAAAGGTTGCACACCACTGACCTAAAGCATGCAGCTTTAATTTTTGCTACCACTGTGGGAGCAACAGATGCAGATCCAGTGTAAAAGTATTTATGGATTTAGTCCATTATTTTGATTTCCAAAATGTTACATGTTCTTCAAAATCTGCCAAGTATTTAAATTTATTTTACCTTGTTTCTCACATTCTTTGCGGCACTTCTAAAATATTTGCTTTTGTTAAACACTTCTACAACACTGTAATATTCTTTCCTTCTCCTTTCTCTTTGTTTTTCACTCATCATGTTTGAAGTAGGATTAAAAAAGAAAGAAAACAAAGGCTGGAAAATAAAACAGCGCTCAGTCTTGTACTTCTGAGGATTTGTGTGTATCAAATAGATGTCCTCTCTTATACCTACCCTTACTTAGGAAGCTGGCTCAGAAGCATTGCCAGGGCAGTGGAACATAGGAATTGCCAGAATGGATCAGACCTGTGGTCTGTCTAGTCAAGAATCTTCTGGCAGAGGCCAGTGCTAGTTGCTTCAGAAGTACAAGACATCCCCCTAGAAGACATATGGGGAATAATTGCATTTCCCCATCCCATCGCTCTTCCTAGCAAAGACTCCTTCCTAATCCTTAGCAGTTAGTTTGGTTTAAGCCCTGAACCATTAGGTTTAATAATTTTTCCATGCTTTTTTTTCATTCACTATTATAATTCTGGGTATTCTTATTGTTCACATAAACATCCAGGTTCTTTTAAAAATCATGGTACATCTTGGCCCTCAAAGATGTCTTGTAACAATGAGTTAGTTCAATGATCTAGTTATACATGATATGAAAAAGTGTTCAATCCATTTTGAATTTGCTGCCTTTGGTTTCTCTGAATGTCTCCTATTCTTGTGTTGTGAGGGAAAGTAGATGTTTCTGATCTCTACCTTCCTCGGATCAATCTTTCTTTTATTTTGACCTCTCATGTTCCCTAAGCAATGTAAGTCGTTTCAGTCCCTCTTTTTATGAGGTTTTGTTCCATGCCCCCTCCTTGTTCTCCTTGCCCTTCTGTGAAACCTCTGATTCTTCAGTATTCTTTCTGAGCTGGGGTGACTAGTAATACACACAATATATATAGTGTACATCGATTTTTTTTTTCAACTGACCAATAATTCTGAGCCACATGATTTATTCATTTGGGTGATTCTTTGACGGACTAATTGTTAACTCTGCTAATGTGAAAATACTGAAGTGTTAACCCTCTGGCCTTGTTAACATTCAAGAATTAAACCATTGGTAGCCCCAGCATAGAAAACAGTTAATCATGCTGTGCTGCTTCAGTGGCATTTGAGATGTCAGCTGTTCTCTTCGGTAGAAGAAACAGACTGCCTTTCTGTGAGGGAAAATAACTTCAGAGATTCATCTGTTATTAACTTGCTAATGGAACAAACATTTTACATGTTCTGGTCTGGTAGGTCTGTCAGTGCAAATATGAATAATTTTGAAGTGGATCAATAGAATTGTCAATGCTCCCTCTTGCTAATATGCTTCTGTGTGACAAATCAATATGAATTGAGTACTAATGCTAGCTAATGACAGAATAGATTTTTATAAATATGAAGGAAGTTCTTTTTTTTTATGTGAATTTCATCAGGGAAATGGAACTGTGCATACATTTAGAAAGAACTAGTGCTATGCATGAACCAGAGTTTTTCCTCATGCAGAAAATGTGCATTTCCGAGAATATTCATTCCAAGCTGGAAAGAAAATTCAGAAATGCAAAACTTTGTACTTTATGGGATTCTTTGCAGTTTTCCATTAAGAGGAGCAAGATGGAATTTTTCTAAAACTTCTAGGTCAGCTGCCCAGCAAGCCTAGGAGATGGGGAACTAAGGAAACTGGTCTGGTTGTCCGGGTTTCTGTTGTCTTTCAATGAAATCAACTTGTTCCCATGGAAAATTTCAGCACTGCCGTCAGTATTTTCTGATGGGAAAATTGTTCCATTGGAAAACTTTTCAGCGGCAATAATAGTAGTAACCTTTTTGCAGTGAACATTGGTTCTATGTGGATGAACACCAATCAACTTTTAAGGTAATGAACTAGGTTTATATCTGTTTTATTTAATGGAAGTACTGGAAAGTCAGCTTGAGCTGCCTCTCATTTTACAAATTTTGGAGGCTTTGAAACCACCAGGAATACCTCAGTCGTGAAATTACGCAGTGCAGAGATCGGTAGCTGACATAACTTACTCCTAATGATGTGTATGGTTCTTTTTATTAAGTTTTTATAAGTTTTATTTAGGTTTTACAGGATCTAGTGCAAGGGGTCTTAATCTGTAAATGGAATTCCTAGGTGCAACTGCAATACAAATAATAAAGCTTAAGTAATAAAGACAATGGCTCACTTTCTCAAAGATGACTGTACAAAGAAACGGAACCGTGATCATGCCCTTCTTTGCTGCTTTGTGTGTGGGCTGAGTCCCAATCTCATCCCATAGAGAGGTCTCCGTCTGAGCTAGTGTCACATTCTTCCTGGAGTTTGGCTTTATTGGTAACTTATTAACAGTAGCATAGCATAACCCTTAGGCCTCCTTCTTGGTGACAGTTGTACCCCATGCAGGACTTCCCCATCCTAGCTCCCTCTCCTCTGGTAGAGGAACTTCTGCTTGCCCTAGATCACGAGGGAGAGTTAATGAGCCTCACCCATCACCGTGAGCCTGCAGGAGACTTTGTGTTTTATGCTCTAATATCCGCTCAGCTTGAGAGCCTTAGCAGCCTTTTGCAACAATGTACAAAGAGGGGCATTAAATGGAGGTCTTAGAGCTCCTGTGTGCCTGTCATTTGCCTACCTTTGCCTAAAGCTGAGGCATCAGGCACATATTTGATGAGCAAAATGTTGTCCATTTATTCATTTGCTAGACAAAACCACGCACATGAGGTTCCTCAGAGGTAAGGTCAAGGATGCTGTGCACCACATGCAAAATTTTCCAGGAGCTTTCAGATCTTACATCAGTGAATAGAATAGAATGTGTTCTCTCATGAACAGTTTATTAATCTGTGACATCTTATTATGTATGTAATTAGTAATCAAAGTTCTAGTCCATGAAAGTGATGATTACACAGTATGTTAAAACATTCTTTATCAGATCTGTCTCAGAACACTACATATGGGAGAGTGTAACTGACAGGAAATTGCTTGTACAAAACATGAGAGGTCTGCAGGATTTGGTCACATGGAACCTCCTAGTGCAAAGAAAGGTATGGCATGCTGATTCCCAAGCCTAGCATTTCATTAAGACACATGTTAGGTGTTATCAAATTCTGCCAACTGAACTGTGAAATTCTGCAGTGCAAGATGAAGTAAAATTTGTTGTGTGAATCTTTCTAGTATTGCAAGGAGAGGGTTATTCAGGGATGTTAGAGAGCTGTTTGTCTTCAGCTGGCTCCCAGCTTTAAGATTGTAATAAAGATAGAGTTAAAAGAAACTAGCACTTGCCACACAAACAGGATATGAGAAATGGAGCAAATATTGCCATATTCATATAAACATATTGGATTTACTGAAAATGCACACTGGCTCATCTCTTTAAAATCTTTAATTTGAACTGGAAATGGAGGGTGACCTCATGGCCCTACTGAAACCAAAGGGAATTCTATTGACTTCAGTGGAGCTAAAAATGCACTCTTATTGACTGCTACCTGCTTGCTAAATGACTGCAAGCAGGTCATTTGATTTCTGTGGTTCATTTTTTCCATCTGTTAAATTAGGATGATGATACTTAGAGGGTGTGTACATAGAGACTTAGTGCACTTTAGATTCACAATATACATTATCATACTACTCATTGACTGGCTGTGTGGACTCTATTACTGCATATTAAATGTTCTGTGCATGTAGGTCCACACAGCAGGTCAATATGTAGCTGGCTGGCTGTAGACTCACACCCTCTCCCCCCGCTTGAGCCCCATTAAACCTCTGTATAGATATCCTCTAAGTATTGTATAGATAGTATCATCATTCCAATTTAACAGATGGAAAACTGAAGCACAAGCTCTCCATGTAGAGAAGCCATTTCTCTCCATTGTAAAGTATGTTGAAATCTGTGGATAAAAAGTACCGCATAAAAGCTATTTTTAATACTTATTTCTGCTATAATAAAGGAATAGCTAGGAAGCCAGATGGACAGTGTGTAGGCAAGGAGAAGCATATTGTGAATAATGTGGCCAGATTTTCAGACATACTAAGCATCACAACTAAAGTCAAATTAATTAGAGCAGTATGCATTCAGCATCTCTCAAAATCAGGCCAATAATGCCTAAGTGTAATCACATGTGTACATATTGTGTATGTATATTACATATAATATAAAAATGCATATATCATGAGTTAAACACTGAATCATATTTGCCAGAAGCATGATATGCAAACCCTTCCCACTGCATCACACAGATCTGCTGCCATCTGTTCACAAAGAACATGTGCACTGAAAAGAGCAGTTTATAGTGTAATTCTGCTTCCATTAAAGCATGCAGAGAATCTGATTTATTCTAGACCAGGGTGGGCAAACTACAGGCCGCATCCAGCTCATCAGACTTCTTAATTCAGCCCTCAATCCCCAGCTGGGGAGTGGCATCGGGGGGATTGCCCCACTAAATGTGTGCCATGGCTCTGCGTGGCTCCTGGCAGGAGCTGCAAGGACGTATGCCACTGCTATGTGTAGGGATAGCCAGGGGCTCTGCACGCTGCACTGGCCCAGCCCTGATCCTCCTCCCACTTTCCTCTGCCACTACCTCTACTTTGTCACTAGATGTAGCAACTTTTTTGATTTCCCTAAGAAGCAAATAAGTGTCTGTGAGAAATCTAGGGTCTTTCACTGCCAATGACAGTGACATTCAGAGAAAGATGTCATCAATATAGTCACAAGCAGCTCAATAGTATTAATAAAATCCATTCCCTGCTCTTGTTCCTATATTCTTTTTGCACACCAATTCAATGCCTTGTCTCAACTCAGCATATCCTGGAAGGAATCATGTCAAGGCTTCAGGGGCTGAGATCACTATAACATGCAGGAAAAGAAGCTTATGGAAGCTTATTACTTTGCTAAAGTCAGACCAGGGCCACTGACAAAGGGCAACTACCCCAGGACCTGGCAATACAATAGAGCCCAGAGTCCCGTGCCCTTTAAATTGCACTGGTGGCTCTGAGGGCTGGGAGGGTTATGCAGCCTGGTCCTGGGGGCACTGAGAGCTCTACCCCTTCTGCCCGAGGTCCCACCCCTTTCAGGAGCACTGAGCCAGACTTTAAATGGTATTTTTCAATTCACCTCATACAAGAATCATAGTGCAATCTCTTTATCATGAATGTGCAACTTAAAAATGAAGCAGTTTTTTTGTTATGAACTGCACTAAAAAACAAAACAATGTAAAAACTTTAGAGTCTACAAGTTCACTCAGTCCTCTGGATTCAACCAATCACTAAGACAAACAAATTTGTTTACATTTATGGCAGATAATATTACCCACTTCTTATTTACAGTGGCACTTGAAATTGAGAAAAGGCATTTGCATGGCACTTTTGCAGCCAGCATTGGAAGATATTTATGTGCCAGGTGTGCTAAACATTCGTATGCCCCCTCCATGGCGTGGCCACCACTTCAGAGGAGATGCCGCCATTCTGATGACACACAATTAAATTTGTGACTGAACTCCTGGGGATAATTGTATATCTCCTGCTCTGTTTTAGCCACATCCTGGCCTCTATTTCATGTTCTAGAAGTCTCAGATGATGACCCAACACACATGTTGTTTGGTTTAAGAACACTTTAATTGCAGATTTGACAAAACACAAAGAAGGTACCAATGTGAGCTTTCTAAAGATAGTTGCCACACTCAATCCAGAGTTTAAGAATCTGAAGTGCCTTCCAAAATCTGAGGGACAAGGTGTGGAACAGCATTTGTTAGTTGAATCAAAACATGCTATTTTTATGGTGCAAATATTTGTAATAAAAATGAGAATAAAGTGAATACTGTATGCTTTGTATTGTCCTGTAATTGAAATAAACGTATTTGAAAACACCCCAAATATGCAAATAAATGGTATTCTATTATTGTTTAACAGTGTGATTAATCATGAGTATTTTTTTAAATTGCATGACAGACATAATATTGTGTATGCAAATTTTTAGTGACTTTTTTTACTCCTTTTCAAGTGCATACATCGCTACATTTAATACATTTTTATCTGGTGACTCCTGGTATGTGGACTTGGCAACACTGTCTCCCGAGCCATACCCCATAGCCAGCCCCAACAACCTTCCTCATCCTTGAGCCCCCTCCTGCCCTTCCAACTTCTCAGTCCTCGCATCCTTCTGTACCCCAAACCCCTCATCTCCAGCCCTACCCAAGAGCTGGAGTCCTCCCCACTCCTGTAGGGATAACATATTATTAAAAATGATTCCCCAAGTGGAAGTGACTCCCCATAATTTGTTCCCCACAACTGAAAGTCTAAATAGTATAAGTTTGTTAAGTAGAAGAAGCATATAAGTGTTTAGATTTATTCTTGTTAAAGTGTTTAGATTTAGTGTTATCAAGCTTGATAAGTGTTTAGATTTATTATTATTATCATTATTTGTTAAGATTGTTAAATGTTTAGATTTATAATTATTGCCCCTCTAGAATATAATTTGTTAGGAATGTAATATTAGGTCATGTAACTTAAAACTGTTAAGAATATAATACTATGTAGCCAGAAACAGCTCCCCTCTCTGTGTCCCAGGGCACGCTCAAACTTTTGCAAGTGGCTGCTTGTCAAGCCACTAACTCTGCTCTGGGAGCCAAGCGCTGTAATTGATTAAGGGCATTGTTACACAATTGACACCGGTTCTCTTCAAAGCATTGTGAACCAATTAACCCTAATCGCAAAGTGAAACATTGTAACTATAACAGTAACTAACTCAGCACTCAGAGAGAGAATGTTTTAAGAAATGCCACCCAGAAACTTTTGTAACTTTTTGTAACTACAACTCTTGTATATGTAAAATTATTATTATACAAAATACTGTATGTGAAACATTAATTAGGGAATGTATGTAAGAGAGAGAGTGCTTGGACAATGAATGAATGGTTTGAGAGGTGCTAGCCTGAGAATACAGTATCAAAGGGCTGAAGAAGGCGTCAGGTGCCAGTGCAACCAAAAGGTTTCAAGTGGAGAAAAAGAGACTGGAGGTCCACCCTATGAGATCACTGACGAGCACCTGGCAGCCACTCTGTAGACATCAGCATGACGCAGCAATTCCCATAGACTGGCATAGGAAGAAATTCCTATAAAGACTGGACCAAAAGACTATGGAGTCAGAGTCCAAGGTTCTGCTGCCAGCCTACCAGGAGCTTCAGATGCGCATCTGATCAGGACTTCGCTCTCCACTACCATCACTTGTGTACAGAATACCTGGCCAGTACTCTGTCACAAGCAACTTCCAGGCTGGTAACTATAACAACTACACAGAACTTGGATGAATGATTGAATGAATGTTTATGTGTGTGTGTGTGTGTGTGTGTGTGTGTGTATAAGGGTTAAGTAGTGATAGGAATAAGTAGTTAAACAACGTTGTTTGCTTCTATCTTTTCTTTATTCTTTATTATTATCTTCACAATAAATGTGGCTTTTTGCCTTATCCCCCTCATAAGATCCTGCTTGCTTTTATTGGTATAACACTCCCCTGTACTCAAACCCACAACTTTGTGAGCATTCATGGCCCACCATACAATTTCCATACAGAGACGTGACCCCCAGGCCAAATAGTGTGCCCACCTCTGTTCTAGACACTTATTTCTTTTGAATAAAGACTTGATCTAAGTCACTTGTATTTTGAAATTCTCATGAATATTTACACCTTTTAAATGAAGGCACCCATATCTATGTAAACATCCAGTTACCCCTCTAGCTGCTGAGAAAGCAGGCCTCTGTTTGTTTTAGTTTAAAATACTCTCTGGGAATATAATATTTAATAAAACCAGTAATTAAAACAGCAGGACAAGCAGTCTCTCTTTTTGAACCATTTAGCAGTGTCTTAATTAAATGATTACCCAGCAAAAAAGCCTCATGTCATAACTATCAGCATAACTATCTAGTCATAATTCACAAAAAGTCTTTTTTTATTCTGGTGGGAATGCAAGGAATAGTCAGATTAAGCACTACAATCAAAACAGCCACACTTTGTCATTCATGGGTCTTTGCCATAATTTTATCTAGTCAACTAATTTACTTTTACTTTTTTTTAAAGCACTTATTAATTCCAGAGCTTCATGAGCTTGCTAATTAGAACCAAGGTTGTGACAATCTAACTACACTGGCCCCATGAGCCTCAAGCTTCCCAGCTGTCAGTATGTCAACATACTGTGGATTTGAAAAGGTATGAGAAACTGACCTTAAATGTGAATTATTCCCCAAACAATGATAACACATAGTCTCAATGAGCAGAGAGTCTTCTGTTCACCATCCACTATACAACTCCTGTTCTCTCTTCTGCAAAAATATTGCATCACTGAACCATATTAAAAGGTAACATTTGTGTTGGATCTGTAGTCAATCGTAGGAGTCTACCGCTTAAAAAGCCTCCCATTTTGTCTGTTCCCAAGATGTCTTGTGATCCATGAACTTTAATGCTTAACTCCTCAACTCTGCACTTGACAAGGAGATTGTGATAATATATTTTCTGTTGCTGGCTGGTGTAACTAGTGCTACAACTGCCCCATAATAAGTCTGGGAGCATTACTGGGGACTGGCGGGTATATGACTGCATTGTTTCCATATTTCCCCAGTAGCACTGGAGCTGATGTAGCCAGGGTGAAAGCTAAGCCAGCTCTAGCTTTGGAAGGAAGGTTCCTGCATTACAAATGCCTAAATGCAGACTATAGCTATAGAATCACTTATTGCAGGATCTATAACTTCATACATCTAAAATAAAGACTCCATCTGTGCAACTGCTGTGATAATGAGCCACTCAAGTTAATTTCTAGAGCTGGTGAGGGGAATGTGGTGAGACTGGTGACATTTCACTTTTGGAAATGTTTCTGAGATTCTCTGAGCTACTTGGAGCCCGGGTGGCCCACCAGCTTGGGGACTCTGCAGACTGGAGCTGCTGAAGAGCTGGGGACTCTGGCTCCTGCCTGGAAGGCAGCTGAGGGAGCTAGAAAGTCTAGACTACCAAGCAGCCAGGGACCCAAGTAGGCAAGTTGTCAGGTAACCATGCAAGCTTCTGCCAAAACCTGACCTAGTTTCTATCAGAATTCCCCTAAAATCACCACATTCCTGCAGAATGCTTTGATTTTTTGGCAAGCTGGCATTTTCCAACCCCCTCTCCCCCCAAAATCCACTGGGAAAATTTGACCAACTTTTTACTTTCCCTTTGTGAGGGGTAAGAAAGTTACATCTTTTATGCCATATAGAACAAAGGTTGATAAGAAAATTAAAATTCATGGTCAACATTGCATTAACATCATTTTTGGGTAAAAAGACTTGTAGCCCAAGGTCCAGTGTGTTTCAGCAGCAGCCCTGGGAACTACAAGTTGTGGACTACAAACTGCGGCATGTTGGGAGAACTTCCTGGTTCCTGCCAGGATGTGCCCTCTGCCCCCAGCAGGGCCTCAGCAAGGACTATGCTAGAAGCAGCATGCAGGCTGCATGCTGAGAGAAGGGGCTGCTGAACTGTTTTCCTGTTCTATGTTTTTTACAGAATAAAGCCTGTTCCTGGTGATCTGTCTGAGTGGGTCTGGTCTGAGGTGCACTCGCACATACAAAACACAGAGCACACCAAGCAGCCTCAGGCCTAGCCTCCCACAGTGGTGTAAGAAGTCACAAGGCACACTGGGCTAGCCAACAGGAGGAGTTACAGACTGAACAGAGTTCACCTGGCTAAATGACTTGTAACTATATCAGTTGTTACCTTACAATTAGAGAAGAAGATGGCTTAAATTTGGCAAGTCAAGTTTATCAACAGATGAGTTTAGAAAAGCATGAATTCCATATCACACCAGTTCCCCAAATCAGAATCTGTTGACCACAAAGAAGCCCCCCAGAGAGTGGATTGGTTGCAATGTGTTGGTTGTCTCTGTTTCCAGCTGAGATAAAGAACAGATGGGAGTGGGTGATGAAATGAGCCAGTGCAGACTGTGCCTTTTTTAAAAGAAAGGACAAAATACTTACTGTACTAAAGCCAGCTACAATGAAGAAATACTCATGCACAAATAACAGTAGGAATGTAAGCAATGGCCGCAGCTGCCACAGGAGTTGCATGTGAATGCCATCGAAGAATCCTAGGACTGGGAGGGAGTCCCAAAGGCATCTAATCCATTGTTTTAAACTCAGGGCAGGACTAAATATTATCTAGACCTGTGTTGTCCAACACACTAGCTACTAGCCACATGTGGCCATTTGGCCGGTTGAGTGTGGCTAGTTGGCTTGAATAATGTGACTAGTTCACTACAGCAGTAGCCAGTACAGTGGCTATTGCGTCAGAACTGGTTGGACACCACGGAGGGACCATCCCTGACAGGTATTTGTCTAATCTGCTCTTAAAAACATACAGTAACGGAGATTCCACAACTTCCCTAGACAATTTATTCCAGTGTTTAACCACCCTCATAATTAGGAAGTTGCTTAATTTAAGAAGGAATTTGCTGCAATTTATGAAGAGGTGTACTGTGTGATTGCACATGGGAGGGGCGGTGTCAGTGGGGTAATAACATAATTAAGAGGCTGTTTGATGCTGTAAAGAAGTTTGAGAACTTCTTCCATGAAGCTTTAACTACAAGGAAGTTCCATGACTCATGACATAAAAAAAATGACCAGGACAAAAACGACAAGAACTGAATTATTCACACAGTATGGTCAATGGTAAAATTACAGTTGGTTGCAAGACTGGATGCAAAGAAAATTGAAACCTATAATGGCTTGATTTTTTTGATTTTTTTTACGTTTGTTCTCCAAGTGCAAAGTTGATTTGCAGACTCATCTTGGGGAGACAAGAAAGTCTGTTTTCCCTTTTTGCTAGAATTCATCAACATTTTTTTTTCCTGAAACATCAAAATTTCTATGAGGAGGAGGAGGAGGAGAGAAAAAACATTATTTTTATTTAAACCCCACCCCCATCCCTGAATCGGTCTAAACAATTAAATGAAAATCTTTCACAATGCTTTTTTTTTCCCCTTCTCCCCCCACCCTTTTGTTGTTGAAGGAGGAAACAGCAACCTCTATATTTTATAGAGGGTCAATATGAGGCAGAAGGGTGAGATCCTCACCCTCTTTGGCCCCTTTTCACTAGGTACTGTGAAGGCCCTGGATCCAGCTGTGGGGATGATTCCTCTAGAGGAGAGACTGCTGAAGACAGCCAGGCTATGTTCCAAAGCTCCCCTTCGGTGGTGGTGGTGGTGGAGGAAATGTAAACTTAGCCACACTTTATTCTCTTATTCTCAGCATTTCTTAATTAATGAGCAACAATTGACCACCTAATTTCAATTTCCAGTTAGTATCCCCAAGTTCACATCTGTCTCCCTTGGTTAGCTAGAAGTAATATCCTCAGATACTTTGCTGTCCTGCATCATGGAATATTCTAGTACCTGGGAAATTGGGGGCTGAGGAGGGAGGATGATTAAGCATCCCCAGACAACATTTGTTACATGTTGCATGCCACAAAGGCATATGCTACCAAAATAGATGTCCAAAGAGACACAACTGTTTTTTTCAGGCTTATTTGCTTTGGTCTGTAATAGATTATTATGTTGAGGGAAAAGTTGAGAAGGAAAAACCAACAAGCTGAAAAACTACAGGACACCCTTAACTTGACACGAGAATAAGAGATGTTATCTGCTTCTACAATCAGAGGAACCCATTCAGGAATACTTTCAGAAGAGCCATTCACTGTCCCATGATCACAAGAGTTGGGTAAAATCTGTAGCTTCCTCTACATCAGCAGTTCTCAAACTTTTTGGGCTCCGGAGCCCTTTACATGCATAAAAATTTATGTGGAGCCCCAGCGGTCCACTGATTGTGTGTGTTGTATCTATCGATGTTTCCAGTTTGTCAACCTCACGGAGCCCCTGGAGATGTCTCGCGGAGCCTTGGGGCTCCGTGGAGCACAGTTTGAGAAACACTGCTCTACATAAAAAGCATATATCAGAATCTAAAGCAGGGGTGGCTGCCAGATTGGGCCCATGGACTAGTGGGAGTCTAAAGCAGGCTCCTGGCCTGCCCTGCCCCACCCCACCCCACCCCAACAAGTGCACAGAGCAGCTGTCTGCAGGGGCCATGTGCTTCTGTGAGTCCGGGGGGGGGGGGGAGAAGGCGGAGACTTTGTGCGCTGCCTCTACCCCCAGCACAATCTCAGCTCCTACTGGCCAGTTTCTGGCCAATGGGAGCTTCCTGTTTGCAGCACAGGCCGCATGTGAAGTATACCTCCTCTGCGACTTGCAGCATTCAGAGAAGCTGGCTCCTGTGAAAGGCGGAAAGCCTGGCTGAGGGATCTGCTGGCCAGGAGCCACCCAGGCAAGCACCTTCCAGATAATGCCTGCCACTGGCACCTCATCCTCTCCCTCCGCCATCCATACCCCACATAAACCAGTAATAGAGATGTAGCCGTGTTAGTCTAGTCTAGCTGAAACAAAAAACAGGACTATGTAGCACTTTATGGTCATTCCAATTTTCTTCCACAATTTGATCTGAGGAGGTGGGTCTGGCCCACGAAAGCTCATCACCTAATAAACCATCTTGTTAGTCTTTAAAATGCTACATAGTCCTGTTTTTTGTTTCCACATAAACCAAACTCTCTGCACCCATATCCCCTCCAAGACCCTGCACCCATATCCCCTGCCCCAGGACACAAGCCAAATCCAAACCATGCACCTCTGCCCCAAGTCACAACCTTCTTCCAGACCCTACACTCCTCCTCCAGGGCAGAATCCTCTCCTGCACCCATACCCCCTCCTGAAACCCATTCCCTGCTCCAGGTCATAACCCCCTCCTTTACCCAACATCCCTCACAGATCCCACACCCCTCTTGCACCCCAAGCTCCCTTTTGCACCCACCCTCCATCCCAGATCCTCCACCTCCCTTATTCATATCATGGAAGAGTGCAGCCCTTGACCACTTACCAAATTCTTGGCGTGGCCCCCCATTACAAATTATTGCCCACTCTTGATCTAAAAAAACTTTCACTTTTAATAAAAACTTAGAATGTCAGATTCTTGGTGTCACTACCCCAGCTTTCCATAGAACAGTTCAAGCTTTGCTTCTGTGGATGCTTGTTGATGAAATTGGTCTGTTGTTTGGGGGGAGTTGATAGATTCCAGCTACAAGGATCCTTAATCTGATCCCAGAAGATCCTTCTTTATAGCAGTCATTATTAATGCATTTAATTAGAAAGGGCCCCTATCATGGAACTATGCTGGACCAGATCTCAGCTGGTGTAAATGAGTATCATTTAATTGACTTTAAGTTACATCAGTTTGCATCAACAGAGGATCTGGTCCATCCCCTTTTTGAGAAGGTTTTATCCACATGACATAGTATCACACTTTGGGGGGGGGGGAATCAAACAATTTTGCGTGTATTTCTATGCTAGTCTGACCTGATTGTTGTTTCTTTCTGCCCATTCTCTGGGGCGGAATGCCACATTGCATGCATGCCAAGTGGTGCTTGATGATAAAGCAATGTCACAATGCAATAGCAGAAAGAAAAGCAGCAATACTACATACATGAGTGATCCTATATAGATGTACACCACATGATAGCTGATGTTAAAATTAGATCAGTGGTAGAGGAAAGGAAAACAGGAACTTATAATTATCTCTGGATGAGAATAAGCAACGTAATGAAGGAAATTCCTTAGTTTTAAATTTTAAAAAAAATTTGAGACTGTGTCAACGGTGTTAGTCTGGAACAGGGACTTTACGATCAGGTTTTACTGTCATTTAAATAGTGTCATCACATAGGTTGGTCTCTACACTTGAAAACTGTGTCCTAGCAAGATTGTGAAAAAGGGACACAAAATGGCCAGGAAAACAAAACAATCTTCTCCCTTTCACCATTAGAATATCAAACTGCAAGAACTGCATTTCTTAGAATTAATGCTAAGACAGTATTTAGAAGCCCTAAACTGAAGGGCTGATGTTTTTTGCAGTTGGTTCTTCGGTGCTGTATTAAAGGAGTTGATTAGATCTTGAATCTAGAAAGATGCCTGTCTGCACACATGAATTTCACTTTACCACAGTAGATGCTATATCTCATGCCATAATGGAATATCAGAAAGGACACCTGCCTTTACCTCTCCTAGCTAGGTTTTGAATCTATTTGGGACTATCACAAGCTTCTGAGATCCCTGGTGGAACATGGTAAAAGAACACTTAGTCACTTGTCTCCACTGCTAGCAGACTTTCCTCATCTGGGGTCCAAATAACCAACATATTACAGTGCTTAGAAATTGATTCTGGCTTCTCAGAAAATCATCTTGTTGATCACTTCTGTTTTATGTGCATGTACAGAAATGAACCTCATCAGTAGTTAAGCAATATCTGCAGCAGGATATGCACTAGCAGGCTGTTTGCCCCCAAGATATATACCAAACAGAGTGAGTCATCATGAGGCCAAAAGACCAGTGACTTTGCTCACTCTGATGTGGCTTCTTGCTAAATAAAACAGATTTTTAAAGAGTGCACAAAGTCACTGTGGAGCAATGACTGTCACATGTTGAAAGCTAAATAACTGGTGTCTGTATTACTGTGCTCCAAAAATCTAGTTCATAGAGAAAGCAACTTAGAACTTTTAAGAATGGGGAGTGGTTGCTACAGCATACAATAGATGGTAACAAATAATTGGAGAGGGAGGGGGGAGAATTTGTCATCTGAAAAGTTTCAAAAGACAGTTTTGAGACAGCAGAGAATTTATCACGCTTGCTGGAAGACAGAAGAATAATACAGTGATTTAAGTATATATTCTTGATGAGACCTGCCAGGAACCTCACAGTGGCTATGGTTTTCACACATAAAAATCCCTAAAATTCCACTCTAAAATTCCAGTCAGAACACGGGTTTGGACAAATTCATTGGGAGGTTGGGCAATTCTGAGCGGGCCTCTCCACAGGATATTGAAACAAGTTCACAAAAATTACCCCCTAAAGTGGGTGAGAGGGCCAATCCAAGATTTTGGTAAGTGGTCAAGGGCCGCACTTTTCTGTGGAGGAGGGATGGGGTCTAGTTTGGAGGTTAGATGCAGAAGGGTGCACGGGGCAAGGGACTGGGGTGCAGGAGACTATAGGAAAAATTCAGGAATGACAATACTTCAGTTGTTTTAAAGCTGTCCATGCTCCAGTTTGAGCTGAGAGTTTGTAACAGGTTGGGGGCATCGTCAGCTTAACTGATCACAAGTTATATAATTTTTGTCCATCTGACAGGTGCCACTGCACCTTTGTAGTTTTTTGTGTCAACACCTAGCCCTCTGCCTAACTGTGGTTTTTAGAAGAGCACTGTGAGATAGACAATGTTGCAGAGTGATTGGCTCTATAAGGGGTGCGAGGTCCAGTCACACATGTAATAAATAGCTATCCTATATTACCCTCACATTTAATGCTTGCACCATGGATTCCTGCCTAGGATTATGGGATTTCATATGCAAACCCCATAATCTTTTGTGGAAGGGTCACAGTGGACGTTTAGCGTCATGGCAACTTTCCTGTCACTTCAGGCTGCTGCATCTGCTAGAAGTTTGCAGTCTGAAAGCAGAACAGGGCAGAAACTGTGTTGGTACCCAGAGCTGTCTGATATGGTAGCTGAAAAAGAGGAGAAGGAAGAAGCAAATGCTTAGGTTTGTGCCCATCCGTGTTGCCCAGCTAAAGTGGAATGAGGGCAGAATCCAGGCTAGAACAAGCCCTCCCCATTGGTAGGACAAAGTTGCAGATGTGTGGAATAGCTGAGATGCCTGTAAGTGACCAAACCCACTGTGATTCATGACGGTATACATAGTTTATAGTACAAGAATTATTAAGAGGTATATTGGCATATGGAAAATACTGGTAGGGTTACTATTCCCACCATTCTGCAGAGCTGTCAGTTGTGGTTCTGTATCAAATGTGATTTCTTGGAACTCTGCATTCTGTTTAATAAAAATATTTTCTTGGTCTTTACTCCCAGTCCAGCTCCTTGAAATAGTTGTTCGGTTGCCAGAGGCCTTGCCTTAATCCTTCTGTTTGACACTTTTTGTGGATTTCCTTTTTCCCTGCATTGCACAGTAGGGCCCTGGATCCTTGCATCTGCAGAGTGATCAGAAACCTGCCAGTGCATCCTGTGGATGCATTCAGTGGAGTTCAAATTATCCTGTGTGCTTTCCTCACTCCAGACAGTCAGCAAGGTCTTGATCTGCGCCTTCTAGGAGTAATGTGTCAACTTCTCCATAGCAGAGATGCTGGTGGTCATGGGGTCACAGCGTACAGCTGTCCAGACATTGTCATTTTTGGTTTTGTTGTTTCCAGGGCCCTGCAAAACAAGCTATGTATATTTTAAATCTACTCCTGATTTCTGCATGGGTTAGATTGGTGAGCTATTGGAAATAGCTTACACCCAGGGGCATGGGTGCCAGCTTACACTCAAGAGGTGCTGGACTCCTCCCCTTTCTCCTCTGCCACAGCTTCACAGGTGATTAATTCCCCCCCCCCCCCGCCCAGGGCTGATTAGTCCCCTGTGAAGCTGTGCTGGCCACAGCTTATTGGAAACACTAACCCCAGGCCCCACTTCACTCTACCCCTTCCCCAAAGACCCTGCCCTGCTTCTTCCCCACCTCCTCCCTCAACTATGCTCCATCCCCACTCCCCCCAGATATCAGAGGGGTAGCCGTGTTAGTCTGGATCTGCAAAAGCAACAAGGAGTCCTGTAGCAACTTATAGACTAACAGATGTATTGGAGCATAAGCTTTTGTGGGCAAAGACCCACTTCGTCAGATGCATGTAGTGGAAATATCCAGAGGCAGGTATAAATATGCAGGCCAGAATCAGGCTGGAGATAACAAAGTTAATTCAATGAGAGAGGATGAGGCCCACTTCTAGCAGCTGATCTGGAGGTGTGAACACCAAGAGAGGAGAAACTGCTTTTGTAATTGGCTAGGCATTCACAGTCTTTGTTTAATCCTGAGCTGATGATATCAAATTTGCAGATGAATTACAGCTCAGCAGTTTCTCTCTGAAGTCTGGTCCTGAAGTTTTTTTGCTGTAGGATGGCTACCTTTAAATCTGCTATTGTGTGTCCAGGGGGATTGAAATGTTCTCCTACAGGTTTTTATATACTGCCATTCCTAATATCTGATTTGTGTCCATTTATTCTTTTGCGTAGGGACTGTCCAGTTTGGCCAATGTATATAGCAAAGGGGCATTGCTGGCACATGATGGCATATATTACATTGGTAGATGTGCAGCTGAATGAGCCAGTGATGGGGAGGCTGATCTGGTTAGGTCCTGTGATGGTATTGCTGGCGTAGCTATGTGGGCAGAGTTGGCACCAAGGTTTGTTGCAGGGATTGGTTCCTGAGTTAGAGTTACTGTGGTGCAGTGTATAGTTGCTTGTGAGAATATGCTTCAGGTTGGCGGGTTGTCTGTGGGCGAGGACTGGCCTACCTCCCAAGGCCTGTGAAAGGGGGGATCATTTTCCAGGATGGGTTGTAGTTCACTGATGATGCATTGGAGAGGTTTTAGCTGAGGACTGTAGGTGATGGCCAGTGGTGTTCTGTTGGTTTCTTTTTTGGGCTTGTTCCACAGCAGGAGGCTTCTGGGTACACATCTGGCTTTGTTGATCAGTTTCCTTACTTCCTCATGTGGGTATCGTAGTTTCAAGAATGCTTGTTCAAGATCTTGTAGGTGTTAGTCTCTGTCTGAGGGATTGGAGCATATGCAGTTGTACCTCAGTGCTTGGCTGTAAACAATGGATCGTGTGGTGTGTCCGGGATGGAAGCTGGAGGCATGAAGGTAGGCATAGCGGTTGGTAGGTTTTCAGTATAGGGTGGTATTTATGTGACCGTCACTTATTTGTACCATGGTGTCCAGGAAGTGGACCTCCTGTGTAGACTGGTCCAGGAGGCAGGCCAGTCCTTCAGGACCAGACTTTAGAGAGAAACTGCTGAGCTGCAGTTCATCTGCAAATTTGACACCATCAGCTCAGGATTAAACAAAGACTGTGAACGGCTAGCCAATTACAAAAGCAGTTTCTCCTCTCCTGGTATTCACACCTCCAGATCAGCTGCTAGAAGTGGGCCTCATCCTCTCTCATTGAATTAACCTTGTTATCTCTAGCCTGATTCTGGCCTGCATATTTATACCTGCCTCTGAATATTTCCACTATATGCATCTGACAAAGTGGGTCTTTGCCCACGAAAGCTTATGTTCTAATACATCTGTTAGTCTATAAGGGTATGTCTACACTACAAAGTTAATTCGAACTAACAGCCGTTAGTTCGAATGAACTTTCATAGCGTCTATACATACAAACCGCTAGTTCGAACTTAATTCGAACTAGTGGAGCGCTTAATTCGAACTAGGTAAACCTCATTCTATGAGGACTAACACCTAGTTCGAATTAAGTAGTTCGAATTAAGGGCTGTGTAGCCACTTAATTCGAACTAGTTGGAGGCTAGCCCTTCCCAGGTTGCCCTGGTGGCCGCTCTGGGCCAAACCAGGGAAACTTTTCTGTCCCCCTCCCGGCCCCGGAGCCCTTAAAGGGGCACGGTCTGGCTACAGTGCTCGTGCCAGTTGCAAGCCTGCCAGCACCCAGCCAGCAGACCCTGCACCTGGCACGGCATGAGCCACCCACACACTGCCACCCAGCCCTCCTCCTCTTCCCAGGACCAGGCTGGCGGCTCCCAGGAGCCTGCCCGGGGCCGCAAGAGGCGGGCGCCCGCCTGGTCTAGTGCGGAAATCGTGGACCTCATCGAGGTTTGGGGAGAGGCCTCCAATGTCCACAACCTCCGCACTAGGCACAGGAATGCGGCCGTCTAGGGCAGGATAGCTGCCAGCCTGGCCACCAAAGGCCACATGCGAACCCAGGAGCAGGTTTGCTTGAAAATCAAGTTGGTCCAGTGAGACCCCCGACCCTGAGCCCTGAGCTTAGAACATAAGAACGGCCGTACTGGGTCAGACCAAAGGTCCATCTAGCCCAGTAGCCTGTCTGCCGACAGCAGCCAACACCAGGTACCCTGGAGGGGATGGACCGAAGACAATGACCAAGCAATTTTTCTCGTGCCATCCATCTCCAGCCTTCCACAAACAGAGGCCAGGGACACCGTTCCTACCCCCTGGCTAATAGCACTCCATGGACCCAACCTCCATGAATTTATCTAACTTCTCTTTAAACTCTGTTATAGTTCTAGCCTTCACAGCCTCCTGTGGCAAGGAGTTCCACAGGTTGACTATGTGCTGTGTGAAGAAGAACTTTCGCTTATTAGTTTTAAACCTGCTGTCCATTCATTTCATTTGGTGTCCTCTAGTCCTTCTATTATGGGAACTAATGAAGAACTTTTCTTTATGCACCCTCTCCACACCACTCATGCTTTTATAGACCTCTGTCATATCCCCCCTCAGTCTCCTCTTTTCTAAGCTGAAAAGTCCCAGTCTCTTTAGCCTCTCTTCATATGGGACCTGTTCCAAACCCCTAATCATTGTAGTTGCCCTTTTCTGAACCCTTTCCAAGGCCAAAATATCTTTTTTGAGGTGAGGAGACCACATCTGTACACAGTACTGAAGATATGGCATACCATAGTTTTATACTTCCCCTCCTCCTTCTTCCCCTGGCTTCCCCCTTCCAGCTCCCTCCTCCCAGGTTTCCACCTCCCCTCTCCCACCCTCTCTCTTCCCCTCTCCCACCTCCTTTTCCCAGTCTCCCCAGAGGTTAATCCCCCCCCCCCCAGTTTTGTTTAATAAAGAGAGTTTCTATTTTTGAACACATGTGTCCTTTATTTTTTACATCAGGAAGGGGGGCTGGGGAAGGGTAAGTGGAAGGAGGTGAGGGAGGAATGGGGCACGAGCCCCCGATGGGGAGGACTGGGGTGGCTCTGCGGGCTCCTCAGGGTGGAAGCTCTCCTGCAGGGCCTCCTGGATCCTGACAGCCCCCTGATTGACACCCCCAGATGGCAGCCTGAGGCAAGTGCAGCTGGGCTGATGGCCGAGTGCTGTGATGTGCCAGTGTGGGCACTCAGGGCACTCCAAGACAGCACTGCTTTGCTGTCCCTCATCAAGTTAGACAAGCAAGCAGGGAACCCTGAGAACTGTCTGTCCGGGGTGGGGGTCAGGTCCCTCTAAGCACAGCCCTTGGCTAGCCTGAGGCAGCAGCTCCACGCTCTAAGTCCTAACCTGATGCCCTGCCGGCACTGGTTCCGGCCAGCCTTAACTTCGGTTCAGGGTCCACTCAATGTGGACATGCTAGTTCAAATTAGCAAAACACTAATTCAAATTAGTTTTTAGGTCTAGATGCACTAATTCGAATTAGCTTAGTTCGAATTAACTAATTCGAATTAAGTTAGGTCGAATTAGTGATGTAGTGTAGACATACCCTAAGGTGCTACAGGACTCCTTGTCACTCTTCCCAGAGTATCCTGAATGCTGAAAATCAGCTGTTTATGGTGGGGAAAGAGTTGGTAAGTGGGGCCAGCAGCGCGTAGGCGGAGGGAGATAGAAGGGGGAGAGCTTGTTTGCCAGTGAGTGCTCTGCACCCACTAATTTTTCCTTGTGGGTGCTCCAGCCCCGGAGCACCCAGGGAGTCAGCATCTGTGCCCAGAGGATAGAGTTCTCGGGTCAAACAAGAAGTAGTACTGTTAACATGTGGGAAAACTTACTGTGGGAAGTCTAGCTGTATGGGAGGGTGTATCCATTATGGTGGCATCATTAGGGGTATCCATCCACAGCAAAGTAACCAGTTACAGGAATAGAAGTCTGTGCCATAAGAGGCTGCTAGCAGGAGTAGCAAAAAGCCAAGATTCAGCAGGAATAAATACTAATAACTGAGTACGGTAAAGAAAAACCTGTACTAACTGATTATTGGCATAGTAAAATTAGCTGAGTGCAGAGGGCCTCAATTTTGTTGGTGCAAACTGTGCCATAGGCACACTCAAATCAGATGGACTGGCCTTCTAGGAGACCTTCTGCAAAAAACTGAGGTGCTTAAAATCTGCTACGTGTTATTATAAAATTTAAAAATGTAGGTTGTGCTTTAATAGTCTAGTTTTAGAAGAACTGGGTGTTGTTTGTGAACCTCCTTTTAAGCAGCTGCATTAAGACTGTAACTATTGACAACACCATGCCCAAAATCCAACTAAAGAAAATCCTTGTCAGCTATTTGATTTACCCAAGTTGAAGTAGAGTATTGTTCACTGGAAGTTAATTTACTGGAGAAAGAAAGAACTGGTTTATAAACTCCACTCTTATATATCAACCAGACGCATAGAGAAAGCACACTGAAAAGTTCTTGTCAAAGTGTTGGCTTTTAGCATCACTGATAAAAACAACAAAGATTCTCTTGATTTTTATCACAAGAGCATATTGGCTTTTTTGTGTGTGTGTTCCATTTGACACCAGCTAATTAGGTTAATCTGTTCTCAGAATGACTGCATGGAAACAGTTGCTTTCACGTATTGTTACTCTTTGGCAGGATTTCCTTGAATGCCAAATTGAATCCCATTCAGTCAGAACTGGGGCAGAGATGGTATTGATTCTTGGTGATACACAGTGAGCTCTTGACATTCAGGGCTTCCATTTGTTCATCTGTTTACATTTCCTACTAGCCTTAAATCACATTGGACATTTACTGTAAACTTGGAGAGCGCCAAAAACATACCAAAATGCTTTCATCTGAAAATCTATCGAAAAGAATTAATAATTTGCAGCTTAGGTTGCATCTCTTGTGTGGAACAGCAGTGACATCCAGTGGCCACCTTAGATTATGGTCAGATACATTTTCCTGGAACTTATTCTAAGACTTATTTCCTTATTAAAATTGGAGATGAAAGAACACAGGCAAAGAAACTGCATGAGGTCAAACTGGCTTTGCAAGGCACATATTCTCCTAGTTCTGTAGATTCAAAGTTAGAGCAAGCTTAATTAAAGTTAGTGAAGAAAAATATACTGTAAAAGTACTGTTTTGGAACAGCTCCCACTTCCTCTGTTCATCTTAGAATTAATGACAACGGGGAAAGTGCTTTTCTTGTGATCTAACGGATGTTCTTCTTTCCTTTGTTCTCTTGATTTTTCTCTTCCATTGTAGCATTTTAAAGTGTGAATTGGCATATAATTTATTCTTTTCTGCTCCAGTCAGACAGTTCTAGTTAAAAGGCTGCTCATAGTATTTTGCTTTCTTTTGTAATTTCCTTCCCTTTCACTCTCCTCCCTGCTCTCCCCCTCCCCCAGATCTCTGGTATATTTCAGTTTGGCTGCAATATTGACTCTGTGGTCTTGTAAACTAATCATTAATTGGATTAGTTCCTCATTTTGAACAAATTTAATGTTAAGTAGTTAATGTTTGTAAATCACTTTGAAGATATGTACTACAAGTTTATTATTTTATTGGGTCAAAACATGCAATTCATTCCTTAATCAAATCTCTCTTTGAAGTCAATGGCAATTTTGTATGGATACGGATTCCAGGGTTTGGCTCTTGGCTATTTTGTTGGGGGTTTTTTTTAGATTATTGGGTGCGATTCATTGCATCACAGGGCTCATTTGAGGCTCTCTGACCATACCACTTGAACCCTGATGTTTACTGTGCAGAGGACTGTGTGCAGAGCTGTTTGCACTCCATGTGTACCAATTGGTAAGAATGGAGGACCAAGGCATCATGCTCCCACAAATCTAGGAACCCCCCTTGGAGGGAATGCAACAGTGCATTTTCTTCTTACTTGTTCTTCCTTGAAGGCTTGCTGAGAATGCCAAATCCTACCACTCACCTAGGGTACGTCTAGACTACAGGCTTTTTTCGACAGAGGCTTTGTCCACAGATACTATCGACAAAGCCTCTGTTGAAAAAGAGCGTCTAGACTACAGCCAGTTCTGTCAACAAAGCAAGCCACTTTTTCGACAGAGAGTCTAGATGCTCTCTTTTGAAAAAGCACAGTGTGGATGCAATAGTGCCTTTTTTCAAAATAACTCTGTCGAAAAAAGGCGTTATTCCTTGTAGAATGAGATTTACCACCATCGACAGAACTGCTGCGTTCTGTCGACTTACTGTCAACAGAACTTGGTGGTAGTGTAGACGCAGGTGTAGTTTTGTTGACAAAAGTCCACTTTTGACAACAAAACCCTGTAGTCAAGACACACCCTTAGTGTATGAGCATTAGAGAAGTTGTTGCCTGTATTGCTGGTCAATGTTCCATCTAATCTTTCCATCTATGCACAGAATAAAGTTTATGTGCACTGAGGCACATGCGGATGTGCACCACCAGTAGAAACACATGCTGCTGGCTCTGAGTGCTGTCAGCACTCTGCTAATCAGCTGGGCAGCATTTGAATCTCTCTTGGGTAGCCATCCACATGCTCAGCTTAGAAGGATCACTGTTGCTTATGTGGATCCATTATATCCACACCAATCACAAGAATGTGGGGTTTAACATTTCATAGGCTGGACACTCCCATGGGTAACTAGAGACATTGGAACTGTATGCGTCTCCACTGGCTGACTGCCTAATGTTGGGCAAGTCACTTAGGCCAGCAAGGTCAGTTTAAGGTACGCAACCCTGTAGCTGGCTTTGGCTCACCTTAAGATGAGCGTGGCACTGTCCTCACTGCATCAGGCTGACAAGAGCAAACACTCCATGAAGGGTCTTAAATGTTGAAATGCTTAGCATCATGGCACTAGAAAATCACAGAAACAACGATGCGATCGACAAATCTATTAAGTGCTCAGGCTCTTTGTACAATAACTGGGGGGAGAGAGGCACCTAAGAATGTGCTCCACAAAAGAATCGTAATAGAGATGTAGCCGTGTTAGTCTGATCTTGCTGAAACAAAAGAAAGGACTATGCAGCACTTTAAAGACTAACAAGATGGTTTATTCATTATCTCATAGATACTAGCCCTCCCCTCATCCCCCTTCTGTTCTAAATCTGATTTGTCAGTTTTATATGTGTTCACTTTTTTTTCATTGTATTCCTTTGGTATATATGGTCATGCCAATTCTCTTCCAGAATTTGATCTGAGGAAGTGGGTCTGGCCCACGAAAGCTCATCACCTAATAAACCATCTTGTTAGTCTTTAAAGTGCTGCATAGTCCTTTCTTTTGCTCCACAAAAGACAGCATGTTTAAGTGTGCCAGAGGGAATGCTAAAAGGTGGGAGGTGGGGGGGGGGGCGATAGACCCCTAAATCCTAGCTCCAGGGAGGTGGCAGTTCTGCTTAGCAGTCCATGAACGGAAGCTGCCTGGCGTCTGCTGCTATAAGCAATTATCCACAAAGGAAAACAGTTTTGAGTCTGGAGAGAAAAGGAATGACTCTGTAATCCAATGATTAGGGCACCCACCTATGGGCATAGGAGACCCTGGTCCACTCTTTTGCTTCAATCCAGAATGTAACTATTTCATCAGGAGAAACTGATGGAGCCTCCTGAGCTAGTGGATAGTCTAAAGGTGGGAAACCCCCTCTTGAAATCCTTTCTTCCCTCAGTCACCTGGAAGAGGGAATTGAACCTGCATCTTCAACATCACAGTGAGTGCTCTAACCACTAACATAACAGTTCTAACATGAACGCCAGTGGCAACCCTCCTCCTCTGGCCAGATTCTGAATGGGCCTCAATCTGGGAGGTGCCCTTTAAGCACATATTGCAAGCAGGAATCAGTCCCTGTATCCAACTTAGGTGGCCAAATGCCTGTCTGCCCCGGTTCGTGAATCACCCTGGGGCTTAAATGGAAGATGGGCTGCCTAGAGTGAGGGAGCCGTGCATGTGTTTAGAGGCAGGAACATAGGCTCAGAGGGAACTTTTTACTCTGGAAAAATGTTACTCTGGAAAAATGCCCCTCTGGAAAAATGCCCATTGAGTTTAGGCACCTACAGGAGGTCAGCAATAGTTGTGTGGATTGTGTTGGAGTTGAGACTGGTACCTAGACACCTAAATCTGAGGCTTAGGTGCCTAAGTCTGGGGTTTAGCTGCCTCAGTATCTTCATGGATCCCACCCTTAGTCTCAGTGTGTCTATTCCCAATCTGTAAAATGGACATAATAGCACTTCACTACCTCACAGCAGGTTGTGAAGATAAATAAGTTAAATTATGAGATGCTCAGATACTGTAGTGATGCATATAAGTACCACAGGTATACATGAATTGACAATATGAACCCTGACTTTCCCCCTACAAATCTCTCTCATACAGTCACCACACGGTCATTTAATACCCCCTGCCATTCATCTCTTCAGTCTCCTGAATAAAACCCACTTGCTAGGACTTTATGCAAAGAAAGCTTGGCTCTCAGTCTTGCTTGGAAAAAAACTCCTGGTGATGCCATTTGCTTGTGGAAAGACTATAGGGCTTTACTCAGACATAACTTAAAACCCAACAATTCCCAGCAGCCCTTTCACTGGAAGCAAAGCCTATAGGGGGTAATTTTTGTGAACTTGTTTCAATATCCTATGGAGAGGCCCACTCAGAATTGCCCAACCTCCCAAAATATTAGTTTGACCGCAAACATTTCCATGTTTCTGATCTTAGACAGGACTGCTGTAATTTCAGATGTTCAGGGTAATTTGATTGAGTATGGCTGCTCTTTTGTCAAGAACAGCTTCTCAGGAGATGGTGTTGTCGAGTCTTTTCTGTGCCTTGGAATAGAACAGCAAGTCAACCAGTACATAAACCTGAAAGTGAGCACTCTGCCCTTAAAGTTTGCTGCATCAGTAAGTAGTCATTACAATCTGCGCTGTCCATTCCTGGATACTACTAATCAGTTTAGGACAGGAAGTATTTCCAATCAGATTGCCAGTGCTCTCACTTACGAATGCAGAAGAGAATCCATGAAATCAAAATGAGGCTGATGTGGGATTGATATTCTTGTATCTGTCCTATTTTGTCAAGGCATGAGCTGAAATATTCAGATACCATGGCGCTTTTTTTTCAGATGCATCCCTCTAACTATGGAATATATCTATCATATCTCCTAGAGAAATGAATAACACCACAAGGAGGTATTTAATCATGAGCACGGAGATTGCACTGCAGATTGCTATGCCCTGACAGTGCCACTCAAGACTGAATAAGAAAAATAACACTGAGAAACAAGGTGTCAGACTGATAGTTACATACAGAGGAGTAAATGGACGCTGCATTTTTAATTTATGTTAAGGGCAATTCGTTCACAGAATTTAACAAAATCTGTTCTTATTAACAGGGGTGAGTGCTCTAACCGCTAACTTAGTGATTGTCCAAAGATGTGTCAGCATATTCAACAGCCTACTGTAATGCTCGCTGAGGGAGGGAGTTCTGTTCAGGGGTTTATTACTTATGTGAAAATATTCTCAAGTAAAAATGGCTTGTGTTACTCTTGCAATTTTAAGTACAAAGTGTATTAAGCATTAATGTTTAGAGAGAATGTAAAGCTGGATGAAAAGAAGCCCATTGTCTTAAGTATTAGAGTTGGGCATGGACTTTTCCACATAATAAGTTTTTCATTGGAAATCTGTAGACGTGTGAAAAATAATAAGGTTATAAATAAAGCCAACGGTGTACTGTGTAACAGCACAGTCATCCATAGGTCCAACCCACACTACCACACTAGGGATATGTCTACACTGGAAAGTTTTAGCAGTGAAAGTATCGTTGACATGCAAAAATTGCCAGAAAGAATGTCGCCAAATCATGTTTACACACTGTTGACATTTCATGGCCCCAGTTGATGGAAAGAGCAAAGCAACATGGGTATGCATCCCAGAGTTCCTGGCATCACATTTCTGTCCCTAAGCACTGTATGAACGTGCCTCCCCCTCTCCCTCCGCTGCAGTAGAGAAACCTATCACCCCGTGCTATCCCCCCACTGCAATATGGCAACATACTCTCTCTTCCCTTGCTTCATGCTTCACATCCAGTTGCTGAGACTCACCATGAGCAGTTCCTGGCTGCTTGCTGCACTGGGTGACCCAGCAGTGAGCTCCTCCTCCTCGTCTGCTTCCATTTCTTCATCAAGAGCTTCTGCCTCCAGGTTGAGTTCTGTTTCTGTTGACTTTATGCCATGAGAAGTATCCTTGCCTGCGGCCATGGGATCCCCATCCAGGATTAGGTCCCATTCTTTATAAAAAAATGGCATGTCTTGGGTACAGTACCAGACCGTCAGTTTGCCTTCTTCACTTTCTGGTACAACTGCCAGAGTTCCTTTATCTTGGCTCTGCCTTGCAGGGTGTCTCATTCATACCCCCTTCTCACATAGGGCTCAAAAAACATGGCAGTATGTGTCCTAGTCCCTACAGGTCACTCACAGTTGTAACTGCACCAGTTCTCCCCCCCCTCCCTGATCATGTCTAAAAGCTCTGGAGTGCCCCATGCAGGAGAGCATCTTGAGCGACAGTCACTCCTGTTTCCCTGAAGACATCATGTGGAGCACTCCATGCTGAGCCAGTCAGCAGGAAATGGATGTTAAAGTTCATGGGGCTTGCAGCAGGGAGGGCTGCATTTCTATTTACCTGTGTACATGGCTGCAGAGCAGCAGAGTTCAAAGTGCTGGCCAGAGTGGCTAATTAGGCATTTGGGAAACATGCTGGAGTTCAATAAACTTGAAAAAAGCCTACTATAGTACACACTGCAAGATTGTCAACAGTAATGGGTAGGGGGAGGGACAAGAGTCCCTTGCAGAAGTGGATGATTTTTGTCACTGAAACTGGGCATTTTAAGACTTTTGTCATGTTGCAATGTGAACGCTCTCCAGGTTTTGTGGCCAAAAAGGGGGTTTTGGTGACAACTTGCCAGTGTAGACAACTCCTAGTTTTGAAAGTTTATCTGAATTCTGAACAGTTTATTTGCTGTTTGTTAACAACTCACACAAGCTACTGTTCATACAGATGTTTGGGGAATGGCTATTCTAATGTTGCTATTAGCCTATGAAAAACGGAATTTGTGCACAAGCCTTATTTTGGTGATTTATAATTAGGGCTGTCAAGCGATTAAAAAAATTAATTGCTATTAATCGCGTGCACTGCCCCTTTGAAATGCTACTGCGTTAATCCTTTTAACGCGTTAATCGCAAGTGTTAATGCTACCCTGCCCCTTTGAAGTGCTGCTCCGGCACTTCAAAGGGGCAGCGCAAGTGGAGCTGGGGATCAGCTGAAGTCCCCAGCTGACTCCGACTCTGTGCAGTTCTGCCCCTTGGAAGCGCTATGGTGGCGTTTCAAAGGGGCAGTGCTGGGGAAGCCCGGAATCAGCTGGAGTCCTCAGCTGACCCCAGGCTCAGTGCAGCTGCCCCTTTGAAATGCACCGTAGGAGACTGGGAACAGCTGGAGTCCCCAGCTGACCCCGTCTCTGTGCAGCTCTGCCCCTTGGAAGCGCTGCGGTGGCGCTTCAAAGGTGCAGCGCATTAGGAGCCTGGGATCAGCTGATCCCTGGCTCCGTGTTGCAAAGCCCCTTTGAAGTGCTGCTCTGGTGCTTCAAAGGTGCTTTGCCACAGTGGAGCCAGGGTCAGCTGGGGACTTCAGTTGATCCTCGGCTCCGCTTGCGCTGCCCCTTTGAAACGCCACCATAGCGCTTCCAAGGGGCAGAACTGCACAGAGTCGGAGTCAGCTGGGGACTTCAGCTGATCCCCAGCTCCACTTGCGCTGCCCCTTTGAAGTGCCGGAGCAGCACTTCAAAGGGGCAGGGTAGCATTAACACTTGCGATTAACGCGTTAAAAGGATTAACGCATTGATCCTGTCCTGAGTTAATTGCAGGTGTTAACTCAGGTCAATTTACAGCCCTATTTATTATTTATCATTCTCCTATTTTAAAATGGCCCATTTGTCCAGTCAGAGAGAGAAACATTTTATGTGACAAACCACACCATTGATAACCAGTGAAAATGAAGAGCAAGCAGTTCTTGAGTAACATGTGCTGAAATATATTTGTATCAACTGTTTATTGAACAATTTAAACTCAAAGATCAACAGTGTTCATGAATGGAAGAAAAAATTCAATTAATCAAAACACTTGTTACAAATAATACCAGCTCTAGATGAATGAAAACTGTAAACCTAACAGTCACGTTCAAGGATTGTGACAACATTTATTTTCATCAATATCTCTCTGAAAGTGCCCATGCAACATAATGTAAAGTGGGGCGGGGCGGGGGAGGGAGGAGGGGAAACTGTGGGTAGATTTACGAAATACAGTATTAAATTCCAAACTGCAGAGAAGTGGAATAGTTTTAAAAAAAACTGTTAACCTCAGGATTTCAGGGCCAAGTAGAACAAAAACTATTCATGTATATGAAATCTCCTACTGGAATTAAGTTTTGCATTGAGTCTTGTGGTTACTGTGTGTAGTGGTCTCAGGCTGTGGGCAGCCTCGCCACCCTCCCACAGACAGTCTCAGAGCCCCATTGCGAGGCGAAGAAACAGTTGCAGTTTATAAGTCCGGGCCCTGGTTCAGGACAGGGCTGAAGGGAAGCAGTTTGAGCCAGGCCCTGGGGTCCGGGCAGGGCAAGTAAACAAACAGTAAGTAATCCCAAACGGTCCAAGGGAGCAGGCCTGTCTGCAGGCTGAGCCAGGGGTCAAGTGTCCTTGCTGGCAGAGAGCCAACAGGTGCAGGTGGTTTCTCCCTTCAGGGGGGAATCTGCCACCCAAAGGAAAAGGGTGACAGGGGGGTGGGAGGAGGGAGGACACAGGCCTATCCACTCCACTATGTCCCACCCCTATCAGCAGCCGCGCTAGCTGCCTCTGGTTCGGCGGGGCTCTTGGCTGCAACATGCTGGTCCGGTCAATGGGCTAGCGGGGGTCCAGGCTGCAACTGGGGTGCTCTGGTGCTGCCCACTGAGGCATCTTTAGGGGAAGTTCTCCTTCTGGGTCATCAGGAGGCCATGCCGCCTAACTACACTTAGTAAGGTGTAGTAAAAAACAAAGTGGAAAAGACTTAGACAGGAGCATAATTAGAGATTTGCCCCAGGCACGGGAGCTGACATGATTGCCAGGCCCCAGCCAATGTATGTGGGGGGGTGTGGCTCTGCGCTCCCAGAAGGGGTGGGACTTTGGGGAGCCCCAGCCCCATCCCTCCTGCCTTTCCACCCACAGGCTCTCAGTGTGAGGCTCTGGAGTGTGCCTCCTGGTGCTCCAACAGTGATTCTAAAGGGCCCATGGTTCTGGCTGCTGCCATTACGCTCCAGGGAAATTGTCCACATTGCCCCCCCTTGTTGTCATGCCTGTATCCAGTAACAGGGCAGGTACTGAGTGCAGAGGCATTTAACTATTAGAAAAATATTTCCAGGTTTGAAGATCTAACTCTCAAAGCAGGATGAGGACACTTGGAATTAATGTAACATTTGTAAAAATCTGAATGATAATAATGAAATGGGAATCTGCATTCCATAAATTGTTACACTGTAGCAATAAGACACATAAAATGACTTTAAAACACTTGCATTATAGTAACTTAAAAAACAACAAATATTCTTGCAGCACCTTAGAAGACTAACAAAATTGTAGACGGTATCACGAGCTTTTGTAGGCACAACCCACTTCTTCAGATGAGTAGAGTTAAGAGGTCCAGGGGACAAATAAATAGCAGAGAAAGAGAGTGGATGGGGAGGAAAAGAGAAGTTAAAAAAAAATATTGTCAATTATTGCATCCATGGCAAATGAGGCTGGTAGAGTGGGTTCTAAATATTCTAAGTACCTGGTGCTTGGCTTCTTATGTCATTAGGATGTGGAATGTAGGGGGCCATCCAGTTAAGGTCTTTGTTTAAACCTCTATTGCAGGTGTCAAACTTGCAATAGATAAGTGGGCAGGAATTTTGTTTTTATTTGGAGCTTAATGCAAAGCCTATTTATCCAAGTCAAATAAAAGACTTACATTGACTTTGAGGGTTTCTGGATAGGGTGTTGTCTTATTTGCTCCAGCTCCTGGCATTGCTTGTGTAATAAAAATCTTTGCTCAAGAGCGCCCCCTTGCACCAAGGCCCAGAATTGCAGGAGTCGTCCTCTCTCCATCACCCCCTGCCAACCATCTGCCTCTGAGTAATTCACCCTCAGGCTCAGAAGCATCTAAATGATCATTTTCAAGGTAACAAAAGCTTAAACTAATGTCCAAAATATCTCAACATATCAGCTCTCCCTCTAGGTTCAGGTCTTCAGTTTCCTTTTTCTAATAACCCAGAGTCTTCTCTCTCCTCCCCCAATCCCTTAGGCATCTGCTCTGTAGACTTCTTTTACTGTTGGTGGTTCCTGCCTTCAAGCTGATCTCTTCCTGTTTTATAAGGTCCAGGTGTTCATTATGTTATCACCTGAGGTCTCTGTCCCCTCTAGCTGAGAAATAATATCTGTTGAATCTGTTCTGTAAATAACTGGTTATTAACCCTTTCCGGCCCACCACACTCCAATAGTGACTTCAGTGCAAATTACTGTATAACGGAAATAAGCTATTTGAACCAAGTATTAATTATTTAAATCGAAGGCCTATTAAAAAGGTCTGCTATGATAAAGAATCTCACTTGTACAAAATAAAGAGCCTAGATACTAGCTTAAAAGTGGTCAGAAAAGAGTTATTAACTGAGAGAGGCATCAGAGAGAGAGAGGGAAAGAAAGAGAGAGAGAGCGCTCTTGTTGGCAGTCTGAGCAGAGGCCAGCCACCATGACTGAGCATGGAGACTGAGGTTCCCTCCTCTTGCTCATGCCTAGAGGTAGTACCTGCAGATCAGGGTGCAATACAGTTCATCATCTCAGATTCCTTAAAGACCAGCATTGAAATGAAGGAAAGTGAGATTTAACCTGTAAAGGCAAAAATCCCAATACAGATGGCTTGAAGTTGGCTTTTCCTTGTGAAAAATGGATTGATCAATATTTGCTAACACTCATTTTCTATTAAACCTTTTTAACTGGGGAGTCTGGATATGTCTTAGAAATAAGCTCCTTTGTCACAATTACTGCAATGAGATTCCTTTTTTCTCCTCACATTGGGTTTATTTGCATTCTAGCCAGAGATAGACAGTAGTTTTCTGATTCATAGCACCAAGGTACTTAAAATGTTTAACGAGTTCAGAGTCCCAACTCAATATCTTAACTTGAACAAAGCTGCAATAATTCTAATAGTTCATTAGAAAAATGTGGTGACATTGAAAAGAAACTTCAGCAAAGTTACATCAGGCATCAGAAAATATAAAACTTTCTCTTTATTTTAATTTCAAAAATATATGTACATTAAAGAAAACACAAGCATAGCTACCTAGAAGTACCCTACGGTCAGTGCAGTAGGTTGTCATTGGCTGATAATTCACCTTCCTATTGGTTGTGCTGCTGACTGGAGGATAGCTGGCAGCAACCTGAAGTGCTTACATGCAACCAATCGCACTACTGATGCTGCTCTTGCTCAGCACCAAACTCACATCTTCCATAAACTCTGAAATTCTATTGATACCAATTGATTGGCTGGTTTTGATGCCAGTAAGATTGGGTCTGCTTAGGTAAGCAGTGCATCTGGTCCTCAAAACACATTTGGCTCAGTTTAGCATTTCTGAGTGGTTAGGACTGCACAAGATGTATATTGACTAGACCATCAGGAAGACTTGTGCTTTATTCTGCTCGAATTCTTTACCAGCTCTCAAGAAAGCCTGTGACCTACACTGTGAAAAATTGACTGTGGGGTATGTATCTCTGTATTTTTCCAGAAAGACTTCTGCTCCCAGGGCCACAGGTGTGTAAAATTTAAAGCAAAAAGTGCTACTACCCTTCTAACCTGCCAGCATCAAGCTTGACAGATGGTGCCCTTTTTCTCAACTGGCTGAATAGCAGTCACATACAGGTGGTTAACAACATAATTTAAAATTGCAAAGATGGTGTATCATTTCTCCAGCTAGGGACAGAGTGCAAGAGATCCCTGATTTGGGGCTCTTTAATTCAGACAGAAATTCTCCGAATTCTTTGCAATGCTGCCATTCCGTTTCATATCACTGTAAATTGCTGTATAATTTCCAAGTAATAGTTCCCATTTTTACCACAATCAATTACAGTTTGAACCTGTTTCTGAAGAGAACAGTGATGATGTCATTAAATCAAAATGACTTTAGTAAAAAACCAAAACATTGCCCCATCTACCTCCAACCCATAGTGTGGCCATTACAAGAACATGAACACTGAACATAAGAAAAGTTTTGCTTTCTACATTGTTTTACTTTCAAACTGTTGTGGCAGAAGGTGAGTATACTGGGTGTGGCATGCAAGCAAGAATTAATGAAAAGATAGTTGGAGTGTGGTACTGTGTATTGGTCCATAGAAGACTGGGTAGATGTAATCAGAAACCCTGCCTCCCCCCCCCCCTCCGGGGACAGCCAACCCAGGTTCCCGAGGGACAGAGCTGGCACCCTTGGAACAAAGGAAGGAAGAATGTAGGGAGGTTGGGGGGCTACTTCAGTGGCACAGTGAATTTCACAGTCTGTTGGCTTTAAGAAGCAAACAAGTCCTGCCCCATCCATACTCCATGTATGGCTTTCTCTCTGGATCTGTATTCCCAACCTTTTCATACTTCAATTCCTGTTAGTGTCACTTCTTTGAAATGTTACTGATCGATTTATACCATTTTTATTGGTGTGCTCCCCAATGTGTGCAATATTGCTAGAAAGCAACTAATTCTATCAGTTACTGCCCTTAATCCTATCAAATAGCTCACTCAATATTAGCTCCATCATTCAAGGTACTCACTACTTGCTTTATCTATCAGTGCACCACTGAACATTAACTTCAGTATCTTTGATAGTGTTAACCGTATTCAGGTATCAAAAGGAATCAGAATTGGTCCATCTAAACTGGATGCTCTTACAAAGCAATTGCAAGTAAATTCCTTCCCCTCCACCCCTTTTTCTCTTCTCCCCCAATGTAGGAAACAGAGAGCTTTTACAATTGCATTCGTAAGAAAGTGTGTGTAGCTGGGGGGGGGGGGGGGGGAGGAAGGGGAGGAGGAAATAGTACTTTGTTGAAAACTTATCTGAAGCACAAACATTCAAAACTGACCTTTTTAGAAAATTGGGATCAATTCAGATATTTTAACTTGTAACCATTATAATTCCTTGACTTCAACTTGTAAGTCACCTGCAAAAATGAAACTCCAATTTAAAGAGCAATTTAATAAACTGTTGAGACAGTGCAACATTCATTATAAAAGCATTCAACTATAGTTAGGTTAAAAAGTCCTGACCTCACAGCAGGAGCAGTCAGGAAAGTGTGTTGTAATCATACTTCATCATCTTTATGTATCTTTGAATTGTGTAGTATGAGATTCTCCAGCAGAGGGAGAAATGTACTGAAACATAAAATGAGCTACAAGTTTGAAGCACAAGGTGGTGCAAGGCTATGTGTAAAATTGAAGATCAGTTTGAATGACTTTAATTAAAGATGTAGTACTCCTCTTGATTGTTGCCACTTCATAGAGCAATATACCTCTCTGCTACCTTTGTTACCAGTAATCATTGTTTTGGTAATTTTCTTTTAACCTTAATCAAACAGTTGAGAGGTTGTTTTATAGGGTTTTTTTCATCCACAATAATCTGGTGTAATTAGTTACGCTTTTCATTGATTGCAGTGATAGCTGTTCCTTAATTCATAATTAAGCTACAGTGAAATATGCTTTAAGGGAGATATGTATGATAACATTGAATGTCTAGTCATTATCACACTAAACCTTATATAAAAGCTGTAAAATACAAAGCTGACATATTGCTAAAACAAGACAGTCTTTGATAAGAACTCTGAGCACAGAATACAATGTGATGCGTGTGGAAAAAAAATGTCTCCGCTGAACTTCATAAACTATATGGCATGGAGACACATTTTGGCACAGCTAAAGTTCTTTTGTAAGGTCAACGCAGTTTTCCATCCTTATTTACCAGAGTATTTAGGCCTGTGCTCAAATCCCATTAACATCAGTGGGACTTGCTTACGTCCTTACATTGTAGCACATTCCTAAATGATTTAGGCCCTGGTCTACACTAAACTTTATTTAGAAATAATCCCCCCAAGGTCAAATTTATAAGTGGAGTGTCTATACTACCAAGTCCATTATTTTGAAATAAAGGGCTGGGAATTAGAAATTTGTACTCCTGCTTTTCATCAGGACTAATGCTAATTCCAAAATAGTTATTTAAAAATAACAGTAGTGTGGATGCTCTGGTTTCACTATTTTGAAATAATTACTCCCCAGTGCTTCTGAAGTAGCACATCCACATTAATGGAGCCTGTCTCAGGCTAATTTAGAAACTTCCTTGTAGTGAGGACACTCTAGTTCAAATTCATTAAATCGGGAGTTAAGTTGAATTTAGTAATTTTGAAATACTTTCCTAGTGTAGACATGGCCTTATTGATTAAGGAGGTTGTAATGGACCGGGCCAGGTCTGGGCACCGCTGAGGGCATCCGCTTAGGGCGAATTGCTCTAAACCAGGGTTCCTTTCAGCCCTACACTGGAGACCTTTCCCAAAACAGGTCACAAACCAGTTACACAGAGTGCTTCAGCTGCCACTCCAGCCATCAGGAAGCCTTACAAGCAAAACCCCTCAGATACCCCAGCTTTCCCTGTGTCACAATCAGCCCCAGGCCTACACACAGATGAGGGATTATAGAACCCAATCTCACCAACCCCGAACAGATCCTCCCAATCCCAAAGAACCAGCCATAGATCCCTGGTAAATTTACACTTTAGATCTTACCAACAAGATCACGCTTGGCCAGTCCTTTAGAATCTAAAACCTAAAGGTTTATTAACAAAAGAAAGAAAAGGTTGAGAGTAATGTTGTTAATGAGAATACATGACATACATCAGTCACCAAGTTCTTGATGCAAGCTCTTAGCAGAGATGTTATAAACTGCTATCTTAAAAGTCTTTGGTGTACATCCTATGTCAGGGTGGGTCAGCAGTCCTTCCCGTCTCTCTGTCCCTCGCAAGGCTGCATCTGGGATCAGTAGCAAGATTAAAGACAAGATGGAGTCCACCTCATGGCACTTATATATTTCTGGTGTCTCCCAAACTGGAGCTGGTCACATGATGGCATGATTCACATGCCAGCAGCCATGAGATACTGACTGGTTTGCAGGTTTTCAGATGCATTCCTCAGGTGTGTATTGGGCCACCCTGAGAGTCCTTGTCCCTGCAGTCATGCTAATTAGCATAGTCATTGACTGAACAATCCTTCTTTACAACAGGCAGTCCAGGCCCATTGCTCCCTCCCAGACAGAGAACATTCACAGTACAAGCACAGAGTCCATATTCATAACTCCACATACAAATATCACACCAAGTACATGAGTAACATACATAGAATCAGTAGACCATAAGCTTTCATTTGACACTTTGCATGGTCCCCTTTGTATAGACTTTGGGGCAAACACCCCGCCGTGGGCGCAGCAGTGATCTGGCTGTTCCCCTTAAAATCCAATAAAGTGACAGAGGTACGTAAACATGAGCTCACAATCTTTGGATGAATAAGGGCTATGGCTGAGTGGTTTTCATATACTCTCAGAAATACGTCAACCCAAAGACTTTTGAGCAGTAGGAATCTCAACAAAGGACTCTAAAGTTGATCACCGCTGTGCCAGCAGTTTGTTTTAAAAGACCCTACCAGAAGACAAGAAGCTCTTTCAACTTTAGTGTGGACACTTTTACTCTCCGCGGCAAAACTAACCAATATGGAAATAATTATTCTACAATAACCAGATCCTCTGTCCTGCTAGCTGTGAGTGGCTATGCTTGGCAGTGAAACTAACTTCCATTGGGAATGTTTCAAAATGACTCTTCCTGAGAGACCAATTCATGTAACATTGTCAAATTACACAAGGTCAGAGCAAGGTAGTGAAGAACACAGTGCTATGCCGAATATATGTGCAAAGTCCCATGACTAATGTAGCCTGTGAAGATGGAGACTCATGTTTCAGAGCAACTTTGGGGACATTTGACTGCACTGGGTTCCTGGGGCTATGAATGCTGCAGGTGTTATGCTTTCTGTCTCTGAGATGGGAAATTGAACAGCTTCATTTGGGGTTTTGTCCCTTCCTCTACTGCAAGTGAGCTAGTGGTGTGGACGGAGAGGGAGTTATATTTCTAAGCTCATGGAGGAACTTAAGCATTGTTCATCTGGCACTGATGGTATGCTTGGGCAGAAAGGATAGAAAGAATATTTCACAACAGAATTGTATTGGCTCCTGGAACTGATTTTCAAAGGAAAAAAAGACAAGTCATCACATGGGCCATTAGTCAATATTGGGAGCAATATTCCCTCTATTTTTTTCATCCATGTACAGAATAAATTTTATGTGCAGATGTGCACCAAAGAAACACATGCTGCTGGCTGTGGGTGCTCTGCTAGTCAGATGGGTGGCACCTGAAATTGTCCTGGGTGACCACCCACGTTAACAGCTTACAGAGAACACTGGATGGGAGTACTACCACATGGGGAGCAGTTACCAAGTCAACAACTCTGAAAGACCTTGTGGAAGTCTCTTTACTATCTCTTCAAAGACTAGTAAATAGAAAAAGGTGCTCCAAGACACTCTGGGGAAAATCACAGATAATATCAGTGATTTAGAAGAGATGGCAGAGGTGACCTGGGGCTAGCTAAATGAGCTATAACTATTAGTAGTCCAGTGATAAAGTCCATCATCAAGTGGTGATTATAATTGGTGTTTTAAATTTTCAGGGTTTAGATGTTGTGTGTTTAAAGCCTAGATACCACAGTGATGGGTGCTTGATAGACTTATTTGCTTTGCTTTTGATACAGTTGGGTTCATACCCCACATGTCATCAAATTCTGTCAATGGAACTCAGTTAAACTCCAGACTTTCACATAGCATCCATTGAAATCACATGAAACTACCAATTGCTAGTAATTTTAACGCAAAGCTATAGCTCAGCTCAGGATTCCTTGAAAATGGGTCCATGACCACCCAAAAGATTTAAACTACCGTGGCCTGAATTTTAAATTTGTTACAAAACCTAAAAACATGCAAGTTGGCATGGTTTTAAGATTTGTTATGAATATTTGACACTGCTCTGATTGTGGTTCACTAGGTAGGCAGACAAGTGGGGTGGCATAGGCATTAAGATGTTTTTAGGTCAGATGGGTACATTACTCTGATATCTGCTCTTGTAAAAAAAGTATTTAAGCTTACTTGCCGACAACAGAGATGTGTGTGCATTTTGAATTGCTAATGCTTTAATAATAGGAGAAACTCAAGATAAATTTTTCAGATTTCACTTCTTTATGGCCTCTTACTGAGCAAAAGTGCTAACTAAAGACCTGCTGTATTGTATAGATCTCCTCAAGGTGACAGTAAAAAAACCTTTGCCACTAACATTGGGAATTATGTTGGATATAACATAATAAGTAAAATTTAACCAAACTACCTCAAGTAAAAAGGGTTAAGGTAACATTAGACCAGAGGTTTTCAAACCTGGGTCATGGATCCACCAGGAAAAACCCCTGATGGGCCCCCAAGGTTTGGTTTACTCTAAAACTCCACAGCCACGGAGCCTTGCAGCTCCCATTGGCTATGGTTTGCTGTTTCCCACAGTTCCCCTTGGCCGGAAGTGGCAAACCACAGTCAATGGGAGCTGTGAGGCTCCATGGCTATGGAGCTTTAGAGTAAACCAAGCGTCACAGACCCACGAGGGAGAGAGGAAAACCTCTTCCCCTTCTCTTCAGTAGTATTTCCATGGAACTAATTCACAGTGAATCAGCTTGTCAGCCCCTGGGAGACCTATGTAAACTGTTGTTCTGATGTGATACTCTTTCATTTATTAACCAAAAAGGTCCAACACAAGCACAGATGGCCTTGCAAGGAGTGTGAGTGCTGAGCTTATTGCAAGAGGACAACTTACCCAGCTGTCCTTCCGAGGTTTAACATTCTCTACCATAGGACCTTGATGATGTACTGTTTTATCAGGACTAGATCAGGCTTGACCATATTCATGTCTAAATGCAGAACTCGCCTCTTCAACTCTCTCCCTCCAGAACTAGGGAGTAGTGAGACTTGGAGGGAAAGTGAAAACAAGAGAAGGAGAAAAAAGCAAAACTATGGGAGAAGAATAAAAGAAGGGGGGGGGGGAAAGAATGTATGGGGGAAATTGAGTGAACAGAACCCTTTTGGAGCATGCTCAGTGCTGCCTTGAAATTCTTTTATCCATTGCTCAGAAACCAGCGGTATGACAGGTAGCTTAGACATACCTGAAAAAGATAAGTACACTGTTGTCCTGTTCTCTGGACTACCATCCCCTCCAGTCCCCCCAAGCTTCTTTGCAATCCGACATCAAAGCCTTCAAGTTACCTCACTGTCCATCCTACCTTCATTATACCATAATCTCACTAAGATGTGAATAAAATCCATAGCAACATGTGCAATATAAAGATATGATTTACTGTCCCTTTATTACCAGTACATGATGGAGGAGCAATAAGTGTTGAGTTCATGTGAGGATTTAGTTAGTATTCCTTGTCAGAGATCATTGGACTTGCATGGAAATCATGAAGATGACTGGAAATTCAGTTAGGGCGGTATAATTAGGTTACTTTTTATTGTATGTATTTCTAAAAGCTCTGTATTGAACAAATGAAGTTGCTCTTGGAAAAAAATGAGCAGTGCTTTCATTTTGCATTTGTTTCCTTTAATGCATTATTTGTCTTCACCACTTTTCTTTCCTGTACTGCATAGTAGAATTTGGCAAGTATTTTTCCTAGAGTCCTATTGACTGCTAACCAAGAACTCAGATAATTGTAGTCCATTTAGCATCTACTGCTCAGCGTCATGCTTTGCATACTTCATTTGTTTTAAGTGCACAGATACATTTTTGTACTGAAAAAAAAACCATTTCAACAAACTTAGTTTCCCTGAAAGTCTGACTTTAATAGATAGAAGCTATCATAATGAAACAGGACCAGAGAGATTAAGTAAGGCAGGATTTTTAATTCCAAATTTAAAAAAATCCTCTTTGCTTAATATTTTATACATCAAAAGTCAAAGAAAAGGAATTTAATGAGATAGCTTAGACAAAAAGTCATTAGAGACACAGACACAAGTACTTGTCCCACCCACATAATTTGGGTTCTCCTCATGCTGTATGGTACAGCAATCACATGTAATCTAAATCTGTTTTAAAATTTAACCAAGAAAACTCCAATAGTATTAATCTATTTAATAAGTGGAGTTGATAATACACAGTTAGTGCTGTTCACCCTGATTTACAGTATCTGGCATGTATATTGAAGGCTTGGCTAAAATGACATGATAAGCATTTAACTAAATATACAGTAGTCAGATCAGATACCATTAGGAGTTCTTACCTTCAGACCTTCATTTCTCTCTTATCAGGAAACACTATGATCTTCAATAGTGACAGCTTGTTGGGCTGCCAACTTGGCAATCAATACTTTCCTCACTATTCAGAGACTTCAATATGCTGCTTAATACGCTTTTCCTTCCATTTTATTTGAGCAACTATGATGCATTTTAAACACTGGTAACTGCTAACTCTGACAGGAAACTAAATCTACAAATATAAACAATCAAATAATTCAATGAACTTCCTCATGTCCCTCTGGGAAAAGTGTCTACATACTAGTGACACTTTCTATTTAAACAAAATGCATAGCTAATATAACTGTATCAAACAGTTTGTTTTTCAAAATAGTCACAACTCAAGCTATAAATTAGAGATCGTTGCCCTTATTCTAATAGGTCAGTTATGTTATTTGTTAGCTGATTCATGGTTATTATAAGACTAATATTAATACAGAAAACTTTAGCATAGAATTATGTCTAGTAATTGTCTAAATCATACCCGATTTTTCAAGTCCTTTGGTATGATACATAATATGACTATACAACATAGCTAACCAATCAGATTAGATCTTGATATAGATTTATGCAGTATCATAATAATTGTCAGGCTATATAGCAATCATTGAAATTTCTACACATTTGGATGCCAAAAATGACAATTATCTTTCATCCAGAAGAATCCTATAATGTATAAATCACAGTGCACAGACACACATACACAGTTCCTAGTTCTCTTATCTGATGTATGTGTGCTCTGGACAGAACTGAAAGGTTGCAAGCAAATTACCTTTCTGTGTCCTCCCCAGTCCTGGAGCAGCCACAGGCTGATATAGCCTGACATAAGTTAAAACAACCTCCAGGCCACTCAAACTTATTTCTAGCAGTACAATGGCCTGTTTTGGTAGTTGGACATTGCTGGTGTGTAAATATGCTTCTTACTGAAGCATGTCCTATTCTGCAGGTTTGCAGGCGAAGTGGGCTTAGTACCTTTTCTACCCCATCCATTGATTTCCTCTATGTAGGGGGAATCCTGCCATGGTGATCCACATCATCTCCAGCTGCTTTCTGACATCAGTGTCTTCAAAGCAGTTGGCGCCAAATCAAGATTTGGGCCCTTATGGGTTTTTTATGCTGCTACTGGTGAAGCAAGGTAACTGTCTTTGAGAAATTAAAAAGAATGCAAGCTATAAGCAAGAAGTAATAGTAATTGGAAATAGAATTGCTTCTCTAAGTTTCAGTGGGATATTTCACATTCTTACTCTTGCATGGAGCTGAAGAGATATTAAAAGCTGGAAGGTATTAAACTATAAACAAAGCCATTTTGATCATAAGAGACACTTCAGAGACAGGCTATTAAGTTGTGTTCCTCAAGAAAAGGAGACATCATTGAGCAAGGAAGCAGATGATGAAGCTGTGTTTACCCTGACAACATAATTCTTTGCACTCTGGTTGCCATTGCTAGTCTTGCTTCTCCTGTGCATACTCCTTTATCAACAAGCATCTGTGCATACCACATCAAACATCGAAAGAACTGTTCTCACTATTCCTATCAGCTGACCTAACAGAAACAACCTTTGTCAGGAAGCAAATTAGAGCTTATCTCAATTATCCTTCTTTCTAATAAACTCATGTGACTGGTCACGTGCTAGGAATCTGCGGTGTATCTGAGAGTAACAACTGGTTTTACTTTGGCACATTGCTGATACATCAAAGGCAGACATATCTGCAGCATGTCTATGGCATAAACTGACACCTTGGCAGTTGTCATGCTTAAAACTCTGTAGCCTTGTAATTTTGAGGGTACCTAAGTAAATCCTTGTTCAGAGCAAAAGAAATGTATGTGAATCCAGTTTTATTGACTTTAGCCATTGTCCTGAGATATAGCTAGAGCAAGAGAGAAGAAGCAGGTGAAGAAAGGAAGGGAGAAAAAGTGAAAGAGTTGAAAGAGGAAGAAGAATAAGGAGGAAATATACAGTTTGCTCACTATGATATATAAACAAGAAATAGGTAAGATGAAGTTTCAGCTAGTTTCTCATAGACGTGGAAGGAGTGGGTCCTCAGCAAAACGTTGTAACCTTGATTTTGTACTTATACTAGTGTAATTGTAATGGATCAAATCCTGTAGGTCCACTGAAGACTGTAGAGTGACACCAATTTACAAAAGCTGAGGAGCTGATCCAGGTGGGAATTACTGTGAAGCAAAACTGGTGTAAGCTCGATGAGAGTTAGACCCTGTATCTTTACTTAACTCAAGTCCTTGAGCAAAGAGAGAGCCATATATGCATAGGGTTAGAAGCACTGTATTGAGCATTCTTTGGCCTAATGCATGACCACAGTGATGAAAAAACATGAAGAAGGGAAATGGGTGGGGCAGACCCGCTAAGTTAGCAAGACTATGGATTTTTAAAAATTACTTAAGGCAAATAAGGGGATGGAAAAGAATTTGATCTAGGGAAAGTGGGACAATACTTTGCAATTTTGCTACTATTTTAAGAGTGAATCTGTTAGGCCTCATCATACAATCCAGGGCATTGTTTCTTTGCGACTGCTTATATTTCACTTAAGCCATAACATTTGTAATAAGGTCTCTCTTGGTTTAAAAAACTAAAACAAAACCAAAAACAATAATCCTGTACTGTTAGCCACCTCTAGAAAATTTCATAACCTCCCCTCCCGACATTTCTGTAGCTCTAGTGCATCTGAAGGGCTGGCTATATTGTTTGAATGTATCTAAATAATCCTTCAGATATAAGTTATGTACATCACTTTTTCCAGGTCTGGATTGATTACAATTCTATTGAATGTCAGTTTTCTCTAGAGATGCGTGGAACAGAGCAAGAAGCCGATCCTTCCTGTTAGAGCTCTATTAATCTGTAATGATCTGCAGCCTTGCATACTACAGAAACAGTGCAAGTTTGGATCTTGTAAAGATGGATCTTGGGAACGGAGCAAACCGACCTATTCAGAAGAAAGGTTGGCCACTGTGTTTGAGCAATTTTGTTTTGATTTCACAGCTGAGAGTCACCCTCATCCACCAGTGGAAAGTGTTCAGGGAGCTCAACTTTGCACTCAGGTGCGATACTTTTTCTATGATACTGAATGTTTTTAAACATAGGCACTTACTTCGGGAATAATTGGAGTACAGCATTTCCCTTGTGCCCCTCCCCCATCAGCTCATTCAGGTTTCTGACCCAGTTTGATTAAATTCTGCAAACGCTTTTATTTTTAAAATCTACTTTTAACACATAGCTACGTTCCCCCAGTTAGTTGCAGTAAGCCATGCAGCCTGCTTCAGCTTTTTCCTGAAAGGCAGGAAGGGCAACATCCCTAGAGCCATAATTTGTTTGAAATATTTGTAAAAGTTTCTCTGGCTCACAGACAGTGGGTCCAATCAGGGGAGACAACAGAATTGCCAGGCTGCTGGGCAAGGGGTGTGTGTGCGGCTTTGCATATTCAGAATTGGCGGGGCCTTGAGCATGGCTAAGGCAGCCCACCCTCAGTGCCTCCCAGACTGCACTGTACACACCCACCCTCCTGCCATCAGCCCATAGCCGGGCATTGTGAGTCACTAGGCCCCAGGGCAAATGCTCCCTTTACCCACCCCTCTGTCAGCAAGCCTGGATATAATAGGCCAGGAAAGGTTAAACCTTCCCTGGAGCAGTTGCTGAGAACCTGCTGCTGGACACCTGGACTATGGTGGTTCTGATCCTTCCCTGAGCCTCCACCACCTGCCGCTGCTTGGTGAGTCTTGCTCCACTCCCCTCCCCCTGCCACGCCTCCAGAGGTCCCTGCTGCTTGCTGTGTTCTTCCTTCCTTCCTTCCGTCCCCCCATGGGATAGAGAAGTGAAGGGGGATGCAGTGAATTAGCAGGGGGTCTGTCAGGGGAGTGAGGTGAGGAGGGTGTAAAGAGATGAGTAAGCAGCCAGTGGACGGACATCTTGAGGCAGGCAGGTGGGAGAGGTGAGGCAGGATGCAGCAGGGTGTAGTGCAGGGAGGAGGCTGAGTAGTGGGGACAGGGCCTGGGGCAGGACAGGGTGGAGTGTAGCCAGGGCCAAGGAAAGAAAGGCCTGGCCAGACAGCTAGCCTCCCCCAGAGGAAGCTTCTTGTGTCACCCATGCTCTGGCTTTGTTGTTACTGTTGTTTATTATTTGTATTACAGTAGTGCCCCAAAGCCAAAGTCAAAATCAGGGACCTATCATACTAGTTTCTATATAAACACAAAGCAAATGTCGGTGTTGGTGCACTGAAGAACTGTCACTTGATGTAATCACTAGTGATTCTTAGCAGCTGTTGTAGGATTATACAATTTGTGTTCGTTTATACCTAGCCAGCTGTGTGCATTCAGTAGGCAGCCATGAAGCTCTTACTATATGCAGTTTGAGATGGTAGCTGACTGTAGAGGGAGGGATTCTCCCTCCATCAATGACCATTTTACTGTCGTAGCAACATTAAAGCAGATGTAAAAGCCCCAGAGCCCTTCTGGGGACAACTTCCTCAGGGTAGGAACTGAAATAGACAGTGGCAGGTGGTCTGGTAGGTTTGTCTCCATGAACTTTATTGTAAAACATACCAGGGATTAAGGATATGACAGGCAGGCCCGCCAACAGGGGGGAACTAAAAGGGGCAGTTGCCCCAGGGCCTGGCAATTCAAAGGGGCCTGGGGCTCCCAGTACCACCACTGCTACTGCGGCAGTGGCAACAGCCGGAGCTTCAGGCCTCTTTAAATTGCCACCGGAATGCTGTGCAATTCTGAGGGACGGGCGTGGGGTCCAGTGCTACTGGCTGCCCCAGCCCTGCCCCTTCCGCCTGAGGTCCTACCCCTTCCAGGGGTGCAGAGTTGTCCTCCTCCCCACACCTTGCCTGGGGGCCATGAAAGATGTCAGCTCCTCTGGTGACAGGTGGTGCAATGGAGACTCTGGGTGGCACTGCAATTTGTCTTTGGGCTGCCTGCAACAGTGACGTAAGCTATATTTAGTCTCTTCTCCCCAGAGGCTGCAAGTTTTTTTCCCAATCTCTTCTAGAGATGTTGGCTAGGTAAGTAGGGGAAGCAGGCTTAGCTGGGTATTATGAAGCACTGACTCCCAGTCTCTAAGCACAAGAACAAATGGAGACAAATCATATATCAAGAATGGTAACGTACAAAAACCAGTAGGAGAATACTTCAGTCTCCCTGGACACTCAGTAACAGATTTAAAAATGGCCATTCTTCATCACAAAACTTCAAAACCAGACTTCAAAGAAAACTGCAGAGCTACTATTCATTTGCAAACTGGGTTTGACTAGAGAGTGGGAATGGCTGGCTTAATACAAAAGTAATTTTGGGCCACATCCACCCTGACTGAATTGGTCTCTTTAGCATTGGCCTTCCCCATGATAAGGTAACTCCCTTCTTTTCATGTGTTAGTACAGCCGTGGCCAATCCGCAGCTCGCAAGCCACATGCAGCTCTTGCCCCCCAAAAGTGCGGCTTGCAAAGCTGCTCCTGCGCCCCCCCAAACAGCCCTGCTGGCTTCCCCGGGCTTCCCTGTGCTTACCAGGTTGGAGCTGTGGAGTTTTAAAAATGGCGCCCAAGATGGCAGCCATCTTAAAGGGGCAGCCTACTTTTAAAAAAATAATAATATTTTTGTTTTTGCTCGACAATTCTGTTCTGAGGGTTGGGTTTTGTTTTTTTTTCTTGACAATTCTGGTGTGGCTCTTTGCATTTTTTCTGTTGCTGTTTTGGCTCTCTTTGTTAAATGGGTTGGCCACCCCTGTGTTAGTATATTTATGCCTGCCTCTGTAATTTCCACTCCATACATCTGATGAAATGGGGTTTTGCCCACAAAAGCTTATACCCAAATCAGTGTTAGTCTTTAAGGTGCCACAGGACTCCTAGTTGTTTTTGTGAATTCAGACTAACATGGCTACCCCTCTGAGGCTATGTCTAGACTACAGAATTTTGTCGGAAAAACGCCCATTTTTCTGACAAAACTTAAGTTACATCCACACAGCAAGCGTGTTCTTTCAACAGTAAATTTAAAGAACAGAGGGCTTTTTGTGCAATTGGTAATCCTCATTCTACGAGAAAGAAGCCTTTTTGCGAAAAAGCTCTTTCACAAAAAAGCGTGTGTGGATGGGGAAGAGGGAGTTTTTTTCAGAAAAAGAGGAAAGAGGAAAAAGCACAGGTGCCCAAGTGGCCATTCTGTCCATAGCAATCACAGCTTACATGCAAGATAGCGTCCATTCAGTCTGGATGCTATCTTTCGAAAAAGCGCATTGCTTTTTCGATGCGCTTTTGCAGTGTGGATGCTCTCTTGTGCAAGAAGTTTTTTCGGAAGATCTCTTCTGAAAAAAGCTTCTTGCACAAGAAGCCTGTAGTCTAGATGTAGCCTGAGACTGACTCCCAGTGTCCGTCTAGAGCTGTATTATGCTTCGTATCCATAGTGCTGAGTCATGCAGCTCTGTGGTTCTGCATATCAGATCTGATTTTGTTTTGTCTTGAGTTTTGACTTCCACCCTGAAAAGGATAGTTAGATCCCATTGTTCTCTTAAACCATATCCAAAGGGAACAGCTGCCCTGATTAACCTAATCTGGTGAATGAGCATCACTTTGCTACAGAAATATAACATTAAATTTGGCCCTCTAAGAATTTAAAAGAGAGGAAATTGAAAAGGGGAGTTTGACATCTGTGTGTGGTTGGATTGGTTGACAAAGAAGCAGGATTGAGGGTTGTAATGGAATTCTTAGCAAATACCAGTGAATTTATGTTTTCATTTTTCCATTTGAGATACAGATCACATGTTCTCTTATACTGAAGCAAGCGTAACCCGCATTCTCTCGGCATGGTGCTCCACCTCCTTTACTGGTGACTAGGTCACCTGGAAAGGCTGTAGAGGCTTCTAAAACCATGCCTGATGTGCTATTTCTCTTAACACCAGCCATACAGACGTATGCTTTTAGATTCTGAGGCTTTGAGTTCAGTCCTTACTGATGTGTGTTACACTTGCATGTGTTAGCTTGGTATTATGCACACAGCTAATTAAATTAATGCATGTAGACCCTGGTTACACTTCCATTGAAATTGATGGAATACTTCTGTTGACTTTATTTTTCCATTAAAATATAGGAGCTATGATCATATTTGTATTAATTTGCTCATTTCTTGGAATCTGTTTTCTCACTGACAGTATAAGTGGGGGATGTACGCATTTTTACATCCATTAGTATTAGATGTTGTCTACACTGGGAGTTTCAACCATTGATGGCCAATCACTGGTGTAACTGAACCAGAACAAATCCTTCCAAATAGTGTAGTAGTATTTCTCCCTCTCTGCTTTCCTAAATGCCTAAAAAGAGGAAGGGAGTCAGCTGTCCATCCATGGGTCCCCATTTTAGCTATCTAATGAGTTAAGAATAATAATGATCCCTTCAGAGTGGATTGCTTTAGCAGAGGAAGTGTGGTTATCATTTGTTCAATATATTTGGACTGCTTGTAACACTATGAAGTAGTTTCTCTTAATAATATGGGGGGTTATTTTATCCATAATATAGTTGCAAAATCCATGTTCTTAGTGTTTTTTTACACTTGAATTTGTAAACTTGGGTATTAATAGTTTCTAATAAGTATTGGGGAGAGAACTGGGAAGGAATTTACCAACTTCATGACTAATCAAGTGTATTATAGGGATGTTAAATTTTGATTAATCAGCTAATCAAGTAGGGGATGGAATTTCCATCGACTACTCGATTAGTTGATGAGGTGTGTGCTTGCTATCCCACTGCGCCTCTGCCTTTGAAATGTACAAGAGCCACTCTCGGCTCTTGTACATTTCAAAGGCAGAGGTACAGCGGGGAACCTGTGCGAGTGGAGACCGAAGCAGCCCCCACCTGCGGCTCTTGTACATTTCAAAGGGAGAGGCGCAGCAGTCAAGACCCCGTGCAAGCAGCGACTATTTTGGTCCCAGTTTGCACCATTTCCCCCACTGCGCCTCTGCCTCCCCTGCCTGCCTGCGGAGATGGTGCTGGGGGAGAACTGGCTTTTAAGCAGGCTCTCCCCAGCACCAGCTCCTGCTCCCCCCACTTGGTCTCTCTGATACAGAGGCAGGAAGCGGGGGAAGCAACTAGTCAAGTAGTGATTCAACTACCCGATAAGCCTAGGCTTATCGGGTAGTCGACTAGTTGCTTACATCCCTAGTTTATTTAACAAAAGACAGAACTGACTCCTATTAAAAATGAAAGAATGATCAGAACAGTGGTATGTGTCACTTGCCAGCTTCAAACTTGCTAATGCGGTAGTCTTAAATTATTAAAAAAATTAATTTCATTGTGACAGTGGGTTTCCCAGTAAGTTTTAGAACTTTTAAATCATTCATCTCTATCTTCCTTTTGAGTGGAAAAGGGCATACCAACCTGAGGGGAAGTTAATTTGCTATTATTACTTGCCTTAAATAGAAAACATAGTATATCTAGAACGGATTTTTGGCAAGTTCCCAATGCTTAAGAATTTCCTCACAAGTTTAACTTACTCCCCTGACCCTCTCAGACTGACATGATGTCCTAGATAATTGTTCTGGGTATGTATTTTAATAAATAGCTGTTGCATGGGAAGAAGTTGTTTTGGGACTCTCCTTTCCTCTGACACAATATTCTGATATGAGAAGGTTTTGTTTTTCATCTGGTGGTGGACTATAAGCTATAAAAAGTCATCTTTGCAAACAGAAAACCCATCCCATTCATTCTGAGGGTTATTTCTTCAAGGACTGAATCTGTACATTCACTTTGAGTGATACTACCCATTTCAATACTTTTCCATCTTTACTTGAATTTTGTGGTGTTTGATTATGATGTCAAAGAATTCCCACCATTCTCTACCAAGTAGGCATTTATGCCTTCTTGTGGCCTCATGTTCTGTTTTCAATGGACTACTCTCCGCAAATATCAAAATTCCTTTAATCGTGCGCTGTCCTTGGGAGATGGCTGTTAAGGGACAATAAATATCACAAAGCTGTCCTTTAATCAGTAGTTTTTCCACCAAGACACGCTATGGAAATCTGCCAGGTGGCAAAGGCAGCCGGAATTAACAGTGTTTAGATTCATGGCTTTGAGTCTTGACACAACAGGATTATTTCCCCCCCCGCCCCCCCCAGCACTGCGGAAGCAATGAGTGAACTGAAGGCCACTAGGCTGCTGACTGGTAAGGCAAACTTTTTCAGTGTGTCTGTCAGACTGTCAAACATTTCTGTGCCTACTGCAGACAAGCGCTGAGGTATGTCTACAAAACAAATAAATGATCTGGCCTACTCTTCCTAGTAACAAAGGAGGGGAATAATTTGACCTCAGCCACTAGCAGCTTGTCATCCTCAGGGTCTGAACTTTGGTCCAGATTTATAAAGTTGTTCTTTGGCGTGCAGTATTTACAGTGCTGGTTGTTTTGCACAAGGGATGTCATCAGCAAAAAGGTGGCTTTCATTGCTGTGTAGCTCCAATTTTTAGCTCATTTCTAGGCCTGCACTATATTACTTCAAAAGATTCATAATGCAATTTGACCAGCAGATGAAATGTTGTACTCTGCTCACATACTAAAAAATCTCCTCACTGTCTGTGACCTCTGAATGAGTCTGTACTGCAAAATAATATTTCTGCACTGAAAGTGTTTTGCACATGCTGAATGGCTCTACAGGTCATGTGCACTGTGCCAGTTGTCAAATTGTTCCCACATGCAGCAGGACAGCAACAAGTGTTTCCTTTTCCCTTAAAGGTGCCCAGTTGAAATATGATTTCAAATATTCTGAAATATTATTCTAACTGCCCTCTTTCTTCCTGGGTTGACTGTCCATCTGTCTCACTCTCTTTTTTATTTAATTTTAGCTGGATTTAGTTGTTTGCAGCACTGACACTGGTTCTTTCTCTGCCAAGAACTAGATTGCCTCACATCAGCAATGTAGCCTATTGTTACAGTACAGGATATACGCAGCCAAGTTTCTAGCCTCTCCGGAAACTCCTACTTTTGTTGACAGAAATGACTGTGCTCATAGAGTAGACAGTGCAGCTGTGCTCCTCTGTAGCTTTCATTTCTGACTATTGTTTGTTTTTTTTCCTCTGGCACCCCGTTACTATTCTGGATTTCAACTATGTCCTTCCCTAGTTTAATGGAGTCCTGTGGTAAACACCATTTTGATTACTCAGCTCCATATTGTACAAGCATCATAATCAGTAGCCATGGGGGAGGAGGGGTGTGAAGGCAAACCCCACAAATCCCACATAAGCACTATCAATGATAAATATATAATCCCCCCAACAATCCTAATAAATCTGTTTATTCTCTAAGGGTAAATCTACACAGCAGCGTTATTTCAGAAAAACTAATGTTATTCCAAAATAACATAGTCCACGTCTACACACAAACAGTTATTTCGACATGTCGAAATAATGTCCAGCCGAAGGACTCCTTTCTCCAACTCCTGTAACCCTCATTTTACAAGGAGTAAGGGAAGTCAGGGGAAGAGTGCTCTTTCTTGGACGTTCTACTGTGTAGACAGCGCCAAAAGCTGAAATTAGTATTTCAACTTAAACTACACAATTGACATAGATCAAGTTGCATAGCTTATTTTGGATTTAGCTCAGTTATGTAGACATACCGTTAGGTGCCACAGGACTCCTCATTGTTTTCTGTAGATACAGATTAACACAGCTACCCCTCTGAGACTTAGTTGTCAGTTTTGCTACCTTTTCATTGGGAAGGCAAGTATCTGAACCCTTTCCACATACTCCTTTATCAATCGCCTATCACTACAATCAATATCCCTTTCTCCAAGAGTGACCTTGTTTCATAAAGAATAGTCACTCTTCTATCTCTCTAATTCTCTGTCTTAGGGTACGTCTACATTCTGCACTTATTTCAGAATAAGCTATCTGGGAATAATAGCTCCCAAAATAGCTATTTCAAAATAGCAACGTCCACACTGATTGGCGGCTGAATCTCATTTAAAGCCCCCTGGAAGCACTCTGGGCATGGCATCAGTACAGCAGTCACTTCCTGGAGCTGCTGCCTGAGGCTAGCTGAGGCTCTTACTTGAAGGGGCTCCCCTCTACAGCCATGTCTCAGACACTTCACCTTTGCCTACCTCCTCAAGGGACAGCAAACTCTTCTCACTGCTTCTGGGTGCGCATGTGGCCCTTCTGGCCCAGGCTTGTGGCCATCCAGCCATACACTTCGGTGTCCCTGCGTCTGGTGAGGAGATCCTGGAGGTTAGCCTCTTCTCCTCAGACCTCAATGAGATTTAGGATCTCTGCACCACACCAGGAAGGGGCCCTCTTCCACGCATGGGCAGGGGCTTGTGAGCTGGCTGGTGGCTCGCTAACAGCCCTGGGGGGAAGGTGGGAGCACGGGGGTCACCCATTGCTGCAGAATACAAAAATGAGTCCTGCTGTGTGGCATAGGGCTGTCAGGGCCTTCCTTGTGCCACAAAGTGTTTCCCCTGTGGCTGCACCTTTAAAGACTGCAGGGGAAGGGAAACTATAGAGGTCGGAGAGGTGTGGAGAGAGTGGCCACCAGGGCTGTTGTGAGAAGCCCTGGAGGCCAATTATTTCAAAATAAGCATAGCTGCCTGTGACGGGCTCGCCAAAGCCCGCACTACGACTGGGGGCCGCGCGGGGGACCAGCCGCCTGCGAAGTGGCTGCTGGCACCGCAGCGGGAGCGTGGCTGGCGGGGTTTAGGACCGCGCTTCCGGCGCGCGGCCCCGGCACACAGGAAAGGCAGCCAGGCACGCGACCAGGGTGTGCCGGAACGGAGGGACGTGGGAGGGGCGGAGTGGCGCCCCTTGACGTCCGACAGCGGGCCATTTAAACTGGGCCCGGGAGAGTGCCAGGGTGGGGGTGAGGGGTCGGACCCTAGCCGTGGCGGGCAAGGAGCCTCCCCAACGCCCTGGCCAGAGGGGCCTCCGAGGAGCCCGGGAGGCAGCAATACTGCTCGGCAGGGGCCAGAAGTCAAGCCGCCGGTAGGACACAGGGGACTGCCCCCAGAACAGGGTCTGGTAGAGGGGGTTAGGAAGCAACCCGTGGGCTGGCGAGCTTTGGGTTGGATCCCCGTCAGCTGGGTTGGGGTGAGCAAACCCCACCCTTAGGGCCCCGGGTTGGGACCCGGTGGTGAGGGAGGGCCCGGGTCCCCTTAAAGCCCCCACCTCCCTCAGCGTTGATAGAGGGCTAGGACCCAATTAATACTTTCGAAGAGGGGCCAAGGAGCCCCAGAGACCCAGAGGTCTCCGACCCAGTAAAGGCGGAGGGCTCGCTGGGCCCCGTCCTTGGACTAGGGGATGGGAGCTCGCGCCCGTAGGGATGCCCAGGGGAAACAAAGACACGCAGGCGGGGGCTCGCTGGGTTCCGCCCGAACCAGGGCGGGTACTCGCGCCCCCAGGACCTGTAACTGCCCCATCCACACACACACTCTTTTGAAATCACTATTTTGAAATAGGCGTTATTCCTTATAAAATGAGGGTTTATTATTCCAAATGAAGAAGCCTGTTTCGAAATAACGGGCTTGCTGTGTAGACACTCACCTTGTTATTTTGAAGTAACGTTAGTTATTTTGAAATAATGCTGCAGTATAGATGTGCCCTAAGAGTTTTTTCCCCCGTCTTTTACTTTCATCCCTTCCTATCTTGAGTTTGGCTTCCTCAACAGGAAGATTTAGGTAGCCAGTTCTCAGACTTGCTCTAAAATGACCTTATAGTCCTATGAAAATGATTGCACCTTTCTCTTATCTTGCAGTGCAGCAACTCTGATCTCAAGATGCTGTGCATAGGTTCGGAGGGCCATGAGCTGCTTACAGGGTCCATGTACACCCCCTGCAGGACAAGTTGTCATTCATTTAACAATCTGGTCAGCAAACTAGGTAGCCTAATCTATTTCTTGTCTTTTACCTCTAGAGGTACAGAGGAAGGGGACATTGCTCCAATTTTGAGCAAGTACTTCGGTGACCTAGGTTTTATTTTTTCACTTTGAAGATAAAGGGTTTTAACATTGTTCATTTAATGTGCTTTTCTTGACTTGAGCCCACCAAAGGCTAATTTAGCTGGCTACTACCCTCAGCATCCCCATGCAGTCCATATACCTCTGTGCTCACTGTCAATGCTCCTCTGTCCCTGTGCCTTGCAGATGACATGAAGGAAGGTAGGTACAGTCAAAAGAGAAATAGTCCTGCTGGAAAAATGTTAACACTTCGGGCTTGTGTGAAGATACGACTTATGCCATTGGAAGAGCTTCTCCATCACTGTAGATACTACCTTTCTCTCCATGGGAGATGCCTCCTGCCCCTTCACTCAGGAGTTTGGATTTTTCATACCCATGAGTGTCAGATTTATATTGATGTAAGTTTGTAGTGTTGATACAGCTCAGGTCACATCTACAGAAGTATTGCATCCAGATTAAATTGTTATTTTTTTGACTCAGAATAGGTTAGGTTTCAACTCAAACATTATATTTGAATTGGAGTTGAAAAGGCATAGACAAATTGGACTGAATTCAGAGGGGAGCAACAAAAATGTTGAAGTTTGGAAAATAAGATCTATGAGGAAATGTTAAAGCCAGGAAAGTTTAGTTTAGAAGAGAATTCTGAAGGGAGACATGCTAACTGTCTACAAACATGTAAAGGGATGTTATAAAGAGAACTGGGACCAATTATTTTGAGTGAATGAGGACAGAAGAAGAAATACTGGTCATAGACTACAGTAGGGAGACCGTAAGTTAACTATTATTAGGAAAAACTTTGTAAACTGTAGAAACATTTGGGCAATAGATGTTGTCCAGGGAGATTATGAAATCAATATCCTAAGGGACAGTCAAGGCTAAATTTAGCTGTCTCAGGGATGGTATAGAGATAATGCAATTAATCTCACCAAAGTACATTGAGCCTAATGATCTAACATACTCACTTCTAAAGCTGGGAAACCATTCACAGCAAATAATTTATTCAGTATTTCTGTTAGTTTGTTCTTTATCTAACACAATTAAGCCAACATTTCAGATGGACATGAATCTATAGAGTGCTTGCAAACTGTTTGCCATGAGTGTTCCCTCGTGAATTGTATTCTAACTTCTTGTTTGCAATGTGTCACTGATCACGTAGATCACATGACATTTTCAGCACACTGATTGGATGACTCCAAAGCCCACAGGCTACGTCTACACTGCAAGGTTTTTGCGCAAAAACAGCTGGTTTTGCACAAAAACCCGTGGCGCTTCCACACCTCAAGTGCGCTTTTGCGCAAGTAAATCAGCAGTAAAACGGCAGAACAGAGGGCTTTTTCCGGTATAGGTAAACCTCCTTTTGCGAGGCATAACTCCTTTTTGCGCTACAGCTGTTGTGCAAAAAGGCATGTGTGGACACTCTGCCGGGGTTTCTTGCGCAAAAAGAGCCTATCTGAAAAAGCACAGGTGTTCTGATGGCCATTCTGTGAATGGCAATCAGAGCTTTCTTGTGCAAGAGCGTCCATGCAGTGTGAACGTTCTCTTGCGCAAAAGTGCAAAACTGCAAGGCCTCAATAAATATATCAAGAAGTTGAAGTTCCACATGCTCTCCTTGGCCTCCATATCCCCTCCCTAGATTCTGGAGACTGGTATGCTGCCCTCAACTTGAAGGATGCATATTTTCTTATTGTCATTTTCCATGAGCACAGAAGGTTCCTGCACTTTGTAGTGGGACAAGCCATTAGCAATTCACAATACTTCCATTCAGTGTAGCTACAGTGCCAAGGATGTTCACAAAATGCATGGCAGTGGTCACAGCTTACCTCAGGCACCAAGGTATTCAAGTCTACCCATACCTTGACAATTGGCTCATCAATTCCCGGGTGCAATTCCACTGCAGCATTTAGTTGGTGCAAGCCACATGCTGAAGTACTGGGTCTGTTGCTAAACAAACAAAAATCCAAATTAGTCCCAGTGCAAAGAATATCATTCACCAGGGGAAATATGGACTCTACCCAAGCCAGGGCTTTTCTTCCAGGACCCAGATTCAAGGCAATATCCAGTCTTATCACTTAACTCATCAGCCACCCTATCAGCACAGCCAGGATATGCCTTAGGCTGTTAGTACACATGGCAGTGTGTACTTGTGTAATTTGACGTGCATGACTGAGCCTGACACCTCTCCAGATGTGGCTGTCATGCGTCTGCACCCTAGAAGTTCTAAGGCTGGCACCACCTGGACAGAGCCCATGAGCACTGCTCTGGAATGGTAGTCCAACCCAGGAAACATGTCTGAAGGAATTCCCTTTACAACTCTGAAATGCAGAACCGATCTGAGTGGGGGAGAACACTGCTGGCTAAAGATATAGGTGTTGTGGTCCTGGGAAGAGTTGGCAATGCACATCAACATAAGGGAGCTCAGGGCTATCCATTTGGTTTGCAAAGTGCTCCTTCTGCAACTATCCCATCAGATAGTTCAGGTGCGAATGGACAATACAGCCTCCTGTTCTATGTCAACATGCAAGTAGCAGCACAATCCTTGGCCATCTGTCAGGGAAACGCTCTAGCTGTGGGAATTTGGTATCCACCATGCCATGCACACGGGGGCTTTTCATTTACCTGGTATCCAAAACATGCGGGCAGATCACCTCAGCAGGTCATGCTGTTCTCCCCACAAATGGTCCTTCCACTTGGAGGTCGCCAGAATGATCTTCCAGAAGTGGGGAACTCCCCAAGTGGACCTCTTTGCCACCAGGGGGAGTAGGCAGTGCCACAGGTTCTACTGCCTCAAGGGCTCAACAGTGGATCACTCTCCAACTCTTCTCCTGAGTTGGGCAAGTGATCTGAGGTATGCCGTCCTGGTCATCAGCAGGACCCACCTAAAAATGAAAAGGGGCAAAGCAAAAGTCATTATGGTTTAGCATGCTCGTGGGCTCCAGGGACACGCCCCTACTTCTTAGACCTACTCTTAAGATCACGGGAGATTGTTGCACCTTAATCTCACCTCTCTCCACCTTACAGTGTGGATGCTGCATGGCTGACTCAGAGGAGCAGGCCTGCTCCAGTCAAATCAAGCACATTTTGTTGGAAAGCAGAAAACCCTCCACTGGAATAATTTACTTGGCAAAGTGGACGCGCTTTTCCTGCTGGGTGTCAGAGCAGATGATTTCCCCTACTTAGTCTTCTCTGCAGCCCATTCTGGACTACCTGCTTCACTTGTAACATCAGTATTTGCCTCACGCAAGGTGCACCTGGTGACCTTCCAGCCCCACATCCAAAGCAGATCGGTATTCTCATACGAAATGACAATCTGCTTTCCCTTCTGTTGGGAGTTCTGGCAAGAAGGAACTGAGGGAAGGGGGAGCTGCCTAATGCTGCCTATAGCAACACAAATGTGCACCACACCAGAGCCAGTCCCCTATGGATAACACTCAGGGAAAAGCTTCTGGCATGGGTGCATGGGTCGAGAACACACATAACATGGTTGTACATGAGCAATACATCTTGAAGGACAATAGTTATGAAAGGTAACTGTCTTTTTTTCTGTGATGGAGTCTTGTTCATTTGCAGAGATAATGCATACAGTTGTTTCCCTGAACATAGCAAGAAATCAACAGGAGACCATTCCTTTGCTTGCAGTTCCACACTTGCCTTTCCAGACAGCACAGTCTGCCCAAAATCTTTCTCGGAGTTACATTACCATTTCTTGTTATTGCCTCCTTGGGTTTTTTTGGCCGCTTCTGTCTTTCCTGTCCCCAAGTTTCATACAAAGACAAAAACAGTCCACCAATCAAAGCCCTACCATTTGTATTTTGGTACCATTTGGACGGTATGGTTCAGCTTCTGCTCAGCCTGTGCCACACACCTGTGTTTTGGATGCTCCTAGGATTGCTTCAGCCACTTCTTTACCTTTATCCTAAATAAAGGGCAGCAGTTACAGCCAACACATGACAGCAAGATTCAATCCACCCCTTCTCTGATTTCCACTGAAGTCTTCATTCTGACCCTTCTCTGATTTCCACTGAAGTCAGTGAGGGTGTGTCTGCACTGCACCCTTGGGATGCATCTACACAGCACCCTTACCTCGAAATAAGCTACGCAATTCACACAACACAAATTGTGTATCTTATTCCAATGTTATTTCAAAATAGCTTAGTTTGAAATTTGATGCTGTCTATATTGCACTTATTTTGAAATAAATCGGTATTCCGAAATGTCCCTTGCTCCTCATGGAATGAGGTTTACAGGGACATCAGAATAGCGAGCCCATTACATTTTGAAATAACGGGCTTGCTTAAAAGACGTGTAATAGCTATTTCAGGATATTGGAAGTATCCCAAAATAGTGCCACTGTCTATGTGTATAAACTGGTGGGTAGTTTCAGCAGTCAGGGAAATGGGAATAAAGCTTCAGTCTTTTAAGGAATGTTCTTCAGGGCTTCTTTTATCGTTTACAAAACAGAGAGCAACTCACCTGAAAAATACCGCACAATAATTGCCACAGGCATATCCTGTTGGGAAGGGGAAAATATGCCCTTCTCCTTTGACCTTCCCTTTTCTGGTTTTTTTTTTCTGTTCTATGTGCCCCGAAGAGCATTGTGAAAGATCTGGTCATCCTTTACTGCAGTGTCCTTACTTTGTCTTATTGACATCTGTGGGAATGGGACTAGGGACTTTTTATGCAATAACCAGCCGTAGGCCTGGGCTACCGATACAGATAAAGTCATTTCTCACTTTTTCTTCCTTGTCACTAACAGATTTCCTCCTGTCTGCTCTGCAAGAAAACAAGCAGCTGCTAGTATTTTTCATATGTTCTCAGGAACATGTAAGACTTGGTTTCTTACATGGGAGGTGGGGGCGGGGGGAGAAGAATCAGTAAATATACTTCATATTGTGTGCTTTGACTTTTAAGAACTTTTCCCAAGTGAACAATTCCTTTGTTAATGATGTCCACATTTATAACAAATATTTTATTTCTTAAGAGCTTTTGTAAAGATTGGCTTCACCAAATAAATCATTATAGATCAGTTAGAGTAATTATATTTAAGTCAAGCAGAATTCATGTGGACATGTAATACTAGGTTACGAATGAAGAGTGTTTTCTGGATGGGGTTTGAAGGAAAACAAAAATAACCAGAGTTTGATTTGCCCCCCTGGTTCATCTATACTCTGTGAGATGTCATTTTTAGATATTTCCTGTGGTTTTTTCACATAGTCTCAGTACATCAGGCTCAGCTAAACGAAGAACTAAATTAAAACTGTCATTTCAGCTCATAAATAACAGATGTCTCACCCATTTAATTATTTATAGTCTTGAATCTTTCAAAAATGAAAATGGCTATACACATTTTTAATGTAGTTCTTGGTAATTTGCTGCATGAATGATAAGATTCCAGATAATCCCAGTACACAAACATGAAAAATAAAACTTTGACTGTCTTGCTTATCTTATGTGGCTGCTTCTTTGATCCCCTGTGACTTTTTTTAAATTAAAATTTAAGTGAAATCTAATCACAACAAAATGATGTTCATACACTCACATTAATAATTTATCTCCCTGAGATCACAGTGCAGGTAGTATGGACATTAGAGATTCATTTGCTGCCTGAAAATCAATGCCTTTTTTTGTGTGTGCATAAGATTCATCTTTTCATCTGTGTGAGCTGTGTTTGGACAGATCACAACAAGACTGAAATATTAATGCTGAAAGAAATTGACTGAGACTGTGCCAACATTTTTTTTTAAAAAGTCTTCTATAACCCTTAGCTAATGATGAAATTCTGTCACTGGACTTAATGACTTCTTCTTTTATAAACATGGTTAATCTAATGAAAATTGGATTTATTACGTTAACAAAGATTCATTAGCACAATACACAAAGAATTTAGATATAGACACTCCTATGCTGGGGTTTAGGTGAAACCTCCTTGATATTGGTGGGTGTAACAGCCAGCCTACATTCAAGATAAATGTACAAAACAATTAAACTCCTTCATGGAATAGGTGGTTGAAATAATAGGAGAAACTGTCCAAAACACAGGCCATAAGCAAGGCAATTAGAACTCTGAGCTATGTAGGTGGAAGGGTTTCAGTGGGAGCTGAATAAAAATGCAGAGGTCAGGGTATTGGAGGGGTGTATGTGTGTGTGTGTGCGTGCACGCGCGTGCGCACACATGCACAGGCGAGGGAGAGTCACACATACAAGGTAGGATGGAAACCACACAGACAGCCAGAGAAGTATTTGTATCATGAACCTGACAAAGGTAAACAGTGTTTAATTTGTGCCAGGGCTTCCAGGACTGAGCCCTGGTATCTTTAGGCTTGGCCATTCATAGCCCTAGCACCTCTGGGCTTTTGCATTAATTATGAAACTTTAAAAAAATTGCTTGAGTCTCAGCTCCTCTTTCATTACAAAATGAGCTCTGAAGATGAGAGAGCTTTTGGATAGAGTGCTGGCTGGAAAAAGGTGTGAAACAGTGAGTGTCTCCTGTTCATTGATCTTTCTTGTGTTCAGGGAAATAGGACTTTGTGTACATTCTTTGTAAAGAAACAGGACTGCCTCAAAGAAATATCTGACATCAATTTCTCTTCCTCCCAGAAACAACTTGCAATGCCCTAAATACTGGTTAATCACTTGCATCACAAGGCGTAACACTATTGTAAATCTGACTTTGGTACTTAAAGAAAAAATTTGGTACCAGAAAATTTTTTGGTACTTAGAGAAAAAATTATTTCTCTATAAATTGAAGGAAATCTGACTTTCCTCATCCAAGTTTCTCATATCAAGGCTGATTCTGGCACATGCCGAGTAGTGTCTTTTTCTGCAACTAGTGTCGCTAGTCAAATACTCAGCAGGTCCATTGAATGTGTGGTCCAACATACAAGGCAAGGGAATTACAATGACTTATAACAGCTAAAGATGTGACCCCTGATTTCAGTCAGTAAAGGTTGATTTCAGGAGCTGAGATGCTGTACTACTCACAGGTGAGCTAACAGATTTGCTGGCCCCCTGGGCAAGTTGGGGAGGCAGTGGCTCTGCAGTTCTGGAAGGGGTGGAGCCTCGGGAAGAAAGGCTGGGCCTGGGGCAGTCAGCCCTCTGCCCTTCAGTGGTGTCTGGAGTAAGGATGTTAAGGACTGGGCGACTAGTCGACTATCTGATAAGCAAATGCTTATCAGATAGTTGAGTTGACTAGTTGCTCCCCCCCTTGCTGCCTCTATCAAATAGAGGCAGCAAAGAGGGGAGGGGAAAGAGGAAGTACTTCAAAGCGGCTCCATTTGGCACTGCCACTTTGAAACTCCATGCCAGCGGTGCCTGGAACCCGGTAAGCTGGGGATTCCCTACTGAACCCAGGCTCCATGCAGCATTTCCAGAACCCGGAGTCAGCTGGAGAGTCCCCAGCTGATCCCAGTTTCTGCGGAAATGCAGCGCAGAGCCCGGGATCAGCTGGGGAATCCCGAGCTGACCTGGGATCCATGCAGCATTTCCATGGAACCCGGGATCAGCTGGGGACTCCCCAGCTGATCCCGGGCTCCACATGTGACATTAAAAGTGCGTGGAGCCCAGGGTCAGCTAGAGAGTCCCCAGCTGACTGTGGCTCCATGCGGCATTTCAAAGTGGCAGTGCCGCATGGAGCCCAGGGTCAGTAGGGGACTCTGAGTCCCCACTGATCCTAGGCTCCATGTGGTCACTTCCTCTTTGAAATGCACAAGAGCCCCCATTGGGGACTCTTGTACATTTCAAAGCTGGCACGCCGCATGCAGCCTGGGACCAGCGGGAAGTCCCGCTGACTCTGGGCTCCACTTGGGTGCTTCCACTTTGAAATGCACAAGACCCCCGGGGACTCTTGTGCCTTTCAAAGGGTAAGTGTCCTCAGGGAGCCCAGAGTCAGTGGGACTTCCCGCTGGCCCCGAGCTGCACGCAGAATTCCACATTCCTCCTTTGATATGTACAAGAAGAATTAGCAGGCTGGTTGGTGTGAGAGAGGAAGGAGGGGCTGCCAGTGACAGCAGGAGAGGAGGTTGTCTAGGCTAAAGAACTAAGTGACACCCAGAGAATTGCTGCTAGGACCTGATTTATAATTGTGAAGGTAGCACACTTGCTTTTATGTGAAACAACTTCAGAAACATCAGGCCAAATGGGTTAAAACTTTATTAACACAAGAGATTAAGTAATGCTAGTGAATAATATGTGTTCACTTTCATCTCTGATGGTATAGCTGGGAAAATTAACACCACAGCAAGCACCAACCCTCCAAAGGAAAGAATGTGACTTCCAATTCTGTGTAGTATAAACATTATCATGTCAATATGCTGGTGCACAAGGAACAAAGAAAGAGAACCAATAGAAGAGCATCTGTTTTCCTAGCTGCTGGTAAATCTTACAGGCTAAAAGGAGAACAGCATATTGGATTTGCAAAGAGATTTCAGGATTCCAAAGTGTGGGGAGTGAGAACAGTAAGATAATAATTTCACACCTCTGATTTAAGCTGTGGCGATATCCCTTTAATAAAGCTTTGCACCCATGTGGAATCACAGACTGTAGCTTTTTACTAGACACTGCCCTTTGCAAACTTTCCCAGAAATATTTTCCATCATTTTGACATTTCATTTAAAATGAAATATAGAAGATATTAGACATTCATGTTCATGACAGGTATTATTTGTTTGACTTTGAAATATACAGAGAACACACATTAATGCACAGTGACTGAAGTGTTACAGGGGTGTGCGTCTGCATATTCATGGGGCACTTCCTCACTCCACAAGAAACAGTTGCAGCATCAAAAAAGGGGTGACCTTTTATAGTGCTAAAATCTGTGTGTGTGCAGTAATGAATAGTTTAATATGGGGCCAGTAGAAATTATCTCCTTTCTGATATTTTTTAAACCAGTACAAGTAAAATATTGTCATATTTTTCACACAACATTCTAGTGTTACTTCTCCTGTTTATGTAAGAAGCACAGAAATTCTGACCTAAAATATTACAGCTAGGTAGTTGTAGTCATGTTTTAGCCACATAGGCCCGGAGCAGATTTTCACTAGATTTTCACAAAGGTTCCGTTGTCTGTGCTCCGGTGTGCCCTCTTCAGGGCAAGGACTGCTGTCCGTGCTAGCATTGCCAAAGTGGAATGGGCAGGGCTGTCCACACCACTGCACTGCATCAGCCAGCCAGTTGGGGAGTAGATTGCTACACCCTTATGAATGATGATGCAGTGGCCCCCCTCCTTGGAAATGAAAAGCTATGATACCTGAGTCAGCACAATGCCTCCTGGAGCTCCTATGGGGGCAATATGATTGTATACTGCTCCCAGCTTTTGGGTAGGGCTAAAGCTATTATTACTAGTGTATTGTATACATTAAGGATATATTTTATTTTAAACACAGGCCATTTACACAGGGGTGCTGCTCAAGCTACCCTGTAAGCTGTGTGCTTGTGCGATCATGCAATTGTTTTCTGAGCTCCACTCAGAAGTTCAAAGCTCCTCCCTCAGGCAGGGAGCTCAGCAGACCAAAGGGGGCATGGCATCCTCTCGCTGAGCCAGCAGCTAAACAGAGTGAGCTGCCTGCTTAAAACTTAGCAGCTCCCAGAAAGGTAAAGGGAGATAAGGAGAAAGAATAAGGGAGGGAGTAAGTAATTAATTGGATGAGGGGGAGTTAGAGGGAGTGGAGTTTGGAGAATCCCATCTGCATGAGGAGAGAGAGGCAGAAGGGACTGACTGCATGGAATAGGTGATGGGAAGAAAGGGTGGGGTGGGTGCTGACATCTGTGCAGTGAGGTGGAGCCAGGGGGGCAGTTTGTTTGGGGTGTCTGACTCATTGTAGTCCTCTTTGGCTGGGTTAGAGGGGGAAGGGGAAGCAGGCTGCATGTGTGCGTGTGCGCCAGCCAGAAGGACATTTGCATGATTACATTTCAAACAAAGTTTACCTAGATTTTAATGACTTAAAGTAAGAAAGGAAAATATCTGCAACACTCCAAAAAAATTCTGTTAAAAGAATATCTAAAACTCTGATCTTAATGATTTTTTAAAATCCTGTGTTACTAATTAATACATGGTAAACTGCATTGCATTAAGGCCAGATCTTTGCCACGTAGTAGAGTTCTGGCTCTTATGAGTCAGAAGTAGCAAGTATTAGGTGTGATGCTAGTTGTTTTGTAGGATGAAACCTTATTTGCAAGCTCTTTGAAACATGCATCTATCTACATACCCTGAAGCCATGAGTTAATTTGTTCTGGGGCTTCTACTCTTTGAGTTTTGTTATATGTGTTTGTGTGTGTTTTGGTTGTATTGGTGGTGCACATCCACACACTAACTCAATATTGGTGTTGCACATAAGAAATTTTAATCTACACACATGAAAATTCTACCTGCCCAAAGATAGAAAATATTAGAGAGAACACTGGTGCTGCTTGAACTGTTTTATTGAGGAGGCACTGAGAATCACTGAGCCAATCAGTAAACCTTGTATCTGCTGGAAACCATTTTAAACATCCGTGGGGTGCAGCAGAGTCCCCAGCACCCCAGTTCCAGCACCTATGTATTTACATTAGCTTAGAACAGGGGTGGGAACCTTTCTTTGGTTGGGGACCACTGGAACACAGAAAAATTGGTTGGTGGCTGCACACAAGTGAGGGGGAAAAAACAACCAAACAAAAAAACCCCTCACTGAGTTCCCCTGACTGAGAAGAAAAAATATATTCCCACTTTCTCCTTCCACACCAGAGGCTAGGGGGCCCCAGCCTACTAGATTTTGTGTGCTCCAGGTCTGCAGTGGGGCAGCGAAGGGGCTGAAGTTCCCCAATGCTGGGGGGGGGGGGGGTGGAGGGGGAGCCCTGAGCCTTAGAGGCCAGATCCAGTCAAGCTATGGGTTGCATCTATTCCCCAGGCCTTAGGTTCCCCCCTCCTGGCTTAGAAGCTCTAACTAGGAAAAAAGAGGATCCAGCTGTACAGAGGCACATGGGTGGAGTTTTGATTGACACAGATGCACATGACCAGAGCTGTAAATGAGCTGTATAGTGGTTGGCCCTATTTCAAGTACAACACTCTATTGATTGGTAACTCCTGTTTGTTGAGCAGATGAAGACAAAATCCATTTGCATTTGAACTGACAGCTTCCTTCCTCTGTGGTTTAACTATTGTATAAAGAACCCTCTCTCCATATATATGATTAACTTTGTAATAAACCAAATACACTTTTTCTAGGGCTGTAAGCATTTCATTTTAAAATCCTCCTTAACAAAACATTTGCTAAAGAAAATGTCAACACGAGGATGTTATTTTTTATACATTCTGACATGGATGTGCTCACTGTGACAGCAGTATGGAACTTTTCTTGCATTAAACCTCAATTTCACTTGACTTAGTCCTGGCTTTTGAGGTTTAATGCCATAATGAACCTTAGCATATATTTTTGAAAAGGCACCATGTTTGTGCCTCTAACATAGTAAATATGGATGTTAAAACACTGAGTATAAAGTTTCTCTAATAACTATGACAATGACATGGGCTGAAAGTTGTTAATACAGCTGGGAAAACTTTGAACCTTCCTCCTTGCCCAAATTGGCATTTCTTCCTCTTTCAGTAAATCCTGAAATATCAGCCCCATTCTATTTAAACATAACAAAAACAATTAATTGGAGATGCAGATTCCATGCTGCATTGTGTTTCTATGTTTTCATCCACAGTTGTTATAAGAACACATGAAAATAAGGTCACTGCATGTGCAAATGGCTAGCTAGTTGATTCACTAGGCTTTTGCCTGCATTAAGCAATATCTAATATAAATGCCCTTTTCTTAATAATAGTTATTTCAGCCATCTGTCCATGCTTCGTGGACGGTAATATAGTGGAAGTGATGACATCAATGGAGAGATTTAAATTTAATCTTTAGAGAATGTAGGTGCACAATTGTGTATGTGGATGGGCTTCTTTTTTCATCTGTAGATGTCTGTTGAAATGAGCGAGAGAGTACTCACTGGTCTGCTCCCCGTTCCAGTGTCTACTTTCTGGAACTGAAGTCCATCTCAAGAACTTCCCTTCCTCTTCAGGGGCCTTCACTAGAATTGGGGAAAGGTGACAAGTGGCACAGGTGGGGTAGAGAAGAACCAGTCTGAAGGGATCTTTGTGGAAGTCAGACTTCAGCAAATTTGAACCTTCAGATGGGCATATGGGGTTGATTTCCTTTGAATATCCATGAACCAAAGTGCAAGATTTCATCTGCTAATCCCTTTGCCCTCTGAATGATCTGGGTATGTCCACACAGCATCTACATGGATCTGGGTATGTCCACAGGCTCACGAGGCTCAGGCTGCCTCATTGCTGTGTAGAGGTTTGGCCTTGGGCTAGAGTGTGGGTTTTAGGAGCTTGTAGGATGAGAAGGTCCCAGACCCTGGGCTACAGCTCAAACCCAGAAGTCTATCCAGCAATGAAATAGCCCTGAAGTTTGAGACCCACAAACTGGAGTCAGCTGGGATGGATCATTCACGGGTCTTTCTTCCTGTGTGGCCCTACTGTCTAAAATTTGTAGAGCTCTCGTCATAATTTTCTATGTTGGTCCTGTAGTTCTAGTTTCAATTGCTGTGGTCTGTATATTTTGTAATGCTCTCATTGGATTGTTTTCCCATACAAAATGGTTTCTGATGATCAGCAGCTGATTATGTACTCTCTCCACACACATCAGCATGTTGATTAATCTCATAAGGAATTATAGTCAGTGCCAATCATTGTCTAGCTGAAGGTCAAATTTTATATCCTTCTACCGATGTCACTGGTCTTCCTTTACTAAATCTATGAAGCATGTATACAACACTGAGATACATCCTCTGAACAAAGTGCATTTGTTATCAAAATTAGGAAATTATAAGCAAAAAGATGGCATGCTCTTCTGCTTACTGTGCTGAAAATACACTATTTATAGTTACTGGAGAAAAGGAACATTAAACACTCCTGAATCTAGTGCTTTTTTAAAAACGATGATACTTAGCCTTTGTATTTCTTTTGTGTGTGATAGCTATCTGTGTGGGCCTGTGGCAGATTCATATAGCATCCATATGCATGGATGAGACTGTATCTATTGATGTTATACCACTTTGATGATGCCGGTACCAAAAGTGGCGCTTTTGAGATTAGCATCAGTAATGGTGCAATACCATCCCAGGTGATATTCAGGGTACCTTGGATAAGGAAGATACATTTGAATAGGCACTGTATCTTTTTAGGTTTTCTCTGTTTACAATTAATAGGCCAGTACTGTGGTTACACTATAGCTGCTTTGCTCTGGACTTCTGGCCCAAAGAAGCTATGATCTAGCAGATATAGGCAGGTGATAATTCCTGTTACGTAGGCTTATCATGGTGGTTCCTATTCCTCTCCTTTCTGCTCCTGAATGAGGGCAGTTGGATGAGCAAAAGGGAGCATGCTCAGGATGCCAATGTGTCTGGTTCATCTCCATGGGCTATGGCCAGCTGGCATAAACTAAAGCAGCTGTGATTGGATGAATAATACCCACACTAGGCAACACGGGCTTAATGAGTTTATTGTGGGCTCAACCAGCTATGCCCTAACGTGTGTGAGATGTCTGACTTGATGTCAGGGGCTTAAAATGCAAGACACAGCACAGGAAAGGGTAGACAAGAGAGGAGAATAGGCCTCTAGTCTTTGGCTCCTGCAGCACCGGGAACTTCTTGCCAACTGCTGCCTCATGTCCCACTCCCTGAGGGAAGGGAAGGCTGGGTGCTGAAGCAGTATTGTGACGCTATTATTAGAGTCTAGCCTGTGAGTCTGGTTGAGGCCACTGCTTACCAGGGGCTCTCTGGGTATGTCTGCACTACAATATGAGCCCAGTTTAGTGGAACTAGAGTCAGATGCCTTGTGTTAAGGGATCCTTGTCTTGAGCACTTACATTGTATTTTAACCCTATGATAAGACTTTTTGAGCCCATGCTTGAATCTAGGGCTCTGGATTCCATGCTGCACAGTGCAGACTTGAGTCTTAGTAGCCACATCCCAGAATCCCCAGCAGACCCTCCCACCCCCAATTGTGGCCCATTCTAGCCCTAAGACCGTTGTGCAATGTAGGAAAATGTGACTGCCCGCCCTGTGTATTGCCAGAAAGCAACTCGCTTTGCAAAATGCTGCCGCAATTTGCTCTCCATTGCAAATGCTTGCAGACTGGTGAGCAGAGGAGAATGGGTTAACTCTGAGCTGAGCTGCTGCCATATACAAGGGTTGGACTCCATTTTCACACAGTGGCTTGTAGTTTGTTGGGATAGAGAGGGTTAAAGAAATTGTCTCATGGAATTGTGGGATACTTCTGGCTGACTCCTAAGACCCAAGCTAAACAAGGATGTGTCTACATTGAAAAGCCTGTGTCCTGACTTAACTTGAATTTAGACCCTTCAGCCCTGCAGGATCCTGGGACCCTGGGACTGAACCCTGGTTGGTGCAGTTGCAGTGTAGACATAAGGGGAGTTAGGACTCAGGCTCAGGTTGGGTTGCCAGCTTTCTCGTAGCACAAGCACTGAACACCCTTACTCTGCCTCATCCTACCTCTTCTCCAAAGCTCTCCCCTTGCCCCACTCATTGTCTCAGGCCTTGCCCCCGGCTCCTTCCTCCCCTTTCCTTTCATTGCCCACTCTCCCAGATGTATCCCTTTGACTGGGCTGGGGCTGGGGTGGGGATTTGGCAGGGGGAGAGGCCTCTGGCAGGGATGTGGGTTCTGGGGTGGAGCGAAATGAGAGACTCAGGATGCAGGAGGGAGCTCTGGCTGGGGGGTGCAGGCTCTGGGGTGGAGCTGGGGATGACAAGTTTGGGATGCAGGAGGGGGCTCAGGGCAGGGGGATGGCTGTGGGAGGAGATGAGGGGGGCAGGCTCTGGCTGGGCAGTGCTCATTTGAGGCAGCTCCCAGAAGAGGTTGGCATGACCAGTCCTAGGCAGAGAGGCTAGGGGGCTCTGTGAACGGCCTATAGGTACCCCACCCATAGATCTGCTTGGCTGTGGATTCCCAGCCAAAGGGAGCTGTGGAGCCAGTGCCCAGGGTAGGGGCAGTGTGCAGAGCCCCTGTGGCTGCCCCTGTGTCTAGGAGTTGGACATGTGGGCTGCTTCCAGGGATTGTGCAGAGCCATGGCAGGCAGGCAGTCTGCTTTAGCCCTGCAATGTCACCAACTGGACTTTTAGAGGCCCAGTCAGCTGTGCTGCCTGGAGCCACCAGGGTCCTTTTTTGACCGGGCATTCTGGACAAAAATCAGTCATTTTACAACCATAGCTCCCCCTAAGCTGCCCAGCCCTGTGGCTATGCAGTTTCCCATTAAGCCTCATGCAGGATCCAAGCAGGAGCTATTAAACCCTGTGCAGGGGCTCAGGGCTGCAATGGGAAGAGATGCTTCTCCCCAAGCCATGAAACGATTGGGGCCACTATCACACATCATGTCCACAGTGGTGCACATAACAAAATTCATTCTGCTCAGGAGTGGAAAAAATTAGAGGGGACACTGCTTGCAGCCTTACACCCGGGCTTGCAGTGCAGTATCAACATACCCTCTGAGTGCTGAGTGTCCTACATGTCTGAGTGACAGTTCATTTGTGTCCGTTTCCTTTGCTAACAATCCTGGAAGGGGTGAACTATTCTGGGGCCAGCTGGCAAGCTGACTTACTGCTGATTGGGCCTGGATAGTGGAACAGCCATGTTGCAGTCCAGAGGCTGGTTGAGAGTAAAGATCAAGTCCTGGGCCTTCGAGTGAGCCTGGGGACAGGAACGCGGTGACAGCAGCATGGGTGGAGCGCAGGATCAGGTCCAGGAGATAACCATTACAGGACCGCTTGGGAATAGTGACCATAATATAATAACATTTAACATTCCTGTGCTGGGAAGAACACCTCAGCAGTCCAGCACTCTGGCATTTAATTTCAAAAAGGGGAATTACATAAAAATGAGGAGGTTAGTTAAACAGAAATTAAAAGGCACAGTGACTAGAGCCAAATCCCTGCAAGCTGCATGGAAACTTTTTAAAGACAACATAATAGAGGCCCAACTTAAATGTATACCCCAAATTAAAAAACATAGCAAGAGACCTAAAAAAGAGTCACCGTGGCTTAACCACCATGTAAAAGAAGCAGTGAGGGACAAAAAGGCATCCTTTAAGAAGTGGAAGTCCAATCCTAGTGAGATAAATAAAAAGGAACATAAACACTGTCAAATCAAGTGTAAAAATGTCATAAGAAAAGCAAAAAAAGATTTTGAGGAACAGCTAGCCAAAAACTCAAAAAGAAATAACAAAATGTTTTTTAAGTACATTAGAAGCAGGAAGCCTGATAAAAAACCTGTGGGTCCCCTAGACGATCGAGATTTAAAAGGAGCAGTCAAGGACGATAAAGCCATTGTGGAGAAACTAAATGATTTCTTTGCTTCAGTCTTCATGGCTGAGGACGTTAGGGAGATTCCCAAATCTGCACCGTCCTTTGTGGGTGATGAATCTGAGGAACTGTCCCGGATTGAAGTGTCATTAGAGGAGGTTTTGGAACAAATAGAAAAACTTAATGTCAACACATCTCCGGGACCTGATGGCATTCATCCGAGGGTTCTAAAAGAACTCAAATGGGAAATTGCTGAACTATTATCTGTGGTTTGTAACCTATCCCTTAAATCGGCTTCCGTACCTAATGACTGGAAGGTAGCCAACGTGACACCAATATTTAAAAAGGGCTCTAGAGGTGATCCTGGCAGTTGCAGACCGGTAAGTCTAACTTCAGTACCGGGCAAATTAGTCGAAACAATAGTAAAGAATAAAATTGTGAGGCACGTAGAAGAACATAATTTGTTGGGCAAAAGTCAACATGGTTTCTGTAAAGGGAAATCCTGTCTTACTAATCTATTAGAGTTCTTTGAAGGGGTTAACAAACATGCAGACAAGGGGGCCCAGTAGATATAGTATACTTAGATTTTCAGAAAGCCTTTGACAAGGTCCCTCACCAAAGGCTCTTGTGTAAATTACATGGCCATGGGATAAGAGGGAAGGTCCTTTCTTGGACTGAGAACTGGTTAAAAGACAGGAAACAAAGGGTAGGAATAAATGGTAAATTTTCAGAATGGAGAGGGGTAATTACTGGTGTCCCCCAAGGGTCAGTCCTGGGACCAATCCTGTTCAACTTATTCATAAATGATCTGGAGAAAGGGGTAAGCAGTGAGGTGGTAAAGTTTGCGGATGATACCAAACTGTTTAGGATAGTCAAGACAGAAGCAGCCTGTGAGGGACTCCAAAAAGATCTCGCCAAACGGAGTGATCGGGCAACAAAATGGCAAATGAAATTTAATGTGGATAAGTGTAAAGTAATGCACATCGGGAAAAATAACTCCAACTATACGTACAGTATGATGGGGGCTAATTTGGCTATGACAAATCAGGAAAGAGATCTTGGAGTTATCGTGGACAGTTCCCTGAAAACTTCCACATAGTGTGCAGCGGCGGTCAAAAAGGCAAATAGGATGCTAGGAATTATTAAGAAAGGGATAGAAAATAAGACCGGGAATATCTTACTGCCCCTGTATAAAACTATGGTACGCCCACATCTTGAATACTGTGTACAGATGTGGTCTCCTCACCTCAAAAAAGATATTTTGGCCTTGGAAAGGGTTCAGAAAAGGGCAACTAAATGATTAGGGGTTTGGAACGGGTCCCATATGAGGAGAGGTTAAAACGACTGGGACTTTTCAGTTTAGAAAAGAGGAGACTGAGGGGGGATATGATAGAGGTATATAAAATCATGAGTGGTGTGGAGAGGGCAAATAAAGAAAAGTTATTTATTAGTTCCCATAATAGAAGAACTAGAGGACACCAAATGAAGTTAATGGGTAGCAGGTTTAAAACTAAGAAAAGAAAGTTCTTCTTCACACAGCATGTAGTCAACCTGTGGAACTCCTTGCCAGAGGAGCCTGTGAAGGCTAGGACTATAATAGAGTTTAAAGAGAAGCTAGATAATTTCATGGAGGTTATGTCCATAAAAGGCTATTAGCCAGGGGATAGAAATGGTGTCCCTGGCCTCTGTTTGTCAGAGGCTGGAGAGGGATGGCAGGAGACAAATCGCTTGATCATTGTCTTCGGTCCACCCTCTCTGGGGCACCTGGTGCTGGCCACTGTCGGCAGACAGGATACTGGGCTAGATGGACCTTTGGTCTGACCCAGTACGGCCGTTCTTATGTTCTTATGTTCATAGAGCCAGACTCAAGATTGGGATGCTGCACAGGTGCCATAGAGTTTAAGGTCAGAAAAGGCCATCACATTTTCTAGTGTGACCTCCTGTGTATCACAGGCCACTAATACCATCTCGCAGTCATACAGTACACCCACAACCATTTTGAATTTTATAAAAAAATAGTTTTCAGTATCTTGTCAAAGAGGAGGAAAACCCTATTTTCTGTCCAGCTTTAGCAAAGACAATTCTTGAGAAAGGGAAGGAAGGCAGGGGAGTGAAAGGATCTGTACATTTAGGAAAGGGTCGAAATACCCTAACTCCTCTCCTATCTGTCACATGCAATTCCATTCTTCAACAACAACATTTGCCAAATGAAACCCAAACATAAGAAAAAGCTAAATTCTCTGCAATTTTATGGGTTTTTTCCCCCTATGAAACAAAATACATAGTGCAAAGGAGTTATCAGTAGAGCGGACTTGTGCCAGTTTGACAATGATTTTTGTCATTGAACTGGTTGTCAGGTAGTGACATGTTTTCTGATTAATATTTAATTCTAATGTGAAAGGAAGGCAGATAAATTATCTCACTTATTGGCTTGTAAAGCTTAATTAATGCCATCCTGAGTTAGGTGAAATCTTGCACTTTATTTTTGCATTTGAGTAATTTAGATAAGACAATCTATCTCAATGGTAAAGACAAAGGAAGTTCAAGTTGATACCTTCTGGGACCTTATTCTATTACATGTCAGTCGATGAGACAGTCGTTCTGCTTCTGCTCTGTCCGGATCTGGGAGTTCAGACTTATGGATTTCTTCCATATTAACCATTCCCAAAGTTATTTCATTCCTAATTCCAGACTTGCAGCTACACAGCATGAAAAACTGTGTTTAAATTCCCTGGAAAATTGTGTCTAAATAACCACTCAACTCAATCTGTTTGTCAGTAGTGGATACTGTTGAGATAAAGGTTTTCTTACATTTGGGAAATATCCAAAGTTAGTGAGATGCTCATCTTTGAAAGAGAAAATGAGGGCTCTTTAGAAAAAAAAATAAAAATTTTAGGACACTATTTAGGCAGCTTCCAATTCTAGATGAAAGTGGCAAATTTAACTTCTTCATTGAGTATGGATACTCATTACAAAATCTGGCACGCTTCACATTTGGCCAGAAAACCTTGAGATATTAGAGTTGAGAAAATGGCCTTCATATTCATTCACTACTTTTTCACATTTCTATTCATTTTGTCCCCGTCATTTGATTAGAAGAGGTCAACCACAATAACTCCTGTGGCCTTCCATTTTGCTTTGGCGTTCTCCGCCACAGCACCAGCTGGTAGCAGAAAGGCTGATAACTCCTCTGAGCTTCTTAGTTCCCTCTTAATGATTCTTCTGCCATCTTTCCAGAGTATGACCTTGGTGAGTAATTATTTCTTATGCTTATTTTGTTAATTTTGCTGACATCTTCTTTCCCAGTGACAATTCAACTGATAATGAAACTAAATGTGCAATCTGTGTTGAATGACCAATGGAGTCAGTGGGGAGGAATATGGAAATTTGTCTCAACCTGTTCCTTCCATTAGGGATTTACTTTTTCTATATCCTCTCTCCCAAATTGCTACAACATGACTCCTAAGTATGCCATTACCCTATCCAATGTACTGACTTGCCTTCACTTAAGTAACTTCATCCATTTTAGTTTTACTCCTGCCCAGATTTTCTCAGTGTTATTTTAAACAATTTTGACTAGGTGTTGGTTACTTTATGCTGCTCTGAAAAGGAATTTTCAGGCCAGGTATAATTTGCTTTACATGTTGCTGAGACATTTGCTATTTAGCTTTGAAGCCATCACTGGAAGCACAATAGCTCATGCCAACTGATTCTATTTTATATTATACTACAAGATTTACCAGGTGTTGCTCGAGTCTTTAACTCAATTAATTTTTGGTTTTTGGAAAATAAAATGAAAATGTACATGCTTCTTTTAAATCATTGACCTGGGGTGAGGCTGGGAATGAGGGGTTCAGTATGCAGGCTGCCATGGGGAGAGAAAGGACAACCCCAGCCCTTTCTTACTGCAGCATCTTGAGGCCAGGTGAGAAGTGTCTGTTGATGGCTACGGCAGCTCCAGCAGGCACAACCGGGGAGGGGTGCATGTCCCCTGTCTGGGGCAGGTCCTGGTTCATCTGCCCCCTGTGCTCCCCAGATAGAGTGAGGATTGCAGCAAATTGTGCACTTTCCCCTCACTCCCTGATGAAGGGGAACAACTATCAATGTATGAATGGGGGAGAATGGAGGGGGAACTTTGCTCCCCCCTCCGCCCTCCATAAAGAGCACCTGGGCAGTGGGAGGCTCGGGGCTGTGGCAGTCCCAAGGAAAGGCAGCCTCTTCACCTGCCTGGAGATTCTGACTCTTTTCTGTATGATTTTATGAGACGCAATCCCATTCAAAGAACATCCCATTTTCTTGGCACAACCAAACCCTGACCTTGCTTTAAGTTATGATAAGAGCAAGCTGTATGCCGAACTTGGTGGTCCTAGCTCTTACTGTTTAGGAGGAGTTCTTGAACAAACAGATGCACAGATGCCAGATTCTCTCAAATTATATATATATATATACACTACATATTCTTTGAATCAGTCATATTTAGATTCCCACCTCATAGTTCTAAAGCATTTGTCCCCTTTTCTATATACCTAAGAGCTCCTTAGATGCACATCAAAGATTAATCTGCCTCCCAATAATGCTAAATAGTAATCCAGTTTCAAAAAAAAAAAAAAATCTGCTTTTGGCACAGGGAGTATAAAATGAGCATACTCTACTGGTAATGATGGGTCTCTAGCACAGTGCTGAGCAGAGGCAATTACAGCCAGGATATTGGGTGAGGATTAAAAATGATTTCTTAGTTATGTAAGTGAAGAATAGTCAAGAGGTGGAACTACATGTTGTCTGCTTAAGTAGAAGGTCTTTGTTGTGTATTCATCACAGAAAACTAAATATTTGTCAGGATTTAAATCTGGCTTTCTTGTATATGAATATGCATGGACACACACCAAACTGGATCTGTACACATCATTTGCACTTAAATATGTAGAAGTAATTTCTAAGCAAGATTCAGTATTTATGGAAGGTGCCAAGCTGAGGGCACCTGAGTGAATTTCTATATTAGCTATAGGATATAGACTATTCAGACAGAAGTTATACTGCAACTCCCTTCCCCCTCCTCCTCTTAAATATCAACCTAGTCTGATTGTTTGAGAAAAGAGGGCATATTTCTGTTTTAGGTCATGATCCTGCAGAGAATTATGCACATGCTTTACTTTTGGCATACAGGTAGCCACACTGAGCTATGGGATTACTCCCCTGCTGAAAGTTAAGCACATGCATAAATCATTGCCCTATTGGGATCTTAGTCTGTATCATAAATATTAAGGACGAGGTCTGGAAATCTGGAGGGGTTATGCAAATAGAGTATTGTAATTTACACAGGTCATGAATATGCATAACTATATTTACATAACCCCCACCAAGCCGCATATTTGCAAAATAAGAGTGCTGTGTTGTGTGCGTGGCCACGGCTGCCTCTCTCTCACTAGCCAGGAGTTAATTTTGTATGGAGAGGTATTCCCTGGAATCAATTTCCTTAGCAGGGTTTTCTTTGAAGTGGCGTCCCTCTGAAGCATTTTCTTTTGCAGTGGTTCTGCCTAGGGAGTTTGTTGTTCTCCAGAGGATTTATTCCATTTCAAAGTAACTTATTTATGGTGTAATAGTTCTGATGAGACTTAAAGGTACATCCTATCTTTGTGTGATATATTTCCTCACAAAATAAACATCTCTGGCAGTCCTGGGGCTATGAGAAGTTTGTATTAACTCACCCTGTGCCATGAGTATATTAGAAGTGTAGGAATGTTTCTTGATTCAAACTTTGGGTGAAGCTGCTGATGAGAGACTCATGAGTTGTGACAATGACCTAATTCTGTCCCCAGCTACAGCCCCTTTATGATGCTCCAGTGGTTTATGGTTGTTAGGACAATATCTGTAGTAATACGCTTTATTTAATGTGGTCTCCTGACTGCTGTTGGGCTGATGGAGAAATCATATAACACTCTTCTGTGAAATCGCCATGGGGGATGGTTGGGGAGAGGCTGGAGTGTGTCACATTCCAATCATCTAGAGCAAGGTGCATCCTTAAGCAAGCCCAGAGTCTCTTAGATTATGGTTGTGCCAGAAGCTAAGCCCAGAATTCAAGGAAAAGCCACCTTAGCTTTTCCCCTACCTAGCTGCACTTTCTTTGTGGGGCAACATACAATATGGCCTCAGTGTTTCTGCTTCTGTGGGGTCAGGATGAGTTAGAGAAAAGGCACTGTAGTGTTGTACCAACTGAAACCATCTATACAGCTGTCAATCATTGTTCTTGAGAAAACTCATAGGAGGAGTAGGCCCATTGACAGGGGGAGCTGCAGCAAGCAGAGACCTGGGCCTCTTTGAATCACTGCTGGAGTGCCATGTGGCTCTGAGGTCTAAGGCGGGAGGGGCTACACGACGATCTGGATGATGAGGGATGGATTTCCCTGCCCCACCCGAGACCCTACACCTTCTTGGGGCAGGAGCCAGCCTCCCCCCCACACCTTGCCCCACAGCCCACGGCGGCTCTGGCCCCTACAGTAGTGCTCTCAGCATTTGGCAAGAGAAGGAAATTCCACTTAAAGCAGGAAAGTGGGTCAATTTTTACAATCTGATTATGGGTATTTTGCATAAATGTATTCTCTCAGTGCTCTTCAGTGAAAGGACCTGAGAGTGCTCTCGTTCCATTCCAGAGCATTAAAAGTGACCTGTAATTTTTTTTATCAAAAACATACTAATAGCAGATCTATGTGCTGAATGACTCAGCTAGCAAGAGAACATTCATCAAAATTACTTAAATCTTTCAATAAATTATTTTGCTCCCTCCAGTGTTATGCTAGTTGGCCTGGCTACATTTGTGAGTCCCAGAATTCCTCATTGCAGGATAGTATGAATAGTCTGTGGGACAGCTGAAGAGCCATTTGGTCAGATAAGTGGCACTCACCTTTGGTATAAAATAATCATGTTTAAAACTCATCTTCAACAATACCGTTGCATATGTATTTTAAACATCTACTATATATTTGAAATAGTTTGTGCATCTGCCTGTCTGTCCAGCCATCTGTTTGTGAGTCTGTAGTAAGAGTTAGGATCACCAATTTCGGTATGCAGCTTCCTCTTACCATAATTTGAAGAAAGGTCAGGGTTTGGTTGTGCCAGGATAATGGGAAGTGCATGGAATGTGATTGCTTCTCATCAGATGGAAAGGGAGGGCTCTGATGGCTGTGACAGCTATACTCCAGAATAACCCTGGAGGGCAGCAAGCATGGAGGACAGTTATATGCTAGAACGGGCTGGAGGGTGGGGAATAACATGGCGGCGGTTTGCCAGGGTTAGCTCCTGATGGGCCACCACTGCTATGTTTACTTGTACGGCCATAGGTACCGGCAATCTCAGCTCCTGTTGGCCATGGATCGCTGATCCCAGTCAATGGAAGTGGCAGGAAGCAGTGTGGAGTGAGACAGCTCTTCTCACAGCTTCCATTGGCTGGGAATGGTGATCCATGGCTTGCATGAGTTGCGAACGCCAGTATCTGCAGCTATGCAGGTAAATATAGCAGTGGGGCCCTGCCAGGAGCTAATTCTGATGGTCAGGATCAGGCCCACATGCCAGTATTTGCTCACCCCTGCTCTAGAATGACTACAGATGGACAATCCCTGCCACCCTGAGGACCCCCCCCCCACACCTCCCAATCCCCTGCCCTGATTCCTGTAACCCCCATGCACCCTCTCATGACTCCTGCACCCCCTCTCCCTTCCCTGAGTCCCCTACCCCCTGCCCTGACTCCTATACTCCCACCCTTTCTCCTGAGACCCCTCCCCCCAGTCTTCTGCTCTGACTCCTGCATCTCCACACTCCCTTGTCCTTAGGCCCCCTCACACCTCCTAACCCTCTGCCCAGGCTCCTGCACTCCCCCTGTCCTGAGCACCCACAAGGACCTGAGCAATGCCGAATAAATCCTCTAGTACACATATAAAATAAAAAAACTGTTACCTGATAGGGCATCTTCAGAATCTAGACTGGTTAAGTAGCACATGACAAAACATTTTGGAACACACAGCAGAGAGGACCCATTAAAGGGGCAGGCAAGGTTCCACCCATGGGCCGGATTCAGCCCATCAAGCCTTTTAATTTGGCCCGTGGCACACCCTGGTGAGACCCTGGGGCACGGAGCAGACCCATAGCACTCAATGTGTCTGGCTGCTCCATGTGCTGTGCGCTGGGGGAGGCTTCTTGCCCTGCCCCCTCCCCAGAACAATCTCTCAGCTACTACTGCCTGGAAACCTGGCAGGCTGTGGCAGGCAGGGAGTTTGCCTGATGGTCCCATCACCAGAGTCTGCACCTGGCACTCTGCCCTCTCCCGCACCCCAACTCCCTGCCCCAGCTCACCAACCAAACCTTCTGTACCCTTCCCTCCCCCAGGTCGCTGCACCCCTAGACCCTGCACTCCCAGACCCTGCACCCCCTCCTATGCCCCTCACCAGTGCTGAATCTTTCCTACACCCATACCCACTTCTCCATCCTGCACTATAATCCCTGCCCCAGGTCACAACCCTCTCTTTCACCCAAACTACCACTCTAACCCCACACCCCAATTCTTCAGCACCCCAATTCTTCTGCACCCAACCTCCATCCCAGAACCCCAACACCCTCCATAGAAAAGTGCAGCCTGTGACCACTTACCAAAATCTTGGAGTGGCCCTCCCCATCGAAAATTATTGCCCACCTTTACATTAAGTTCAACTTTGGTGGTAGGGAACATGGAGTTGAAATTAAAAAAAAAAATTAATTATTCACTCAGAACTTACATCTTTGCTAGTCGGGCCATTCAGATATTGCTTGTTTATAATACACATTTGTTAATATGAAGCGTCCACGCATATACTAGCAACTTCTAAAATAAGACAGGTGCCTCTGCTAAAAAGCTTCCAATCTAAATAGAATACAAAGGTCAAATTATGGCCCCCTAAAAAAACTCCTTGGGAAAACACTGATTGGCTACAATAGGATAAGGATTTTACCCCTGGAGGATCTTGGAAAGAGATATAATCTACAACCAAAACAATGACACTTTTCCAGCAGAGGTGTAACAGAGTTTTGTTAATTCTACAGTTTTTGTTCCTTTTCCTTCCTTCATTTACATTCCATTATCTGATCCCTCTTACCATTTATCTGGATAAGTGTTTGCCTGTCATCTTTAAGAATGAACTCTTAGAGATGTACAGAGGCTGATGAGAGAAGAATGACATTTTTCATATGTGCAGCTAGAGCTGATTGAAATTTTGTTGCCAATTTTTAATGGAAAAATGGGTTCAAATATCATAAATATTTCTGTAAAAGCCGTAAAGCTTATTATTGTTTGAAAGGTTTTTTTGACAAAACATTTAAAACCAATAAATGTTTGGATTGATTCAAAATGAAATTTTTCTTTTCCATCAAACTGAATTGAATCAAAATGATCATTTTTCAGTGTTCTAGGTTTTTCACTCCTTCCTTTCCATTTCTCTGACTCTTCCCCCCACCCCCCCAGTTGAAAAGGAACAGAAAGAGAAGCAGGGAAATGGAAACTCTCCCCAAAAATGCAATTTGATTCTATCCCAGTCAGGAATCCGGACCTGTAGCACCTCCAGTCCTCAGAAAATCTAAGGAGCACAGGTGGCAAATAGTAGCTTGCCTGATTAGAAACACTGCTTGATTGGTTGAAAGTGTCCACAGACAGGCTGTTATGCCCAGGGGCATTATTTCAAAGTATTTGCTTCTCTATTGAGAGAGCTTGTGTGGCTACCTTGTTCCAGTTCTGCTCTGCTCCTGTCTTGCCTCATTTCAAGTAACCCAGGCCTGTGTCCTTTGCAACTGGCACCTGGGCTCTGATTCCTGATAACTTGCACCCAACGAGCATTAGATATGACTGCTCTAACTACTAGGCATGAGAGCCCATGTCCCTCTAATGTGACATCAGGCCTACCAATTGGGGTGGGTGGCAGTGGGGGCCCCAGTTATTTAAAAGAACCCATGGATCCTGGCCATGCCCGTCAACCCCCCTGTGTGACACTATTCAGTTTGGTGTAAGTACAATTTATTTTAATTGTTGCATGGGAAAATCCAGAAAAAAATTATGCAAAACAGTTTTTTTTCCACTTAGTGCCAAGTCTTTAACTCAGGCTATGTCTACACTACAGGGTTTTTCCGGGATACTAGAGGTATCCCGGAAAAAACTCTGCCGCATCCAGGGAACGCGTCTGCTCTTCCACTTTTTTTGTGGAAGAGCAGACGCGCTCTTTCGGAAACCCTGTCTTCCTCCTCCAACAAGGAAGAAGGGCTCTTCTGAAAGAGGAGGCTTTTCCAAAATCTGTCCCAGTGTAGATGGGCCAAATTTCAGAAAAGCCTCTTCAGAAAAAACTATCGGAAAAAGGTACACAAATTGTGGGGGCGCAATTTGTGTACCTTTTTCCGATACATCAGTGTAGTGTAGACATAGCCTCAGAAAGTAACTTTGACTTTTAGGCCAGTCCTATCTGCAGATGAACACATAGGTATTTGAAAATATATGTTTGCCATCTTCGATGGATGAAGAAATCGGTACTGACCCAAGCAGATCTGCCTTCTCTCTGCTCTGGTTTTTCATACAATAGATTTCTGCCACTTGTGCTACTAGACAAGACAAAAACAAGGCACAGTACCCAGCTGGCACAACACAGATCACTTTGCACATCAGTACCTTCTGTTGGCCAAAATGTATTAGCCCACATGAGAGAGTCAGTGCACTTTGATGGGATAATCCTGCAAAGATTAACCTGTGATTCTAAAGCCCAATTTCACCCTTGGGATACAAATAACTCCCTTTGACTTCAATGAGCATTACTACACTGCTGTAGCAGAAGGGTAAAGGCCCAGCTGTCTTTAAATTTCCTGTCCTGAAGTGTGAATGTTGTTGTAGAACAGTGAGATCTTGTAAACCAAAAAGACCTCCAATTTCTGCCAGGACAGCTGGATATTTAAGGCTCCTGCATTACATTCTAGATACAGGAAACAGTTTAATTTTAGGAGAGTGTGAGAAAAACTGCTGGAAAGGTGTTATTTATCCTTTCAAAAGGACTGGCTTCATGGAATAATCATTGTTCTACTTTCTATCTGTCATTATGGTCAATGATTTTTTTTAACCCTGATAGCTAGTATTCTGCAAACTAGATGCCCTAGTGAATTCTAGTCCAGAGACAGCTTCTGCTTTATTTTCTCTAGAAGTTAAATCAGTCCCAAACAGTTAATTGCAATCTTTCTCTGCATTCCAAGTGGTTTCACAAACGGAATTTGTTTTTGTGACCAAAGTGGTTGCCTGAAGCGTAAGCTAATCGTTATCTGAAATGAAAGAGTAGTTAGTCCCTTTCTTGTTGAGATGGTAATTCCTTAGTACTATTAATGGATCTTGCTGCCTACTTAACTTATTTAGTTAAAATGATAAACTCGTTTAATTCCTTTCCTTACTACATGAATGCATGGACAGTCCCAGTTTCAAAGTACTAAAATGAAGTAAAATTCTGGTTAAATAGATTATACGATGGTAGAGTTGTTATAGTAACAGATGTACCACATATTGTGACTATTTAAACCTCTGTAGCACAATGAAATAGGTTATAACCCAAACATGGAAGAAACATAACCCCAGTGGGTAGGAATGTGCTAATAACAGCATTGTCAACAACCATACACAGAAGGATCCTGCAGTTCCAGGACCTTTATTTTCCTTTTATTTGACTTGTTTTGGTTGTTTTCTAGCACTTATGCAGGCTCTATGCTTGGCACATTATTTAAAACATAACACTCAATGCACAACTTAAATGTTACAATATGATAATAGCAAAACAAATCCACCTTACAACCCAAGTTGGAAACCCACTGAGACCCTTTAGCCCTGAGTCTGTCAATCTATCTCTGCCCCAAATGCTCTTGAAAATATGAGCTTTGCAGAGTGCCAGGAAGGCTAATGAATCTGAGCCCTGGAGGATTAACCAAAGCAATTGGAAATGAAAAGCAACAAAATGGACCAGGCCTTCAGCTGGTGAAAATCAGCACAGCTCCATTAGATTCAATGCCATTTTACACCAGTGAAGGATCAGGCTCTTTTGAGTGTCTGTGGGGATTTAACATTATATTTGCTAAATAAAAAAGTCACATTAGGAATTGCTTCCATCTTGATCTTACTTTGTACCATTATTTCAAGTATAGCCCCCATCCTCCCCTTGTAACTGGACTTACCTTTATGCATATGAGTCAGGTTTTAAGACTTTATCTTTTAAATAAGGAAATGCTTAATGAGTAGTTAGAATAAATAGCATTTGTTTAGATATAAAACAAAACTAGGGAAGTGATATAGAAAGCGCCGTATTTATTTATTTTTAAACTATACCTATGTTCCAGCAGCTGTCGTGGCATGGATACCAGTTTAGTTCATGAGAATGGTCCTGGTTTGCCAAGCTAGCAGATAAAGAGAGGAAAAGTTGCCATCAATTGTGTCCTTTAGGGAAGAAACAACAAAATGGGGAGACACAGGGAATGGAACTCAGGGAAATTTCCCAACTGGAAACAAACCTAAAATTGTTAAAGAAACCATTTCTCTCTTTGTAATACTTGGCTTACACAAGTTTGTTCTTAACTGGCACAGTATCATGAAGCAACGGCAGCTCGGAGTGATGAGCCTGACCAAAGTACACATGGTATGAAAGAATCTGCATCCTTCATTATACATTTTATTTTCATTCTGCAGCATTTGCACCTGGTGTTTTTCCCTTTTCATGAAATATAGGGGCTTAGTTGGCTGATCGCAACTGGTAGGTAGTCGTTGGGTCACAGAATTCTTAGGGAGCTGATTTGCATGGGGAATCTACCTTTGTGTTAATCAAAATAACTCTAGTATTTGAATACTATCCAAGCACTAGTGTGTACTTTCCTCACTGCGTTCTCTCAGGCAGTTCCTTTTTTCTTTGTGGTCCATTTTAGCTTTAGAATGACAGCCCTCCCTGAGATGTAAATGAGATGCAAAGGAAGTACAGTATAATTTCTAAATCCCCAACTGGCAAGAGGAGTGGGACTGCAATGGGTAAGAAGTTTTGAAGGCCATGACATTGAGAGTCTTCAGGGGCCTCTTTCAGTTCTTTGCAGTGTTAGCTGATAAGACTGCAAATCTGGCCACTTTAGACTATAGTCTGGAGTCGGGTCCAAATGCTAATGTTGTAGAATAAGACCAACAGATAGAAGTCTCTCTGCTTGATGTTTGAGGAAACAAAGTAATGTAATCTCTGATTTTATTCTGCTCCATCTCAGCTCTTGTATGGCATCCTTTATTATCCTGTCTGAAAACATAGAGAACATGACAGACTTTCACAGGTCATGGGTGAACAGAGTGATTCTTCAGAACTTCTGCACTGCCGCAAATGCATGGTGTAGTTAGAACTACTCTGCACAACGCTGGAACACACAAATATCTAGCTCTCCTACTAGTAAATATACAGCAATGTAAGAGCTGAGAGCACAATCGCTATCTTCCTCTAGCCACTTCTTGCTGCAAGTGAATATGATGTTTTAATCACATCTCTTTGTGGCAAGGCCAGGATCCAAGAGAGACAGGAATAGGAGAGGGTAGGTAAAGAACATAAGAACGGCCATAGTGGGTTAGACCAAAGGTCTATCTAACCCAGTATCCTGTCTTCCACCAGTGGCCAATGCCAGATGCCCCAGAAGGAGTGAACAGAACAGGTAATCATCAAGTGATCCCTCGCCTGTCATCCATCATTTGGTGACCCCTACTTCTAGGTTTGGTTGGTTTCCCTCTCATCCATAGGAAGTTTCTTTGTTGCTGCTGGGTCTAAGAGACCTTGGATCTTGCATGATTTTTTTTTCCAGCCAAGTGGAAAGATGTTGTGTTAAGGGTGTGTGTGTGTGTGTGTGTGTGTGTGTGGATGGGGGGAGGGGAGAAGAATTGAAGTCAAAACATGTATTGCTTCTCCCAAAGCTTTCAAAAATATGATTGATTTATTTTTACTTTTCCCTTTCTTCTCAGAACCTCCATTGGTTTTAACAGCAGTGAAGCTGTTTGACACTTCTGTTACTGATCACACTAGCCCTTGCAGATGGGCTATTCCAAAGTGTGTCTGGACTGCCAGGGTTTTTTTCAGAAAAACAGCCATTTTTCCAAAAAAACTTCACTTATGTCCACACTGCTATTGTGTTCTTTCGAAAGAAAATCAAAAGAACTCAGGGTTTTTTCCAACATTGGTAAACCTCATTCTGCGAGGAAGAATGCCTTTTCTGAAAGAGCTCTTTTGGAAAAAGGTGTGTGTGGACGTGGAAGAGGGAGTTTTTTCAAAAGAAGAGGCCTCCAGGAAAAAGCACAGATGCCCTGGTGGACACTCTGTCCAAACGAATCACAGCTCTATAGTTCCTGTCTCCTGCCAGATCTTAAAGCTTCAGGCACCCTGGACTAGCCTTGTGGCAGGAAGCCAGTCTTGCAGCAGCGAGGCTCTGACTGCCAAAGGCCTGCTGACCCATGGCACAGCTACAAGCCCTCCGAGACCCCTCTGGCCTGCTCAGGGAGCAGCACCAGGGCTCCGAGGACCCACCTGGGGTACCAAATGCTGGGCGCCTTCCTGGACTGAGGTGGAGATTTTGTCCCTCCTGGAGCTGTGGGGGAAGGAGGAAACAATGCAGGATCTCTGCTCCCGGAGGTGTAATGCCGACATCTACGGCCTGATGGCCGAGGCTCTGGCCCAGAAGGGACACCGCCCCTGCACCTTGGACCAAGTCAGGAGCAAAGTGAAGGAGCTACAGCAAGGGTATGCCCGGGCCAGGGAGCACAGCTCTCGCTCCGGGGCAGGACCCCACACCTGCCTCTACTACAAAGAGCTGCACCAGATCGTGGGGGGTGGTGAAGCCCTTTCCTCACCTGTAGTGGTGGATTCAGGCTTGGAGACACCAGTGCTCACCCGGCCAGAGCTCCTGGAGGAGGAGGAGGAGAATGACGACGATGACCAACAGCTGCAGGAAGAGGAGGACACTGGCAGCGTTGTCACCTCAGCCTGGAGCCGGTACCCCAGGCCTCGACGTTCTCCCAGGCATCATGTGATGCCGGGGAGGGCTCATCAGGTGAGTGCTCTCATTTTGTCACACACACAGGGTGGGGGAGCTGGGCTCAGAGGGGATGGGGTGCAATCATCACTCAGCATGCCAGCCTGGATAGCGTGCAGCTGTCTGTGCACGTGCAAGCATGTGCAGTGGCAGTGTGCACCACGTGGTTTCAGGAGCCAGCCCTGGAGCACACACTGGCTGCTGCTCACAGGCTGGGGGGACGCTCCACACATGTCTGACCCCTGCGTGGGACGTCCTCCCCCTGCCAGCCACTGCCGGAAGCAGGCTGGGCACAAGGGCACACGCATGTCCCCACACAGACTGAGGAGTGTTGCACATAAGCACATGGCCATCTCTGCATGTGCGGGGCACTACCCGCTCCCATGGACAGCGCTGCCAGGTGCAGGTGTATGTGTGGGCCCCAGGGAGGACCAGGCCACTCCAGGCTCCTCTCGTGCACATGGGATCCCACTGTGGCCGGACACTTGGGACCAGCCATCGCTAAGAGGCAATCCACACCATCAGAGGCAGCCGCCCGAAGCCAGGGGAACGGCAAGTGCTGGAGAGTCCACCAGGATCATCCAAAAGGTCTGTGATGATGCTGAGTGGCTCAATTGCATGTGGGACCAGCTCGTGCAGGGCGAAAACATGTATGCCACCATCCATGAAGTGATGGCACACCCGGCTCCTGTCCCTACTCCAGCCCTCCTGCCCCTCCCACTCCCCCCATTCCCACTCCCCCTGCTATGCCTATGCCCCCTCCTCCTATCCCCTCTGCTACATCTGATGTCGCTGCAGCCCCCCCCCCCCACCGGCCCCCTATTGTCCTAGGCCCCACCCAACCCCAAGTTCATCGAGGTCCCTGAACCCGAGGCGGCACTTGCAGCTGCACCACGTGCCACTCACAGCCCTGACCCCCCTTCTCACTCCCCCATCCAGGTTCTCAGCCCCCCTCCTCCCCAGTTACTTTAAAAAAATATACAAAGTTTTCATTGTTGAACACAAAACTGTTATTTTTATTGATTGTACAGGGAAGGGGGGTAGGGAGGAGTTGTGGTGGGAAAGGTAGAGGGGGGCAAGGCACAGGTCCCTAGTGAGGAGGCCCTGGGGAGAATCACTGGGGTCCTTGAGAGAAACTCTCCCTCAGGGCCTCCGGGATGCGCACCCCCAACTGATGGGCCTGGAGGATGGCAGCTCTCCACAGCTGTTTGAAGGCCTTTCCCTCACGAATGGCCTCTGCCCCCTGCCCCGGGAGGAAGGCCTCCCCTTTGCTCTCCACAATGTTGTGGAGAACACAACATGCTGCGACCACCTCAGGGATGTTGCACTCCCTCACGTTGAGGCGAGTGAGGAGGCACCTGAAACTAGCCTTGAGGCACCCTGCATGTGGGCCTGGTTTAGGTGCACATTGAATTGTTCCCTGGTGTGATCCATGTGGCCAGTGTTTGGCTTCATAAGCCAGGTCATGAGTAGGTAGGCTGCAACCTGAAGATGCACAGTAGCATCTCTACATCCCTGTCAAGGTGGGGGGCATCCTAGTGCCCAGGGCACCCCTTGCTGATCCTCCCTCGGTTAGGGCCAGTTCAGCCTCCTGGGCCTAGTCCCCAAAGTCTAGTTCACCCCTATTAGGTTTGTGACTGGGCGGTGGCAGCCCCACCGTAATGCAGTCTAGCGGCCTTGGGAGCCTATGGGAGCCATGGCCCAGAAATTACGAGAGGCAGGCCACCGACCGGCTCTCGGTCGGGCTCCTGGCAGATACTGTTCCTGGCAGAACCTCTGGCAATAGGTCTCGGACGTGACTCCTAATTGGTCATGGATTGCCTCCTTGACCTTGTAGTAGTGCAAAGCGTTGAGGGCCGGGAGGCCGTGGTAGGCCAGTTGGGCCGGACCAGTCAGGTAGGGTGCCAGGAGGGTAGCCCACCGGTCTTCGGGCCAACGGGTGGCCTCCGCAACCCTCTCAAACGTCACTCAAACTTCCAGATCATCACTCGGCCCCATCTTGGTGAGGTGTATGGGTAGCTATGCGCTATTCCCGGGACTGGATTCAGCTAGACCAGCGGCCCCCGCTCCAGCGGTTCCTCCTGCTGCTGTAAGTCATAAGGTTCCCATATGAGCTGCCTCTGCTGCTCCTGCCCTTGTGACATCAGCTGCTGAATTAGCTGCGTCTGTTGCTGCTGATACTGCCACTGGTTCTTGGCCATCCACTCCAATAATTAGGGGCCCTCCATTTTCGTCTCTCCTTAAATACAATAACAAATCCCCGAAATACGTCCTTCGGGGTTCCCCCTCATGAGTTCTATACCCACATTCTCCACCATGTGTGACCGGGCGGTGGCAGCCCCATCACCGCCTGGTCGTGACCCTGCCCCGCCCCCTCTCACCAGGGCCGGGGTTTCGCCCTCCCGGGCGAGACAGTGCCCACCACCCTTTGGTGCAATGTCACGTTAGGCGTGTAGTCAGTTTCTTAAGTAGGATCCTGTGAGGATCGAGTCCTTCACTGGTCGCCTCGCCGACGCCTCAGCCTAGGGGTATAGGGGGGCTAGGGCCCACCCCCACTCTGAGCCCCAACCCAGGGCCCTAAGAACCGAAGGAATCCTCCTCCTATGGTTCGGTTGGTGGGTGTTTAGTTACCCGCAACGCGCCAACCCACGGGCATCCTCTGCCGCGCCCTGGGTCACTTCCTACCTCCCTCGGTCAGCCGTCCTCTCCCTGGCTGTAACGCAGTCTAGCGGCCTCGGGAGCCTCTTCCTCCGTCTCCCTCCTCTATTCCAGCCGGCAATGCCCTTTTGAGCCGTCCCGCTGGCTCAGTGTCTGACGGGGGGAGGGGGGGAAAGAGGCGGGGCGGCCGCACGCCCAATCCCCAGCCGCTGCTGGGTGGGTGCATCCATGATGGGCGGACACAGCCGGCCCGTCCCCCGGCCTCCCCACTCTCCACTCCCCCCTCCGCCGGTGCAGCCGGCCGACGCCGCGTCCTGTGCATCAGGGGGCGGAGTCTCCAGCGTTCTGCCCGGCGCAGCCTGGATGCAGGTGCAGCAGGGCCGGGGCCGCGGCAGGAGAGCTGCCTCTCCCCATAGTGCCAGGGATGGCGTGGCTCCGTAGCAAGGTGCCGGAGCGTCCTTGTTACAGGCTAAATACTGTGTTTATGGCTTAGTCCCAAAATCCAGCTCACACCCAGTACGGTAAATATGGTAACTATGGCTTAGACCCAAAATCCAGTTCACACCCACTGGGGTAAATACGGCCTCTCAGGCCTAGTCCCAAACACACTTTCCCTCCCTCAGGGTATGGATGGCCTTGCTGGCCTTGCTCGCAGGTAAGCCCCTCCCCCCCCGACTAGCCAGGGAGCAGGGTTGTCGTGGGGTGGGGAGGTAGGGGGACCCGGACCCTCCCACTCCACTCGGTCCCAGCCCAGGGCCCTGTTGGCAGTGACGGTATACACTGCCTGTTCAGCGGGGGTTCCAGCCGAAGCACACTGACCTCCTAGAGGCCAGTTCTCTGCCCTGGGCTCCTTCCTACCACTCTCCATGTGCAGAATCTTCCTAAGAGTATTCCTTGGCGAGCGGATGCCTCCTGGACGGCCTCACTGACTGGGTCTGTTGCTGAGGCTGTGGCTGTACCTGCTGCAGTGGGGCCTGCTGCTCTGGGGTGGCTGTGGCTGCTCCTGCTCACGAGCTTGGTCCAAAGCTCCTTCTCCCGCAGCTGCCTACCCCAACTGACCCAAATAGCTCTCTTTTATCCTGGAGCAGAGGGAGCATGCCCAGTAGACTAAAGGGGGTGTGGCCTCCCCGTCTTCTGGGTTGAGTTAACCCCCTCCTGCACAATGCAGGGAGGAGGGGGATACACCCTGTCACAGTCCCCCACGTGAAAGTCCCACTGGGGGAAGAATGTGCCAACTTGCGGGTAGAGGCTAGAGTTCTTAAATATGTGGGCATCGTGCGCCCTGCCTGACCACCTAACAAAAAATATCCAGAAACTGTCCACGGTGGTTGACAAGGGCCTGCGGCACCTCGTCAGCTGTTTATGTACTGAGTGGCTCAATGCTGTGGTGCGCAGATCGGAATGTGGGCCCCATCGATCTCTCCTCCACAGTTCGGGAAGTCCAGGGCAGCAAATCCGGTCACGATCGGGTCCAAATCTCCCAGGCGGATAACCCTGCGCAGCAGGATATAGTTGATGGTCCTCACCACCTACAGAAGGAGACAAAGAAACACACAAAACAGAGAATGAGAGAGAGTGCCTGAGCCCTTGGGAGGTGCCCTTCCCCCTCCTCCCTCCCTCAAACTTCTCCTATGAGGCCACCCCCCAGCAGTAGGGCTGTGTGAGGGTGGGACAGCATAACCCCCCAGGGGATGTGTCTTCCCCCAACATCCCCCCCATGCCTTTCCAGAGTGCCCCCCTTTTCCAGGACTCCCTCCCTCCCCCCCTGCAGGGACTGCAGCCCGAGAGTGCCTTACCTCCACGAGGAGGACCCCGATGGTGGACTTCCCCATGCTGAACCGGTGGCCCACTGATGGCCAACCGGTAGCTGGTGGCCCACTGGTAGCTGTCGGGGGTGGAGAGCTTCCATACTGCAATAGCGACCCGCTTCTCCAGGGGGATGGCGGGCCGCAGGTGGGTGTTGCATCTCCGGAGGGCAGGGGCGAGCTAGGCACACAGCTCCAAGAAGGTGGCCTTCCACATGCGGAAGTTTTTGAGCCACTGCTGGTCATCCCACAGCTCCATCATCAGCCAGTCCCACCAGTCGGAACTGGTGTCCAGCCTCCAAAATCGTCTCTTGACCGTGGGTTGCGGGGGCAAGGGCATTATTCCCGCATCCAGGCAGAGGGACTCAGAGATCAGCTCGGAGTTGAGCAGGGGCAGGACCATCAAGATAGTCTGCTGAAATTGCTGCATGACAGTGTGGGGCCATCGCATGCCCAGGGGCAACTCCGGCTCCATAGCAAAAAACAAAATAATGCTGTGGCATCCAACAAAGCTGGACAACCAGAGCATGAGTTGCTAAAGCTTTGCTGTCCCTCAGAGAGGTAGGCAAGCCCACAGCAGAACCTGAGAAACGACTGTCTAGGGGGGTCCCTTTAAACACGTGTCTCAGCCTTAGGCAACAGCACCCGGAAGTAACTGCTGACCTAATGACCTGGCTGAAGTGGTTCCGGGTGGCCTTTTATGCGAGAGGGCATCCAATGAGTGTAGATGCTTTCTTCTGAAAAAGCAGATCGCTTTTTCAATGCTTGGCTGTGTGGACACTATCTTTCGAAAGAAGTTTGCAGTCTAGACGTACCCCAATCTGTGCTAAAGCGTTATCCCACTCCTTCCATAGTCAACCCAAACCCTTCAGGATCTCCTTCTATTGATAATACCAGCATGAATGTGGTGTTTTGAGGCTGAAGAAGAAAACTTGCAGGCTACCAGCTGGAGTATCTCAATGCAAAGGCACTTTATGGTGTTCTCATATATCCCGGCAGCCATTTTACAACTGCCAAAGGCATTTAATGCTGGATATAGGGCCAGGAAAGAGAGATGAGAAAGAAGTACTTATCTGTCATTTCTTATCAAAATGAACCTGCCTCTCAAATGGGATACAGTGCCAGACTTATTACAACTGATCCGTCAGTCAGCGCTCAATGAGAGAAAGCTGAATGCCAGAAGGCACGGGGAAACAGAGACTGGCAATGGTCAAAGAACAAGGACTTAGATTCACAGTGTTCTGGTTGCATTTTCTTCAGCATTGCATAAGAGAGAAAGGGATCATCCAGAACTTTCCTGATCAACACAGTGGGAAAAGATTACTTCATTGTACAAAGAAGCTGCCATGGGTAGCAGCCATCCATTAGTCCTTTCAGATTTCAATTCAATAAGACACAGTGGCTGGGTCTGTTTTATTGGACGTGTTTTGGGTTGAATTAATCCTCGCTGAAACTCCACTAAATCAGTGGGGCTACCCCAGGATTGAGTTAGCTGGTTTTGCTTTTCTGAAACAAAATACTCTGCCTGCTTCATCATCTCAAACTAATTAGCGAGGTGCCATACAGTATAAAATAATGTTGCACATCTATGAGCCCTAGTACCAACTCCTGTGATTTGGACTGCATTACAGTACCTCAGTGCAGCAATAGTTCTTGCACTGAAATGCAACAACAGTGCAATAATGTTTGCATTTTAAAAAGTGTTTGTGGCTCACCTTTTAGGGACACCCCCAATCCCAAGAGGCAATAGGTATCCTTTATTTATTACTGACATTTCTCTCAAGCCCATGCCCTCTTTAGAGAGGCGTTTCTGAGTTTCCATTTGTCTATATTTATAATTTCTCCTGATCCAATCAAAAAGCAGATATGCAAACAGGCACAGTTCGGGTGAGAATTTTTTCCCTTCGACAGTGTCACTGGTCTCTTCTCTGTAGTCTATGTTTCTGCCTCAGATAGCTGGCTAAAGCAGCTGCCATTTTTGAGGGGTAAAGGAATTCATTTTGAAAGTTTTTCTTCTTACATTTGATCTTTAAAAATCAAGAAAGTTCAGGCAAAACTTTTGTCATGTAAAAAAACATGTTTTGAAAGTGCCTCTTGCGTTTGATTCTTAAGATGGAAAAGATTCCAGGAACTTTTGGGGGGAGCAAAATAACAGATTTTGAAATGTTTCCCAGTCTCATACTTGTTTCCTAAAACAGTGCATTGTTTACTATGGAATGATGCCAGCTTGAAGAGTGAACCAGCAGAGTCCTAAAGCTTCAGTCAGTCTGTCAATGAGGGTACCGAGCATTCTGGTCTGCAGTGTCAAGACACTCAGAATAGGGGCTACAGCCATCTTCTAAAACAGACCTTATCAAGGTAAAACTGGTTAACACTTTCTACTGACTTGCTCCATTTTGTACCAGGACATTCAGGAGCTAATGCTTGAGGTCAAAGACATTTGTTTCACCATATCAGGTTTTCAGGTAGGTAGACAAGACAAGGAACCTCTCCTGTTCCTTTCACAAGCTTCTTTCAGAATAAGCTTTTCTGGAAGAGATCTATTCCAGACTAATAATTTGTAATGTCAGAATCCAAATGACCAGTTAACTCATTCTTTCAGGACACTGAAATGCTCACTAACCTGTTAAAAAAATCAAGCTAAGCAGTGACCTTTATCAATGGGATTTTTAGTATTTATTTCAAGAAGAATCTGGACTTCTGCAAGTTGACCATGTCATCAGTCAAAAAAAATGCCAACTTCCCCTTCTCACAAAAATGTCTCCCTACCTTATAAAGTTCTTATCTGCTTAATCCCCCATTACCCACAGATGCTAGTTTGAGGCAGCTTTCTTTTAAAAGACATCTCTATTTTTAAATTCCACAGAGCACATAGATTCTTACTGCACAGAAGCATTACAACAATGTTACAGCTGCACTTAACTGTCCATCTAATGAACCAGCCCCTCTCTTCTTGATTAAGGTCTCACCAAAGTCACTAGCACTCAGCTTATTTGCATCAGCTGAGACTCTGGAGCATTTTGCAGTGGTCCTGTAATTTGCAGCAAGATGGACCTGGATTCTGAGGCTCACTGGTGTAGAAGTTCCCTTGCTCCTAGACACCATTGTTTTACCCACAACTTCATTCACCACTTGACTCCATTCTCCCTTTCACTCATCTCTGCCAATGTAACTCATCTACTCCTGGTCTTACAACCTAAGCCACCTCAGCTGCTTCCAACCCAAACCCCACCTGTTCAGAAACACGTCCTCCCCTCCCACATTTATCTAGCTAAGGACAGCCTCCTCCTTCACTTAACCTCTCCACAGCTCAGAACTCTCTCCTACCCAATGCTCTCAAGCTTTGAAAAATTGTTCCCAGACTTGTCCCTCTGGCTTGGCATCCACTACCTGTAGCTCAAATGCCCTGTAAGTGTGCTGGTTCTGGAAAAGTGAGCACTGGTTGCAGTGACTATGTACAGACTGCCTTATACTCTCCTTGTGGAGCTATCCCCTTCAAAACCTGCATTCCCTGCTCTAGACCTCCTTCTGCTAAAACTTTCAGTCTATGCATTTGCAAGTTGGAAATCACCTTGACAGATAAGTGTAGTGCAAGCTCCTCTCTGTCAGCTGCATTATACAGCTATACAACTGTGATCTTATAGTGGCATTTAGCCCTGTTAACTCCTTTTCACCAGTCATCCCTGTTTTGGTGATCATCTTTAGGTTTTAGAGTTAACAATTGTTCTCCAAACTCGAAAAGTCAGTGTGGCATGAGTTTGCACTCATATCACATTTTCAGTATCAGTTCTGTAACCATAAACAGTTGAAACTTTTTTTTTAAAAGGATTATTTAGATTTTGAAATACAGTTCCATGGCAAGGGGTGGAGATGGGCATGAGTAACCCATGGCCCTGCTGTTGGTCTGGCAACTGCAAGCTCTTTCTGGATCAGAAATAGATAATGATTCTAAGTCTTTCATGCACCTCATATCTACTAGCTCAAGGCAGCAGGATTTATTATATTTATCCCACCTTACTTTCAACTTCATTACAAAAGACAGTCTTTTATTGAGAGTTGTTTATTATTTTACCAAGAATATCCTGATGTCTATATAATAATGCAATTTCCTAACATTCAAACTGCAAATAAATAAACAATGAGGTCTCTGATTCTTTAGGTTTTTTTGCCCCTAGGATGTCAATCTCATTTTCTGCCACTGATTGCAGCAAAATACCAGATGCCCAGCAAGTAAATACAGTTGCTCAGGCTGTGCTTGTTAATTACAATCAGTACTGAAAAATTCGGTAGTGATGATGATCTTTTCAACCCAAGAGAGAAAAAAAAAATCAATCAAAAGGGTTAGACAAAGGATGTGAAGAGAATGGTTGGGGACTTTCAGCACTGAAAAACTGGCAAACAAATTCTTTTAAAGCGCTGAAGGACAAGTCTTAAAGGATAATTTTATGAAACACTGGCTCCTGAACACCAAAGTTCTTATATAGAAGATAGTGCTAAAATGTAGCAATCACTCCCACCTAAATTGTCAAGGTATTGCATACATAGGATTTAGCTGCATAACTCCTGTGGCTAAATCCTAAGCAATTTTGAAAATGCAGGGGATAATCTCATCATCAAATGGTTGAGTGTCACAAAAAAAGTACCTGGAGAGAGTCATCTTTGGAGCTAGTGGTGATCTAATGGTTGTCACTTGCTCAAAGGATGTGCCTTTCTATCCTGCACCAATGCTTTGCTCCAAAGTTTCAGCCATTGCAGGATCTGGCTCCTATGGTCCATGTTATTGAATAGCTGAATAATGGTCAATTACACAGGTAAACTAAAAACAAAGTAGTGTGCACTTGGAAAACTGTTATTACAGGGAGTTTATTACTCTCTGTGCAAGGTTTCTCCAGGGGTACATTGTATCTCATTAAAAACATTAATTTCCTCACAACTGCTAGAAAGGTTGTTGCCATCTGATTTTCACATGTTTAAAAGTTGCTTATTTCAGGGCTCTGGATTTCAACCAAATTTTTATTGTACTGAGTGGTTTTAATTTGCAGGGATTTCTATCTGCTTTTTAATTTCAGACCCATAATATAATAGTGGGAATAAACTGTCTAAAAATAAAAGTCACAGAGCAGAACACTAAGATAAAATACTACTAAATGTCATTAATAAAACCTCCATATTAGGATGATATCATCTTCCTCCTTATCATCCCAAATGCATATTTTAGTCTTTCTGTCTGTAACAGCTGGCAGTGTTCATCTGAAAGCCTCATTCGGTTGGCAGGAGATAATCAGCCACTTTGCTGTTGCAGGTGGTTTGTTATTCCACCCATTCAGAAGAGAGGCTTGAAAGAGAGAACTTAGGCTATGGATTGTATAAGAGCAGAGATTTGGGTTGGATTATGTAATGTTTTTACTCTGACTTTTTCTAAATAAACCAGAGCCCAGGATGTGTATATTTTGATTCACCACAGCTTGTGTAGACTGGGTTTCTGGTGGTGGGGTGAGTTTCTGGTGAACTGGGTTTCTGGTGGTGTCACCTCTCCCTGTCAAACACATTCAGGTTCTGGGAGTCTGCATAAGGTCGCAGAGGAATTCTGCTGAGTCCTGCTGGCAGCCGTGCTAGAAAAGGCCTTTTGATTGCATCCCAGACATGAACGTGTTGAGTGTCTCTCTGAGAGAGAGGTGGTTGGAGCAGAACAAGTGAGATGCTGTTGGGGTCAGTTCTTGAAACAGTCAAGTTCAGGATCAAGAACAAGAGTTAAAATAAGGTTGAAAGCAGCTCCTTGGGAAAAGAGAGGAGCTTCCAATTGTCTCAGTGACTGGGGATAGTAGTGTACTGCTCTTCTTCTACTTGACAGGTATAGGAGGAGCTCCCTCTCCTGTTTCACTCTTAAGAGGCTGCTTGGCTGTTATTTAAGGGCTTGTCTACGTCAGTGGTTCCCAGCCTTTTTTATACCACGGACCAGCAAACCCATTCACAAACTTTTGCCGGGCTGGCAACATTTTATTTGCATATTCATTATGCAAATAATGAATATTCAAATATACACATGAAATGTTGCTGATTGCCGCAAATAGCCAGTCTTCAGCTCTTGCAGTCGCCATATGGTGGGTGGCTGCGGCAGCTGAAGCCAGCTGTTTGCAATGGCTCTGTGGGCCAGGTGCACCCCAGCCCCATGGGCCCCCAAGTGCCAGTCCTCACCCTGTAGAATCCCCCCACTATCCCCCAGCACCAGACACTAACCCGAGAGTCCCCTACACTCAACCCCTCACTGCCCTCAGAGCCTCCCAGTGCCAGCCCCCCATCCCAAACACCTCAGTGCCAGCCCCCCACTCCTTGGAACTCCCACTACCAGACCCCCCAGTGCCAGCCTCCTGTTTCCAGAGCCTCACTGCATCCAACCCCCCCAGAGCCATCCCAGTAGCAGCCCCCAGTCTCCAATATTAGCTCCATCCCCAGAGCCCCCCAGTGCCAGCCCCTCATCCCTTAGAGCCCCCCAGTATTAGTTTTCCCCCCAGAGCCCTCCAGCACTAACCCCTGGAGACTCCAGTGCCCCGCCCCCTCTCCTAGCCCTGCACTGCTTCCCAGCAGCTAGCTGAGTGCTGCTGCTCTAAGGCTGCCTGTGCCAGGCTCCACTCAGCTCTCCTGCCATGCAGCAAACAGCTCTTCCACATCTGGGAGGAGACCCCAACCCTACCTGGTGTTGGTTGGCTGAGAGGCGGGGTAGGACATGCCTCTCCCAACAGCTGCAGTGTACCCTAGCCCCGGCCCCTACAGTTACTGTGGCCTGGTAGCTAGCGGTTTGTGACCCGGCACCAGTCCATGGACTAGTGGTTGGAAACGGCTGGGCTACATGACCATTGATTTTGCAGCAAGCTAGGGTATGAATCATGGTCTAGTTGTCCTCGTGGACCCTGTTGATGTGTGTTAACAGTTCATTAATGTACTGTGCTCCTGATAGAACATCTGCTAGCATTGGGAGAAAACTTCCACATGTTGATTTTGAGAAAGGATTAGGTTTGGAGCTTCTCCAATCTGTAGGTACTAGAGCTAATTAAAAACTGCTACATTTTTCTTATGCAATTTGGGGAGATATTTTTAGTGTAAATTGAGCTACATCCACATTTCATGACTGGCCCAAATCTGAAGAGTAGACGCACCTTTGGATGCAAATCACACAGGAAGAAATGTGAATAGTCAGATTTGAGGCCACAATGTACTTTGCAGGCATAAAACTAACGGGTTTTCTTTAAACCTGCTGAAAGGGAGGTTGTGTTACAGCCCTCCTGGAAATTTGCCCCTTAATGTGTCTGAGTTTTAGTTAGAAAATCATATTCTCGATAGCCTTCTAAGTGACACTGACACATCTTGCTATCTAGTTGAAGTTGATGGACTAAATCTTCAGCTGCTGTAAATTGGCGTAGCTCCACTAAAATCACTGGAGCTATGACACTAGATGAGGACCTAGACCACTGATTCTAGAATAGCGTGAAACTAAGTGTGATCAGAATAACACCTCATATTTTTTTAGAATTTGCTTTCTATTATGAGATGATAGGCCTATTACAGGGGCAGGTGGCTTTTCATTGCTTAGTTTGTTACATTTGAAATTGAGATATAGTTACTTGCTGATTAAGTTGCTGTATTACATCGCCAAATAGCCCAGAAAATAATGTACTACTTAAAAATACTGCATACAGTTAATGAATATACAGGCTGAAGTGTGGGGCCCTGAGGATCTTAATATCTCTATCAAATGTCACTTAATATTAGTGTCTGATTGTTAATTGCTTCCTTAATATTAAAATATAACCTGGATTATGGATTTTGGTATTTACATTGACATAGCAGCGATGGAAATAATAATGGGGGTAAAAAAGGAGACAAGATTAGATAGCTCATTATGTTGATGGAGAACTGACTTTTCATTTCCCTTGCTGCACTTCAAAACTATTTTAATTCCTTTTTAAAACAATTATTTTAGTTTTGTTTCTAGTCACTCTTAAATTTCTAGCCATGTAACTCATACAATCTTAAGAATCAAGTTAATAATTCCTATTTCCCTTTTTGATATATCTTTTTTTAAAATAGATAGTCTAGGTTATATTATTGCTTAATTCCTTAATACTCTACTCCTTTTTGATCCATGTAACTGTGACAGAATTCTGCTGCCAATGTTCTCCCTTCACTCGTACAGGTTGAAACTCTCTAGTCAGCACTCTCTGATCCAGCAATGTCCGTGGTCCAGCATAATGTTAGAAATGGCTGCCTAGGGGGGGTCCCTTTAAGCATGTGTCTCACTGAAATTTATACAGTTTAGTATTTTATGCCATTTATAAATAGATGCCATTCTCCTGTTACTATTAGATATAATAACCCATCTGCTAGTAAGCCAAATCGTGCAGCCCCTCCACTTACAGCATTTCTGTGCACCTCATTAGGAGGTTTGTGGAGGGCCATCATGACTGATCTGTCTCTCATATCCTTCCTCTTTCTAGTGTAGAGACTGAGGGCCAATCCAATTTCTACTGATGTCAATGGAAAAAACTTTCATTGACTTTAAATGGATCAGTACTGAGCTGGCATATACTTTCAGGTGGGGGTGCCAACTATCGAGAATTCTCCTGGAGTCTCCAGGAATTGGAGATTAATCTTTAATTAAAGATTATGACGTGATTAATCTGCGTAGCTCATATAGGCAGTATATGCATCACTGGTCACAATGCTGGCAGGCCTCTACTCTCCTGGGGCTGCTACTTATCCTCTAGCATAAGTGGGAGGGAAAAGAGTTTTGGCTCCACCATGTAACACACAGGGCAGCATAGTGGAGCATACAGAGGAGGAAGTAAGCTTTGGCAGGAAAATAGCTGGCACATCTTAATCACTACCCCCCCCCATAGGTTGGAGCAAGAGGGAAAGCCTAGACTATCAGGCTGTGTCTAGACTACATCCCTCTTTTGACAGAGGGATGGAAATTAGACTCTTCAAAATTGCAAATGAAGCCCGTGCTTCATTTGCATAATTGCGTCATGGCACTCTTTTGAAAAAGCGCTATTTTGAAAGTGAAACCACAGTCTAGACATGGTTCTTTCAAAAGTAGAAGCTGTTTTCAAAAGATCCTGTAAAGCTCATGATGCGATTATGCAAATGAAGCATGGGAAATTCAAATCCCGGCTTCATTTGCAATTTTGAAGTGTCTAATTTACATCCCTCTGTCGAAAGAGGGATGTAGTCTAGACACACCCTCAGTTTAGTTCCTGCTCTGCTTTACACAGGGTAGATTGCAATGTGTTTGCCTAGTCCAGTAAGAATTGGATCAGATTATGAAAGCCTAGTACCCCATATTAAGGACCTTTCCATGAAGCATGCATCCAGCATTGTTTGTTGCATAGAAAATGGAATCTGCAACAGGTAAATCATTTTATCCTGATTTGCAGCCAGAATGATTTTTTTAATTGCAAAAAGGGCAAAACTGCAGACCAGAGGGTTTAAGCTGGCAGATATAGTCTCTGATTAAGGCCAGGTCTACACTATTCTATACTGATATTACTATATTGTTCAGGGGTGTGAAAAATCCACAACCCTGAGCAATGTAGTTATACCCACCGAAAGCCTTGTGTGGATAACACTATGCCAACAGGAGGAATTTCCTCATCAATATAGCTACCATCTCTCAGTGCTTTAGTGAAGACACTCTTTCATCCGCATTAAAGTACTACAGCAGCACAGCTGCACTATTGTATGTGAAGATGAGCGCTAAGCACATAGTTAAGAGTTGGCGTATGATAATAGCTATTGGCAAATAAAGAGAGAAAAAATTAGGCTTTTTTTTTTAGTTAAAGATGTCATCTCAAAGAAGAAAGGCTTTAATAATGCCTCTTAATTCACTGAAAGAAAATACTATGCTAGCTAATGCAAGACGGTGCTTTTGAAAAGATTTCACAGAACAGGATGCCATTGTTTTCATAAACTCTTGTCAGTGTAAATTGTCGATCTTGTGCGCTGATAAAAGAAATGTGTCCCCATTGTATGTTATAAACAATGTGGTTTTTAAGTTTTGCATTCAGTTTCTCTTCTGGTGCTGTGTGGGGAAGAGAAAGCATGCTAGTTTGTCAGAATTGGCTTGATTAGTTATGACTTGAGACCTCTTTACATCAGAGAGACTTGCCAAAATGCTATCAAGGAATTTAAGTTAACATATTGTGTCTGCCCTTCTGATGCCTTCCTCTTTCTTCTTTTAGAATCTCAAAGGACATGGGGAAATAGACCTTGTCAGAATCCAAGATACTTTTCTATTTTTATGAATTATTGATAAAAATTACATAATCATGTGTGCAATAAAATAATTTACTCTGAAGGTAGATCTGTCAGACTTAATGTTTAACAGCTTTTCAGGCTAATGTTTAAAGCATGTATGTAATTGAGAGAGCCGCATTGTACTTTTAAGGTTCAGCCTTGCATGGGGAAATGCAGGGGGCAAAGCACATCACAAATCGGAACACTGGGTGAAAATGTGTCTAAAGCAGCCAGAATATCTTTTAATAGCTCTGTGGGGTGCAACCTTTCTCCTTGTATTTAAGTGAAGGCCAGGATCATATTATACCAAACAAGGTTACAGAGCAGCGAAGACAGGTAAAATCCTGCCCTTATTGAAGTCAATGGGAGTTTTACTATTATTGTCAACAAAGCTAGGATTTCATCCCTGTGTCTTTTCTTCCCCTATCTTCCCAACTAGTGTGTAAGTCTAGGAAAAATATTGCTCTAAAACTGTAAGTACAAGTCTATAGCAAGTTGAAGGGAGAGATTTTCAAAAGGCCTGTCAGCCACCCTATTCCCCTTGACTTTCGGTCACAGTTGGGCAGCTAATTCCCATTGGGGCCCGCAGGCATCTCCCTGGAATAGTTTAAAGCATGTTTATTTAGTATACACCAATCTGTTACTTCTGTCTAAATCTGATAAGGATAGCTGGAAATCTTTGCAAAGAGATGCAAGACAAGTAATTTCAAAATAACCATTGGCAGTTTCAAAATACTTCTTTCTTTGTGGTTTATTTGGCATAATTTCTTTTAAAAGTTCATAGTATCAATTTACTGTAACAACAGTAATAATTGTATGCAGAGTGAAATTAGAATAATTTTAACTGTAAGCTGTTATTTTAGGAGTATTAATCGCAAACTTCTGTTGGATAAAGTTTTCAGACTTGGCTATACTCAATATCAAAATATGAATATTTAAATAAACTTTAAATATGAAGAAAATCTTAAAATTTCTAACAGGAAACATGCAATCTATTGTTTAGAAACATTAACTAGAAGCTCATATCCTTCCGTAAAATGGCATCTGACTTGGATGCATCTGACTGTTACCATTGAAACTGGTGGTAACACCAATGCTACAAACCACAAACAGCTTCTGTACTTGTAAATCGTGAGCGCTGTATTTCAACAGCTTCCACCATTTCCATACAGTTCAGCATATTTCTACTTGTGAATTTAATTGTCCTACATCACGAAAGCCTGCAATTGCCAAGATAAAGGTAATGAAATAAATGTTATCAAAGCACTTTTTGAGCTCCTAGTAAACTGATTTACATGCAGCAGCTATGGAGCAAACTGAAACAGTAATTGACCCCAATGACCTCTTCCGATTATTCAAGGTGGAGTAATCTCAGGGGGACTCATTCATCTTTGTACCATAGTCCTAGCTGACTGCAGAATAATTACATGGAATTCAAGTTTAGACTTATAAAGATTCGTAACTAGTCAGTGGATATCACTGGGCTCAATAAAATCAACAGGTTTATAATTAGTCTGAGCTATCTATCAGTAACGTAATTTAAAAATGCAAATAATGAAAACAACTACATCTATATAAAATATAAAGTTTCATAATATTAGGGATTCCAGTCACAGCAAAGTGCTAATCTTGAAAGCTTGATGCCAGTTATGTGCTTCACTGAATTAAAATGAACCAGTGTTATTAATAAAGACTCAAATAATTTAGTCTGTAAGTCCAGCACTGCACCACCTCACACTTGCATTAGCAATGAACTTTTCAATTAAGAACAATCTTCCAAAACTTAGTACAGTTCCAAAGTGGTTTTCCGGACTCTGATTTGGCCACATTAGCTTAAGTAATAGAGGGTGATCTTGTACATGTCATTCTCTTAGACTGCATCGTGGGTCCTTTCACTTTAAAGTGATCATCATGTTCAGTCCGTTGACTGTGAAAAATGGCATCCAGCTGAACAGCAAATTTGGAAGGAAAGGTGAGGAAGGAAGCCAGCTGTCTATCAAAACCAATATTGAAAGCTGAAAATTGAAGTGCATGTGTCGTGAGCTGTTCTGATGAGAGCAGAGAGAAATGGATAGGATGGAAAATATTTAAAGAAGCTCTGTGCTAACTGTGTTTGTCTTATTGTTTAAAGAGCTTTTCCGCACAGAGCGGAGACCTTTTATTTTAAAATCTTTTTAGGGAACTGAGTTGATTAACTTGTAACTGTTTGACATCTCATACGAGCCAGTTCTTGACTTAGGAGAATGACAGGGGAACCGACAAGCTTCCCGGGCCTCTGGGCAAGGTGGAGGGGGCCTGGCTTCATGCTCACGGAAAGGGCGGAGTCTCAGGCAGAAGGAGTGGGACTGAGGGCAGCCAGACCTCAGATCCTCTGAGAGTGTGCCATGTGGTGCTCCAGTGGTGATTTAAAGGATCCTGCACTCTGACCGCCACCGCTCCTGTCACAGCAGCAATGAATTGTCAGGCCCAGGGGCAATTGTCCCCTCTGTCCCCCCATCCTATCTGCAGGCCTGGAGAATGACTGGGTCCTATTCCTGGCTCTGCCACCGACTTTCTATGTCACTTAGGGCCAAGATCCTTGAGGCCTGATTCACAAAGCTATTTAGGCCCCTGGAAGATTCAGATAGGGGTTTAATAGGGTTTAGACAGGTAAATCCTAAATTTCTATCCACTTTCAATCTACATCCTTAGATACCTAATACCTTTGTAAATCTGGCCCTTTACCTTCCTGTATGCCAGTTTTCCCATCTGTTAAATGGGGATAATATTTTACTTCAGAGGAGTGGTGTGAGGGTTAATGTATCCTTGATGATGTGGTTGGATACTACAGAGATGGGTACTTTAAAAATGCAATCATGGATGAGTTTATATAGGTATCATACCTGGTATAATATTTAGAAAATCATAAAGATAAAACAGGCCATCATATTATGATGAGGACATCAGTTACAAAGTTGAAATACCCATTCTAGTCTCATAGGGTATGTCTACACTACCACCCTAGTTCGAACTAGGGTGGTTAACGTAGGCATTTGAAGTTGCAAATGAAGCCCGGGATTTAAATATCCCGGGCTTCATTTGCATCTTGCCGGGCGGGAGCCATTTTTAAATCCCCTTAGGTCGAACTCCGTGCCCGCGGCTACACGCGGCACTGAGTAGGTAGTTCGAATTAGGATCTCTAATTCGAACTACCGTTACTCCTCGTGGAACGAGGTGTACCGGTAGTTCGAATTAGAGATCCTAATTCGAACTACCTACTCCGTGCTGCGTGTAGCCGTGGGCACGGAGTTTGACCTAAGGGGATTTAAAAATGGCGCCCGCCCGGCAAGATGCAAATGAAGCCCGGGATATTTAAATCCCGGGCTTCATTTGCAATTTCGAATGCCTACGTTAACCACCCTAGTTCGAACTAGGGTGGTAGTGTGGACATACCCATAGATTTTAAGGCCAGAAGGAATCATTAGGTCATCTCTAGTATGAACTTATGCCATTGAATTTCACCAAGATATTAAGCCCACAGAGGAGTATATATCTTATTATTTCCAGCATTTTAAATAATAAATAATTATATTTTTTGAATTTGTGAAGAGTGAACACTATTGTAATAGTCTTTGTATAAATTAAGCCATGTGAAATATTATTTGAAAACTCATAATTTGTTGGTCATTATTGTCCTGGTAAAATGTGTGACAACATTATATGTGAAATTATAAAATTTCCAGATATGGTGATGTTAACGCATATTCCAAACCTCAGCCGTCCCCAAGCAGTAGTTGGCAAACAGGTCTGTGCAAAACAAAGGAATGTGTGATCTGCTTTATTTGAATTTGAGCAGTAAAGAGAGTCATCAAACAGGAACAGGAGACAAAGAAAGCTGAAGCGTGAGGAAAAAAGCCTCAGCAGGGAACATCCTTTCCACACTGACTTTTTACCTCCTGATACCCAGCTGGAAATGTTTTTCATTAGGGGAACTGAAACTATTAAAAAGGAGGGGCAAATACCTCAAGACTCCCCTCTCCCTGCCTCCTCCCTTCCCATTGCATTTATGGCACCCAAAGTGACGAAGGAAGTCTTCATCAGATTCTGAAAGGAGGAGCCCTTGACCTAGGGTTTGGTCAGTAAGACTGCTGAAAACTTTGCTTTAATATGATATAGTTTATTAAACTAGGCAGCGGTAGCGTTTTCTCTGATAACCATTTCTGACTTGTGTGGTTCATTACTTGTGCTCACTTAAAATCTTTCTCTTTTCAATTAATAAACTTGGTTTTTTGCTTTTTCTAATCCAGTTTGTTTAAATTGAAGCATTTGGGACATACCATATATGGCAGCAAGTTGTGTACATATTATTTCTATTAAACAGACTTCATGTAAACTTGTATTCTCCAGAAGAGGGTGGGGCAGCACAAGAAAAACATTTCTGGGGGAAATCTAAGATTGGGGGGTATGTTGGAGGCAGTGTTCCCTTTTTATCCATGTGTGGAATGAATTTTATGTGCTCTAAGATCAAGGTATTGTGCAAAGCTGTGCCACCACTAGAAACAAAAAAAACGAGCTATAATATATATTTTTAAAAATTACCATAGGTATAATTGCTCCAGCTAGGACAGGTTAGGCATTTTAGAACTCACTACTCAAAGAATTAAATTTAAGCACCAGAGAAAAATAAAATTATGAAATGCACAGACCAGACAAAAAATTAAAATAACATTACTTTGAAAGAATACAATTAGAGATCATATAGCCATTGCAGGATGTACCAAGAAGTAACAACACCAATATAAATATGTGTTCGGGGGGGGGGAGAGGCATGAGTGTGAAAGAGACAGTGTGCGTGTGAGAGAGAATGTGCATGTGTGCTGGCTGCTGGGGAAGGCACTCACTAGAAGGCACTTGTTCAAACCGCAGCAGCTCCATCCTGCTCCTGAGCCTCATTTCCGCCTCCCACCCACGTGCTCTGTGAAGATTGGGTACATAGGCAAGGTTGTGTTGGGGGGAAGGACACATTGATATTGGCATCCTCTGTTCACTGTGCACAGCAAGCAGAAGGGTCCTGGGAGTAGCTGACCAGGGGCTCCAATGCAGAGGGCAGGAGCAATGCGGGTGAAGGGAGGGGCACCTGTGCACACACCGCCAGATGTACGTGACTCTGCTAATGAAGTGCACGGTGCTTGATTGACTCTTGTGCAGCCACGAAGCTATAGCTACACTGAGTATGTGGCTATGGACCCAGTAAGTAAACAAGTAGCATGGGCCCACCAGTGGCTTATCCTGGCGATCCTAGGACCCAAGTTTGAAAAACATTGGGTTAGAGGGCAGGGGTGACGCTGCTACTCATTAGTCTGGATTGTATCCTGGTGTGTCCCACTGTGTAAGGCTTCTTGTCATGTTAAATAACACATTTTCATGGAGAGCTCTGGTATTGCCAGTCATTTGGAAAGAGGGAAGGGAGTAGAAATGGCAGCTTGGATAAAGGAGGGGATTCCAGTCATGTGGAAGAAGGACTTTGACATGAGTATGGAAGGACTCAAAGTGGGGAATTGCTTCCCTCATAACTTCTAGCCATTTCTGGGGAGGAAAATGATTAGACAAAATATCTTGCACAGCAGTGAAAGGGGGTGACAAAACTTTCTGCAATCCGCTGGCTACACTGGAAAATCTAATAGGTCTTCTCCATCTTTAAAAAGCTAGAGTCATCTCACAAAAGATGTCATGTGACAAATAATGTCCTCAAAGGGCAGACTGGACCAGAGGTCATCTAAAAGACCTCAATATAAATAGTGTAGCAAATTGGTTTGGTTTTAATAATTGACAACAAGGCTTCCACAAGCCTCCTCTTTGTAGTGATGATTAATGTATTCAGGGATACACTGCTAAGCGTCGTGTTGGGGAACTGTTGCTTTTCTAGCCCTTATTAGTAAAGCCTTTATTTTGTGGTGCTCTAACTTTAAAATATAATTGGTTTGTCTGAACTTCTGCTGTCATCTGTAGCACATACAAGGACTTCAAAAGGCTTGGTGAAGCAGATGTTAATCACTTTCTATTTTTTCCCCCTCTCTTCTATGACTAGACACTATCAAATTCACTTCCTCTGATCCATTTACATGGTTGACTGAGCCTTCGCCTTCCCTTTCCCCCTTGACTTAGTATTTCAGTTCTGAAAAGAACTCCAACTGTGTGTGCAACATCTTGACACAACAGCCACTGGCTTAACCATCTCAGTACTGGCAGTGCTTGTAACCATTTCTAACAATGTTTGGCCCAGTGGAAAATCAGGAGGACTAGGATCATATTCCTTTTTCCTACTTTGTTTAGATTTGATATAGAGGAAAAATATGAGAGAGGGAGCATGCCTTTTATCTAAGATGACAAGTGCAACTGCATTTTTAAAAAAATGTCTTTTGTAAGTGGCTACCAGTGTTCATTGAATGTCAGTTTCCAGCAGGGACTTTGAGGTTCACTTCACTGCAGACATTGAGAAACCTTAGCAGACTATGACAAAGAGAAAATGAGAGCTGCAGATCAAATATGTGACAAAAGTTTTTAAAAAATCACTCCAGTAAAGCGTATTTCCCCTCTGGATTTTTTAATCTCTGTAGCAGGGAGAAACTAAACTCTTCACAGATAAGTGCTGATCACCCCATCTCAAACAAGGATATTGCAGACTTTACTGGGAGCTCAGAGAAAAGCAACATGAAAGAATCAAGGGCTTGGAAGAACTCTCATGTGGAGACAGAGTGAAAAAATTGGGCTTGTTTATTTTTGAAAGGAGACAGCTAAGAAGAAGTCATGACAAAAGAGTATAAAATAATGAATTGGCTAGAGAAGATTGGGAGCTTCTGTTTCCCCAGTCTCACAACATAAGAGCAAGAGGATATGCCATAAAATAAAACAAATAGGATAAAAAAAGTTTTAAAGGTTGCCACAGAAACCTTTTACCTAGAACTTAGTAGATTGGTTATTTATATGGATATCAAGAATAGCCAGTGTCTCCTAATTGTTTACAACAAGGGTCTCCAACCTTTTTAACCACAAGATTACTTTTTTAATTTAAGTGCAATGTAAGATCTAAGTCAAACTCAAATACCCTTGCCCCGCTCCCTTTCTGTCCCTTCTTTGAGGCTGAGACCCCGACCCTGCTCCACTCCTTCTCCGAGGTCTCACCCTGCTCACTGCATCCCTCTTCCTCCCCAAGCCTCATTCACTTTCACCAGGCTGGGTTAGGGGTTGGGGTGCAGGCTCTGGTCTTGGGCCAAATGATTCAGAGTGTGGGAGGGGCTCCAGGCTTAGCCCAGGGAGGGGAATGGGTGTCCAGGAGCAGTTTCAGGGTACAAGCTCTGGGAAAGGGTTTGGGTGCAGGGAGCTCATGCCTGGGGCAAGAAGTTGGGTGCAGGAGGAGGTTCAGGGCTGGGACAAGGGTTCAGGGAGCAGGCTCTGGCTGGGCACCATTTAACTGAGACAGTTTCCGGGTGGTGGGGCAGTGGGGTTAAGGCAGGCTTATTCCTGCCCTGGCCCTGCACCACTCTTGAAAGCACTGGCATGTACAGCAATGGCTCCATAGCTCTATGTGCTGCCCCTCATCTACCAACACTGAGCCCACAGCTTCTACTGGCCACGGTTCCCGTAATTGATCAGTGGGAGCTGCAGGAGCGATGGTCTGCAGGCAAGGACAGCATGTGGAGACCCCCTGCTCTGCCTTTCTCAGGGGCTGCAGGGACATGCCAGCCATTCCAGGAGCAGCAATTATCATAGGGATAATTACTCCAGCAATGACAGGTTGGGTGTTTTAGAATGCACTACTCAAAGAATTACATTTAAGCGTAAGAGAGAAATGAAAATTATGAGATGCACAGACCTGTCAGAAACCAAAACTAACCCCCTTTGCAAGCAGTACAAGAAGTAACAGCCACCCCCCATGTTGGTGTTGGGTTGGGAGAGGAGAGTGAACGACAGTTGGTGTTTGTGAGAATGACAGAGACACATGTAGGCTATGTCTAGACTATATCCCTCTGTTGGCAGAGGGATGTAAATGAAGCACTTTGAAAATGCAAATGAAGCCGGGATTTAAATATCCCATGCTTCATTTACATAATCATGTAATGGCGCTCTTTTGAAAGAGCGCCATTTTGAAATTGAAACCACACTCTAGATGCACCTCTTTCAAAAATGGGGTGCTTTTTTGAAAGATCCTGTAAACCTCATTTTTCCTGCTGATAGTGTGTGAGAGTGACAGAGATTTGCATTGCCAAGCTCCCTCCATCCCCTTCTGTCTGGGTGGAGATGGGGTACAGAAGTGGGGGAAAGGAGAAACTCCCTGACATCAACACCCCCCTTCTCCCTCTCACATCCTGCACAGCAGGAAGGAGGCTCCCAGGGGGGCAGCTCCAAGGCAGAGGGCAAGAGCAGAATGACAGTGGATGGAGCAGCAACTGAAGTGACAGCGCTTGGTAGCTTCCTGGACAGACTAGTCAGGCTCACCTGTCAGAGGCTCCAAGATCTACTGGTAGATCCCGATCTACTGATTGGTGACCACTGGTTTACAACAAAGTATTGGGAAGGGATATTAAACTTCATGCTTCAGGGTTTAATGCAATGTCTGACTATGAGGATATGTCTACACTACAGCGTTATTTCAAAATATCTTATTTCTACACACAAAATGCATTTTGAAATAGCATTTTGCTATTTTGAAATAGCGCGTCCACACTGAGTGGACTGTGAATCACATTTAAAGCTGGCTGGAATCAGTTTCAGCAGGGCACCAGGTCAGGACTTACTGTGTGGGGCTGCTGCCTGAGGCTAACTGAGGTCTGTGCTTAAAGACCCCCCCGCCCCCCGCCCCAGGACAGCTGGTTCTCAGGTTTCCCTGCTTGCTTACCTACTTCGATGAGGGACAGCAAAGCATTTTTGTCTCGGTGTGCTCTGGTTGCCCTCACTCGGGACACCACAGAACTCTGCAACATGGAGCCAGAGCTGTCCCTGGGCACTCTGGTGCTTCTCTTAGACACGTTGCTGTGAGCCTGGCTGCACTTGCTGCAGGCTGCCATCTGGAAGCTCCATCGGGAGGCTGTCAGTATCCAGGAGGCCCTGCGGGAGAGCTTCCACCCTGAGAAGCACTAACAGTCTCCCTGGTCTGCCCCACTGGGGGCTTGTGCCTCATTCCTCCCTCACGTCCTTCCACTCACCCCGATGTAAAATAAAATACATGTTTTTTCATAAACACAAACTGTCTTTATTTAACAAAACTGGGGGGGGGGGAATTAAACTCTGGTGAGACTGGGGAAAGGATGTGGGAGAAGGGAGGAGAGAGGGTGGGAGAGGGGAGGGGAAAACCTGGGAGGAGGGAGCTAGAAGGGGGAAGCAAGGGGAAGAAGGGGGAGGGGAAGCTCAGGGCTCAGGGGTGGGGGTCTCACCAGGCCAACTGTCTTCCAGCATCGCAGATGCGGGGGCCTCAGTGTCCCCGGGGGGATGGAGGGTGAGGAGGGTGTGGAGAGGAGAAGCGGGAGGGGGAGAAGGAGCAGGAGGAGGAGCGGTAGCTGGGGAGGCAGCAGGTGCTGGAGCAGAAGGAGGCAGCACACTCTGCACCAGGGTCTGTAGGTGTTGGCAGATGGCATGGCCCTGGGCAAGCGGCTCCCACTGGAGCTTCAGTCTTCTTGCACCCAGTGCTGGAGGGTGCAGTGCAGGGCTCGCAGTACCCCCAGGTGCTGCTTATTGGTCCCCCTCCACTGCAAAGGTGGTCCTGCGGAGCCCTCGGGTGCGGGAGCATGTCCCAGGCAGGGTGGTGCGCCCTGCACATGCAGCTGGTGTGGCTGTGGAGAAACAAGAGAAGTGGTCAGTTATTCCTGGGGACACAGTGGGTGAAGCCCAGCCCCCCATGCAAGGTGAGGATGACCATGCCCTGCACCATCAGAGTCGATGTGCTTGCACACAGGCCATGTTCGGAATGCCCGGCTATCCCCGGGAGTGGGAGCTGCCCCGAGACCGCACCCATGCCCCTGTGCTGTGTATAGTGTGGGTGAGGTGGGGGTAGATGTCCCCTGCCTCTGTGTAGAATGGCCTTGTGAAGGGAGGGCGCCCTGCTGTGTCCCACCCTGGGGTCAGGAGCATGTCATGTCTCTTCACGCACGCGTGTGACTAACAGGCCAAGGCCCCTGTGTGGCAGCCAGCTGGGGCCACGTGCCCAGGGGTGGCATGGCACATGCTTGCACGTGCACAGGTTGCTGCGTGAACCGTGGTAAGCAAGGCCCATGAGCGCAGTCCCTGGTCTCTCTCCTTGCCCCCCAATAAGGGAACAGTGATGGCACTCACATGTTGTTGCCTCCCCGGATGACACTGGTGACAGGTCTGCTGGGATGGCTCGGGGGTCCTGGATGCATGTCACGCTCCCTCTGGGCTCCTGCAGCTCCAGGCGCTCCTGCTCCATGCCCTGGTCAGGGCTCTCTGCTCCAGGATCGATGACCCGCGGGGTGGCACGGACCGTCCTGCCCCCCTGGATGTGGTCCAGGGCGTCAAAATAGGGGCAGATGTCTGCCCCTGTTTGGGAGCTGCCCCCTGTGGCCCTGGCATACGCCTGCTGCAGCTCCTTAATTTTCATGTGCACCTGCTCCTGGGTGCGCATGTGGCCTTTGGTGGCCAGGCTGTCAGCCATCCGCCTGTAGACAGCCGTATTCCTCCGTCTAGTGCAGAGATCATGGACGTTGGAGGCATCCCCCCAAACCTCAATCAGGTCCATGATCTCCACACTGGACCAGGAAGGCGCCCGCCTTCTCTGGCCCCTGGCAGGCTCCTGGGAGCTGGGGGATTGGGCCCGGGGAGCAGTGGAAGGCTGACTGGCACTGGCTGTCTGGCTCATGGTGGAGCCATTGGGTCAGGGACAGCAACTGCTGGCTCTGTTCTGTCAGGCCTGGAGCTGGCACAGGCACTGTGGCCAGAGTCTACCCCTTTAAGGGCTCCGAGGCTGGAGGACAGGAGAGGAAGTTTTCCTGGTTGTGCCCAGAGTGGCCACCAGGATACCCTGGGAAGGGCTGGAGGCCCCCTATTTAGAAATAAGCATTTAGACAGCGCTTATTTTGAATTAGTTATTTCGAATTTGGCGTTATTCCTTGCAGAATGAGGTTTACCAAATTCAAAATAAGCGCTCCGCTATTTCAATTTAATTTCGAAATAGCAGTTTGGCTGCGTAGACGCTAGGAAAGTTATTTCTAAATAACAGCTGTTATTTCAAAAAAACTTTGCTGTGTAGACATACCCTAAGAGATCAGGAAGAGACCTACATGGGGGGACAGATTATTCCCCATCTGCCTACTATAGGGCACTTATACTTTCCTTTAAACCCTCTAGTGCTGGCCGCTATCAGAGACAGGATTCTGGACTAGATGGATCTCGAGTCTGACTCAGTATGTCCATTCCTGTGCTCTCCATCTTTCTCCCTCTCCCTCACTTCCTCAAAACTAAACCAATTAACTTGAAATGTAACAGGTGTAAATCTTAGGCCAATATAGAGCATTTTCTGGATCAGGCTGAGGTGGATTGTATTGGGTGTATGAGCGAGATGAGTGGGAAACTTTATTTGTTACAAATAATCCAACCTTTTCTTCTTTTTCTTACTGCAACTATTTTGTAACTACAAATTGGTACTCCCTGGTCCAGGTCCCTTGGGACCTGACTGGTCCCAGACAAGGAAGTTTTCTGGACCAGGGAAGGTTGGGTCAGGATAAAGGGACAGTGCAAACTTCTCAACTGGGCTCCTCTCCCCAGCTACCTGCCACTATTGCCTCGGCCCCTTGCTTGTGGCAGCCCTGTGAGCTTCGTAGCCTGGGGAGCTCCAGTGGCAGCCCTGTGGGTGCTCGTGGCCCTGCCAGCTGTGAGCTCTGCAGCCCCCCCTTTCTGGCCCTGTTGGCTGCCCCCACGCCCCATGGACTCTGGCACTCCCTGTCACGTTACCAGAGTTTAAGGGAAGCAGCCAGGTCACTGCTGCACCCTGGGGGGGGGGGGCGTTTGCCCCAAAAGTTGGTACAAAGGGGGCCATGTGAGGTGTCAAACGAAAGCTTATTGTCTACTGATTCTGTATATGTTCTTCATATATCTGTATAATGTCTGTGTGTAGAGTTATGAATATGTACTCTGTATGGCGACTGGAAGTTTCTCTGTGTGTGGTTGAGCAATGGGCTCAGCCTATGGACATGATAATTAGCAAAGCTCCAGGGACAATAGGTCTCTTAAGAGACCCACCTATGAAGGAATCTAAGTGCCTGATCAGAGACCATGTGACTCTCTCCAGAGAAGCCAGGAGGGGGTATAAATAGGCCATGTGGCCGACTCCATCTTGGTGCTCAGCTCAGCCCTTCATCCCAGAGGCAGCAGTGCAGGGATCGAAGAGCCAGGAAGAACTGAGGACCCATCCTGATGTAGAATGTTCACCAAAGACTTTTAAGCCAGCAGTTATAACATCTCAGCTGCAAGCCTGCATCGAGAACTGGGAGATTCGATGCATGTAATGTATGATACTTTAACAACCTTACTCTCATGCTTTTCTTTCTTGTAGTAATAAACCTTTAGATTTTAGATTCTAAAGGATTGGCTCAGCATGATGTTGTGGGTAAGGTCCAGAGGGTAAATTGACCTGGGATCTGTGGCTGGTTTCTTGGGACTGGACAGAACTTGTTTGGGGTAGGTGAGATTGGGCTCTAAGACCCCTCACCTGTGTATGAGGCCCAGGGCCATCTGGGGCACGAATATTGGTGGGGTTTCGGAGGGGTTTTGCTCGTGAGGCTTCAGGCAGGCAGCTGAAGCACTCTGTGGGACTGGTTTGTGGCCTATTTGGGAAGGTCTCCAGTCTGGGGGCTATAGAGAGCCCTGAATTTGAGCAATTCGCCCTGAGCAGATGCCCTCAGCTGTGCTCAGACCCGGCGCGGTCCATCACACTCCCACTGGCTTCTCAGACCAGCCGGCTGTGGTCTCTGGTGCCTTGTGGGCTTCACTGTCCTGCTGGCCATGCTGGCTCCGCTGGCCAGTTCTGCTCCCACCGCCGTCATCCTCTTTTCTGGAGCTCTCTAGTTCAGCAACATGCATGGTCCTTCCAGACCATGGGTGTTGCTGGACCAAAAAGTCCTAGACCACAGGGGTTGAACCTGCATTTTCTTTCCCTGGGTGAGGACTGAAGCCTGTTTTTAGGACAGGGTGGGAATTAAAAATTATCCAAAGCAGTTTATACAAACACTGTGTAAAGCAGAGGGACCTGGATCATGAGGATGTGGGACTGAACCTGGGGTCTTAGCGGCTAAAGCCATGTACCTGTATCACATGAGCTAAAAGCCAACTGCCTTGTAAGGCTGTAGAGCAGACTTTACTCTCCTGTGTCAGTGCTATTGGATTACAATTGGATACCGTATAGAGGTTTTAAAGTGCAAATCTGCTTTTTCTTACTCTTCGGAAGTCTGCATCTCTTGGGCAGGGGTTTAGTCAAGAGCATATAAGTCCCAAATATGTTTTGGAAACCTTGTGTGGCACAGCTGCTCTGCCATGGACATACTGAGATTGCACATTATATCACTTGCTCTGTGCAGAGCATGTGAAACTTACATGTGGATGTCGGTGCTGAAGTCTGGTGATGTGGCTTGGAGGAAGAAGAGATTCTCATCCTCCACGGTGCTTATAGAAGAATGAGAACAGGAATAGGACTCAAAGGCTACATCTAGATTACATCCCTCTGTCGACAGAGGAAGGTAAATGAGGCATTTCGAAAGTGCAAATGAAGCGGGGATTTAAATATCCCGAGCTTCATTTGCATAATCGTGTCATGGCATTTTTCAAACAAGTAAAAAACCAAGGCTTTCGAAAAAGCCTGTCATTTTTGAAAGAACTGCATCTAGATCGTGGTTTTACTTTTGAGATGGCTCTTGTTCAGAAGAGCGCCATGATGTGATTATGCAAATGAAGCATGGGATATTTAAATCCTCGCTTCATTTGCACTTTCAAAGTGCCTCATTTACATCCCTCTGTCGACAGAGGGATGTAATCTAGACGTAGCCAAAGACATGTGAGCTAACGGCTAACACAGAGCTAACATTTGGATTTTAATTTTGGTTCTGATACTGACTCTGTCATCTTGAGCAAGTCACTGAAGGCCTGATTTGCACAGGGGCTGAGGATCTGTAGCTCCCATTGACTACAATTGCAATTTTGGGCATTCAGCCTGTCTTCAAAATAAGCCCTTAATTTCTCAATTGCAAAATGGGGGTCCTCATATTTATCTATTTCATGCCACCCTACAGTGAGGTATGATTGAAGTCAGGCAGTAGCATTGAGTTCTCAGCACAGTGCTCATTCCTCATGATTGTTTGTCTTCTGAATCTTCCATATGTCAAACTACCTAAAATCCTTATGAAGTTTGATGGGCTTATGAAGTTCTTACAGTTTAAGTCACAATAAAACACACTAGAGTTCCTCAGTATTCATTCATTTTGAAGTAGCTTTGGATAAAACAGCAAATGTTGCAACTCAAAAATGACTGAACTGAATTCTTCAAACTTTGCTTATTTTAGTGATACTTTTTTCCTTCAGATACAGGTTGATCTTTATATGTTGAAACCTCTTAGTAGGGTCACCCTAGTGGATGATATATCTTCTTGATTAAATAGCTGTATTAAAAGAAGAGAGGTTTCTTTTAGCATGAGAAAAATACTGTTCCTAACAGAGCTACAAAAATTGTACCCTAACATGCATCTGACGAAGTGGGTCTTTGCCCACGAAAGCTTATGCTCCAACACTTCTGTTAGTCTATAAGGTGCCACAGGACTCCTCGCCGCTTTTGCAGATTTAGACTAACACGGCTACCCCTCTGATACTTGAAAAAATTTTTAATGATTTTTGCAATTTTAGATTATTCTTCCTTTGAAAAAAAATTCTATATGGTAAAGATGAAAATAATTGTTCACATCAGAAATTATTTCTTTAATGAATTTTGAAAGAGAAGGTGACTAATAAATAGATAAGTGAATATGTCAGAGTTGAGGAAAGCTACATTTTGCCCCATTAAGCAAAATATTTGTTAATGCTAATTGATTACACAGTGATTATTTTCTTTCACTGTCATTAGGCTAAATTATTTCTTGGGAGATGGCCCAATCTTATTTAGGTTCCTCCCTATTAAGTGTAGTACTGCAAACTATATATAATACATTGCACACAAAAATTACATTAAAAACACATTATTAAGGTTGCAAAGTCAAGCAGTCATAAATTAGCAAGTGCCAGAGTTAAGATTGCCTACGCATTTTATATTGCTGCATTGGAAAAAGTTAATGGCAGCCATCAGTCACAGACCCAGTCAAAGTGAATGGGCACACTAAGCACACCTTCATTCTGGCTAACGGAGGGAACAATTGCATTCTCCTCTGTTTATTGGTAGCTGAATTAATAGACTATACCTCCCAAGGCGTGGGCCAGCATGCCAAGGCCTGAGATGAAGCTAAGGCTTGTCTACACTTAACATTTTAAAGCACAGCTGCAGCAGTGCTTTAAACAGAAAGTATGGCCATGGCACGAGCACTCTGTATAAACCACCTCCATGAGGGTAGTAGCTCACAGCGGTGAGAGCGTGACTCCCGGTGCTATACCCTGAATCACACTTGCACTTTACTGTGCTGTGGCTTGCTACACTTAAGGGAGGAGGGTGTTTTTTCCCACCCTTGAGCCAGAAAGTTACAGCGCTGCAAAGTGCCAGTATAGACTTCACCGAAGAGTCCTGTGGCCTGAAGGGTTGTCACAAAGACTGAATGCAAATGCAGGGGTTGATGCATGTGTTGATTGCAGGGTGTGTGTGTATGACAGAGCGTGTATTTACAGGCAAGGTGGGTGAAATAATATCTTTTATTGGATCAACTTCTGTTGGTGAAAGAGACAAATTCTTCATACTCTCAAAAGTCTGTCTCCTGCACCAACTGAAGTTAGACCAATGAAAGATACTACCCCGCTCACCTTGTCTCTCTAGTAGCCTGGGACCAGCAACCGTGCAGGTAACTATGTATATATATTTATGGAATCAGAAAATAAAGTCAAAAGTGAGCAGACAGTAGGAAACTTGTACAGTCCTTTCAAAGGATGAGCCTGGGAGCTCAAACTTTGTAAGGGCTAAGCAATCATGGTCCTAATAAAGACACTGAACTGTTGGCTTATTTACAACAATCTGTAACCTGCTAACCTCCCTTATTGTCCTACAACTGAAGAGGTGTTAATAGGACAATTCACTTGGATGGTTCCTTGCTAATCTAGCTGTTTCATTCAGGCCCACCTATGGGGAGATTGGGGGGAGTGGGGCAAAAGGGGACCCAGGGGCCCAGAGCTGCCAGCTGCAACATATGTTACTATAGCAGTGGTGGTGGCCAGTGCCCCAGGCCCCTTGGAATTGCCTCAAGAGCACTGCTCTGCCTCTCCACATGGCTATGAGGGTGGGGGGAAGAACCCAGTGCTGCACTCTGGGCAGTACTAAGGACTGACTGCTCTCGGCTCCGACCCTTCTGCCCAAGGCTCCGCCCCTTCTGGGACACGTAGTCAGCCCCCCCCCCCCTTCACCTTGCTACTGGGCCTGTGATGGCTGTTGGCCCCACTGATTCCATCTTGTATTTAGCTGTGACTCTCTTAGTGCTTTCCCAGATTTGAAGACGAGTTCTGTATAGCTCGAAAGCTTATCTCTCTCACCAACAGAAGTTGCTCCAATAAAAGATATCTCTCTCGCACTTGTCTTTCTGGTGGGAGAAGCTGCGATGCATGTGGTCCTGGGAAGAAGCCAAGAGACTGATTTTTTTTCCCTCAAAGTACTGGCTGAAAAGGCAGATTTGGATTTCTGAACAAGAAAAGTACCTCCTGTTGTTTTCTACTGTTTTCAGGGAAAGAGGACTCTGTATATAAATAGGATTACAGCAAAGAATATACATGACTCGGTCATAATTTTCATCTCTCAGAAGACCCTTCCCCCCATTATGGTTCTAAATATTGGCTAACTGCTAGGACCAAAGGTCAATGTGAGAGGGTGGATTAAGTTCCAGAGGTCCCCTCCTGGCAGTCTCCTGGCTCTTCTTCACCCTGTTCTGGAAAAGGTGGCTTAGAGTGGCTACAGGGGAGGCAGCCAATCAAAGGGACAGGAGGGCCATGTAAAAACAAGCAAATGGAGATAGAGCAGCCAGTTTGGTGCCTGGAGATAGAGAAGGGAAAATTGAGTTCCTGGAGGCTACAAGAGTAGCAGGACCACAGACAGCTCAGTGCAGCCAGGACTGAGCCTATGGAAGGCTGCCAAAACATGGGAGATTTTGGGGATCAAGGAAGAACTATGCCCAGAGCCTAGTCAGACCATGTAAGTTGACTGCGAAGGGCCGGGTTGGTCTGTTTAGAGACTGAGCTCAGGGAGGGCTGCCAAAAAGAATATGCCAAATGAGTGTTCTGTGATGAGCCCCAGTTTGAGTGTTATAGAAGGCAGTGTCTCCAGGAAGGTCCTGCCTGTGCACTGAAAAAGGCAGCGGTTCTGTGGAAAATATTCAATGATAGTGTCATTAAAGACCATATTGTAATGCATAAACCCAAGGAGGGCACCTAAAGGGCTTGTCTACCCTACTGCTTAATTTGATGTAACTTACATCTCTCAGGAGCGTGTAAAAACCACCCCCGAGAGACATAAATTACATTAACTGTAAGTGCTGTCTATACAGAACTATATTGGCAGGAGATTCCCTTCTCTTAACTTAGCTTCTACCTTGTGTTGATGGGAGAGCACTCTCCCGCTGACACAGTATGTCTTCACCAGATGCACTGCAGCAGCACCTGCATCTCTGTACCACGGTAATGAAGACAAGCCCTAAGATTACACAGGAAGCTTTTATTCTGCCGTTGCCTAATTTTTGTGTGCTTGACTTTAAAATCTTAATAGGATTCTCTTAATGTGTAATTTCTTAGTTTTGAAAACAAAGCAAATTTACATAATGGAATATCTAATTTATGGCATATCAACACCCACAGAGTCATCAACTGGCTTGGAACCTTTAGATCCACTTCCCAGACCTCTGCCAGTTGAGTTAATGAAGTAATTGGTTTTCATCCTGTGTGTGCACAAGCTGTAGAGAGGGGAGGGGACGCTGTGCTACTGGTGTTAATGGATTGTTGCTGACAACAGAGGAATGGCCACACTCAGGAATCTTGGGTTCCATTCCAGGCTTTGCAGGGAATTGTGCACTGGGAGGCACATACCATTCTGCCCATACCTACTCCACCATGTCCCCAAGTCTGACATGTCCCCTCCAACATGTTCCTGTTCAGTCGAGTCTCTTCCTAACCCCTGATTCTTTGTTCAACACCCATTTTCTTCACCTAGCCAGACTCAGTCTCCACAGCTCAGGCTCTTAATCCCAATTCCAGGCTCCTAGACCAATGCCCAACAAATTCTAGTATCATCCCTCCAGGCCTCCCATCCCAGTTTCCTAACCCAACTATGCCTCCTCTTACAAGTTGTCATCTGTGTGTGTGTGTGTGTGTGTGTCTTCCTCCCACAGTTGCATCTAGCCACCCAACACCCACTTTCTAGTCCCAGTTTCCACCTTTCCCCCATCAGCATCTATCTCTGTCTTCATCCCTTTCTTGTCCAGTTTCTTCTCCTCTCCTCCCATCCCTGTGTAGATCCAGATCTCATCCCATCTGAACTTGAATCAGACATCTTCCTCTCCCACATTGCCTAGACCCAGCAAGAGAATTACTGAGAGCACATAAGAGGAGGTCTCCCTGCTCTCAGTTTTGGTGCCCAGATCCAGGCCTGGCATGGTCCACAGCAGCCCAGAACTGCAATTGTAGGGGAAGTTCTCCTCAACTGCAGGTTTGAACATGCTCAATGCAGGCAGCATCTTCAGGGAATTTAGCTGCTCAAATATAAAGAGTCACTTCTGAGCTTATACAAACTACAATTTAAAAATTTCCTCTCACACAAAGGCTTATAACTTGGCCAGATGTGGGTGGGTTTTCAAGAAGAAAGCAAAAAAGCACATCCTTAATTTAAAGGCCAGCTTTCTGCAAATCTCCTGACCCTACACCAAATTATGGAGGCAATAGAACTTTTCAAAGAAATGGTCACAGGAATATTTTAATATGAGAAAGAAGTGTTCTTTTGCCAAAGACTTGTTCTCAGAAATGACTGAATGGTTTTGTCTGAAAATTTCTAATAAAATTCAGCCAGAGGCAGCCAGCACAGAAAATTTCAGCTCAACTGGTTACAGTTTTGCAAAGTTAAAGTTATTGAAAACAGGTTTTTATAAATGGATTGTGTCAGGCAACCTTAATAATAGATGTTGCGATCAGCCCTGCATATAGTAATGCTGATCTTTTAAGAATGCGCATTAGTTGAATAGGTCTCTGACACCGCATAAGCTTTTCTTCCTTCTCTGCATATCTCCTCTGTTGGCTTCTATATTTTAGTGGCTGCTTCCCTAGAGTTTGGTATTCTTCTCTTCATCCTTCTTATTATTTGAGTGCTGCAATAAATATGCAGTGACACCTACAAGTGCTTTGGCATTTGAAATGAAGTTTGAACATTCCTGTATTACTCTGCTCTAAGTGTATATTTTTGGATACCTGACAACATTTCTATTATTCTTATGCAAATGAGGTAAAATCAAAGCGCAAAGAAGACCTTTCTCCTGAATAAATTACTTAAATTATGAGATGAATGTTTTGATTTCTCAGCAGCCAGAATGGGTCACCCATAAAATGTAAATGACCTCATATTTCAAGACAGAGATAAGGTAAGTGATAAATAAGATAGTGAACCTCTGTTCTCCTCTGGATTTTTCATAGGTTACGTCTACACAGCAGCATTATTTTGGAATAATGTCAGTTGTTCTGAAATAACGTAGTGCGCGTCTCCACACCAAGCCCATTATTTTGAAATAAATTCAAAATAACAGACTTCTTACTCAAACTCCTGTAACCCTTATTATATGAGGAGTAAGGGAAGTTGGGGGAAGAGTGCTCTATTTCGAAACAACTGCTGTGTAGACAGTGCCAAAGGTCGAAATAAATTATTTCGACTTAAGCTATGCAATCAGTGTAGTTCAAGTTGCGTAGCTTATTTTGAGTTTAGCCCTACTATGTAGACGTGCCCATAATGAGCTGTTAGCTCTAAGCCATAACTGCCAAATTCATGTTGTCTGAAGGTATTAAACCAACCCCATAACCTTTATAGGATCTTACAATTGTAATCACTAGTTCAGGGTTTCCTAATCAAGTACAGATAAGGATATAACTTTACATTCAAAAGTATCTTGAAAATGTCCTGCTCTGGAAAGTGATTATTGTAAATAAAAATAGAGACAGATGTGTTCACTCAGGGTGTGTCTACACTGCACCATTATTTCAAGATAATTACTGTTATTTCAAAGTAACAATGCGAGCATCTACACAGCCATTCTGTTATTTCAAAATAATGAATGGCTTATTCTGAAATCTGTAAACCTCATTCTACAAGGAATAACGCCTACTCTGAAATAGCTGTTTCGAAATAAGGTGTGTGTAGACGCTCCACTGCTGCTATTTTAAAATAGCCCTGCTCCAAGGCCATTCTAAGTTATTTCTCCCTAGTAGTGCCTCCTGAGGCTCTAAATCGAGATAGCACGTCTACATTAGGGAAGCCTGCCTCGGACTAATTTTGAGGCTTCCCTGAAGTGTAGACGTGCTATTTCGAAATAAGCTCTTTTGGAATAACTATTCCAGAATAGTTTATTTTGAAATAAGCGTGCAATGTAGACGTACCCTGAGTCAGGATAAGCTTCTGCTGAATTTTATTCCCTGTTAACCCTGTGGAGTCAACACATCTATGAGAGCAGGTTTCTTTCCTTCTTGTGGTCCACCAGCAGAATTGTTTTTTAAGTTCCGGTCATCAAACAGTCATAGGCAACAATCAGGGTGCAGAGTTGTTACTGAGGGGAATAATATGGTCTTCAGAATATTTATGAATAATGACAATGCATCAGATGGCAGGAACTGTGCTTGATCCTTGGATCCCAAACTGAGTTTGCAGATTTTTTAGTTCGGAAATAAACCAAACCAAACCACCATCTTTTTACATGAAACAGCACAATCGATACTGAACGCCATTGTGGAACCTAGGATGCCAGTTGTATAGTTCATTTTCAGAGAAAAACCACACTTTCAGACTATTTTTAGTTGAATAGTTTTTTACTTGGCCCAAACAGATGTGAAATCCCATGTTGATTAGGGTTCTTGACCTAAATCCTAGGCTTGTTTATGAATACCCAGTTACAGACTGCTATAAGATACAGTAGTCATGACAAACCACCATTTTCTCCATCCAGTGATACTTTCATTTTCCAATAAGCCAATTTTAGGACAGTTTCTATAATATAAGCTTAGTTTTCTAGTAAATGTATCACGTCACCATAATAATCCTGATTACAGCCAATAGTTTTTGGGAGATCTATCAGACATATACACTGTACAGTATATTCCAATTCCTTCTGGCATATTTTAAATGCTAGAAATAGCTCCCAGATACAGTACAATTACAATGAAAATTAGATCAATAATAGTATAAGTGACTGGATCTCACTTTTATTACTGGAGGGGAGTCTTGTACTATATTTTAAGCCCCATAGTAGCAAATGATGTATTTATCTCATGCATTCCCTGGACTGACCTGCATTTTACTGATATGTCCTTAACATGGACAATAAAATCTAGTGAAAGTGACTGCTCAACCATTTCATCAACCTATTATCTGGCAAGAAGTGGAGCTGCGGGAGGGAATGTGTGGACTCAACAATATTTCAGTATTCTTGTGGCAATAAAAAAGCTGTTTTCCTAACTTCATTCTCTTCTTAGAACACAGGAGCTGTAATATCAATCATTACGGATTTAATCTGCAACTGTGTCACTTCTTATCTTGGTGGCATATGGCTATGCAAATCTTATAAAGTGATCCAGCTCTGGTATTTGTATCATTTCCATGTGCTCCCTGCCCCCGCTTTTTTAAAAGAAGAAAATCCATCTAATCCTATGGACATGATTTTGTCCTATAACTAGAGTTGCTAACCCTCCAGGATTGGCCTGGTGTCTCCTGGCATTATCATCAATCTGCTGACGACTGTTGAAAGCAACCCTGGAGATTTTAATAGGATATTGTGGGGGAAATTACATTATTTTCTGTTGGGAGGGAAGGGGGGAGAGAATCTTCTGAAATAGCTTCAGTCAGAATAGGTAACTGTACCTATAACTTGGACAGTATTCCCTGAGGCTGTAGAAAATTAATACATTTGTTTCTGCTGTGATAAATGTGACAGATTAACAAACTGTTGTGGTATGTATCTTCCCATTTGTTGCTGTGGAGAAAGAGTCTTTCACTGGTTTTCAAATATAAACAAGAAGATATGCCATACTCTTCTTGTGCAGATGTGAAAGTGTGTGAAAATTGTGAAAAGAAAGAAATCTAATGCTTTCGTCTATCATTCTCATATTCAATTGCTGATTTTAAACCTCCCACCTTTTTTACTCCTACACCTTTGTCAGTCTCCATAGAAGAGCAGCTCCTTGTTTTTTGAGTTGCTAATTGGATTGCAGTTGGGCTACTCTAACCTGTGATATAAGTGTAAAGCAGAGGATTGGCTATTTGTATACAAGTCTATCGGGCCTTCTTTGTCCCCTGCAGGAGGTATTGGTGCACTAGTCTGGGCTCAAGAGGCCTAGTAGGGCCAGGAGAAGATGCTAACCCATCAGGAGCCAGAAGTTCAATTAAGGCTGGCTGCTTCCTTTTGGTGGGAGTATGTTGTGAGCCTGCTCCAGGGAGAGGAGGTCCTCAGCACCTGCCCAGAACCCCAGAGCTCGGTCTGGCCTTGGCTGAAAGCACTTCTGCCGTCTACCTGCCTCTTATGTGTGTTGGTTGGATTAAAGCCAGAGACAGCCACATTTGGAGTTTGACATTGTTTAAAGACTGATGCCAAGCCTATGGCCTGGGTCGCTCTGTTCTACAGAGGCTGTTGCCCCATTCGGGCCTTTTGCTTTCAGTTTTTATTTGTGACAATTTATCAATGTTTATGACTACAACCACAAACACGGGTGAAAATCAGCGCAAATGTTTGGGCAATTTTTTGGGTAAACATTTGGGGTTTATTTTGGTAGCTAGAAGGATGAGGAAACAGTATTCAGTAGATTTGATGAAATGGAATTCAGTGTGGTCTGCTGCAGAACTGAATCAGAGCTCAAAACACAAAGCCGCCTCCAAATTTAAGAAAACAATATATCTCTAATCCCCAAATAAAACTTTTTATTTGATTGAACATTTTACAGTTGTACACTTAGAACTATTAACCTATAAATATTTACATTTAATAATTGGACCACAACATTTGAAGCATTAACATTCAAATACTTCCTTCTGTTCTGAAATGTATTCTGATACAGCTTTTCATTTTCTTCCCATTTTAGTGTGTCAGATCTTTAAACTGCTACCTTCTAGCAGCTTGAAATATGTACATGGTGGGCATGAGATTCATCAGTACGTTTAGTTGCATATGCACTTCAAGAGCTTGTATGCCTGCTTGTTTGTTTATTGTGTGTATCTTCTAGATTAATACATAGCTTGACTTTAACAGGCAGCGTTGCATAGAAAGATGGACTAATACATTACCATCATGCAAACATTTTCCTGCAACGTATTGTGTTTTCTTAATAAAACAAGTTATATGTATATATTCAAATGATAAAAAAGTAGAATGAAAACCAGAAAAAATGTTTTTTTAAATGGGATTATTTTAAAAATTGCTTTAAACTGAAAAGGAACGGGCTTCTGTACCTTGTATACATCTGTGGGAGGGGCACTTGTAGTGCCAAAGGGGATGTATTAGAGCAGTCCTGCAGTGAATTAAACATTATGTAAAAGCACAGAATGGGTTACAAAAGCCTATGATTGACAGAATGAATAACTTTTGGGAATGGCAGTAGAGTATGTAGCCTTTTCTGATAAGAAAACTTCTTTGGATTTAGCCATAGCTGGTCGTGATTGAAATCTGTCACTGTGTGGTGGCTCTTTTAGGGTATATATGTTATTGTTCCTCTCTTCCTCATGGACAGGCTCCACTTCATAAAGACAACATTATTTGGCATTAATTGACACCCATATTGCGATGTTCAGCTGAGAGGTGTAGAAGTAAACAGATGAGTAGGCTGAATATCCATCTCGCCTTAAAGGTAACCCTTCAGGCTGCGATCAGGGTTCACTGGCTAGGTTGCATGGGGAAGCCTGCACGTCCAATGACTACACTGTACTTATGACATCGATAAAGGGAAGATTACATTCTCCAGGTCCATCACCAATACTGTTTAACATAGTATGCCTAGTTTCTACTCATAACTTACTTGCCTGCCTGATATTCAGTATATAACCTCCAGCTTATATAAAACCGCATCAGGGATCTTTGTTCCATTCTATTCTGTTGGAGCCTACTGTTTTTGAGTATGCATCATAAAAATGGTTAAAATAGGTGCAGAGTAGAGATAAAGCAAGTCCCCCTCACCATTGTCCCAACATTGCATTGTGTTTTTTGTAAATGTCACAGACACTTGGCAGCATTTGGGAGAAGGATGTGAGTTGGGGAAAGGGTGTGGGAGACTAGATATGCATCTTAAACAGCTTTAAAATTGAATGTTGGTTGCTTAGAATCCATCACTTTTTCAATATAATGCAGTAGTTTTAAAGGCCACAGCACTCAGATCCTCTGTAGATTCTTCATTAAAGTGTTTGAGCTTCAATATCAAATGACTTTGTTGACAAGTCATGAGCATCAATGCTTGATCTCTCTGGAAAGCATCTCATGTGCAATAACATCTGTCACTGAGAGTACTCTTGTTTATGCACTATTTTTGTGTTGCCAACCCATTTGTGTCTGATTGCTGTCTGAGTAAACCTAGAAAGAGAGGACATTAAGGTATTCCATCATTTCTCTGCAGCTTCTCATGACAGATATATTAATTGCAGCGTTTACTGTATGGAAGATACCAAAAGTAGATGACTGGAAAACAGAATGAATTTTTTGTAAAACTATTTAACTTTTTTTTTCATTGAGTAATTTTTGGGATTTGAATATATTTGGCCAGATTTCGTTAGTAAATTTTTTTCTTGTGCTAAAATACCATCCATACTGACATTTTTAATCTTCCAGAGCTGAGCTTGTGATCTACCTTCATGTTTTGTGAGATGATGATGTGCCATAGCTGGGAACATAACAGAACTCTAGCACCTGCATTCCCCCAAAATAAAGTGCTTCCTATAGATTACCTTGGTTCATGTGTAATTCTAAATTGCCAAATGGATGACTTAAATAGTAACTACTAGTGGCTAGGTGGAAGAACTGAAGTTAAACATTACCGATTATATAACTAAAATGAATGCCAAACTACTGCCTCACAACTTACAGATTATTGGAAAATGTCACGTACTGCTAAACAACTGCCTGAAAAGCATGACAAGAATGGATCGATCTTCCAGTTTAGACTTAGGATTTTGTTTAGGTATCTATTAGTAGTTATAACTTATCAAATCGTAATCATTTTGCCTTTTTTCTGTTCATGGAGATTGTTCAAACAATTGACTTTTTGAGCTAGTTATGATTGGTCACAATATTTCACATGGCACTGTACTTGTTCCCAGATAACAGAGTGTAGCTCTTATGATAGGAATATACAAATTGCCATATAAGATTATGCCAGTGGTCTCTTAATATTTGTGCTTGAGAAGACCACTATCATGTGTTTCAGGAGAGAGTGCATAAATGTTGTAATGGACAATTATGGAACAACCTGTGTATAGAAGTTTCTTCTTGGCCTCTTTCCATTATTATTTACAGTGCTTAGGGTCACTAGGCACAGATTCAGATCTCACTGTGGTTGGTTTATGTCCTGAAGCAGGGGGATTTATATCTTTTTTTATACTAATATAACTATATTTGTTCTCATCCATGTAAATGTCTAAACCTTGATTGAATCATGTTTCTAATCTGGAATGCTTAAAAGAAGCAAATTTAAAATTCACTTTTGATGATCATTCATGCTAGTGAAATTCAATCACATGAATATTCATGGAAAACAAACACAAAAGAGAAGTAAAAAGTGAATGTAGTAGAAGCAAATTCATTTTAAATTTGAAATCTTTATTTAGCAGAAACTTTTCAGCAATATTTCCATATGTCTTACTAATCCTTAAAAAAAAAAGAGTTACATGGACAAGTAGGTGACTGCAATACTCCTGGAGATGTCACTCAGGGAAGTGTGCCAGAATATGAAGAACTGGCACCAAAGAACATAAACAATATAGCAGTACCAGGGAAGAGCTTGGAATTGTTTAAGAGCCACATGAGTATGTGCAGTATACAAGTTCTTTAGAGATAAGAATTTTTTGAACCCCATGGTTTTACAAAAAGTCATTTTAACAAACATTGAATCTGAATCTCAAAGCATACCTGTTCTACAATACTTGGTTTACAAGGGTGCCAATGGTACCAGACCTACACTCAGAAGGGTCCCTGGAGCCCAGACCACGGGCTGCCCCACTCCACCCCTGCTATACCCCAAGGAACCCCCCACTCACTCCTCTCTTCCCCTTTCTTCCTCACCCCCAGCTCGTTCCACTCTGCGTCGCCCCATGCTAATGGCAGGTGAGGCTTCAGGAAGAAGAGGCTGAGCTGGGTATAGGCAGAATGAAGGGCAAGGTCACAGTTCAGGCACCAGGGCCCACAAAAGGTTAATCTGGCCCTGAACCTGAAAGTGTTGATGTTTAAGGTATGAGTGTCTAACAGCTAAGCTGAAAGACCCAGCTCTGTCAGTGTAGGCTGTAGCAGGCTCATTAATCGCCAGGTGGCCCTGCTAAGGTGTCCAGTTTTGAACTGGAATATCCAGTCAAAAAGGGACCTTGGCCACTAAAAGTCTGGATGGCGTAGGGCTGGCAGGCTCCCTACCTGGTTCTGCCTGGCTCTCTGGAAGTGGCAGCATGTTCCTCATGTCTTAGGAAGAGCCACTACAGATCGATGCACTTTGCGTGCTCCCCTCTGTGGCCCCCAAGTCAGTCAGGGCCTAGGGAGGGGGAGCATGCAAAGTCTCTTGCTTCCTGCCCCTGCCCTACAAGGAAGCGCTGTGCTTAGAGTCACCAGCTGAGCAGCAGCTGGCAGTTGACTTTAAGTGCTGAGTCCCTTGAGTGGCAGGAGGAGACTTCACGTGCTCTCCCCCCCCCCCCCCAGCCCTGATTGGCCTAGGGGCAGGGAAAGTGCACAAAATCTCCTCCCACCCTGCCCCCATCTTGCAAGGAGCGTGCGGTGCTTAGAAGTGCTGCTCCCTTCGAAGGGTGGAAGGAGATTTCACATGCTTCCCCCACCCCCAGGCCAATCAGGGCTTGGGGGTCGGGGGAGCGCACAAAGTCTCCTCCTGCCCTGCCCCCACCCTGCAAGGAGTTTGTGGGACTTCTAAACACCATACTCTCTTGGCAGGGTGGGAGGAGACGTCACATTCTTCCCTCCACCCCTGATTGGCCTGGGGGCGGGGGGAGTAGCAGGCCCTCTGCAGGCCAGATCAACTTGCTTATCGGTCCAGATCTGACCCATGGAGGCCCTTTTGCCCACACCTGTCCTAGAACGTGTGTGTGTGTGTTGTGGTGGTGGTGGGGAGAAGTTCTGGTATCCCTTATCCTCCACTCCAGAGGATGGCTCAAGGAGCAGAAGGCTGTCATGTCCACAGAAACTTTCCCCCTTAATTTAATTTTACAGATATTATGGAGTACACAATCAGCAGCAGCAACAATGGAAATTATGCATTTGCTGGGATCTAACCTACTAAGAAAATTGCACCAGCAGGCCTTTATACATCCAAAGGTATATTCTTCTTCTGCTTAGCCTATGGTTGAACTGTTTCCTTAATGCTGCCTCGGCTGCCCATGCATGGCTTCATGAGCCATAGGAGTAAGGGGCAGGCTAGATCTCTCTATTGGCATTTCAATGTCACCAATGGTAATTTTCTGATCTGAAAAGAGAGTTCCTTCTTGCTGCCAGCACCTGTGAATTGCTCCATTCTGTGACTTCCAGCATGCCTGCATGGGTGTGTTAGGCTTAAAAGAAGCACACGGGATCTTTTTCAGGGGGATAAGGCAACACGCTGCATTTATTGATAATATAACAAAGTAGCATATGCATTTACACACACACACACATCCATCAGCGTCCCGCTGATGGATTAGTTACCAGTCTGTTGCTCGACCCAACCTATTGGCCAGATAGTCTGGATGTGAGGAAGGAGCCAGGTTCTTGTCAGTCCAGACTGATGCTCCCCGGTTGTAGCAGGACAGAACAAGAAGAACCATACAAGACACCCCAATCTTTATAGGATTTTCCTTCCATGCAAGTCTATGCATTTTGCCTTGTCAGGCCTTAATCAGCTATTCAGCATCACAATCAGCTTTTCTTCAACATATGTTTATTTGGAGGTTGTTCTCACAGTCATCTGATATTAGTGTTCTGACGACCCCTCGGGGATGCTTGCCACTAACTTCAGGGTTCATCAGACTGCCTCGGTCCAGTTTGTGTTTTCAGTATGCCTTAGCTTAGTTGATAATTATTCGGTGCTTCTCAGTTTCCAGCCCCTCCTCTGACCATTTGGGCATACAGTAGCCTTCACACTTATCTCTCCTATAACATTCTCTCTCTCATTCACACAAACAATACAATTACACAATTGCAGCACAGAACAAAGGGTACTTCTAGTCACTTTAACAAAGTTACAAAGTCTTTCAACATTAAACTTCTTTCTGTCTATTACAAGACCTTGCCTAATATTAACATCAACATGCATTACAATATTCCATTCCTTCACTTTAACATCAGAATGTGCTAACATCAAACAGAGCTGGAGCTAAGTTAACAAAACTGCCTGGCCTGTCTGAGGCCTACATCTTGTGTTTAAGTCTAATCCAAACCTTATGCTATAACATATATGCATCATAACTAACTAATTTATTAGCTACAAAATTACAAGGCTCCAGGTGGTATCACATTCTTCCTCACAGTGGCTTCTGGTGAGGCTCTGCAAATACTATAAAGTGTTTGTGATGCTCACAGGTACACTATGCAGCTGATTGGGGTCCATGCTTGTTGAGCTATGGTGTCTGCACAGGTAACCCAGGCTTAGGAAAAAAGGCATGAAAATGATTGTTTGCCATTGCTTTTGGGGACAAAGGAAGAGAGGAGGCAAGTGCATCATGGGAAGCTGACAAAATGTACCCAAAACAGCCCATGAAAATGTTTTAATCCTGTAAGGGAGCCAATGTCCTCTCTAATCTTTTTCACTGATGTGCAGATATGTTCTATTTATGTGCAAAATAAATTTTATGTGCACTGAGGTGTGTGTGAATGTGCACCACTAGTAGAAACAAAACCTTGCTGTGGGCACTCTGCTAATCAGCTGGGCGGCATTCGAATCTCTCCTGAGCAGCCGCACAAGTGCTCAGCTTACAAGGAACACTGACCCTAACCCAGAATTCCAACTGGCAGCAGGAACAATGGGAGAGCTGCCCACTGTGCATTGCTCAGTGAGTCCATGTGAGCCCTGGGAGTGAGGATGTGCTCCACTGACTGAATGTGCATAGTGGGGACACGCAGCATCCACTTTGTAAAAATCAGAGACTAAATGTTGACTTAAATGTGACCTAATTTTATAGTGTAGACATACCCTAAGGATACGTCTACCCTGCAGGTTGAAGTCGAGTTAAGATACGCAACTTTAGCTATGTCAATTGTGTAGCTGAAGTCAAAGTACCTTTACTCGGCTTTAGGCGTTGTCTACACAGCAGGACGTCGAAGGAAGAACACTCTCCTTTCAGTTTCTCTTACTTCTTGTGAAATGAGGGTTACAGAAGTCAGAGTAAGAAGCCTGTTATTTCGAAATCATTTTGAAATAATGGACATGAGTTATTTTGAAATAAGTGTGCAGTGTAGACATAGCCTCAGTCTCTAGCTTTTAGCAAACCGAATACTCACTTCTGTTTTTCTAATCTCCTTGCATTCACTGAAAACCCCCTGCATATTTAGGGCATGACTTTTCTTCTCATCTGAGAACATATCAGGATTAAGTCTAAAGCAGTGGTTCCCAACCTTTTTGAGCATATGGACCCCTTTTCAATCTATTAAAATTTCATGGACCCCCTCTCTGGGGGAGAAAAAAAAAGAAAAGAAAAGAAAAGTAAGGAGCAGGAAATTTTCCAAGGATCCCCTGCAGTACCATCTCAGACCACCAAGGGTCCGTGGACCACAAGTTGGGAACCATTGGTTTAAAGAAGTCAATGGAACAATACCAGTCAAAACTGAAATAAGAAAGAGAAGAATCAGGCAAATTGTTTTCTGACAAATGCTGTGGACTATGTGTGGGCTGGAGTGAGCGAAGAGCTTGAAATATTAATAAGCATTAGAGGTTGGAAAACAAAATTAAAAAAACCACTCCATTGTGTAGCATTGATTGATAAACAGAGTATAATCCCATAATTATAGTTATATCATAATGCATAACATTAGTTAAACTCTGATGTGCAATCATAATACTTGCATTTCCTGACTTAAACCCGAGTATTACAAAAACATACACAAGGGGTCCGACTGGAATCACTGGGTCTCCTCACGGTATGCAAAAGCTGAGTCTTGCAAAAATCTTTGCATGATCATGACTTGACTCCTTAACTTTGTGATTTAACATGCCTTAATTAACATTTTAGGCATGTTGTTTTATGTTTTCATTCGGCATTGTGAGTGCTGAATACCCTGATAATCAGTGCTGGACTACGTTTGTGCTCGTGATGGAGCAGGCAGTAGGGTAGCTGTGGTAGCATATTCATCCTGCGGATTTTTTAAAAAACTCTGTCCTGTTAAATAGTGCACAATAAATTTTTTTTGTTGTTTTAAGAGACTTTGGTGCTATAGCCTTGGGATGCTGCTATAACTAAAGCAACTTATCTATAGGTTACATGGGCTGACCATTGACCTCTTTCTATTTTGGGTGTTTTTCCAGATGGGAGAGAACACCCTTAGTGCTAAGCATATTTATCTGAATAGATTATGTATTTACCTGTAGATTCAATACGGAAAGTCAAATGACAACATGTCAGTTGTGGAGAAATTATCTGAAATTATCTTGGCAGTGCTAAGAGTTTACAAGGTTCACCCTCTGTAATAGGCTGCTTGCCTTTAAGAGTTTTGACAGCTTTGCTGGACTTACATGAACCTAGCTGCAGACATGATCTTTCCTTACTACATTGCTTGCCATTTGAATAGGTCACATTTTGATGGGATATGCTTTCATTCCCTGACTCTGAAACTGCTGTATAACTCTCCCTTCATGCTTGCATATTTCTGGAAGGATACATTCCATTATTCACATAGCAAATACCTAATTATTTGCAGCTGAAGTCTTTGTAGGAACACCTCCATAGCTTTCTGAAATGCTGCAGGTATCTGTCAAACCATAGTAAGTTTTCACCCACGGCGAATAATGTGAAGGGAAATAGTTTCTTTCCCATAATCCTGCTGAACTAGAGCCTTGCATTGTTCTAAATTGAAAACAGAAAGAAGTACCTTGTGTCAAGTACTTGGTGTCATCCAAAACTCTTTTTAAATTATTCTACTTCTGTGTGAGTAGCCAAGATTTAGTATCTGCAGTATTCCACTTGCCTTCACCTGTATTCTTTTATTTAAAGTTTTTTTTATATATAAAGGGACAGGCACTAGATACAGTTTTCAAAATATGGTCTACCTAGCGCTACTGTGGACCTGATTTTTTGAGATGCTGACTATATCTACAGCATTCACTGGTAACAGATGAAGCTGTGAGTATTCCACACTTCTGAAACTTAGGCCCTGTCTGATGATTGTGTGTTGTTGTTGTTCCAAGTCTCATTCTGGTATTTGCTGGTCTTTTATTAGTAGTTCCAATTGAACTGATGTTTTTTATAAAACCTGAGTCATTTACTGGATGCAAGATGTACCACTTTTGTTACCAGTTGGAGAAAATAAGATTCATAAGAAAAGTCACATTAGACTGAGGAGACGAGGGAAGATATTTGGGTCTCCAGCTGGATGAAAAATTGGTTTTTTGGTTCCCAGGCAGTTCTGGAAAAAAAAGGTTTTGGTGCAACTGGATCGAATCATGGGGTTAATTTTGGTGAATCAGATCTAACATGTTTTATTAGTCTGTGTGATGAGGCAGCTGGCCCCCACTGGCCTAATAAGAGTTAAACTCAGTCCGGAGAGAGGGCTGGGGCTGTGGAGCCAGCAGCTGCGGCATGTAGCAGCCAATTAGGGCCCAGCTGGGGCTGTATAAATAAGGGCTCCTGGCATGGAAGAAAATGAACACTTTTGCTTTAGCTGTGGAACAGGAGAGACCTGATGGCTAGGGAAGTAACTAAGGTTTCCTGAGATAGGGCTATGCTGGGGAAGGATAGGCAGAGCTGGGGAGCTTTGTCTAGGCAGATGCCTTGTTTTCAAAGCCTGCAGGGCAGCAGCCAGGGTAGAAAAGGTAACAGGTCCTTGCCAATGCTGAGTGGCCATTTCAGACTGCAATTGGTACTGAGGCAGGGGCTAGATGATAGGCAGTGGGGTCAATGAAGCAAGGTGGGTAGAGGGGAACTGGGGTTCTCTGGGAGGGTAGGATCCTAGACTGCAGGACAGGAGTGGGCAATAATTTTTCCCTGGGGGCCATTTCAAACATTTTTTGAAGTAACCCTGGGCCACCCTGGAAGGGGTGGGGCCTAAATGGGAAAGGGTGGGGCTACCTCACCCCCAGACCATGCTTGGTCTGGGGGTGGAGGGAAGCCCCTTGCCCTAGGCACCCATGCCCTGGAAAAGGCTTGGCATGCTCCCCCACCCCCAGGCCAATCAGGGCCTGGGGGTGGGGGAGTGCAGGAAACCTCCCTCTGCCCTGTGAGGAGCATGTGGCACTTTAAAGTGCTGCAGCTCCTCACAGGGCTGGGGCAGGGTGGAGGAAGCTTCACACAGCTCCCCAGGCCCGGACCTGGGGGTGGGGGAGCAGCAGGGCCTCTGTGGGCTGGATCCACTGCTTGGCGGGCTGCATCCTTGCCCACCCCTGCTGCACAAGATGGGCAGCTATACAGTGGTCAGCAGAAAGTGCTCTGATGCTGAAGAGCTAATTCCCAAGGGGACCAGCAAGGTACTGCAGTGTTGTCACAGCCTGTTACAATTGCCAAATCATGGGGTTTGTTGTGGGGGGGCTTTTTTTCCCCCCCCTGGTGATGCTCACAGGAGCCTCCCTTTATGACCTTGAACCTACTGGTTAGAGGACACATCTGGCCTGCCAAGAGACCTAGCTTCTAATCCTTGCCTGTGAGAGCAGACTTGAACCCGAGCCTCCCATATCTTGTGTGAAAGCTCAAAATCCTGGTCTAGTGTATTCACTCCATCCTAGAACAGTCTTCTCATTTTGACCAGAAGTTCCACCCTGCCCTGAATAACCTTGCTGAGAAAACAGCCATGCTTCTGCAAAAAGTTTTGGTTTTATTAAAAATTCTTGACTGGCTTTATTTAGGAATTAGAATGGTCAAATGTCGCCTTCTCTAGTGGTAGGTTGGTGTTAGACTTTGAGTGGTGACATAGCTTCAGCCTCAAGAAGGTTTGAAACCTCCCCTGGAGCTGCAGCAGCATTATCAGAAGCTATCATGACAACATTAAGTTCCACTGTGGTTCACTTTCAGCTTGCCATTTTGAAGATTATCTTAGCTAGATGCTACCCTGCTGTGAATTTGTATGATCAAGAGTAATGTGGCTTGAACACACCACACAAGAAAGGGTAATGAATGCTTTAATGCCCAAGGAAAGGTTAATGAATAAGGTAATGAAAACATTCTACAACAGAGGAAAAAGTGTTTCTCTCGCTTGGTATCTGAATTCCATGCACAGCTTTGCCTTCAGATTGCAACTTATAAATCACAGCTTTCTTTTGGAACTGCATATGAAATCCACAGCCCAAATACTGCCTAAGCAAATGAGCGGACTAACCCCAGTGTTTCAAGATCTGAGAAGGCTATAAAGTAATACAAAAACTTTAAGCTAAACCCTGGTCCAGCTCTGCTATGGATGTACAAGCAGGGCTCTTTTGGAATTAGGCCTGGTGTCATAAGCCCCATGTCTGAAAAGTAATACCAACTATTTTGTTTATGACATGTAACATTTTTCCCTGTGCCATGTATCAGGAGTACTGTAGAAGTCTCCTTATGTTATCAATGTCAAGTCCACAATTTTTCTTGCCAAGGTGGACTGGATGTGGTTACCTTCATAACCCACTGGGTATGTCTGTGCTGCAGTTAAATCCCATGACCGGCAGAAACTGGATGGGGGGATCCCATGACCCTACATGAAACCCTCCAAATGTTGCCTCAGGAAAATGTGGTGCCAGGTATCTGAAGTGGCAGGTCTATCTCCCAGAGCACAGCAAGACATGAAAGGCAGAGAGTGCTGGGTAAGGAGTGTCAGAGCAGTCCTCCTCCCCATGTGTAGGAGAGGGGTATCGGAGCTTGTCACCTCTTGGGTGTCACTTCTCCATGTTGGTGGGGGTGTGCACCCCTTCCTGTGTGAACCCTAAAGTTTTAAAAGAATGTAAATAAGAATCCAACCATGCAGTATTTTATTTTAATGGGGGCTCAGCTTGATGTTAATTTGAAGGTTTGTACTGCATAGTTATGATTGGTTGCTGTTGAACTCACTTGAATATGAATAATTTTACCAGGGATCCTGTATTCAGGATAGGGAAATGTGGTCAGCTACACAACCTGAGCCTGGTGAGTCCAAGTCAGCTGACATGAACCAGCTGTGGGTGTTTAAATGTCCTTTAGATGTGCCCACTAAAACCATTCAGCTGGCCAGAGGGTTTCTTGTGAAACAGCACAGGGACTGAATAGACCGCCTCTGCAGCACTCCAGGGGCTATGTCTACACTGGCAGCTTCTTGCGCAAGAACTCTTGCAGAAGAGTTCTTGTGCAAAAACTCTTCCAGAAGAGAGCGTCTCCACTGGCATGTGCTTTTGCGCAAGAGCATCCATGCCAGTGTAGATGCGCTTTCTTGTGCAAGAAAGCTCTGATGGCCATTTTAACCATAGGGCTTTCTTGCACAAGAAATTCATGTTGCCTGTCTCACTGGCCTCTTGCGCAAGAACAGTTGCGCAAAAGGGCTTATTCCTGAGTGGAGCGTCAGAGTTCTGGCGCAAGAAGCTCTGATTTCATACATTAGAACGTCAGTTTACTTGCGCAAGAACACGTAACCAGTGTAGACAGGCAGCAAGTTTTTGCGCAAGAGCGGTCGCTTTTGCGCAAGATTGCACCAGTGTAGACACAGCCCAGGTCCCTGTTGATCCAGAAGATATGAGGTAGGGGATGGAAATTGAACCTAGATCACTCACATATTGGACCATAACTCTATCCTGGGCCTCCATGCCTGTTTACCTATTAGATCCAAATTCTGTCACCCTTATTTTCATGAACTGGTACTTCATTTCACAGGAAGGCCCATTGATTTCAATGAAATGTAAGTGGCAGAATCTGGCCTTTGAATTAACAATAGGTTCGGCACTCTGAAATTCTGAAGTGTATCTCAGCTTAAATAAAGCTTCTGAAGTTCTCTTTTGCTCGCTTTAAATTGCACCCCTGGTATTCCTGTGGTTGCTGCACCCTCCCTAAGATCCCCCATCCTTACAAGTTTAATGGTGAATTATTTATCAGTATATTCATTTGCAGTTCTGCACCTGTATCCTCTCTAGTGGATGATATTCTAGGAACATGTGGTCTTGACAGCGTGTCAATAGTGTGTACACCTTTGTTTGCATTTTTTATTTCACATCCATCTGGCACTTTTGTAGTCATCAGGAGTCTCTGTATCCTTGGTGGGGAGCCACTTAGTGGTTCCATAATAAATAATTATTAATAATTCATCAAGTGCTGACAGCTTGTTCTGCCCTGTACAAACATATAAGGAGAACTTTCTGTGTAATAAACATTAACTCATGAATGCCTCTAGGGGATTTATGAGCCATTTCAACTTCCACAATAGTCCCATGTATGAATTAATGGAATAGTTCCATTCTAAAAGCTACTTGCTGACATTTATTTGTTTTTCCGTTTCTTATGTGTTTCTGCCACTGCTCTGCAGCTGTTTGGAGGAAGACTGCCCCCGCTCACTCTTTCATGTCTCCCATCACAGAAATGTGGTGACATCCAACAGAGAAATAAATGTAGGTATGTGTTTTTTTTTTTTTTTTCAAGATGACTAAGGCACCTGGAGATGATGGCAGGTAGATTCACCATTTCTAGGTGCAATTTTTTATTTTTATTTTTTGCCATAGAGCAGTTTTGGAAAAAGTGTAATAAACAGATGTAACTCTTAGTATCGCTAATACTTTTATAACTGGACTGGAGATCAGATCACAGTTGCAGATGTGCTGACAAAAAAGCTGTTTTAAATTCTGAATTGGTTGAGCTGCTAGAAAACGTGTGGGGCTGTGTCCTATGTAAATACCAGAAACAAACTGTAGAAGGGCAGGGCAAGGACAAACTTTAGTTACCTACAGAAATGAACTGCAGCTGCATCTATTGATTACCCTATGCACAAATTAGAGATGACATCAAATGAGCATTCTTTTTGCTGGAGACTTGATTAAATTGAATGCAGCACTGGATAGGGAGGATTACAATATCATTAAAGGCCCTAAGAAAATACGTAGCACAATAGACCCAGCTATACCTTTATCAACTGAACTTGACAATGGTGCTTCTGAGAGAAGGTAAAAAGAGAAACTTCCTCTAGTATAGTTTTCTTCATTTTTTTTATTACAATCGGCTTGTGCTGTGTTTTGTTTAAAATGTGCCTCTCACTGAGTTTTGAATTGAGCAGTATGAATGATGATTATTTTTGAAGATCTTAGCCTCTACCTTGATGTGGAATCTTACAGTACTGTATATAGCTAATGTGTCTAGGCCATTCTATGTACTGTAAATTTAGCTATAACACATGAATCTCCACATGTCATGTGATTGTGCTTTATACGCAATAGTGTTATGGCATTTCAGACCCACAGAGAAACAGCATGACTTTAGGCAGCAAAAATTAATAGTATCAAACATTGTTTTAATTGTTGAACATTCATCGTTGCCCCTCAGCTGCTGTTTGTGGAATTATAATTAGTCTGATGTGTTTTGGTGATGTGTATAAAACAATTAGTTTGCCATTAATGATGGTGGGGTCCTGAAACTGAGTATCACATCAGTGCTTCTTTTGCACAGTGTATGTCTTTTTTTTAATAGAAATGCTTCTCAACCAAAATTATATTGGTCAGGAGAATAACAAAAACCGGAAGAAAGATGAATGACTTGCAGATATCTTTTCAAAGAAGGTCTTAACATGTTTTGTTTCCTTGTAAATGCTAATTACTTTGTGGTGTAATTAAGGTACAGGAGAATAAGAATTTAGGAATGTATTATTGTTTGGAAAGTTAATCAATTCTATTCTGACTTAGCCCAAAATGAACTATTTATTCTCGTATATAGGTTCATCCAGTTTATTAGCTGTCTATGTCCTCTGTTCTGTGATTAATTTTTCAAGCCAGGCAGAGGTCACCCTAATGATAAAATGACACACATGATAATCATTCATGCATACATGGAAGCAATTTTAAAAATGCATAAATGCATCAGTTTTACTGGTGCTGGAGATTGAAGTCCAGGTCTGCCCTTGAACCAAATCTGCTTTAAAGTTAGTACAGTTTCAATTCCATTTTCAGCCTTTTGTATACAAAGTAAAATGACGGGTTACCCCAGTCCATGGAAAATCAGTTTCCCTAATTTCATTGCAATAGGCATTGATGCCCATATGATACAATTAGGTGAAGAAATTATCCACTGTGTTGCCTAAATTAACCTGTCTCCTTGAACTTCATCCTTAACAAATTGCCCTTCAGGCATCAGCAATTCCTCATTCGTAAGGGCATCCTTTTTCTGAGTGCCACAACTTGTAATCAAATTAAATCCACTCTCTGACAAATTATATAGCATGCAGCAGGTAGCAAACCTGTCAAATGCCAGGTGTGGACTATAATATCAGGTTCATATTAGAAGAGGGAGAGATTTAAAATACCCCTTCCAAATCAATGAAAGTTTTTTTTTTTTCCCCTCTCTCTTGCGCGCGCGCTCTCTCTCTCTCTCTCTCTCTCTCACACACACACACCATTTTGCCTACAAAATCCTACTATTAAGCCATCTTATTAAAACTAGCAGTGGAATAATTAACCAGGAATTCTGTGAAAAACTGCTCTCACCTATAAAAGCTATGTATGAAGGATACAAGGAAAAGGTAATACCTATGTGGTGGTATCCATCTTTTAAAACAAAATCACTAATAAAATGCTCCCAAATTCAAAAGCCAGCCAACTATGGGACAGGCTTAAGAAAAGAGTTATTGTGGGAGCCAGAGAAATATGTGTGTGTGATGTCCAACCAAATCACCTGTCAAAATAAAGGCCAATGGCCAAGGAATAATATTTCATGATTACAGTTCCCCCATTGAAGACTTTCAACTGCATTCACAGCAAAGGCCTTGTCTAATTACAATTTTAGTACCACTCTAACTACTGGTTTTCAACTAGTATAATTGAATTGATACATCCTCTCATGTAGATGCAAGAGAAATCACTGTAACAATGCTTTTTCTCCCATGACTTAGTCCCATATGTTTTGAGGAATAAGCAGTGCTGCTATATAAGGAACCTTTCTGTTAGTATAACCACATTCACAGTAGAAGCCCTGATTGACCTATTTTCAATTAAAAAAAAAAATCTTCCCCCTCATTATAATAGTTAAATTGATGGAAAAACTGTATGTGGACTAGGTCTACCAAAAGCTTCTTCCCCTTACTTTGTACAACTTAGATATACCCCTGCCAGTTATTGGCACATAGGAAATAGAACACTTCCTCTGGCATATGTTAGAGTAGCCACAAGGGTACTCTAACTGAAACTGGAAGGAATGGCTTGGTAGATAGAGTTCAGCCAGCCTATGGTTTCCAGACTGCAGTATGCTCTGATTTTCCCTTTTTTGGCATTGTATGTTCCCAGTCTTACCTGGAATGCCTAATCTTGCAGTGGTGGAAAGAAGCAGCATAAAGTTGGCTTTAAATCACTGAAGAATTTTCATACATCATGGGAATCCACAGGCACACATCATGGGAATCTTTAAGACAGCTTTGCACCACTTAAATTGCAAGGGATTTAATCAGGGCTGTATAAAGAGTGTGTATAAATTCAGTTGCTACAAAACAGTTTCACTGTGACCTCTTCACTGCATGTGCACCTGTGACTGTGGTAGGCTAGATGCCAGCGCTTATCCCAGCTGCAGGCATTAGCTAAGAACTGACAACCTCATAGATGGAGACCAGAGCTGGTCATCTGTATCTTAGTTTTGCTCCAATTAAGTATTAGTCTTATAAGAATTTGTTTACAGTCTGTGAAATGCTTGTAAGTTTCTTCATGTATTAATCTCACTTATAATGTCTGTGTCCCATGTTATAAGGCAACTGTAAGATTGTTTGCTCTGAGACTGTACCTCTCCCTCCCCGGTAAGGAGAGAAACATTACCACGTATGAAATACTACTTTACCACAGGAGGTGTTCTCTCCTGCACAACAAATGGAGGCCAATAGACATCAGGCAAACCTTTGTAAAACATCATAGGACAAAAGACTTTGCTCCCCAACATGGATCCATGAAGAGAGTACATGCAGTGAACTCATCCTGCAGAGTGCCAGGACATTTGCATGATTACATTTCAAACACATTTTACATAGGTGCTAATGGCATAAGATAAGGAAAAAAAAGATTCCTTTAACAGAATTTTTGAAGTGTTGCTGATATCTAAAACTCTGATCGTAATGATTTTTTAAAATCCTGTATCTAAAATTCTGATTTGAATGATTTTTTTTTTAAATCCTGTGTTACTAATTAACACATGGTATATTGTATTGCATTAAGGCCAGATCTTCGCTATGTGGTAGAGTTCTGGCTCTTATGACTCAGAAATAGTAAGTATTAGGTGTGATGCTAGTTGTTTTGTAATATGAAACCTTATCTGTAAGTTCTTTAAAACATGCATCTGTCTACAAAACCTGAAGCCATGTGTTAATTTGCTCTGGGGTTTCTACTCTTTGAGTTGGTGACACTCACAAGGTGAAAATTTCAAACCAGGAGAACTTTTTTCTGTTTTTACAGGTCTGTTTCACTTGTTCTTATATAGCCTGGATCCTGAACATTCCCCAGAGAAACTGTATAAGCCTGAGTGAATGCCTTTTACTCTTCTTTCCAGTGTCAGTAGATATTGTATTAGTATATGCAAGGAGAGCATATCTATTTCTAGTTGACTCATAGATTTGTTTAGCATATTAAAACTGAGTTGTGTGTGGATAATATACATTTTGGTGTGTTCGCTAGCTTGAGTTGTTAGAAAGGATGATGATGATGCATGTACTCCAAGGGTAGTGTTAATTTTCTTTTAAGTTCATATTACATATCATAAGCATTGCTCCTTGTTAACTACTCCTTGTGTTAATATACTTTTTTCCACACCTACGAACTGTTTATATGTGTGTGTGTGTGTGTGTGTGTATTTTATTTGTACTAGTGGTAAACATCCACACACTGCCGCAGAATTGGTATTGCGCATAAGAAAATTCAACCTGCCCAAGGAGAGAAAATGTTAGAGGGAACAGTGCTGAAGAGCCTAAAATTTGTGACTCCGTGGTAAGAGAAATCTGGCTTAATGAAATCTAATTATAGACTGTACTACCTGTTTGGGGTGCCTGCCTTGGTTTTGAGGATCTGCCCAGAGGGTGGCATTCACCATCCTCAGCGAGACAGAGCCTCTCTCTAAAGCATTCTCATTTTGGGGCTCCCTTAGTTCCCATCCATGTAAACAGGAGATGAGAGAGATCATCACCTTGCAGTAGGTATTTGGTACTTTGCAGTCTTAGGCTGCTGCTTTAGAAGTATGAGCACTATCCTTCTGGCTTACAAAAGAGAAAAAATATTCTAACCTGATCATTTTAACTGGGCTACAGCAAAGGGCTAACATGTAAGACCTGAAATGTATTAAGGTGCTGGGGCAGGTGGAAAGGACAGGATATACAAACATTATAAGGAATTGAAAATATTAATGAGTATTTGCTTAAACTCTAGATGATATTAATATAGCCTCGCCTTCTTTATGGTATCATTTTGCATTGTCTCAGCACATCCTGAAGTTTGGAAATATTAGGAAATTTTAAAAGGAGGATTCTCACCTTTGACGATGCTTGTCCAGCATTAGCAATTTTGCCTTAGGGTAGGTAGTTTAAGCAGCTATTTGCAGCCCCAGCAAGAGCTGCTAATTTTGTTTGCACTTAAAATTTTGGTTTTACTATGGGAAATGTGCATTTTTTAACTCTCCCACAGATCAAAATCCTTCTGCCTTTTTCAAATCATCTTAATGTCAAAAAATGTTTCATAAACTTGTGGGCATGTGAGAGAGGGGCTATAATGGAAACTGATTTTTTTTTTCAGTGTAATGGAGTGGCCTCTTCACTTTAGCTGGAAGGGGTTAAAGCAGGCTGGAGAACCTGCACAGAGCCCCGGCAAATCAGAGAGAGGCTTGTAGGGAATCAATCAGAGGTGGTTTGCTGGGGCAGCCCTGTTTATAAGAAACTACTGTGACGGCGCGTCGGGGTCCCCCGACTCCTGCACCCCCGTAGTGGCACGAACAGACTCCACCAGCCAGTAGAATAGAGGGAGTTTGTTGCTTCTCCAGGATACAGCACAGCATAGATGTAATCTGGTTACAGGGCCAGGCCTAGGATGCCTCAGCTCCTCTTGGGCTGGGGGAGACTGGGCCCCTCAATCCCAGCCCCCCTTTGCTCAGGCTGCTTTCTCCATGATTCCAGACAGAAACTGCCCTTCCTTCCAGCCCTGCCCCCAGCCAGGGCTCCACTCCCCTTCTTCCCATTGTTCCGCTCCCTGGGAGATAACTCGTTGGACAGGTTCAGAGCCCCCTTTGCATAATGACTCACCCCCCGCCCTGCTGGGCCGTGCTGCAGCCAGTAGCCAGCGGAGGTCACCCACAGCCCACCGCCCAGCATAGCAACCAGCAAGGTACCCCCCACTACGTCACAACTACTCAGCAGAGCAGTGGGCAGTTGGATTCTGAACAGCAAGGGTGCAAGACCAGCTCCGAGGAAAAGAGAAGCCCCTTGGATAGAGCAGTGATGGGCAAGTTAAGGGGAATTAGAGGGCGGCTCTGGCCTGATATCGTCCAGGCTGTGGCTTAGATATAAGGGTCAATAAGGTGCCAGGGTCACAGAAGAAATGGCCCAGGGAATGAGAGGAATTAAAGGGGAGAGAAGAAGGGCAGGACAAAGCTGCTGCCAGAGGGTCCCTGGGCCAGGACCCCCACTTTTTCCCCTTTGTACCACGTGTAACCACCACTGGAGCATGGCCTATACAGACTGCAGCTTTCCCCGAGGTGTGGGGGCTAGACATTGGCTGCATTTGGCCCTGGTGGAAGGTGCAAGACTGAGAACTGCTGATACCCCCAGAAGGGGGTTAGAAACCAGACTAGTGAGCACTGCTGGAGGGCAGTGTCCTGAAGAGGACCTGGGAGCAATGCGGGTCCAGAACTAGAAAGTAGATAGTGTAGAGTGACAACAGGCAAGACTCTGGCCAGAAGGGGGCACCCTGCTGTGGACTGAGCTAATTCCCAGTGTGACCAGCAGGAGGTGCCATGCTGGTGAGTCCTACTCCATTGCATACAGCTTTAAGTGAGGTTAAAATACATTGACATTATTGTGCACAGTGCTTTAGAACAGGTAAAGTGTATGAACATAAACCAAAATCCCTGCCTGGAAAACTTCTAATGTTAAAAAAAAAATAAAGATTGGACGACAAACATCTAAGGCCTAAAAGTGAACTGGCACAAAACCAAATCATTGTCTCTTGGTAATATCCCCTCTCCCAAAGTAGGAGGAAACTGTACAGAAAACTTCTATTCAGAGAAATAATTGGGGTATTCAGTTCCTTAATGGTCCAAATGTGCAAGGTAGTGCTGGCGCTTTGCAGTATTAAGAGTCTGAAAAGCTATTCCAGCTTTTAGCTGGAGCACTGAAGCCACTGCTTCTCCTCTTCCCTCCCCTCCCCATAAAAAGAAAAGCCCTGAGGTGTCTCCTGGACAAGAGAAGCCCCAACCTGTCCACCCCAGCCACAGTGGGCTGTGCGCTCCCTCCAGCACCACTGAGCCTCCACTCCCCTGGCCCCTGAGCACCAGGCTACCTCCAGTGCCAAGATTAGCCTGCAGCTTCCCCTAGCACTGTGCTAAGCCCAGTGCCACCACAGTTTGGCAGGGCCACGTGCTGAGTCCAGCTGGCAGCTTCCCTAAACACCAGCTCCTTCCTCCTTCAAACCCCCCACCCACTGAGCTGCCAGCCCCAGCAGTGCCCAGTGGAATCTCTACAATCCAGTGGCTCTCCACATTTCTCCTCACTCTCCATCCCCAGGAAGGGGGATGCGGTAAGCAGCAGGGACCTTTGTGGCTGGGGGATGGACTGGAGGAGGCAATGGGATACTCAGGGAAGGTGGGGGGCACCACAGTCTAGTTGTTCAGTGGCAGTTCGGTGGCAATGCTTTCCCTGGCCTATTATACCCCCACCTATGACAGACACTTCTTAGTTTCATAGCTGCAGTTCTGCATCCCATGGTTTGGGCAAAGGTAAGTGGCCAATAATGTATCTAGAGATGAACATTCTTTGGTCTGAAGAGTTCCTTTAATAGAATTGTTGTATTTGGAGGGAAAATCAGCTCAAGCAATGTAGCCATGATACTGGTTTCAAGAGTAGGATCTGAGTGGTTGTAAAGAAGCAGAGGCAATGCAATCAATGTGGGTTGCTATTTGCTGAAGCTAAAAGAGATTGGTGATATCTGAGATTTCATAGGTGTATTTAATTCCTTTTTCTCAGACTTCAAAAGTGAGGGTTGCCTCCATTCCTGTTCCAGGCCTCCAGTTCCCACCCCAGCTTAGCTTCCATGCACTCAGTCTCTCTTCCCCAGCTATAGAGGCTTCTTCACAAACTCTGGGCCTGAAGGAATGGCTGACGACCCCATTCACATGGGGGAAAATGGGTGCAGAGAGCAAGGGCTGGTCAGAAAACAAACATTCCTTTTCATGAACATTGTTAAGACTTTGACATTTGTTTTTGTTCTGCAGCAGAACAAAATGGAGACCATTTCAACTTTCACCAAAAAAAAAAAATTAAACTTTTGTCAGGAAGGGTGCTCAGGGACAGGATACGATTGCTGGGGAGAGCGCTATCCTGCCATCCCCAACTGGCAAGGTGGTCAGCTCCCCTAGAATATAGAGGTCTGTGTTTCAGTCTCTGCTTTGCTTCATTTATAGGAGGAATTTGACTGTCTTCCAAATCCCATCTGAGTGTCCTAAGCACCCTGCTGTCTGTATGTTGCTCTCTGGTTTTTACCATCCTGGACCAGAGCAACATAGCTGATACAAGTTTAATCAAAACAGATACATTTCTGCAAAAGTGTTCAGCATTGACAAAGCAGCATGTTTTTGCATCAAAAAAATTTCATCAAAAATTGCTGGTCAGTTCTATAGAGAACCGCCTGTGTCCCCTGATCAACAGGGCTTGAAGGCTACACATTTTTATAACACTTTATGAGGAGCCAGTACTGGAATGTGAAGGACCCAACTTCTCTAATTTCAATACTGAAAGTAGCATTTCGGCTGCTGGAATGAACATTAATTAAGAAACAATAATTATCATTGTTTAACTTGTAAATACACTTCTACAAACATTGCAGATGTTTCCCTAGACTCAGTTTCTAAAAGATACAAAGCATGATTCACTTTGTGTTGTCTGCTCTGAATTACCTGCTAAGATTTGGTTACACGGAAAAGTTGCACCAACATAACCTGACATAATTAAGCCAAGAGAAACCCTGATGTGGACATTCATATTTCAATAGAAGAATGACTTTTTTTTTTGTTTTCGCTCAAGTCAAAGGGAACAGGTATAAGTTGATCTGAAAAAAAAAAACCCCACTACTTGTAAAGTGAAAGACAAGTGGCCACACTGAGGGTAGCTCCAGTTTCAATATATCTATTTAAAAATGGATTTAAGTTAGAGGTACAACTGTCCCATACAGTAAAAAAAAAAAAACACATCATTTTTGAGTCTAATCTTGCTTCCACTGGAGTCAATGGGGTATTGTCACTGACTTCAGAGGCAGCCAGATAAAGGGTTGTTTTAATGACAGTGGGCCAAATTCTCACTTTTGGGTATGTCTACACTACATGTGTACATGGTGCGGCTGCTCATAAAAGTGGCAGGTCTGGGATGGGCCACTCCTGAGTGGGAACTGCATTCCCTGGCCTTGGTGTAGGCCTGCCTAAGTTCTTTTGATTTTCATGTGAACCTGCTCCTGGGTGTGCATGTGGCCCTTCTAGCCCAGGCTTGCAGCCATCTGGCTGTAAACATTTGCGTTCCTGAGCCTGGTGCAGACATCCTGGCGGTTTGCCTTCTCTCCCCAGACCTCAGTGAGATCCAGGATCTCTGCACCAGACCAGGCAGGGACCCTCCTCTTCTGACCCTGGCCAGAGGCTTGGGAGCTGGCTACTGGCTTGTTAGCAGCCCTGGGGGGGCTCTGTGGGAGCACTGCCTCACTCATGGCAGCACAGCAGGGTCCTGCTCTGTGGCACAAGGCTGGCAGGGCTAGTGTGGTGCCACAAGGTGTTTCAAAATAGAGTTTTGAGGGGTGTGGGCAGAGTGGCCACCAGAGCAGCTGTGAGAATCCCAGGAGGCCAATTAGTTTGAAATAATCAGAGCTGCGCCGTCCACACACACCTGATTTTTGAAATAGCTATTTCCAAATAGGCGTTATTCCTTGTGAAATGAGGGTTTATTATTCTGGAATAAGAAGCCTGTTGTTTTGAAATAACCGGCTTGCGGTGTAGATGCTCACCTTGTTATTTCGAAACAACATGAGTTATTTTGAAATAACGCTGTAGTGTAGACACGCCCTTTGTGTAAATCAGTATAGCTCCATTTAATTTATTTACGCCAGCTGAGGATTTGCCCCCTTATGTTTGAAATATTGTACGACTCTGATTTTCCTAGTCAGCAGTGCACTGATTTTGATTAATTCCATCCACCTACTTACTCCAGCAGGAAAAAAACCTCATATTCAGATTTCGCACAGAAGCAAGGAACTGCTAATTCAGAAATTATCTGGTGGACTTTTAAAGCCACCTGTTGTTTCTTCACTACTTTCATCTCTGTAATTAACAATGATATCCCTGTTACCCAGCAGTCACCTGAATGGCAAACTCTTGTTAACTGGATTTTCAACAGGATTCCATTTAGATTTTATTTTAGGTATAGTGAGTACAGTCAGATTACAAAGTTTTACAGTAGGATGTGCTGTTTTTGTTGTTATAGAGGCAGAATATTTTTAAATGCCTGAATAGTAGCTAAAGAAACTATTGGATTTAATGCACAGGTCAGTTGCAGGATAAATGCTAAAATTAGTGCATGACGACGCCCCTGTTATGAGTGTGTTAAATCAGAATTTGCAGCCTTTTTCTTTGAGCCTTTCTCTCCATCATGCTATAAAAACTCCACAGCCCACCTGCATCACAACAATTTTTCTGCACATTCAGTAGATTAAAAGTCGGGGCTGGTGTTATGGGGATCAAGCAGGTCAATTGCCTTCAGCCCCACATCCTGGGGCACCTATGAAGCTAATTTGCTTGGGCTTCAGCTTTCTGACGCAGGCCCTAGTGAGTCTAACACTGGCCCTGCTGTTTGGATTACATTTTGGTGGATCCCCTAAAACCTGGTCACAGACCCCCAGAGGGCCCCGGACTTGTGTTTGAGAACCACTTTGTTAAAAAATCGTACACAAGCTGGGTTTTTTTTTTTTATCCTGAATCTCTTACTTTACTGCTGAGCTTTAATCCTCTTTTGATCAGCATGGAGACCTGATCTTGATCCTTGATAATTTAGGGTGTCCTAAAATCTACACCTGACTGTTCAGATATGATACTTAAACATGACCTAAATAGACCCTGTATGTGGACCACAGTCTGAATATGATAATGATAATAATACCTTCAAAGATTGCAGGTGTAACACATACTTTGGGTTCCTCCTGTTGCCACACATGGCACAATTTTCCACCATATGAAGAATACATTATGAGGATGAATGTGGTGAGTACTTTGGAAATCCTTAAACAATGTCTTGCCATTTCTGGGGGGGCGGGGGCGGGGCGGGGGAGGGGGAACCTAGCTACATGATGAATTTGTGTGGTGCTGACCAAAGGCTGACTTTCCAATGTCCTGGAAACATGCTTGATCCCTGGCTCTGCCCAGGACCTGCCCCAATATACCCTTTTCCAAGCCCCCACCCATTCTCCCACGACCCTGCTGCCCTCTTCCTGTTCTGCACCCTCCCCTGAACGTGTCACACCCTTACTTCTCTCTCCCCACTCCCCAGAATCATGTATGCTGAAAAGCAGCTGATTGTGGCAGGTGGGAAGTAAGGGAAAGAAGAGGGACACACTGATGGATGAGGCTGACTGTCAGGTGGGAGGCACTGCGGGGGGAAGGGAGGGCTGATATGGGGCTGCTGTGGATGCTGGTAGACCCATCATTTTTATCCCCGTGGGTGCTCCTGCCCTATAGCACTCATGGAGTTGGTGCCTATGATACTGACGACATGCAGAAAGTCCCAGGAGGGACTGATAACATTGTCTACACCCACAAAATTTAGTCAGATTTAGCTTGATATGCTCTGGTTTGAAATGTCAACAATGTGGGAAAAAATCATTGGATCCCCTATGTTAAAAGTTGCCTAGAGCTGACCCTAATCCCCCCCAGTATCAACATAGACTAAACCAGGGTTCCACAGAAAATGAAAAAATGATGTCAGAACAAACCTGAACATTAATATAATCTTAGCTAGTATTGTAGCTTGTCCAGAGGGCTCTCTGTTTCACTGTTTTATTTAATACTCTCATGCCCATTCCAGCTGACACACATAACCGTGGAATATCTTTGCCTCTTGCCATCCCGTCCCTTGTCATCAATTGTGACATGAGTAAAGGTCACTTTTGCATGGGATTAAAAAAAACAACAGCAGGGAGAGTGAACAAAAGAAGGTGCTAATATCAAAGGGCCAAATATTGACTATGTATAAGTAGGTGGAGATTATTTTGCCCAATTTAGACTGGGGAGTCACACTTTGTTGCCACTGTCTGACTGTGTCATAGTGTATTATTTTGCATTATAAATGGGTCTGACTTACAGCAAGGGAACAAATCCCATGATTCTGCAAGGTTTTCAAAATGACAGGAGCTGTGTTTGATGAGATGAAAGCCACCTGGAAACTGGCATTTCTGGATGCAAGGCAGAATGTACCATTGTTGGTGAAAGGCTCCACTTAACAACAGTTGCATTGCACTGCGCTCCAAAGAAGTACAAATCCCTCCACTCCCATTTTTCTCCTTCTTATTCTTTCTACCTGGTCTAGGAAGATTTTAACAGTCACCAGATTTTTGGCTTTCATGCCTCTGAAGAAGTGAGAAAAGTGGAGCCAGTGCCCTGATGACTAAAGATTCAGAATGAGAAACACTGATTGGCGTGGTGGTGAAGGGGGTGCGCAGAAAAATGAGCAGAGGAGGAAAAACTATTCCTTAATTACACCGGGACCTTCCTCTCCCATATCACTCTCATTAAAGCAACTGACGTGCCGTGATGTGATACAGATGGAACTCGGACTTGTACACTGTTGGGAACATAAGTGTTTGAATTTGTATTTTCTGGCATCTGTAAGGTTTTGTGGGGAGTGGGTTTTGGGATTTTTGTGTGTGTGAAATAGAGGCTCTACATAGCTGCTACAGAAAGGGAGGTAGAAGTGGCTGTTCATCCATGAAATTCTCTTCTCTAAGGTCCATTGCTGGAAGTGCTAGATGCTGAGCCCTTGCAGGAATATTCTTATGTGTAATCACTATCAGGTGGGCTAAAGGAATGTTTTGTCATGTCTGAAATCTGACAAGTGGATGCAGTTCTTAGTGACCAAATTCATTCCTGATGCAAGCCCACTGAAACCAGAGGAGTGGCACTGGTGAATTTGATCCATTATACCTACATATAATTACTGCTGGGAGTCCTTTTAGTCTGTCCATCTCTTCAGTGAATTTCAGTATGTTTCTATGGGTGCACAGAGATAATGGACCATTCATATTTGCAACAGGGAATTTCAGCTTTTAATAAAGGAGGGAAGGAACAACATTTCTAACCACTGTCCAGTTGAAAATGTGACAGATACAATGTGTTGCTAGGGTGGGACACTTGTCACTGGTCTTTCCTGGAGATCACTGCCACCTAGGCCTGGCCTTATGAGTTTGGCCAAAGCACAATCACTATGGCCTGTGAAAGGTCCCAGGTCAGTTCAATGCACTTCCTAGCAGTACTGGCTCAGGCTCTACTGCTATTAGACTTACCATAAATTCCCTAATAGCCAGATGCCTAAGGTTGATCTGGCTCCTACTTAGAGGAGCTAGCATGACCTCTGGTCACATGGCTGTACTGTCTTGTGGTACTTGTATGGCTACAATTGTCATGTCTGTATGTTTCTGTGGTGTGATTTTTTTTTTTTGATGGTTTTGGTTTGTAGGATGCAATTTTAAACCATTTACGTTAGGTAACATAATAAAGTTGTTTGGTTAATATCCCAAATTTAATACACAGATTAAATTTTACAATGTAATAGGCACCAAGTATTTTATATTACAAGCTACACTTTTGCAATTATTGTATAGACTCTTATTTGTAATGCCCCTCATAAAAATATTTGATACTAAATGTAACGCTTAATTGCTAAAATAGATGCTTACAATTTTTTATGAGAGGGTGTTTTGCCTTTTTTTTTTTTTTTTTTTTTTTGGTTGTGCACTTTGTTTTAGCGAAAGAGTTAGTAACATAATTTTTACCAAGTATTTTAAAGTTAATTTGCTTGTAATGCCAATTCAGTTTCTAACAATTTAGAAGCATAAGCTTTAACGACCACTACTTTCCTTTAATCTAGTGTATATTTGAGACAGTTTGTGCATCTGTCCATCTGTGAGTCTATTTGTTCTTGTCCTTCTAAATGGTAAGAGCTAGGATCACCAAATTTGCAATACAGTTTCCTCTTCCCATAACTTAAAGCAAGGTCAGGACAATGGGATGTGCGTGGAATGTGATCATCTCTCATCAAATGGAAAGGGAGGACTGTGATAGCAAGGACAGTTACACTCCTGAATGGGGCAGCAGGCAAGCACACCACTGCTGCCCTGATAGCCCCGGAGAGCCAAGGAGCAGCTGCTGGCTGGACAGCAAGGCCCCCGCTGCTCCTGGGGCCAGCCTTGGGGAGCAATGCTGCCAGGCAGTGCTACCCCTGGTGAGCCGCTGCCTGCCTCTTCTTCCCTTTGCCCCTCTTGCACCCTCCACCCCTTCTCTTGAGCCCACCTACCCTGACTCCAGACCCCCCCCCATCTCCAGCCCCATGCCCTGAGACCCCCACATCTTCAAGTCTCTGCCCACTCCCACCCTCATGCCCTGAAGGACCCAAGCAATGCCAGGTAAATCTTCTAGTATAACATAAAAGAGTAGAAATTAAATCAAAATGAATGTTAAATACATGTATATGCAAATACTGAGGGCATTAGATTATGATCCTTAGTTGTGTTTAGGAGACTAAGTGGGAACCTGTTGAAACTGGTTACCTTTATGCATAAATTGTGATTTTTTTTTTTAACATTTTTACTAAAAAGGGTATTAATAATGATGGGTTATATTCCAACCATACTATTAAAATAGTGTGGTACCACTTACATTTTTAAAAAGGTATAAAACTGACTTTTGTTACAACAAGATAAAAATAATAAAACAGTAGTTACATGACACATGCAACAAACATAATTGAAGAATATATATGAGATACAGGTCAAACTTACAATTAAAAACAAATCGTATTAGAATTTTATTTATACCTTTACAAAATAAAACAAACAAAAATAAATTATAGAACATGAAAGACCTAAATATTTAAATCAGTTATTACCATTTTATTTAAAACTTTTGATGAAATTGATACAAATATATACTACAGGTTGAACCTCTCTAGTCTGGCATACTTGGGACCTGACCGGTGCCATATCAGAGAATTTGTGGAACCGTGCGCGGTCAATATTGTCTAGCAGCATTACCAACACTGCCACTGCTTACTGGGCTCTCAGGGTATGTCTACACTTGCTCCCTATCTTGAGACAGGGATGCAAATGTAGTGTACTGAAATTGCTAATGAAGCACGGGATTTAAATATCCCATGCTTAATTAGCATAATCACATCCAGCTGCCATTTTGAAATCACGTTATTGCGAAATAGAGCGCCCCGTGTAGCAGTGTTATTTTGAGAGAAGGGTTTTATCTCAAAATAACGCTGCTACACGGGGCGTTTTATTTCTCAATAATGCAATTTCAAAATGGCAGCCGGACGCGATTATGCTAATTAGGTACGGGATATTTAAATCCCACGCTTCATTAGCAATTTCGGTACACTACATTTGCATCCCTATCCCGAGATAGGGAGCAAGTGTAGACATACCCTTAGAAGACATTTAGGGATAAATTAGAACTAAATAACAGCATAGAACAGAGAGCCAGGACTGGTGGCTGTAAACAAACTTTAGGGGACCAAAGGAAACTTGGCTACATTAATGCTAAGAAGGCATCCAGCTAAGTAAAATCATTCCAGACCATGGATGTTGCCAGATGAGAGAATGCTGGACTAAAGAGGTTTAACTTTTATTATTAGCCAATTTTGTTGCCTGAAGTTACTAAATTAATACATTTTTATTACTTTATGCTAACTTTATTTTAAAACATTGCTATTTGGAAATAGAGAGTCCATATTTTAAATATTAGCTAGTGCTTAGCATTAGAGGCAGAGTTGGCATTTCTGTTGCTTGGCAACCATATTTTTAAGAAAGACGTAATTCCAGATGTTGCATTTATGAAGGATTAAAATAATTTACTGGATTTAAAGCTTTTACCTTGTTTTGGTTTCTTTTTAACTGCTTTATTTTTGGAGGTTTTTGTAAATTGTCTTTCTTCATACAGAGAGAGAGAGACAAAGGAGGGGCGACTGGGGGTAGAGCGACCTGAGCCAAGAAAGTAGCTTTATTAAGGTATTTTAAAGTGCAGACAGCAGCAGCAAGTTTAGCAAACTGAGAAGGGAGATAAAAGAAAACTTAACTGGTATGTAAAAATATTTGAGATAAAATATTTTATTTTTCACTGAGTGTGGTTCCATGGGTCAAAGCAGTTGGGAACCACTCCAGATTTGTATTCTTTCTGAGAGGAGAGTGAGGGCAGTTATCTGCTCTTTTAAAGCCTGAATTTGTTCCTCAGTATCTGTTGCTTTTGTGCCCATGCCAGGTATAGAGCAGGAGTACCCTTTGTTGCTGTTTTTGGGCAGCTCTGTGTGCCAATGTATTAATTTTAGGTGTTAACGTGCTTAATCTTGTTCGTTTGTTTTTACTTTGAAGGTTTTTTAAGTTACTTTCCTGCAATTGAGTCTCAGCTCCTGTCTCCTAAAGTTCTTTACAAATGTTTTTTATTTACCAATTTAGTGAATATATTGTTTGCTATTTTTTTCCCTTCTTTGCACTCATTTGTCCCATTGTGACAGGCATCAGTCTAGGTTCAGGTTTTACTAGAACTGGCTTTTATCTTCTAGTGCAGCCGTGGCCAACCCGTGGCTCACGAGCCGCATGCAACTTGTGAACCCCCTCCCTCCCCCGTGGCTCCCTGTGCTCACTGGGAGCTGCCCCTGCACCCCTGAAAATGGCCCTCTCCTCCTGGCTCCCTGTGCTCTCTGGGGCAGGGGAGCTGTCCAGCTATTAAAGATGGAGCCTGATGTGGACAAAAAGGGACCCTGTTCTAGTGGTTGCAATGCAGTGGATCCTGTTTAATCTTTTAATTTTGCTAGGACCACCTTTTAAAAAACATTGCTACTTGGTTCCTAAAGAATGGGGGCTACTTAAAGCCTGCTATTTACTACAAATATTTACAATGGGAGACAGCACATCTCTTTTTTTTTTTTTTTTTTTTTTAAGGTACTTTACAGCAGTTTTCAATGTTTTATTCTCTTCCGACGCTTGCTGTTTCTCAACTGCTTGCCATCCTGCTAGGAGAATGAGAGTATTCCATGGTTCTGTAGCATCTTTTGCTTCTTTTAATTTTTTCTTTGTTTGTCACTTGTCCTGCCAATGTCATGTTGCTTTAACCACTGAACAGTTATGGTTATAGTTTGCAATACTCTACATTTTAAGGCAACAGTTTTTGCCCTAGCCTCACAAATTTTATTCCATGTTTGAGGACAGCTTGCTTACTTACTAGATCAGTGGTAATGGGTCATCAGTGTTAATAGATGTCTGGTTTCATGTGTGTATTCCTTCTGTGTGCTGCCCCAGCCCTGCACAGTCAGCTGGAATGGCAGATCTCAAGCAAACTGCCCAACGACCAAAAGATCTGTTAAAGAATGAAGGCCCCCAGCCAGGTTCATTGTTGAAAAAGCACTGTGCTAGTATGCCTCAGACTCTACTGGACCACTAATAGATGTATGCCCATATCAGTGGACCAGCTCAGTGAACTGTGGGGACTTTTCATTCCTCACTGGGCCAGGCAAAGATGCTCTCTCTGAGATGCATCTTTATACCTGGATATAAACAATTTATTTCTGCCCCTCTAACATAATTAGTTAATGCCCCCGATGTGGCTCGTTATTACCCATCATCTTGTACATACTGGTCCAGACAAAACATTTCTATTGCATCCTGTCCTGTTGACCTTATCTTTTAGGAGGGGTCGGTGCGTTCCTGTTATCTTGGGGGGATTATTTTGTACCATCCTTGATACTGGGATATGTTTGCATAAGTACTCTGTTAGAATGTGTATTTCTGCAGTATCAGCCCTGATCTTGCCAAGTGCTACCTCATACCAGGCTTCCGATGCAAGGGCTTATGTTTCAAGCTCTTTTCCTATTACAATGATCAGTAGACCTGGGCTCAGAGGGCCCATGTTTCTGGCAGATCTGTAACTGATGAGACTCCAGCTCAGCTCAGCCACACGGACTGAGCAGTGCACAGGGGTTAAAGTTCCACTTGTTAAGCTGAACTTACATTCAGCTTCTCTCTTTGCTAATGAAACGATGCTCATGTTCCACAAATGCAAGTGAGCCGGAGCTATGAGACTTATTCAAGAGCTCAGTGGTTTGAATTTTGTATAGATATAAGTGGAAGTGTTCACAGCTTCAGAGAATAGCAAGAGCATCTTTCTCTGTGTGACCACAGGCAACATGCAAGGGGGCACAAGGAGTCATGTGCATGGGTGGGAGGTGCAAGGGGCTGGCCAGAAGGAGGATTAGTTGGGGGAGGCATGGTACCCACAGCAGGAGTCTGCCCCCACATTCACTGGCAGAGGTGGGGCACATGCAGAGCAACACATCCCCAACTCACTCTGCTCCTCCAGCCGTGGTTTGGGGGAGAGGTACGACTGCCCCTGCACTCACTGGCGGGAAGTGAAGTGATGCAGCCGGGAAAGCAAAGCAAGCTGGGGCTGCATTGCTCTGCTTGTGCTGCTGCTGCTGGTGAGTGCAGGGGGCTGCCCCCCACTGCCAGCACTGCCCACAGTCCTGCTAGTCCCCTGGGCTGCATTGTTTGGGGGAGGGGAAAAAACCGGTGTGGGAGCAGAGAGAGGGTGGAGCAGGGGTGGGAATGGGGGCAGAGAGAGACAGGGCCTGAGGTGGAGGAGGATGTCATGGCCCTTCGCTGGGCTGGGGGTGGTCACGTGGTGGGTGCCTCCATCCCCTTTGACCAGGTGCCTCTGTGTGTGATTGCATATTCTTGTGGTGCAATATCAGTGCTCTAGTGGCATTAGCAATTGCATGAGTTCAGCAGATCCTCACACCCCTCTGTGCTGGGATGGCACCAGGATCTCATTGAGACAGATGAGATCTGATCAGGAAAGAAGCATCATGCTGCTTATTTAACCCTGTCACATGGGAAGGATAAAGAAAAGTGTGAAAGAGTCACAGATTCAAGAGCGTCTCCTTTCCTGGCTGGAGTGCTGCACCTCAAACTCCAAGGTGGGAATTCATAATGCCGAAGAGACTGTTTGTTGTGGAATTCTAGTGGCCTCAGCTTTTGTTTGTTGTTGTTTTTGTTTTGTTTTGTTTTACTTTACTACTAAGTTGGGAACAGGAACAGATAACAAAATGTGTCTGGCTTGGAGATGGCGATGCAGCTAAGAAAGTGTTTTAATAAAAACTGCCCCCAACTTAACACACTACTAATTTTGACAAAGATTAAGCACCTTGACCAATGCATAGAGCCAAAGGACTCCTTGTTGATATTTAAATCATAAAGTGAATCATCCCAGGTGCTATTGAAATGGTTCCTCATTCAATGTTTTACTAGGTTCTGTATTGAAAAAATACTGCTGATAATTAACCTTATTTTGGTCCAGAACAGGAGATGAGCATATGCTTAACTTAAGGACTTGGGACTTGCATATTTAAAGTCAAGTGTTTTCCTAGATCAGGGACTCTAATTTTTTCTGGTAATTTTATCAATTTTTATAATTGCCTGCAGGCAACCTGGATTTGCATTTGTTGTTGTTGGTCTGGTTGTTACATATAAATATCTTGGAGCAAAATAGTATCAGCTTCTGACTTATCCATCTGTAAGTTTCTTCACGTTCAACTAGCTTAAGCAGAACTGTACTGTAAAAGTAACCTAGTATCTTTATTGTTTGTAACTTGATTGCTTAATATTCAATAAAAGATTGTTTTTTTTTTTAAAAAAAAAGTGGCTGTGCATTGCACAGAAAGATGAGTTTTTGGAAATGAACAGAAAGCTGTGAGAAGAATTTCAAGATGTTCTCCAGATTTTGATCTGCATTTTATAATCATCGTTATGCATATCTGACAGATTCCAAACTTATATGTAAAAAGACTTCAAAAATAAAAAGTTAGGAAAATAACTCCATTCAATCTGGCTAAAAGGCAGCCTCATGCTGCCATCATTAACAACCACTGCTGAGAAACTGGCAAATTGATAAATTAAGCTCTCCTTTTGTAGCAGCCTCTAACAAGCAGGACCCAGTATTACTTGAGTCTTCAGGAGCTGATAAATCAATCAGCTAGAGAAGTATTTTTACCATACTACATAGGTACAAATTAAATGCAGGGACTGTGAATCAGTTCAGTGGGTTTAGCTCCAAGTCAATCTTTGGACCATCGCAAGAGGTTTACATTTTGTATTGATGTTGAAGTGCATCCCTAATTGAGGTGTCTACTTCAGGAATCCCCTCTTGAACACAAATTAATACACATCATGTTAGAGCACAGCCTTTTTTTTAAAAGGCTCAAATAAGGAAGATATAATGAAGCCAAACTAGGTGCAACTTTTGGTATGTTACTACATGTAATACATTTTGAATGATAGCTGGAAATCACAGTCTTACCCCCAATTCCATAAGCACCAATGTTAACAAGAAGTTGATAGATTTTTAAAAACAAATACACTTTCCTTAAATAAGAGATATGAAGTTTAGTTATGTTCTTTATGGCTATGGTAAGCTGATATTTATTTTTGGAATTTTTTCATACATGCTGATCTGGCTCACTTCATGCAATATAACCTGAAACTACTAATGTTTTTAGTAGGTACATCTGAGCAGAGGTTTTGTACCCTCAAATGGAAAAAAAAAATCATCCTGGATGGGTATTTGGTCTAATCAGCCTCACGTTCCATAAAATTCAAGTTGTATAATTACCAAAGGATGATGTATAAATTCCATTAGAAAATGCAGAGAATAATACTTGGAAAGGACCCTAACACATACATTGGTATGTCCTGTGTTGCCATCTTCATCCACTTCAGGCCTAATAGGAGCCTTGCTTGTGTTAGGACTGCAGCAGTAGCCCACAGATGAGTACTGTTTCTAGTAGAGATAGGATAGTGTAAGCAAAGCTAATGTAAAAAATCTGAATGTAATCCATTACTTTTAAGGAAGTTGAGAGAGTTTATTTAAAGCAGTTGGTTATTATTTAAATTTTCAATGTTGGCGATAATTGAAAGAAATGTATGTTTATATGCTGTGACATAGTTACAGTATTAATAATCAACAATACAAACGATAATTGGAGTAAGAACAAAGCTGAGAAAAAAGGTGGTAAGGAGGAGGGGAAATTTCATAAGTTATCTTTGCAAACATCTTAAATTATGCAGTTGTGAACTGAATGAAATCTGATTATCTTCCATGTTAAATGAAGAATACTATTGTCTACTGTTACTATGTCCTATCTCTCAAGAAGTGTGGCTGTTTGTCATTTATTAAAGAGATTCATGTGATCAGTTGAGTGGGATGATTTTTGTGTACCTTTACTTTTGCTAAGTGCTATGATGTTTAAAACAAAATCCTACCACAATCCAGGAGGATTCTTTTGTCTTTATTTGCTATGGGTGTTGCATATTCTCCCTCCCCCCACACACATAACCAAAATCATATGGGTTCTGATAAACTCTCTGGTCCCTCAGCTCTGAGTTCGTATATCAAAATGTTTTTGGAAAGTGTGAAAAGTCTGGCTCTTTGGCTCTTTGGAAGAGCAAGCCTCATACACTTTTATTTAATCATCTTCTCATATCACAGGCACATGAGGGCAGATTTGCCATCTGAGGTTTAGAAGGGACTTCCTCACTGTATCCAGAAGATCGGAGCACTTAAGAAATAATAGCAGGGTTTGGAAAAGGTTCTGAAGCCTACCAGTGACTTTGGCCATAGGGGATTTTTTTCTGGGACTTTGTTTTGATGGGTTCCAATAAAAGAATTAGTGCTCAGATGTTAAGAGCTATAGAAATATCAAAAATAAGTAGGAAGCCCCAGAAATGGTGATGAGAGCTTTGTTCTGAGCCAGTTGGCTAACTTCATCCCTTTGCATCTCTTTCAATCTGTATTCTTTTTATCAGACACAGTTGGAATAAAGACATGCAGACTTGATTTCAGAGGGACTTTGTACTGTGCAAGAAAATGCACAATTAAGATAAGCAGAATACTGGAAAACGATGTTTTTGCTGGTGGCAGGATTATAATTTTCTGTGAAGTTTCAAAATAGTCTTAATATAACTTTAAATATAAACTATATTTTAAATGTTTTTCTTGATAACCTACCAAAGTCAAGAGACAGTGTCACCCTATATTGTAATTGCTTTACTATGTTAGATGCACTGTGCTGTTTTGAGACACTTGATAAAGAACCACCTGAGTGTAATACTTACAGAAGAATAGGCATGTGACAGACTTGACTTTAACTAGATTTTGCAGTGAAATCAGGCCTTTAATATAGTTTTAAATCAACTTTTTGTGTGTAATTACAAACCCATCAGAGTAACAATTTAGTGGATGTCTGGCTGTATATAACTAGTTTTGCCTCTGGTTGTCTCTGCTTATTTATAAAGGTCTTTCAAAGGCTAAGTAAGCTATTCTGAAATCTCAATTTCCATATCTACTCCACTGAATAAGAGAATTAATTTTTGAGGTCTGGAAACAGGAGATTCAAGGCCTGTTGTCTTGTTTCTAACTGGGAACATAACTACAAAGTGACGGCACAGAGTCAGGGAGAAAACAGTAATAGAGGCTATTTAATGCTGAACAATTAATGCATAAGACAAATAAAAATTAAACTAAAAAAAGCATATTGATTTCTCTCTCTTAAGAAGTTGGTACTGGAGTTCAATAGATCAGATTTCTGTCTTATTAGATCTTGTTCAAGTCCCAGAACATTAATTGTCATAATTAGGTTCTGTGGAGCAGAATGAGGATTAGTAGATATTGATAGAAGCAAGGGGGTTAGCTTCTGTCCTGACAGGGAAATAAACTGCTTCTTGTGGGAGGACAGGCGTTCTGAGTGGTGGTTTCTTTTTTTTAAATTCACATCTTTACTACTGAGTAAGTAGTGCAGACTAAGTTCAGCAGTATGGAAGATGGGAGTTGATCTTTTCAGCTGAGATTTTCAAAACTGAAAGTTGTTCTATTTTAAATATGATTGTACAGGTTTGCATGTGTTTGGGACAGATATGTGATACGTCTATTTGATAAATCTTATCGTTCAGAAGGAGACATATGATTGAAAATACCCAGGTATTTTGGCAGAGGTGGATGTCCATGTTCAGAGGTAGACATGTACATTTGGAAAGATGTAGACAGGTTAATGAAATAAGACCTAACATTAAAAAAAAGGAGAGGTGTGTAAAGAATCCAGAATGCTCTAGGGCATGGGGTTTTCACACTTCATTGCATGGTGACCCCTTTTGACAACCAAAACAACTACATAACCCTGGAAGGGGTGGAGAGGCTTTGAAGCCTAAGCCTGAGTTTCACTGCTCCAGGTTTCAGACCCATGTGGGAGGTGCTGTGACTGAACCCTGAAATCCAGGGCTGAAGCCCTGGTCCCAGCACACCTAATGCAAGCCCTGATGACCCCATTAAAATGGCTTTGCAATTCTCTTTGGGGCCCTGACCCACAATTTGAGAACCGCTGCTTGAGAACATCTAGATGCCAGACATACCAGAATGGAGCTGCAAAATGTATATGCTTGTGTTTTCTATTGTTCTTAGCATATTGTTTCTGGCTTTAATTATGTTAGATTAGATGCCTTCCAGATGCAATAGGAGACTTTCGATTAGATCTCTGTCACAGATCTCCAACAGTACTGCTGTGAGGAGCATTCAAGTTCTGGGCTTTTGGATGCCTGGAATGTTGTGAGCTCCTGGAGCCTGAATTAATTTTAGAAATTTCCCCAATCCATAGGCCCACGCTCATGACACAGATCTTCCAGTGGCAACCCCTTATGAGTGGTGGGATCAATTGTCCAGTGGTGTGGCTCTCTGGGTGCAGAACTGACCTTCAGTGCTTGAATAGACTTCTCTCCCAGTACTCAACCCCAAAGAGGTGGACAAGCCCACCGGTGGGGGGCAAAGGGAGCAGCTGCCCCAGAGCCTGGCAATTTAAAGAGGCTCCCAGCTGCCATCACTGCTTTTATGGTAGCCACAGGCCTGGGCCCTTTAAATCACTGCTGGAGCTGCCCACTCCCTGCTCCATGTAGCTCTGAGGGCTGGGGGGGGTGGGGAATGCCACCACTCTCTGGGCAGCACTGTGGTCTGGCTGCTTGAGGCCCTACCCCTTCTAGGAGCATGGCGTTCCCCCACCTTGTCCAGGGGCCTGTGGAGGCTGTTGGCTCCCCCAGGGATGGGTCTTGTTTACAGTTTTACTTTCTTGGGAGCACATAGTTGTTGTGAAACAGTCAAAACTCCCTCTCTTTCTCTCCCTAGAATCTGTATTTCTGCTATTTTATATTTAATTGTGCAAAGCACAGGAGAGCACACATCATAGCAGACCATAGTAAGTGCAGCTTCCCTCCTTAGCCCACTCTTCTCCATCAGGCAAGCATGGTCCTTCACCACATTGCCTGCCCTGCCTCCCATCATTGGCTCTCCTTCACTGACGATCTCTAAAAGGTTGGATGCTTTTCTAAAATATCTATTCTGGGAATGATTTGGGGGAAGTCCTATGGCCTGTGTTAGGTAGGAGGTCGGACCAGATGATCACAGTGTTCCCTTCTGGCTTTGAAATCTTAATTGGTGCAAAATAGTTTGTCACTCCACACGTGCGTGTGCGTGCATGTACACACCACCTTTCACTCCCCCTTATGAGTGCTGCAAAGATAATCAGCTTTTTTTGTTCTATCCTGGCAACTTTCCTGTACTTTCCATTACATTCCAAACCCCCTTCCCTTCAGGTAAGACGAGGAAGTGTCTTCTCCCAGCTAGAGTAAATTCGCTGAGGTGTTTTGCTTTGAATTAAGAGCTTTCACCCTCCTTTGTCTTTGACCTGTCAGACATGGTACAACCCTGCTAACTCCGGATGGACTTGTACACACACATGCTTTCCATTACACAGTAACTTCATGGAACAATTTCATAAAATCATGGATTATTGAGATCTGGGGCAGGAAGACAAATGTCAAATGATGAAAATCAGTGGAGTCTTCCTTTACCTTAATGAAAAAGTAAACCTCAATCACCAGGAAAGTGACTATTTTAAAAATACTTAGGCTAGGCAGACACTGCCACTTATGTCCACTGGGCTGGAAACTCTATGCCTGTAAATCAATTTTCAGGTATACATGATTTATTTGGAGAGTTCTATTAAAAGTAAACTAGTTGTTATGGAACATTTCCAAAAATATAAGTCAGTGTAACTAAGTGAATTCTGTAGATAAATACATAAAAGGCTGTAGGAAGATTAGAAAAAAAATTTCTGATGATATCTGTTAATCTCTTTAGCCAGGATTTCAAAATGAAGTGTTCTTTGGCAAGGATTGTGCACTGCAGTTCTTTTTCACTTGCTTTGTGCTATGCTTCAGAAAATTACATTAATTCACTGACGCTCATTTTTGTTATTTATTTGTTGTTAGAACTATCTCAATGATGCATGATAACCAGTAACACACAACTTCTTGTTCTCAAGCAGGTGCATGTATGATTTCTGTCTCCTGAAAATGTTTATTGTGAGCCTCATTTATTTTACTGTAGGTTCATAATTAGAGTTTTACCAGAAATATGACTTGCAGCTGGAGAAAACAGAGCAAAATTACAATTCTGGAGGTTTACAAATAAAGAAACCTCCAGTTCTCATGCATGACTCTATCCAGGTGCTGGATTTGGCTAGCTATATCACCAAACAAGAACAGCTGGTCCCTGATTCAGGACATGCTAAACTGTAACTACATGAGTAGTCATACTGAAATCATGAACTTAAGTGCTTTCTTCAATCAGGTCCTTGCTAAAGATCTTTTTGGCACCAAATCTCATCTTCCCTTATGTAATTTCAGCTGAGAAGTTGAAAGCCTCAGGTCACTGCCTCAGTGTGAGGAAGTCTTAAAGGGGTAGCCGTGTTAGTCTTTAACTAAAAATCTTTAAAAAACAACAATGGTCCTGTAGCACCTTAGAGACTAACCAAAAATACATAGCTAGTATCATGAGCTTTCGTGGGCACAATCCATTTCTTCAGATGACAAATGTTATTGTGAGGAGAGCAGGGAAAGGATTTTGAGCTCCACCTGTCTGCATTTTGTGATGTAGAAAGAACACTAGGAAACGTGATGGTGTACATTATAGTGGGGTGACTGAATGACAGATTTTAACAGGCCTTTTCCATATTTAATGCCTGTGGTACTGTGTGGCAGAGTCAAATCCAGTTGGTTTTCTCCTGATTGTGGATTGTCTTGTCCTACTTTTAATTTGGTTTATAATAGTAAATTTTCCTTCTTAATTTTTCCGCTTTGCTGTCTCTTTCCCTCTAAAACATATTCTCTGGTAGAAAATACCACAGGCTACATTTCACCCACTGACATCAGCAAATGGAAGCAGCAAATGGAATACTGCTACAGTCCGTTTGGCACCATTCTCCAAGGTGTCAGTCAAAAAGCTGAATGGCTTAGAAGATATATTCCAAAGAAAAATGTGAAAGAATAGCTGAAATCAATTGTGTGTATATATAGAGGGGAATATCCTTCTGATCCTATTTTTAAATTAATTAGCAAGGACAAGCTTCTCTAGATTGCTGGATGTCTTCTTTGTGGCCTTGTTTCAGCAAAGCACTTCAGCACATGTTTAACATTAAGCAGATGAGTTGTCCACATGCTTAAAGTTAAGCATGTGCTTAAGTGGTTTGCTGAATCAGGGCTATCAGAAACCAGCATTTCTTCTTTTTAAATTTTTTTCTTGAATAAAGAGGAACAAAGTTTCTGAAGTGGGGTATCTCCATTTCCACGTCCGAATACTTATAAAACAAGGTAGAAGTACTCTTCCTGGCCAATGCATGTGGAGAGTGGGTATAATAGAAATCTGTCAAATCAGCTTTGAGGAAATGAACAGTGTGTTAAAATGGCAGATGAGTTGCTGGTTCTGTCTATTAAGTCTCTTTAGTGAACTGCAACTGATTCAAATGATACCAACACTTGTTGGAAAGCCTCGTAGATCCAACCAGCATAAACTGGGCTGTTGGGTATATGAGTGAAAGATAGGATGTGCAGGTAGTGGAGGGGGGACATTACACTTAAATTGCCAGAGCAAAGATGATGTTCATCCTATGGGATGGAGCAAGGTTTAATAGCAACCAAATATTAATTCCACCAAGGGGCTTCCATTAAAAAAAAATCTGACTCCATAGTTTTGTGCCTGACTATTCCTTGTTTAAAATACGCACCAAAAATTCAGCCAAACCCATTCAGTCTGACAAAGAGTCCCCTCAGATAAGTTTGCTTCTGAAAAGTTCAGTTGACTTTGTTTGGTGGGTTTAGGGGGGGGACCACTGTAATTATAGATAGTTTTACAATGTGTTATTTTTTAGACTGTGGACTCTAAAATAGCTCCTACTCCTGTGCATCAAATTGGGTGCTAGAAGGGGGCAGTCTATCCTAATACACTCTGGGTTCTAATGCAGAAAAAGCAACAATGCAAATATTTTTGCTTTTACCCCCTACTTGCCTTCCCTTCATGCTGACTGCTGAGAGGTTTTTAAAACCAGTCTCCACCACAAGTACATGGTCGGTTTTTACTCTTTATTTGGCACAGGGGAGGCTGGCTAGGCTTTTGAAATTTCTCAGCAGTCAGCAAGAATAAAGTGGGCATCCTAGTGGCAGGAGTAATTTTCAGCTTCCTGATAACAATTGGCAGAATGCTGGGAAAAGCTATTTAAAAATAAGTTTTGATCACGCAAGTCTATTTTGGCCTATATTTAATGAGATGTCAGCTAGAATTTACAATAAGTGGTTAATTGTTAATCTCCATGTGCATGTTAGGTTTTCTACTGTTAGGTGCCTCAGGTCAACTTATCAGTACAAAGAAATACAGGAAGAAGCAGGGGTAAAAGATATTGTTAACTTTATACTGGTATGTACATATATATGTGTACGCAAAATTACTGAACACATTGTGTGTGTGTGTGTACACACACACACACACACACACACTATTATTATGCATTTAAAAATGAATGTATTGTAATCATATACACTGGGTTTTACTATTGTGACCATTGTTCGTCCATCCCACTTCCTCACATTGTCGCCTGGTCATGATTTTTATGTCATGTATAAGCCTGTACACGTGACTGGGCAGGGGCAATGTCTTGTTCCTGTGAAGCATCTAGCACTGTTTTGAATATTCAGTAATAATATTAATTTTTAACTAGTACCCACATTCACATATGGACAGAGACTTAGGACAAAGGTGGGCAATAAGTGACTCATGGGCTGGACACAGTTCTTCAGGTTATCTCCTAGTGGGCCATCAGGGGCCAATCCTGGTGAATCGTGTCCACCCCATGAGTTGCTTATTGCCCCCTCCCCCAACTTAAGGAAAAGGGTAGATGTTTAAGCCACAAACTTTCTTTATAACAGCTGCCTTAATATCTTTGTTCCTCGGTTTTCCATATATAAATGTGATAATACACCACCCTGCGAGGTGGGGAAGTATTGAGTATAAAGCTACACAAATTGGGATATATCTGCATATTAAGTTGATGGTGGAGGTACGGGTAAGCATCTAGAAACATAGAGTGGACTTAGCTCTTACTTTTACCCTGCATAATCACTTGATAAACATAAGTCTAGAGCTCACTTTATTAAACTCCCAAACACTATGATTTCAGCACACATAAGAACTGAGATGAAATGAGTTTTATTAGTTGATCGAGTGAGACAATGCCTCAGTTGAAATCACTGACGAACAAAGTCTGGGTAACTCTGGAGCAATTTCCTCTTAAAGGAGGGACTGGGAGATACCAGTTCAAGATAATACTCAATAGAAAATGGAAAAGACAGTTGAGAAGACAGTGTTGCAAAACAGTTGTGATATCCCAACCTCTGAGGGGCTATTTGGATGTCTTGTCATGCCCTTCCCCTGCCTCTCCCTCCCACTGTAAGAATAGGTTTGTGGCTGGCTTTGAGGCAGCAATGAGAACTGAAACTTCATTTACATTTGAACTTTGTAAAGCTTTCACGGCATTTTGTGAAAAACCCTAGGAGATTACAAGCCATACTTTACAATGTTAGATCCTGACTGTTGCTATATCATATGCCAACAGCATTTCATTTTGTGATGCCTCTTTTCATGTTTAGAAAGGTCAGCATTATAGTCAGCAAGCCCTCAGTCTAACAATAACTTTTGAAAAAAAATAAGTTCAGAGAAACCTCATTGTTTTGCAACGTTGTAATGTAGTGAAATTGCTTAATGGCCTCTCTCTGCTCCTATGTGAGGTGTCCTGTAGTTAATTGCACTGTGTCTCTGTCATTGTGGCTTTCTGCTCTATGAATTTGGTGGCCCTTCCACAAATTAAACTTATAGCACTAACTTTGGTGATTCCCTCATTTATTGGTTACCCTCTGCTTTGGTTTGTGGAACTATGGGGTCTAAGGCATGGTCTCAACACAAGTTTCATTGACTTATCTATGTTGGTTTGGAAAGCGATTTATCTAAATCACCACAACCCCTTGTGTGAACATTGTTATTTCAGTTTATGACTGTCCCATATTGGTTTAGCTAAATCAGTTGTGATATTTCATACAGGAAAGACCTCTTAATAAATAAACTGGGTTTCCTTGCTAGGTCAGTAAGCAACACATGACTGAGAGGAGTTAAAGTGAGGCAGAATATAGTAACTTTATTAGGTCATTCTTTGAGAGTACTAGCAGTACATTTCAACCTATCAATCAATAAGCACTTAAGTACTTTTGAAAACCTAGCCCAGGGATGGGGAACCTAAGGCCTGGGGGCTGGATGTGGCCCCCAGCTTGCCTGGATCTGGCCCCCAAGGCTTGGGGGTTCCCCGTAGCACTGGGGAGCCTGTGCTGACACTCCAGCCCACCACTGTCCTACCATGGGGCTGGAACATACAAAATCTACTAGCTTGGGCCCCCCAGGCTCTGGGGTATAAGGGGAAATGTGGGGAGTGTCTTGCTCCTTCTCAGTTGGGGCCACATCACTTAGGGGCCAGAGTGGGGGAGGTTCCTTCTCACTTGTGAGAGGCTCCTGACTGATTTTTCTGTGGGTCAGTGGCCCCTGACTCAAAAAGGTTTCCCACCCCTGACCTGGCCCTTGAAAATTGGTGCTGAATGTGATTTTTCAAAAGTACCTTTCCATAGAGATGGAGCTGGGAGTTAGGAACTTCCAAGCATCTAGGCACCTGTTAGGCACCTTTCTGCATCTTTAAGCACCTAAATCCATACCAAAAAAATTGCCCAAGTAGCCCAATGCTGCTGCCACTTTGGTCAATGGAAAGACCCGTTGAGTTCAGTGGTGAAGGTCTAAGACATAACATCTTGCTAACGCCTGCATTACACAAGAAACCGACTCACTAGCAGATTAGGATCCATTTCAGTTCTCCCTGAAAAAGGAACTATGAACTCTCTCAAATCACTCTTGCATGCAAAGACCTGTGAGTGTGATTGTACCAGTGTTGAGCAGTCCCTTACTCCCAGTAGTAGATCCCAGGATTTCTCATGAAGTCGGATAGCTCTCATAGTCAGAATTGGGCCCTGTGTAAGCAGAGAGGCCTCATAATGTGCAGTATTGCACAAGGTAAGAGAAGTATCCTATTCCCTCTAAAGAAAAGAGGCAGGCATGTAGTGAAAGGCTTACTGCCACTGCTGCTTTCATATCTGTCTCTACCTCTTGCCTTTTTTTTTGTTTTTACATACGCTGCTTTGAAGATTTTCTTATACTTTATTTTATCCCATGGTTCCTTCCTTTTTAAAAAATCTTCTCTTGTCCTTTGTCCTTGCTCACTTGGTTGGATTTTTCTCTGTCTCTCGGTCTCTCTCTCCTTACTTCCTTATCACAGACACCACTTTTTCTTTCTTATGCTGTTCCTTAGCCTCCTTCTCTCCTAAGAAAACAATAAAGGATGAATTTGAAAGACACTAGAAAAACAACAGACTAAAATTAGCAAGCAGCCTCTAATCTGTAAAGGGACACAAAGATAAAATAAACGACTTCTTGGACCATCATCTTGGGCTTGTGTATTTAGCATTTAATTTCCCATTATGGAAACAAATGCTTAGTTAATTAATCATTGTACCACCTGTCCTACTCTTCTTATACATGTTGCATTTAAAGTCATTTCAAAAACTATATCAGAATGGATTTCTTTAGCTCCTTAATCCAACAAGAAGAAATATTCAGGAATACATTGGTTTCTTCTCAGGACACATTTCTCACCTTGTCAATTAACAATTTCTGTAAAGCAATCGAGGTCTGATCTGATTTCCCCGTTTGCTATATTTCCTCTTAAATATCTCATGTATGGAGATTTTGCTATTAGTTTTGCTGGTGTAACAGATCAGAATTTGGCACTGAAAGTCTAAACCTGCAGTGCATTCATGCAGGGCTCCACTCACTTCAGAACCTGATGAAAGGATTTCAGCCTACTGAGTAAGAACTGCAGGATTTGGCCCTTAAAACCCTGCATTTGCTTCATCTTGAGCTGCATCCAGTTGCAGGGAAGAATCAGTTTTTAATTTAATTACACTTCCTTCCTAATAAATTGGGTTATTCACCTGCTTTGCAGCCACAGCAAAATCAGGTGGAATTCAGATTAATGAAGATATATGTCATGCTTGTTAAGTGATATTTTTCTACAGGAACAAATACTTGGGTGGTAAAATTAACTAGAATTTTCAGGGGTCACCATGGTAATTAGTTATCTTTAATTCACTGGAGCCAATGTCACTTTCTTTACCTTTTACTTCCAGATAACTATCTTAGATCGCAACTCTCAGTAATAACCATCTTCTGCAATTTCTTGTGTTCATTGGCACCTGGCTGAGGCTGACACAACCTGAAGAGGGGTTTAATCCAACAGCTTTAAGGCGTCAGTTCCAGAGATGAATTAAATGTTTGAGACATAAATCAAAACCAGAACATTCTGACTTTTTGATGTATTTTGCAATTACCGATTAATGCTTTTTTCCCCCTGCAGAAAGCTAACCGTTTGTGAAATTTTGGAAAAATGATGACAAACTGAGAAATGTAATCTGAAATTCCTGTTGAATGGTAAATATAGAGAAACCAATGCAAATGGGCAAATTTTCATAATAGATTTTTGCAAAACTATAACTGCTATGATAAATGTTTTAATTCTTATCCATTGTCCTTGTAAATTGCCACCATACGTTGTTTAAATGGTAACAAAATTATTATATTAGTTATTACTTTCTTTGGAGATTGAGCCACATCCTTGTCCAGTGTCATTTATCAGAGATCTCTTGGTGTCAAAAGCAGATACAATGATTTACACTAGGTCATAGTGTAGTCCTCACTGTTCTACCAGACATATTTTTTTTTCTTGAACTTGACAATGATCAGTTGCAGTAATCTATAGTAATATATGAATAATATAACATACTTTTTTCAAATCAGGGCCACTTTATCTTTCTTTTTAGATTTAGATTAGACACTAAAGATTTTAACTGAATAACATCAAAAGGATTATTCACTTCCCATTCGACATCAATTGTTAGTGCAGGATAAAACGGTTGCTCTACATTGTTTTGAAGTTGTGATGGATATCGGGCTAATTTCCAAGTCAAGCATGATTACAATCCTGAGTCTTCCAAAAATAGATTTCATTGAACTAATTTAGCCTTTACAGCCAAAAGAGTAAGAGCCATGTCAACTGACAACTTTTCTGAACAGCAACATGTTTTAGGATGATTATTATGTTGCATCTGAATGCATGCTCTGTGCTGTCATACTGGCTAAGTTAAGCCTAAAAATATTAAAAAGATGTAAGAGGCTAAAATGATTGCACAAACTGTCAATGTGGCTTATTTAATGGCTTCCTCAAATGCATCAGGACAGGGATTCAGCTGAAAGCCTGTTGTCCAATGCTGTGGCACACCTCTCTACAAGCAAAATCTCACAAAGTGTTAATAAAGATAATATGTTTCAGGGAAAGCTCTACTGAAACTTGTGTAAAGCCATTAGAATGTATCAATTCTGCTTGAGCTAGACTTTTAACAATAAAATGCAGAATAATATGTTCATTATTATACCATATCATCCAGATTACACTAGAAGACCGAACAAAGCTTTTTGTCCATAATTAACACACATACATAGACAGCTAAGAATAATATACAGTATCCTAAACCATAAGAAAACCCCATCACTTAAGGGACATTGTTTGGGCCCACCAAAATATCTTAATTAAAAGAAAGTAAATGCCACAGCTCTGGATGGTGTAGAATGAGGACTATGCAGCACTGTTTAAAAACAAACAGTTCTTCTGTCAGCAGCAAGCCAAATGAGGGGTTGTATCTGTGTTGCTAAAGATCAGTGTTTTATTAAATCTGAACTACTGATGCTTTTAAAAATCTACCAGTAGTAGAGCCATTTTCCAGGATGTTGTGTGGGTTTCTTTAATTTTGGAACTGGGCAAATACTGTAAAACATTTCTCTGAATATTGGGATGATGTTTATATAAATACACCTTGATTTTGCTTGGCATCCTGTGATGAGACACAGTATTCTGCATACAATGTTCCTCTAAACTAGTAACTGTCACCAGTTGACTTATATGTATTTGCCCTTAGACCATGATTTCAGAAGATGACATTACACGAGGGATGGGCAACGAGGAACAGTGGGTGGGCTGCAGGAGTGCTTTACTTCACATCAGTTGCCGCCAAGGCCCGTGGCTGACTAGGTTCCAGGTGCAGCCCCATGTCCCTCCTGTCAGTCTCCCTAACATGCCTCTTGCACACCAGAGCACTGGAGCCCTGCACTTACCTGCTCCTTCCCCTCCTCCCAGCTGATTTGCAGCATTTCACCTCAAGGAGGAGAGGGGATGGAGCATGAAACAGGCAATTTGTGGCTTCTTGAAAGTGCGAGGAGGGAGGTGAAGGAGCAGGAAGTGTGGGGTTGTGGTGCCCTGGTGAATGGGGGGAGGAGGTGAGGAGGCAGCCAGGGGGTGCATAGGCTGCAGGTGGAGCCCCAATGAGGTGCTTGTGGGTTGCAGGTTGCTCAACACTGCATTAACCAAGAGTGACCGAGGCCACATCTTCACTCTAAGGAAGATTGACACTGCCGAGATCGAAATTCTGGAGTTTGATTTAGTGAGCCTAGTTAAGACTAGCTAAATGGAACTCAGAAGGTGCCCCCACTAGTTGCCGGTACTCCTGCTTGTGCAAGGAGTAAGAGAAGCTGACAGGAGCATTTGCTCCTGTTGGCTTCCCACTGTGGGGATGGCAGGGACAGCTGAAACAAGGTATGTCAATTCTAACTCTGGCCTCACTAATACAGATCCACTACCCATGCATAAAGTGTTTGTCTGCCTGCAATGTAATGGAAAAACATGGCAGTCTGCTGCTTGCGTGGTACCTGATTACACCTACAGGAGGGGTCTATGTTTGAATGGCACTTAGGTTACACCAAATTAGTTAAATAGTTATGTGCAAATCTGTCACTACATCCTTAATTGCTTTGCTCGACAGGGTCTTAGTCAAGCATCATATGAACATGCACAGGCACTATGGCAGAGATCTTCAAAGGTATGTGTCTGAACTCCTGTTGAAATCAATAGAGGTTAGGTGCTTAAAAATCTGTGAGTACCTGGACCTATAGTCTTACCCTATCTGGATTCATGTTTAACACCCATTTACATCAGTATCAGTTGCCATAGTGAGTCTTGTAAAAAAAAAAAATGGAGATCTTGTTCCATAAACTAAATAATGTGGGTAGCAAACACTGAGTTCCATTTTTAACCTGTGAAATGACTTTTCTGGCTAATGATAACAGATGAGAGCAAATGAAAGTAAGAATGTGCTGAGGTACATTAACATCACTCTGAGTGGCTGCAGGCAACAAAGTGTCAATGTGATTGTGTGTTATGAGTGTAAGTGCAGCTACTATAAATGAGGTGATTGAATGTTGTCTATGGTAGGTCCTATTTTGTTATGTTTTTCATATTATCCAATAGGACAATTGTGACATACTGCAACAAATACCCATGTTTGCAGGTTCCTAATCTGCAAATAGCAGCTATTTCATGTTATCCCCAGACAGTTTCAGTGTCTGGGCAATTTGCTAGCCACATTTGTCTAATATGAAGAATTTTGAGGTGCTTCAATAGTAAAGCACCTTTTGGTCATGACAGATTTTTTCTTTCTGTCTGTCTGTCTGTCTAAACTACACTCCTCTGTTGGCAGAGGGATGTAAATTTGACATATCGAAAGTGCAAATGAAGCAGGGATTTAAATATCCCACGCTTCATTTGCATAATGGCGGCTGCCGGTTTTTTTCATAAACGGGGCTTTTCGAAAAAACCTGGCAGTTTAGACTGGGCATTTTCGACAGAAATGCCCAGTCTAAACTGCCAGGTTTTTTCGAAAAGCCCCGTTTTGAAAAAAACCGGCAGCCGCCATTATGCAAATGAAGCGTGGGATATTTAAATCCCTGCTTCATTTGCACTTTCGATATGTCAAATTTACATCCCTCTGCCAACAGAGGAGTGTAGTTTAGACATAGCCTTTCTTTTGGTAATAAATAAAATGTGACTTTCTGTTACAAATACAAAATATGTGATTTTTATTTTTTCCTTTGAAATACTGATTGAAAGAGCATGCTAATGCCTTACCTGATTTCTTATGAAGTTCCTGAAGCTTCTGTACAGGAATCAGGCCTGGCTACATCCACACCATACTGAAGTACAATAATTTCTTCTAATACACTTGCAGGAAAGGGATTTAATTTAATTTTCATTTTTAGAAAGGTTAGGGAGTGTTACAGCATAATTATGTTGAGTGGCATAGAAATTGGTGCTGCTTCACAGAGCTAAAGACAGTTATTTTAAGGCTGCCTTTTGGAACTTAACTTTTACGTTGAATTGTTAGAGGTTTGTTAAAGTTAATTGTTAGGGTAGACAGCCCCAGGATTTACAAACCCAGACATAAAAAGCAGGAAGTGTTACGAGCTACAGCATAATTGTACTGAGTCTCATAGAAATTGAACTGGCTTTGCAAAGCTCAGAGGGATATTTCAAAGAGTTGTTAACACCTCCTAGAAAGTATTCTATGTGGAGACATTTCTGCTTGTATAATATATATAATATATATATTCTGCATTATTTTCTCCTATTTTGTATTATATGGATTAGCTGAATAAAAACAGGCGATCTGATTGCCTCCTCATTTACCATGACTCTGATGGTAAAGGCCTATGGAATTAAACATTTAGTTAATAGGGTTTTGGGACCATCCTGTAGACTTTAATAGAAAAATTATATCTGTACCTATATAGAAAGAATTTCATTCTATAGACTTAGAGTAATAACTATAGATACCTATTATATTTCTGTAGGTTCCCGTTGGTTTCACTCTTAATAATTTCTATAGAAATTTTCCATAAGGGAGATGTATTATATCTGAAGTAACCATTTTGTTGAAAGGCTTCAATGGGTAACATTTGTTAAGGAGGGTGTGGATAGTGGAGAAGAGTCTAATGTTTGTGTTGCTCAGTTCTTACTTGCAATCATAAAGTGCTGCTAATAAAATCAAAGCATTTTGCCGTTGATTTTGGTGGCAGAGGGAATCACAGAATCATAGAAATGTAGGCCTCGACAGGACCTCAGTATGTTATCTAGTCCAGTCCCTGACACTGAGGCAGGACTAAGTAATATCATCCCTGACAGGAGATCTCCTCAATGGAGATTCTGCAACCTCCCTAGGTAATTTGTTCCAGTGCTTAACTGTAGGATTTCCCTTACTGCAATTTAAGCCCATTACTTCTTGTCCTGTTCTCAGTGGTTAAGCAGAATAATTTGTCACCAACCTCTTCATACGTATTTGAAGTCTATTATCCTTTTCCCCCTCAGTCTTCTCCAGACTAAAACCATTTTTTCCTGTCTTTCCTCATAGTTCATGGTTTTTAGAGCTTTTTAAGAGCTGTAATAATTTTTACTGCTGTGCTTTGGACTTTTTCCAGTTTGTCCACATCCTTTCTAAAGTGTAGGGACCAGAACTGGAAAAGCTATTCAACCTGAAGTCTTATTAGTGCTGAGTAGAGTAAAGGAATTACTTCTCTTGCTTACAGCACTCCTGCTAATACATCCCAGAATACTATTAGCTTTTTTTTTTTTTTTGCAAGAGTATTACATTTTTTACTTCTGTTTAGTTTGTGATCCAGATCTTTTCTGCATTATTCCTTCAGAAGCAATTCTTTCCTATTTTGTATTTCTGCAATCTGTTATTCATTCTTAAGTGCAGTATTTTGCATTTGCACCAGAGGGATAGTTGGGACTGGTCTATGATTGTTCACAATCAGGCAAAAAGGGGTCAGACTTCTTGTGCCCTCCACTCCCTGCTGGGACTAGCACACCCTCCCCCTAGAAAGGCCCAGATCCATATCAATTAAGGATGCAATTCATTTGTTAATATTTGAAAGACATGATCCTTTTAATTAATGTTACCAGACAAGTAAGTTGTGAATGTCCTCCTTATGTGACTACTGTTCATAGTAGAGCGGTGGGAGAGAAGTCAAGGAAACAGAACATTATTCTTCTGGGAAGACCAAAGCAAGAAAGCAAATGTACAAGCTAACTGTTTGAATGCTTCACAAATATCTGCATGTGTCACTTATACTTTGTAAACATCTTCCCCCTCTTCCCCTAATGTTTAACAAGCAATTAATTTAATTGGTTATGGTTGGTCTCATAGCTTCTATTATGAACAAGTGCTATTCATTTAAAAGGTCAAGAGTAGTCTCTAAGTATATTAGCTGTAATTCTCTTATGCATAATTTAGTTATTTACATGTAAGTAGAATGCATTTGAAATTCCATGGATATAACTCATTATTATCAACAAATGGAATTACAGATACATTTTAAAACAATGGACTTTTGTGTGTACTGAGCTATTTATTATTTAACAAAAGTATAAAAACATCAAACAGCCTACAATAAAATACATGTGTATTCCTTTATTTAAATATTTGATAAAACAAGAAGTCAGATGCATTTTTTCAAGTTGCAGAGAACAAAGAAAATAAAAGGTCAGAGGGCTACATTCTTCTCTGAAGATACCAGTAACTCATTATCACTAACAGGAGTGATGTGTAAGTGCTTAAAGGAGTACACAGTCCTCCAAATAGGGTATAGAAGCAGATGTTTTTTTATAAGCTTTTTCTCCTATCCACAACTACCTACTACCCGTAATTTTTGTTTGAAGTTGAGCTATCCAAGCTAATTAGGGTGCTTAGTTGTTTCAAGGACTCTTGCAAATCTGGGTGGATATGATATCCTGGGGAAAATGTTAGATCTGTGCTTTTCAAAGGTCCTCAGGGAATTAGGGGCCAACTCCCCTAGCTTCTTTGGAAATCACAGCCTAAATGATTTATTAGCACACAATGTTACAAATGTGCAAGTGTCTGATATTACACAAAAGTCTCATTCAGTTAAAACATTTGAGATCTATTGATTTTTCCTTTCCCTTGTACATGGAACTCCTGCTCAGTGTTTTATAAAAGACACAGAGGTTGCCACAAATAGCTTACATTGTAGAGTAGGGATAGGTGACAGTTCAGGACACATTAGTGTAGTATAAGGTAGGGATGTTTGATATCAGGTAATTGAATAGACGAGTAACCACATGAATTCTTAGTGGTTACTCGACTATTCTATAGTCCCAGAGGGCGGGGCCAGTAGCCAGCGCAATCCAGCCCCACTCCCGGGTAGTCCCCTGGCACTCCACATTGCTGCCTCTGTATCAGCATCTCCCACCTGGCACCCTACGCTGCTGCCTGTTCATGAGAGAAGCCCCAGTCCCCATGTAGACTGGTTGTCTGCCATCCTGTACTGCTGCCTCTGATGCAGGCCTGAGTCTTCCCTGAACAGAGGCTGGTTCAGCAGCAGCCCTGTCCACGGGAGGGTCCCAGCTCCCCACGGACAAAGGCTGCTCCAGCCTCTGTGGGGAGCTCAGATCCCTGCGGACAGGGGCTGCTGCTGCGAAGCAGCCTCTGTTCATGGCAGGCCCAGGCTCAGACCCACTGTGGGTAGAGGCTTCTTTGTGGCAGCGTGCCCTACCCCCTCCAGCGCAGGGGTGGGAAGGGAGAGGGTGTGTGTGGCACTATTGAGCCGTTGCTGGGGGGGAACCAGCCTTTAAGGCGGCTCCCCATAACACTGGATCCTGCTTCCCCTCCCCCGTACTGCTTCTGATACAGAGGAATCAAGGCGGGGCTGGGGGGGAAATGAGAGTAGTCGAGATCAACCGATAAGCCTTGGCTTATCAGTTAGTTGTATGCTCAACTACTTGTTTATATCCCTCTTACAGGGATGGTCCACAGACTGGACATGGTTCACTAAGGTCAGTCCTTGGTGGGCTGCTGGATGCTTTATTTACCAACATGTCCACAGAAATGGCCACTGGCAGCTCCTGTTGGCTGTGGATCACCATTCCTGGGAGCTGCAGGAAGTGGCAGAGGCCAGACTACCAGTTAACCGCAACTGCCATTGGCCTAGAACAGTGAACCATGGCCAATGCAAGCAACAAGTGGCTGCACATGTGGACGTGAAGGTAAATAAAGCATCCGGTAGCCTGCCAGAGGATAACCCTGTCAAACCACATCTGGCCCATGGGCCAATTATTGCCCATGTCTGGCTTAGTAGGTGCTCTTATGAGCACGAGGAGGTCTAAGAACATCTTCAGCAGTGACCAGAACAACTTGAAATCTGTCCTGAAATCTCCAGGACAGAGTTGAAAAGGCTGTTTGAGGCACAAGAAAATGGAGATGGTTCTAAACCTAAAAAGAAACCTGGAAGCAGGTGCGAAAATAAAGATTGGAAATGGATTCATGGGGCTCCCCTGCTCTAGGAGAATGGTCTCTTGCTGACAGTGGCTTTCAGTGAGGTTCCCTTAGGGCTCCCCAGCATGTTTAAAGTAGTTCAGTTCTGAGTGTAGATGAGACAAAACCATACTGAACATTATTAAAGGAAGCACCGGTGAGACCATGTTTCTCCACCAGGACGCAGTCATGCTCTCTGCAATAGTGCTGAAAACAGATGTTTCATCTCTACTAGAAGCTAAACTGGTTTCAAGGCCAGTTGACAAGACCCATTGTTTGTCTCCACTGCAGGCAATAGGTGATTCTTCTTGTGTACATGGGATGAGAGAGGGTTAAAGGGAGTGAGAGGTGGAAAGGAAGAAATGAGAGTGGCATTGAAAGAGGTGGAAAGGAAGAAATGAGAGTGTACTCAGGAATGGAGCTGTTCAGAGCCTTGAAGGAGAGAGAGGAAAATATATATTATAAAGAGGAAAATGTAAAAGTAAAATAATTTTGTTGTGGGTTCCTATAATTTGTGCATGGTGTTTGCTTCCCAAGTGGTTCAGTGGGCAACAGATTAATAAAATAGGTTATTCTGCAGAGGTTGGCAGTATAGTCAAATATATGAAGCAACAAACTAATTAATCAGGAACTAGAAAAGAGCTGCAGTGCCCGTGATGCTAAAATAAGTGCAGCATTAACTAAATGCATATACAATTAATTGGAAAAGAGGATTCCCTTTATTTCCCTTCTTGGGTACTGCATTCCCTCTTAGGACCATTGTAGAATGAACTGATTGCCTGGGAGAAGGTGGATAACACTTTCTACTATCCTACAATTTCATTTCTCCAGCTGAGAAATAGAAATTCCTTTTCCAGTCAACTTGAGTGGAACTGAAGTTCACTGTCATTGAAAAGATGTAGTAGGTGAAAAAGCAAGCTAAGGCATCATAAATCACTGTTGTATGAAATAGTAAAGACATATTAGATCACCCAGTCCAGGGCCTGCCAACCCTGATCTGCTATTTACAGTGTGTGTTAGTGTCTTCTCTAGTTTTACTACAGAAGAAGGAACCTAACCAGTGGAAGTTAAACACTATTGTTAGAATAGGATTCTGTAAACATTTTGTATCAGATACAGATCCTCCAAAATGTTCTTGAATTAGTAACACATGACAAATCAATATGAAGTTCACAGTGTCTGCTAGTTTATCTTTTATGCAGAACCAGAACTGTCCTGGGAGGTGGGGCAGGAGGGAGGGATGGGGCCTAGGACAACCTCCCCTCCCCCCCCCCCCCAGACCTCAGGTGTGGAGTCCAGGACACCTCACCTGCTGCAGGTCCCACTGTGCCCCCACATCCGCTCCACCCCTTCCCTAAGTCAAGTCTCTGCTCCGTCCCTCCTCTGCCCCATTGGCCCCTCCCCCAAGCAACATGGCCCAAGCACCATGATCCAGCCAGATGCACTGCCCTCTCTTGGCCTACTGCGCCCTGCTTCTTCACGGCAGCGGGAAGCCAAGTGCAGCGAGCCGAGGGGGCAGCATGATGGGGTGGAGAAGGCTTGCTCACACATGGTAAAGGCAGGGAGGCAACCCCTGCTATCACCCTGTGCCAGGCCCCTGTAATCCCTGGGTCCCTCCCATTTGTGGGATAGTTGCTACAGGGCCCCCAAAAGTGCAGGGCCTGTGTCAGCCACCTCAATCCGTCCTATGGACTGGACGACTCTGTGCAGAGCCAGCTGCTTGAGCCTGAACTTGAACAGTTAAGATTTTGCAACACTCCCAGAACAAGCAACTACTTGACTATTATAGCAGAGCTTGTGTTAACAAGCTACAGATGCTGAGTTAATGAGTGTGTTTAATAAGTAGACAGGGTGGGTGTGATTCTTCCCTTTATAAAGGAAGCAAACAATGTCATGGGGGAAGACAGAAAAGAACAGAGCTGGGCCTGATTGTATTGCTGGTATGTGGTACTACATGGGTTGGAATAATTTACCAGCATGCAAGCTATTTTAAAAGCTATTTTGTTAAAAACTTAGCCTTGTTTGGTTTTCAGATTGTAAGGAGTGTAGTTTGGGGATGTAGTCAAGGAGCTGTGATAAAATAATTTGAAACCTATGAAAGACCAATGACTAAAGACCAAATAACTCAGGCAACCTTAGATTGGAGGTTTTCTGCTCATTCTTGATTAAACTTCTTTGTGCAGGGAACTTTGTGAGACCACATTTATCATAAGGGATTTTTGGTAGATTATAGTTGAGGTGGGGGAAGGGAAGGAGAATTAGCCTGTCTCTTAGGAAGGAAACTTGGAAAGTGTCTCATTGATATAATACACTGCAGCTCACTCACTGAGCACCACAGGTCATCAGAAGCGCATCATGCTGGACCTCTGATTACAAAACCGGTTCCCCATCAAATATTGACTCCTGTAATCCCTCTGTGGAGTGATTTTTTTTTTAAGGGTATTTCAAGAAGCACCTCTCCTTTTATGACCGAGATCTGCAGTAATGGCTTTGCATGCAGTTAGGATAAGAGGGGGACAATAGGGAACAGGTGACAGATCCTTCTCGGCTGCTAGCCCACAGCTGGGGTTCTCTCACTCACCAGAGCTTAAGAGTGACTGCAAATCTTATCTCCTTCCCTACAAAGTGCATGAGCCACAGCAATGGTGCGAGGGGTGTTTAAAAAACACCTGCAGCAATTTAGAAAAGGGGGAAAACCCCTTGCTGCAGAAAGGGGACCATCAGGGCATCCAGCAGAGTTAGTCTTCAGTCAGCCTTCTCCGTGCAGCTGGCCTGCAGCACCTGCCTGATTGGCTGCCACAGCTAGCAGGGTGGCTCTTAAGACAGCAATAACCACCATTTGCTGGCTACTCAGTGCTCATGTTCACCACTGTGCTGGCTCTCCTGGGTTGCCTGGTTCCTGCCTTGTCCTCAGCCTTGCTTGTATCCTATCCCTGTCTTGAGCCGTTCCTTGCCTGCTCTCCTGCTCGCTCATGTTCCTGGTTGCTAGTTTTGACTCTGTACTTTGGCGTCCAGTTCCTGACCTCTGGTTTTGACCTCTGGCTCTGGTGACCGACCAGACCCTGAGGCTTGCTGCCTCCTCTGGCGGACTAGGGTGGACTGCCCTGATCCTGGTTGCCTGACAGAGAATACCCAAGGGAGATCTTGCAATATGGCCGCCTGTTGATACAATTTGGCAAACTACTGAGATCACTAGGGTGATTAGCACAATATGAACAGAATAGGCAATACTTCATTGGTTTTGGTCTTAGATGAAGATGATAACCATACAACTCATTTGTATCTTAAAGAATGGAACCAGGCAGCAGCAGCAGAACTCCCCCTTCCCCCCCCCCCAAAAAAAAAGCAAAGCAAATTTTGTACTGTATTAAATGTAAACTACTAAAAAACCCAAAGGGAACATTTAAGAAAAGATTTGGCAAGGTAAGGAAACTTCTTTCTACGCTTGTTTCATTTAAATTAAGATGGTTAAAAGCAGCACGTTCTTCTGCATAGTAAAGTTTCACAGATGTATTAAATTAATGTTTTGATATAAACTTTTGAAAGCACAACCACAGTGTTTTGTTCAGAGTTAAAAACAACCTCCCTTCCAGAGGTGTTCATAACTCTGAGGTTCTCCTGTGCCAGCTGGGCACACTATATAGCTTTTTTAAAATATAAAGCTAGCAGTCCATACTTCCCTGATTTAAAGTAACAACTTACGTGTTATAAGTGTGCTCCTACAAGAATTGGATGTGATGTTGGATGGCAGGCAAGTTTTGCTTCTTACACAAGCTAGCTATGTCTGTCTGAGATTCACCTGGTTGAATCCTACATGGTGGAACAATCTATAGTTGTCTGACATACTGAGCTCACCTGACTGAGCTGCCCTGGGGCAAGGGGTTGAGAAAAGAGAGAAATCTACACCAGGGATTTGCCTTTTAATGAGAAATAATGTCCTGCCTACTTTGGGCCTATGGGATGGCTTCTTACAGATTATGTGAAAACAGAGCAATGTGAAATTCAGTTTTTGCTGTGGAGAGTAAAGTCATGCGAATGGATGCTTCAAAAGAAGTGAAGAGATTAAGAGATAATGTATCTGCAAACTATAATTTAGAGAGCTGCAAGCTGTGTTCTGTAATCAGCAAAATTATAGGCACACAATTACTGTTTTCTTTATTGAAGTTTACATTTTGAAGTACTGCAGAAAATTCATCTTGTTCTGCAAATAACACCAACAGCTTATCCAACCCCATCAATACTCATCAGGCTGGAATTCACACTCAGTACCATTTTTAAACCCAGTAGTGAGGTTTGTAGGGAGAAAGAGGGCGCTGTAAGAGGCTGGCTATGTGCTTTGTGCACTATACTGAGAGGAAGTCTGTGCTGTCTCCAGTATGGCAATTGGCGAGGGAAAGCAGGGGAAGTGACAGAGAAGGACAAGACGTTCAAAAAGCATGTGTTCCGCAGCCACAACTTCATCAGAGGGACTGCTGAATCAGGCACACAAGATACTATGCCCTGTCCATGTTTTAAAGGAGTAATATTTTTGTGCCTCCAACTCTAACTGAGGGTTTATCTTGCACACACACATTATGCTGCTTCAACTAAACTGGTGGGATTAAAGTGGCACCACTCTCCCTGGTGTGAACATAGATATACAGGCAGATATATAAAGGCAGATATATAAAGGCACCTATATAGCTATTTCTGTACAAGAAGGAGAACAATTATAAAAAACACATACACCAATAGAAAATCTATATATAAAGCAGCCTCATTATCCAGCTACATGTCTGAGTAATAAGCCTTGTGTCTGAGGGCTGAATTTCAGTGTGAGCATTGATAGCCTCTGAGTTAACAGTCTTTCTGTGTCTACACTATGACTTTTGCTGCAAGAGGCAATGCAAATTAAGCGTGGATTAGCATTTTCTCATGCTTCATTTGCATACTTTCGTTCTGTTTTTGCACTACGGGTTTTTGCGCAAAAACAGGCAGTGTGGCCATGGCTATTTTGCGCAAAACCCCCCTTTTCCACAAGATCCTTATGGAATAAAAGAGTATGCAAACGAAATGCGAGAAAATGCAAATCTGTGCTTCATTTGCATTGCCTCTTGCGGCAAAAGTTGTAGTGTAGACATAGCCAGAGAGACTGCAACAGAAGTTAAGGGCATTTGCAACTGCTATAAAAGCCACCAACCCTTTCTAGATGTTTTAAAAAATAAGGTCCTCAGCACCTTTGAAGTTGGGCACAAGGTGTCCTAAGGCTGAGCACCTAGTAATTGGATCACCTGAATATTTTGGCTGCTAACCCTCCTACTACAAGGCCATCCAAAGATTGACACTGATTGAGAATGTTTGATTCTCCGGCGATATACAGTGGGTCCTGAGATCCGCAACTTTCCCTAGTGTTGCACTTACCAAATACCCCTTCTGATTAATCACTTCTGATTTATTCACTGTAGTCTTTTAAGTGCTGTTGGAATACCTATAGGAGTCAATTATTGCCTTCAATCTCTTCTGCATCCCTTAGTCACTAGATTATTGCTACCAATTTCTAAAAGTAGCTGGCATTCATATGCAAACTAAATTAGGGAGGCAAGACATGAGAACATACCACTGCTCTTTAAGCTTTCTTTTGAGGCCTGGGAAATCCTAATACACACAAGAATAGCTTGGAAGTGCTCCTAACTGAATCCGCTGAGAATGAGCATTCAGAATTTCACTCATCAATAAGAATTTACAGCCAGCTTTGCTTTGGGCTCTCATTTTAATTTAAAGACAGCAGAGTTCTAAATTTGGTTTAAAATCTGGGCTGTAGATTAGCAAATAGCCTCCACAAATCACTGTTCTCAACTGTAATATTTTTTACAATTTTTGAAAGCCTGGAAAAGATCTCTACATTTTACCTATTTTATTGTCTTTTCTGAGCAAAAAGTGGAGCCAAATGCTATTTCCTACAGGGTTATTCTCTTTCCCTTTTGGAAGGATGTTTTTCTAATATGAATTTTGGCAAATTTCCTAATGCAGCAAAACAGTAGAGTCAGTTGGCACGTTATATCCTGTGGCTAGAAGTGTTAGCATGGACATGTCCAATGCCTGTAGCCATCCGAAACATTACTTAGCACTAACCCGCTGTCACATTGACAAGAAATGCTTGCACTATTAAATACTTCATCCAAGATAATGGGGTTGGGGGAGTGTGTTTGATTTTTTTTTAAACATATTTAATTAACGTACTATCCTCCCTTGCAGTGTTTAGTAATCTCAGCAGGTAGGTGGCAGTGGGCAGTTTGGAAATTGTGGACGTACTACTGAAGCATAAGTTCAGTTACTGTGTTCCCAAATGCATTGGAATATAAGTTATTAATCAAAAGGCTTGTCTAGATAAACTGATATTCCACCAGCTCTCATGTTCCTCCCTTACTTTGAGCCAGACACATTTAGCTTCTTACACATGCATTCACAGTGACTGCGATTCACAAAGAAACTCCGAGTCTGGAAGAATGCTTTAGTGGTTAAGGCACTGTACTAACATATCAGAGAGCTGGACGCTGTTTCTGGTACAGACCCAGGCATCGTGTATAGCAGTGACTGTGACTCAAGCAAGTGATTGAATCTTTCTGTGCGTCATTTCCCTCATCTATCAACTGGGCAGAATGCGCCCTATCTCCAGAATTGTGAGGATATTGACTAAAAAGGTCTCAGGTACTACAGAGAGAAACCTAAAGAGAAATTTAAGGCAACCAGGATTTGATTTTGTTTCCTGCAGGATGCTGTTTTGCTTTCCCAGGGAAGCTTGTGCTATGTGAGCAACAGCTTACCTAGCTGATATTTTATTTTATAAAAATGAAAATATCACCGTTTGTCACATTGTGCCATGACAACAATGTTTCTCATCTGCCTAACTGAAAATTCTCCACTGTTAATAGTTATAAAGCACACCCCAGACCTAATACTGAAATGGGATATTTTGATTGGTTTTAGAAACATTCTAAATGACTAACATGCCATTCATGGTAGCTGCAGTGTGGTCAAGGTGGACATCTGTGCTCTGAATGCATGCCTGCAGAATCTTGTTTGATTTTGAGCTAGAGAACATCCTTGAGGATAAGCTGTGGTGTTGAATGCTAACTAGAAAGTGCTGTTAGAGCTAGATGCCCTTTTCATGCCTTGTCCTGAAGAATGAGCTTGTTTTTTTTCAACACTCTCTTTGCTGTTCTCTTTCTTCCATTACCTGTTCTGTATTTCCACTACAACTTGTTACACATTTTTCTTTTTCCATATACAGTGTAAATCAGATTTCATTTTCATAATTCAGTAACTTCTAAGACCGCGCTTACAGCTGACTTCAAACCAGAGCATGGCTTGTGCATCTGGAAAAAAAAGCACTTGAGCCTTGTTGTGTGCAAAATGGCACATGCAGATAGATGCAATCAAGTGCTCAGCTACCCAGTTTTCACACGCCGTGCTGATAAGCTTAGTCATAATGTTTGCACATGCATTCTTGCATGCACAAATTTGGAAGATGCTACAGAAAATGTGTCCCCGCAGTCTAAGACCTTTACCAACCCTCTTCTGGAGGGGCCTTACCTCAGTCATTATTAATTTCCATTTTTATCCCACCCACAAAGAACTGTTTCCTTCAGTAGGATGGTGCTTTGAACTCAAGCTGATTGGCCCAAGATAGGGTGGGAAGTTAACACAACTTATCAGCTGCGAACACAACCATTCTGCAGTGTGTATGCAGGCTAGTGACACTTAATGTGCTAGTCCTCTATTATTTTCTTACAATTCCCTTTGGCCTGATCTACACTAGACCAGGCAGGTCGGCTTAAGGTACGCCATCCAGCTATACAAAATGCATAGCTGGATTTGGTTTACCTTCAGCCAAGCTGCCACAGCATCTACACTGTGGGAGGCAACCTTCCTTATGCCTCACAGAATGAGGCGTACAGGACACTGGCGGGGGCTGCCCTCAGTGGTTGATTTAGTGGTCTATACTAGACCCGCTAAATTGAATGCTAGAAGACTGACCTCTGGAGGCTTGATCTTCTCCATGGTGTAGACATTGGGCAAAAGAATTCATAGTGTGGGTCAGTTTACAGTGCTGAAAATAATGGGATATGGCCCCAGAAGTCTTAAATAATGGATGGAAATTGTGAAGTGTAATTCTCAACAGTGCAGTGCAGATAAGCTCTAAAATTCTTATGACTACTTATAATAAAAAGAAAAGCTAACTACAAAAGCCAGAACATGCTTAGGAGAGCTCATTCTTCAAGAGCAGATCGTATAGGCTACCTGTCCATGCAACACTTTGGCTTCTTGAGTGAAACACTGAAACTGCCAACAATTTCCACTTATGATGATGATTGCTTTGGTCTGGACACTTGTCCATTAGGAGCTTGACTACAAACTTATCTCATACAGGACAGCAAGGTGATAAATAGATAATATTGCCTTGACTACTGTCAGGGAGGGATTTGATCTCTTACGTACTGCTACACTGTAGCCTTCTTCCGGAAAAGCTTACGCAAATGAAGCGCAGCGTGGAATATTGCTGTGCTTCATTTGCATAATTAATTAGAAGCCGCTTTTGTGCAAGAGGCTTTTGCACAAAAAGGAGCTGTATAGACAACTCCTATCTGCACAAAACTTCCCTCTTGCGCAAGAACGGTTATTCCTCATTTTTTCAGGAAGAACGGCTCTTGCACAAGAGGGGGGTTTTGCGCAAAAAGGAGCTGTCTACACAGCTCCTTTTTGTGCAAAAGTGGCTGCTAATTAATTATGCAAATGAAGTGTGGCGATATTCCACGCCACGCTTCATTTGCATAAGCTTTTCTGGAAGAAGGCTACAGTGTAGCCATAGCCTTAATGTTGAGAGGAAAAGCTCCATATATGCTTACCAATGTTTTGAGCCATCATCTGGTCACCCCCCACACCCATCCAGTAAAGCTGTCTTTATCTGAATTTAGTTTTCAAGTGGCTATGGTTTTCATCACTAACTTTCTCACTTTAAATGGAATAGACACTATGACAAAATAATTGGTGGTAATTGTAGCACTGGCGTCAGCTTTAATAAACCATTCAAGTAGCAAATATTTTACAGAAACAGCCATTTCCTATGTGTCACCAGATAAAACCTTCACATCCTTCAGCACCTGGCTCTTAATGCTATTACTTGTATTTTTCTTTCATGCTGTATTTTTTTCTTGTTAATAATAGAGCTGTCATTTCTAATAAAATATGAAACAACCATCCAGGGAAATAATACCAATGATAGATAGTGCAGCCTGAGACATTACACTGAGTGAACACAAATGCTCAACAGCTTGGAATAGAATTTTATCATTAAACCTGAACCTCAGCAGGTAGTAGGGCTCAATGCACCAGGGGGTGAAAATGCTCCTTCCTTACAAGATGACAGTTCAGCTTCTTTTGGCATCATTCAGATCACGGGAGTCAGCAGAGACATCTAAGGTGTCTGTCTGTTATAAATGTGCCTTGTTGAAAAGAGAGAGGAAAAATAAAAAGGAAGCTGAGATTGCTCCGTCCTCCGGATGATCCCATAGGAGGGTTCTATCTGAGGAGCACTTCGAGAAGACTCATATTGTTTTCCTCCCTATTCCACTATAGGATAGGCTGTGGAGCCCATCCAGAAACCTCTGGAGGTCCCCAACAATCCATGGGGAACCCCCTCACTTTGGGCAGCCCCATCATCTCTGGCAATGCAGCTCTGTTGAAGCTGTGACTGCTTTGATCTTAGGGACTCCCTGAATGGTGATCCTCATCTCAGGAAAAGGTTCTGGGGAAAGGGAGCATAGCTCAGACTGTGTGATCATTTTCTAAGGGTTGTATTCTGATCCTGAGGGTATGAAGGGTACAGACCCCAGCTCGGCTGAGCTACTTCTTCCTTGGCTCGTCCACTCCTTCCTCCTCCTGTCTGCTGCAAGACACTTGGTTGTACAGCTAGACTTTATAGGGTCCAAGGTAGGAGGGGATGGTATAGTGGAGGCAGCTATTCTGGCAAGAGAGGGGGGTGATCTAGACTCCTTGCCCTGCTAGTCCTTTGGGCTGTGTTGCTTGGGAGAGGAAGGTGGGAGCAGAAGAAGGGCAAGAAAAGGCACAACAGGGCGGGGAGAGGAAAGGCCTGGGGTGGAGGAGGGTTGTCCCAGCCATTCCCTGGATTGGTGGGGGCGGTCACGTGGCCAGTGTCCCCTCCTTCCAGTCACCCCCCTGAGCCTGAATCAGCTGAGGTGTGGTTGGCCAGGAAGAAGGATGCAGGCCAGCCTCTGTGCCAGAAGGGAGCTTTGCTTGTGGAGTTGCAGAGGCACAGGACTGCAGCAGTGAGTGACACATGAATAAGCAACTGAGATGAGCCTGAAGGGAAGGCTCAGCAGTCCCTACTGAAAGTCTGGAGAGCTGCCCAGTATTGAGTTGGGTTTGCTTTTTGTTTTGGGACTCTTTGGGACTCCGCTCCTGCAGAGTTGGGACTGAGGACACAATTAGCTGGTGAGCTAGAGTCCTGCTACAGTGGAGACCTCTTTGTGCCTTGAGGATACCTAGGGCTGTGTTAGGGTGCCTGGAAGGGGCCCCATGGTGATGCAGCTCCCATCATGCGATTACATTAACAAAACTAAAACTGTCTATTCAAATGATAATTATACTCTATCTTCCAAATAATGGCTAAACTGTCTGTATTTTTCCCATCAAACAGTCTGGTTGACTAAAGACTGTCTATTTGCAGTTAACGCTATTGCAATGTTGCCAATTAAGCATACATGTGGAACAGGGTAATTGGCACAAATGCAGTTTTATCACCAGTGTTAATTATCTAATATTTCCCAACTTACAATAATGCAGAAATTCCTTAGGCACAAATGAAAATGAACCCATCAGTTACAATTTTTCTCAAGATAATGGCTGACAGAACATTTGCTGCCACACAAAAATGGAAGTAGGAGAAAAATTAACAAAATTAACAACTTATTTGTTCAAGGTTTATAGTATATAATTGTAACCATTTATTGTATGGTAGGCATTCTCATTTCCTCATGGGGGCACATTTGCAAAGCAGTGTCTGGAATTACTCTTACAAATATCACTTAAAAAAAAGAGGTTTGTATGAACAGTCACCTTCCTAATCTTTAAAAGTACATTTTTTAAAGAAAGGGGGCTAAGTTCTGCTCTTAGTTTCAGGTTTGCAAATGTCAGCAGGATTTGACACACTATCTGTTATTTGTCATTGCTAATTCTCCCATATGACTAGGTCTGGTCCCTAGGATGGTCCATGTCATTTCATGCAGAAAGAAATCAAATACTATCCAGTACAGGCCCAACAGATGTTGCCTTACAAGTTTATGAACAGCCTTTTTCATTCATTTTTCATCTTATCGATGTAGTTAAATTCAGTAGTCTTCTCCCTCTCTCTACCATGAACAGACTTAGGAGTTGTGACCCTGAGGCTACATCTATACTGCACTCTTCTTGAGCAAAAGCCTAAGCAAATGAAGCACGGAATAGCATATTGCCGCCCTTCATTTGCATAATTAATTAGGGGCCGTTTTTGTGCAAGAGGCTTTTGCGCAAAAAGGAGCTATGTAGACGGCTCCTTTTTGTGCAAAACCCCCCTCTTGCATAATAGCCATTCTTCCTCATTTTTTCAGGAAGAATGGCTCTTGCACAAGAGGGGGCTTTGGGCAAAAAGGAGCTGTCTACACAGTTCTTTTTTGTGCAAAAGCCTCTTGAGCAAAAACAGCCCCAATTATACAAATGAAGTACTGCAATATGCTAATCCGCGCTTCATTTGCATAGGCTTTTGCGCAAGAAGAGTGCAGTATAGACGTAGCCTCTGTGTTGCAAGGCCTGCCGGGTACATAGAAAACCACAGAATGTTGTGGTTCAGAAAGCCTGAGGTGGGTAGGCTCCCTGTACGCTGCGTGGTGAGACATGGGCATCTTAGAATGTGAGCCATAAATTTAACACACTAAGTGGGGAACTGCCTGAACTAGTCAATAAGGGAGCCAGGAATGGGAGATGCCTATAAGGGGGATGTGTCCTAAGCCACTTTCATGGAGATGTGTACCTGAGTCTGGGTGGCAGGGAGGCACCTGTCTGTGCTTGTGAGTCATGGACTGGGGAAGACAGGTATTCCTCCAACTGACGCACAAGTGGGGCCTGATATGGTAGATATACTCAAAGGCTGTCTAGAGCTACACAAAACTGTTGGGGGGGGGGGGGGAGGGCGAAGGATGGGGAGAAAGAGGCCTTCCAGTATAACCTTTAGCCCAATGGACAGAGTATTCACCCAGGATATGGGAGGCCATTAGGCCAGGTTTCCCCTCCGCCTGCTGAGGAGAGGGATTTGAATGTGGATCTGTCATTTCTTGGTTGAGTACCCTTCATATGTGCCTGTGGAGTCATTTTCACACTTGCTGACCCAGGTAATAATTCATTAATTAAAGTGGAACAACTTCCTTAGGAGAGATTGGGGTGGGGGACCCACATCAGTGTATCCCACTGCCTACTGATTAGAGCATTCAACTGAGAAGTGGCAGATCCCTGCGGGTAGGTGGAGGAGCACCTATCTTCCCCTGGTTCCTCAATTGCTCTTAGACCAGAGACGGACACACTTGATGCCTAGAGTGAGAAGGCAGTGTGCATGGCCAGAGGCAGAAACGTAGGCACCTACAGGCATTTTACTGCGAAAGCTTAGGTGCTGAGTGAGTTCAGTTGTCTACAGGGTTGGGCAGCAGTTGAACAGGAGCTCTGTGAATTGCAGAGAACCCTAAAACTGGGATTCAGGAGCCTAAGTCTAGGCTAAGTACCCTTGTGGATCTAGGCCTTAGAATTTTCAGAGGAGACACTGAGCAGATTCTTTGGAAGCCAACCCCCTCTCCTATGAATTATGTGATCCATTCCAGTGAACTGAGAGGGAACATGAATAACTGATGGTTTTTAGGAAAAATTTATGATCCCAAGCACTCATTTTGAAGTTTATCTCCACAATGGAAAGATTAAGGGTATGTCTACACTTCATTCCTCTCAAGAGAGAGGAATGCAAATGCAGACACCTGAAATTGCAAATGAAGCACAGATTTAAATATCCTACACTTCATTTGCATAATCGCATTATGGCGCTATTTCAAAATAGCGCTATTTCGAGAGAAAAAATGGGGTTATTTCGAGATAAAACCCTTCCCCCGAAATAACCCTTACTCCTCATTTTTTGAGGAGCAAGGGTTATTTTGAGGGAAGGGTTTTTATCTTGAAATAACCCCATTTTTTGTCTCGAAATAGCGCCATAACATGATTATGCAAATGAAGCATGGGATATTTAAATCTCCACTTCATTTGCAATTTTGGGTGTCTGCATTTGTATTCCTCTCTCTTGAGAGGAATGAAATGTAGACATACCCTGAATGTTTGTTGCAGGGGAGGGAAGGTGTTTTATAATGACACTGAGATTAGGAAACATTTCTAAATGTTTCAAGAAATTGGGGGAACCCATCACTTTGTGCTTTTTGGCCTTAAAGGGCAGCATTGGATTTTCAGCTTCTTCTTTCCACCTAGCATATAAGATCCAAATGTTAGGATGTTAATTACCTTTTCACAGCTAATCTTCCTTTAATAATTAAGTCCTTGAGCAAGCTTCAGGAAGCTATGTTGCTCTCAATTTAAAACAAACAAACAAACAAGAAATATTTGTTTCAAGTAATTTTAGCTACCTTATCACAGATGACAGTGCTAATGACATGCTATAGATTAACGATGAACTGAATACATACTATTTTTGCTTCTTAGGAAATCTCAGAACTAAATTATCACCATAAACAAATAATTTTACATTTGTTGGAGATATACTATACAGCTGATTAAGCAGAATTTTGTCCTGGTTTCCTCTATCTCTTTAACATGAGCTTTTGGTGACTTCAGTGTGTCAGGTTGCATCAGGTATTCCATGGGCTTCTTTTTTGCATTCCTCTTGCTGGAAATGTTATCCATTGTTATAGGACCTTTTCATTCTAATGTCAGTAACACCAAAATTCTCTTTAAATCACCCATCAGAATGCTCGTCCTAGTTACTACTATAGCAGATGCTGAAGTATGAGTCTGATACGTTTCCATGATTTAATTCAGGAAACGGTTTGATCCTACTAGTTGATTCTGTGCAATATAATTCAACCTAAGCTTATATTCTGTGGTCATTACCATAGTTCCTGAGCACTAGATGTTACATTTCAGTTAGGCATTTCCATAACACATTGCATTTTTACAGTGCCTTCTGTCCATAATTCTTAAAGTATTTTATGAACTTGAATAAATTAAGCCTTGCAAATTCATTGTGATGTAGGCATTATCTTCTGTTTACAGGTGAGGAAATAGAGGCACATAGAAGTTAAGTGAAGTTGCACACAGAGTTAAGGGCAGAGCATGAGCAGAATCTTGTCCTTTTTATTCTCTGACATACGTGTTAATCCTTAGGCCATGTATATTCTCCTGTTACACTCCATCAGAGACTTTATCAGATTTGCTAAGAATACAAATCAAAACATGAATTTCCTAACTCCAAGAACTGCCCATCTAAACCGGTATCTGAAGATCAAATTGTGCTTTTTTCTGCTTCTTGTATCCCCATCAAGCACCAACAATAAATCGGATTTTTGAATAAGAACTTACCTGGCAGCGCTGTTGATGCCTGCGTTAGAACGGAATGTTTCCATAGCTACTGTATATGGTTTTGTGTTGTTGACTACAGTGTAAACTCGCTTTTGTTGGTAAACACAGAAATGAGACTAGTTGCTGTTTGAAAAGTGACAATGTATAATTTTTACTGTTCTCTTATTTTCTATTCATGTATCATAGACACATTTTAATATAGCATGACTTATATTCCACAGGTGGCATCAGTAGTAGGGATGTAAGTGACTACTTGAGTAGTCAACTATCAAATAAACTTAGACTTATTGGGTAGTCAAGTCACTACTCACCTACTTTCATTTCCCCCTCCCTTGCTGCCAATGAAACAGAGGCAGAAGGGGCGGGGAAATCAGGAGCCAGTTCCCGGCAGCACTCTCTCTGTGGTGCGGGGCGTGAGGCAGGGGAGGTAGAGCCACAGAGGTCCTGGAGCTGGTGTGAGCCGGGACTGCTAAGTCCCAGCTCGCGCCACCCCCAGGAGCTACCCCTGCTGCGGCTCTGCAGTTTAAATGTAGTAAGAGCTGGGCTGCCTGTGTGCCTGGCTTCTACTAAATTTAAACTGCAGAGCCACAGTGTGAGTAGCAAGTGCCCCCTCCTTATCGACTAATTGAATAGTCAATAGAAATTTCATCGACTACTCAATTACCTAATTAACTGCTACTTAACATCCTTAATCAATAGCTGTCAGAAGTTTATGAAAACTGGTGGACTCTGCTCTTTGTTCTAAGGCTCATGTTTCTTCTGTATGTGACTGTGTTTTTATTAGTTTGTTTTTGGTTCTTTTTTTAAAGCATTTACAATCTAAAACAGCATCAGTGTTGGTCTGTTTTCACCCAAGATATGCATCCTTATTTGTGTCTTATTTTTGTTTGCCTGACTGAATACATTTTCTCTTGGTCTATAAATAAATGTGTTAGCAACACTTTCCCTACAGTCATCAGGATCACTTTCTTCTCTGTGACTACCATCACATAGTATTAAAATAATATTCTTTGTAATTTCCTTCTAAAAGTTTCAGGAATTCAAACTTACCCACACAGGGATACATTTTTTCACACTGATCTGCTTAAGCAGAGTACATAAATATAGCCATTTCATGCCCATTTGTGAATGCAATTGTACTTAAACAGACTTGTACGTTTTCAGTAGGTGGCGGTAGAGAGTGACACCGTGAAGAAGTCAGTTAAGTGGGTGGGTTGGAGAGATTGACAGTCTAAGTACTCAAATATGCTTCAGTGTGAAGTTGTGAAAATTGTGCCCCAAGTACACAGGCAGAGAGCAGATCTTAGGAAATCTGCTACCAGTCATGGAGGTTTGGCAGATTATCATATTTATTATTAGAGGACTACCACAGACTGTGCTGAAATTCACCGACAAAATCTCATTTCCGTGCCACAGAAGTGATTGCTGAAGAGTTGCACAGTTCGAAGACACTTATTATAATACGGAATAATGTCAACATGTTAGGGGAATTGCAGTGCCCTGACAATACTGAGGCTAAGATTACCTGACATATGGGAATGGAGAGTTGATGAAAGTAGGCCTGGCAGAGCCTTTTACCATAAAGCCTTATTATTTTAATCTCTTTAATCAACACTGTAATCAAGTTATAATGTGGCCATCCCTATAGTTGTAATTGCACATATGGATTTATTACATTCCAGCAACAATTTAAAATCTGGCTTTTTGGCCAGTAACACACTTCAGCTCCCTGCTGCTACAGAATTAGATGTAATTGCTTGTCTGTATGTAGTTGCTTAGGAGACACAGAAACACAGTTCTGGAGACAGAGAAAGAAAGAGAGAAAACAAATATACAACATACTTTAAATCAGGAAGATCCAGGAACAGTGGCAGCACTTTGACTCACAAAAGCTGACAGTTATATGTTTCTCTTTAAATTGCTTACATTTTGGTTTGATCTAGTTTTAATTTCATTATATATATCGCAATTATAGAATGTAGTTATAGCTAGTTGTAGGGTAGGGTGATAACATGGAATTCCTGCTTATGGTCCCTTATCTTTATATGGAGGAATTTCTTTAGTTTGTATCACTGTAGACCTGAATACCACAAAAAATCAAATCCTATTAAAGTTTTGAGGGTACTTATATTTCTAAACAATTTAAGTTTTATACAAGTTAGTGTTTGCAAAACTTGAATACTGCCTTCCACGAATGGAATAATTTGGCCAATAGACATTTTTTCCTTCCTTTTATATGTCTCACATTGCACAATAGGAACTCAGGGCAATTCTCTGATATTATTAATTCTGCTTATCTATGTGCTCCCATGTGTCCTAGTTATTGTGAAACAGTCAATGTCTTAAAAGACAGGTTTAGTAAAATTCCATAAATTTTAACTTAAATTAAATTATAGGTATAATTGAAAGAGACCTATAAGAATAATCTTGAATATGTGCTTGCCCTTGTAGGACTGGTCCCAATAGAACAGTGTGGTGTTTTTTATTCAGTCTATTGTCCCAAACAATAGGTAGAACTTCCCCTGAGACACTAACTTGCTGTCTAATATACCTCATAAACTGAGAATCATTGTTTGCTTTCTCAGTTGTTATTAGAAGGACTATAGCTCTTGGACACTAGAGCTGCACCGTGCTAGGCACAAACACATTATTAAGATACAGACCATGCCTGCTATCCTACTATTCCTAGCCTAAATGATTCTCTTCCCAGTTCCGTTCCATTTCTCCTGCAGCTATGCCTCTTGGAATTTGGGTTGCCATACAGAGGCTCTTGGGTTGCCTTTTTTTTTTAATCCTATGTCTCGGTACATTTTTTCAAACAAAAGGCAATATCTAGTTTGTTTGTTTGTTTGTTTTGCTTGTTTGTTTTGCAGAACAGAGGTTGTGGCTAAGAAAGGGTGCATCTACACAGCACCCTAAAGTTGAAATAAGATACGCAATTTGCGCTATGCAAATTGCATATCTTATTTCGATTCTTTTTTGATACAGCTTATTTTGAAATTTGGCACGTCTAAAAGGTGTCAAATTTTGAAATAACACCCTCTTTCAAGACATCCTTTAACCCTCGTGGAATGATGGTTACGTGGATACTGAAATAGCGCATCCATTATTTTGAAAATATTTTGAAATAATGGGTGTCTTGTTAAGATGCGGGGTAGCTATTTTGGGATACCTATACCTGTGGTATCCCGAAATAGCTGTGCAGTGTAGATGTACCTGAAGAGTCCTGACTGGTCTGCTTCCTGATTAGTCCCTTACCTGCATCCAGATCTAATTTGTCCCTAGCAGCTGCTAGATCCTGCCCATCTGGGCCTTGGCTCCCAGTCCTATGGAAAAGGGGAGCCCAGAAGAGAGATGTTGATGGTTGGCTGTCGCTGCATCCCTGGGTTTGTGCCTGCCACCATGTGAAGGAGTCACGCTGTCCTCGCTTCAAGAGTCTAGCCCCTTCAGCATCTCCCAAATACCACCCCTCAGAACACCCCCCCCCCTTTATCTCCCCTCCCAAGTACCCACTCTAGCACCTCACCCTTCAGCAGTGTCCTCTTTTCAGAAGCCTGAAACATGGTGATCCTGTTGGTACCATCGCAAAATATTCCACTACAGGTTTAATGTTTCTGTTCAGAGAACTGATGGGCAGGATCCCCTGGGATGCTAACATGAAGGAGAAAAGAGTCCAGGAGAGCTGGCAGTATTTTAAAGAAGCCTTATTGAAGGCACAGGAAGAAACCATCCCAGTGCACAGTAAGAAAAACAAATATGGTAGGCGACCAGATTGGCTCACCAGGGAAATCCTTGGTGAGCTTAAACACAAAAAGGAAGCTTACAAGAAGTGGATACTCAGACAGATGACTAGGGAGGAGTATAAATATATTGCTCGAGAATGCAGGGGAGTTATCAGGAAGGTGAAAGCACAATTGGAATTGCAGCTAGCAAGGGATGTGAAGGGTAACAAGAAAAGTTTCTACAGGCATGTTAGCAATAAGAGGGTGATCAGAGAGGGTGTGGGGCCCTTACTGGATGACGGAGGTAACCTAGTGGGAAAAGCTGAAGTACTCAATGCTTTCTTTGCCTCTGTCTTCACAGATAAGGTCAGCTCCCAGACTAATGCACTAGGCAACGCTGTACGGGAAGGAGGTGGACAGCCCTTGGTGGGGAAAGAACAGGTTAGGAACTATTTAGAAAAGCTAGACATACACAAATCCATGGGTCCAGATTTAATGCATTTGAGGGTACTGAGGGACTTGGCAAATGTCATTGCAGAACTTTTGGCCATTATCTTTGAAAACTCATGGAGATTGGGAGAGATCTCGGATGACTGGAAAAAGGCAAATGTTGTGCCCATCTTTAAAAAGTGGAAGGACAATCCAAGGAATTACAGGCCAGTCAGCCATATCTCAGTCCCTGGAAAAATCATGGAGGGGATCCTCAAGAAATCCATTTTGAAGCACTTAGGTGAGGGGAAAGTGATTAGGAATAGTCAGCATGGATTCACGAAGGGCAAGTCATGCCTGACCAATCTGATTAGCTTCTGTGATGAGGTAACTGGCTCTGTGGATATGGGAAAGTCAGTGGATGTGATATACCTTGACTTTAGCAATGCTTTTCATATGGTCTCCCACAATATTCTTGCCAGCAAGTTAAGGGACTATGGATTGGATAAATGGACTGTAAGATGGATAGAAAGCTGGCTAGATGTTGGGCCCAATGGGTAGTGATCAACGGCTTGATGTCAGGTTGGCGGTTGGTTTCTAGCGGAGTGTCCCAACGATCAGTTCTAGGACCTATTTTGTTCAACATCTTTATTAATGACCTGGATGAGGGGATGGATTGCACACTCAGCAAGTTTGCAGATGATACTAAGCTAGGGGGAGAGGTAGGGATAGGGTCCAGAGTGACCTAGACAGATTAGAGGATTGGGCCAAAAGAAATCTGATGAGGTTCAACAAAGACAAGTGCAGAGTCCTGCACTTGGGACAGAAGAATCCCAAGCATTGTTACAGGCCGGGGACCAACTGGCTAAGTAGCAGGTCTGCAGAAAAGGACTTGCGGATTACAATGGATGAGAAGCTGGATATGAGTCAACAGTGTGCCCTTGTAGCCAAGAAGGCTAATGACATAGTATGTTGCATTAGGAGGAGCATTGCCAGCAGATCTAGAGAAGTGATTATTCCCCTTTATTTGGCTCTGGTGAGGCCACATCTGGAGTATTGTGTCCAGTTCTGGGCCCCCTACTATAGAAAGGATGTGGGCGCACTGGAGAAGGTCCAGCAGAGGGTGACCAAAATGATTAGAGGGCTGGAGCACATGACCTATGAGGAGGGATTTGGGTTTGTTTAGTCTGCAGAAGAGAGGTGTGAGGGGGAATTTGACAGCAGCCTTGAACTTCCTGAAGGGTGGTTCCATAGAGGATGGAGAAAGGCTGTTCACAGTACTGATGGATGGCAGAACAAGGAACAATGGTCTCAAGTTACAGTGGGGGAGATCTAGGTTGGATATTAGGAAAAACTATTTCAGTAGGAGGGTGGTGAAGTACTGGAATAGGTTACCTAGGGAGGTGGTGGAGTCTCCGTCCCTAGAGGTTTCTAAGTCTCGGCTTGACAAAATCCTGGCTGGATTGATTTAGTTGGGATTGGTCTGGGCTGGACTTGATAATCTCCTGAGGTCTCTTCCAGCTCTATGATTCTATGATTCTGCAAATATTTGAAGATGATGATGCACCCTTTGCTTTTAAGCAAAACAAAAAGTCCCTTTGGGTCAAATGGAGTCTTGGTGCCTTAACATTTTAGCAGATTCTTTAACAATGCTAAATCTGCAAAACTATTTCCATTTAATTCTGTATTTTCTGTCTTTAGTCCCAGAGAAGCTGCAAGGCTATGTTCTGAGGCTAAAAACTCACAAAAGCTGATTCCATGAATCTCAGTGGACAGGGACCATATCTACTTATGGGTATGTCTACACATCAAAGTTAATTCAAAATAACAGCCGTTATTTCGAATTAACTATAACAGTGTCTACACAGGCAAACCGCTATTTCAAATTAAATTCGAAATAGCGGGGCGCTTAATTCGAATTTGGTAAAGCTCATTCTATGAGGAGTAACACCAAACTCGAATTAGCTAATTCGAAATAAGTGCTGTGTAGACACTTATTTCGAAATAGGGGGCCTCCAGCCTTCCCAGGGTGCCCTGGTGGCCACTCCAGCCTCAAGCAAGAACACTCCTTTCCCTCCCTTGCCCTCCCCGAAGCCCTTAAAGGGGTAGACTATGGCCACAGTACCTGTGCCAGCTCCAAGCCTGCCGGCCCAGAGCCAGCAGTCAACGTCCCTGACCCAGTGACCCCAAAACACGAGCCAGCAAGCCACTGGCAGCCAGCCCTCCACTGCTCCCCAGGAGCAATCTGCCAGCTCCCAGGATCCTGCCAGGGCCCGGAGAAGGCAGGTACCTTCCTGGTCCAGGGCAGAGATCAGGGTGGACCTCACTCAGGTTTGGCGGAGGGATGCCCCCAATGTCCATGATCTCCCTACTAGATGGAGGAATGCGGCCGTCTATGGCAGGATAGCTGCCAGCCTGGCCACCAAAGGCCACATGCGATCCCAGGAGCAGGTTCGCATGAAAATCAAGGTGGTCCGGTGAGACCCCCAACCCTGAGCTTCCCCTCCCCCTTCTTCTCCTTGCTTCCCCCTTCCAGCTCCCTCCTCCCAAGTTTCCCCCTCCCCTTTCCCAACTTCTCTCCTCTCCTCTCCCGCCTCCTTTCCCCAGTCTCACCAGAGTTTCATCCCCCCCCCCCACCAGTTTTGTTAAATAAAGAGAGTTTGTGTTCATGAAAATACGTGTATTTTATTTGACATCAGGAAGCGGGGTTGGGGAGAGGGTTAAGTGGAAGGATGTGAGGGAGGAATGAGGCACAAACCTCTAGTGGGGCAGACCAGGCAGGCTCTGAGTGCTCCTCAGGGTGGAAGCTCTCCCGCAGGGCCTCCTGGATACTGACAGCCCCCCGATGGACCTCCCGGATGGCAGCCTGCAGAAAGTGCAGCCAGGCTCGCAGCAACATGTTCACAAGAAGCACCAGAGTACCCAGGGACAGCTCTGGCTCCATGTTGCAGACTGCTGTGGTGTCCCGAGTGAGGGCAACGAGAGCACTCTGAGACACAAATGCTTTGCTGTCCCTCAGAGAGGCAGGCAAGCAAGCAGGGACACCTGGCAACCGGCTGCCCGGGGGTTTGTGTGTGTCCCTTTAAGCACAAGCCTCAGATAGCCTCAGGCAACAGCCACACAAAGACACTCCTGACCTGATGCCCTACCCCTGCCGTGGTTCTGGCCGGCCTTAAATCCGAATGAGTGTCCACTCAGTGTGGACGCGGTGTTTCGAATTAGCAAAATGCTAATTCGAACTGCATTTTGTGTGTAGATGCGTTAATTCGAATTAACTATTTCAAATTAAGATAACTCGAATTAACACTGTAGTGTAGACATACCCTATGAGTATAAATTGCACCATACACAATATGGCCCTGATCCTGACTCTCAACTCTGGGTACTGCTGCTTTATAAATGTGATTGTTTAGCACTAGTTAGAGTCATTAATTGTGGAGAGATTCTGCTTTTTACAAAACAGTGTCTCTGTTGGTTTGTTACTGGACCGTTTGGTGGTCAAATGAGGGTCAATAAATGTGATTTGCATTGACTAGTTTTTGTTTTCACAAAGATAAATAATAAACCCTAAGTGCCCTAAAGTGAAGTTGCAGTTTTCATAAGAGACCAGAAAGTTCAAGGGAGATTGATCCATGCTGATTCGTTTATATGTAAATCAGTTTTTCTTAATTGGTTATGAATTTAAAATACCTTATGTGGAGACCTTTCACTTCTAAATTGCTGAATTTTTTATTACATCAGGGTAGGAAGCCCTTTACAAAAGTAGTTTAGACCATACTTTTTAAAATAACTCCGTAATCCCCTTCTGAATTTGCAGCTCATGTTTTAGTCATCAAAACAAATATGCTGCTCAATATTGTAGGCAATGATAACACCATGGTAAACACAGGAAATGCTTTATTAATATGATCTAAGCATTTAATTGCTCCCTTGTAGTTTAATCTTATCTTTACACATTGAAGCAGGGCATATTGTACATTTCTGATCCTCAAAGGACAGCTTTTCATATGGCATTGTAGAATAAGACATTATCACCAGAAACCTGACAGGCCTGTAATGTTGCTTGTTGGCTGATGGGCTAGGAAGTTTGTTATAATTATGAAAGAGATGTGCAAAAGATCAGTTTGCAAAAGGCAGTGCTGAATTCCGCATTATAATTAAGGAAGGAGAGGGGGGAGACCTCGTCTGCCATAAATTTAGGGTTCCCATCAAAAATGAAATATCAGAATCTAGTAAAGTTCAGAGCAAAAATTTCAATCTGTTTTATATAGCCTATCAGGTCAAAACTTTGGAAACAGTTTAACGTTTTGAATATTAAAGGGACATTGAGATATTTTTCATGTCAATATTTAGGGGTTAGTGAAACACTACTGTAAGCCCTGTGGCCTGACTCTATAGAAGATAACAAACTCTCTCTGCTCCCATATGTTGGTGAACAGAGAGAAGAAAGTCCATAGAACCTGCTTCATCGGCATACCCAGAACTCCAGTTGGATGGAAGCTTCTGATAGGAGGAGGCTTTTAGTCACCATGTATTGGTGAACAGGAAGGCAGTATGATGAAAGAGAGAGCATAATTTGGATATGCTTTCTACCTAGAATTCTTCCGTTCGCACGATGGAAGTCACCATAACTCTGCACACATTCAGAATTGGTTGGGTGGAGGAACTGACTGGAGGGAGTGAAGGGTTTGTAGGATGTTCCCTGCTTAGGTGTTCTATGTGTGGTTAGTTTGCAGAGAGAACTATTCAGCACACTTCTAGAGGTGAATGAACTCTGATGAAGCCTCTTTTACTTGCTGCTTATATAAAGCTTAAATAACTTCAGGCAGTAGCTGGATAACACCGACAGCACTTTCCAAGAGGCAGGAGAGAAGTGTACCTGAGTGCAGTGCAGGACTAACAGACTATGCTACCTATTAATGCCGAAATGATGAGTGGAGTTTAATAGATTGGGAAAGAAGAAGTGATATAATAAAGGATCATTTGCCCATTGGATGTTCACACTGGCAGGCGAAAGGACCAAGGTAAGATGGCTGCTAAAGTTACCATGGATGTGTTTAATTTATCTTTTAGAGATAGTGTTTCTGTCTTTTCCCGAAAAGATCTTGTGGCCCCTTTTCCTGTAACAAAGCTTTCTTTGTTTCCAGAGATGAAAGTGAGGCAGTGTGCCTCTCCAGCAAGAGCTGGCTAAGGTGCTCCACTGTAGAAGCAGGTGTGACACATTCCCAGCCGGGCTCCTAGAGCTCTGCTGCAGGCTGCCATGCTAAGCAGCAGGCAGGTGAAAGGGGCTGGCTGGGGCCACCACCTCTTCCCCCCAGTCCAGGACTTCTCCAGCCCTGAGCCACCCCCCCCCCGGCACTCTCTAAGGATGGTAGGAAGGGCTGAAGCCCCCTCAATCCCTACTGATGCTGCTTGTTGCTTGCTCCTTCCCTTCTGTCACTTTGAGGGAACAAGAGGAAAGCTCACAGCATCCCTGCCCTCCTATCCTTCCTGGCTTCCTTGCTGGTGAGTGGAGGAGGCAGATGAGTGTGTGCTTTCCCCTCGCTCCCTGGCAGTGGTGGAAGAATAAGAGTAAGCAACAAGCCGAGTCCATAGGAATCGGAGAGGGGGGGCTCTGTCCTCCCTTCTCTCCCTAAAGGGCAACCTTGGCCCCCAAGCCCACTGCCCTGATTCCTGCACCCCCACAGCTTCCTTCTCTAATTCCTCCTCATCCCCCCAACCCTGACTTCTGCACCCCCCCTACAACCGCCAATCCCCTGCCCTGAGCCTACTGCACTCCATCTCACTGTTAAATTTCTTACAGGTACTGTCCTATTGCTCACACCCCCAACTCCCTCTCCTGAGCCAGTACCTGTAGGAAATTTAAGTTACTTTCACCTTTGCTTGTTTCATATATAGACTCAGGTCAGGTCTATATTAGATCTGGAAGGTTGGCTTAAGGTACACAACTCCCACTATGTAAATAATGTAGCTGGAGCTGGCGTACCTTAAGCCAAGTTTGGCACCATCTACACAGTGGGAGGTTGATGGGAGCAAACATTCCTGTTGGACTCCCTTATTCCTCATGAATCGAGGACTTTTGGCACCAACCGGGGACACCCTCAGTGTTCGATTGAGCGAATGCCTGAAGATCAATCTCCGCTGCGGCAAGTGGAAATGTGGCCTCAGTACTTGTGAGAGGAGATGTATTGCCTGTTAAGGGTGCCAAATGATCTCAGATATTTTGCATGGGTGGCTCAAGCTGGTGGTGATGGTAAATTTGAAGAGGGACCCTTAGCTATTTGAATGTGGTCCCTTTTGCTTGCTGGCAGAAAGGTTTCATAACAGATTGCATAACCTAACCTCAATTGGTATAGGGAGTGTCAAGGCCAAATCCCCACTCTGGCATGATGAATGCAGAAGTGGGGGCCCACAAAAGTACCCCAAAACCTTATCTTTCCAGGCTTTGGTATAAAACTTCCCCCCAAAATCTTAAAAACCTAGATTTGGGGGATAAAAATCTGCAGTCACCACCCAAGTAATGATAAGAAATCCAGGGAAGAGTTCACTTGGGAAATCTCAGCCCTAAAGTAAAACCAGGACACACAAAAATTAACCAATACCGTTAATAAAAAAAAGAGAGAGAATTTTTATCACCACAATACTCCTGTTACAAGCATAATGATTAGATGGAAAAGTCACCAATTAATATACTCATGGGGAGACCTCCCATGGGCCAAGATTTTAGTTACAAAGGAGAGGAAAACCCATTTTAAATGCACAGACATCAGATTCCCATTCCTAGACAATAAAACCTAACGGATTTATCTAAACTTTACGCTGCTTACAGATAGTGAAGAATCTTTTCTTGGAGGGAGAGACATGTCTGTCTCCCTCAGCATCCGGAGAGAAACTCCCAGGGACAAAGGAGGGAAAAAACAAAAAGTCCTTTGTTCTAGTTTGAAATCCCTATCTGCATTTTTATTGGCTGACTGCTACCTGGCTTAGGTACAGTTAACTCCTTAGTCCCCAGGCTGCTGCCCATCCCTCATGATCATGACAGGGAGTCTGATCTAAAGTCCATTGAATATCTAGTTCTCTGTACTTTTGTGACAATGCCAAAATTAATGTGTGCAACCCTTTTCCCCTTTTGTGCACACAAACACTGATTTGTGAGTGCGAGCTGAGAAGTTGAATGACTAAATATATGGAAACAGACAAAGGTTTTCAATAACAGAACTGGAGACTTGGGACTGATTAAAAATAAGACACTAAGGCTTCTTTAAATCTACTATATATTTTGAAGTTTGTTTGTTTGTGGATTTGTTTGTACAAAATAAATTCATACTTACCTACAGATACCAAATTTTGCATAAACAATCCTGCCACTTCAATTAGCTGATTGCATTACTTTTTATACCTGAATATGCTGGGTGAAAGGTTTACATTATTTTTGTTTTTCATCAGAAAAAGTCATGGCTATTATGATTAGAGTTCATAAAAATATTTGCTAACAAAATTAAAATTGAGTTACCTATTCAACTGTCATTTTAGTGCAAAAAAATTTTTTACTGTTACAAATGACAAAATATTTCAAATTAGTTACAAAAGAGTAATGGAAGCTTTATGAGTTTCTGATTCAAATTTACTACGTATGGTAATTTATTCAGTAAAATGAATAATGTGTGAAATTGAAAGCCTACAAATTTAAAACTGTTCTTTTACTTCCCTTTTGCAAGCACATAGATAAAAAAAATTCTATTACATATATTTTCTTGCACTTTTCTATAAGTGCAATCTACGCAAAATGACTTTGCCTGGTCAATGATGGGCCTCACCTGCTAGTGTGTGTGTGTAGGTGTGTAGAAGAGACCTTTTTCAATGATGAAGGAAAGCTTAGAAGTGGATTTCTTCCTTTCTGTGGAAGGATGGCTAGTTTTTTCTTCTGTGAGTTCTTCTGGGGAAGCTGCTCACATAGGAGGACAAATAGGGCAGGTGGAAAAACATGTTTTTCCATCTGCCATAGTACTATTTCTCATGAGACTTATTGATAGTTGTTAACAAATCAGCCTGCTCTAGTGTCTGAGTGACTGAGTCATTCATATGCAAGGCAAGCAGGTCTGATTTATCACTCATCCCTGGCAAAGAGGGTCAGTCGGGTTGATTTCTCAATCAGAATCTTTAGGATGCATAGGCAGTATCTGAAATTCAGTTTAACAGCTTCTGATTACTTTAATCTCTCCTCTTTGTGAATCTCCAGGTGACTAATCTAGTGGGTAATGTTTAGCCTTAAAATAGGTTGTGGCAAGTTAAATTCATCCTCTGATAATTTACTCCTTGATTTTTGTTACCAAAATTTGATTATTTTTGTTTTTTGTTGAGATAAGCGTGGGGAAAGAGTATAGTAAAATGGGCTGGCCTCTCAAGATTCTTTCATTTCATACAACATGTTCTGTGAATAGTTATGGTCTGACAGCCTGACTCAAAAAAAAAAAAAAAAGTTGTGCATCCTTCTAGATGGTTCTAGAACCCTCACACCAACCAGTTTTCTGCCTGGTCATGCTAAATGACAGATTCTGGGACCATCCATAAAGTTGCAGAATTATTTTGCTGACTTAGCTTGGCAGCTAGAACATAACTAATGTCCTTTTGACATTGTTGTACAAAACATATAGAATATCAAGAGAGCCTTCCATTTTACTACACCTTCTTTCCCTTATCTGTCTCCAGATGAAGCCCAAGTGAGTGAAAACCAACAGAGTGCACCCAAAATAGTTGATGAGCACTAAATTAGAAATCCTAACATTAGTAAAGTTACTGGCATTAGTGTTTGCACAGTACATACCCAATGAGCACGCTGATACTCAGAAAAACAGTTGCCAGTTATAGTTTCCATTCTCCCTTCCTACTTTCCAAAAATAAAATGTAATCATTAACTTTAAATATTGATGAGCATGTTTATTTCAAAAGATGATTTTCTCCTTTACTTCCATATAAGCTATTTTGAGGGCTATCTTAGAAATAGTGTATTGAGTGTGTAGAACTATTTATTAAATAGATTTTAAATTATGTATGTCTTTGATTCTGCTTTTGCAAGACAGCTATGGATTAAGAATCCGACAGAGCATTTGCTGTAATGAGAATATGCCCTAAATTTAGAACAGTGACACTGTATAGTTTGACCCTTGATTAATGCTTCATGTGATGTAACAATAGACATATATTGTCTCGGTACCAGAGTGTATCAAGGCAGATTTCTACAAGATCCCCTGATTTATTTAATATCAAATTACAAAGAACCTTTTTAATGCTATTTTCACCAGCATAATTAATTTAGACCCCAATTTTTGGAGATTGTATTGTTTCTTTAAATACTATCAGTACTGAAATCTGAAACGCATATTACAATGTATCCATACAGTTATTGAAACTGTCAATTAATTTCTTTATACCTAATGCTTAAAACTGGCACTTTATTAATGTTGCTATACTCTCTATATGTCTTTGAGTGTATCTATATCAAATCTATCTTCTGATTTATGCATGGGGCTCCCATTAACTTTGGGGTGTGTGTGTCTGTTTTCATCCAGAGACAAGTATGAGATATTGTAATTGTGCTACAAGCAAGTATCTGCTTCATATTTGTTCAGTCCCTAGAGACCTGATTCTCCTCTCAATTACATTAGTTTTACACTAGTAAAGTTTAATTGACTTTGGTAGAGTAACTCCTGATTTTACACTTAAACGAGGCCCAAGAGGAGAACAATGTATATGGTAAAAAAAATTAAAATAACAGAAAAGCATCATTCCTTTGAACAAGTCTAGCCCCTGCAATGATTATGTAAAACAAAGATGGGCACTTGGGAAGGGGTGAAAATACAAATATTACTCTACACTTGTTTCTCCCTCTGCCTCCTGGTTGGTTTTCTAACTTGAGAGTCCTACTGGGAAACTTAAGAACTCTTGTCAGTTCCTATGATGATAAATTTATCAAGACACAGCTTTTGCAACACTTTTGTTGTTTCTGATTCAATTATTTTGATGTTATTGAAATGAACCTAGAAATGTCTTTCCACTGGGAAATACAAGAGCAAGAAAGAACATCATAATAAAGAAGTCATGAAGAAAGCTTTGTGAAGAGTCAAGTGATTCCAGAAACAGACAGGTAGAATGTTTCTCGTTTCCTGCTGTCCCATCTTAATATACTTCAACAAGTGAACCATATTTTACCATCATCATCTCCCATCCAAGTAAAGCAGTTTTGCTCTGATCAGTGATCTTTTGCCTTTTATTGAACTGAGCTTAAAGGATGATAAAAAATAGAGGAAAAAGCCAATAATTTCTCTAGGGATGAATCCTCTTAAAGTACTTCACCTTGGAACTGGCTTACTTGTTGAAGACGTCTACACACTTTTGTCTGCCTATATATCCATTGATAAAATGTAGAGGAGAGAAACTCATAATGAAATTAAGAATGATAAATGTAAAGGAAAAATGAGAAATTAGATTTCTTCTGAATACAAGCTTGAAACCTTACAAAGATTGTACTTGGTGTAGTAAAATTAAAGCCCTTGTTTTGAAGGGTTGCTTAATTCTTGTCTATTTTAAATCACACACATAAAAAAAGCATGGCAGTCTATATGAATTGAATCACTTGTGAAATTCACACTAAAGTTCTGCTACATGGATCAATAATGATTTTGCTATCTCAGGGGCCCCGAGCCTGAGATTGTTACTAAGGCAAATATTCATTGATTTCAGAAGCTTAATGGGCATGTGAATAATCAAGTTTGTAGTTTATGGGTCATAACATTCTGGCTACCCAGAGGGAAACCCCCCACTTTAGTGAGTTCTTCTTCTTCACTTCCCATCCCTAAATAATTGCACATGTGAAGCAATCCCTATATCTATATGTGACCTGTAAATTACATATGGCATGGACCATAGTTATTTGCTATATTGTTAATGCAGACTCTCACAGGCTATTTCTGAAATAGCCCTGAATGGCTTATACATTTTCAAATTGGCAATGGACTGAAGTCCATTTATGTCATTTTGTCTTCTGTACAGCTTTGACACACTATATGTTCTCAATATATAATAGTCAACAATTCTGTAATGTGCTGTGAATTTTACTGAAGGTGCATAATCTACAAATACATAACATTAATTACATATTGGATCGGACTGTAATGGATGAGTAGAGTAAGACTAATTTCACTGAGATTATGCTGGAAAAGGATATGAAAACTGGGGGGAAATTCAGAATTTTTTTAAACTTAAAAATGCAGATTTAAGTTGACTGGGACACCACACGAATTTATGGTGAATGGGAAAAGATAAATCAACAAAAATATTCTATTTGAAATCAAATGTTTTGACTCTCCAATTTTGAAATTACTTTTTAAAAGTTTACCTCTGTTTTATTACCTTTTTTAAAGGTTAAAGTTGGAAACCAATCATTTAATTTTGTATTGAATTAAACATTTTGACTGCCCAAAATAATTTTTTACTCTTCTGGTTCATCATATCTTTTGTAACTACTCTAGAGTAAATGTAGTTTATACCAGTAAAAGAGTGTTTTTCCCAACATAAATTATACAAAACAAACTGTACTTCCGAAAGAAACTTTTTTTGTTGACATGACTGTGTCAAAACTAGGGCTTCTGTCAATATAGAAATCTCAAGTTGGCTAGGGCTTTGACTTTTTTTACTTTACCAGCAAAAGTTTTTTCTAGTGCAGATCATGCCCTTAGGTTTGTGACCTTTGCACAGTTCCTAGTGCAAAATACTTCCAATCACAAATCTATTGCACATAACTTCAGTATCATTTTTGGCACTATCATCAGACACTGTTTTTAACAGAGCCTAAGAAATGAGCTACCAAGGAGACCAAAGTGTTTCTTTTCTAAACTTGTCATCTTGCGGTCACTTGAAAGACAGACCAAGAAACTTGCATTGTGACTGACTTATTGATAAACAGGAGAATTCATCTTACCGAGGTACCATATATAGCAATACAGATATTTACTTGAAGTGGAAAGCAAAATAATATATAAAAACTAAGCTTTCATCTTCTATTAGAAAACTCCAGTTAAAAGCACAGGATTTGATAATGGGGGACTTTAACTATGCAAACATATGTTGGGAAATTAACACAGCAGGGCACAGATTATTCAATCAATTCTTGGACTTCATTGGAGACAATTATTTTATTTCAGAAGGTTGACAAAGCTATTGGGGAGAAGCTGTTCTAGATTTGATTTTAACAAATAGGGAGGAACAGGTTGAAAATTTGAAAGTGGAAGGCAGCTTGGGTGAAAGTGATCATGAAATCATAGAATTCATCATTCTAAGGAATGGTAGAAAGGAGAACAGCAAAATGGATTTCAGAAAGGCAGATTTTAGTAAATTCAGGGAGCTGGTAGGTAATGTCCCATGGGAAAAAAGACTAAGGCTATGTCTACCATATGGAGTTTTTTTCCAGAAAAACAATGGTTTTTCTGAAAAAACTCACAGAGCGTCCACACCTCAAACGCAGTTTTGCACAAAAAAATATCGAAAGAACAGAGGGTTTTTCCAGTGTAGGTGTTACTCATTCTACAAGGAAGAACACCTTTTTGTGAAAGAGCTCTTTCTCAAAAAGGTTTGTGTGGATGGGGAAGAGGGGTTTTTTTGCACAGAAAGAAGAGAAAGCACAGGTGCGCAGAAAGAGGAAAAAGCACAGGTGGCCAATCTGTGCATAGCAATCAGAGCTTACTTTTGAGAGAGTGTCCATGCAATCTGGATGCTCTTTTGCAAAAGTGTATTGCTTTTTCAATGCGCTTTTGCCGTGTGGACATGCTCTTGTGCAAGAAGTTTTTTGCGGAAGAGCTCTTCTGATAATAGCTTCTTGCACAAGAAGCCTGCAGTCTAGATGTAGCCTAAGAGGAAAAACAACTGAAGAAAGTTGGCGGCTTTCCAAAGGGATGTTATTAAGGGCCCAAAAGCAAACTATACCACTGGCTATACCACAACTATACTACAAACTGTACTATGTAGGAGAGATAGAAAGGATGGCAAGAGACCTCCTTGGCTTAACCAGGAGATCTTACATGATCTAAAAATCAAAAAGGAGTCCTATAAAAAGTGGAAACTAGGTCAAGTTACTATGAATATAGGCAAATAATGCAAGTATTCAGAGACAAGATTAGAAAGGCAAAAACACAAAACAAGCTCAATCTAGCTAGAGACATAAAGGGTAACAAGAAGACATTCTCAAATATATTAGAAGCAGGAGGAAGACCAAGGTCAGGTCAGGGTAGGCCCATTGCTCAGTGAAGAGGGAGAAAAAATAACAGGAAACTTGGAAATGGCAGAGGTGCTTAATGACTTTTTTGATTCGGTTTTTGTCAAGAATATTGGTAGTGACAGAATGCCTAACATAGTGAGCGGTAGTGGAAAAGGGGTAGGTAGTGGAAAAGGCTTAGAAGTTAAAATTAAAAAAGAACAAGTCAAAAGTCTTGTGGATAAGGGAGAAGCAGTGGATGTGGTATACCTAGACTTCAGTAATGCATTTGATACAGTCTCACATGACATTCTTATCAATAAACTAGGAAAATGTAACCTAGATCGGGCTACTGTAAAGTGGGTGCATAAATGACTGCATAACTGTTTTCAGAAAGTAGTTATTAATGGTTCAAAGTCATGCTGGAAGGGCACAACAAGTGGGGTTCCACAGGGGTCTGTTTTGGGACTGATTCTGTTCAATATCTTCAACAATGATTTAGATATTGGCATAGAGAGTTTGTTTATTAAATTTGTGGATGATACCAAGCTAGGAGGGGTTGCAAGTGCTTTGGAGGATAGGATCATAATTCAAAATGCTCTGGACAAACTGGAGAAATGGTCTGAGGTTAATAGGATGAAGTTTAATAAGGACAAATACAAAATACTCCACTCAGAAAGGAACAATCAGCTTCACACATATAGAATGGGAAGCGACTATCTAGGAAGGAGTACTGCAGAAAGGAATCTAGGGGTCATAATGGACCATAAGTTAAAGATGAGTCAACAGTGTGACACTGTTGCAAAAAAAGCAAACATGATTCTGGGATGCATTAACAGGAGTATTGAGAGCAAGACATTAGATGTCATTCTTCCACTCTGTGCTTGCCTAATTAGGCCTCAGATGGAGTATTGTGTCCAGTTCTGGGCACTGCATTTCAAGAAAGATGAGGAGAAATTGGAGAAGGTCCAGAGAAGAGCAACAAAAATGATTAAAGGTCAAGAAAACATGACCTATGAAGGAAGACTGAAAGAATTGGCCTTGTTTAGTTTAGAAAAGAGAAGACTGAGAGGGGACATGATAGCGGTTTTCAAGTATCTAAAAGGGCGTTACAAGAAGGAGGGAGAAAAATTGTTCTCCTTGGCCTCTGATGATAGGACAAGAAGCAATGGGCTTAAATTCCAGCGAGGGAGGTTTAGGTTGGACATTCGGAAAAACTTCCTAACTGTCTGGGTGGTGAAACACAGGAATAAACTGCCCAAGGAGGTTGTGGAATCTCCATCACTGGAGATATTCAAGAGCAGGTTAGACAGACATCTGTCAGGGATGGTCTGCAAAGTGCTTGCTCCTGTCGTGAGGGCAGGGGACTGGATTCTGACCTCTCAAAGTCCCATCCAGTTCTATTACTCCATGGTTCTACAACACACAAAGGACATAGTGCACTGGTAGCATATTGATGTAAAGCTGCTTCTCTCCCCTAATCAACTTAAACTCAGATTTGAATGCTCTTCTGATATTTACTTTATGATGTATTTAAAGATAATGTGATATATCACCACAAAACTATGATCATTTGCAACAGACACAAAATTGCAGAAAATAATTATTGCCCTACATATCTCTCTATATATTTAAAAAAAAATTTCCTCCGGGACAACAGAGTGGTGTCATCACAGCACTCGGCATCCCCTCCTGCCTCCTCCCTCTCTTAGCTCGAGCCTGACCTCACTGCTTCCCCTTGCCACTTGGAAGGCTATTTTAAACCAACCACCTACTCCCCTTCCTCCACGCCCACCCCACAGGACTTTCAAGTCCAAGAAACACGGCACAGTAGCCAGCAGACCCCACATCGCAGCCGTGACAGCCCAGGGGCATGGTGTGGGAGAGGGTACAGTGCCTGGGACAGCAGCCTGGGGACAGGTGCTAAGAGTGGGATTCCCAGCCAGGCTTATGTGCCAGGAGGAGGCTCTTGGGGGATCCCTCACCGCCAGGTTCTTGGGGAGCTGGAGCGCGGTGCCCAACCGCCCGCAGTCCAGCTGCCCCCACGGAGACTCACCCCCTCTCCAGTGGCTGCCAAAGCACCCCTGAGCCACCACACCAACCTGTCTGCACCTTCCCTTCCATTCCCGGTGGGCAGATGGGCGGCCCCGGGCTCTGCAGGCAGGGCTGGGGTGGTGAGCAGTGCAGGCTGGACTGCACAGGAGAGAGTTTGGGACAGTGGCCCCCCACGCTGCTGCATTCACTACCTCATCAGGCTGCAATGCCACAGAGCGCCATGTGCATTTGGCACTACCTGCGCCTTACTGTGGGGCAGGCAGGCACCCTTTTGCCTCCCCAGCCACTGGGATCAGAGCCAGGCCTGGCGCATACCACAGCTGGCAGGGCGGAATGGGTTAGGGTTGGGTGGGGAAGAGAAAGGGCCTACGATTGTTGCGGGAGGGGAAGGGAGAAGAGACCTGTGCTGGCGGGTGGGGAGGGAGAAGGGACCCAGGCTGGTGCGGCTGCAGCCCAGCCATCCCCTATGACTGGGTGGGTGAAAGCCGGGCTTGCCTACCCCCCCACAAGGGGGGGTTGGCAAACACAGCAAGCAGGGGGCACAGCCCCCTAGTCCATTATAAGTAAATAGACAACTAAACTGATACCAACTAACAGTTGTTGTACAAAGGTGGCAGAAATCATTCCCAATAGCTACCAATGGCTTTTCAGAGGTGCCAAGCCTGACTCTTCCATACTTTGATGGGAATTGTAGGTGCTCAGCACCTTGGAAAATCAGACCATTAATGCTTGATTCCGATAATATTCATTTTGGTGTAAATCGTGAATTATTACATAAATGCTTCTGGAAGATACAGTTGTTCTGCCTCATATAATATTCACCTGCTCAAACTTGTTCAATGTCTTTGATCAGAAATTTTAATTTATAGTCAGCATCACTTTCTTTGTTTCTCAGTGCTGATTTCAATGGTATTTTTGTATTTCTTTGAAGAGAATAAACTAGAGTAATTATTTTTTGTGACATGAAGCTTGAAATATTTTTGTTTCTTAAATCTAACAACATCTGAAAGCAATTTCTCTTTCAACTATCATAGCCCTAGTTAGTCATACAATCGGCATGTAATAGGAAGTTTAGAAGGGGTTATTTTTTATGTTCTTTGAGCTATATTGTAACTAGTTTCTTCAAGTGTGATTTGAGCACTCTGGAGACAAAATGTCCCATCTCTGTTGTGTTTTGTGTCAGATTTATCAGGCTGGCTTTTGTTGGATTGATCCACTTTCATAGATAATATCTGACCCACAGACCTTTGAGATCCATATGGCAAAACCAATGACATTTCATTTATTAGCCTCAATCTTACTCAACTGTTTTTTCAATTATAGTTGGAAAAAAACAGAAAATTACGGGACCAGAGAGGTGAGAAGCAGATTCCCCGGCAGACACTCTTATTTATTTTATGCAGGGTAATTTGCCCTTTCCTCTTTCCCATATACTCTCCCTTCTCACAGCTATACCAGCTAGGAAAGTAATTATAGACAACACCAAAGAGCCTATAAATGCTTCCAATGTCCATTCCTGTTATAAATGAGCCTCTAGAAAGTCAGAAGCTTTGCAGTATTTTTTTAACCCTGGACCTAGATGTCAGGCCTAAAGACTTGATTCACAGAAATGCCGAATCCTTCCACTGCTCCACCAAAATGTACTCAGGTGACTGTGTAGGAGTTTGCTTCTGAATCTTTGTGGAATGAATCTGCATTACATATAGTTGTAGTGCTTGCTATGAGTGAAAGCACACTCCCTGATTTCAGAAAATTGCCCCTAAAAATCACGTAGAAATAGACTGTGATAGACTTATGACAACAGGATGTTTCTGTTTTCCCCCTGTAATTTGAATTGCTACCTTCAAATTTTATTCCTAATGAGATTAGAAATCAAGAAACAGGGAGAGGGTTTAAGTTAACAAGACATCATGGATCTGCACATTGCATAAGAGTCTGGAAATCAAGCAGAGATAAAGTTATCTCATCACAGGAGCCTATACCCTATTGTGAAATGTTGGGAATAATACACGTTGTCCCCTTAACTTTCTCAAGCAATTAGTAAAAATGAACACACCTTCTGTCCAATTAACTGAGGCCAGTTTGATGCATGCTGAACCAAAGGCCAAATACAAAATTGGGTCCTTTTAATTAAATCAACTAGGAGAGATTGTTAGAAGCTCACTCAGGGTGCATCTACACAGCAGGGCTTAACTCGAAATAAACTACACAAATTGAGCTATATCAATTGTGTAGCTTATTTAGAAATAGCTTATTTCAAAATTGGGAACATCTACACAGCATATATTTTGAAATAGAGCACTCTTCCTCCGACTTCCCTTACTCCTCGTACGATGAGGGTTACAGGAGTCTGAGTAAGAAGTCCTCCAGCTTGACAGTATTTCAACATTATTTCGAAATTACTGCCTGTTGTGTACATGCGGACTAAGTTATTTTGAAATAACGCTAGTTATTTTGAAATAATGTTGCTATGTAGATGTACCCTGATGAGTCAGATGCGGGGAAAATACTCTCCTAAGCTCGGCCCACAAACCAAGCTCTGTCCAGCTGTAATGTCAAAATGAGACACAGTTTACATGGACAAATGTAGATTACATAATCATATAAGTTGCTCTAGACTTGACTATCTCTGCAGGACATAAGTATACTTATAGGTTGGTTAGCTCCCCTGTTGGGGCTTAGATGCCCTGCTGTTTGCTCCTTGAACCTGTCTGTCTTAATAGATAGAGAGAGGAAACTAAGGGTATGTCTACACTTCATTCCTCTCCCGAGAGAGGAATTCAAATGCAGACACCCGAAATTGCAAATGAAGTGCAGATTTGAATTTCCCACGCTTCATTTGCATAATTGCGTTATGGCGCTATTTTGAAATAGCACTATTTTGAGAAAAAAATGGGGTTATTTCAAAATAAAACCCTTACAGTAAGGGTTGTTTAGAGGGAAGGGTTTTGTCTCGAAATAACCCGTTTTTTTCTCGAAATAGCGCTACTTTGGAATAGCACCATAACGCGATTATGCAAATGAAGTGTGGGAAATTCAAATCCGCGCTTCATTTGCAATTTCGGGTGTCTGCATTTGCATTCCTCTCTCGGGAGAGGAATGAAGTGTAGACATACCCTAAGTGTTTTTTGTGATGGACTGTGATGGTTGTCAAGACCTACCTTGACATTGTAGCCACTATTTATGAAGGACAAGTACCAGATTAGTCTGTATGTGCAAAAACAACAAGGAGTCCCGTGGCACCTTAAAGGCTAACAAATATATTTGGGCAGCATCAGCATCTCTCCTGAACAGTTGCACAAGTGTGCAGCTTATAGGGAACCCCCCAGCAGAAGAATAGCCATGGTCTTGGAATGACTGCTGGCAAGCGAAACCAGAGACTGGGGAGAGCTGGGACCTGGTGACCTAACTGCTAGGCAGCACCACTGGCAAGCTCAAACCTCTCCCAGTCACATACGATTTCTTCTTGTGTCTGTCATGCCATGCCAGTACCTAGCTTTGTAGTAATGTGGTTCCTGGAGAAACCGTTTATTTTCATGTATCCTAAATTGTGGTTGGGCCTTGTTATAACTATAATACCTTTTGACTCTCTTGTGTTCCAAGGAAGTTCTTTGTTCATATATTTCTTTTGGGCATGTTTACTCTAGTGTATTGGACTGCTGCTGAATCTGTTAGTGCTCAGCAGGCAGTGAAAACGGGAGGATGGTTGAAACACATCCCCCTTTTTAAAAATGAAGTCAAACTGGAGTCTGCCTCAGTGTGGTACAAATATATCGGTCTGCTGGGGATGAGTCCTGGGCAGGCAAGATAGAGGCAGGACAAAGTATGCACCAAGTGATTTTTGAAACTGGACACTCCAACTTGCCCTTATGGGTGGTGGAAACAGAACAATGTGTCTGGAGTTGGAGATCTGGATCTGAACATCCTCTAGGCCAATGGTGGGCAACTTGCAGCCCAGGACTGAATGCAGTCCATAAAGTTCTATGTGTAGCCCATGAGACATTTTGTTTACCCTTGTCCATGTGAACGGTTGCCAGATTCCACCGGTTTTCATTTGCGTCAGTTTTTTTCCTGGTGGTATTACTAAAGTCACATGCACGTAAAGCAAGGTGTATGCTGATTGAACACAACATTGACTATGAGAGCCGTGCACTGCTTCTGCATCCAATCAAAGCGCTGCTATGGTTCAGACACCACACTGGAAGTTCTAGGTGCACAAGTGCAGTTAGCAAAGCTACTCTATCTTGGGAGAACATCTTGGTTATGACAATCTTGCAACCCATTAAGATAAAGAAGGACCACACATGCAGCCCACTCACTAGCCTAGGTTGCCTGTCGCTGCTCTAGGCATTGGGATATTCAGATGTGGAATCCACATTTGGGGTTGTCTTCTGTTAAGATTGAGAACTCAGTGGATATGGCTTAATTAGGATTAATTAGGATGAGAAGCCTATGGCAAGAACACTTGTTTCACTGCCTCCCCCTTATTAGATGTGGACAACATCACAATAAAATGATATGGCCTACCTTACTTAGCCAGTCATTAACATGTGACTTCATGTTCTGGTCCTTGGGGCCAGGTCAGATGAAACTACAGACTGGCATTTTCCTCACACTACCACTCACTGGTCCACTCCATCCTGCAAAGCATAGGCAGCATGTTTTTATAGCATATGAACATTAGTCTGTACAAAATGGTGGGCATGTCATGTTTGCAATGGCAGGGTCATGATTCACCCCAAGGATCCTTTCTCCTACTGATATGCCCCAAGGATCCTGTTGTAAGAGTTGATGGCATTGTAACTGCATGTCTGCTGCAACTGAACAAGACAGTGGGAGTGGCTGGACTATCACATTTTGCTCTTTTTTTTTGTTTTTGTCTAGATAACTCTCTTTTCAAATCAAGGAAACAACCGAGAGGAGAAATAGACTCATCTGGTGGCAGAGAGATGTTTGATGCAGCTCATGAGAGCCACAGTGACATCTCTGCAATTGCAGATCCTGGCACTATCTTTGATACCTATAGATCACGGGGCCACTCCAGGCCTAGTGTAACTTGGAGCTAGCTCAGGATTCCTTTCTGTTCCTTAGTTGCTTGGTTTGTTTCCTCCTAAATTCAGTATACATGATGGAGTACACATGACAAAACCACACTTAATAGTAAACAAGTGTGCACTTGTGTGTAGAAAAATGACTTCCTCTGCTCAGTTTTTCATTGTCCAGATTCCTGGGAGGTGTAGACAACCTGCAGTTAAAGCAAACTGAGCTCACATCTTTTGGGTGTCAATTTTAATATGCATGTCATGTTTGAAAAGTGTCAGCAGAAAGAGACTGAATAATACTTGTTGCGTATTCATCTGAAGTACATAATTGCTCCAGCTGACATGTCTGAATGCACTTTCATTATCCTGTCAAGAGGACACTTTGTGCTTACCAATGAACAGTGTTTGGGAATAGAAAGTGCTTACTTAATAAAATTTATAACAGATTTTTAGAAAAAAACTGTAATTATAAAGTGTTCGTGTTGGATGAGAACATTGTTTGTGAAGTGTTAACTTTAATATAAAAATGGAATTGTGACTTAAGAGGAAGTCTGTATGGTATTTAGGGCTCATTATAGTGCCCTGAGGCAATATTACTCTTTTGGTGTGCACATCCATCAATGCTCAATGGCTTTGTGAAGACAGTGCATGAGTTAGCCTGGAAGCGAATGTCAAATCTAAAGGGGAACTATAGCTTTGATCCAAGCAAAAAAGATAGGAAAGATCCACCTTCTCCTGTTTTTAAAATGTTTAGACCATTGACTTTTTGAATGAATGATGACTCTGATCACTAACATCCTTGCAACACCCCTTTTTACAGTTATTCTCCACCTTGTTTTCCCTAAGGCCAGCACTTTGAAGCTCAGATCTGTAAACACTTAAATACCAACTGTGGTTCTGAGTAATCACAGATACCACTGACTTCCAAAGAAGTGCTCAGCACACTTCTAAATCAGACTGCATGTGGATATAGTCACCTACCTTTAGGCATCCAAGTGGCCAAAGCCAAAGAAATTGGTGTCGTAATACTGGCATTGGCTCCCAGCCTTGTGCTCAGACCATTAATTTACACAACTCTCTTTTAGGTTAAGCTTCTGAATCAGAGGCAGAATTCTTTTTTAAGCAAGGACCATTCATGAATGTCCTGACTTTCCTTAGAAGCATTTGACTGGGTCTTAGATTAGTAATTGTTCAATTCTCTCTCCACTGCAGAAATAGGTTATGGAGGGGAGGAAATGCAGCCCCAACTGGATGAAGGAAAGAGTGTCAGTGTCCAGGAGTTTTGGTCTCAGCTGGGAAGTCCTACAGACACAGCCATCTGTGGGTTTGGAAGGGAGTCTAGCCAGGACTGCTGAAAGAGCTGTTATGAAATCCTGCAAGTGAAACCAAGCTACCATCCCATGGTGGGAGCCCTGAGGGAGCACAGATGGTGGTGCTATTTCCCACTGTGATGTATTTCCTGAGGTGCAGAGTGCAAGCATGGTGAATATAGCTCCCTAGTGAGAGCGAATCTGGCACATACTTATCCACAGTGGTTAACTATAGTTTCTTAAGCCTGCAAAGTGGGCTTGCTTCAGGATGACAATCACTATTATAAATGAAGAGACTATGTTTAAGGTAATTCTCACCAAATAAAAGCTGTTCTTGGTTCCATGTTTTCCTTTGTTCTTCTAAGAGAGTTTTAGAAACTTCAGCCACACTGCTGTGCTTAAATTAATAGCCACTGTGTAAGCCCGCTTTGCTGCTGGGACAAAAGAAACAATGAGTCCCATCCCACCAGAGTTTCGCTAGAAATATACAGAAAGAGATTTGAGAGAATGCCAACAGAAATGCCTGTAATTTTGTTTGAACTTGAGCAGTATTTTAGTCCTACTGTGTACCCCTCAATAGATAAAGGTGGGTTATTTGCTTAAAAAAAGAGAGGAAAGGATAGGAGAAAATAGCCACTTTTGAGAATCTTTCCCCTTCTTTCTGATAGGAATTGTTCAAAGCATGTTTCTCTGCTTCATACCTCCCTGTAAACTGTCTTCTGTTAGTCTCTGAACTGTCAGAGAAGTGGATAATTTTAGAGCTGCAGTACTCCCTCACCATTTTTTTTTCTCCTGCAGCCCTATGTATGCAGGGTGGCATTAGGCATATGAGTACTTCCACAGACCTCAGTGGGTGTTCTCACATAAGTGCCATGTGCTGTAATGGTTACAGACCTTTCTAACCTCCTGAAGGCCTCAGACCTATAGAGAACTTAGGGGACATCTGCACTGCAATCAAAGATCTGCAATATAGCCATGGCTGGCCCAGCTGACTTGTGAGTGAACAGAGGGGCCAACAGCATCTGCAGGCCTTCGGGGAAGCTCTGAAGCAGAATTCATTTTTAAGCAGGGACCATTCATGAATGTCCTGACTTTCCTTAGTAGCATTTGATTGGGTCTTAGATTAGTAATTGTTCAATTCCCTCTACACTGCAGAAACAGTTTATGGAGGGGAGGAAATGCAGCCCCAACTGGATGAAGCAAAGAGTGTCAGTGTCAGTATCCAAACTCTCCTAGTGGTATGCTTGCAGCCAGGAAACTAGAGTGTGAACCTAAATGGCAGTGAGGATCCTCATCTTCCCACTCTGCACTCACCTTCCTGGAGAATGTCTACATGGCAATAAAACACCTGTGGCACCAGGTCCCATAGCTTGGATCAATTGAGTCGCTCAGGCTACAGTACTATAAAACTACAGTGTAGATATCTGAGCTTAGGGCATGGAGCCGAGGTCTTGAGACCCTTCCCCTAGCAGGGTCTCACCTGTTCAAGGGCACCATTTCGGGCACATGGGGGGGCAGCAGCAGTGCGCTCAGGGACACGGCTAGCTTTTCATTCCATTCCTTGGATGCTAAGGGAGTAAGGGGAATGTGCTTGCATCCCGTGCATTCCTCTCAAAACTAGCTGGTGAGCTCCCTTTGTATTTTTGATCCTTTGTGTCTTGTTTCTTTCTGATATGCTGTTCCGTCTCCCTCTCCCCAGTGCAGAAGATGAGATTTTGGTGGACAATGGCAAATGATATTAAAATTCAGTTAAAAATGAGTACAGTTTTACCTTGCCATTTAATTATCCCTGCTGCTAAAAAAGATGCAAATGCTTTGCAATTTTATGTTTTTTTTCTTGCTAATGCCAGGCATTAATTAATAGAAAACATATCAATTCCTACGGGAATTGACAGCCTCGCCAGGCCCCTGGGCAAGGGGGGAGGGAGGGTCTCTGCGCTCCTGGAAGGGGCAAGGCTGAGGTACCCACCCTCCGCTCCCATCAGCAGACCTCCTAAGGAAAGCGGAGTATTACTGTTAACAATAACACAGTCACTGCTAAAATAATACATTAAAGGTCTAACATACTGTTTGAACTAAGACACTATAAAGCTAAATGTACCACTCCATTCTAACTCCCTTTGTGTGCATTCAGAACATGTTATGAAGATCTTATATATTATTGGTGCTGTAATATTCAGTGACAATGAAAGGAACTAATGACAGCTCTGAACATCCTTTGGTATTTTGGGATTAAATGAGATAAAACTACTATAATGGTGAGTTTTGTATTTGTCAGCTGTCTCATGTCAGTATAAATGAAAATAAAATAGACCTCACAACAAGTAGCCATTAAAATATTAACACCAGATGTGATATTGTAATGCCATGGAGTAGATGAAAGGATTTATTGACATCATAATGGTACCTACAGAGTTTCAGGACAAAAAGGCCTACTCTAAGCTCATAGGCCATATCTATTGACATTTTAATGGATTCTATGTATAAACATTTAGGGGGAAGAAAGATCTTCCATACATACAACAACTGTGCTTTCATTTGTCACAATAATAGCTCATTGGGATTAGTTGTGATGTCAGTGCCAAGGCTAGAGGTTCTTTCACCTCACAAATAAGAGGAAAAAAATCCACTGGCATTATGTACTGACTCAGTGGACATGACATGCTTTATTATTCATGATGCAATGTCTCTGGAAGTGAAGCACTTCCAATGACCTTTAGATAGGTCCACAGGACATTAACATACGATTCCAAGTCAATGGAAGTATTACAGGTTTATCACACTGTATATGTTACCTTAGCAGTGATATTCTGAGGGAATATTCTGAGAAAATGCTTAAGAATCAGCATAGCAATTTCAAAATGAAATACACTGCCTCTGTATTTTTAAATAAAATTCAGAGGGAGACACCAGTCTGCATATCATGGGCTTTGTCTCCATTGCATTTTATTTTAAAGGTCTTTGTTTGTTTACTTTGTTTTTAATTAGAACAAGTACACATCCTGTTTCTCTTTAAATCAAAGGCAATATTTCCATTGACTTCAGTGGATTAGGATGTCATAGTATGTGGAAAATTCCTGCAGTGGAAAGAGGAGGAATAGTTCGCCCAACAGCTCTGTAGGAGGCCTTTGTTTTATTATGTTTTCTCCGCTTGCTGCAATATGTGGAATAAATTTATTGCACTTCTATTCATTTGATCCATTAATGTTGAACCACATTTCTAAGTTTCCCCCTATAAAATAACTAAGTAGAATGAGATACTATTACATTTAAATTAGTTTGGAGGTGGGAAGTTCACAATCTCACTGCAGGGTAGCTACTACACAATGCATTGTGATTTTATTTGCAGCTATAATGTACATTCATAGATTGTTTTTGAGGCCAGAAAGTATCATTATGATAATCTCTTTGACCTCCCTAACACAATAGGCTTTACCCAGAGGTTGCAGCATTGAGTCCAATAACTTGTGTTAGAACTAGAGCATATCATTTAGAAAAACATCCACTCTTGATTTAAAGACACTTGGTAATTTATTCCAATAGCTAGCTATTCTTACCATCTTATTTTTTTATTTGAATGCTGCTGACTTCAGCTTCTAGATATTGGGCCTTGTATCTTTTGTCAATAACCTTGGAGACTGTTGTCACAGGCCTAATAAATTGGTGTCTCTGTTGTGATCACTTTATAACTTTAAGTCCTGCCTTCTGGAAATGTGCATGTGGGTATCTGCGGATCATTTTTGTAGATTTGGATATCAATTTTGTATTCATGAAGAGTTGTAGTTTTATGAAGTACCCATAATAGTTCCTTGTATATGAATTGCCATTGTTTCAGTCTCTCAGTAGAACAAGAAAAACAGACATATTTCCATACCTAAAGAGACCGGTATATTACATATATTTTTAATCAACAACCATAAAAGTGAATTAATATACAAAACATTGTAGATATTCTTCTGGTACCGATCAGAAGATCCTAAGGCTGCTTTTATCCTACTATATATTTTAGAAATGTGCATCTATCTACTTTTTCAAGAACTCCTCCTAAACAGTAAGAGCTAGGACAACCAAATTTGGCATGTAAGTTTCCTTTTATCATAAGTTAAAAGCAAGGTAAGGGGTTGATTGTGCCATACAAAAAAAAAGAAGGCAGGTGAAAGGGGCTGTCTGAGAGTATGCCCCCATCCCAAGCCTCCCACCCTCCAGGTCCCTTTTAGGGAAGATGGGGGAGCTGAAGCCCATCCCCCTCCCTGGTTGATATGGGAACACTGCTGACTGTTCCCCTTTGTCAGGGAGTAAGGGGAAAATGCACAGTTTGCTGTATTCCTCTCTTTGGATGGGGAACACAAGGGGCAGACAAACCTGGACCTATCGCAGCCTGGGGATATGCACCCCTCCCCTGGTTGTGTTCACTGAAGCTGCAGCAACCATGGAGAGGTGCTTCTTACCTGGTCTTAAGCTGTTGCAGTGAGAGAGGGCTGGGCTAGTCCTCTCTCCTTGGGGCAGCCTGCAGACTGACCCCCTCATCCTCAGCCCCTCCCTAGAGCAGCGATTCAAATGAAGCATGGACATTTTCATGTTATTTTTAAAAAAATTAAGGATCCAAGCTATGTTGGATAAATTTTCTATAATATAAATAGTCATAATGGAGAAAGAATGGCTGCAACATTAGCTATTAACTTAATGATTGTGTGTGTAACTGTCTCATTATTAGCCTCTACTGTGCATTATGAATTTATGAAAAGAGTGAAAGTAATAAATACTTTTTTTCTTCTTGCTAATGAGGGAAGATTGCACTTCCACAGTTTAGTTGGTTATCTAGACACCAAGCACTATGGAAAATGAAAAAAGACTGATATAATTCTTGGTTGGTCCAAACAAAAATATACCCCCCACAACAAAAACAAAACATAGTGGTGCAGAAGGAACTGGTACAGTCCCAGAGGAGACTAAAAAATACCAAATTTGTTTTCCCTGAATGAACACATACAACTAAATCATAGCCACTATGTTGCCTTACTAAGTTGATGGATTTTATCATGAACTCATCAGAGGTTAGTGAAAGCGTTTTTATTCTTTACTCTTTTGAAATGTTAATTCAGATTTTTTTTTGAAAATTCTTTCATAATGAAGACAAATGAAGTGTCAGTGTGGACTTTATTTCTGCACCAGCAAACATCTCCCCAGGTGTTTGAACCACGAATCCAGTACATCCCTGTTATTAATTCCACCAGCAGAACAACAGTATGTCAATTAAATCTAAAAAGATAGAAAGATAAGAAAAAGTTAAAGTGCAGCAAGTGTACAAACAACATGACTCTCTCTAGAACAATATTAGTACTTCAGACAGTAGCCAGAGGGGTGGTGTGTGCTTACCTTTATTCTGTCACACAGTTCTAACAAATTCTGGAGAGAACTGAGAACTTATTCTTTCATATTTTCACATGAGAGCTAGGGACATTACTTGCCAGAGTAATTTGTGGACCAGTCATTTACAGAGTTCATGTACAGGGAAGACTCCTAACTTTCCAAAATTACCTTAAGAGCTCCAGCAAAAGGGGATATTTTCATCTATGTTTTTGGGATTATTCAAGAATTGTAATTTTACTGCGTATATCCATAAAATGTTCCCAACCCCTGAATTCCCACACTCTTAACACAGTCCCAGTTTTTCATGAACATATATGTAGAACTTTAGCTGTGTCATTCTGAACAGAAGCAGGGGGAGCTACAAGGTGGGTATAAGGAAGATCTGCATTTAGAAGTTTATTTGCTAAGCCAGGACAAGATTTATGGCATGTACAACTAATTCTGCAGTAAGGATAAAGACGATACTGTGAATTGATTTGGTCTCAGCTTGGATATTTGGAGGGGGAGGAGAACCAGGAATCAAAGATGACTTGTTAGCACATAGGCCTAGGTAACTAGGACAGAGGTATTAACTATGGTGCAGGCTGGCTGTAATAAGAAGGATTAAGAGAAAACTAAACCATCAGTGTTAGCTCTGTTGAATTTATGCTATCCAGGTTGTTCTGTCAGACAATGAGTGAGAGAAAGAAGATTGAATAAATGTGTGGAAAGAGCTTATTAATGTAGAATAGACGTTAAAGCTAAAACACTTTCTATTCACTACTGTACAGATTAACTCTGTGCTAAACTACCTCTCTACATCTGACAGATATGATTGTAGGGTATATTATTCACTCATAATAATCCTACTATCTTGGTCACTGAAGATAAACTGGTCTTTTTGGTCAACTATCTGACATGAATTGACAGCACCAGAGGGAAAGAGAAATGTCTTTTCATAGGTTTTTAAAGGTCACGTATTTAAAGGCTTTCACGGTGGAATGTGATTGTGTAGATTGTTTTCAGAATCCCTGACCATAATTATTGATGGCAGCAGAATTAGTCTCTTGAGGGTTGCCATTTCATGTAGGGAACTAAAATTACAGGCTGAAGATTAAAGTGAAAGAAGTGATGTTAAGGTTTTTCATTGTATTGCCCGATTCTGTCATTATTCAGTGTGGTACTTATTGCTGAGAGACATCTCTGAATACTGAGAGATGAGGGAAGTTGTAAAGGGATTTTGAAAATACCCGGAGCTGTGAATGTTTCTTACTCATGAACGTGAAGTCACGAGTAGAAGAGGCTGACAATGTCTGATAGAGACATCCTCTTCTGTGTCTGGCATTAAGGTGGCACTGCAAATTCATATCTCTGGGATTTATAAAGTATTTGCATAAAGCCACTAAGTGCAAGTGGAAAGTTGCTTCAGCAGTAACCTAATTAAGAGAAACGCAAGAGAGAAAAATGAAAGTTAAGGAAGAAAACATATGAAGAAATGTAAGAGGTGCATGTCGGTTCTTCCTTGTGAGCACAAACGTTTTATCATGGTATATTTTGTGGGAAATCATGAATTATAATGGTATAAGCTAAAAGTTAATGGAAATAGAAGAATTAAGAAGTTTATTATAAAGCAAGCCTTCTAAAGTTATTTTAAGTTTAAATGGACATGGCATGTACTCTTAATTGCCAAGTCTCTATTCCATGCCCCTTCTTTTATTCCTGCATGTAATATATTCTTTAATACATTAGTTCTTTAAAAAGTCCTAGTCATTAAAAGATAAATTTTAGTGTAAATCATGGGTAAACAATTTACCTTCTTTCTCTCTCTCTCTCCTCCTGAAAATCTATAGATGCAAATGTGATTTAAAATTATCCATCATAATTAACATATTAAATATCAAAATACTGGATTTTCAAAGGATTCAGGGTTTACTAATCTCCTACCAGATTGGGCTGCCAACTGTTATGTGCAAGCCTTACTAGAATGTTCATTATATTGTCTTCACTATTTCTTAGTGGCTTTGGGATAGTTGAGCTTTTGAACTATCTCTTTTATAATATTACTTCTCCTCTTCTGTAGAACATAGACTCTAGAATACATTCATACCTTTAGAAACATCAGTTTATTATTTTTCTTTGTTTGTGCAGACATTCTGGTGGTCCACAAGTAAGGTTCCTAGGCACTGCTACACTGCAGATATCTGCCATGCTGCTCATGCTACAGCTAATGCTTATGAGATGTGTGTCTGTTTAGAAGATCCTATTCAGAGTGCTATCACTAATCAGTCTCTACAGGTTCTTGCCCACGTTCATGTAATGTGTGATCAGTGTGAGTTTTGTGCTTCACTGATATGCCCATCTTTCCTGCAGAGAAAGCATGCTTTATTTAATAGAAATCTAAAGAGTCCAGCCAAAGTTAAGCATCACTGAGAGGATATTTTCCCATGTAGGCCATGGGTGGTGGGTAGTGTTCCCTCTAACTTTTTCTATCCTTGGTTGGGTTGAATTTTCTTTTGGGCGGGTTGAAATGTCTTATGTGCAATGCCAATATTGAGGCAGTGTGTGAATGTATACCACCAATGCATACATTATACACACACACACACACACACACAGAGGCTTATATACATATATTTTAAGCAGTCCGTATGTGTGGAATAAATATATTAAAACAAGACACCTCTGTCTAGTTGCTGTGAAGTACCATTAATGATTACAAAGGTGCTGTACAAAGATAGGGAATTAGTCTTCTTCCACTCGAGAAAGAGTAGAAGCCCCAAAACAAATTAACACATGGTTTCAGGGTCTGTAGACAGATGCATGTTTCAAAGAGCTTACAAGGCTTCATTCTACAAAACTAGCATCACACCTACCACTTGCTTCTTCTGACTCGTGAGAACCAGAACTCTACCACATAGCAAAGATCTGGCCTTAATGCAATACAATTTGCCATGTATTAATTAGTAACACAAGATTTTAAAAAATCATTAAGCTCAGAGGGTTTTTTTAGATTTCCGCAACACTCCAAAAAATTCTGTTAAAAGAATCTTTTTCTTATCTTAAGCCATTAACACCTATGTAAACTTTGTTTGAAATGCAATCATGCAAATGTCCTCCTAGAATGTGCGCGCACGCATGTGCACACACACATATGTGCGCGCACACACACACACCATGCAGTCTGCTTTCCCCCTCTCCCTCCAACCCAGTCTATCATAAGTCAGGACACCCCCAGACAAACTGCCCCCTGCCTCCACCTTACTGCACAGATACCAGCACCCACCCACCCTCTCTTTCTCCCACCTACCCCATGTAGTCAACCCCTTACCGCCCCATTCCCAGGCCTGGAGGGTTGAAGAGACTGAGGGGTTTCTGCCTCTCTCTTTCTCTCTCCTCAGGCAGATGGGACTCCCCAAACTCCCCTCCCCTCTCTTTCCCCCAAGCCAATTAATTAATTACTCTTTCCCTCCCTCCCCCCAGCCCTATATTGCCTCCTTATCCTGACTGCTTATCTTGTCTGTTTTTCTGCTATGGGAGCTCTTTAGTTCAGCATGTGGTAGTGTTTAGCTGCATGGGGAGGGCAGGCACATGGCCCCAGCTCAGAGCATGGGGCAGGAGGAGGGTGCACAGCCTAGCCTCCCCAGCCCTGGAGCATGGGGAGAGCAGACACTCGGGAGCAGCGGCTTTCCATCCCCAGTAGGCCTATGGTAGGCATTCTGGGGGCGGATTTTGGGTGGGGCCAAGCTGGCAGTTTGGGAAGGCTGTGACTTCCCCTGCCTAGCATACCAACTGCCCACAGCCCTTTCCTGAGCAACTATTTTTCTTCCATCTTTATTTCTTGCATAGGCAGAGCAGAAGGTAACAGTACGTTCTGAAACTGAGTACCACAGGCAATTGAACAATACCAAATCTCAGCCTTTTCCTCACATTATGTTAATTCCAGTGTGCAAAAGGCACAAACCTGTTAATGTTTGACTCGCAGTGTTATCTCTTCCCAACACCAAGAAGATATTGTCCCATGGGGCATGCATTTGTTTTAAAAGCTTTTGAGAAAACTAACTGCACAAGGATGCTTATCTGTACTAAGGCTTTTGTGTATGAGAAGCTGATTTGTTCTAAGAGAATGAATGAGCAATTATGTTCTCAAAAGAGGATTTAGAGGGAGATACAAGATTAGGAAAGATTGGAAGTAACACATTGGTGGTGAAATATATTGAATTATATAGGCTTACTCCCAGAGAGTATTACTGCATAATGATTTTGACCATTACAATGAAATAGTGTATTAAGGGAATAAATGATTGTCAATAAGGTATTTAAAATCTCAGTTTCTGAACCCAGAATGCTTAGATGTTACCTTTTAACATCAAATTGCCTTATCAGAAAGTAATTGGTTAGGACAAGAACTCTGTCCTTTCAGTATTTTGTATCCGCCTCAGGGTGAAGGTAGGGTTATTCCTCGACCTAATACACATTTGTTCACATTGCAAAACTAATCTCCTAGGGTTTTTTTTAACAAAACTGGCAATCTCAGGGGAAACCAACCAATGCAAGTCAAATGATCTCTCACCCCTAAAAGAGACAAAGAATATTTTTAGATGAATACCTCAGTGCAATATACCCTGTACATAATTGAGTTGTTGCATAGTTGGACTCAGGATAAAGGATATAACTTTAGAAATAGGAATAAAGTTAAAGGTTTTTTCAGATGAATGCTATATCTGTAATTTTATAGCACAATATATTTTTACTGACACATAATACATTGGTTGTCTATAAACTCAGTTATAGACTGAAGAGTGCATGAATATATATTGTCTGCTGACTACCTGTTTTGTTTTTTCAATAGTGCCCATCACCATTGCACTTACAGTTACAATTATTGAATCTTGCTGCAGAAAAGAAAGCAATAACCTTTCACTTGCAAATCAGTGTAGGTGTAGAGTACGCCTGTTAGTAGAGAAAGGGATCAAAGTGCCATTGTATTCCATGAACAATGAATAGACTTTCTGATGCTGTCTTCAGTAGATTTGAGTTTAAGGGCCATTTCTTGGTTTATATAATAGTAAAGGATTTAATTCTTTCCCCAGTACTGCAATTAATCCAGACTTTCCTATAAATCTTCTCCAGAGACACACGGATTTAAGGAAAAGAATCTTTGTGAAGTACTGTCAGTTGTTCTTTTAGATAACATTCAGTAATTTAATTTTAAAGAGTTTTATGTTGGATAACAAGTCCAAACTCTGGGAGCTTTCTCTTTATCACTGCCTAATAATGATTTATCTCTTTGGAGGGGGACAAATAGTAGTTTGAATTGCTTCCTCAGTTCTAGAACTGATTGAATATTATTTATTTAGTCCTACACAGTTTTTCAAATCAAATATTAGATGAGTAATCATTTCCATTATTACCCCAGTTCCACTGTTGATAATGATAGAAACTTCATAAATTTGCCAAAAAAAAAAAAAAAGTAGAAATAGTGGCATAGAAAAGGTGGATGAAGGAATTGACCACCAGGAGAGAACTATGGGTATGTCTACACTACATGGCTCCGTCGACATAGCCATGTAGATGAGGGTTGTAGACATAGCAAAATGAAGTGGCAATTTAAATAATCGCCACTTCATTTACATCAAAATGGCTGCTGTGCTGTGCCGATCAGCTGTTTGTCGGCACAGCGTGGGAATCTGGACGCTCGACGGTCGACAGCAAAAGCCTCTGTCAACCGCCCCAGTAAACCTCATCCCACGAGGCATAACGGGGCGGTTGACAAAGGCTTTTGATGTTGACCGCTGAGTGTCCAGACTCCCGCACTGTGCTGACAAACAGCTGATCGGCACAGCACAGCAGCCATTTTGATGTAAATGAAGCGGCGATTATTTAAATTGCCGCTTTATTTTGCTATGTCTACAACCCTCATCTACATGGCTCCGTCGACGGAGCCATGTAGTGTGGACGTACCCTATGAGAGAAACTCATAAAAGAGAGAAGATCAGCAGGTAGTGCATGACTTCTTCACCAAGTTGTATGATTCAAGATAATGGTTATCAGGTATCATTAATTCAGAAGATCGTATTGTATTTTTACCACTTAACCAATCTCAGAAGGGGTAGCTGTGTTACTCTGTAACTAAAAGAACTTAAACAACAATGGTTCTGTAGCAGCATAGCCCTGGTCTAAACTAAGGAGTTATTTCAAAACAACTCCCCTTATTTCAAAAGAACAAGTGGAGCATTCAATACCAAGCCCATTGTCTTGAAATAAGGGACTGGTTAATTCAAAATAATAATTCCCACCTTCCACAAGGAATAACCCTTATTTCAAAATAGTTATTTTGAAATAGCGGTAGTGTGGACACTCCACTGCTGCTATTTCAAAATAAGTACTCCCCAGAGTCATTCAAAGTAACTACTCCCCATGCTCCCTGGGGCTCTAATTCAAGGTAGTGAATGCACATTAAGGCTATGTCTACACTACCAGGTTATTTCAAAATAAAATATTTTGAAATAATAACTCCTGAAATAACTATTTTGAAATAAGCTTATTCCTCTTCACAAGCAGGAGTTATTATTTCAAAATAACTGGCTTGGTAGTGTGGACACTCACCTTATTATTTTGAAATAACTCCTCAGTGTAGAATGCCCTAAGGAAGCCTGTCTCGGACAAATTTTGAGGCTTCTCTGTAGTGTGGACATACTAATTCAAAATAGTTATTTCCGGAGTTGTTATTTCAAAATAACTTATTTCAAAATAATTTCCTAGTGTAGACATGCCCTGATAGACTAACCAAAATACATAAATAGTATCATGAGTTTTTGTGGACACAACCCACTTCTTCAGATGACAAATATGGAGCAAGAGACACAGAGGTTGAATTATAAAGCAGAAAAGGAGCTTAGGGGGGAGGAGAAAGTATCAATTAAAGTGTCCATGCTAAATGAGGCTAATAGAGTAGTCTGTAAGTGCCTGGTATTAGCTTTTGATATCATTTGGGTGTTGAATATAATGGCCCATACAGTTCATATCTTTGTTCAAGCCATGTGAGATAGTATCACATTTGCATATGAAGGCTAGTTCTGCAGCTTCTCTCTCTAATTGATTCCTGAAATTGTTTTGTAAGAGAATAGCCACCTTTAAATCCTTTAATGAGCACCTGGGCAAGTTAAAATATTCCCCAACAGGTTTCTCTGTGTTACCATTTTGAATATCTGATTTGTGTCCATTAATCCTGTGTCATAGAGACTGTCCAGTTTGGCCAATAAATATTTATGTCAGAGGGGCATTGATGGTACTTGATGGCATATATCACATTAGTGTGTTTCTCAAAGTGGCCCATGGATCCACTCTGAGAAACCTGCTAACTGGCCACTGTGGTTTGTTTATTTACTGGCTGTGCAGTCACAGAGCTTGCATTGGCTCCAATTCACCATTTGCAGCCAAGGGGGGCTGCGGGAATGAGTGTGGGCCAGGCTCCTGCTTCCTGTGGCTCCCCTTGGCTGCAAAAGGTGAACTGAAGCCAATGCGAGCTGTGAGGCTCCATGGCTGTGGAGCCAGTAAATAAACAAACTAGAGCTGCCAGTTAGCATGTTTCTCAGAATGGATCTGCGGACTGCTTTGAGAAACATAGCACTAGTGGATGTGCAGTTGTACAAGCCTCTGATGTGGTGGCTTATGTGGGTAAATCCTCTGATGATGTCGCATGTGTAGATGTGTGGACAGGCCTGTGAGAGTGAGGGATCATTTTCCAGGACAAGTTGCAGATTGCTAATGATGCGCTGGAGGGATTTAAGTTGGAGGCTGTAGGTGATGACCAGTGGTGTTCTTTTGTTTGTTGGGCCTATATTGAAGAAGCTGATGCCTGGGTACTCGTCTGGCTCTGTCAATCTGTTTTTTCACTTCCCAGGATAGGTATTTAAGTTTTAAGAATGCCTGGCAGAGATTCTGTAGATGTTTGTCTCTGTCTGTGGGACTGGAGCAAATCCGGTTGTATTTTAGGGCCTGGCTGTAAACAATTGATTGGGTAATGTGTCCTAGATGAAAGCTAGACAATCATTAATGGATTTAAAGGTGGCTATTCTCTCACAAAACAATTTCAGGAATCAACTAGAGAGAGAGAGAAACTGCAGAACTAGCCTTCATATGCAAAACTGATACCACCTCACATGGCCTGAACAAAGACATGAACTGGATGAGCCATTATATTGAACAGCCAAATACCATCAAAAAGTGGGGGGAGGGATAGCTCAGTGGTTTGAGCATTGGTCTGCTAAACCCAGAGTTGTGAGTTCAATCCTTAAGGAAGCCATTTGGGGGCAAATCTGTCAGGGATGGTACTTGGCCCCACCATGAGGACAGGGGACTGGACTAGATGACCTTTCAAGGTCCCTTTCAGCTCTTTGAGATGGTATATCTCCATATATTGTATTGTATAGGCATACACCAGGGCCACAGGGGGCAGACCCCTGCTCCTATTTTGATGCTGTGGACTGCATCCTGGGGGGCAGGTCCCTGGGTTCACACATGGCCTTTGGTGGCCAGGCTGGCAGCCATCCGCCTGTAGATGGTTGTGTTCCTCCATTTAGTGCAGAGATCATAGACATTGGAGGCATCCCCCCAAACCTGAATTAGGTCCCTGATCTCTGCACTGGACCAGGCAGGCACCCACCTTTTCCATCCCTTGGCAGGCTCCTGGGAGCTGGCAGACTTGTCCTGGGGAGCGGTGGAGGGCTGGCTGCCAGTGGCTTCCTGGCTCATGCTGGGGTCACTGGGTCAGGTGCAGCAACTGCTGGCTCTGGGCTGGCAGGCTTGGAGCTGGCACAGGCACTGTGGCCAGAGTCTACCCCTTTAAGGGCTTAGGGCTCTGGGCCGGGGGGGGGGAGGGGGAGGAGGAGAGGAGGTTTTCCTGGTTGTGCACAGAGTGGCCACCAGGGCACCCTGTCATATACATAGTAGCCCAATGTCTGTGACTCTGTAATGCTGAAATGCTGGCTGTTCCCTCTGGGCGGTGCTGTTGCCTCCCACTGTGGCGCTCGGCTGACGTCTGCACTGCTCAGCTGGGCCACCACGCGGGACCAAGCGGCTCAAGCGGCCATTTGGGGTCCGCACTCCCCATGCAGCACGGGGGTGCTGCATGGGAAGCGTGGGGCCCAAATGGCCACTTGCGCCGCTTGCTCCCGCGTGGCGGCCTGGCTGAGCGGTGTAGAGGTCAGCCGAGCGCCACGGCGGGAGGCAACAGCGCCGCCCAGAGGGAACAGCCAGGGGGCAGGGCCTGGACAAGCGTGCATCTCTGATGTCAGGAAAGGGTGCCAGATTCAAAAGGAGGAAAGCGGAGCAGACACAGAGGACGCGGAGGAGACAGAGAGGAGAATGGAGGAGGCGGAGGACAGCGAGAGAGAGAGTGAGAGAGACACAGCAGGAGGAGGAGAAGAGAAACACAGAGTGAGAGGCGGGAGGGAGAGAAGAGAAAGAGAGAGATGGAGAGAGAGGCAGGAGGCGGATGAGAGCTAAGAGAAAGAGAGGGTGAGGCAGTAGGAGGAGAAGAGAGAGAGAGGACGTTTGTGTCACTTGCTCCCGCGTGGCGGCCCGGCTGAGCAGCGCAGAAGTCAGCTGAGAGCCACGGCGGGAGGCGAGGGGGGGCGGGGCAGTGACGTACTCGCCCATTGGACGGGGCCTGGATGAGCGTGCATCCCCGACAGAGACAGAGGAGAGCAGAGAGAGAGTGAGAGGCAGGAGCGGGAGAAAAGAAAGAGAGAGACGGAGAGAGAGGCAGAAGGCAGAGAAGAGCTGAGAGAGAGAGGGGGAGGCAGTAGGAGGAGGAGAGAGAGAGGGGGAGCGAGAGACTGGAGGCTCAGGAGAGAAGACTGAAGTGGAGGAGAGACCTAAAAATCCCATCTTATGACGGGCTAATTGGCTAGTTTAGAAATAAGCATCTATACAACGCTTATTTCGAAATAGCGATTTTGAAATTGATGCTATTCCTCGTGGAATGAGGTTTACGAATTTTGAAATAAGCCCTCCGCTATTTTGATTTAATTTCGAAATAGTGGTTTGGCTGTGTAGATGCTGGTAAAGTTATCTCGAAATAACGGCTGTTATTTTGAAATAACTTTGCTGTGTAGACATACCCTACGGTGCTACAGGACCATTGTTGTTTTTTAAAGTTTTTTTACGTAACCAATCTACAGCGTTTGAAACACCTCAGAGTGACTGGCAATGGTGCTATGCTTTGCACAAAACCCACCCTAGAAAAATACAAACTGCTGAAAATTCCTAAATAAAGTTGTTTATCAAATTAACCTTCTCAACTACTTTTCCTTTTCTGTAAGTTTCAAAGAAAAAATCATTTTAACAATGGCACAAAATCAGAACAAGATTAAAAAAAGAGCTTGTCATCAATATAATGGTTGCCATTATTGTTGCTGTCATTATATAGCAGCTTTTTATTATAATGAATTAAGTTCATTCATCCAGGGGCCTTCTTTTGTTCTGTTTTTTACTGCACCTAGTACAATGGGTCCTGGCCCACTGGGGCTCCTGGATGCTACAACAAGAAAAAATACAATACAATTTAAATCCCATGTCTCTTAATAAGGATATCTGCACAAAACTTATAGGCCTTGATACATCCATAGGTTTAATTCCATCATGTTTCTGTTTTGTTTTCTGTCTCCTGATTCTGCAGAGTTGTCGTCAGATCTGTGAAGTCTTAAGGAGTTCTTGTCACACTGATAATGGTGTCTGAAAAAAGGAGAGGCTTTACTTAAGTTAAATTTTTCCAACTCTGATTTTGATAAGTAGTCTTCTGAACTACGTGAAATGCTTTTGTGTGGGCAATCCAAATAACTACTGTATGCCCTGGTAAGTTGGTAACCCTACTTCTCCTAGACTGTACATTTTCAAAACTATTTGATCAGCTCTGTATAAATCTCTCCTTTTTTTTTAAAAAAAAAAAAGAAGATTCTTTGTGTCTGTCACTTCCTGCCACATGTAGATTGTATGTGTCAAGGGGCTGACACACACAAGTCTTCAGTCTTTTAAGGAGCTGCCACTAGAGTGCCTAATAGACTGTCAGTCTGAATGCTTAAATGAGATTCAGCGAAAGAGAGAATAATGCATATAACAAAGGGCTAGTGAGTAGAGTAGGGGAAAGAATCCGTTGCAGAAACATCAAGACTGGAAATGTACTCGTAGTGATGGTTTAGATACTGATAGTAATGGAGTAATGGTGGGAACATTAGGAGCACTGTCAGGAAAAGGGGAGACAATGGGCATGGGACTAGATAAAAGATGAGGATGGTTAAAAGTCCATTAATCATGTGATTACTTTTTAGGGACTTTTGAGACCTGTCTTCCGTTGGCATGATAGCTATTGGAACACAATTTCATGGGTACAATTGAGGGTACTTAGATGTGTAACTAGCCCTACAATCAGGGGGTTAATCATCTCCCTGTCTTTAGGTGCATCTACAGAAAGCAGAACCACAGTACAGTACCTGCAAGCATTTCTGAAGACGGGTTAAAGCCCTTTAAAACTCAGTCCCTTTATGTCAGTAGTCCCTAGGATGGCATGGCTTAACAATGGCCCAGGAAGGGATAGAAAGTATGGTAGAAATAATTACTGCATTTGGTGAAATGGTGTGTCTGAAGCTTTGCCACTTTCATTTAAAAGCATTTGTATTTCCATCATACCCATTCCGTTATGCTGTACCTGTAGAATCTATACTTGGCTGCTGGGGGTCATGTGTGTGCTTTGGATTCGCCCTAGATTTTAACAATATCTGAGTGAGCTATTCACAATACATAATTTGTCTGCATCTGTCCCTTTTCTTGTTCAAGATTTATCGGCAAATAGACTTTGCTCTTTCAAAGCATTTGTAATTACTTGGCCAATACGCTATGTGAATATATTTAAACTTATAAAGTCCACCATGGCCTCCATAGACTATTTCCTTTGATTTCTTCTTTAGTGTGAGACTGGTCAACTAAATTACATGTTATTGTTTCAGCTCCTAGAATGGATGACTGACAGGCAGCTGAGCACTTTCACTCTGATTAGAGAATACAGCTGTGTGCAAACAAATAAGGTATCTGTGTAAAGAACAGTCATTCTCCCAAATAGTGAAGGGAACAAAAATCTGCTCACACTAATATTCACTGAAAAGTAGATGGGAAAAGGTCACATGCATGGCTGGAGCAAATAGTCATTACAGTTCCATTTAGCTGTTCTCAGGTACTGTTTTACACTATTTCGAAAGCTCCAGTTGCAATGCAGTGACTTTTGCCACAATCAGAAAAGCTCATCCCTTCCTCCTTCTGCACACCCTCTTCTTCTATTTGACATAGATTTCATAGCAGGAGAGCATGTGTAATGCACAGATCCCAGTTGTCAACAAGCAGGATTGAACCTGGGACCTCTGAAGCTTAGCGTATATGTCTCTATGCGGTGGTGGGCAATAAGTGGCCTACAGGCTGGATGCAGTTTGCCAGGGTTGGCCCCTGGTGGGCCACCAGATGCTTTATTTACCTGAGCATCCACAGGTACAATCGCTTGCAGCTCCCATTAGACCTGGTGAACTGCATCTGGCCCGAGGGGCACTTCTTGACCACCCCGCTCTATTTGATAAGCTTCTTAGCTAAGGCTGTAGCAAACTCATTACTCTCTAGGTAACCTAGATGCCACAAGAAGGGGACAGAGTACCACACCTAGCAGGCACGGATTCCACATGCAAGTCCAAGATTTAACTTTAGTTATTGGCCCAGAAGGAGTTGGACCTAAGCAGCGTTATTTTGGAATAACCACAGCAGCGTTATTTTGGAATAACTGACGTTATACTGAAATAACAAAGAGCATGTCTACACTGCAAGCCATTATTTCAAAATAATGTTGAGCTGGAGGACTTGTTACTCCAACTTCTCTAACCCTCATTTCACGAAGAGTAAGGGAAGTCAAAGGAAGAGTGTTCTTCCTTCAACTTCCTGCTGTGTAGATAGCGCCAAAAGCCGAAGTAAGCTATTTCGACATCAGCTACGCAATTAATGTAGCTGAAGTTGCATAGCTTAATTTGAGTTTTGCCCTGCTGTGTAGACATGCCCTAAGGAAAGGTATAAAACATGCCAAGACCTGTAATCGAGCCTCAAGGATCAGAATCAAACCATCCCAACGTGCTTCACTTGGAGGTTTGACTTTGAAATGCTAGCTTCTCTTATCCATTATTTCTCTTCTTTTTCTTCCATCCCTACCACCTTATTTAAAGTTCCAAGAGGACTGTTGGCCTGTCATTTTCTCCCAGAGCTGAAACCCTTCTTAGATGTCTGTTCATTCTTACTCTCAGCCAGGGTTTTACAGCATTGTAAATAGAGCTGATTGGGAATTTCCATCAGGAAATTTCCCTAGGAAATATCAGTTTTGCAGGTCCCCTTCTCCCCCCATAAAATGAAATGAAATACTTTGGTTTTGAATCAACCCAAATTGAAACATTTGGTTCATCAAAAAGAATTCAAACATGTTGTTTCGGGTCAGTTTGACATTAAACTATGTTTTCCTGAGTTGCCATAGTGCTGTATGTAGTTCATGTGCCTCACGTCCCCATGTTCTCTTAAGGGACAGGCTGCCTGGCCAGACTACATCTCCAGAGGTATTCCCTGGTCTACCTTTTGGCTGCACTACCATGATGCATCTGGGAGTCCCATGTGCTTCATGGTAGATGTAGTCTAGGCAGGAGCTCAGCCCATAGAGGTGAATAGTGGCATGAGGCAGCCAAATTACAGCTCCTAAGCCACACTGTTGACCCTGGAAAGCAACTTTTGCTATTGAGTCTAGCTGAAATGAAACATTTTAACAGTTCCAAATTGAAATTTTGTTAGACCTTTCCATTCTGCCAAAAACAAATATGGTATTTCATCCTCATTCAGTACAAAAATGTCAAAATAGTGATTCCAAAATTCTGCATTTTGATCAATAGTATTTGTGACCATGTTCCCCCCAACTATTGGTAGAGTAATTTAAAGCTAGATTACTTCAATTTGATGTGAATATTTATTTCATACAGTTTTATGGACAACTCAGCTATCTTTTCTTTTTCTGTGGATGTGTGGCATTGCTGAGAATTTGTAAATGTGAATCATATTCTCTAGTCTTAAAATAAAAATCAGTATTCAGTTCAGAGTACTGAGTGAATGGTTGAATTTCTAAAAGACTGAAAGTTTCATTTGATAAACATCCAAAAGTCCAAAGGGGCACTCAAGCTATCTGGTTTGGAAATTTGTGTGAAGAGGCTTTTTGTTTTGGAACTTCCAGTCATTTAGATATTTTTATGAGAGATCTGTTCATTCTTAGTCTCAGCTAGATTTGATATACACTAAGATTAATCATTGTCTAACATTTTTATTTATGCATCTCCATCCAATACCAGGATGTACCAAAGCATGAGGGAAATTAAAGTTAAATAAATAATCTGCTTTTCCCCATCTTCCAATAAAAATTCAAGTTCAGTTTGAGGGAGACCACAATCATATTTTCATGATGATCAAATCAGATTTTGGAATAATTTAGTTAACTAAATACAAATATAAAGAAAACATATTACTTATTTTGTCATCTAGACTTTCTGTATTCTTTGCTTCACATCTGGTTCCTCTGTCAATGTGAGACAGCCTGGGAGTTAACAGAAAGTTTGGCAAAGAAAAATATCCTGAAGAGAATATGACAATTTAAACTTCTTTCTGAGGCTTAATGCTTTAGCACAGTAAGTTCTTATTTTACCTTGAACCAGCTTGTCTGTGGCTAATAATGCTCACTTTAATTCTGTTTAATTATGCCTGTATAGTATGACATTAATTATGGAAAACAACACTCTTACTCTTCTGATTCCTCTGAACAGAAGACATACATGTATTTCAATATGAATATAAAATAGCTGCACTAAGGACCGCAGCCATTACTCAGGATTATTGTTAACACTTGGTTTATGATGATAAAACCTGCCACGGAAAAGAGTAAAGCCTCCAGCATTTTTCTCCACACTGAACTCTTAAAAATCCTCTAATGTATGTTAATTTAAAGAGTATCTTGACTGTTATTTCAACTAGCAAAAGGACCTATTCCACCTTCTTCAAAATCAACAGCCTGCAAATATTTTTTGGGGGGAAGGGGGGAGATTTGGAGGAAGAAATAGTCTTGGACTATAAGAAGCTCATCTGAAGTGAACCACTGTTGAGGTTGCAGCTTTTTAATTTGTATAGCCATGAAATTTGAAATGGCATGAGATGGCATCTACAGGACGTTTAGTGCCCATTGAAGAGGGCCTACTGCACACAACTGCTTTGGATGGGTAGTCTGACTGACCAACCAACACAATACACGTGTTGGAAAGTAATATGGCAACACAATTTTTTCCGCTAGTTTTTGGAAAGTATTGGGAACCACTTCTTTGTTTCATAAAGTGAAGGACATAACTGGGGGAAAGCCATTTTAGACTTGATTCTAACTAAAAGGGAGGAATTGGTGAATCTGAATCCTGAAAGTGGAAGGCAACTTAGGTGAAAGCGATCATCAAATCGTAGCTTTTGTGATCATAAGGAAAAGGAGTGAGAGCCCAGAATGAAGACAATGGACTTTGAAAAAGCTGACTTTAACAGATTCAGAGAACAGGTAGGGAAGGTCCCATTGGAAGAAAATCTCGAGGTGTGGTGGAGGGGAGGAGTTCAGGAGAGCTGGAAGTGTCTCAAAAAGACAGCAAGGGAAACTAGGTTAGATGTTGGGGCGGGTGAGAAATACTGCAAGTATAAGGGTAGTAACATTCTGGAATAGGCTTCCAAGGGAGGTCATGGAATCCCCATCCTTTGTAGGGTATTAAGAAAAGGTTGAACAAACATCAGCCATGGATGTTCTAGGTATAGTTGAGTCTGCATCAGCTCGACAACCTCTTGAGGCCTCTTTAAGCCCTACATTTCTGTAATTCTGTAATGTCCTGGTGGTTTCCGGCATCCCATCTGGGTATACCATTGTGGTTATGTCTGTAATAAGAAACTGAATAAGTATTCTTATGAACTTGTGCTGTTCCATTAGTATAGACCAAGCAATGGTGTTTTACCACAGTGCCATCTAGCCCTACTCAAAGAAAAGTTTGGTCGTAAACTGCCTGCATTTCAAGTACCCTGGGGCCTTCATTCTACTAGCATCAGTGGAGCTGCATTGGTGCTGGACAAATGTGAAAAATTAATGAAGCACAGACTCATCTAGCTAAGCTGAGAATATTGAAAGTATTCCAGTCTCTTTCTACAGTGGAAAGAGAAAGGAGTTTACTCTTAGCAGCCATAGCTGGGAGATTTTTAAAACTAGAAAGCTGCCCTGTTTGCTGTTTGTTGTTAATAGTGTTTGTTTTTAGAGTTTAAAGCCTAAAGCAGCATGAATGGAATATAGCCAGAGGTTGTGCTGGTTTATGTCTGTGTCTTCTAATTACACAAAACTCCCTTGTAAATTAAACCTGAAACCCTAGAGAGGGTTGTTTTGCATTTTGTTTTGTTCTGTTGTCTAACCTGGATCTCCTGCTAAATTTCTGTCCAGATGCAACACATACTAATGACCGATAATCCATATGTAAAATGGATTCATCCTTAATTCTTTGCCACATCCATTTCCTGGTCCTGTCCAGTTCTGGCAATGGAAGATGTGTGTGTTCTCTGCAAAAGTGTCTGCATTATGTGGGTGCAACGCATGAATCGTGTCCGTAAGAGGCTGATTTGCAGACGTGTTTATTGCAAAGAGGCCATTTCAGAAAATATTTGGCCTCCAGGTAATCATTTCTAGAAAGACAATTAGCATTCTTTATACTGCCACAGATTTATGTGGTTTTGTGGGGGTGGGAAGTGACCCATGCTCTAATGAAATGACAGCTCTGTGTCTGTAGTACTTATACTACATCAGCTGCTTCATTCTTTGATCATTAATTCATGTTAGTATTCTTAATTGCATTCTAGACTCCCTTTCTATAAGAAAGAGACCCCCTTTTCATACAGATCTAAAACAAACATTTCACTAGTTCTTGGCTCTATCCCATGATTTATTTCTCAGACAGTCCAGTTTCTATTGAAAGAATGAGTGGACCAGAAAGAAGTCATTACAGCTCCTGGGCATTACTTGTTTGTTTCTTTTTTCCTTACAGTGGTTCCGCTCCCACCTTTGGTTACGTGTTTTGCTCATAACTTGCCAGTTAGCAGACATTATCAGTTGCCAAGTCCCATGTTTCTGAACATTATTTAATAAGCAGTTTGCCAGATGGCTTTAATATTACATATTTAAATATAAGTACACAACTCAGTGTTGGCACCTTATTTATTGAATATTTATATGGCTCCTGAACTACTTGTTGAAATTGTTGTTAGCCATTTGGTCACTGAAAGTAATTGTATATTACGGAAGATAACAAGTTGTTTGCATTATTTAGCAATCAAAGCATATTGTTGAAAGGGGAATAGCATGTTTGACATTTATGCAGATTCTGGTAATTGAAGCTGTGCAAAATCATGGATTTTGCTTTCTTGCATGTTTATAATATGAACTTCTAGTCCATTTGCTTATCTGCAAAAGCACGAGGGAAGCAGTTGTTTTGACTGTGAGAATGTGAGGTTGGAGAAGAAGCTTATGGCTAGAACAAAGGAGGGAAGGGGTCAGTCAAATGCAACCATCAATTGTCCATAGCTCTTCCAAGTAACTTTTTTCAAACTTCTATGAGTGAGCATCTTGTGTAATTGCCTATGTGAAGAATATAGTACTTTTTGGTGTACCACACCATTTTACTGCACCAAGTACTAAGACTAAATTAAATAAGTGATGTCATCACATTTGTGATCATAAGATGGCTTTACCTCAGTTGGACCTGTAAAGGAAATACAATAGACATATCGGAAACAAGTAGACTGGAGCCTCTTCAAACGATGTTATAATAAATCAATATAGCAATGGGAGAAATCTACAGAGAATGGACAGATTTGTTCTGAGGGGGTTGACTGCTAGGAAATCTTAATTTCCTTCCCACCTGTCAGTGATTCTGAAGGAACCAGAGATCAGAGTTAAGAGAAATGCATGCTACCAGATAGCAGGGCTTCTGTGCTGTGGGGTTATTCAGAATGAGCTCTGTCCTTCATGCCTCTCAGCCAGAAGCAGAAGTGATGCTCATTCATGCTAAGAATAGATGAAAGAGCATCAAAAGACTGCTGCTGCTTGGTTGAAAAATACTTGTTAATCTGGTCCATGTGGACATTGGAGAGTGAAGCCAAAAATGATCTTCTAGAAATGTTATCTCCCTTTTTTATTCCAGTAGCACTCCCCTTCCCTCTTACATTATCTGCATGCCACCGGATGCCAATAAATCCTACACAACAGTCATTTTAGATTGATACATTTTCATTTCAGACTGAAAATTCTGAGATTCCCTGGAACCATAAGTTCCTGTCCCAACAGCACCCATTCAGATCTTTAGCACATTTAGGTATATAACTAACACATGGGCATGATCCAAACTCCTTCACTGGGGAAACTTTGCTCTGGATGTAGACCCAGACCCACAATTCACAATTTCGGCCTATCTTTCTCTAGAAGACCTGAACCAGACCATTGGGTCCCCAACCCATGATCGTCAGGGAAATTTAGGTACAGAGCCAAACTGCATGGATTGTATACATCTAATTGAAAAAGAAATTTAAATTCCATTCACCTTCCTGGAAGGGAAAGAGTGTTCTGATAGGTCTTGCAAAACTGAAATTACATCTTTTCTGGCTGCATGTTGACTTGTTTGCCCCCTTCTGGCCTTTTCCCCAAATGATTCCATCATGGGGTATATGTACTCCATGCAGGCCCTGCAACCAAAGGGTTAACACAAGCACCTCTGGTCACTGATGACTGGCAACATCACCACAGCTGGGAGGATGAAAGGGCTGAGAATTAGAGGAGCAGGGTGGTTACCAGAGGACTAGAGCAGGGAATTCCTACTGAAGAGCTACTTAGAGACAACACTCTAGAAGAGTGGTGGGCAACCCGTGGCTGGCGGGCTGCATGCAGGTTCTCAAAGTAAGCCACTGGTGGGCTGCGGACAAGTTGTTTACCTTGCATCTGCCATAGCTCCCAGTGCCTGCAATTCACTATTCCCAGCCAATGGGAGCTATGGGAAGTGGTGGCAGCAAGTCCTTGTGGCTTGCGCTGCCTCTGACAGCTTAACCTGATGGACCACATGCAGCCTGTGGGCCACAGGTTGCCCACCACTGCCCTGGAAAGAGATGACGGGACCAACACATTGAAGTGCCTGCAGATATTGGAGGGAAGGTTGGAAGAAGCTCAGGGCACTGAGAGAGTTCAACCCTGATTCAGCTTATCTAGCTTGAGGGCCCTGAGCTGGAACTAATGGGGTGGATGGTCTGGTTCCTCTTCCAAGCCCTGCTGCATGAGAACAGAGTGGGGTTTTCAGATTCCTGGGCACGAGGAATAGATTAATAGTTCTGTTGGGTCGAGTGAGCCCAGGTGCCGTGCCACACCTGGCCAGAGGGGGTCACTGTTACACCAATACACTGACTCACATACCCCTCCTCCCCACGTATATTCAGTTTGCTCCTTATCCTTTAGCTCAGATGTAACTTTATTTCAGCGATGCTCACAGGGGAAAGTAAGATGGTGCGCCCCAGTGTGCCACTCGGGTCGAAGCTAGCTGGGGTGCTCTGCTGCAGGAGGAGGCACGGCACACGCCCTGCCTCTTGCAGAGAAAATCTCCTGCCCTAGAACCTGGTTTGTATTTCCCAATGCTTCTCCAGAATATGGGCTGGAGCCTTTATTTTTTCCATGAAAGCAGAGAGACAAGCCTTGCCATTTCTGGCTCCCTGAAATCAGAGGGCCAAGGCAGCAGGCAACACAAGCCCAAAAAACTAGCTTGGATAAGGAAAAAAAATGGAATGAAATTCCAACACATTGACAGTAACCAATAGTATTTTATATTGAGAAACTTTTTTAACCTTCAAACTGTCTATGATCTGTGCCTGATACTGAGTGTAGGTGCCCAGCACTTCACAGATTTAGGCCCCATATACAAACACTCAGCATCAGGATTCTAGGACTGGTTCTTTTCAATATCTTCATCAATGATTTAGATGATGCCATAAAGAGTACACTTATTAAGTTTGCAGATGATACCAAGCTGGGAGGGGTTGCAAGGGCTTTGGAGGATAGGTTCATAATTCCAAATGATCTGGACAAACTGGAGAAATGATCTGAGGTAAATAGGATGAATTTTAATGAGGATCAATGCAAAGTACTCCACTTAGGAAGGAACAATGAGTTTTACACATGCGGAATGGGAAGTGACTGTACTGCAGAAAGGGATATTGGGGTCATAGTGAACCACAAGCAAAATGAGTCAACAGTGTGACACTGTTGCAAAAAAAGCAAACATGATTCTGGAATGCATTAACAGGAGTGTTGTGAGCAAGACACAAGAAGTCATTAGGCCTCAGTTGGAGTATTGTGTCCAGTTCTGGGCACCTCGTTTCAAGAAAGATGTGGAGAAATTGGAGGTCCAGAGAAGAGCAACAAAAATGATTAAAGGTCTAGAAAACCTGACCTATGAGGGAAGACTGAAAGAATTGGGCTTGTTTAGCTTAGAAAAGAGAAGATTGAGGGGGGACATGATAGTAGTTTTTAAGTATCTAAAAGTATGTTACAAGGAGGATGGAGAAAAATGGTTCTCCTTGGCCTCTGAGGGTAGGACAAAAATCAATGAGCTTAAATTGCCGCAAGGGAAGTTTAGGTTGGACATTAGGAAAAGCTTCCTAACTGTCAGGATGGTTAAACACTATAATAAATTGCCTAGGGAGGTTGTGTAATCTCTATCACTGGTGATATTCAAGAGCAGGTTAGATAGGCATCTGTCAGGAATGATTCTAGAAGGTGTTTGGGGAGGGCAGGGGACTGGACTTGATGATCTTTTGAGGTCCCTTCCAGTTCTAATGTTCTATGATTCTATATAAGTCACTTATATTTCTTACAGGTACTGCTGACCCCCCAGAATAGGGCAGGGGCTTAGGGCAGGGTGTTGGGTGTGTGCAATATGATAGTACCTGTAAGAAATGTAAGTGTGGCATGGAGTGCAGGGGGCTCTGGACTTGGGGTGAGGGAGTGTGTGGGTACGTGTGGGTGTGTGTGTGCAGGGTAAGTGGGTGAGATTGTGGCGGGTACAGGTGTCAAGATTGGGGTATTTGAGGAGGGGCTTATGCCAGAGGGAAGGGGTGTGTGGGGATGGAGCAATCAGGGTGGGGGTGTGAGGAGGAGTTCAGGACAAGGGGTTGGGGTGGTACAGGAGTCAGGTTTGGGGTGTGAAGGAGCTCAAAGCAGGGGAAAATGGGGGAAGAGTTGGGGTGTGAAAGGGGCTCAGGATGTGTGTGAAGGGCTGCAGGAATCAAGCCAGGGGCTGAGGGTGTAGGGGGCTCAAGCATGGAGGTGTGCTGTGTAGTGGTAGTGCGCGGGGGTAAAAGCGCCTTTAGGCAGGGTAGGAGGATGGAAAGTGCTCCCATTCCTACCAATGCAGCTTGTTGCTTAATCTTCCCCATCTGTCATTGACAGGGAATGAGGGGAAAGCTCAGTGTGGGTCACTCATTCCTCTGCCTCCTCCCTGCACCAGCCAGCCTGGATAGGAATACAGGGACCCTGTGAGCTTTCCTCTTGCTCCCTGATCGCGATGAAAGGGAAGAGAAAGCAACAAGCAGTGTCAGTAGGAATGGGGGAGGGGGGTGCTTCAGCCCCCCTACCTTCCCTAAAATGCACCCTGGGAGAGTGCTCAGGACTGGGACAGTCCTGGACTGGTGTGGGGCGCATCCCTGGCCAGCTCCTTTCATCTATTGGGCTGTCTGCTGCTTAGTGGGGCAGGCTGCAGAAGAGCCCCAGGAGGTGGGCAACTGTTTTCCTAAGTCTGGCAGATGATTCACAGTTCTCTTTATAGCTACCCAGTGTTAACCTCCAGGTTCTAGGCAGACTGTCATCCATGGATCTGCTAATTGTGGGGGGACCTGAGGCTGGTTGCAGGGATAAATCCTAGCTTCAGGTGATTGGGGTAGGCCTGCTAGCTAGGGTTGCTAGATGGTTTCAACAGAAATACCGGACACACTTGACATTACATCACAATCTACATTACATCTTATTTAGAAAATACATTTATATTTTCTCATTTACATTTTCTCAATTTGTTTCCCAGACAGAAAGCTCAAATACTGGACTGTCCAGTTCAAAACCGGACACCTGGCAAAGTTCTTTCCAGCTACAAAGTTCTTTCCAGCCACCAGCTGGTTACCTACAGCAGAGCTGGCTTCTGTGCTGAAATGCCAATGTTCAGGCTTGCTTATGGGGGGCGGTGGAAGAAGAATAAGGAAAGGGGACTCACTGCCAAAGTGTCGTATGGTGCACTCCGGGCAGCTCTTGGAGTTGCCTGGAGGGGTGGGGATGCTGTGCTGTGCTCTCTAGGCAGCGCTGGTACAGCAGGTGCGGCAGTCCAGGCTGCCCTCTGCCCCACCTCTTCCACTTAAGGCCATGCCCCTTCCAGGCGTATGGCACCTTTGCTGCCCCCCTTGCCCAGGGGCTTAGCATGACTGCCGGCTCCCCTGCCAATGTAGCTCCTCGATAGAAGGAAACATAGCTCAACAGCACGATAAGCAACATACTGTAATCTAGAGTAGCAGGTACAATTCCAGCTCCGCATTGACACTCCTTTACCTCTCTGCCCAGGTTCCCCTATCTAACTTGCTGAAATGGGACTCTAACGTTTACTATCCCTCCTACCTGATGGACACACAATTTTTCCTTAGTGTTTGCAAAGTTCTATTGTATAAAATCCATCAGAATAGTTACAAAAACTACTACTGGCAGTGGGCATAATGACCCACCCTGAGAGCCAGAACTGACCTTGCTAACTTTTCAAACAGGTTTCCAGTGATGCATGGACCTCAAATAAAGTCGACGTGATCAATTTCTGCACCAGGAAGCTGGATATAGCATGGAGCTTTCTCTCCGTTCCTTTTGATATTAAATGACTCAGCTAAATGTTAGAGTGTCTCCAGTCATCACCTTCCTGGCCCTCTACAAAATTCTACCAGTATCACTGTGTATAGTGGTGTGATATTTAAGGACAGGAACCATTCTGTGTGTGTGAGAGAGAAAAGCTAATTTACACCCCACTTACGTGATAAAGCCAATTCTGAGTCTCATGCTCTGTATCACTGTAGCATTTTACATTGTATAGCATACAGGAACTGGCTAATATCCCTTTAAATAGTATGGGGGGCTTTCTAGTGGGACCCCCATCTTCTGTTGCAGGAGTGTGTGTGAGTGTGTATGCATATATATAGATAATAAACCTAGTAATTTGGAACCCACCTGAATCCCTGTGGTCTGTGTATTATTAATGTTGTGCAGAGAGCAAAGGCCCCACACACTGTCAGAGAGAGCAAGAGATACAAATCTATTCAAGTGCAGATCAATGATTTACATTTTGATTTTTTTTCAAGAGATTGCATTTACTGGAAAGAAAATACTCTCATTTACTATGCTTAAGAATTAAAAATATTTGGTTCTAATATGCCCAGGTTCCTTGAGTTATTAAGCACAGAATAATGAACCCTTTCCAGAAAATAACTTCAGCATGATCTATGCCCACAGAGACAGCAAAGCAGCAAAACACATCCAAAAAATAAATTAATATAATGCAAAACAACCTTAGTTCCCCTGCATAATGTATAATTGCATTGATCTTATTAAGCTGCTCTTCCAGAAGGTTTTGTATGTTTTTTTTCAGGAGTACAGCATGATGATCATTATCCTTCAGAATTAGTGATGTATTCAGAGGTTTTTATCTATGAAATGTACATTTAGTCCTGAAGCAAGATGTTTGCTAAAGAAGGAATTCATGGGGAACTGTCCCAACCAAGTTGATCTGTCAGTGATTCAAAATTCATAGACTTTCATCTATAAGAGCTCAGAAGAAAGCAGACCAGAAATTAGCCAACACCTGCATTAAATGCAGAGGCCACTACATTGAGATGATAGAAGCTTGTCTAGATTGTCTCTGACATGGAAATACTGTGCTCTTCAGAGCTAGGCATGGAGTCTTTCTCTCCAGTCTACCCTTTGTATTAGAAGCTCACAAAGGATGCATTTAGCTGACTGTTGGGTTTGGTATGGTTAAATAACTCTTTTTGAAAGGCTACCACAAAGGTAAAAAAGCAGCTTAAGTGAGTCCTTATCAGAACTCTTGATAAAAGGGCCAAAATCAGGATTGCTGACAGAAATTTCCCCCACAGCTCTGTCTTGCAGGATAAGAAGTCGTATGCATGGTCTTTCAGACACTCAGAGAACTCCCACTGCTCCTTTGAACATGGCTTTGGTTGCTCATCCAAGACTCGTTGCCCATTCCTCATACAGCCGCTGTTGCTGTTCCTGTCTCCAATAAATTCCAGGGAGAAGCACAGCGTCCTTTGTGCACACTAAGGGAAATACAAACTGTGAGCAAAGGAAACATGACTGCTGGTGCAGAAGGTCACCTAATAGGGGAGTGAATTTTCTGCCAACAATGCACACATCTGAAAGATGATCCTGACTTTGAACAGCTTTTTTGGCTAGTCAGAGAGAGATATGCAAAGGAAAGTAAGCAACTGTGAAATCTCATTAAGAGATAAGAATGTATGGGGGAATTGACGGGGGAAGTGGGGTCATGATTGTATTATTCAAGGGGAGGAAGTAGGACCATTACAGATATCCCTATGCTTTGGCCTATAGAATGACTGCTGGGAAGCTCACTAAATGGACTGTATAGAGAGAGGAGACAAGTGATATTCTTGCCCTGTAACCTTTTAACAGTGATGAAGGTATTAGTGTTCAGATTATTTGTGATATTTTTGGAATGAACTCGTACGTGACAGCAGCATTGAGATGTTCAGTTAAACGAATAGTGTATTTTTGTTAAATTAAATGTACAATCCTACCATGGGGAATTGGGAGGCATTCAGCTCTGGGAAAAATGCAAAGATGTTACAGAATGACACATTTTCCTGTGGTTGGCAGCTACAGACTGGACCATCAGTAAGACAGAAAGGGACTCTCCAAACCCAACATTGCTGGCTCTCAATCTGCCAGAAAATTTGTGAGTAGGTGTACAGTTTAAATTGAAATCTAGTTAGCAGTGTAAGTAACTAGCATCAGCAAAATAACTGTTGGATGGACTGGAATCTATCCCATAGGAAATAAAACCCAGCAATGCTCAAATCCACATTGGAATAGAAGTGGCTGCAGCAGTGTTCCCTCTAATTTTTTCCATCCAGGTGCAAAATAAATTTTGTTATGTGCACCAACACATGTAGATGTACACCACCAGTAGAAACTCATTCTGCCTGCAGTGGGCACTGTGAGTGCTCTGCTAATCAGCTGGGCAGCATTTGAATCTCTCCTGTAGATGCCCAAATGCTCAGGGAACAGTAGTGTGCAGTATTATTGTAGAGGGAGTCAAGACAAATGTGCGGTAACTTGCCTGAATGTGGGCAATAATGTTATATGCATTGGTGCTGTAGCTGTGTTGGTCCCAGCTATTAGTGGTGAGTAATATATTTTTTTGGACCAACTTTTGTTGGCGAGAGAGATAAGCTTCTGAGTTTACACTGAGCTCTTTTTCAAGTTCTCATCATGAACTTGATGACCTGTATACTTACAAAGGCCACATTTGAGAAACGTTTTTGTCTTTTGAGCAGCATTCCCTACACTTAAAATAGGAACTATCAATAGTCTAGAAAGGTGGTATTCTCAATATAAGATTTTGGGAACGTCCATGGGTTGTGCATCCTGATAGAACAAAAGGTGTGAAATATGGGGGAGTTGGCTATTTAAGCTCACTTCCTGAGTGGAGCTTTGTTTTTGTTTTTATTTTTTTAATGTGGACTTTTCATAGAAGGCTGCCTTTTCCCATGATAGGTCAGTTTTACTGCTGGCCCAGAGCATACTTTCAGCCCCGATCCTGAGCTGTTATAAACTTGAATAGCTCCGTGGAAGTCAGAGGTGCGGTGCAGTGTTGATTTATATGAGCAATTGCTAGTACAGATTGAACCTCTCTATTCCAGCACTCTCTGGTCCGGCAACATCTACGATTTGTTAACCAGATGTCCACTTATCATGGATGTGGCCAAGTTTCTTGCAGTCCCATAAAGTTTGTTTATAGCCACCAGTCCTGGCTCTTAGTGTTCTGTGCTGTTATTTAACTCTAAATTATCCCTAAATGTTTTGGAAGAGCCCAGTAAGCAGTGGAAGTGTTGGTAATGCTGCTAAGTGTAAGCATATTTTTTATGCTTTATCCACTTATTTCCTTGTGCCAATACAGTAACATTGTGTAACACTAACAATTTGTTATGCGAGAGCTGATCAGCCTTGGCTAGGTGTAGGCTTCTAAAGGATGCATCAGTACAGTCATACATTATTAAGCCGAATTGCAAGCGCTGTGCCATTTATTAGCTTCAGTGAAATAAAAATAGAGACTCACTACAATATTGACCTCCCATGGTTCAGCAAATTTTGTAGCTTGGCACCAGTCGGGTCCCGAGAGTGCCAGACTAAAGAGGTTCAATCTGTAATATTTTTTCAGTTCCTGCATTTATATCACCTTGCCATGAAATCCCTGCCTGGTTTCTTCTCTTCTTAGATTCAAGGCCTTCCACAGCTCCAACCTTCCCAATAGATCCACTATGATTTCTGCTTACGATTCTCATTACATAGCTTTTCCCCTTCCCATTTCTCACGACAGATTCTTCTCTTCCTTCTTCCTCTACAAACCATCTCCAGGTAGGTGCATAATGACCAAAGTCAAAGCGGGACCACACTGCAAAGAATGGGGCAGATGGTCCCCAAAACTGATGGTTATTGTAACACTTAGATTTACCATGCCAGCAATAAAATAGCTTCTTCAATACCTTAATGATTACCCAGAAAGCCAGAAATACAGTTCCCTTAAAGTAGCCCCATCTTGGGCTTCTACCCAGATAATCAAGTCAAATGTGATGAGCAATATATATATATATATATATATATATATAAAATAAATAAATAAATAAATAAAGTTCTACCAGTCCCAAAGGAAGTCCCAAAGACATTATCTACCAGGTTCATGACTATTTCAGATCTTACCGGGATGAAAATAACTAAAGTTTCTTACAGGTATTGTCATGTCACACCTCCTTGGGAGGACTCAGGGCAGGAGGATGGGGTGTGCAATAGAACAATATCTGTAAGAAATGTAAGTATGGGATGGAGTGTTGGGGGGCTGTGAGCAGGGGTGGAATGTGGGGGAGCATAGCAGGAGTCAGGTCAGGAACTTGGGGGTGAAGAGGAGCTCAGGGCAGGAGACTGGGGGTGTGGAAGTCAAAGTTGGGGGGTATGAGAAGATATCTAGTGATGTGGGGTGCAGAAGTCAGGGTTGGGGGTGCAGGAGTCAGGTAAGGGATTGTGGGGAGCTCAGAGCAGGAAGGATGAGGGGGAAGTTCAGGAGTCAGGGCTGGTGGTGTGGGGAGTGGGGTGCCAGGTTAGGGGATTGAGGAGGGGCTCAGGCAGAGAGTTGGGCTGTGGGGAGTCAGAGCAGGGGGCTGGGAGTGTGTGGGGATTTAGAGAAGGGAGGATATGGGGGTACAGGATTCACGGCAGGGGGCTCAGGGCAGAGTACTTTGGTGTGTGTAGGGGTGAGTGCGGGAGGCAAGGGCACCAATTCTGGGGGTGGAGGAGGCTGCAACCATATAGACTGGGTCCCTTTTGCTTTTCCTGCTTCCTATGACTAGAGAGCAAGGGGAAAGTGCAGACCCACTGCATTCCTCTGTTCCTTCCCTGGGCAGCCAGGAGCAAGAGGAATGCAGCAGACTCTGCACTTTCCCTCACTCCCTGCTCACAGGAAGCAGGAAAAGCAATAGGGACCTGGTATGTGTGGCAGCTATTCTCCCACCCTTCAAAATGGTGGCAGAAGAGGGGAGAGACAGAGGGCTCAGGTAATCCCAGAGGGGGGCATGCCCTTAGCTAGCCTGTACTACCTGCCTAACTGCCTGCTGCTGAGTCCAGCAGCTTGCAGGAAGCTGGGAGCCAGGCTGTAAGTGCCCCGCTTCTCCTACTGCAGCTGAGTGCCCCAGCCAGTCAGCTTCTTGCCAGGGTGCCATACTGGGGCACACCAGCTTACTTTCACCTCTAGATCTTACACGAATACATGTTTACAGCCAATTTTCATTAACTAAACTACAGTGTATTAAGAAAAGTGATAGAGAGAATCAGTTAAGCTCATTATATAGAGAAATATGAATAGAGTTCTTAGGTCAGTTTCATAGTAGAGATGGTGATCTTTAGAGTTGCAAAGAGTCCTTTCCAGACTCAGCTAATCAGACTATAATCCAATGACCAATATCAGAGTGATCCAGAATGGAACTGGGACTGAGACTCAATCTTGAGTCTCAAACTGCCCCTGAAACTTAAGCAGATCTGAGATAATGGGATCAGGGCCCAAGAATTCTTTAGAGCTCTCCAGCTACTTCTTGACCATGTGCAGTCCTTGGGTGCACAGTAATGGCTTTGAACTAGTATCCTGTATTCTAAGGATCACTGGTAATTAGCTACATGGATTTACATAAGGCAACTGACCATCTCTTGCCATTTACAGGTAGTTTGCTACATACTTCAAAGAGAAATGAAGATGGTGATATTGCTACATTCACAGTTCAACTAAATGTTAACATCTCCTTTTGATCTCTGAATTAACACAATACAGCAATAAACAGGAACCGTTTGGCTACACCAACAGCCTCTAACAATTTATATGTAAATACAAGCCCCACAGTCATACTCTACTAATATGTCCACAGGATGAATCCAGGTCAGTTAGCCTGCTAGTTGTGTAACACTTTCTGGTGATGTGTCACCATAGCCATGTCATTACACAGCCTGATCACACCCCCTTCCCACTGTGCAGCATGGATAGCCAGCTGTTTTTGTGTAAGTTCTATGACCAAATCACCACGGGAGGAGGAGCTCTCTACTCCCTCTACTGAAGCAAAGGGAAAAGTGCTGCCATAGGAAGTGTTATTTTGCATAGATCACTTACCCACAATTCCTCTAGTGATACTTGGGAAGTCACCATAACTATACATATATTTAGATACTGAGAGGTAGTGGGCCAGAGAGGGTCAAGAGCTCTTATTTGTAATAAAGAGATAATTTTTCAGCAGAGTCCTGGATGCTTGAAAAAGAATCCCCTCCTATAAAGACTTCACTACAATAGATGATGTAGAAATCTCTGTAGTGACAGTGTGTGCAGATTGAGGGAAGAGATGATTCAGGGGATAGTAGCAGACCTGCGTGGACTCCTTTGTGCTCTATCTTCCTGAATCGTGAAGCTGGGTTAGGAAGTGGTGCTTCCAAGCAGGACAAGGCAAGCAGCTTCCTGACTATACTAGACACTTGCACAGAGATGCTAGCTTGTTGCTACTCACTGATTCTTCGAGTGGGCAAGTTCTCCCAGTCAGAGGCATCCAGAGGAGGTACATTTAGTTTTCTCAATTTCTAGGCAGGGGCATGATTTGTCAGGAGGGACTCTAGCTATATTGAACCCGGCCCTTTTTGATGACTAAGCACATGGCAAAAGGGTTACGCTTGTCATCAGGAAACACCACCAGCAACATTCTGGCAGCTTCTTGGGTGAAAAGTGAGGAACTTAGAAGGGGCTTCTTACCTCTTCTGCCCCTGTAACTTTCACATCCAGGAGCAGGCATCTTTTATCTCTCAGACCATAGTGCTATATTTTAATCTTATTCTTGCCTTATTCCTCCAATGTGAAGAGTTTGGCTTTAAATGATTCATTCTGTAGAAGTTATTTTGTAAATGTGATACCTGAGCATGTATGTTCCTGTTTATTGCATTCTTGTCACTTCATTTTAGTCAAAGTAGTTCATTTGTTCTTCCTGGGATAGCGGGCCAGCCTAGGAAATGACAATCAAGATGAGAAACCTCAGTACAGACAATCATCAACAAAATATATACATTCTGCTGTGGTGATTACTGGTGAGTATCCATAAACCAAACAATAGTTTAAATTTCGTAAGCTAAATTGAGATATTACAGTAACTGAATATAGGGCTGCACCAAGGATGGGAAGTGACTGAGCTGATTCAATAACCTCCCATCTTAGGCACATCTAAAGGGCCACAGTTAATACTGAGATTTTACCACCTAATACTGGAAAGGTAATGGCTGTTTTGATTGATATTTTTCCAGTGGAACTCCCATTGAGATTAATAAGGGAATAACTGAGTAAAACACATTTGCTACCTTCCTACCTAAGCTCCCAGGTCTGTGTACACAAGGGAAATTTCCAACAACGGTTAATACAGGCTCAGATGAATGAGTTCTAGTAACACTGGGGATCCTGGTATATACGTGGGCTTTTTGGCTTCTGAGCTAACCCTTCTGGGAACAAATGTAATTGGAAACATTATTGAAAACCACACTGGCAGCTGAAGCCACATGTTCCTTTAGCCTCACAGGATATGTCTGCAGTTGGGAGGTGTGATTCCCAGTGCGGGTAGACAGACCCACACTGTCTCACTTGTATGGGCTCAGAACTTTGGCTAGGCTGGTGGGCATCTTCAGCTGAAAGAGGACTTTCCCACAATCACCCTTCCCACCAATAGAAGATGTTCAGTTTGAAGAAGAATGCTTTCCTCTGATGAGGTGCCTTGTTTGGAATATAATATATTTGATTACACTATTTTTTTTATTACAGTAATCTGGTTAGATTAGAACACATGCTACTGAGTGAGGAACCGTACTGCTAGAAGTTAGTTGAAAAAAATATGTAAGTTTGAATTCAATTAAAAAAGTTGTTGTGGAAAGATTATACGAAAGCCCCATTGTCTGTAAGCAGTAAGGCTACGTCTAGACTACATCCCTCTGTCGGCAGAGGGATGTAAATGAAGCCCTTCAAAAGTGCAAATGAAGCCGGGATTTAAATATCCCGTGCTTCATTTGCGTAATGGCACTCTTTTGAAAAAGTGCTATTAGAAACCGCAGTCTAGATGCGATTCTTTCAAAAACTGGGTGCTTTTTTGAAAGATCCTGTAAACCTCTGAGGTTTTCGCCCCCATTTTCGAAAGAACCGTGTCTAGACTGTGGTTTCAATTTTGAAATAGCGCTTTTTCGAAAGAGAACCATTACGTGATTATGCAAATAAAGCACGGGATATTTAAATCCGGCTTCCTTTGCACTTTCGAAGGTCTTCATTTACATCGAGCAACTCTCTTTGCTTTCAATTTCAGCTGACAATTAATATCAGGAAAATATGATGCACACACTCTCTACTTGTTTGTAGGCACAAACATATCTTATACTCCCTGGCCACCTCCTTTTTATATGTGTAGAGCTAAGTTTAGCATGGAAGAAGAAAATAGACACTAGATAAATGTGCCCAACATGGCATCAGTTTTATAACATCTGTATCATTGCTGGAGCATTTGAAAGCCCAAATTGCAGAAATATAAACACAGCAGAGAATTGTACTTTTTAGTGCAAAACATAACTTTGGACAGGCTCCCTCCAGTTCTCCCTGCAGTAAAATAATGGCTTTCGTCATTTTTTGATTTATAACTGGTATGCTAGGAAGTATCAGTTTCAAAGACTGAGGAAAAACAAGACAAAAAAGAGATTGTTGTTTTCCCCATAAAATCAATTTGATTTCTGTCATTACAAAGCAATACCTTTGCTGAAGATGCCTTTCAAACCCAGCCAGCACTGTGACAGATAAATTTCAACTGGTCTGATTAATCATGCAGGTATCAGCAGGCTATTCCAAGAAGCCTTTATTTTACATGGTTAAAGCCTTTCTCTAAAAGAAACAGTAATATTTTTGTTGAGCATGGGGAACAATTTCTTCAATACCAATTCAATTTCTTTGGGTCTCTGATTTGTCCTTCCATCTGGATCCCTAAGCACAATATTAATTACTCATTTGGGTACTTGGTCGGAAAGTATTTGGATATCCATACTGTCAAAACTGATGAGGCTTTGCAAGTGCACCATAGGAATAACTTTCTACCCAGCACTCAGACTAGAGATAATCTTAATAAAATAATTAAAAACACCTAAAAAGCCAACAATAATTTTAACTTTCTCATAACTACAGCACATTTATTTTTATAGTACCCACATGTCCTATTGAGAGACCATGAAAATATTCTTTTTACAGCTGGTCACGCGAGTATAGATTAAAAAAAAAACCCTCAAGAACATTTTTATAATGAAAGGTCATAATGGCTATAATAGGTAGTAGAAAGAAAGAGGCTTTGTGTGAATGTGAGAGAGAGGGTGGAAGAAAAAGAGAACATGCGTAATTAATGTACTCGCATTCAGTTAGAAACAAAGATATAGCAAATTGGTTTGACTGGAATTGTGTTGCTCTGTAATAGAGGAATGGCTAATAAGTGGGTCAGACAGAATTCTGGTGATAATAACTGAAATTACGAAGGGGTTGGGGCCTTTTCTCTTTGGAAATTCATGTTCAGATGCAGTTACATTGATAATACATCTGTTTACAGATTACTAATTTAATGGCAAATCTCCTGTTGACTGCAACAAGGACAGGATTTCTTGTACAGTTTAGACAGGACTTAATTTTGCACCCATAAGTAGATAGTAACAGTGGATTGTCTATTTGCCCATTTTCACTGATGGAGGACAATCAAGCCCAGATATGAGCCTCTGATCCCTGCTGAAACCTGAGGACAGGGACAGTCCACAGAAGCGCAGTGCTTCAGGGCTGCTAAATGGGTCCATTCTTCCATGGCAGCATACCACTGATATGCTTTCTTTTAATCCATCCTTATACAGAAGTCTTTCATTGCTTCTAATGGCTTTCCCTACTCTTTTCTGGGTTATTTGTTTTTCTATATCCATTTTTAAGAAAGACTCACCAGTTCTGAGCATAGTGTTCCAGGCCATCATCTTAGCATGTGTGCAATGTGCCTCAGATGACACATGACCAGGATTCGTAACCAAATTTGGTCCACTGGTTGGATCAAATTTATCTTTCCCAGCCTGGTCTGGATACTGATGGGAAGTGAGATGTAAGGGCATACTATTATTTTATATAATGGTATGATGATATTATCATGTAATTCTCTATTCCTTCCTTAATACCACTTAAAGTCTCAGTTGTTTTGCTGACTGCTGCTATAAAATGAAGAAACCACAAGCATGCCTGAAGATATTTTGCTAATTGGTTAGTCGATTTAGAATCTATCAGTGTGTAAAAGTTGTTCAAAATGTTCCCTCCAAGGTGCATCACCTTGCATTTTTGTACACTGAATTTAATTTGTCATGACCTAAGTAGATCTATTTTAGTTCTTTATGGTCTTCCTTAGACTTGACTAACCCAAATAATGATCTGTTGTCTTCCAGGTCATTAATATAAATATGAAAAAATATTACAGAGCCTACTACAGAAATGTAGACCATCCCATTATTAACTGCTTTTCTTGATAGTGGTTGACTATTTTTTTCCTTCTTCAGAGGGGTAGCTGAGTTAGTCTCTAACAGGAAAAACTTAAAAGACAACAAATAGACTAGTAGCACCTTAAAGACTAACAAAACATGTAGATGGTATCGTGAGCTTTCATGGGCACAACCCACTTCTTTGGTCTTTTAGTCTTTAAGGTGTTCCTAGATTATTAGTAGTTTTTAAAGTTTTCCTTTTTTGTTATTTATATCTTAACATTTCTAATTCATGACAATACTTCACCTCTCAGTTTATAGCTATTTCATTTCCTTGAAAGACCTTTGTGACTGGTAGTCCTGTGGCACCTTAGAGACTAACAAATATATAGTATCATGAGCTTTTGTGGGTAAGACCCTCTGCATCAGGTGAGTTGGAGTGGAGCTGATGAGGTTATCAAAGGCGCTTGGAAATTTCTTAAATGTTTTCCTAATCCTTTGAAGTCTATCTTACGAAGCAATGTCAAACTAAATATCCATCTAGTACATATCAATTATCATTATATGTGAGCACTATAGTTGGATTAAAAATAACAGCGAGGCTGCCTGAGGATATGTTAAACCTCTCTATTTTAAATTCCTGATGAAACATGACTCGGTTGAGAAATGGGGACAAGTAAATGTTAGACAAGCTGCACAATTTCCAAAGGTGGCAATTGTCAAATATTTTTATCTCAAAACACACTTCATTGATTTAAAAAAATGATCATTATGGATTCTAGTTCTCAATATAACAGTCTCAGCAGTTGTTGTTTTAAAAAGTAAGTTTTCAAGCTCTCATGTTTGTGGAGATAAGTTTGACAAAGTGAACCCTAAAGGTTCAAAAGCCATTAGGCAAATTAAAAGAACTCTCCCCGTATTATTTTAAAATCTCATTATTTTTAAGTCAATCATGACTTGATGGGAGGACTGACTCATGATTTTTGAAAACTTGAGATTGGCAACATTGTATTTTGTCATAGAAAAAGACTGCATTACTCTGTTTTGTCAACTTTCATCTCCTTCCATGAGAGATCACCTTTCCTTTTTGTTGAGCATGATTTGAAACAGTTGCACACTAACTTCCGTGCATATCCATTCATTTATCTGCTATATTTTAATCATTCTTCAACTTCCCTTTAACAAGAACCGTAAATTCATAATAAACTGAAAGCTATAATGCACTTCCACATCTATTTCAGGATGGTTTTAGGGCACATCAATGGAGTCTGTTAAGATGTGTGATTATAACAGAAAACTGATTTCATTTCAGGTTTAGGGAGATCCTGTTATCAAGGAAAATTAAAATGTTGTCAGAAAAGTTCCAAAAGGATTACAAAAATATATTCTATAAACACAAAATGATATGCTCAGATAATGTTATAGATCAGAATAATTCCACAAGTGAAAGGCATCTTTCAGTGATTGCCACAGGGCTTTTAGCCAAGCTTTATCATATTCAAGGCATTGCAAGGTATACATATATAATATTACCCAAGGTTTGGTAACTTTTTAATAAGCATAAATGGAATGGGTCTGAAGTCAGGTGATGTGGCAAAGCAACCCTTAATTTTATTTTATTTTATTTTTTTTACATTTTGGTTGAGATTTTCAAATTCCACTTGTGGGATTTAGATATCCAATTTGCATTAAAATTAATAAGAATTTAGTGGCCAGATCTCACAAGTCTTTGAAAATTTCAGCCTTAAATTATAGTCAAATACATTATGGCTATGTCTACGCTGCAGGCTTCTTGTGCAAGAACAGCCATTCTTGTGCACGTCCACACTACAAGCCCGTTCTTGTGCAAGAAAGTTTACAGTAGATTGTCAGAGGAAAGGGCTTTTTTCACAAGAGTTATTCCCATGAGGAATAAGTCTTTTTGCGCAAGAGCTCTTGCGCAAAAAGGCATGTGTGGATGGGAACAGGGGTTTCTTGTGCAAGAAACCCTTTGGCTAAAGTGGCCATCAGAGCTTTCTTGCGCAAGAGTGCATCCATGCTGCCATGGACGCTCTTGTGCAAAAGTACATCTCTTATGCAAAAGCACATGGCAGTGTGGACGCGCTCTTGCGCAAGAACTTTTATGCAAGAACTCTTGTGCAAAAAGTTCTTGCACTAGAAGCCTTCAGTGTAGACACAGCCTATAAGTATGATTTCACCTCTCTAAGTCTAGCAGTTCTACATGCGACATGACTATTATTAGAATGTCCATTACAGTCTGACAATATTGAGACTCCACTTCAGAAAGAACAATAAAGTGCACTGAATGCATTGAAAGAAAGAGAAACTATGGAAAGGTGTACATAAAAAGGCCTGTGCTAGAATCAGAATTTCATCACTATTAGTAATGCATACTGACATTCTATCAGTAAACCACTGCTCCAAACATCAGCCTATTCACATGCAGAGCAAGATTATTTTTAAATAGGAAAAAAAGGAGGAGTTAGTGTGAAATATTTTCTGTATATGGGCTATTTCTTCACATTTTAATAGCAGCAGCCTCCAGATGATTGCTGATTTTCAAATTTTCAAAGAAATAATCATAAGATAAATTAACCACAAATCAAAATAAAGGTCACAAAAGAGTTTTAATAGCTGTTTGTTATTTTATTTGAATGCAATAATTAGAGACATGTCAAAAGTGGTTCACTGCCATGTTTTGTTTTGTTTTGTTTTGAGAGGCGATGAAAACTATGCATAACAAGATATAATATATGGAAATTCAGAAATACTACAATCTGCACAATAGTTCCAGCTGTGCTCACAGGTCATGACTAATGTAAAAAAAATGCAGCATTCCCCTCTTCATTATTATATTCTGTACATAGCAAAATGAAACTAGGTTACCATTTCACTTGTGATAATGATGTATGCAGGTATATTATGGGTGCTATTTCTGTTATTGAAATACTGACAGGTGCTTGGGTAACCTAAACCTTCCTAAAACACACCAAAAGGAATCTGATTTTTCAAATGGTACTTAATCAAGCCCTTGAGTCACTTATGGGCTTTTGAAAGCTTTACTCAGAGTGAATATTTGTCATTTTCTGTTTAGACGTGATACTTACCTGGTGTTCATTGTCTTGGTATGTGATGGATAGAGTTTCAAAAATATTTAAGCATGTTAACTTGCAGCTAGGCATCTAATAAAATTGTCAAGGCACTGATTTCAAGAACAACTAGGTACTTAGGCACTTTTGAAAAGTACACTAAGTTCCTAGGCTACGTCTTCACTGCAAGTTCTTCCAGCAGAAAATAGGCTAATGAGGGTCTCATTAGCATAAGGCGCAATCTCATTAGCATATTTTCTACCATTTCTTTTTGTGCAAGGGGTTTTTACACAAAAAGAAGCAGTGTAGATGGAGTTTTTATTGCACAAAACCCTCATTTTGCACAAGATCATTATGCCTGTCTTGGAGAGGCATAATGATCTTGAGCAAAACAGGGTTTTTGTGCAAAAAAAGAAGTCCACACTGCTTCTTTTTGTGCAAAAGCCCCTTGAACAAAAAGAAACAGCAGAAAATATGCTAGTGAGATCTCAACTTATGCTAATGAGTCCCTCGTTAGCATATTTTCTGCCAGAAGAGCTTGCAGTGAAGACGAAGCCCTGGCTGAATCTTTGGGCATCTAAATACTTTTAAAAATCTGGCTCTGAATCCCTCACAAAGATTTGTAAACAGAGTCACAATAATAATTTCTCTATATCCTTCCCAGCCTGTAGGAGAAATTGCTCTATTATTTTTATTGGTAGAGGTGTTGGTGTGTGTGAGAGAAAGGAATCTGAGAGAAGTTGCCTTGAAGAAGTGAATTTACATTTAAAGTTGAACATTATGAGATGTGTGGTCATTCTGATCTCTGGCAGGGGTGTTCTGTGGTGTAGGTCCATTTATAATTGAAGCTCCACCTAAAGCAGGGGTTCCCAACCTGGGGTACACGTACCCCAGGGGGTACGAGAAGCTTGTCAAGGGGGTACGGGGAATATTTGGTAAATAACTAGATTATCCTAATTGAAATATTCCAAAAGTAGTAGTGTTAGTGAAAAAAGTTGTGGATTCTAGAGTCTAGAATTTATTTCCTTTCGTATTGAATAGGGGGCATGGGAAGGTTTACTAAAAGCCAAGGGGATACAGGGGCAGAAAAAGGTTGGGAACCCCTGACCTACAGCATTCATGAGACTCCCCTATTAGTTGGAGGTTATGTGCTCTGGTGGACCATACCTGGAACAAGAAGTCACGATCAAGAAGGAACAGTGATCTCTCAGAGTTAGGGCCAATCCATAGATGGCTTTGAATCAGGGACTTGTACTGGATTCTGCTTAATGGAAATTTGGAGACAAGAGGGAGAAAAGCCCAGTCCCTTCCTCCATGATTACTTCTCCGGGATTGTGATTTTGCTGCTATGGCAGTAGAGCTGAAGGAATCGGGGGGAAAGCCATAGGGGGTGCAGAGGCTTGCAAATTACGAAGTCCCCGGCATTGTAGCATTCAAGAATTGGAGGGTGATGTAGGCGTAATTATGCAGAGCACTTTGCAGTCCCTCCTTTTCCCTCTGGGAAGTATCTCCCCCTTATCCAACAACCCTGCCTATTTCCTCAATGCCTGGCCTGGTTCCTCAGACTGGGTAATTTCATCTGGATATACCCCAATAAGACTATGTCTACACTAGAGTTTTTCTGGGATCTGGAAAAACTCTGTCGCGTCCAGGGAATGCGTCCGCTTTTTCGGATCAGTTTCTGAAAAAGCAAGCACATTCTTTTGGAAGCCCTGAATTCCTCATTTTATGAGGAATAAGGGCTCTGCCGAAAGAGGAGGTTTTCCCGACATTTGGCCCTGTGTAGATGGTCCAAATGTCAGAAAAGCATCTTCCAAAAAAAGAATCAGAAAAAGGTATGCAAATTGCAGTTCACAATTTGTGTACCTTTTTCCGAAAAAGAACTGCAGTGTAGACATAGTGGCTACGTGTACGCTGTGGTAGTTTTTCGGAAGAGGAAATGCAAATGGAGCGCTCATTTGTAAATTTCGCACTCTCATTTTCATATTTTCTTCCGATCCTTTTTGCAGAAGAGGTTTTTGCAATAAAAGCCCTGTGTAGATGGGGCCATTTGTCGGAAAAACCCTGTTTCGCACAAGATCCTGTAAACCTCATTTTTTGAGGAATAAGGGATCTTGCACAAAATGGTTTTTTTCCGACAAATGGCCCCATCTACACAGGGCTTTATATCGCAAAAACCTCTTCCACAAAAAGGATTGGAAGAGAATATGCAAATGAGAGTGCAAGAGTTGCAAATGAGCCCTCCATTTGCATTTCCTCTTCCGAAAAACTGCCACAGTGTAGATGTAGCCAGCCTAAGTACGATGCACCGATAGTATACATTACAAACTACAGATCCCACTATGTTTCCTTCCATCATTAAATTTCATCTGCCCAGGTCCTTCTGGAGGCAGACACTTCTCTTAGCTCTATCCCCTCCTGAAGGAGGACCCTTTTTATTTATTTGCTTCTCAACTTTTATTTTCACTGGGACACAAAAGGTGTTTATTAATAGGTTCTAAAAAGACTCATCGCTAGGCTTAACTTCAGTCATCTTAGCACATGTGGAAGTCTATATTACTTTGGCACACAAGAGTTGTAGAATGTTAATGAACTCCTTTGAACAACATCTCTTGAAACAGTAATCAAGACAACCCCTGAGGAGCTGACTTTACCTACATAAAGACTCCTGATGATTACAGCATGTGTTGGATAAGGCTTAAAATAGTTATTTTAGGAATATGCATTAGGATATTAGGTAAGCATAAACTTAGCTGTAGCGGTGACTGGGATCCCCGGCTATATGCAAACACCTCTCTTCCTCCTCCCACATATGCAGGCATGCCTGTAAGACTCAACTCAGGATCATTTCTTTGCTCGACACACAATGGAGAGACAGATATCTTACTATATATTTTAGAAATGTGTGTGTGTCTCTGTGTGTCCATTTGTTCAAGAACTCCTCTTAAAGAGTAAAATCTAAGACCACTAAATTTGGTATGCAGCTTCCTTTTATCATAACTTAAAGCAAGGTTAGGATTTGATTATGTCAGGATAATGGGATGTGCATGGAATTCCATTTGTTTCTCATAAAATGGAAATGGAGGAGTTTGGCAGGAGGGGTTATAGCACAATGACCACAGGGGGTATCAAGGCACCAGAGATGGGCACCAGGACAACTATACAGTAATTCCTCGCTTAACACGTGCCCGCTTAACACGTTTTCACGATAGCATGATTTTTTTTTAGGGAACATTTTTTGAACAACACAACCCATCCCTGCAATAAGACGATTTCCCCTACCGACTGGCCGGTCGCCAGCAGCTGCGCGGGGCTTCCCCTGCCTCCCTGCAAAGTGGCAGAGGTTAGCCGCTCGCTGCACTGTTCCCCGGTGACCCCCTCTGGCCGGATGCTTTGCTCCCTTTCCTCCACCCCCCGCTTGCAGCCAGCAGCTGGGTTTCCCCAGCTGGCCGGTCACTGGCAGCTGCGCAGGGCTTCCGCCTGCCTCCGGAGGTTTACCGCTCACCGCGCTGTTCCCCAGCGACCCCCTCTGGGGATGCTTCGCTCCCTCTCCTCCGCCCTCTGTTTACAGCCGGCGGCTGGGTTTCCCCAGCTGGCCAGTCGCCGGCAGCTGCGTGGGGCTTTCCCTGCCTCCCTGCAAAGCGGCAGAGGTTCACCGCTCGTCGTGCTGTTCCCTGGCGACCCCTCCTCGCCAGACGCGAGGCATCCAGCTGGAGGGGGTCGCCGGGGAATGGCACAGCAAGTGGCGAACCTCTGCCATTTTGCAAGGAGGCAGGGGAAGTCCTGCGCAGCTGCCAGCGACTGGCCAGCTGGGGAAACCCAGCCGCCGGCTGCAATCCCCCTCCCCTGTCCTTCCCTTCCCTTCTCCAGAGCCAAACACCTCCCCTCCCTGCTATAACGCAGACCCCTTTCTCCCCCAACCTTATATCCCGGTCCCAGCTGCTAACAAGTGCAGACTGGAGCTGCTAGCTCACATGCGCTAGAAACGCAACCCTCACCTTTTCCATTATTTTCAATGGGAAAATTGACCCCGCATAATACGTTTTCACTTAGCACGATCATTTTCTGAAATGTATTCCCAAAGATTCCCAAATCTGCACCGTCCTTTGTGGGGAATGAATCTGAGGAACTGTCCCGGATTGAAGTGTCATTAGAGAAGGTTTTGGAACAAATAGAAAAACTAAATGTTAACAAATCTCCGGGACCGGATGGCATTCATCCAAAGGTTCTAAAAGAACTCAAATGGGAAATTGCTGAACTATTATCTGTGGTTTGTAACCTATCCCTTAAATCGGCTTCCGTACCTAATGAATGGAAGGTAGCCAATGTGACACCAATATTTAAAAAGGGCTCTAGAGGCGATCCGGGCAATTACAGACCGGTAAGTCTAACTTCAGTACCGGGCAAATTAGTCAAAACAATAGTAAAGAATAAAATTGTGAAGAATGTAGAAGAACATAATTTGTTGGGCAAAAGTCAACATGGTTTCTGTAAAAGGAAATCATGTCTTACTAATGTTAGAATTCTTTGAAGGAGTTAACAAACATGCAGACAAGGGGGATCCAGTAGATATAGTATACTTAGATTTTCAGAAAGCCTTTGACAAGGTCCCTCACCAAAGGCTCTTGTGTAAATTACATGGCCATGGGATAAGAGGGAAGGTCCTTTCTTGGATTGAGAACTGGTTAAAAGACAGGAAACAAAGGGTAGGAATAAATGGTAAATTTTCAGAATAGAGAGGGGTAACTAGTGGTGTCCCCCAAGGGTCGGTCCTAGGACCAATCCTGTTCAACTTATTCATAAATGATCTGGAGAAAGGGGTAAGCAGTGAGGTGGTAAAGTTTGTGGATTATACCAAACTGTTTAGGATAGTCAAGACAGAAGCAGACTGTGAGGGACTCCAAGAAGATCTCACCAAACTGAGTGATTGGGCAACAAAATGGCAAATGAAATTTAATGTGGATAAGTGTAAAGCAATGCACATCAGGAAAAATAACCCCAACTATATGTACAGTATGATGGGGGCTAATTTGGCTACGACAAATCAGGAAAGAGATCTTGGAGTTATCGTGGACAGTTCTCTGAAAACTTCCACACGGTGTGCAGCGGCGGTCAAAAAGGCAAATAGGATGCTAGGAATTATTAAGAAAGGGATAGAAAATAAGACCCAGAATATCTTACTGCCCCTGTATAAAACTATGGTACGCCCACATCTTGAATACTGTGTACAGATGTGGTCTCCTCACCTCAAAAAAGATATTTTGGCCTTGGAAAGGGTTCAGAAAAGGGCAACTAAAATGATTAGGGGTTTGGAACGGGTCCCATATGAGGAGAGGTTAAAGCGACTGGGACTTCTCAGTTTAGAAAAGAGGAGACTGAGGGGGGATATGATAGAGGTATATAAAATCATGAGTGGTGTGGAGAGGGCCGATAAAGAGAAGTTATTTATTAGTTCCCTAAACAGAAGAACTAGAGGACACCAAATGAAATTAATGGGTAGCAGGTTTAAAACTAATAAAAGAAAGTTCTTCTTCACACAGCGTGTAGTCAGCCTGTGGAACTCCTTGCCAGAGGAGGCTGTGAAGGCTAGGACTAGAATAGAGTTTAAAGAGAAGCTAGATAATTTCATGGAGGTTAGGTCCATAAAAGGCTATTAGCCAGGGGATAAAATGGTGCCCTTGGCCTCTGTTTGTCAGAGGCTGGAGAGGGATGGCAAGAGACAAATCGCTTGATCATTGTCTTCGGTCCACCCTCTCTGGGGCACCTGGTGCTGGCCACTGTCGGCAGACAGGATACTGGGCTAGATGGACCTTTGGTCTGACCCAGTACGGCCATTCTTATGTTCTTATGTTCCTACCATGTTAAATGAGGAATTACTGTAATCCCATTGGGCCGGTAGGGGACAATGGTGGAGCAAGGGACAGCTATTTACCAAATATTTCAGAGTTTGTCTGTGTGTCTAAGTGTCTGTCACCCAGCTGGAGGACATGCATCTTTCCCCCCGACTGTGCCCAATGAAGCTGCAGCACCCATAGACAGGCACTTCTCACCTGGACCCAAGCTGCTGCAGGGAGAGAGTGGAGGGCTTGTCCTCTCTCCCCAAGGGATTCTATATACTGAACTCCTCATTCCCAACCCCACCTGAGAACAATTATTTAAATGAAGAAAAACAAAACTTATTTAAGGACCCGAGAAGCACTGGGAAATCTTCATCTTCTTGTGTGTGTATACACAAGCACACATGCACTCTCTGTTCTTTGATGATAATAAACTAATTTTTGTGTTTTATATATATATATATCAAAGAACACAAATTGAAGTGATGGTAAGAATATTGGAAATGGTTACCTATGAAACAAAATCATAACACACTTTCTAGAGATTAAACTTAACTGATAAGATACTCCTCTGTCTCCTACAATGTATCTTACTGCAAATTCCATGGTGTTTTCAACCAGTGATCCTTTCTTATAAGATTAAGTGTAGAGTTCATCTGTACCCAGGATATTGTTTCCAAAATTCATTGTCTTCAACCTAAAGGCTGCATCTAGACTGGCATGATTTTCCGCAAATGCTTTTAACAGAAAAGTTTTTCTGTTAAAAGCATTTGTGGAAAAGAGCGTCTAGATTGGCACGGATGCTTTTGTGCAAAAGCACTTTTTGCAGAAAAGCATCCGTGCCAATCTAGACGCGGTTTTGCGCAAGAAAGCTCCGATCGCCATTTTTGCCATCGGGGCTTTTTTGCGCAGAACAGTTTTTACCTGTCTACACTGGCCCTCTTGCGCAAAAGCATTTGCACAAGAGGGCTTATCCCTGAGCGGGAGCATCATAGTTTTTGCGCAAGAACACTGACAATCTTACATTAGATCGTCAGTGCTCTTGCGCAAATTCAAGCGGCCAGTGTAGACAGCTGGCAAGTTTTTGTGCAAAAGCAGTTGCTTTTGTGCAAAATCTTGCCAGTCTAGACGCAGCCACACAGTTTAACTCTGGCTGTCTGTATTGTCTTTTAGCCCTATAATCTATTGATTAGCATTTTGCTCAGATTATAAATGGCTGTTTAATTATGAACCATACAGTACTGAATTTGCATATAACCAGCCGGAGTGAGCTAAGCATCTTTTCCTCCATGCTTGCCAAGAATTGCTCATATATTTTTTTCTGTAGCTACATCTCACTGTGATTATGATGACCAGTGTAACACAGGCTTTCATTAGAGAACTTCCATTATGTTCTGGTGATGAACCCAGGAGAGCCCTACACACCTGTGTATCTATTTGCCTTCTGGCAATTAGCATCAAGAGGTCCTTAGGTCAAAGCATGTATAGCCACAGATTCAAAAGATGGTGCTCCTGCCTGGAGTGCAAGCAACACCTAATGCAAGTTGGAGTTCGATCACACAGATTTAGGCTAAATCCAGCCCTTTTTTCTATGACTAGTGGAGGATCTCAAGGGACCAGCAGTGGCAGTAGAAGTGCTTTAGAAGCACCCACAAAACTGGAATCTTATATCTAAATATCTCTGAATTCTCTGAAAAAAAATCTCAGGATTGAATCTGCCCTTATTTTCTAGTTGCAGTTTAATGACATTTCATGGTTCCAAAATTGTGGAGGTCATGAAGAGCAACTGCTCTTACAAGATCTGCACTGTCTCAACTTGTCATTCATGTCTTTGCTGTCAAATCTGAATATAAACCATAATCTTGTCTCTGCTTTAAACCCAAATTCTATCCTAAACTTAATTCTGATCTGGATCCAGGATGATCCTCTTGGCTAATCTTGATTAATCTTATAATCGATTGTTGGCTCAGATTCAAACTGTAATGTAATGGGATACAAGAAAGAAACATCTACAGTCCTATCTACACTAAGGAAGTTTCCCTTTTAAAACAATGAGATTTGCATTTCAAATGCATTTTGGAGAAAACATGACAGGGAAATCAATGCTTTGAGAATAGCATTAGAGGTCTAGTAACAGGAGTTGTAATTAGCAAATACTGGTAAACAAAAATTGAATTGTTTATCATTTGTAAGTAAGTGACAGGAGTATTTAGCAATCATTGGAAGAGAATGGAAGATGTTGTCTCCAATGCAATAAATATCCCCTCACTTTGAAACTACTACTTTGAAAGCCTTACTTTCAAACTACTTCTCATTTTCCTTTTTGATTGTGAAGAGCTGAGGAAAATCATCCAGAACTTATCAGTATTTTCAGAGGGTTTGGCAGGGATCTTTTAGATGAATTTCTTCATTAGAAGAAATTGATTCAAGTTCCATACCGGAAGATTTTTTTTCTCCCCCAATAACTCTATATAATGGTGCTAGTCTGATGGTCCCTATCACTGCCTGACTCCCATCAAGACATTGTTTCACAAGCCAGCACCCGCTTTGGAATTTTTAGATAGCATTTCCCATGGCCAATTGACTTTATGCCATGGTGCAGTGTCAAGTTAAATAGGGTAATTATTTTCTGCATTTATCGTTATTGCTTTAGAGCAAGTAGTTATCAGTATTTGAACAGCATGCAGGAGCTAAAGACACAAACCCAACCAAGAGGCAAAAATAGCTATGGCATTAAAAAAAACCCAGAAAAAAACCCCCCAAGAGCACCTTTTGTGGAAGGCTCCACTGCTTATAGCATTGACTATCGCTACAGAATCAATGTAATTAAAAAGTTACCGGTTAATGAGGTCTGTCTTGGAGACAATCTATTTGATTCAGTCTGTATCAGTTCAGTACAATGTAAAATGGTGGCGTTGATTCATGAGAGGGAAAAAAAGCACTTCATTTGAAAGGGATTATTATATTTTATTGGTGTTCTGAGATGGCTATGGTTGTCAGCACTTCCATTATAAACTCTTTTCTCCCTATTCTGTTTAAAAAGAAACTGTTTAGTACTACTGTATCCCTTTCACCTTCAGGGTCTTTGTAACCTTCAGGAGATCAAGGTCATGAACTTCCTTAGATTACAGGTGCTCTCAATGTACATAAGTACTGAGGTTAACTTCTGAGTTACCATGGGAGGTGTATAATCTCATAGTTTAGTACATGGCAACTTCATTATATATGAGCCAAAGGGGTCTCATTCTGGTCTCCATTGCTCTGCTGTAAATTAGAAGGTGCTTGCAGTTGTAACTGAGATGAGAATTGGGACCAGTTTAGTAACACCAGTTTTTCCACTGATATAAGTGGGATGAAAATCAAGCCCTAAGTGTTTTTTGTTATATATGCGTTCTCTCAGACTTCTTAGTTATACTAAATCTAAGAGAAACTGCATTATAGCTATATGTTTTAATGAAAAACAGCAGGGTTTTTCACACAAAGTAGTTTTGGCACTTCATCATATTAACCATGTAATAAAAAAGTCACAAATTTTCCTGTAAGTAAAGAGCTCAAGACAAGCAAGGGCCCTTATTCTAAACTGCATCTCCTAGGCAGAGCAGTGTAGTTCAGGTGTGGAGGAAAGTTTTCTAAATGCCCTCTGATTTTAATGGTAGCAATGAAAGCTGAATGTACCCAGTAGAGCTGCTTAGGAATGTCCAACATCTTTTTCACTGGGAAATGCTGATTGATCAAAACTGTACCTTTCCTTAGAATGGTCAGTTTTGACAGATTTCCTATTTTGATTTTTTGGGAGGGAGGTAGGTTTCAATATTGTCAGTGTTCTGACATTTTGTAAATCCAAAGTTGTGTGTGTTTTTGTGGGGGGTGGGGTTGGTTTGAAATGACTTTTCACTTTGAAATGTAAATATTTTTATAGTTAAAAATAAAAGCCATTACATGAATGAAATGCTTTTATCTGAAACTATTATTTTCTCTCAAAATGTTTGTAGATTTCAGGACAGGACATTTTTTTGAAATCTTGAAAATTTTCACTTGATAGAAAAACCATTTCCCGCTCAGCTCTAGCACTCAGCACTAATCAGCATGCATGCTTCACGTACACACAATCTCTAGTGTTTCCACTGATGTGAAACAGATTAGTTGATCTGATTCAGGAGCACCTGATAGCCATCTAAGCACACCAGTGTTCTGTCAGCGAATGGCTCTATCACTTGAACTCAATGGAGCTAACCATTTTTGTGTTGTTTATCCCCTCCCATCCTTTCCAAAAGCATCGCTCATAAAAGTGTTTTCTGACAATTGTGTTGTGAGAAATTTGATTTTGGTGCTAATTTTTTCAGAAATACATATTTCCAAAGGCAGTGATTAACATAGGCAGTCTACTGCATGCATCAGCAAGCTCAGATAGTTTGCTGTATTCATTTCTCCAGCTGAGATGGTGAATATATCCACCTTTTTATTCCAGCTTTCAGATATATTTTCTAGTATATTGGCTTTGTATATCTGCACTATTTATTACTGAACAGAATAAATCTAACATACGCAAATGCTTATCAGTTTGCAATGGGCTAAAGAATAGCCTGAAAATACTACATGAAACCTAAGGCCACTCATAGCTATTCATAATTCTCTTTATCTCAAATTGTGACAACCTGGATCTCTGGAACACAGTCATGGATTCACTTCTTTATTCTGCATATGAAGCAAATCCTGCACTTCAGTCCATTAAAATTAGGAATTTTAAGTAAAGAGCACAGGATTTGGCCCAGGGCATGCAGTTAGCTTCTGACTTCAGTGTCTTATTGTGCCTCTTACATGCAGCCATATATTAAATAGAATTAAGTGTGTGTGGGGAGTGGAGGGATTCAAAGAAGTTATGTGGCTAAAGGAAATAGCAGGAAACTAGAGCAAAACTGTCTTCCAAAACCTCTTTTAAAAAAAAAAGTATGCATTTTCAGTGGGTCAGGTTCTATAGTCTGCTAATCATACATACAATACAGGCTCTGATGAAAGGAGCCTCACGCACAGTAATTATAAGTGGGATTTGTAGTGCCAGTTATTATTAAGCTTGCCCATCACTTTCCATTGTTTTCAATTCTCATAACTTTGCCAAAGTTTAAGTATTTGGGCTGAAAATTTCCACATGGTGGGTCTGCCTCAGGCTGAGTGAGAGGGGCAAAACACCCAAAATAATTCATGCTTTCTCCATGTTAAAAAACAAATCCTGAACTCCGCCCCCCCCCTTTTTGGTCCTCCTTTTCTTTGAAACAGGGGCTTGAGATGTGGCAAATGGGTGACTTCTATGTCACAGGTGTGCCTTTTGTTATCCACTTGACAATCTGTCTAAATCTGGCAAAATTATAACCCTCTGAAGAGTAGAAGTTTGTGAATGTTCAGTAGAGACTCCTTTAGCAGTTAAAATCTCTGAAGATTCCATCTTTCTTGAACATGCCCAATCCTCACAGTTCTTAGTACTAGCCCTTCTGTGCACCTGCTGTTCCCAGAGAGTCACTGACCATGCTCTAGCCCAGAGTTACAGGTTCAGAAAGAGAACTAGGTAAAATTCATGAAGGGTAGATCCATCAATGACTATTAGCCAGGATGGGCAGTGATGATGTCCCTTGCCTCTGTTTGTCAGAAGCTGGGACTAGGCAACAGGGGATGGATCACTTGATAATTATCTGTTCTATTTATTCCCTCTGGGCCACCTGGTATTGGCCACTGTTGGAAGACAGGATACTGGGCTAGATGGACCTTTGGTCTGACCTGGTAGACCGAGCTTAAATTCTAAAGTTTTCTCTGTAATGGCTGCTCCCAGATAGTTTGAGCTGTGGTGAGCCAGGCACTGGTACTAGGATCAAGGAATCTCTCTCTTTTTCCTGTGATCTCAATGGCCCCCTCTGCTGGCACCCAGTTAGTATGGAGGAGGAAGCTGTCTGATTCGAATGTAAAAAAGGGAGAGTTGGAGACAACTGGGCAGAAAGGGTCAATCTTGAGTAGAATGGGTAAAAGAGTCTGGCTGCGTCTAGACTGGCATGATTTTGCGCAAATACTTTTAACGGAAAAGTTTTTCCGTTAAAAGTATTTGCGCAAGAGAGCATCTATACTGGCATGTGCCTTTGCACAAAAGATTTGCTTTTGCGCAAAAGCTTCCGTGCCCAGTGTAGACGCTCTCTTGCGCAAGAAAGCTCCGATGGCCATTTTAGCTATCGGGCTTTCTTGCGCAAGAAATTAACGTTCCTGTATACACTGGCCATCTTGCGCAAGTATTCTTGCGCAAGAGGGCTTATGCTTGAGCGGGAGCATCAAAGTATTTGTGCAAGAAGCACTGATTTTGTACATTACAAAGTCAGTGTTCTTGCGCAAATTCTCACGGCCAGTGTAGACAAGTGGCAAGTTTTTGCGCAAAAGCATCTGCTTTTGCGCAAAATCTTGCCAGTCTAGATGCACCCTCTGTGTCCACTAGAGCACACAAGCCTGGAATAGATCCCAAGATTCCTAAGCCTCATAATTCCTGTGCTCTCAGTAAATACCTGTGAAACCCACTGATGAAGTGTTGGTCTCATCCCCCTATAGAGTGAGTCCAGGCAGAGAATGTGGACTACAGCCATGGGTGGCAGGTAATGTAGTCAAGGGAAGGCATTGCCCTCCTAAGACTGCCCATGTTCTGGGTGATTGGTAAAGCTGGGGCTGTGGTGCCTGCTAGCAGGGGGAGGCCAGGGACAATGGGGTGGAGACTGGCCACTGCATTGAGGTGGTGCCTCAGGTGGAAGGGGCAGGGCTGGCCTTGCCTTCCCCATCTGGGTTTTCACCCACTGCCCAGGGCTACAGCTATCAGCTACTCCATTGGCTTTAGTGGCAGATGTATGTGTGATGTTTCTAAAGCTTCCAGCCTCGGTGATGAACCATGGGGGTGACAATATGATACCACCTATAAAATTCCTTTTTTATTTGTTTTCCAAGGGTCTTTTATAAAAAAAAAGACTTTGGGCATTATACATGCAAAACTGTTAAAAGGACATTATTAAGGTTGTGAAATCATGAACTTAAAAGTTAGGAAATGCCAATGTGACAAACAGAAATATCTCTGTTTTTATGACCTTTAGGTGTTTGGTTAATTGCTACCGGTAACATTCAAAGGAAGTGTTAGAGGAACGAAGCAAAAAATGCAAAACCATGAGCTAGATAAGGAACCTCCCTGCAAATGATCCAACATAGCAGTTGGGCTGTAAACAAACTGCCTTCCTGCCTGACACCACTAAAGTCAGACTGTTGTCCTGAAATGGGTGAAAAGAGAGTGAGAGACCACAAGACCCAGGTCAGTAAAAGGATTGACCTTGCAGAAAGAGGGGAGGGGGGCAGATGAGTTGTCAGCAGATTAAGCCTGAGCCATAGAGAAGAGGGTCTGTGGTGATGCAAACTAATCCTCAGTCTGAGAAGGTGATTCTGGAATAAGTTGAATCTGTGTGAGCTAAGGCTGAAGGCGTTAAGCTTAGGTAAGACAAAATTCCTATACGGCTGTTTGTTTAATCCACTTTCCTAAATGCTAGGTTTCCTCTGGGAAAGAATTACTGCATTGCTCTGAAGTGACACCGAAACTAATATGTCAGATGTATTCTGTTGCGGCTCCCCAAGGTACCAAGCCCAGGCAGGCCCATTGCCTGTTGGTTTAAATCACTTAAACCCAGCTTTTCTGGGTGCCCAAACTGATACCCTTGGGTCTGACTTGCAGAAGTGCTGAGCCCTGTCAGCTGCAGCTGAAATCAATGCTAGTCATTGCTTTGAATATATGAAGTGCTAATATGCTAAGTGTAACCACCACCAAGGCAGATTTGAACCTGGGACCTCAAGAGCTGACTATAAGAGCCTTTACCCTGTGAACTAACTCATTAGACAAGCCTGGGAATACAGCACAGCAGTTAACTTGACCCTGGTTGTCCTGGCAACCACATTCCAAAAGGGCCTCACTTTGATAAGGCCGGTACCAAACAACCGCGCGGGATTGTTTTTCATTATCTGCTTTGTTTCTAGAAAATAAGCTTGGATCCCAAAGATCATGCCAAAGAAATACCACCCCCGTAGTACAGGCATTATATTTCCGGCCGACAAAATGACCATCAACATGCCTTTGTTTATGTTGGCTCATTTAGCTTGTTAGAAATAACTACCTGTATTAGTGGTAACATGTTTAATTGACGATGAGCGGGGATCCTGTGTAACCTTCATAGTTCATTGGCTTATGCGCACATCTCATTTCCACCGCCAGACCTATCAAATCACTTCCCCTCTGCCCATCTGCTGCCTATATAATCTAATGTATGTTTTAATTTAGCTAGTGCTCACCAGGTTAATCCCTGATGGGTACTCCACCAGCTGTGTGAACCAATAAATCCTCTGCTTGTTTTCACCTGAACCCAGTGGCTGCATCTAGACTGGCAAGATTTTGCACAAAAGCGGCAGCTTTTGCGCAAAAACTTGCCAGCTGTCTACACTGGCCGCGAGAATTTGCACAAGAACACTGACGTTCTACTGTGTGAAATCAGTGCTTCTTGCGCAAATATTCTGACGCTCCCGTTCAGGAAAAAGCCCTCTTGCACAAATGTTTTTGTGCAAGAGGGCCAGTGTAGACAGGCAGCTAAGACGTTTCGCGCAAAAGCAGGCTAACCGGAAAAAAGCCCTAGTGGCCGTTTGCAGGCTCCGTAGCTGCAAGCAGCTCCCGGACTTCCTGGTAACCAGAGCCCCCTTAAAGGAGACGCAGGCTGCTAAGGTCATGAGGCAGAAGCCCTTCTCGGACCTCTGGCCAGAGCTCTGCCACGTGGCCCCTGCTGTCACCAACGCCACCCAGAGCACAATGGCAGCTCCAGGGGGGGATCAGGCACCCGCACCCCCAGCACAGGAGGCCCCCAGGGCCAGAAAAAGACGGGCCCCATCCTGGTCGTCAGGGGAGCTGGAAGCCCTCATGGACCTCTGGCAGGAGGAGGAAGCCCTGCACAGCACCCACTCCTGTCGCCACAATGCGGACATTTTTGCCCGCATGGCCCAGGCGCTCGCCCAGCATGACCATCCAGCCCAGATCCTGGAGCAAGTCCGGGCAAAAGTAAAAGAACTGCGCCTGGGCTATGTCCGGGCCAGGGGGCAGGAGCTGACACCTGCTCCCACTACCAGCGGCTCCACACCATCCTGGGCCAGCCAGCACCGCAGGCACCGGACGTCGCTGTGGACAGCAGCATGCGCCCCCCCCCCGCGTCACCAGGACCACCGAGGCGGGGGAAGGAGACCGCAGCAGTGGGTCGGAGGACAAGGCCAGCACTGCCACCTTGCAGGCCCCCTCCGTGCATCCTCGGAGGCTGGGGAAGGATCCACCGGTGAGTGTTGCACTTTGCACTCACAAGGGTGGGGGGGCGGAAGGGGGGAAAGCGCTCGGGCCGGCCCTAGGGCCACCTGGGTTTTGCTGCAAGGATGGTACACTCCCCAGTCACTCTGCTGGTTCCGTCCAGGAGACATCCCACGTGATGGGGATCTGTGAGCCCAGACCATGTCTGCTAGATGTGCTCCCAGGCACTGTGTGGGGATTCATCTCGCTCCCTGTCAACCATTGATTAGCCCAAAGCCTCACAGCCTCCACCGGCAGGGAGTTCCACAGGTTAACACAACACAAGCGCCCTCCCACCCTCCAAGGGGCCAGGACACAGACCGGTGGTTCCAATACATGGAGGAGCACCCTACTCCAAGGGCGGTCCTGTATGCAAACATACAACACGGGGGAGGAAGGGGGGTAACCGAGTGGGCCCAAGCCACACTACTGTGGGGTCACCTGGGCTCAGGGGTGGAGGGCATGAGGTGTGGGGACAGTGGCCGGGCTGCCTCACTGAACCATCCTTTCTTCTGTTCCCTGCAGCAGGACCAAGCACAAGCCGGGGACCCTCTAGCCTTGCAGCAGTGGCAGCAGCAGCACCCCCAACTGCCCAACCACCACGGCGGCAGCTCCGCCACCGGGACCAGCTCCTTCGGCGCCACATGCAGGCCAGCGAGCGCGTTGAGGCAGCCATCACTCGGCGCATGGAGGTGGATGTGCAGTGGCACCAGGAGGCCTGGGGCTCCTTCCAGGCCCAGTGCGTCCGCATGGCGGATTCAATAGCCACCCTCACTGCACACATTGGCCATGCCATCCATTATGGCATGGCCTTGCCCCATGCACCCGCCATCCCTCCCCTAGCACTGCCCCTGCCGCCTCCTGCAATGGCCCCTCCTGCTACTGTCCCTGTCCCTCCTGCTCCTGTCCCTCCTGCTCCTACCCCTGCCCCTCCTGCCCACCTCCCCGTGCAGCCTGCCCCAACGCGGCCTGCCCCCCAAGTGCAGGTCCGCCCCCACAGGAGCGGTCACAGGGGCCACCCCTCCCAGGAGTAGCTCCTCCCTCTCCCAGCTGAAGGTCTCCCCTCTCCCCATTGTAAATAAAAAAAAGACAAGTTTTTGTGTTCAAGAAAAACGGTGTTTGGTGTTTATTGGGAGGGGAGGGGATGGGAGGGAGTTGTAAAGGGAGACTGAGGCGACCCTACTATGGGGCTTGGGAGAACATGTCCGTCAGGGCCTCCCGGATGCGCACCCCATCTTGGTGCGCCTGGCGGATGGCAGCTGTGCGGGGCTGTTCATAGGCCTGGCCCTCAGCTGCCATCCATGCGGGGAGGAAGGCCTCCCCACTCCACTCCACAACATTGTGGAGCACGCAGCACGCAGCCACTACCTCCGTGACATTCCGCTCACCCATCTTGAGACGGGTGAGCAAACACTGGAAGCGGGCTTTCAAGTGGCCAAAGGCGCACTCCACTTGATTGTGGGCCCGGTTGAGGCGGTCATTGAACCGGGCCCGGTTCTGGTCCGGCCGCCCCGTGTAGGGCTGCATTAGCCAGGGCAGCAGGGGGTAGGCCGCATCCCTGATGACACAGATGGGCATAGGCACATCCCCGACAGTAAACTCCCGCCGGGGGAAGTAGGTGCCCACCTCCAGCCTGCGAAACAGGCTGGAATTGCGTAGTAGGCGGGAGTCGTGTGCCCTGCCGGACCAGCCCGTATAAACGTCCAGGAAGCAGCCACGGTGGTCCACGAGGGCCTGGAGTACGATTGAGCAGTACCCCTTCCTGTTCATAAAATGGGCCGCTCGATGCTCCGGGGCCCGGACGGGGATGTGGGTTGCATCCAGGGCTCCCCCGCAGTTGGGGAACCCGAGGGCAGCAAAGCCAGCCACCGTAGCGTCCACGTCGGGCAGGCGGATGACTCTCGGGAGCAGGACGTTGTTGATGGCATGGACGACCTGCAGAAGGGTGTAGAAAAACACAGGGGAACACATCACATAAGGCAGGGTGAGTGTGCACTCCCTTGGGCCCCCCCCTCGTGATGCCCTCTGTGCTCACACACACACACACACACCAGGGACCCCTCGCCCCCCCCCACCAGCAGGCCTGTGCAAGGGAGGGACGGCCCAAACCCCTGGGTGACCCAGCCTGGAGTCTTGGCTGCCCCTGGGCATGGAGTGCAGCACCCTCCCCTCACCCCACTCCCCACTCCCCCTGGGACTTACCTACATCACGATGACACCGACGGTGGATCTGCCCACCCCGAACTGGTGTGCCACGGATCCGTAGCTGTCCGGGGTGGCCAGCTTCCAGACTGCGATAGTGACCCTCTTGTTGATGGGGATGGGTCCCCGCAGCCGGGTGGTGGTTCTCTGGAGCGCAGGGGCGAGCCAGGCACATAGCTCCAGGAATGTCTGCTTTCTCATGCGAAAGTTCCGGAGCCATTGCTGGTCGTCCCATTGCCCCAGGACCAGCCGGTTCCACCAGTCCGTACTGGTGTCCAGTCTCCACAGTGGCCTTTCCACGCTGGGGTGGGGATGCCACAGGGACACCATGGCCTCCCTGGTGAGGGAGTCCAAAGCAATCTGCACCTCCAGGTCCTGGAAAAGGAGGGCAGCAGCCTGGAGCACCAGCTGCAGGCACTCCAAAAAGGCCGGAAGGGGCCAGAGCAGGCACATGGCCACCCCTGGCTCCATGGCAGAAAAAACAAGAGACATGAAAAAAAACCAGGCAAAAGCACTAGGTGGCAAAAGGCAATGGTGTCCAAAAAGGCAGAGGGCAACCACCAAAACTGCTACGGCTGTCAGTCCTTGCAAGAGGTCCTATAGCACACAGCAGGAGAGAAACGGCTGTCCAGGGAGATCCCTTTAAGCACGTGTCTCAAAGGAGCTCCAGTCCCCGCCCCTGGAAAGGGCTGGTGCCCTTTTGCCCTCTTCAAAATGGTTCCGGGCTTCTGCTTTTGTGCAAAAGTGTCCCACCAATGTAGACGCGCTTTTGCGCAAAAGCACACCGTTATAACGATAACTCCGGGACCAATCTAGACGCGCTTTTGCGCAAATAGTTTTAATGGAAAAACTTTTCCGTTAAAAGTATTTGCGCAAAATTGTGCCAGTCTAGACGCAGCCAGTGTGTCTGGAATTATTCCCTACAAGCAGGTTCAAATAAAAGGAATTGCAAGGCCTGAGCAGGTCAGTTGCTGGCTGGAACCAGAAGGGTGAAGGAGGACTGGAGGGCTGCGAAACTCCACATGCACAGCTGCTTAGGAGAGAGCCCGCTCAAGCAAGGATAGAACTGTGAGACTCTCCAGGTGCAGCGGGAGAGAGAACCCTGACCAAAAGGAGGCAGAGAAGGCTACAAGCTCTCCAGGAAGAGAGGCCTGAAAGAAGACCCCGAGAAATCAGGACAGAGACTGAGAAACACTCAAGGCCAGGAGGCCTGGGAGAGACCCTGCTCACACAGGGAACAGACAGACAACCCAAGAAGGTGATGGTGCAGAATGGGAAGCAGCCCAGGGAATTCAACAGGAGTTGTTAAAGGAAGCAGTATTTGGTGGCTGTTTCTATAGTCCCTGGGTGGGGCCCTGAAGTAGTGGGTAGGCCTGGGTCCCTGCATGAGCTACTGAGGAAGGAGCCTAAGCCCAAAGAAGGGGATAATACTCAGGACTGAAAATCTAAGAAAGTGGCTAGACTTTAAAAGGCCAGGAGATGGGGTTGATGATCCTGGAGAGGGCCAACCATTTGGTGGATTTTATTACCCCAGAAGTGATTATTTTGTGCATTTTGACTGTGAGAGACTTGGCAAGAGGGCTGACCCACCGATGACCCACTCAACAAGAGCAGCAGCTAACAGAGGACACCAGGAGCAGACAAAAGTCAGAGTGCAAGTTCAGACCCAGCCAGCAGGAGGCACTCATGAGGAGTGAGTGCAAACATCACACTGCCTCTGCAGAATTTGCTGCAGTCAACCATGGATTCCTGTTGTCCCACCTCAAGCACATCGCAGGAAAATATATTTATCATTCTACTGCTTTCCCCTCTAATTTAAATTTTAAAACTGCACCAGCACTATGGTTTCCAAGCATCAGTTTCAAAGTTTATGTTTTGGACATTTCTATTCAATTTTTGCTTGGCTACAGCTTCAGTGTGATATATAGAAAAAAAGATTAGAATACTTTTTATGAAGCTTAGTCTCACTTTGTAAGATGTATAGTGCATTCTGGTACAATGCATTCTTCTCTGGGTTCTTCCGACTCATAAATAGGTGTAGATGGAATGAGTTAACTGGAGATGTAGGAGTATCCTTGTCTTTTGTCCTTCAGCCTGGATTGTAGTTCACCACCTTCAGGTATCTTGCTCTGAGGTAAGAAAACACTGTAATAAAGGATCTCTGAGTACCTTCACTTGAATACACATGAATTCCAAGCAGAAATGTGAATCAAATATTTGTTTAATAATGTAACCATGACTTTTGAAGAACAAGTTTGGCCTCAAAGTACCACAGAAAAAAATTTACCCTGTGACCATGAGGTGAGGTTTTTTGTTTTGTTTTTTTGGAGGGTTTTTTGAGAGAGAGAGAGAGAGAGAGAGAGAGAGAGAGAGATGAAAATGCTATTGTATGTGGTTTCCTGTTACATAAATCAGAACGACTTTTCCAAGAATTCAGGAGATACGACTATCAGTGAAATATATATTTAAGGTATGAATTTCCAAAGTCCCAAGTTTTTCTGTCAGTCAGTATATTTTGTATAATTCATATTAAAGAGGTATTCCAGTTGTGTGATGGAAATTTGCTGAACTGAAGGTTCTAGCAGCCAATTAATAGCTGTTAAATAGGATTATCACTGTCTGTTATCTTCACATAGCATCAATTCAAATGCTAATTTCACTCAATTAACTGTTCATAAGTCCATCTCACTGCCAGGTATGCGGGTTTCATGATGAATGCCAAAATGAAACTGAAATGAAAAATAAGATATGGTAACCTTTGTAAAATACACGTTAAGGGACTCTGTGGGCTTGGCTCGGAGCTTGTTCACACTGGGATGCATGCGGAGTAACTCCATTGAAATCACCTCCACTTTACACCAGTTGTAAAACCTCATGAGAAGAGAATCAACCCTGCCATGCCCAATTTTGATGTAAGCACATTTTCCTTACATTTCATAGTGGGGGATGTGAATGTAACATGGTAACGAATGCAAATGTTACAGACACTAGGCGGGGCCTCTCTGTTCACTTTAAGAACAGCAGATGTGTCCTACAACAGAAGCAGTGGAACTTTGCTTAGAATGGGAGGGCAGAGTTGAGGTGTTCTGCATGCGGGATGGGGGGAGTCAGAGCACCAAAAAGGGGAGGGTTATTAGGGTGATGCTCTCCAAGGGGAATGATGGGAGTTAGAGACTCAGCTGTGGGTAAAGGGTTTCCTACTGGATCATTGACTTAATCCTAGATGACAACATAACCACTACACACCCCTATTCCTGCTTTCACCTGTGCTGCCTCTCTGCCCCACCCCACATGCACACAGTTCACAGGGAAACAAGTGGTGGTGGAAACAGAGATCAGCTCTTGCAATATTTCCATTGTGGGACACTAGCCCCCACTGTCCCTTGCTACTGCCTCCCCTGTCCTACAGATGGGAAATATAGTAGATAAGATGGATTCTTGGCTGGTACATTAGTTTAAACTGTACATTTGCTCAGTGATGATTTAAGATTTCATCCCCCAAGGTTAATCCCATCTCTCCCCTTCCTGGTGGAGTGAGACAATACTCCCCAGCTGCTTGTGAGGGAACAGTAGAGTGTTGTCAGAGCTGCGAGACACATCTACTCAAGGGAGCTGCTGTGAGCACTATTTTTACAACATTTTTCAGACATGTGCATGCACACATGCATGCAGACTGTTTGTTCTACTTTTCCCATCCTTTGTTATCTTCACCTATCTCCAGTTGCTATCAGTTGCTATCTACCTGTTCCTCTTCCTGTCTCCATTCTAAACTTCCTCCTCCTCCCACCAGCATCCAGATTCCATATCCTCCTCCTTGCCTCTGGTGCTATTAGCCCCAGCCCTGGCCCTCCTCCTATCTCCTCCTTCTCTAACTCCTGCTCCAATCCCATGACTACATCTTCGTCCTCACCCACAACTACTTCCAATTCAGAAACAATTTCTATCTCCAAATCAGCGGCACAGCGATGGGCACTCGCATGGCACCACAATATGCCAACATCTTTATGGCTGACCTTGAACAACATTTCCTCAGCTCTCGCACTCTAACACCACTACTTTACTTACGCTACATCGATGACATCTTCATCATATGGACCCACGGAAAAGAGACTCTTGAAGAATTCCACAAGGATTTCAACAACTTCCACCCCACTATCAACCTCAGCCTGAACCAGTCCACAGGGGAAATCCACTTCCTGGACACTACAGTACAGTTAAATAATGGACAAATTTCCACCACCCGATATCGGAAACCTACCAACCGCTACACTTACCTTCATGCTTCCATCCGAGACACATTTTTCAGTTGATTGTATACAGCCAAGCCCTACGATACAACCGGATTTGCTCCGACCCCACAGACAGAGATAGTTACCTACAGGATCTTTACAGAGCTTTCCTAAAACTGAAATACCCACCTGGGGAAGTGAAAAAACAAATTGACAGAGCCAAAAAAATACCCAGACATGAACTACTTCAAGACAGACCCAAAAGAGAAAATAACAGAACTCCACTTGCTGTTATCTACAGTCCACAACTCAGACCCCTCCAACGCATTATACACAATCTACAACCCATCTTGGAAAATGATCCCTCACTCTGAGGCCTTAGGAGAAAAACCTATTCTTGCTTACAGACAACCCCCTAACCTGAAATGTATTCTTTCTGATAACCATGCCACACAACCACATCATAAGCCTCCAGGAACCCAGCCCTGCAACCAAAAAGATGCCAACTCTGCCCACATATCTACACTGGCGAATTCATCACTAGAGCAAACAACATAAGCCACAAAATCAAAGGGTCATTTGACTGTACATCCAATAATTTGATCTATGCCATCAAATGCCAGCAGTGCCCCACTGCTATATATATTGGACAAACTGAACGGTCTCTGCGGGAAAGAATCAATGGACACAAATCGGATATACATAAAGGGAATATACAGAAACCTGTTGGTGAGCATTTCAGCTTGCCTAATCACAGTCTGACAGACCTGTAAGTACCTGTCTTGTCACAAACCAGCTCTACAAGCCAAATACACAGAGAAGTCCTAGAATCCCAGTTCATCCACAAATTCAATTCACATGCTAATGGACTCAGTTGTGATATGGGCTGGTGGGGACTCTACCTATTTAATAACCACTGAAGGTGCTAACAGCTCCCTGAGTGGTATCCTTCCTGTTTTAGGAATCTATCTATTGACTTTGATTTTTATCTGCTTAGGTTTAAGTACCCATTCTTCAGATATTTGATGATGCTCTGTCTCCCACCCCCCTCCCTTTTTCTTTCTCTCCCCTCTCCTATTTATTTTGAGTTTTCATATCCCCAACTCATAACTCGGTTATCTGAAGAAGTGGGCTGTGCCCACGAAAGCTCATGATATCATCTACATGTTTCATTAGTCTATAAAGTGCTACCAGACCATGTGTTGTGTTTTTTCTGCCCCTCTTGTGCATCATTCCTAATCTCATGTTCATCCCCTCCATCAGCCCCTTCTTTGGCTGTCTCTGGAGTGCACACTTTATCGCTAAGAGATCGCAGCCTTCAGAAACCAGGAGCTCTTCATCTGACACTGTCTCTGCAGCTGCTTTTTCTTACAGTGTCCATTCCTTCCCTCGTGGTCCCTGCCCTGGATCAGACTATTAGCAGAGAGGCTTCTATTTCCCCATTCCTGCTGCTTTCACCCCTTCTCCTTCCCACTAATTCTTCTCTGTTGAACAGCATTGTATCTGATTCCTCTTTTCTCCATCTCCTGGAGTTACTGTCATCTGCTATCTACTCAACTCTTCCCAATCAGCCTTCCCCTCTATTTCTGGCGCTCCGCTTAGCACAGTCCCTCATAATCCTCCTCAGTGACTTCAAGTTCCAAGCTGATGACCCATCTGGCCTCTCACCACCACACTTCCTCACATTTTCATTCAATCTACAGCCCTAGTTCAACTCTCCCGCTCCCCAAAAGGACCATCCACTTGACAAGGTTTTTCTAAGCATTGCTTTCTCTGATCTTTCTGTTGTTGAGTTTCCCCTCTCATATCATCACCTGATCTCCTTCAACATTACCATGAGTCCCCTCAACTCAGTCCTCTCCCTGTTTTCTGACTACTCCTCTAATCACTCCTCCAATATGTTCCTTGGAGAATCCTCCTCATTCTCCCTCAAGTTTTCTGTTAGGGTTCCCATGTGCTATGTCCTACATGTAAACGATGTCTAAGTCTTGCCCGGTCTTTCTGCATAATGTGCCTAATATATAACCTTCCTTGACCATCTGTGTGGCTAAAAATCTTTTCCCAACTCTCATCAGTCTATGCCTCAACTATCGCAATGTTCTTTTCTCTGGTCTGGACAAATACAGGCTTGCCCCACTGGTATCCCTTCACAACATCTGCTGTAAAATCATTTCCCTACCCTGTCACTTTCACCACATCACTCCTCTCTTTGCATCCTTTTGCTGACTCCCTCTTTTTTCTGTCTTAGCTATTTTCAAGACGCTTTACAGCCTACCCCCTTCATACCTGTCCTCTTAGTCATATTGAAAGATCAATTCTTACTGCTGGCCCACAGTGCCAGCTTCCATCTCTCACTTGTCCAAAAATTTAAACAAGCTTCTTCATGCTTTCTCCTATGTTGCCTCTTATACATGGGAAGGTGGTATTTCACATTCACCTAATTATGCTCCTTCAAATCCCTATGGGGAGAGGAGGAACCCACTCTAGACAATGGATACACCATTGCTGTGCTTAGACCTCAGTCTGTCACACTGATCATTCTTGTCTCATTATTTCTTTGTACATCCATGTTGCTCTGTCTGTATCTATCTGTCTTAGATTATATAAGCTCCTTCAGTCAGGGAACAGCTTTCCTCCTGTCTTCATGCAGCATTTAGCTCCTGGATGCTACAATAATACAAATAAATAATAATCACTTCATTTTATTCTATTAAACAGCCTTTTCCTATCAGAAATTTCAACACTTCATAAGTGATGCTACAACTCCCATCAGTAATAGCTTTCCCTCCTGCTCCACCTCCATTTTACAAGGAAAGTGAGTAGCCTGGCTATATCTATGCAAGGCCTCAGTAATGGAGCTTTGAATGATTTTGCACAGTGGCATATTGGGATATGAACTCTCAGGGTATCCTAGATTTATATAGAGGTACTATCTACAAACAAATCACTGCACTTTCCCCTTTAAATAGCTTATCCAGATGGCAAGGTCTTTTTTTATAGGGCAAGTTTCTATCTTAATATTTAAATTTTTATGTCTTCCTACTATCTGTTTAGCATTTTCTCATGTTCTGCACTTTCAATTCAGTTAATACAGTATGAAACTGCAGAAGGCATTTAACTACTGGAGGTCTGACATAAGTTTCACTGCATGTGAGTACTTCTTTACTTACAGGAAAAGCAGGGGTGAGGTGAGAGAGGCTTTCAGATTTATTTCTCTATCTTGGATGCACCATGGCTGTGGCAAATTGGTGTTTCATATTTAAAACAAAAATATAATCTGCATGTATAATTTAATAGGTTCACTGTTAGTGTAATAAAGGAGAAAGTGGTAAAACATGAAATGTTATATACTGTATACAACCTAATTCTTCTGTGCCAGAACTAGCTGAAAAATGTATCCTATATTTGTTGTATTGTTAATGCTTAGGTTTTGCTTTCCAACAAAACCTTAGAACAGTAGTTATAGTATGTGGGAATATCAAATCAATTCCAGTCCAATTTTCAGCTGAAATACATTAGAGCAAAACTCAAAAAACAACCAGTCTTTTTTTACATATGTCTCCTTCTGTTATCTGTTTGAGTATTTCAAAGTTTTCTTCATGTGGGTCACAAGAAGGGAGATTAAACGCTTATCTAGTTTAATAAAACTGTAGTTACTTAATATTTGAAAGAATTATCACTGGAAAGTGTCAAACATCTCCAGTTTAAATAAATGTAATCAATCACATCACCATGTCATTTTCTTCACCACATGTTCAGTAATACTTTGTTTTTAATTACATCCAGATTGGTAGCATGGAAAATTAATGACTAAGGGATTAGAGTTGCTAAAAATGTTCAGGAAGTCTTTATTGGGATAAAGGGTTTAAGATCTTCCTACTTGCATGTAAGTCAAGATTTATTGTAGTGTTGTGACAATGTGTTTAGCATTTGTATTAAAAACAACATGCATGAATTTTAAATAGGAGGATAAAGTCATATGTTGGGTTTTCTGGCTTTCTAAGCTTAGGACCTGGAATATAAAAGGGGTTTGAACAGTTTTTAATGGTATAAAAGAAGGTTATTTAACCTATCAGTTTTCATTTGTACACAATGCATATTAACAACTTATCGTAATTCTCTTAAAATGTCAGGCACTTTTAGTTATTCAAGTACTTACTTTTCAAGGTACCTAACTATACTATGACATAATATTTGGAAGTGGTATGTTCCTATATACTAACTGACAGATAGGTTCAAAATAATTTCTTAAATATTCTATAATATGGAAAACAAAAATAATCTTTTACTTTGGAATTGTGGGATTTGTTAGTTACTAAGGCTAGGCAATTTATTATAAAACTCTCATTTTTTCTGACAAATTTAGCTCTCTTTCTGCTCACAAATTATCCACAAATAGACTGATTTGTGTAAAGGTATTTATTAATTGTTTGAGAAGCATATTTTGTCAATCTATGGGTTGTTTGTGGCCTATTTATTCATTTTGACTAGGTGCTATTTGTTATTCATAATGTCTGACTGGTCATCTAAATCACATAGTATGACTTCTGTTCTTTGTGACTTTACACTCAAACTTTATGAACAAAGGGTAAGTATTTTTTGTAAAAATAGCAGATCTCCCTTGTATCTTAATCCCCATGTTCAAATATGAGCATGGGTATTTCCTTTTTTTAACAGTAACTCATTCATGTGAATGTCTAGGGACAAAAGAACAAATACAAGAGCAAAAAACCTATTCCAATGTACCTGTAAACCTCATTCCATGAGGAGTAAGGGACATTTCAAAATAGTGGGTTATTTCAAAATTTGGAGCTGTGAAGACAGCACCAAATTATGAAATAAGCTATTGTGAAATTGAATCAAAATAAGCTACACAATCTGCATAGCTCAAATTGTGTAGCTTATTTCGAGCTATGGGTGCAGAGTAGATGCACCCTAAATCTGCGATACTCCCTACGGTGATGTTATACCCAGAACTGCTTTGGTACGGACTACAAATTCCTCATGAAACTTGGAAGAACTCAAATCTGTGTTCAAATATTTGTATAAAACACTTATTGACTCTAATGTCTTTAAAATTCTATTCCTTCATATGCAAGTCAGACTTTATTAATGAAGTAGACAGCTCTAGCACTAAAGATTTGTTATGGAAAATAATATGTGCATGAACATATTTTCAAACCAGGAGGAACTCTTAAAACTTATTGAGCCAATGGAAAATGCAATACATTATGAGACAATCTAACTTTTTCTGACATCTAGTAAATCTAGGAATAGTGAAAGATACATCTCCCAAATAGTACAGATACAGTATAAGCAAGCATCTGTTCTCAATTCTAGATCCCACAATTGCTAAAGGCATCACCAAAGGCAAAACAGGGGTGTTTGTGCAGTGGGAGACAGACTTCTTTTGATCTTTTTATTTCAATAATAACAAAAATTGTGCATCAGTGTTAACTACACATATCATTAGAAATATTAAATTACACCTGTATTTAAATATTAAATGTCATGTATTTTAAGGAGAAGTTCTAAGACATACATTCAGAGAGGATGGGTCTGGTTGGCAAGGGAACTTGGCTAGGTCTCAGCAGAAAGTTTGCACTCTGGCCCATGTGACCTTGGGCAAATCATTTCATCTCTCTGTGGTTCCATTCCAACCCTCATCCCCACCACGTTAAATGGAGATAATGATACTTTCTTTCTCTTATGCTTTTTCTTGTCTATTTAAATGATAAGTTCTTTAGTATAGGTTTCTCTAATTATGTGTTTGTACAGTGCCTATTACAATGGGCCCTGCTACCATTCATATGAAGTAAAGTAAAATATCCATTGTAAGAGTTACAAAACAAAATCCTTGAAAAAATGTGTGATGTACATAGTGGTGACAGCAGCTAGCATGAAAACTGGCTCCATTGCTGTCAAAGGCAAAACTCCCTGTGACAGTCCCCCCCTTCATGCTTTATGAAATTTGGCTTATGAATATAAATATGCACAACTCAAAGTTTTAAACAAAATATCTCATGTAACCTACCAATTTTTGTCACAATCTGCTGAATCTGTATATCCTGTTGTGGTGCATGTATCATTCTTATACGTAAAGTTAGAAATATGAAGTATGAGACTGTTTATAATTTCAAATGTGCTAATGTGAACCATTACTGGTGCGTGTCCCCCGGAAGCTTTAATGACTTGGTAATCAACGTTATGACTTGTAATCAGCCTTGTTTGTCCTGTGATTGAACTAGTAAGACATGTGGCCATTTCCACCTGGTATTGGGATTCCATTTTGACCCAGGTATTTTTCCATGTAAGGGGGAATGTAAAACAAAAGATTCTTTCCCTGGGGAAAAGACTATTGAAACAAAGGGAAGTTATCAGTCCTTTGTCTTTGGCTGGTGTCCAAAGAGGGTTGGGGACCCAAGTCAAGAGAAAAGAGGTTGTCTCTGAGCTGAAGATTATGTCTAGAACAGGGGTGGCCAGCCCATTACAGATGAAGAGCCAAAATAGTGGTGGATACAGTGCAAAGAGCCAAGGGAAAAAAGTTCTTGAGCAAAACCCCTGGCCGCTGTTTGGTCGAGCAAAAAAAAAGGGGGGGGGGAGGGACCCAGCTGCAGCACTTTTAAGAGCAGGGCAGATGTTGCCCTTTTAAAGTGGCCATTTTGAAGTCTGTACCGGCGCATCCCATGCAGACAGAAACACGCTGCCCCTTTCAGAACTGCGGGTGCAGGAGCCGCGGGTTGGCCACCCCTGGTCTAGAAAAAGAACAGCTCTTTAAGGTAAAGGATCTGCTTGCATTAAGTTTTTTAGTGAATTAGAACTAGCTATGCATTTTCTTTCATTTTAACTTCATAACTTTGACATATTGGTTTTCTCTTGCAACCACTTAGATCCTACTGTTTGCATTTAAAAACACTTTTATTTACTATAAGGCCCAGTGTAAATAATTGTTGCCCGGGGGGAGCAACCAGTGTGCATCTCTCTCTTTCACTGATAAAGAGGGCAAACATTCCCATGAGCATTCTTTGTATCAAACTTTTATTCAGAGAGAGATGGATTTATTTGGGGTTTTAATCTCTGCTGATGGTTGGTTTCCTGGGTGCTGTGCCTTTCAACTCAACTGCATTGTCCCAGAGCTGAAGTGGTTTAGTGTCTGCATTGCTCTTCAGGGTGTAGTTACCTCAACTCTGTGCCTTGTCTGGGGAGACCAGACAATCTCTCCCAGAAGGACAAGGTAGTATGGAGCCTCAGAGAGCAAAAAGGTGGGTGTTAGTGACATAATCAGCACAGTGAGGAACAATCCCAAGGAGTCTTCTGTGACTGCACCTTGTCATACTCCCATTGACTTTAAAAGGGCCAGGATTTGACTCTGAGAGTAGAGGATTTAGGCATAGCATCAATCACTCTGATGCCTAGTGGAAATCACAACCCCAGGTTAGGTGTGCAAGTTTTTCATTTAAGTATAAGAAGAGTTAGACTCCTACAAAAGGATTTGGAGTGGGGACCCAACTCAGCTAGCCAGTACAAAGTGGTGAGGAGAGCGTGTGGAGTAAGCCCTGCTCCTCAAAAAGAGGTAAGTGCCTATCTACACTTGGGATTCAAAGCTGTGACTCCTCCCCTGAAGTGAGGTGCCTAAATCAGGGCCAGACTTTTTTCAAGCAAAAAAACTAAGAGGAAGAGAAGGTTCCCCTGTCACACACTGTATGGAGTGGTTTACAACCAAGCACGCCAACCTGTAGATTTACTCACTCTGACTTCATGCATGGGAAAGTCTTGCAGCCACTGCTGATTGTCCCATAGCTGTATCACCCTGCAGGCCCACTAGTCTGTGCTTGTCTAACAGCACCAGAACCAGCGTTCCATTGTTTCCAGAGGATTGAATGCTAGCAGCATTTTCAATTCGCTCAACTCAAGTGCTTGACAGAACAGTATGCGCCGCCTGAGATTCTTCCTTGTTCCGGAAGACCCTGGATATGTGCTGGATACATTCCAGCATAAGACTCAGACTGGGAGGTCCTTATTGAGGTAGTTCATGGCCAGCAGTGTGGTGAGACCCTCAGGCAGGCTCCATGCCTGCCTGCCACAGCACCAAGTCCCTCAGCATGGCCAGCTCCTGTGGCCATGTACTAGTCCTGTGGTGGGGGGAGACTTTGTGTGCTGCCCCCACTCCCAGCACAATCATCCCAGCTCCCATTAGAAACCAGACAATGGGAGCTGCAATAATTGTGCTGGGGGTAGAGACAGTATTCTACGGAGCATGAAGCATCTGAAGACACATGGCCCCAGCAGCTGGCCGCTGTGAGCGGCCTGGAGCTGCAGCAGGCAGAGACGGATATGGCCCGTGGGCTGTATTTTGCCCACTTTTAAGTTAGATTGTAATGGGCCTGTCCACCAGCAGACACAGAAGGGCCTAGAAGACTTACTAGTCAACTAGTAGAAACTTAAGCTCTTGGGGATGTTGGGTACATCCATACTGAGATGGCAGTAAGAAAGGTTTTTTGAATTCCACTGTCACTAAGGCCACATCTGCATTTGTGGACAAGTAAAGACCTGTAAAATAGAACACAGAGGGCACCCCCATCAATGCCAGTATGCCTGCTCCTCGCAAGGAGTAAAGAAAATCAGCGGGAGCATTTCTCCACTCAACCTCCCACTGTGAGGACAGCACGAAAGCTCAGCTTAAGGTACGTTGACTCCAGCTACATTTTTGACATAGCTGGAATTGTGTACCTTAATCCAACCTTCCCCCGTAGTGTGGACCTGGCCAAAGATGTTGGACCCAGCTGCCCCTTTAAGTGCTTGTGCATATAAGTGTCCCTTGTGAATCTAGCCCTGGGTGTTTGGAAGATTCCCTGAATGATACCTAAGGTTGTCATCGCAAACTGAACTTTTGCATGCACATTCCAGCTGAAGAAGGTAAGATAATGTGTGTGTTATGTACATGAGAAAAATCCATTCTGCATGGATTAGAAATTACTGTGATTAATTGATTTATCTTTGCTTTCTATACAAAAAGCCCTATCCTTATTCATGAGAGGGTGTGTGCAATTCAAAATAGAAGTGAAATTAAATTAGAAGGGACACAGTGTGACTGTAATAATAGAAAAAAGCATGGTGTAATTTACAAGCAAACCGTCTCTGTGCCAACTTGAGGCATTTTTATTTATATTCATGAATAAAGTGTCATTAATATGGCAATATGACAATCATACACTTTACACATTCAGATCTATGCTTATTTTAGAAACAGCCAGTACATAAAATGGAGTAGTGAAAAGTAATCTTTATGGGCTAAAGGAAATTTTTAGCATAAGAATAATTTGTGTGTGTGTGGTGGCTAGGGAGAAGATGGAGAGAAAAAGAGAGAGAGTTTTTTATCTTGGAAGGATTTCACACTTCTTGGGAGTTCATCTAAAGACCCAAACAATAAGACAAAGGACAGAAAGACCCAAAGGACAGGAGCTAGCAAACAGAGCTGTAAACAGGGGAGTCTGAGTGGGAGTTTGTAAAGGGAGTTTGGATACTGGGACTTGTTTGGGGTTTGTTTTTGCCATGGGGGGGGGGTGTTTTGGTTTGTTTTTGTGTTCACTGGACTAATAGAATTTTGGTGAGAAAGCAGATAAAACACAGAGGCAGTAGTGGCCATGGCCCAAGTAGTAGGGAATACAAGGAGGATGATTGGATGTGGCAGCTGCGGGATGTACATGATTCTGGAGGGGTTACCTGAAAGGAGATTTGTTTGCATGAAGTGCCGCCTGATAGAACTGATGGAAGAAAAGATCCGAGGATTGGAGATGCAGGTGGAAACTCTGGTTGAGTTTAGAAGGGGGTTTGAGCAGATGATGGAGCAAAGGCATGACATGGCTGAAGGGGAAAGCTTAGATATGCAGATGGAAGCAGGATCAAGGGCCTCGGAGGGGGGACTGCTGGGCAAAGAAAATGGACAGTGGAAGCATGTGACTAAGAGAACCAAGCAGAGGAAAAGATGGGTTAGTGAGGGAGAAATAGAGCTCAGAAACAGATATGCGGAGTTGGAGAATGAAGAAGGGGTACAGCAGATGGACAATGAAGATGGAAGGGTAAGGAAGAAGAGAAGAGTGGCTAGTCTCATAGATAAAGGGGAAGAGTCAATGGAGACAACACCAATAATGAGCATCAGGAGGATACAGGATGGGTTGAAGAGGATTACAGGGGAAAACAGGAATGGAAAGAACTTGCAGCCAGAGGAAGCAAGAGATAGACCAGAGAATCGCACTGTCACCAGGAAAAGGCAGGTCTACGTGATTGGGGACTCCTTATTGAGAAGAATAGATAGGCCTGTAACCAGAGCTGATCCAGAGAATAGAAGGCTGTTCTGTCTGTCAGGTGCTAAGATACGGGATGTGGAACTGAGGTTGAAGAGGATTCTAAAGGGAGCAGGAAAGAAACCATTGATCATCCTTCATGTAGGAACAAATGATACGGCTAGATTCTCGCTGGAACGAATCAAGGGAGACTATGCCAGGCTGGGGAAGACGCTTAAGGAAATCGAGGCTCAGGTGATCTTTAGTGGGATTCTGCCTGTTCCTAGAGAGGGGCAACTAAGATGTGACAGGATTATGATGCTCAATAGATGGCTCAGGCAGTGGTGCTATAAGGAGGGCTTTGGGATGTATGGCCACTGGGAGGCAGTCACGGACAGAGGATTGTTCTCTTGGGATGGACTTCACCTAAATAGGGAGGGAAATAGACTTCTAGGATGGAGACTGGCACAACTGATTAAGAGAGCTTTAAACTAGGAATCTGGGGGAGACGGTTGGGAGATGTTCAGGTAATCTCTACACCGGATTTTAGCATTGAGAGGGAGGAAAACAAAGTAAGAAAGGATATAGCTGGGGGTAGGAGAATGGACATGAGGAAGGGTAGAGTGGATACTAGTCTAATAGGTCATATTGGAGGTACAATGTCCGTGCCAAATTGGGTAAAGAATGTGAGTGAGGCCAAACAGCAAAAATTAAGATGTTTGTACACCAATGCGAGGAGCCTAGGTAACAAAATGGAGGAACTAGAGCTATTGGTCCAGGAAGTGAAACCAGATATTATAGGAATAACAGAAACATGGTGGAATACGAGGCATGACTGGAGTACAGGTATTGAAGGGTATGTGCTGTTTAGGAAAGACAGAAATAAGGGTAAAGGTGGTGGAGTAGCATTGTATATTAAAGATGAGGTAGATTGTAAAGAAATAAAAAGTGATGGAATGGAGAAGACAGAGTCTGTCTGGGCAAAAATCACATTGGGGAAGAAAATTATCAGATCCTCCCCTGGGATAGTGCTTGGGTGTGTTATAGACCACCGGGATCTAATTTGGATATGGATAGAGACCTCTTTAATGTTTTTAATGAAGGAAATACTCATGGAAACTGCATAATCATGGGAGACTTCAACTTTCCAGATATAAACTGGAGAACAAGTGCTAGTAATAATAATAGGGCTCAGATTTTTCTAGATGCGATAGCTAATGAATTCCTTCATCACGTAGTTGCTGAACCAACAAGGGGGGATGCCATTTTAGATTTGGTTTTGGTGAGTAGTGAGGACCTCATAGATGAAATGGTTGTAGGGGACAACCTTGGCTCGAGCGATCATGAGCTAATTCAGTTCAAATTAAATGGAAGGATAAACAAAAATAAATCTGAGACTAGGGTTTTTGATTTCAAAAGGGCTAACTTTAATAAATTAAGGAAATTAGTTAGGGAAGTGGATTGGACTAAAGAATTTATGGATCTAAAGATGGAGGAGGCCTGGGATTATTTTAAGTTAAAGTTGCAGAAGCTATCAGAAGCCTGTATCCCAAGAAAGGAGAAAAAAAATTATAGGCAGGTGTTTTAGACCAAGCTGGATGAGCAAGCATCTCAGAGAGGTGATTAAGAAAAAGCAGAAAGCATATAAGGAGTGGAAGATGGGAGGGACCAGCAAAGAAAGCTACCTTATTGAGGTTAGAGCATGTAGGGACAAAATGAGAAAGGCTAAAAGTCATGTAGAGTTGGACCTTGCAAAGGGAATTAAAATCAATAGTAAAAGGTTTTATAGCCATATAAATAGAAAAACAAAAACAAAAAAAGAAGAAGTAGGACCGTTAATTACTGAGGATGGAGTGGAGGTTAAGGATAATCTAGGCATGGCCCAATATCTAAACAAATACTTTGCTTCAGTCTTTAATGAGGCTAATGAAGAGCTAAGGGATAAGGGTAACATAACAAATGGGAATAAGGATATGGAGGTAGATATTACCATATCTGAGGTAAAAGCCAAATTTGAACAGCTTAATGGGAGTAAATCAGGGGGCCCAGATAATCTTCATCCAAGAATATTAAAGGAACTGGCACATGAAATTGCAAGACCATTAGCAGAAATTTTAAATAAATCTCTAAACTCAGGGGTTGTACCATTTGACTGGAGAATTGCTAATATAATTCCTATTTTTAAGAAAGGGAAAAAAAGCAACCCGGGTAATTATAGGCCTGTTAGTTTGACATCTGTAGTATGCAAGATCTTGGAAAAAATTTTGAAGGAGAAAGTAGTTAGGGACATTGAGGTTAATGGCAATTGGGACAAATTACAACATGGTTTTACAAAAGGTAGATCATGCCAAACCAACCTGATCTCCTTTTTTGAGAAAGTAACAGGTTTTTTTAGATAAAGGAAATGCAGTGGATCTAATCTACCTCGACTTTAGTAAGGCATTTGATACAGTACCACATGGGGAATTATTGGTTAAATTGGAAAAGATGGGGATCAATATGAAAATTGAGAGGTGGATAAGCAATTGGTTAAAGGGGAGACTACAGCGGGTCATACTGAAAGGTGGACTATCAGGTTGGAGGAAGGTTACTAGCGGAGTTCCTCAGGGAGCAGTTTTGGGGCTAATTTTATTTAATCTTTTTATTACTGACCTTGGAACCAAAAGTGGGAGTGTCCTGATAAAATCTGCAGATGACACAAAGTTGGGAGGTATTGCCAATTCAGAAAAGGATCAGGATATCATACAGGAAGATCTGGATGACCTTGTAAATTGGAGTAATAGCAATAGGATGAAATTTAATAGTGAGAAGTGTAAGGTTATGCATTTAGGGATTAATAACAAGAATTTTAGTTATAAGCTGGGGACACATCAGTCGGAAGTAACGGAGGAAGAGAAGGACGTCGGAGTCCTGGTTGATTATAGGATGACTATGAGCCGCCATTGTGACATGGCCGTGAAAAAGGCTAATATGGTCTTGGGATGTTTTAGGCGAGGTATTTCCAGTAGGGATAAGGAGGTGTTAGTGCCATTATACAAGGCATTGGTGAGACCTCATTTGGAATACTATGTGCAGTTCTGGTCTCCCATGTTTAAGAAGGATGAATTCAAACTAGAACAGGTACAAAGAAGGGCCACTAGGATGATCTGAGGAATGGAAAACCTGTCTTATGAAAGGAGACTCAAGGAGCTTGGCTTGTTTACCTTAACCAAAAGAAGGCTGAGGGGAGACATGATTGTTCTCTTTAAATATATTAGAGGAATAAATACCAGGGAGGGAGAGGAATTATTTAAGCTTAATACCAATGTGGACACAAGAACAAATGTATATAAGCTGGCTAGTAGGAAGTTTAGACTTGAAATCAGATGAAGTTTGTAACCTATCCTTTAAATCAGCTTCTGTACCTAATGACTGGAAGGTAGCTAACGTGACACCAATATTTAAAAAGGGCTCTAGAGGCGATCTGGGCAATTATAGACCGGTAAGTCTAACTTCAGTACTGGGCAAATTAGTCGAAACAATAGTAAAAAATAAAATTGTGAGGCAGGTAGAAGAACATAATTTGTTGGGCAAAAGTCAACATGGTTTCTGTAAAGGGAAATCATGTCTTACTAATATTAGAGTTCTTTGAAGGAGTTAACAAACATGCAGACAAGGGGGATCCAGTAGATATCGTATACTTAGATTTTCAGAGAGCCTTTGACAAGGTCCCTCACCAAAGGCTCTTGTGTAAATTATATGGCCATGGGATAAGAGGGAAGGTCCTTTCATGGATTGAGAACTGGTTAAAAGACAGGAAACAAAGGGTAGGAATAAATGGTAAATTTTCAGAATGAAGAGGGGTAACTAGTGGTGTCCCCCAAGGGTCAGTCCTGGGACCAGTCCTGTTCAACTTATTCATAAATGATCTGGAGAAAGGAGTAAGCAGTGAGGTGGTAAAGTTTGCGGATTATACCAAACTGTTTAGGATAGTCAAGACAGAAGCAGACTGTGAGGGACTCCAAAAGATCTCGCCAAACTGAGTGACTGGGCAACAAAATGGCAAATGAAATTTAATGTGGATAAGTGTAAAGTAATGCACATCGGGAAAAATAACCCCAACTATATGTACAGTATGATGGGGGCTAATTTGGCTACGACAAATCAGGAAAGAGATCTTGGAGTTATCGTGGATAGTTCTCTGAAAACTTCCACACGGTGTGCAGCGGCGGTCAAAAAGGCAAATAGGATGCTAGGAATTATTAAGAAAGGGATAGAAAATAAGACCCAGAATATCTTACTGCCCCTGTATAAAACTATGGTACACCCACATCTTGAATACTGTGTACAGATGTGGTCTCCTCACCTCAAAAAAGATATTTTGGCCTTGGAAAGGGTTCAGAAAAGGGCAACTAAAATGATTAGGGGTTTGGAACGGGTCCCATTTGAAGAGAGGTTAAAATGACTGGGACTTTTCAGTTTAGAAAAGAGGAGACTGAGGGGGGATATGATAGAGGTATATACAATCATGAGTGGTGTGGAGAGGACGAATAAAGAAAAGTTATTTATTAATTCCCATAATAGAAGAACTAGAGGACACCAAATGAAGTTAATGGGTAGCAGGTTTAAAAATAATAAAAGAAAGTTCTTCTTCACACAGCGTGTAGTCAACCTGTGGAACTCCTTGCCAGAGGAGGCTGTGAAGGCTAGGACTATAACAGAGTTTAAAGAGAAGCTAGATAATTTCATGGAGGTTAGGTCCATAAAAGGCTATTAGCCAGGGGATAGAAATGGTGTCCCTGGCCTCTGTTTGTCAGAGGCTGGAGAGGGATGGCAGGAGACAAATCGCTTGATCATTGTCTTCGGTCCACCCTCTCTGGGGCACCTGGTGCTGGCCACTGTTGGCAGACAGGCTACTGGGCAAGACGGACCTTTGGTCTGACCCAGTATGGCCATTCTTATGTTATGTTATGTTATGTTATGAAGGTTTCTAACCATTAGAGGAGTGAAGTTCTGGAACAGCCTTCCAAGGGAAGTAGTGGGGGCAAAAGACCTATCTGGCTTCAAGATTAAGCTAGATGGGTTTATGAAGGGGATGGTTTGATGAGATAACATGATCTTGGTAACTAATTGACCTTTCATTATCAGTGGTAAATAGGCCAATGGAGGAATGATAGGAGTTACTATAGAGAACTTTTCCTGGGTATCTGGCTGGTGAGTCTTGCCCACATGCTCGGGGTTCAGCTGATCGCCATATTTGGGGTTGGGAAGGAATTTTCCTCCAGGGTTGATTGGCAGAGGCCCTGGAGGTTTTTCGCCTTCCTCTGTAGCATGGGGCACAGATCACAGCTGGAGGATTCTCTGCATCTTGGGGTCTATTTAAAGGCTTCAATATCTGAGATATAGATGAGAGGATTATTCTGGGAGTGGGTGGGTGCGATTCTGTGGCCTGCATTATGCAGGGGGTCAGACTAGATGATCATAATGGTCCCTTCTGACCTTAAAGTCTATGGCTACGTGTAGACTGGCATGATTTTGCGCAAATACTTTTAACGGAAAAGTTTTTCTGTTAAAAGTATTTGCGCAAAAGTGCGTCTAGATTGGCACGGACGCTTTTGCGCAAAAGCACTTTTTGCGCAAAAGCATCCGTGCCAGTCTAGACACGGTTTTGCGCAAGAAAGCCCCGATTGCCATTTTCGCGATCGGGGCTTTTTTGCGCAAAACAAATCTGAGCTGTCTACACTGGCCCTTTTGCGCAAAAGGACTTTTGCCCGAACGGGAGCGTCAAAGTATTTGCACAAGAAGCACTGATTTCTTACATTAGAACGTCAGTGCTCTTGCGCAAATTCAAGCAGCCAGTGTAGACAGCTGGCAAGTTTTTGCGCAAAAGCGGCTGCTTTTGTGCAAAATCATGCCAGTCTAGACGCAGCCTATGAGTCTATGAGAAAGCACCCAGCATGTTTAGGATTTCACACCTGTGTTTCTACATGCAATCCTTGGCCCTAATCCCTAATACACAATACATGGGCAGACTGCTGCACTTCATACAAAGCCCTATTGAAGTCAATGGCCATACGTTATACTTTGCAGCATTGGGGACAAAATAAGCAGAAATGTAGTAGATGAAAAAATATACTGATGCCTTTGGGTATCTCCAGATCACTCAGCTGGTCTAGGACACAGGAAGGCATCTGCAGACCCAGAAACTCAAGGGTCTTCTCTCCCCTGCCCTCCCATTCTTACCCCAGTGTTCAGGGGCTGAGGCTTTTCAACAGGAGCTACATGGTTTAAAGTGGATATAGTTTTCAAAATCTAATCTGAAGGCCCCACTTCTGATATTCACGGAAGACTATGTGACCTTTTGATAACTCTGAACCTGCTACATGAAAAAGTAGGAGGATAATCAGTATCCTTCCTAAGGCTGAAGCAAGTCTTACCTCATCAGGATTCAGTACCGCTGCCATGGCAAAATGAAGGAAAGAAAGAACACAATATTAAGAGGGGAAATAAAAGAAGCATGTTGAGAAGGGAGAAGCATATTGTTTCTTACCAGCAGTGTGGATTTTCTCTCTGATCCCTAGATCTACTCATCCCAAATAAAGCAAATGACTTATGGATGGATCAGCAGCGATACATGTGCCATAGTACACAGCTGGCTTGAGAATGTTTGTTGCATTTTCTATTTAGGTAGTCAACAAGCAGAGTTATAGGAGGCACCTAAAGCGGTGCAGAAAGAGAGATTTAACTGTATTTTCAGTAATGGAAACAAACTCCTTATGCAGCACTTTCAGTGTGGAGGCAAAGCACTCATTCCTTCCCCTTCCCCTTGAGTCAATATCAGATTATCCATCGGAGCATAAAACTATTCTGCAGTCAGAACCAGAACCACTAACTGAAGTAAGTATAAAACAAACTGCCAATACTAGATATGAACAGAAAATACGCCCCCTCCCTCCCCCCCCCCCAGAAATGAACACACCCAAAGGCAGGATTTCAGTTTTGGGGCCCCCACAGCCACAAAAAGACTGAGCAAAAGTACGAGTTCCAAACCCGTTCTCAAAAAGTTCAGCTCCATGTATTCTAACTTGAGCCCATTTCTAGCCAGTACTAAATGATCGGGGAATCTTAACTGAGCTCATCTAGAAATGGAAGAATAGCTCTGGGGAAAAAAAATCAACATTTTAAAAATTCTATTTTGCATGGCTTGAAAGAACAGTTTATTCAGTTTTATTTACATTTTTGCAAGCTATTGCTTTTTAAACGATTAATTTTCTACATTTCTAAAATTTGATATTGTTTTTCTTTCAGTACCATTAATATTATGAAAATGTTTGGGGTTTTGGCTTTCATTTTTTTTCTTTTCATTTCCAATCTTATTTTTCGAAAGATCTCCAATCTTTGAAAAGTAACAGAAAAGAAGAGTTATAGAATTCCATTTTTTCTCAAGTTGAAGATGTTTTGGAAAATTAAAGTAGCACAAGGAAAAACAGAAAAGACCTAGTAATCTAGATATAATTTATTCTATTTCATTCAGCAGCAAAAAGAAAAAAAGGAGGAGAAAAAGAAAATTACAAAAATAATTTGAAACATTGAAATTTGGCATTTCTAAATTTTGAAACTCATTTTCTGTAAGAAAAAACAGATGTTTGGAAAACTGAATGCCTTTTAAAAAAATTTTGGGGTTAGGAAAAAAAGCAATTATCCATTTAAAAAAACTGCAAGTGAGAATTTTTGACTAATTCTAGCTATAATGGAACATGATATGTGGCCTTATTATTTCCAAAAACCATCAGTAAAGAGATTGGTTGGCACCTCTTAAAGGAAAAAATCAGCCTTAAGCTGTGTGTCTCTTTCAGTTTTTTTCTAGTAAGTGAAGTAATTTCTCCTTTGATATGTTCCCACATATTCAGTTTCATTCTCCATCAGCAGGTTTATGGGTGGCAGGTTGTTTGATGGGGGAAGATAAAGACGTAGTAAAGGAGAAGATCCTTTATTCAAACTGATCCACACCTGAAAGGTTTGGAAAATTTTTCTCCTAGCACTGGTGATTTTAAAGATGGCCACCCCTTTCATTTGTTGATTATCTCTTAATCCATAGTATTGCAATACTGACCCTTCTTTGGCCTTTAACTCCCCCTACCCTTCATTCTGTAGCAGGCCAACTGTCCTTATGCATTAGGCCTGGAGCTGGCTTCTTCTAGAATTTGCCAAAACTTCTCCCAGGTCATTCAGAGTTCTTCCCTTTTAGGCATGAATTACCTGGAAAACCTCCTAGAATATTGCCTTTTGGCCATGTGGGAAAATACTAAAAGTAATGGCTAGTTTCAAGATGCAAACAATATGTTTTATGTTATGGAAGGAGAAAGTTTAAGTGTCTGTGTAGGTGGACTTACCTGACTTTTTTTCCCCTGTGCAGTTTAATGATAGACCTTGCCTAAAATGATGAAACACTGGGTCCCAGCCAACAACTGAAAGCAACATATGTGTATTTTCCACTAGGAAAGTTATTAGCTCATTAGCATCCTTCACAGCTGAAATAACACACTGAGCCAATGTGAATCAAACATTCCCAAGGGGCTAATTTCCTCCCACTGATTGGAGCGTGGTGAAAACAAAGAAAAAGAGATCAGCCTCATAATTTTAGAAGCTGCCCTGTTGATGGGAAAAGCAATCTTAGATCAAAAGACCATCACCCAATTGTGACCCACACTGTCATGATTTACAGTGAGTGTGAAATCATCCATTATAATATCATTAACATTCATTATTATAGCACATTTGATAATCCTCCCATATAGGCCTTCTCTGCATGCTCGCCGCAAAATCTGTAATTGTATTGATGTGGCTTTCCTGTACAGTGAGTCTATGAACATTTCATTGGGCAGTTACCTGGCAGCTAGACAAATATCCACTGTCACCACAGTAGTCCCACGGCTGTTGGTTTACCTGGCTGGTAAAAGAGAGTGAATGTTTCCATGTAAGATTTCTAGTGGAGAAATATACCTCTTGCCTTTGCACTTCACAGCCCTTTCGTTAGCACATATTCTTTGAATCGCAGATCCTCAGCTGTTTAACTGTCTCTGAAACCAGAGGCAGCTAAAAAATTAAAAAGAAAACCCCAAACCTCAGCACATAACAGATGCACAAATGAATGTTGAGATGAATATAGTCTGGGCTCAGAAGTTAACTGTCATCACCCCTGATGCATTTTTGTCTGTTTCATGTGCTGCGCACCTGTGGCTTGTAGACAATGGATTTGATTGCACTGTGGAAAATTGGCAGTCAAGTTCAAAGCTGCTGCTCCTGCTGTTGTGTCTTTGTTCCCTCTGGTGAGCTTTCTGCCTGTTTTTTCTCCCCTTTTTTCATTGCCTCTGTGTACTCTTACAATTATATTATTAATATCTTTAGCACCCTGTTGCTGCTTCTTTTGAAACATGCTGAACATAGCAAAGGAAAAAATACAGCTTGATAAACTAAGGAATGGCAGATTGCATAGAAAAGAAAATAGTCAGCAGGTTTAGAAATAGAAAGATGATATGTTACTCTTGTACAATGTTGTACTAACTTGGAAGCACAATACAGTAGAACTGGGAGGTGAACATCCCAAGGGTATAATAACCAAAATAAAGTGACACCTGCACTAAAAAATAGTTTTGATCTAGCATGCATATTCAAATATTCAGCGGTGGGCTTGATTTATAACTCCATTGCTCTAGTTTTATGGTAATGTAAATCTATTTTAAAACGATAGAGTTACACTGATGTAAAATTGGAGTGACACCAATGTGAATCACATCCTTCTGTTTCTTATTCATGGTGGTGTGTAAGGTTGTGTGCAATACTGGAGTGCCAACAACGATGCTGCCAACAAAGTGTCATTTCTGGTGACATTGTATGATGTGGACACTTGCAGGACTACATGAAATTGATGACATGTTATTTTTGCAAAATGTATTATTTTGAACAGTTTGTTTTACAACATATTTTGAGCTTTTGAAAATTTGCTTCTGCCAAAATTGTGAAGGCCAAATAATCTTTTACTGCCTAATGTACTTTTTCCTGAAAATATAATGCATTTCACATTTCCTGAGGAAGTAACCATCATGTGCAATTGTAGGCCCTGATCCTGCAATGAGTTCTGTGTGGATAGCTTTCTGCATCCGTGTGAATCACCTCTGCAACATTGCAAGGGTTTGCTTGGGCAGAAATCATTGCAGGGTGAGGGCCTCGGTATGTACAGAATAATGGAGTATTGCAGTGTCACATGTACGTTAACACATGTTCACACTCCAGATCTGTTTGGAATAGAAGAGTCCAATGTCAGATGCATTTAGATTCCATCTCCAGAAATGGCACAGGGATCAGTACTGAGTCCTCCCTAGATGAAACTTGAGCTGCTGCCAGATCTCCCCACTGTGTAGGAAGAGATTAAAGTAGCTTCCAATTGCTCTGGGAGTGCTCTTGCTCAGCATAACTGGTCTCTACATGACTGGGAATTCTGAGTTTTGTTGGAAACATAAGACCATCCTGTTTTCTGCTGCCAAATCCCACAGCTAATTTGAGATTCTGTCCAATGTGTGGGCTACTTCTTATTTTGACTGAACCATTTAGTGCATCCCTGAGGAACTCTGTAATTTTCCAGGTCATAATACTGAGCTCCCCACATGGCCATGTGTTGTATAGAACACCTGGATATCTTTTTACTCATCTTGTAGAACAAGAGCTATTTCCGAAGAAAAGTAGTGAAAGGGCTGTGAGGTAGTGGTGGAATCAGCCAAGGTCATGGTACATCAAGTAAAAATGTTAGGATGCCAAAATATATTGAGACCATACTCAGTCCTCTGTCTGATAGGGTTCAATCTAACATCCATTAAAATGAGTGAAAAGACTCTTGTTGACCGCAGTGGGCACTGGATCAAGTCCTTATTTCTTTCCATTTTAAAGCTTCCATTGGCACCAATAGTTGTCTTTTCAAAACCTAATGTCTTTTCCATCACATCTTAAGATTTGCTCTGCTTATGAGTGGAGGATCCCCTCCTTCAATCAGACAGATGTGCTTTCTGAATTATATGCTATGGGTTTTCTAATCCACTCATGGAACTAGAGCAGGACCTTGCAGTTCTGAGAAATATTTTCAATATAAAGTCACCTTAAAAACTCATTTTCTTATGAATCATCTTGATCTACTAAAGTTGTCTCCCAAATATACTTCATCCAAGAAAGTTCTCTATTTATCAATTCAGACTGACTTGACAAAGACATCCCCAATCCTCCAATGATTTCTTACTGAGAACCTCCTGATCTTTGAAAGCATCTTGTGAAAGCTGTAATAAACCATCTTCTCAGGAACCTTGACTCTTAGTACTGAAATTCCAAATGACAGTAACCAGAAAGTTTCAATATGGGAAACGGGGAAAACATAATCCCAACTATGCATATAAAATGATGGAATCTAAATTAGCTGTTACCAGAAAGTCCTTGGAGTCACTGGGGATAATTCTCTGAAAAGATCCACTCACCTTTTGATATTCGTAGTAGCTCCAGATTAGCCACTTAATTGACTCTTACAATAATCGATTTCCTCCTTCCTTGTCTCTTCCTTGTCCCCTCGCCCGCACCTTCTGTTCTATGTAGCTGCTTCGTTACTGTGTAATTTGTTTATTTCTTCATTGTATTATAATGTTATATAATGGTCATACCAATTCACTTTCAGAATATGATCTGTAGAAGTGGGTCTGCCCCACGAAAGCTCATCACCTAATAAACCATCTTGTTAGTCTTTAAAGTGCTATATGACTGCTTTTTTTTTTTGTTATACCAAGTTCAGACTAACACAGCTACCTCTCTGTGAATTATTAAGAAAGGGATATAACATAAGTCAGAAAATACCATGTTTGCCTTTCCATAAATCCATGGCACACACACATCTTGAATACTGCATACAGATGTGGTTGCTTCATTAGCATGGATGGGCAGGGATGGTGTCCCTAGCCTCTGTTTGCCAGAAGCTGGGAATGAGCGATAATGGAATGGATCACTTGAAAATGACCTCTTCTGTTTATTCTTTCTCGGGCACTTGGCACTGGCCACACTTGGAAGACCAGACACTGGGCTAGATGGATCTTTAGAATGAACCCAGCATGGCCTTTTTTATGTTCTTAATATTCAGTCTTACATATGGCAGTAGTTTTACATGTAGTGTCCTCCAGGGCTTCTGCCACTCTTCTGGGGAGTGGGAGAGAGAAAAAGGAAGCAACTCCCTTTTTCTTAGCATGACAGTGTAGCAAGATTGTGTGTGTGTGTGTGTGTGTCTCTCCCCAGGTCACTGGGTCCACCCTCTTGGCTATGTTCATTCTAGCACTGGATGATGCTGAGTTTCTGTGCAGCAGAAATGTCACTTGCACAAATATATTTGAGATGCTGAGCCAGATTTAGTAAGGAAACCATGTGGAGCTTGAAGTTTAGACTTGTAATTGTTAAAAGGCAAGCACAGTTCTGTTATCATCAAATGGCTGGGCATGTCAAAAAACAAACAAATGATCAGATTTCTTTGATTGCAGACACCCATCCTGGGCACTCCAGGGCTCAACCATTCATCCACAGGTGCAGTGAAAGCATGATCATGATCCATCTGAGTACTGGCAAAGGTCTGGCCTGAAAAAAGACTTTATCTGAAACAGAGTGAGTTGTGATTTGTAAGAATCTTTCTTAGTGTATTAAGCTTAACTGTCAAGTATCAGAGGGGTAGCCGTGTTAGTCTGAATCTGCAAAAGCGGCGAGGAGTCCTGTGGCACCTTAGGGTATGTCTACACTAGCTCATTAGTTCGAGCTAGATAGGCAAATCAGGGAACCGGGGTTGCAAATGAAGCCCGGGATTTACATATCCCGGGCTTTATTTGCATGTTCCCGTCCGGCTGCCATTTTTAAATCCCCCTTAGTCCGAACTAACTGCCCGCGGCTACACGCGGCAGTTTAAAGTTAATCCGAACTAAGTCCTTAGTTCGGATTAATTGTTACTCCTCGTGGAATGCTGTCAGGAACAGTATCCCTGATGATGCCACAGCACAACTGGTGGCTGAGCTCTGCGACTTTATCCTCACACACAACTATTTCAGATTTGGTGACAATATATACCTCCAGGCCAGCGGTACTTTGGTTAGTCTATAAGGTGCCACAGGACTCCTTGCCGCTTAAGCTTAACTGGTCGTAGCCAGACAGGAACCTCCCCCCCCCCGTAACATCTTGCTTGCCCCTCTCTGAGATGCCTGGAGCACACAGGGCACACAGAGCAGTAAAATCAGCATAGTCTTTGAAGCATAGACAGGAAACCCGGATATGCTGGCTGCTGTGACCCTGGATGGCTGTAAACAGAGATACGCCAATTGCTGACCTAGAGGCTGTAGAGGAGTGCCCTTGACTGAAACCTATATTGATACGAACACACACTCGTCCGGGGGGAGGAATCTCCCGCCCAGTAAAGAATGTCCAGTACTCACAATTTAGTTATCTTTCTTGCGAGTGTAAATTAAGTTGAAACTCCCTTGTAAGAACTGGCGTCACAGAGACGGACCAACACAATTTGGTATCTTAGATAAGAAAGAGGATACGGGCCCCTATGGGTATAAAGATGGGTCCAGCAGCACACTTACTCTGAGTGTCAATCTACCATCTATCTGCTGGTCGTGTTAGGTGACTGGCCTCCCGAGGTTCCACGGGGACGCCCACCTCGTATTCGTCTTTCCTAGGAATTGAGGGACTGGCCCTTGCCTGATACGCTGGAGTCGAGAGGCACAGAAGGGAGTAAAAATTGTTCCTGGATGTGTCCTTTGTCTTAAGTGTACACATAGACTTAGAGCTCTTTAAAGATTGAGCTGTCACTTGGTACCATTATTTCTATTTTCTATCTTTATTTTCTTTGTAACCATTTTTAAGATCTATATTTGCTAGCAGTTAAGAAATAGAGCAATAGCCATTGTAACCATATGATTTATAAGCTTCTTTAATAAACCTGTAACTGTTTAAGCTTTAACCTGACTCCTTCAGTTGCTGTAACAGAACCAAACACAATTAAAAGAACTTCAGCCGGTCATAAAGGACAGATATAGGGAGAAGCTTGAGCGTTTGGATCGTGTCGCTTCCAGAGGACAGATCCGTGGGGCATCTCTCAGCCTTCCCTAGGCTGCCCACTGCAAAGGGATCCTGTATCCTAGCAGTTGAAATCTGAGATGTAATAAGCTCTCCCTGTAAACTCTGGGGCGCCTGTCAGCCTTCCTTAGGCTGCCTGCTGCGATGGGACCTTGTGTCTCAGTAGTTGAAGACTCGGGTGTATAACACACACACACACACTGCCCTGACCATCGGCTGACACTGGTGCATTTTGTTTTATTTTGCATGGTAACTTTGCTTTGTTCTGTCTATTATCACTTGCAACCACTTCACTCCTACTTTTTTTTAATCAAATAAGACACTTTTTTATTATTAAACCCAGTTGAAATAATTGTTACCTGGGAGCAGGGAGATAGGACAACAGATGTGCATATCTCTTTGATTGATAAAGGGAGCGAACTTTACGAGCTTACTCCGAATAAAATTTTATACTGAGTAAGATGGGTTTATCAGGGGTTTTGATCCCTTTGGGGTTGTGCACCTGGGTGCTATGTCAAGACCCTGTGACTGAACTTTCCCAGAGCTGAGCTGCTCTCAGTGTCTATGTTGCTCTGGTGTGGTCTGTAACCCCAACTTAACTGTGGGAGACCAGAGCTCCTGGCTCAGGAGGACATGATGGTGCGGTACCCCTGAGGGCAGGTAGGTGGGCTCAATGGTATGATCAGCCCATCAGGTGACAGTCTTAAGGGGACCTCTGTGACCCAACTGGACATATTTTACCAGGACAATAATGTTCAGTAGGCTGACACCTCACAAGGTGTATTTCATCCAAAATTTATTATAGCTTTGCAAAATGGATGAACATAGGATACAGTCTGCTGCAGTGGCTCTTTTCTATATATTTTTTAAAAATGTAAACAGCAGAGTAGATTTCTGTAGCCTTGTCTGCCTTGGTGAATCACCTGCATTCTAGCAGGTCACAGACCAGGCATTGATGGTGCTGCCTCAAGTAAAAAAGGCAAGCTACAGCTTGCCCTGATGGAATGTATCCTGATTTTAAGGAAGAGGTATGGCAGGCTGTATATCAAGTATATCAATGACTGGCTGTAGACTGGGGCAAAATCCCAATTTAGGCAATGCTTGTGTTGAGGCACATTGGTAGGTCACAGTGCCACAATCTCCACAGCGCTATTCTTTCTGTATCTATGATGTGGGTGAACAGAAGTCTTTCACCTAGGACTGTCAATCTCGAATCTTTTCCAATAACTCATTTACACACAAACCTTTTCTCAAAAGAAAGAGATGTAATGAATAGAATAGTATGATGGGGCATCTGCCACGCACTGACCCTTTAAGGCTAAAAACCCATCCTTGGTAGAGGACTGAGAGCAAAGCCCACAGCTGTGGCAGATAGTAGCCAATTAGGGCCCAGCTGGGGCTACTTAAATAAGGGCTCCAGGAGAGAGGAAGAGAGACTCTTGCTGTAGCCGAGGAGCAGGAGGGACCTGGCTGCCAGGGAAGCTGGGGGCAAGGTAGGCAGGGCTGGGGCTAGATGAAGACTGGCCGTGGGTCACTGAGGCAAGGTGGGTATAGGAGAATTGCGGGTTCCCTGGGAGGGGAGAGCCCCAGAGTACAGAGACTGATAAACACCCCTTGTAAGGGAGCCAAGAGACACTGGAGTGGGCACTACTGGAGGGTAGGGCCCTGAAGGGGATGCTGTGGTCCGAGAGAGTGATGAGGGTCCATAACTAGAACTTGGAGTGAGGACACGGGGAGACACCAGACAGACGGAGGTGCCCTGGTGACGAGCTAATTTCCAGTGCTACCAGCAGGAGGCGCTGTGGTGGTGGGTCCGCCCTGTGGTAAATAGTATGTTAGTTTTATATCACAGTAGAAACGTTGTATTCAGGATTTTAATTCCTGTCATGTTGTTTCCATACAAAATATCCCATTGGCATTGGGACTTTTTTAATGATCCTTCCTTCTCTTTGGTTGCACATGCATCTCATAGCAGGCACCAATACAGAATGTCAGTTTCTATTTACAAGGATATTGTTCCCCCTAGATCATTTGTAGTCTGACAGCTAAACTCTTTTCCTCAAAGAGGTTCGACAAGTATAAGTAGGCAGTGAATACCCCTATGACACATCACAAAAGTGTACAAAAATAGAGTAAAGAGAAGGAAATGCATAATCCATATTGCTGACATCTACAGTATGTTGGAAAACATCCCATCTTATAGTTTACATGTTGAGTCCAATCCAGCTCCATTGAATTAAATCTTACATTGATGGGTGCAGATTCAGTGTGCCTAGTCTCATTGAAATCAATGGGAGTTTTGCAACTGACTTCAATGGCAACTGAAAGATGAGTTAATATTCTGTGGATAATATTCATCTGGGAATATAAGGATGATGCAAGCCCTTCTGTGCCATTTAAGTCCAGAAGAGGATTCCATGGACTGGGCAACAGAGTTGGAATGTTGTGCACCATCTACCCACTATACATGCTATAGGAAAGATCTCTTTCAGTGGCATGAAAGGCTATCTGGAGATAAGCTAGAGGGTGTTCATAAGGGAAGGGGCTATAGATCTTGATTTATAATGGTTTGGTGGCCCTTGTACCTACACAAATAATATGGAAGATCTGCAGATGCTGCTCCAATCTGTTGGCTGCCATAGTGATGGGTTCCATATTTCTGGATATTTTCCACTTGTATAGGGCCTGATCCAAAAAAGTGTGAGCAGATTTCACACTACATGACTTTGTTCATAGTAAAGTGAATGACAATAGCGCTAAAATCAAAACGGAAACAAGCTTTCACATGGTTTTAGAATTCATAATGATATTTCCTTGAGACATAAAAATAAACTAGATAATGCACCAGAGCAAAATGCAATACACCGTACAGTTTTGGAGCAACAGAAGAATAAAGTATAATCCAGGGACAAAGTTGGATAGTGATGCAGAGCATGCTGGGGAACAGTCTTGTGAAAACATAACTGTTTTTTACAGACCTATAAATCTACCATGGAAAGGAAATGTAAAGAAAATTATAATATCATGCAATATAGGCTCTAGTTTCCCTAAACATAAGGAGTTAGAGAAAGTAATGAACTTTATTTTAAAGGGGACTGTATAAATCATACAAAGCCTTTTGACCCATTTTACATCCTGGATACTAAATCTTCATTATAAAAACATCCTGTGGAATTGCAACATCCTTTTCTTTTTTAGATAGAAAAATATTTTTTAAAGAATTACTGAAGTGTTGGTGGACAAATTAATTTCTGGCATAACTATATTGATTTTACACCATGGGCTAATTTAGCTTGTGATCATAGTAGCTTCTGATTAGGAACTTAGTTTTTTTTTTAACGATTAACTGTGTAGTTGTGCAAGCATTTTGCATGCATGGTTATTGTAAAGAAGGTAATTGAACATGCAGATTGACAGTTTTGGCCATTTGTACATGTAGTTGAATGTATAGTTGTAGTAATTTGCATGTACAGATTAGGTGTACGGTTGTATGTCTCACTATTTTTAAAAAAATCACGCTTTTGCTATTCAGTAGTTGCCATTTAGTGTTTTTCAAACTTGAAGCTTTCCTCTGATGAATAACTATTCCTGAAATAAATGATGTGCATAAAATATATGCAAAACTAAAGACAAGAAATGCACATTAACTTAATAATAGGGCAGCATTTGTCAAGCAAACTAAAATAGCTGTTGCCACTTCAATCCTTCTACATTTATTTAACTAGACTAAGTGCTTCTAAAAAATCTATAGCAATTTTGAGCTAAGGGAAAAGGAATTCTGAATCTGAAGCTGAGCCTGAATATAGTGGATTCTGTAGCTCATCTAAGACAGTCAAGGCTTGGAGCTGTATGAAGCACTATCCAAGCTGCCTCACAGAATGAATTGCTAGCTGACCTACTCGAAGAATATCTGTTTCTTCACAAATCTGTTGTCTTTAAATCATTCACTCTCTTCCTCTCTTGGATATATGGGGGTTGGAGGACTGGGAAGGAAGGGGGAAAAAGAGAAAAAACTATATTTCTTTATAGTCTTTCTGCTGAAGCATTGACTTGGATAATGTTTATGTTAAACATGCTTTTCAGTGATGCTTCTGTATATTTTAACTTAAGTGTCCCTGATAATATGGTGAAGGAAGGATTTCTTTGTTTGTGAAGGGCTTTTAAAATTGTAGCAACAGTAATACTAGAATAAAATTCCTATTGGCCAATCATTTTGACTGATGATGGAATTTGATATACAGAAAAGGATAAACTAACAAGATTTAATCAAAACAGGAAACCTGTGTATATACTACAGTCTGTAATATAAACTTGCATATTTTATGCATAAAATATTTGTTTACTTAGTTGAAGCATAGAAGGAATCTATTTTCTACATCCAACAAAATACAATGTTTCAATATTGTAGAATGGGCAATTGCACATGTCTTGGACCACTCTCTATCCCACAAAATGATTGTATATATATCATTAAGTCTTTGGTATAATTGGAATGAAACGTAGTTACAGGATAAATGTTGTCTTCTCTGAAAATAAGCATCCCTGCTTCTCATTAATTTTTATTGAAATTAATAGTTATAATGATCTAATGGCAAAATGGATTTTTTAAAAAAATGTTTAAAAAAACAAAACAAAAACAAAAAATCCAAAAAGCATTCACTCTGAAAGATGGGGCCTCATATGCCAAGTATTAGCTTGAAGAATATATTTTTCAGTCAATTTTTATAGGCCCCTGAATGTTTGGTGTATGAAAGAAACAGCTGTAACTTTAATTACAGTGGTACAGTTGTGCTCTTCCATTTTATTCATAAAATGCCCTTATAGGTATAAAATAATCAATAGTAAGGAATCTGCTGGAGAAAGCAATAAAATAATGTTCAGTTAAAGCAAAAAAGATTTGATCATTCCCTGAAGGTCAATGGATACTTGAAGCAATAACTAGAAAAAGGCACAAAAGAAATGAACCGAACCCTTAACCATACTGAAGACACAGAACTTACTACCCCCCTCTAGACTGTGTCAGGCAAAAGTATAACCAGAGCTCTCAAGAGAGGAGATGGTTTTGGGGTAGGTAACTTCTGTATAAGTAAAAAAGTACAGAACATTCTTGAGTAAAGCTAAGAAAACTCTCTTTCCACTAAACTTTGTGTCCGCTCCATTTCTTTACAGACGGTAATGTCAAAACAAACTTCAGAGAATGGCGAGGAAGAATGAAAATACACAAAGTGCAGTGAGGGAAATCACACATATGAACACTAATAAAAAAAGACAGAACCTCTTCCAGAAGTGAAATCAAAGGCTGTATAGTCAAGTGTACATTTACATAAAAACAGTGCCAGGGAAGAAGGCTCATTCATCTAATCACGTTTTCTTTTCTGTCAGTGCAGTAAGCAAGCTGTCCTGTACAATAAATCCACATTTTACACATTAACACCTCTGTTCTTTTTGGAAAACTGCTAAAGAGTCTGATTCCTGAGCAAGCAGAGTATAGCTTCAGGGCCAATTTCTGCTCACTGAAGTTTGGGGATGTGCTGGAGTTACATTGGTGTATCTGAGTTCAGAATCTGAGCCACAGGGTTAAGATAAAGAGCCCAAACAAACATTCAGAAGATATAAGAACTATAGAGCATTACAGACTAGGATTGGATTGCTGTGTGAAATCTGTGGTAGTTCTCATTTTGGACGTGATTTAGGACAGGATATCTATTAAGGAATTTAGCACTGAAGCAGGAAACACTTAGGTATGTGTTTATGTTCAACTGACTTCATTAGCATTTAAGCATATGATTAAAGTTAAGCATGTACTTAAATGCTTTTCTGTATGGCATTGGACTTAAACACATACTTGGTTTCCTGAACTGGGGCCTACTTCTATATAAGGCTCTCCACATATTTGTTACTTGGATGGATGGGTAGGAATGGTGTCCCTAACCTCTGTTTCTCTGGAGGTGGGTGACAGGAGAGGGATCACCTGAGGATTACCTGTTATGTTCCTGCCCTCTGGGGCATCTGGTATTGGCCACTCCCAGCAGACAGGATACTGGGCTGGATGGACCATTGGTCTGACCCAGTATGGCCATTCTTATGTTCTTAGGATTGGCTGGGAGGAGAGGGGGGGAAGAGAGGCATGCAGGGTCGTGTGCCCCACCCCATATTTGCTACTTGGCTTGTACTGAGCATACTGAGATGGACTGAGCATGCTCATTAACACCGCTAAAGTTGACTGCCCTCACTCACTCCTCTCCCCTTCCCCTTCTCCCCCGCCAACAGGCACAGGTCATTGCTGCACTGACGTCAGTAAGACAAAAGTGGTAGGTTAAGGGCAACAGGGTGAAATCTTGGCCCCATTAAAGTCAATGTAAACCTCTCTCTGGCTTCAGAGGGGCCAGGCTTTCACCTACAGCATGAAAGTCTAGAGAAAATCTTGATGGCAGTTTTGCCTGAATAAGAACTGAGCAGAGACTGAGACTGGACCTCTAGTCTATAAAACTGTGTTCTGTATTCCTTGTAAACCCCTTTAAAATTTCTGTGTGTGGAAGGAGGCCAAGAGTAATTATGCCAGGCAGAGAAAGGAAGGATGGTCTTGCAATGTGAATTATTCATTTGGGACCTTGGAGATTTGTGTTTAATTTGTCACTTTACCACAGGCTCCTTCTGTGACCTTCATGAAGTCTTTTAACTTGTATATGATTAGTTCCCTCTTCTGTTACAGGGAATATTACTTTTTTCTCCCATCCTTTTGTTTGATTTGTCTACTTGGATTGCAAGCAGATACTTCCTAGCACACTAGAGTGCTGCTCTTGGTAGGGACATCTAGCTACTACTGTAATAAACATAATTAAAATAGGCAGATATTGTTTATGCTTCTTTATGGAGTTCTGCAACTCTGTCCAGGACAGCCATTTCCTTGTTGTTCCAGTGCCTGGCATCTTCCTAGCTGAGCACGTCAATCAGGCTGAAGAGTGCAGTGAGTTTGCATCTGCATGTTGTAAATGCAGAAGTGAGGGCAGAGGAGCTATTAGCTGTTTTTGCTTGGGACATTGCTCAGCGCTTGAACGTAGGTCCTCAGAAATTTAAAGGCTAGTGTACTACCAATGCTCTTTTTTAAAAAAATTGTTCAATTTCATGGAACTGGCAAATGGTTATTAGGTAATTTAAAAGATCATAAGGGGCCTTTAAAAAATGGCTTTTAATCTACCTATTAAGTTAGAATATAATTGTATCTCAAATGGCTTTTTTCCCCCCGTCACACTATTTCTAAGGGATTCCAAATTCACTGTAATGGTCTGAATAAATATGCATTTATGTTTTCCACCATATATACCATGTTGTTTGCACTTCTGGGGAAGGGTGGAATTATATGGGCAAATTCCGGATTAGCATAATTTTAATCAAAGTAAAGTGAGCTGTTTTCATTATCACTTTCTCTGTTGGTTATCACAAAGCTCCCATACACCTCTTCGTCTAGACCAGTGGTGGGCAATAGCTGGCCTGTGGGCCGGACGTGTTTCACTAGGGCCAGCTCCTGCTGGGCCACTGCTTCTTTATTTACCTTGTGCTTCCTGCAGTGCTCATTGGCTGGGAACAGGGATCCATGGCCAATAGGAGTTGTAAGCACCCCTACCTGCGGACGCATGGGTACCCAAAGCGGCAGCCAGGGCATGGCGTCCTACTAACCCTTACGCTGTCTGGAGTGCAATACTTTGGCAGTGATTGAAAGGGGTCCAGGTGTCTGGCCGCTGCCATGGCTATTGCTAGGCCCCCTTGAATCGCCAGAACCCATTGCAACTCCCTCCGATGTCTCTCCCTGTCCATGAGCCTGGAAACACTCCATGAAATTACTCAAAATTCAAGGCTGTTATGACTTAAATTTTTTTAAAGAGCTCTGTTTTCAGGGAATATGCAATAGTTAACTTTTCACATAGGCATTTGATATGAAAATAGCATTTTTTTTTAATTTCAGAAGGTGGAGAAAGGTATCGGGGGGGCTGTTCTAGATTTGAGTTTCAACAAATAGGGAGGAACTGGTTCAAAGGAAGGGTAGGAAGGAGAACAGCAAAATAAAGGCAAAGGATTTCAAGAAGGCAGACTTTAGCAAACTCGTGGAGTTTGCAGGTAGGTAATATCCCAGGAAAAGCAAATCTAAGAGTAAAAACAATTGAAAACTTTTGACAGTTTTTCAAAGAGACATTATTAAGGGCAGAATAGCTTTGCTGTGGCTCCTGCCATAGTGGGGACATTGCGGGGGGGGTGCTACTACTGCTATTGCTCTGTATCATGCCCTACATCTGTGTCACTGAAACCATGATTGCTGAAGCCACATCCTCAGGGGATGGGCTGCCATGGAGTGGGGAGATGACAGGAAGGGATGGGACTTTGGAGACAGTAACAGACAGTTCCCCTCCCTTGTGCCCTCCTCCTGGGAGTCCTGGGCTGGATTCTACAATTGCTCTGGCCAGGGTTGGCCTGCAGGCCAGGAGTTTGAAACCTCCTGGTCTAGATGGCACTAGGTTCTGCCATGAGTGTAGGGAACTGGACTTGATGACCTTTTCAGGTTCCCTCCATATTTCATCAAGTTTGCAGAAGAGGTAGATTTTGAATTTGCAAAACTCAGACAAAACAAACTAGCAAAAACATTCATGGGGAATTCAGTGAGTTATGCAGTGTGAATTGTATACAGTTCATGCCATTAGCACAGTTTGATTGTTTAGCCTATGGGGAATGAATTTGTATCCTCAGACCCAGAAGAAAGGTCTGTATCACTGAAACTATCACTATTTTTAATACCACAGCTGGGAACCTCAGCAGAGAAACTAGAGAATGGATGAGTTGGAGTAGTTCAATTTCCATCTCACCCATAGTGAGAATCTCCCTAGGTTAGTATGGAGGCATACTGGCAGATTCGAGAAGGTGCAAAGTAACAACTTACAGGGCTACTACCAACATGATACTTGATCTGTGGGTTAAGAGAAAACTTGTTTTGTAAGGACTTTCAGTTTGGGACCATTCAAATACACTAAGTGGGTTCCAATCCAGCAAAATGCTTCACCACATGTGGTAAGCGTATAAGTGACTTTAATATTAAACATGTAGCTTGCTAAGTTAGAGGCTAAATTTGCATTAACTAATTAATAGCCATTAAAATGCCAATACAAATATTTTTAAAATGTTTAAAAATATGCTTTTTAAAATGCCTGCATGAAATTACATATGAAAAATCATTATTATTTAGTTATCATGGTAGCATCTAAATACCTCCACTACATACACATAATAGGAAACAGTCCTTGCATGAATTACTTACATTGTAAAATGGCAACAGAGCAAATGTGGCCTAAGAAAGAGGCAGAGAGTGGAAAAAGTAACTTGACTAAACTCATGTATCAGGTCTGTTACAAAACCAGGATTAGAACACAGGTCTCCTGACTTCCTGTCCAGTACCCTACCCACTTGGTCATGTTACCTCCAATTTGTGCCTCTTTTGTACCTGTTGTTATCCTGGTAATACTGGTAATGGTACCTGCAGAGTGGAGGAAATCAGAGTGCAAGATCTTGTAACATTCCAAATAAATGTCAGCAAGTATTTGCTGAGAAACCTAAAAATATTTTGATGCACATTGCACACACTTGTGGCCCTTCTTTCCATGGTTGAAACAAACATTTTTTGAAATAGTTTAATAAACATCTAAAAAAGATACTATAGATTGGACCTCCTTGGTCCAGCACCCTTAGGACATGACTAGTCCCAGCCGAGGGATTTTTCCAGACCAGGGGAGGGAAATTCTGGCCCCATCTGCTGCCAGGCCACCCTGGCTTACCCCACCTACTGGGCTTGCTGGCTCCCGCCCTGTAGTCCAGCTGAACTGCTGCCCTCCCCCACAGCCCAACTGAGTTGCACACCAGCCCCTGGCCCTCCACAACCCAGTTGAGCCGCATGCCGGCTCCCAGCACATATCTCCCCACAGCCCAGCTGAGCTGTGCATTGTTCCTCCCTCCCTCGCATGCCGCCTGGCTCCCGGTCCCCCACCCTCTGAAGTGCACCAGGACTCTCTTGTTCTGGAACTTCCGTGGTCCTTCCAGAGCACAGATGTTGCTGGACCAGAGAATTCCAGTTTATAGAAGTGCAACCTGTATAAAATATTAATTCACTCATTTCTTTTACAGTACCAAAAGGTTCAGTAGGCATTTCAAATAAAAATAAGCACACAGTTACTGCCCCCAAAAGACTTACAATCTAATTTTAAACATGAAGGAAGAAAAGCGGGAATAAAAGTACAGTAAGAGAATGGAGGTGGAGGGACAAGACTCCCACAATAGGATCACGTAACTATTTGTTTAAGGTATGTGGAGAATATGGAAGTTTGTTCTTTCAGATTATATATGTGGGATAGATTTTCAAAGCCAATGAGGGGATTTATTCACCCTAATTATTACTCTGACTTAGTGCTGAAAATTTCCTCCTTAGCATCCATTAGTTAGAATGAAATTATGTGAGGAAAGATCTTGGTCCCAGCTCTTGTCCTCCCTGTGCCACTCCAGCAGAGCAGAGCGGGTGGAAATCTGGGGCTTTCCTTTGTAGGTGAAATCACTGAGGTGCATTAAATTAGGGCAGCTAGTGATCTAACTCACTCACCTGTGTGCCAAAAAACACTCTCCTGCTACAGGATTTCAATCCCTTTCCTTAAGAACTTTGTTTTCATTTCTTTAGGATAAAACTATAATACATGTTCAGCAAATCAATCCCACCCCGCACACACACACTCATCCCCTCACAGTTCTGTAGGAGCCAATGTATAGCAGGCTGTGCATGAGGGTAATTGGCCTGGGAGCCAAGGTAAATGTCCTTTTCCTAGACTGCTCCCATCAGGATTAGGTTCTGCATCTGATTTACCTCTGAGTCATCCATGGTTGGTGCTTGCACCCCTGTGTGGGAGGCTAGCCCCCCTGCTCTGCCTCATCTATCCAAGGCCCTACTTCCACCCCCACTCTGCTCTCACTGGCCAGCTCACCAGCACAGCTCCAAGCTAGGGATGTAAGCAAGTAGTTGAGTAGTGGACTACCCACTAAGCCCGTGGTCACCAACCCATCGATTGCGATCAACTGGTCGATTTTGGGGGCATGACCAATCAGTCATGAAGTGTTCCACCCCCCCTCACTCCTTCCCACCCCCAGGAAGGAGCTTGCACTGGCGCTAGCTCCTGGGAAAATGGAGGTAGTGCTGGCTTCCTGTGGCATGGGGAGGGAAATCCCGCAGCTGCATGCCGGATCTGGCATCTCAGGAAGTGTGCAGGCTGCTCCTCCTCTCCCACAAACAGCCAGCGCACTTCCTGAAAAGCTGGGTTTGGCGTGCAACCGGGGACTTTCCCCTGTTGCCTACCTTCTATTCTTCCTTCCTTCCTTCCTGCATTGGCAGGGCGAGGGAGGAGAAGTCCAGGGCTTTGTGCCAGCTCTGACTTCTCAGGAAGTGAATGCTGCTCCAGCCTGCCCCAAAACAGTGGGCACACTTCCTGAGAAGTTGGAGCGGGCACGCAGCTGCAGGGACACACACACCCCCTCACGGCAGGAAGGCAGGCAGGCAGCATGGGGAAGGAAGTCCCCAGCTGCATGCCAGATCCAACTTCTTTGGAAGCACACCAGCTATTTTGAGGAGGGGAGGAGCAGCATGCACCCCCGGAATCCCTAGGTACTGGTCGAGCTGTCCCTGCCCCCTCCCCCAGGCCAGACCTCCCCAACAGCACCCTGCCACTTCCCCCTGCCCAGACCCCCATTAGTACCCTGGCCCTACCTCCATTAGCACCCTGCTCCTGCCCTCTGCCCCAGCCCCCACCTGCACCCTGCCCAGACCCCCACCAGCACCCTACTCCTGCCCCTTGGTCAGACCCCATCCAGCACCCTGCCTCCTGGCCAGACACCCACCAGTACCCTGCTCCTACCCCCTGGCCAGACACCCATCAGCACTCTGCTCCTGCTCCCTCCCTCCTGGCCAGACACCTATCCCCAGCTTGCTCCTGTCCCCTATTTTCCACCCAGATTCTGCACCCCCAGCCCTATCCCACACACTGGCAGACATGTCCTGCACACTGGATCCCTCATTTTTGGCCCCACCTCAGAGTGTAGAGGGGCCCACAAATTCCACTAACCCTAGAACCCCAGAAGAGTTAATGTGGCCTGAGGCCTGAACCTCAGTCCTACCTACCCCTCCCCCATGGGGCTGGAGTGCCAGGGGAGCGAGGTGTCTCAGTTGGGGCCACATCAGTGAGGCTTGGGGTTTTCTGGAGGGGTTGTTTTTTTGCATCTCACTTGTGTGGTCCCCAACTGATTTTTCTGTGGTTCAGTGACCTGTGACCCAAAACATGTTCCCTGCCTGTGGCCAACAAGCCCCAAATTGAGGCCAAGCTCCCATCTGGTCGCAGCATCATAACACTCCTGCACGCCCCCCACAGACCCCAATCCTGAGCCTATCATACACCTGAACCCCCTGCCCTGAACGCCTCACATCCTCAAACTCCTGCACCCCACATCCCCAGTCTTCCCTAGTCTTCTGTCACAACACTCCTGCACCATCCACACACTGAAAATCTGTGTTCTGAGCCCATCATACCCCCAACCTCCCTGCCCTGAGCCCCTCATGCACCCCAACCCAAATGCCTGCACTCCGACCTCCACAAGCCTGCGGCTTCCTCAGCATCCCAACCCTCCACCTGACCCCAACAATCTCCAGCTTGGAGTCCCCTCCCTGAGCCAGCATCCCCTTCTCCACCTCCTCCTGCACCCACATTCCCTCCCAGAGCTTGCACTTCTCACTCCTCCCCACACCTAAATCCTTCATTCCCACCCCAGAGCCCGCACCTCCTGTCTCAACCCAGTGAGAGTGAGTAAGGGCTGGGGACAGCAAATGATAGAGAGGAGGGGAACAGAGAGGGTGGGGGCCTCAAGGAAGGGGAGCACAGCACAGCCCCCCACAGCCGTTGGAGCTGCCCCGAGTGGATGGGTAGTGTTCCAGCAACAAATTAAAGGGCCCAGGAGTCTGGGCACTGCTGCTGCCACAGTAACAGAGGTGGTGGCCAGAGCCCTGGGCCCTTTAGAATCACTGGGACCCGGAGGAGTTGCTCCTTTTGCCCCTCCCCCCATGAGCAGGACTGGGTGCAAGTTCTAATATTATCTCAATCAGTCTATTGACATATAGCTGGAAGACACTAATGCTACATCTATACTGCAAGCCTCTTGCAGAAGAGCAAACGCAAATGGAATGCTCATTTGCATATGCAGTGCTCTCATTTGCATTTTCTCTTCCTTTCCCTTTACACAAGAGGTTTTTGCACCCTACTCCTGCCTCCTGGCCAGACCCCCATCCAGCACTGTGTAGATGGCGCCTTTTTGTTCAGAAAAACCCCTTTTGCACAAGAGCTGTTCTTCCTCAAAAAAATAAATGGCTCTTGCACAAAAGGCGTTTTTTGCGCAAAAAGGTGCCATCTACACAGTGCTTTTTTGTGCAAAAACCTGTTGCACAAAACGGAAAGGAAGAGGAAATGCAAATCAGAATGCTGCAAATGAGCGCTCCACGTGCATTTGCTCTTCTGCAAGAGGCTTGCAGTATAGACGTAGCCTAAGTGTTGGTTAATAAGGTACATTCAGGTGATCTCAAAGCCTGTGGGGAAATACACAAATTAAATTAAGAAATAAAGACTGGAATTTATGGTCATAGATGAGACAGCATTACCCCCTTCTGGCCAGCATGGCCTTAAAGCCATGAACCTGACAAAAGTTCAGCCCCCAGAACATAATGAAAATGGACAGTGGGGTAACTGAAGATACCATGGATAGCATTACCTCTGAGACCAGGAGATGATACAGAGGAAAAAGAGGGTGCATCTACACTGGACCGTTGTTTCAAAATAACTAGCGTTATTTCAGAACAACAATGTGAGCATCTAAATAATTTCAAAATAATGGATGGCTTATTCTGAAATCTGTACACCTCATTCTACGAGGAATAATGCCTATTCCGAAATAGCTATTTCGAAACAAGGTGTGTGTAGACGCTCCACTTCTGCTATTTCAAAATAGCCCCTTACCGGGGCCATTCTAAGTAATTCCTCCCCAGTGCCTCATGGGGCTCTAAATGGAGATAGCAGGTCTACATTATGGAAGCCTGCCTCGGACTAATTTTGAGGCTTCCCTGCAGTATAGATGTGCTATTTCAAAATAAGCTATTTTGGAATAACTATTCCGGAATAGCTTATTTCAAAATAAATGTGCAGTGTAGACATACCCAGAGATGCATTTCCAGAAGATGGATGACTAAATGGTATTTATAAGATAAAGACTGATACTAGTGTGTAGCTAGTTAAATTGCCAAAAAGAAAAGTACCCGCAGCCACTGAAAGATGAACTGCAAAGCCAACAATAGCATGGAATAGTGTAGCCTGTAGAAAATTCCATAGGCTAGATAATAGTTTCCTTGATGGCTTTCTTGCAACCACAGGACTGAGAATATGCATAGACTGTAAATAAAATTGCCATTTCCTTCTGCTTACAATTGAGGATGTTACCAGATCTGTCTAAAGCCAGACTTTTTACAGTATGTAATGTAAAACTTAGATTCCAGCACATCAATCTGACTCAGGAATCCAGTTGCTTGACTTTATGGGAGTAGACAGACTAACAAGAACAAGCAGCCCACACAGTGAAAGAGATGTTTGGGAAGGCTCCTATTTCAAAGTATGAAATGCAAAGGAGCCCTCTGAGGTTTCAATGTGATCCATTCAAGATTGGTCCTGGGGCAACTCGTTGATATCATAAGCAGAACATTGTCCATGACAGAGAGGGGCTGTGCTCAAATTGAAAAGAGTTTTTAGCAATAAATACCTTTTAGAATGGAAAATTTCACTGATACACTTGTTTGCACCATGGCCATGCAAGCTGACCATAAACTTCTCTAAGCCATTTGGAGAAAGCAGATTTATCTCTGCAGTTGCATCACCAACAAACCATCCAAGCATTGCCGAGTCAGAGACTCACCTTGAACTGTGCAAATCTGTCTGAACCCAGCAAGGAGGGATGCATAGATACTGAGGAGGTGACAGTAAATATGGTACAGCACTTAACCATTTGAGAAGAATGGCTGAGAGAGACACAGAGCTGGATAGAATGCTGCAGACAATGACATTAATGATCCAGTAAGGATGGCCAGTGACCAAGTACTGAAAGGGAGACTGCCATTCTTTCAGATAAGAGATGAGTTGTGCATACAGAACGGCATTATATTTTGTAGAGAGGCTGGAATGAGATCATTCACAAAGTTCATTCATTACATCTGGGAATTGAAAGTTGCTTAAGGCAAGCCAGAGAGACCATATAATGGCAAGGAATTAATAAGCAATTACGGATGTTTGTGAAAACGTGTTCTGTATGCAGAACCTGGGAAGACCATCAACCAAGAGAAACCCTTTGGCAGTACAAAGTTCCAGAAAGACATGGGCAAAGGTGAGAGTGACTTTGTTTTCCTTTAAAGACAAAAGTTACTTGATCATTGTAGACTGTTTTTCTAATTTCTGGGAGATGGACTATTTACCAGAACCAGGATCCAGACCAGTCATACCAAAGATAAAAAACACACTTTACACCATATGCGATACTGGCTCCCAAACAATCAGATAACAGTCCACAGCTTGTTTCAGGAGAGTTCCAGAAATTAAGTAAGGACTGAAATTTTGATGACATAACCTCTTCACTTGGCTACCCTCAAAGGAACAGAAGCATCCGGAAAGTAGAATCAGCAGTAAACAAGCAAACAAAAACACCAAAGGAAAAACCTAACTAATGGCTGAAAAAAGCAAAGAACAGCAGAGGTAAGAGAGCTGTCAGACCTGGAGCCAGGTGACAAAGTGCATAATGGACAGATAATGGGGCAAAATCATAGGCACCTCAGAAAAATACAAGAAACCTTTAAGGACAGACAGGATGGACAATATATGTCTTAGGGTTCCACAGCAGGAGAATCTCAAGCCAATGTCTTAGGCTAAGTCTAGACTGCAGAGTTTTATTGGGAAAAGATACACAAATTGCGAGCCACAATTTGCGTATCTTTTTCTGTCTTTTTTTTTAGAAGAAGCTTTTCCAAAATTTGGCCTATCTACACTTTCACCGAGAGGAATACAGGGATGCCAAAAGAATGTACCTGCTTTTTCAGAAACTGTTCCAAAAAAGCGGACGTGTTCCCTGGATGAGGCAGAGCTTTTCCGGGATACCTCTGGTATCCCAGAAAAACTCTGCAATCTAGACATAGCCTTAGAAGTGGACAATGTCAGGGATATATCAGAGGGCAGACAGGAAGAAGAAAATGTTTTGAGGGGCCCTCCAGGAACTTCAAGGCTAGAGATTGGGCTGACCAAAGGGGAGGAGGACAACATCAGGAAGGCTACAATGAATCATACCATTTTAGGGAAGGGTGAATTGTTAAAAGAACTGTTCACTTGAGGGATTTTGTATGATGGGCTTCCAAGGTGTTACAATTTTATAGCTAGACAAACTGATAAAGGCAGTCAATAAAATAGTCAGCCTCTGAAAGGAATATTAGATTATCAGCTGTTTCTGGGATGTTTGGTTTTTTTAAAAAAGGGATATAACAATATGAAAGCATTAGCAAACACCTTCTGGCAGCATACTATTTCCTGGGCTGGAGTTAAAAACAACAGCTCAGGGGGCTAGCAGTGGGGCTCCCTCTGCTTCTCCAGTCACGTGTTTCCCACTGGTGAGTGTAAGGGAGGTCCCGCCTTTCCCCCAAGCAATGTGCCAGGGGAGCAGAGCGAGCTGGGGCCATGTTGCTTCCTTCCCCTCACCGCTTCCTGCTAGTCCCTCCAGAGGCTCTGGCCCCACCAGCTGCTGGCCAGCTCCTTGCCCCTCCCACCCATGGTGCTGGGGGCACGGGCTCCTTTGTGCCCCCAACGTGTTGCCCCTACACAGGAGGGCATGTCTGACAATATTCTAGGACTTTCATGGAACATGTAGCTCTCACAAAGTCTGCAAGGTTCCACAGAGAGTGTGAAATGGTTCAAAATGTTCTAGGAGGTTAGTGAAAAATGAGTCCACATGCAGAATTCCTGAAACATTTTACTTCTAACATTCACAAAAACAGCCCTCCAAGCCTGGTGCCACCCAAGCCCGGCACTCCAAGCAGTTGCCTAGGTTGCCTGCCCCTAAATCTGGCCCTACAGACTTGAAGAAGAATTGTGTGTAGCTCAAAAACTTCTGTCAACAACAGAAGTGGGTTCAATAGACGATTTTGCCTCTGCCACCTTGTCTCTCTTGAGTCATTGGAGCAGAGGACTAGATCCTGACTCTTCATTATAGGTTATGAAGTCATTCTTGTGTTGGCCCCTTAGCTGCTTCTAGTATTGGGAGGTGGAGATGTATAATGCTCCACCTGCCCTTCCACCTCATGTGTGCTGAATAGAAGGGATCTCTAATGCGCCTCAGAACCTATCGCTTGAAATCTATTTAAAGTGAATGTTTCCAGAATGCAAACTGCTGTCTAGAGGGGGTATTTTGAAGGGCAAAGATATTATCTGTGTCTCAGCAATTTTTAAAAAGGTATGTCAGTAATTTGTGCACAGTCTGACGGTCTGTATTCATAAGGAGCAAAAAGGGATGCTGAAGCTCAGTCTGTAAATCATTTGCGCTTCTCATAATTCACCAAACCATAGAGATCATTTCTGCCCTTAAAATCGTATGGCTTATTGCAATGGTTTTTTTCCCTAACATTTTGCACAAAGCAGAGCCATCCATCAACCCTCCAGAACATGGTCCGATTTTGCATCCATTTATTTAATTGCAACATCTTATTTAACAATGTACAGATGGCTTAGAAATATTGCAAATTCATGATTATCTAATGTTAAGCAAACAAGTTTGAAAAATTCATTTACTCACAGTAATAGAATATAATCCCAAGAATATAAATATTCTTCTTAGAAAATAGACCTGAGAGTGCCTTATTTCTAAGCTGGTTTAGTGATAAAACAACCTGTGCAATACTGTATTCTGTCTAAAAATTAGAAATGTTGAACTAAAGAAACAGTCTTTGTTTACACATCCTGTTGTACTGAATCACATTAGTCTCAAATATGCATAGAAGATTTTTGTACTTAAGCTGTCTCTTGTTTATTTTTCAATTTCTTCATTAATGCCGGATTTATACAGCATTAGGCATAGTTTGCTGAGGTGCTGGCATATATTTTATTGCAAAAATGTAATCATGGTTGTCAATTATAAAACTGATTGCATTATATGTCTAAGGCACTTCTGCTTCACATCATTTAGAAGAAAAAGAGGTCTCTAAATCAATCGTACAAGTAGCATCTTGTACAGAAAAATAAAATTAACATCCAGTTCATTCATTAGTTATTGTAACATTAACAGTATACAGTGATTGACAAAAGCTACCTGCTGTGACAGTAGTGTAGCTGCTAATTACAAACAGAGTTGTGATTCTGATGGTTCATAGCTTCATAAACAAAAGGATAATCATATGCTTCACAGAAGTTTCCAGCTTTCCGTTATGTCTATTAAGATTTCTTTTCACATGGCATAGTATATTACTGTAGAAGTTTGGTAGGGCTGTGTAATGGAGTCCTTGGAGGCCAGGTGGACTAGTGGATAGCACTAGTTTCTAGTCCCTCCTCCTAGTGGGAAGGCCTTTCCTAACCCTTGTGTGTGGCCTAGCTTCGCCTCAAGGTTTTCAACATCCTTGCCCTCCTCCCCTTACTAGAGAGAGGGTGGGGGTGGGGAATGAGACTTATGCCCGCCCCTTCTATTAGGGGAGCCTAGGCCATCTCAATCCACTGGGGTCTGACCCAGGCCCCTGTGAAAGTCAGCAAAGTCTGTAGGGTTGCCAGATGGTTTCAGGAAACTGGACCAAAAAAAAAAAAAACCCACCCCACCAACAAAGAAATGTGTGGTGAGGATTTTTGGCTCTAACAGGCTGTCGGCGGCCACCCGCCATCTTGCCTCCTTGCTCGGGGCGGACAGCTCCACTGCGGAACCCGGTAAGCACTATGGTTGCCAGGCTGCTTCCATATTGAGCTGGACAGCCCGGGATTTTTGCCTCCTGGCCGGGAAAAAAATCAGAAAGTACCGGACATTTTAGGTGTCTGGTATTTTCTGAAATTTTTTACCCGACAAGAGGCGAAAATACCAAACTGTCCAGATCAATACCAGATACCTGGCAACCCTAAAAGTCTGGTATCCTGGCGTTTCCTCAGAGTTACCTCCCTTAGTCACTTCCTACCCTCTGTCTTTCACCGGGTCTTCAAGTCCAACACAAGATAGAAAAAGAAAAGACAACTAAACCTTCAGCCCATCCAGGCTCAGGAGGCCTGTGGAGTTCTCAGGTAAGTCTGTCTTCCTCTCCCTTATGAGCTGGCTTTGTTCCCTTTTAAGCTTTCTCAGCAGTCTGAAGGGGAGGTCTAGCTGTACAGATGGTTTAGAAATATTGCACACTCATGTGTATTTAAGCCCAGTATTGTTCTTTGACACCTCCAGGCCCAGTGTAGGGTTTGTACACCCCATCACAGGCTGCTTCATCCATGGGTGGTGAAGATTATACAGATCCTAAATGAGTATAGCAATAGCTCCATGCTATGGTATATCCTCATGTATTCCGTACGAGCATTATACCATGTATTACACATAAAATCCAGTTTAGAACTATTTCAGGGGTGTTTTTTTATTTTACTTTGTTGGAGCCACTTCCATCCTCCTCAGTGTCTTTGTGGGTCCTGCTGTGCATGGTTCACAGGGAGAAAAATATTAAGCCTCTAAAATGATCTGAAAACAAAGATGTTTCAGCTTTAAAATCTAAACTCTCAGGACTTTCAAGAGCTAGACATCGCTATGTGCCGCACTGGGAAATCTTCACTTTTCAGTGCTGTGAATCTTTTCTGTAGCTAGTTTTCAAGATTACAAATGGTCAGAACTTACACACATCTCTGGTCCAGAGTTGAATATTGCCCACCCTATGTCTCAGGCTAGGGTAATTTTGGGGTGTGTGGGAAGAGGTGGGAGGGGGTTCCTGGAGTAGGGTAGAGATGAAAATGTTATTGTAACAGGTTAACCCCCCACCTCCTGCAAAAATGACTGAAGCTATGGTGAAGTATGGCATGTTTAGATGGGCTGAAGGTTTAGTGGGCAAAGCGTGGGGGAGGTTGTCAAAACTATAAGATAAGTACAATTTATTATGTGATTTCACAGTATATCACATGGATATCATCACCCCATGTGATATTTATTTATGAGTACATACCAATTACATTCACTCAGAAATGACACATGATAAAATCCTGGGGTTAGGAACCATTTTCAGACTCTGTTCAGAATGTTACTGCTAACTTCCATCTGTCACTTGAGAGCTTTTTTGCATCTTAAATTCAATTTCAGATTTTTTTCTCTGTCTTTCTTCTATCTGATATTTGTAACCTCAGATATGTAGTTCTCTGTTGTGTTCCATTTCACCTACTGGCCAATAGCAGACATAATTATCAAAGATCTAAAGAGATAGTGAGGCTTGACCTCTGATTTATGACATCCTCCATGGCTCCATTTAAACTTGTGTACTCAGCACAGTTCTGGCTCTCTGGACCAAATGAGAAAGACAATGAACATGAGACCAGTATTATCATGTGGCCTCTTGAAAAGGTTTCCAGGTAATCATATAATAAAGTCCTAGTGAAACCTCTCTGGAGAAATAAACCAAGCTGTAGTCAGATTCAGAGTTGTCACAGTGTAGTGTGGTTAATGGCTCTATATTGCTCACAGAACTGTTAAAACACATGGAAGTGAGAACTAAATCATTCTGGTGGGAATTTTGAAATGATTCAAGGGGGAAGATTCTGCAAGGTGACCTGCAGCTACAAGGTCACATCAAGTATTATAATTTGGCTGTGAACAATTTGTAAAGTGGCCACAAGCTTTGTGCTACAGTGACAAGCTTCTCCCCACACACAGGTTTCCTTCAAAATGGATTTGAAAGCAAAGTGAAAACATTAAACATCCATGATGGCACATATAAAATTTGTTCTGCTTCTGGGGAGAGAAGTCTAAGAGAGAAAGAGGAAGAAGCAAACTATAATTCATATATTCAATACAGTCGCTGATGTGAAGGGTTATTTGGCACTCCCTTGCAGAAGGCTGATTACAATAGGGCTTGTGTCAGCTACACTGAAACTCTATAGTCCAAGTGTCCCTGATCTGAGAACAGCTGTGGATCAGCCCCTGAAAGGGGGATGAGGAAGCGGGTCTGTGCGCTGCTACTTCCCCTTCCCTCCCCCAGCTGGGGGAACAGCAGTGCAGCAAAGTGCTGGTCTGGAAGCATAGCAGTGCCTGGGAGTGGCAGAGAGGCATGGAGCCATGTGTGTCTGGGAACGGGATGCTAAGTAAGCACCCCACCCACACCCCCTCATGCCCAGACCCCGCACCTCATGCCACTCACACACTCTCACACACCCTCCCTCCCAGGTGGTGTTCCCCCACTCCCAGCACCTTTCGTTATGGTGAATGTCCATGGTCTGACAAATTCCGTAGTCTGGCATAGCCTATTTCCCAAGGCTGCCCGACTACAGAGGTTTGAGTGTATTGGCAAACAGTGGGGCTCTTCCTGAGGACTGAAGAGGAAAAGACATTTATGAGTGGTTAGCGTACGCATGTCTACACAAAGTGTGGAAATTACATGCTACTCCAAGTCTTATCCTACCTACTGATGGCTTGCTGCTGGCAAAGCAGATGTTGCTCTCAGGCTATTGCTTTTCTGTTTGTAAATAGCTACTTTCAGCAGCATTCCCACAAGCCTATCTCTTCTCTTTTGCTGTGTTTTTTTTTCTTTTCTAGTCCTCCTGCCCACTGTGACCCCCAATTGCTGCTAGATGTCATTTAAACTTTAGAGTGCCTGTCTGTTCTGACAGGTGTAATTATCTCTGCAGCATTACCTCTAATTGCTAATAATTATTATTTCACTCTTTTTGGATTGTTGCAGGTTTAATGGTGTGTGTTTGGATGTGGGATATTGTATTCCAACCTCCCTGCCACATCTCGTCCTTCTGTATTGACAAGCTTGGCTAAGGGTTTCAAGAATGGTGAGCTTTCCTACTAGGAATCACAAATGCTCATACTGTGAGAACCATGGAAAGGGAACTTGCTGCAAACAACCAGTATCCCCTGCCAACATGGCGGGGGAGAGGGGAGGGAGGGATGGCCAATCAAACTGAGAGATAGAAAGTCTGCGGTTGATGTAGTTGTAGGACATACTGTGTGAGGCAAAGGCAAGTTTATTCACAGGAGGGGCTAACAGCCAGATGACTTCTGCAATTCAGATGTACAATAGGTAGTGTGTTGCTGGGGAGTGTTTAGTTTCTTTTTTTTATTTTCTAGTATATTGTGCGATTATATTTTTTTAGGAATTTATCCTGGTAATGTAATAAGAATACAATGCAATTTGTAAAACAGAAGGACAAAGCTGGAGAAAATAGCAAATCTAGAGGGTGAAAGTATTTGCATTTCATTATCCATCCCCTGTGCCGGCCAGTCTCCGTAAAGCATATTTGGAAGATGGCATGAGAAGAGGATGGTCTTTTGGTTCCAGCATAGGATTGGAAGTCAAGATATTGGGGTTATTTTACCAGCCCTTCCTTCACATGTAACTTGTCAGGTTCCCCATTTGTAAACTAGAAATACAGGTTTGATCTCTGTGGTCTGGTATCCCCATCGGTGCTCCTGGGCTCCCCACTCAGAAACTTCTACCCTGCACTCACAAGCTCAGAGAGGGAGAATAGAGGGAAGGGGAGAAGTGGGGGTGGGGGCATGCTCCGGGGAAGAGGCGGAATGGCTGCTGAGCCCAGGCTGAGAACACAGCCCTACAGCCAGTGGCAAGGGCCAGGTGTACAACCCCGTTGCTGCAGGGCTCGGTGCACTTCTACGGGGATGCACTCCTAGCCCCCCACTGTGGGGCTCCACAGCCATCCTGCCTCTTCTCCCAAGCATGCCCCTGTACCCCAATCCACACTCAGACAATCCTGGTCCCTCTGCTACCTCCAAAGGGGAACCCAGCAGATTCCCTGATGCCCAACCAGGGAGGTACAACCTGTAATATTTTCCTCTCTTACTAGGCTTAAATAAAGTCAGTAAATGCTTTGAGCTTCTCAGAGGGAAGGTGCTATAAAAGTGTAACATTCTTCTGTTAATGGGGTGGGATACTTTGGCAGATAATGCATTTACTATGGGTTGAAATAAAAAAAAGTATATTTGCCACTTTAAAACATCCATATTATGGGATCTAAAAAAACCCAATTCTTCTACCCAAGTTTCTTAAAACACTTCAATGCCCGACAATAACCCATTGAGGCATGCAAGGGGATGAACTATCTAGGCAACACTTATCTGACCACAGAAATGCAGCCACTTTAAAGGCTGAATGTTGATGCTCTTTGACAATGAATAACATTTTTACCCAGTGCTTCTAATATCCTTCAATAGCTAATACTGACCGATGAGTTGTAGACTCTTGAACAACAGCTGTATTATGGATGTGCTGATAGACCCTTGATGTGAAGGTGATACCAAACAACTTTCCAACATTCTGAGATTGCTATTTTTATAGCGTTTGAAATAATGGTTCCTGTATTGTTTCCCTAAGCACTATTGTTCTGTATTAGAACGCAGTGTAATAACATCTCTACTCAATTCTGAAGGTGGTAAGGCATGAGTGCTTGCAGAGTAATTCATGTTATAAGCTCTCTGTCTCTTTATGCTCTTACTGGTCTTAGAGCCAAGTAGAAGCCATTATATCAATGGTGTGACAAAGCATTTGCCTCAACATAGTTGAGGAAATTATTAGGGTCCCACCAAATTCACAGTCTGGAGCTTCCTGCAACCACAGGAGTTTCCAAGAGGTAGTAGTTGGTCTGAGCACCCTGTGTTGCTGGGACCACCCTACCTCAGGGCTCCTTGCTGCTAGTCCTGTCCAGATCGGGAGGGATAATACTCACTTTTTCTCTGCACAGCTGCAGAAAGCGCTGTACCTCCTGCCCCACACTCAGATGCAGGAACCTCAGGCTGCTGCTCAGTCTCATACTGCATCCTGAAGCAGCAGGGGGAGGCAGCTGGAGGTGGATCTGCTCTGGTCCCTCCTCACCCCCAGCAACTATGCAGGAGATGGACAAGTCCTGCCCTTCCACTGCCCAATCAGAGCTAGGAAGCCCCTTTGATGGGGCACTCCCAGCAACACGGGGAGGATACATCCAACTCCACAGGTCTGCTCCAGCTGCAGGAAACTCAAGCTGCTGCCCAGTCCCAGACAGCATCCTGCAGCAGCGGGAGACACCTGGAGGTGGGCCTGGTCTGGTCCCCACCTCCCACTGCCAGAGCAGTTTGCAGAAGAGGGACAAGTCCTGTTCTTTCCCTGCCCAGGAAGAGCTAGGAAGCCTCTTTGATGGAGGGCTCCTAGGATCAAGGTTACATCAGATTTCATGGTCCATGATTCATTTTTCACAACAGTGAAACTGATAGGGCCCTATACATCAAGTACTATTTCTGCTGCTTCCACCTACTTATATTGCACCTTCTTAAAAATATAGAGCTGCACAAAGCACAGTAGGAGGCATCCTAGCAAGGGGTAAAAAAGATGTGACTAAAGGATCCTTATATCCTGGTGATCCCCCGTTTCCAGAATGGCCCTTGGTGCCAGGGGTAGCCCATATGACTTAGAGCAGCCTTAAGATTGCTCTAACTATAATATGAGACTGGCATGAAGCAAACTGACTCATGATCAAGGGGACATACATATGTCTTAGGGGCAGCTGAGGATTGAAGTTTATAACCCTAATGCCTAATTTACATATAACGAACCAAACCTCTACTTACTTTAGAGGTTATCTCCCTGAAATTATCAGTGGCCCCAAATTTGCACCCAGTGAAGTCCATTGGAATTCGTCATTGTTTTGAATGAGATAAGGAGCAAGTCTTTTCATAATAACTACTTGAAAAGTTTTTAGACATTCTGTCTCTGAAATACTGTTCCTTAACAACAATGCGATTAGCATTAGACATGTAAAAAAGTCCAATAAAGTTGGTTGTAAATTATTTACTATCTTTCAGCAGAATGCATTTAGAACATAATATGGCAACAGCAATCCATTTCTTCTGAATGTTATTGGATGATCGAAATCACAACTAATTCCTTCCCATCTTCAGCACCCAGCACAAACTTTTGATCTATACATTTGACTTTCTCTATGCCCATTAGTAAAGGATGCAATCGTTTAGAGAGCATTATTTTCAGCTTAATTTCCCTGGCAGATTCAATAGGCTTTATCAAAATGTTGACTGTTGTGCAGCAAGATTGATGTAATGATTTCTAAACAATCCTTCACTGAAGGGTGTCCTCATCTAGCCTTATAAGCTAGTTTCAACAGATGTCAATCAGGGTGGAATTTGACCCCTTGAGTCTTGTTAATTCATTTCGATTAAGCCGGAAACTAATTGAAACTTGATAGGCCAAATCTGTTCCTGCTGTAATGCCTCTGAAATGACAGAGACGACTTTGGTCTGAGAAATTTAACAAACAGGACTGTACTCTAGATATATACTTGCATGACAGAAGGAGAAAACCATCAAGGAGAAGTATAGGAAACAAACTGGAGGAGCTACAGAGATATTTTTCCCTTGCATAAGATAATTGACAGAGGTTGTAGAGACCTTTTACTTTTTCAGAAAAGCAAGTACTCAAAAAGATGTCATTTCTAATTTTCTTCAGTGGGACTCTTCTAGCATTTGCCTCTGCATCTGAGTCCCTGCACTCCCGGTGCCTTCATAGACAGGAGACTTATAGTTCAGTGAAAGCCATCACATTACATGCAGCAGCTTGCAAAAGTCCAGTAAATATCCTTCAATCAAATCCTCATGTGCCTTGACTACAAAGTGAATTGAAAGCAACACCTGGTGCTGGAAAGAAACCATATTTCTAGGCAGGATTGTCAATGGATTCCTAGTTTTCCACTGCATTCATTCTCACTGAGTCTTCCTATTGAACCCTACTTCCCACACACCTGCAGCTCCACCATGCCAAGAGAATGTCTTGGGGGCAGGCGAGACAAGGCTTCCTTTAAAATAATTGTAGGCACCCTTTATGGAAAGGTGGGGGAGGGGACAGTGTCTATGAACTTAATTGAGAGCATTCCAGTTGGAAAGGTCCTGTGTGTTGCAATCCAGCTTTAGAGACAACTCCCATGATGCCCCAGGAAAGCGTGAGAGAGACTTCCTCTTCTAAGGAAATACAGGCAGTAGGCTCCATTTTTTGGAAAGGAGCCAGATTACAGGTGTGGAGCTCTGTCCATACCAGGAGCTGCTGTTAACTGCTTCTGAGAGCCTGCTGGGTCAAGCAGGGAGCTTCTGAGGGGCTGGGTGGCTTCACTGGAGCCAAGGGAGAGACTACTGCTGTGCGTAATGCTCACTGAAGTGTGGGCCTGCTGTGAAGGAACTGTGAGTAACCCTCCCTCTTGTGTGGTAAACTACTTGCAAGGAAAGGGGTAGTAGAGAGACTGAATCTGAGGAGATGCAGAATGATCTTCCCATCAAACCAGGGCCCAGAGCTCCAAACATTTGGTGGAGCCAACTCCAAGTTTCAGATGGGTTATGTGGCTTGTTGTCTTGGCTGGACTGATGACACCAAAGCAACAAAGTGTTGTCTGCAGCTGAAGATTTTCAAGCACCCCCATACAAGCAATTGCCTAGGACTCTGAAATCCAGAGTCCAGGGTAGGATAAATGGTGGCACTGTATGCTCAAAGAGTATGTTTAATTTATTAATAATGATTTTAATATTGATATTAAATGATACTTTGTCCATATATGGATGAAGAGTACTTACATTGGGGTAGCTATTGTTTGGAGGTGTTTTAACTAGGAGGCCTGTATTCGGGTGATGGCATCAGGTGAATCTGGGGCTTGATGCCCTTTATGTGGCTGCACCAATGAAGTATTTTAAAATAATGACAAGCAGAGCAACGCAGTGAGAAACTGGTTGTGTTTTTGATATTGGGCCTGATGCATTCCAGTTCACCCTACGTGAAGCAACTATCTTACAACAGGTTTGCAGATGGCTCAGGAGAGACTGATGCAGCTGTGCATGTTTGGCTCGTGATTTTTAATGTTGTATTTGGTAGCTAGCCAACAGCAACCAGATTTGTATTTTTTCTTGCATTGCAGGAAAATGACCGATTTTTGTTGAATATACATTGAGAACAACCAATTTACTTAAGGGGGTAGCCGAGTTAGTCTGTACAGGATAAACTTAAAAACAACAAATGGTCTGGTAGCACTTTATAGACTAACAAAGCATGTAGATGGTATCATGATACCATCTACATGTTTTGTTAGTCTATAAAGTGCTACCAGACCATTTGTTGTTGTTTAAGTTAATCATTTTACTGCCATTGATCTTTTCCTAACAATATAGCGCTTTATCCAAGGCCATTTCTTTCATACATTCCCTAAAACCTTTGTTGTTGTTAGACAGCCTTAGAATGTCTATCCCCATTGGGGAAATCAGTATTTTAATGGGGTAGAAGAATAAGCTATCTGGGAATAGGCAGACATGATTCTAGGAATGTTCCACAAATCCTCCTCAAGTAATTTGTACTGCAAATGTTTACAACAGCTTGTATGGGTTTAGCAATTGCCTGAATCAGTAGAAAGACAAGATATTGGGATTCTGGTTTTTAATAGTATCACTGAATTTCTGAGGTTGCTACAAAGTATTGATTTATTTGCTGGATAGATCCCTTAAAATTGCACTAAATGGCAACAAAGGAAGCAATATACAGGTTAAAGAACATCACAAGAACAGGATCTAAATGGTGCTTTTATTCATGAGATTGTGTTGGTACCTTTGACTAAATGCTGGGACTGGAATTTTGGGCATGATAATAATGGGCTACTGTGTTCACCAAGACTACGTCTACATTGGCAAGATTTTGCGCAAATACTTTTAATGCAAGAGTTTTTGCGTTAAAGTATTTGCGCAAGAGAGCGTCTACACTGGCATGTGCTTTTGCGCAAGAGATGTGCTTCTGTGCAAAAACATCCATGCCAATGTAGACGCTCTCTTGCGCAAGAAAGCTCAGATGGCCATTTTAGCCATGGGGCTTTCTTGCGCAAGAAATTCATGTTGCCTGTCTACACTGGCCTCTTGCGCAAGAACACTTGTGCAAGAGGGCTTATTCCTGAGTGGGAGAGTCACAGTTCTTGTGCAAGAAGCACTGATTTCTTACATTAGAACGTCAGTGTTCTTGCGCAAGAACTCGCGGCCAGTGTAGACAGGCGGCAAGTTTTTGCACAAAAGCGGCTGCTTTTGCTCAAAATCTTACCAATGTAGACACAGCCCAAAGGTATGAGGACTTGATGTCTCTCAGACTAGAGCTATAGCCTTATCTCTATTGAGTGACCTCACAGCCATGTTTGAACTTTTTCTATCACTCTAGGTAATTTTGGATTAATCCTCCCTTTAAACACACCTTCTCCATTTTCTTTACAGCTCCTAAGTAGAGAGATTTTTTTTTCATCTTGCAGGATATCTAGTCAGAACTTATTCCCCAACATAAACATTAAAAATAATCCAAAACTGTTGATCTTTCAAACAAATTCTATTTACTTAACAGAGATGTCAGAAGAACTCCTCCTTCAAGCAGATGTGCTGTCTCTGGGTTCTGACTGTTCTACTCTGGGCATAGGGTAGGTAGGATGCTTCTTGGGGGTACCCAGGGTTGTGAGGCATCTCACTACCATCTGCCATTAGCATGAGGAATCCATGTCTCTATCAACTCCATCAGGCACAGGCAACATAAGCATTCTCCTCTACGCCTTGTAGGCCCCACTGTTTCTTTGCAAGTAAGCAGTAGGCTTATTCCAACCTCTGGACCCTCTATATGTCATCATGGCCCACTGAACTGTCAATGTTCACAGATTTGCTACTTCCAAAAAACACCCCAGCTTTCCAGTTCCTTCTCTGATCACTGCTGTGCTTAATACTCAGTACTTAGATATGCTTATAGTGAAAATAAGCATAAGTTTATTTCAGAAAGCATAGAGAGTGAAGCAGCAGCGTTGGAAAAAAATGGTTACACACAAAATAAAATCATAATATCCATTCTAGAGTCTAGACTTAATTAATAAGATAATTTCATGCCTTAGGGTACGTCTACACTAGCTCATTAGTTCGAGCTAGGTAGGGTAATGAGGGCAACCGGAGTTGCAAATGAAGCCCGGGATTTAAAAATCCCGGGCTTCATTTACATGTTCCTGGGCGCCGCCATTTTTAAATCCCCCTTAGTCCGAACTTCGTGCCCGCGGCTACACGCGGCACGGACTAGGTAGTTCGAATTAAAGTTCCTAATTCGAACTACCGTTACTCCTCATTCCATGAGGAGCACGGAGTTCGGACTAAGGGGGATTTAAAAATGGTGGCACCTGGGAACATACAAATGAAGCCCGGGATATTTAAATCCCGGGCTTCATTTGCAACTCCAGTTGTCCTCATTACCCTACCTAGCTCGAACTAACGAGCTCGTGTACACGTACCCTTACAGAGTATTGCTCACCCCAAATTCCTGCAACGTGTTATAGCCACATGTGGTTGCAGTCCTCCTTCCTTGGGATGAGTATTTTGTGATCTAGTTTCCCAAGTGAAGGAATCCAGGTGTTTCCTTGCACGCACACACACACACACACCCCGCCCCCAAGATGTACCATAACAATCCTTTGTCTTTAGTCATAAATAGGCTACCCCCCCACTATTTATTTCTTTTTCTGAATTTTGTTTCTTGTTGATTTGTTGTCTTTTCCTTTGGCAATGTATGAAAATAGGCCTACGCTGAGAGGCATACAGTACAGCATTGATCAGAGAGAAAGATAAGCGACTACTACTTCCTGCCTGAAAGGAACAATTCTGAGGTATGTCCCCTCTTGGTGATCTGCCTTAATTCCAAGATCTTTAGAAAATAACTGTTGGCATAGATATGTAATGCTTTAAATACCATTGGTACCTCTAATGACCAGTGGAGCACTAGCACTTCGGTAGAGACCTCACATGCCATCCTTTGGTCAATTATTATACATAGAAGGATCCCCTGGGCCAGATATAAAAACTTATGTCCCTTCTGTGCCTGTTGACAGCTGCCATCAAAAGGTCCCTGGGGGCTATCTGGAGAATGGGAGGGGATGGGAAGGAGGGCACTCTGGGGGCAGGCAGTGGCCATTGTGCAATTTAGGGGATGTTTACACAGTGGTTTAATCCAAAGCTTTTTTATGCAAATCAAGTACCTCGCATGGCAGTGGTCTGCTATGAACTAAGGGCTTTTTCTTCTTGGCAGCTATTCCTGGTTCTTGGCTTTGCTGCCAAGCAACGTGCATCCTGGGATTATTAGAGGCACCTGCCAAAATCAGTTAGTTGAGAAACACGGGGCTAAATTCAACTGCCATCCCTGTCCCACCATTCTCCTGAGGTGGGTTTTGCTTGGTGCAGTAAGGAATCTATCCCTCATGAACAAACTATATTTGAAAGCTAAGCATCATTATTATTTATTGCTGTCCCTTTGTGCATGGACTGCTGGATTTTCCATGTTTGGAGACACCAGGTCTTTTCCACATCAGTTCTCTGCTGAAAAAAAAAAAAGATTCATTCCACTCTTGCTCCTTGCTTTCTTCATCTCTCTGATATTAATTTAAAAAAATGGAAAATTATCTTTTAAAATTCATTCCATCTGTGCTGTCTCTTCTCTTTCAGGCTTTCTGGTGCTTGAGCCCTACGTCACAGAGCACACACAGAAGATATGTATGCTCATAATGAGATAATGAATAATGCAGTGGTCTCATTCCGATCTCATCTTTTCAGCATGTCTGTGGAGTCTCATGCTCTGAGCAGTTTGAATTTCTCAGCATTTCAATCTTTATAAGATCTTGTGGGCTGACTCCCTGTTATGATGCACTTATTGTGAAGGATGTAGCCTAGAGCTGGTGAATTTGGGTAGATATTTTGATTGTTTGTTTTAAATCCAGAACTTAACAGATGATCATAGTTAGGTAGGGGCTGGTGTGCTGAAAGTGCTGGGCTCACTCCACATTCCGCTCTGACCTATGGAGGGATTTGTGCTGAGAGAGAGACGCATTGTAGTTGTAGTGTTGTGCTGGTGAGCATTGTCAGTGGATCCTGCTAAACTAACTAGATTGCAAAAGGCAAAAGAAGGACCTCTGAATATCTGAACATGGCATTAAGTACCCACCTTACTGGGGTTCTAGATGGTCAGCCTCATGCATAATCAGCACATTTTTTCAAAGGGCAAATAGGTTGAGTCATCTACATAAACACATTTGATAATCTGCTGGTTTTGACAACTGATTGCACCATGATTGCTACTTAAATTTAACTCAGAAATAAAATATCATGTTTAAATTTACGTCTTTATTGCTGTTTGTGTTGCTGTCCAGTTCTACAGATTGGCTGCATGCAAATACTTCCCTTGATTTGTCAGTCTTGACACATGTTGTTAAATGAAACTTGTTAATGGCCGCTAATCTCCTATTGCCACAGGCTAGATGACCCCCTCCCCGGGAGACACATGTTGCAATGGACCAGGGGATCAGAAAACTCTGTTATGTGAATCTTGTGGAGCTCTCTATGCAGCAGCCCACACTAAGGAGAGGGGCTTGGAGGGTTCTTATTCCTGCACCTGCTGAGGATTCCTTGGGAAGAAACCTGCTCCACCAAACATAGGAGACCTGGAAAAACCCCAAATGGGCCTCCTGTCTCCTGATACCTTGTGGTAGCATCATTCCTGTGAGATTCCCATTGGCTGGCTCCACAGTACCGGGTGTGGAGGTAACTAAGAGGAGGCAAAAGGGGGCAGTATTACCAAAAGTACTAGGTCCCTGCCTTTTTCCCATGCACTGTTCCAAACCCCTGTGGTGCACTGAGCCCACAAATCCTAGAAAAGAAGTGCATGAGGACTCCAGAAAGGACAGAAACACATTGCAGTGGCAGCAACAGAATAGTTAATAAAACACACATTGATGTGAGCTATGTGTTGTTTGCTCTGCATTATTATTAAGTCAGGTGCTATCTAACTTTCACAAGTTTTGCCTCAGTAACTCAAACCTTGATGCTGCCAGCTCAGACAGAAGCATTGTCAGTTTGTTTGGGGCCTTTTTCTCCCTCTCACACATCTGTATGCTAGTCCTAATTGGTAAAGGTGGTGAGCATGTTCAGACTTGTGATTTAGAGCAATGATAATGCAGCACAAGGAAGTTGCTTATTATTTGAAATGATTTATTTTTTTTAAACAAGCAACTTTAAAAGCTTCTTAATGAAAAAATGCACATGTTGCTGCAGTCAATGGGAAACCTCTCTCCTCCTACATACTTCTGTATTAAAAATAATATGTTATCACCTTATCATTTGACTCAGTTACCCAAGGAATTGACCCAATTGTTTAGAGGACATGTTGCTGTTTGTATTTTCATCTCCTTAGCAAATGGTAGCAAGCTGTCATTTTACAGGCATTTGGCAAAGAATTCTGCCACTTTACACGTAGCAGTCTACTAGATTTGAGGCTTGAAAACTGGATGTCTTTTTGGTAAACTGCCCAGCCTGTAAAGTATTATCCTATAACATAAATAGCACGATATGACAATAGTGTAAATGATGCTGTATTGTTTTCTTGGAAAACAGGATTTCAGGTTACAATGTATCAGTGCTGAAAAAGGAAACTTTATTTTCTATCTGGAAGTTCAAATAATATAGAGGCTTAATTATTTATATTATAGCAGCATGAAGAGATGCCAACTGACATTGGAGCCCCACTGCACTAGGCATTGTGCAATTGCATAATAAGTGACAGTCTCGCCCCTAGGAGGTTCCATTATAAATAGACCAACAACAAAAAAAGTAAGAAAAGGGAATTATCAGCATTCTCATTTTACAGATGGAAAATCAGACACAGAGAGATTATGTGATCTGGTCAAGGTCGTGCTGAATGGCTGGGCAGAACCCATGTCTCCTGGGACTAGAAGACCATGCAAACTCAGGCTTGGACTACACCTAAAACTTAGATCAACCATCTACATCAGGGCTACTCAACATGTGTCCTGTGGGCTGCATGTGGCCTGCGGCCCGGTTGTTTGTGGCCCGCAATGTGATTTGGGTTTACGCGGGGCTCAACACGTGGCCTGCGGATGGGATCCTTTGAACATGGCCTCCACTGGGAACACGCTCCACAATGGCACGTCAATATAATGGTCTTCTGTTGATATGCATTTTAGTAGTTAAATTCCTGGACTGTCATTGCTCATTAAAAGTGCTGTCATATGGGTGGAAATCGCGTAAATATTGCATGTTATTAATATCAGCAGAACTGACTTAAATGGGGCCTGCATGTTGTGTAGTCTTGCCTTAATCTTTGTATTAATGCTCGTCAGTGTGAAAGAAGCTATTTGCATATATATACAACCACACTTAAGTTTGCATGTGTTGTGAGTATCATTGTGGCCCGGGGGGGCTTCCAAAGCTGAGTAGCCCTGATCTACATTGCTCAGGGAAAAATTTCACGCCCTGTGCAATGTAGTTAGGTGGACATAATCCCCGCTGCAGACATGACAAGAATTCATCCATTGACCTTCCCACCACCTTTCAAGGAAATGGATTTACTGTATCAGTGGGGGAAAAAAATCCTTCTCGTCACTGTAGTAGATGTCTGCAATATAGCATCATAACATCAGAGCTTCTGTTGGGGGGAAGACTGTGGCCAGACATAGCACTTGTGATGGCAGAATAAGATGTAGACTATGGAATGAGTCTGGTGTCAGACTCTGAATTCTGTCCTAACCCAAATAGAGAAAGGTAGAAAGCTGGACAGACATCATCACATCTGTAAGACTTAAATAGTGAGGCTTTGGAGAGGGCATTCTTATTTCATCCAAAATAATTAATCCATCCTTTTATTTAGATTCTCCATTGTTTTTACAGCATGTCAGTGTCCCATATTTCTGCTATCTGAGGGTATGTCTACACTACAAAGTTAATTCGAAATAACAGCCGTTATTTCGAATTAACTTCAATAGGATCTACACATGCAAACCGCTATTTCGAATTTAATTCGAAATAGCAGAGCACTTATTCGAATTTGGTAAACCTCATTCTATGAGGAGTAATGCCAAATTTGAAATAGCTAATTTGAATTAAGTGCTGTGTAGACACTTAATTCGAAATAGGGGGCCTCCAGCCCTTACCAGTTTCCCCTGGTGGCCACTCTGGGCCAAACCAGGAAAACGCCTCTCCTCTCCCCCAGCCCTGGGGCCCTTAAAGGGGTAGAGTCTGGCCACTGGGCATGTGCGAGAGCCAGGCCTGACAGCAGCCGCAGCCCCTCACCCAGTGGCCGCACAATGGCAGCCAGTGGCAGCCAGCCGTCCCCCGCCCAGTCCCCCAGCACCCACAGGCCAGTCAGGGGCCATAGATGGCGCGCGCCCGCCTGGATGGTGCGGAGATCATGGACCTCACTGAGGTGTGGGGGGAAGCCCCCAATGTCCATGATCTCCGCACCAGTTGGAGGAAAGCCGCCGTCTATGGCCGCATAGCGGCCACCATGGCCCGCAAGGGACACAGGTGCACCCAGGATCAGGTGCACCTGAAAGTTAAGGAGCTGCGGCAGGCATACACCAGGGCCACCAGGGGCGGCGCTGCAGCAGGGGCTGACACCTGCCCCTACTTCCCCGCCCTTGACCGAATCCTGGGGGGCGGGGCAGTCCACGCTAGCCCGGGGGGCAGTGAGCCAGAAGCTGAGGGTCCTGACCCGGGCACAGCAGAGGGACCACCACCAGCTGTCCTGGCACTGGAGTTGGCAGGGCCGTCCGGGGAGGCCATACCAGGTAAGTGGCAGCACTGTCCCCTACCCGGGGGAGAGGCGGGGAGGGAGACCAGGGACCGTGCACGTGGGCCATGCCTCCCACGGATCACGCAGCCACCTGTGCACGTGCGGGCACATGCCGTGCCACCCTTGGACAGGTGGCTCCAGCTGTGTGCCACACAGGGGTCGTGGCCCAATAGCCACACGTGTGAGTGAAGAGACCCGACACGCTCCCGACCTTGGGGCAGGACACAGCAGGACGCCCTCCCTTCACACGCCACCTCTACACAGGGGCAGGGGACATCTTCCCACCACCCCGGCCACACTATACACAGCACGGGGGCACGGGTGCGGTCTCGGGGCAGATCCCACTCCCGGGCAGAGCCAGACATGACGACCATGGTCTCTGTGCAAGCACATCGGCTCTGATGGTGCAGGGCACGGTCGCCCTCACCACGCAGGAGGGGCTGGGCATCATCCACTGTGTTCCCATGGAGAACTGACCACTTCTCTTCTTTCTCTACAGCTGCACCAGCTGCTCATGCAGGGCGCACCACCCCGCCCGGGACACGCTCCCGCACCTGCGGCCTCAGCAGGACCACCACCATGCGAGCAGCACCTGCAGGCCCTGCGAGCCCAGATCTGGAGCATGGAGCAGCGGGCACAGGACGACCGGGAGTTCCAGCGGGAGCTGCTTGCCCAGGGTCATGCCATCTGTCACCATCTGCAGGCCCTGGTGCAGAGCGTGCTGCCCTGTGCCGGTCCTGCACCTGCTGTTCCCCAGCTCCTGCTCCTCCTCCCACTCCTGCCCCCCCACCTCTCCCTCCTCAACGTCCACACCCTCCTCCTCAATCTCTACACCCCCCACCTCAACCTCCACACCCTCCTCCCCATCTCCCCGGGGATGCTGAGGCCCCTGCACCCACCGTGCTGGGAGACATGTGGCCCGGCGAGACCCCCAACCATGAGCCCTGAGCTTCCCCTCCCGCTTCTTCCCCTTGCTTCCCCCTACCAGCTCCCTCCTCCCAGTTTTCCCTTTCCCCTCTCCCACCCTCTCTCCTGCCCTCTCCTGCCTCCTTTCCCCCGTCTCCCCAGAAGTTCATCCCCCCCCTCCAGTTGTGTTAAATAAAGACAGTTTCTATTTTTGAAAATACGTGTATTTTATTTGACATCAGGAAGGGGAGGCTAGGGAAGGGTAAGTGGAAGGACGAGAGGGAGGAATGGGGCACAAGCCCCCAGTGGGGCAGACCGGGGAGACTGTTAGCACTCCTCAGGGTGGAAGCTCTCCCACAGGGTGCCCTGGATCCTGACAGCCCCTCGATGGTCCTCCCAGATGGCAGCCTGCAGACAGTGCAGCCAGACTGCTGGCAACGTGTCCGCGAGACGCAGCAGAGTCCCCGGGGGCAGGTCTGGTTCCATGTTGCAGAGTGCCGTGGTGTCCCGAGTGAGGGCAAGCAGAGCACTCCGAGACACAAATGCTTTGCTGTCCCTCAGTGAGGTAGACCAGCAAGCAGAGAAACCTGAGAACTGTCTGTCCGGGATGTGGGGTTGGGTCCCTTTAAGCACAGACCTCGGATAGCCTAAGGCAGCAGCCCCACACACTAAGTCCGACCCTGATGCCCTGCCGGCACTGGTTCCGGCCAGCCTTACCTTCGATTCAGGGTCCACTCAATGTGGACACGCTATTTCGAATTAGAAAAACGCTATTTCGAATTAGTTTTTGTGTCTAGATGCATTATTTCGAATTAGCTTATTTCGAATTAACTAATTCGAAATAAGTTAATTCAAAATAGCGCTGTGGTGTAGACATACCCTGAGTTCTTAGGGAATAGTTCGTGGCACTTTTAGGAATAATCATTACTGTGTCTGATAAAACATTTTATCAGTTCATTTGAATGTATTATTATATGATGAAAGACTGGTGCGTGGCATACTTCCCAGATTAGGCAGCTCTTGGTAATGGAGTCTCTTTGTATACGTGAGTGACACTAACATATTTGCTGTGTTTGTGTAAATATTCATAGAGAGATTTTTTTGTTTACATCATTATGCAGTATGTACACAGTATACTGTATTTTGCAAAGACATCTTTGGAGTAAACAGACTGAATATTGAGAGTCGTTAGTGTTAAGGAATGGGAAACGGCAAACTTCCATACCCCTCAGTTTAATAGAGCTTTGTTGGAAAAAGCTGTCTGTTGGTTTAGGTGATCTACTGCCTTCTGATAAAGAGCATATCATAATTTAATTAAATGACAAATTGCCAGAATGTGACAAAAAGTTTTACTAGTGTAATTGGAAGGAATAGATTAGGCTATTCCTATACTTTAGTCTACATTGTCAAAACTTACGTCACTCAGGCTATGTCTATGCTACACTGATGTATCAGCAAAAGGAACGCAAATTGCGCCCCTGCAATTTGCATATCTTTTTTCTGATAGTTTTTTCAGATAAGGCTTTTCTGAAAATTAGCCTGTCTACACTGGGCCAAATTTCTGAAAAGTCTCCTTTTTTGAAAGAGCCCTTCTTCCTCATGGGAGGAGGAAGACAGGGCTTCTGAAAGAGTGCGTCTGCTCTTCCGCAAAAAGAAAAAAAAAAGCAGAAGAGCAGATGCTTTCCCAGGATGCGGCGGAGTTTTTCTGGGATATATCCTGGAAAAACCCCATAGTGTAGACATAGTCCCAGAGGGTGAATATTCCAATTCCTCCCCCCCCCCCAAGTGACATAAACTATCCTGAGATAAACACTTGAGTGCAGTGTTATGTCAGCAGCAGTGCTTCTCCCACCAACATAGCTTCTACCATTCATTGAGGTGTTTTTTTTGTTACATGCCAAATGGAGAGCTGTCTCCCATTGGCATAGGAGAGTCTTCAGCAGATGCACTGTAGCAGAGCAGCTATATCAGTACAGCTGTGTCCTTAAAATAAACACAAATACTGAGTAGTTTAATTGTACACCTGCTGAGTTCAAAGCATAACTGAAAAGAATCTCTTCTCATGGGGGGTAGACTATTTTTGTGGAATAGAATTGCTTTAGATTAAAACATAGATGAACTTAGGCCATTAAATTAGTCTTTAGATTCTGATCTCAACTGCCCCTAACTTTAGAGGTGTTCAAATTAATGATACCAGATTGGGACCATTATTGAGCTCCTCAGATCAAAAAGTCCAGATTAAAACTTTCCCAAAGTGAAGATGGTGGAGTTTCAAATACCTTCAATCTCTGAAGCCAAAGATTTTAATCTCAGCAGGATTTGACTCAACCTTTTGTCCTTCTGAGGTAACTGAAGGCCATGGATTTTACTGTGGACTAGAGTTGGTCATGATTTGAAGTAGGAGTCTTCTAAAGCATAGTACTATTTACAGTGCACACCAAAGTCTTCTATTTTATTAAGTGGAATAGTCTGGTATTCTGAGGGACCTTCATCTGGAGGCTTAAAGCCCTTGGGATATGTTCTAAAAGCTCCAAGATTTACTTTTCCTGCAGATATTGTTCTTGTTGGATCCATGACCACTGCCACAAATGGTTCCTGAAATTGCTGATTAAGCATCTGAGTACTAACATCAATTCCTGAAAGCCAGCAGCCGTAGCCAGGGTGGCTGTGGTACCAACCAACTGCATTTTCTAGACGACCAACCTGTTCTGCATTTTCAGTATATGAGGCCATATACTCATATGCAGTGGCCTGGGCATTGACTCAGTGCCTTCTACAGCTAAAGCAAAGCTGTCCATGATAATCATAATTTCCCCATCTACTTTCCCAAGCATCGGCACCATTACTTCCAGATTGCCTCCAGACCAGGCATGCATGACCATCTTCAGCAGGGCCAGAGCCAAAATCTTGCAGTATCTGAAGTAGTGGTTGTCCTTGGTCCAGGACTTGGATGCTAGGATCTCCTGCTGCTGTTTGTGATTGTACTTGTAAATCTCGTCGATGCTCTGCGCCTCCTGCATGTTGTTGGCCAGTTCCCAGGTCTTCTGTGCCATCTTGCTCCCGGAGGTGCTGGCCGCTGCCATCCCCCCGCTGCCCAATCCAACCTGGCTGCCGCACAAAAACCAGGACAGTTCCTTTGCCCCTGCTGTGAACACCCATGCTGTTCAAGGCTTGGACTCATCAGCCATATGCGAGTCCACAGCCAATGAGCCTGTGCAAGCTCAAGATGTCATCGTCAGACACAATGGACTACCAACAGAGTTTGTCAGATTTTTTTCCCCCTGTGGGTACTTTTCTGGGGACCGCCTTCCCGTGAAAACTTAAAAACTGAATACTGTGATGTCTCATAAGAACTGTAGTTCAAGAGCCTCATGCTATCATTCTCATTTTTAGGCTGGGCTCCCTGGACAGACCACATATTCCATGATGCACTCCAGTCTCTCGTCTTGGTGAGGGGAGGCAATCCATCCTGGGCGTCCTTTGATAACATTTCTCCCTGGGAGATGAAGTCCTTTTGGAAAGCCTAGCTCATAAGAAAAAAAAAAAAAGGAAATGACACTGATGACTCCCTCCCCGCCCCCCATGCTTTATGAAATGCTTATGGACGTAAATGTACGTAACTCAAAGGTGCTTTGAGCAAATTACTTCATGTGACCTATCAATCTTCATGTCTTAATCTGCTGGATCTGTATATCTTATTTTGGTGTATGTATCACTCTTATGTGTAAAATTAGACATATGGAGTAGGGAATATTTTATGGGTTTTAAATGTGTGAATGAAAGTCATCAAGGGATGCCTCAGTGTTTGGACAGTCATATGCAAATAGCCTTTTGTCCTTAAGTCTTAGCAGTGGTTGGTCTAGGGAAGTACCATCTTTACTCCAATTGGCCAGGTGACTTCCCATGCAAAAACGGAATATTTAAAAACAATAGGAATGTAGGAATCTTTTGTCTTTGGCTGGCACACTCAGGAGAGTGAACCAGAGACCTGAGGGGAAGTGGGTTTTTTCCTGGTTTGAAGGTGCAGCTGGACCAAAAACAGTTTTAGGGTGAGTTTGTAATAAGTTTGTACTGAGGTTTTAGTGTTAGAAGTAGCAAAGCATTTTCTGTTACTTTTGATTTGTAATATACTTTGTTCTGTTTGTTCTCACTCATAACCACTTAAATCCGACTGCATGTACTTAATAAAATCACTTTTATTTTCTATCATGCGCATTGTAAATTATTGTTACCTGGTGGAGCAATCAGTGTACACATTCCCCCGTTCATTTTCAAAGGGGGCTTACCCAAATAATTCATGGGGGGTTTTGATCCTAATTGGGGAGTGGTATCATGGGAATCTGGGCCCAAAACTGCACTCTCTTTGGACTTGAAGATGTTCAGTGTCTGCACTGCTTCTCGGTGGGGAGGGAGGGGAGCAGTAATCTCAGTTTGGTGCCTTGGCTGGGGGAGACCAGTGGAGGTGGCCCAGCAGGACCAAGTGGTGAGAAGCCCCAGAGAGCAGGAAGGCAAGTGGCAGTGGCTTTGTCAGTACTCTGGGAAGCCTCCCCAAGGGGACTTCTGTGACCTCACCTCATCACAGATGCAACTGAACTACCACTCCCATGATAAAAAACAACTGGGAGTCCTGTGACACCTTAAAGACTAACACATTTATTTGGGCACAAGCTTTTGTAGGCTGGAACTCACTTCTTCAGGTGCATGAAATGAAAAGTTTAGTTTGGCAGGAATATATAGACATGCAAAGATGGGAGCGTTACATTACTGTGCAAAAGACAATCCAATCAGGGTGGATGTGGCCCATTCTCCAGAGTTGGTGAGAAGGTGAGACACCAAAAGAGGGAAAAAATACTTTTTGCAGTGAGCTAGCCACTCCCAATCTCACTTTAGACTCCGTTTGATAGTTTCAAGTTTGCATATGAGTTCCAGCTCTGCAGTTTCATGCTGAAGTCTGTATTTGGAGGCTCCCCCCCCCCCCCCCGAAGTATGGCAAACTGGACTGTCTCTATGCAAAAGAATAAATGGACACAAATCAGACATCATGAATGGTAACATTCAAAAGCCAATAGGAGAGCACTTTAGTCTCCCTGGACACTTAGTAAGGGACTTGAAAGTTGTCATATGTCAACAACAACAATAACAAAAGCCATGAAAAAAAGACTTCAGCATGAAACTGCAGAGCTAGAATTCATATGCAGAATTGACACTATCAGAGTGGGTCTGAGGAGAGACCAAGAGTGACTAGTTTATTACAAAAAGTAATTTTCCCTCTTTTGGAATTCACACCTACTCATCAACTCTGGGTCACACCACCCTGATAAAATTGACCTCATTAGTGCTGGTCCTTCTCATAGTAACACAATGCACCCATCTTTGCATGTGTATATTATTTACCTGCAAAACTGAGGATTCCATTTCATGCATCTGACAAAGGGGGTTCCAGCCCGTGGAAGGTTATGCCCAGATACATTTGTTAGTCTTTAAAGTGCCACAGAACTCCTCCTTTTTTTCTGAAACAGACTAACATGGCTACCACTCTGAAATTTCCATAATGCACTGCAGCAGCATATCCAAATAGCAATATTTCCATTTTTGGCCAAAATATTATTTGTTTTGTCTGAAAACCAAAACATTTTCAGTTTTAGTGTGTTGGATTTTTGACAGAAAATCAAAATTTTTATGGAAGGCATATAATAAAATGTACATTTATTTGAAAACCCAAGAGCATTGAAAGAAAAAATACCTATTGCACAGAGGTTTTCAAATAAGATGATATAAATAGAAACTATATACATATTTTATGTATTTTAGCACAGCATATGCCTTTGGTGAATTGTTTACTTGTGTATTATCCTGTGACTAATACTTTGGACAAAAACATTTTAAAACCTAAAAATGGAAAATCATCCTCTGTACCAGATGATTGCAGCTAATCATAGAATCACAGAACATTAGAACTTGAAGGGACCTCGAGAGGTCATCGAGTCCAGTCCCGTGCCCTCACGGCAGGACCAAGTACCATCTAGACCATCCCTGACAGATGTCTGTCTAACCTGCTCTTAAATATCTCCAGAGATGGAGATTCCACAACCTCCCTAGACAATTTATTCCAGTGTTTAACCACCCTGACAGTTAGGAAGTTTTTCCTAATGTCCAACCTAAACCTCCTTTGCTGCAGTTTAAGCCCATTGCTTCTTGTGCTATCCTCAGAGGCCAAGGGGAACAATTTTTCTCCCTTTTCCTTGTAACACTCTATTAGGTACTTGAAAACCGCTATCATGTTCCCTCTCAGTCTTCTCTTTTAAAACTAAACAAGCCCAATTCTTTCAGTAGTCCCTCATAGCTCATGTTCTCTAGAACTTTAATCATTTTTGTTGCTCTTCTCTGGACCTTCTCCAATTTCTCCACATCTTTCTTGAAATGTGGTTCCCAGAACTGGACACAATACTCCAACTGAGGCCTAATCAGTGCAGAGTAGAGCAAAAGAATGACTTCTCATGTCTTGCTCACAATACTCCTCCTAATGCATCCCAGGATCACGTTTGGTTTTTTTGCAACAGCATCACACTGTTGACTCATATTTAGCTTGTAATGTCTTGTTAAAAAAAACAACAACCTCCAATGGAGATCCTGGTAATTGCAGGCTGTGTCTGTATTGCACTTTCGTTGGCAAAACATTTGTCAGTCAGAATGTGAAAAAAACAACTCCCAACTGACAAAACTTCTATCAACAAAAATCACTGGGAGACACTTTCCCACCAACAAAGGGACTGCCCCTCACTGGGGGTGTTTTTATTTTTTTGGCAGGAGAGCTCTGTGTATTCTGTGTACCCCAATAAGGCACGGTGGTAGTGGTTCTGTTGTGCTGCTGCAAGGTGGACAGTGTAAACATAGCCTGAATATCAGGCAAATTATTTGAAACTATAGCAAAGAACAAAGTGATCAGATACATAAATAAATATAATATGTTGGAGGAAAGTTGACACAGATATTATAAAGGGAAATAATGCCTTACTAACCTATTAGAATTAATTGATGATGCTAACAAGCAGTGGGCAAGGTTGACTCAGTCAATATTGTCTACTTAGACTTCAGAAAGCCATTGACGAGGTCTCTAATCAAAGGCTTTTATACAAAGTAATCAGTTATGGGATAAGATAGTAGACCAGCTCTGGTTAAAAGACAGGAAGCAAAGTGATAGGTAATAAAAGAGAAAAAGATTGTAATGCCACTATGTAAATCCATGGTAGACCTGCACTGTGAATACTGTGTCCAGTTCTGGTTGCCCCATTTAAAAAAAAAAGATTTATTAGAGTTCAGAAAAGGTGCAGAGAAGGGTAACCAAAAAGATTAGGTTAAAGAGATTTAGAAAAATAAAAAATGGCACGGAGAAAGTGAATAGGAAAGTGTTATTTATCCCTTTACGCAACCAAAGACCTAGGTACCCTAATGAAATTAATAGCAGCAGGATTAAAACAAACAAAAGAAAGTACTACTTCATGCAACACACAGTCAACCTATGGAAGTTGTCATCCTGGAATGTTTTGTGCAGGCCAACAGTATTAGATAAGTTCATAGAAGATAGCCATTTATAGCTGAGATGGTCAAGGAGACAACTTCATGCTTCATGAGCTCTAAATCTCCAACTTCCAGAAGCTGGGACTGGATGACAGAGGATGGATGACTCAACATTACCCTAATCTGTTCATTCCTTCTGATGCCTCTGGCACTGACCACTGTTTATGTAAGACAGGATACCGGGCTAGATGGACCCTTGATCTGACCCAGCATGTCTGTTCTTATGTTATGTCATTTCTGTGCCTGTTTATTCAATTGTTTAATATCCCATGACTAAACCTTTGGAAAGCACTGTGACGGGTTCCTCCGTGGTGCCACCTGCAACTGGGGTTCCACTGAGCCCTCTGACCTATCAATGTGAGGTTCCACTGATTCCATGCTGCTGTGACCAGCTTGCACTTTCACCAGCATTCACCCAGGTCAGGACACACCCAGCTGCAGTTCCATGTGGGATTTCTAACCACCAGCTACCCAGCCTAAAACCCCTGAACAATAATGTCTTGCCCTGGTCAAATCTGGCCAGTATGTGCATTTAATACCCAGATATACCTCTCCCTTAATGTGAAGAGCACCATGCACACTTGTGGTAACCAAGCTGAGTTTTTCTTCAGCCAGCTTAGTCAAATGCACACTGGTTTGGATTAAGTCATATAATAAGTTTGTTAACTACAAAAGGATTTTAAGTGATAGCAAGCAGATCAAAGCAGATTAGTCAGTAAATAAACAAAAATGCAAAATGAGCGTAACATACTAGGTGAGATATGGATTAGTAAATTCTCACTCTGAGTGATAAACAAACTGGCTGATTCATAAGGCTCAAGCTGCTTTTGCTTTGTAGCTTGGACTTTCCCTGTTTTCATACACAGGCTAGAAATTCCCTTAGGCTGGGACCACCGCGTCCCCCAGTTCAGTCTTTGTATCTCAGGTGTTTCCAGGTATGCTGTTGTAGGGAAAATGAGGTATTCTCATGATGTCATTTCCCCTTTCTATATCTTCTTCCCATTTGCTGGAAAGCTGTTTTGTGGTGAGCTGGGTCAAACAGTTTCCATTGTTTGGTGCTCTCTTGGAGAGATTTCTATTGTATGCAGTTATCTGGGTAATCCTGGTGCTTGTGTGCATTTATTCAATAAGCCATTAATATTATTTGGCCTTTTTACTCTGGTACCTGAAAACCTGCTTGTGGCTGCTTTCAACCTCACAACATTTTTCAGTAACACCTACATAGCCAAACTTCATAACGTCACATACGATGACAGTAGATAGAATCCAACAAGATATTAATGGCTAGTGTATCAAGACATTTAGAATGATACCTCACAAGGCAGACTTTGTGCAAATTATTACAGTGGAGAATAACAGGGTGCTAATGTGACACACACAAACATTTCAAAAATAAAAATAAAAGGTTTTTAGATGTTCAACATCCCAAGACATATTTAATCCAGTGACAAGCAAACATCCTCATTCAAGACGTCCTTTAATTTCAGTGGACGTTCTGATGAAGGAAGGATGTCAAGAATAGACCTGGTGGGTGAGGTAATATATATTTTATTCAATTAAATTCTGTTGGAGAGAAAAATAAGCTTCTGAGCCACACAGGGCTCTTCTTCAGGTCTGGGAAAGTTATTCCCATGGTCACAGTAAAATGGTACAGATAGCTTAGCACATATAATTAGCACATATTATAAGGGACCATGCAAGGTCAAGTGGTCTGTTATCGCCTCTGCAGTCACAGGATGAAGAGAGGGGCTTTGGATTACAGACTGAGGTAATAAGCTATAAATCCAGTGTGTCTCTTCAGTCTATTATTTTTAGTGTCTAGCGGAGTAATGCATTTAAGCTCCCAGGTTCATTTTTGAAAATGTTGTGCAGTTTTCCTTTGAGGATAATGATTGTTAGGTCAAATATGGAGTGAAAAACTGAAAAGTGAGGAGCCGTAAAAAAAACTAAAAAATAAAAATAAAAAAAACAGTGAAAAGAGTGAAAAAGTGAAAACCTCTGAGAAAAGGGTTCACCCACAGATAACATGGTGTTTTTGTCTTTTATCATTTTCCTATGTAAGTTCATTGGAGAGCATAGTGATTGGTTTCACCCATATAATTGTTGTTGGGGCATTTAATGCACTGGACAGAGTATACAACATGTTGTGTATGAGCCATAGATCTCAGAAGATGTGTTAGAGGAGAGTGTTGATCATTGTAGGAGATATGGCATGACATGATATGGAATTGGTATGACTGCAGATTTAGCAACTGTTGCTCTGACAGGGTTTGGTGCTCCTTTGATTTGGTGTGTTTAGGGTACATAGGTGGCTCATTTCATGATGTGTTCTACTTCTCTGGTGCAATATCTTAGGTGAGCGCAGTTTTAAGTGTATTAAGATATATATCCCAGACTTTCTTCTCGGAGCATAGTATGTGGTAGTTGAGAGCTTGTCTACACTAAAGGTTATGTTGGTATAATTTACGTCACTCGGGAATATGAGTAAGCTACCACCTGACCACCATAAATCACACTGTGACCTAAGCGTCACTGTGGACATAGCTATTGCCTCTTAGAGAGGTAGATTCATCATGCTGAAAGGAGAGCTCTCTCCCATTAGCAGAGAGCATCTTTGCTACAGAATTGCAACTGCATGGTTGCAGCTTTGGAGCTGCAGCCTTTCTAGTGCAGATTAGCTGTTAGTGCCTGTTTGTAGATAATAGTTTTCTTGGAGTGCTTGCAGTGGTTCTGTGAATGTAGGTGTGGTGATCTCTCCAGAGAACCATACGCGAATGGTCCCTTACAAAATGTGCTAACTACATACGCTAACAATCTGTTCTATCTTGCATTTTGCTGTGATGCTGGGAGCTGGTCACTCCTGCCAATATAAGTTGGTCCAATAACTGATATTAACTCATTCACCATATTTCTCTAATAAACTGGAGCTGACATAGCTACATCTACACTGCACAGAAAAGGTGAGGGTCAGTTTTGTGAAAGAGGGAGGACAATAGGCTGTCTTGCTTGATCCATAAATAGATAAAACAATACAATATTCTGCCTCTCCCACATTGCTGACTGCCTTGATCCACTTCATTTTCTTAATTACCTTTGTGTGATTTATTTTTCAGAAAGGATATGTAGCTACAGTAAATCAGTGCAGTTAGCTTTTTAATATGAAATCCATTCTACTTTTTCTGGCATCACTCAGCATCATGTTTCAATTATAATGTCTCTTGCTGTGCTAAGCATTCATTTGGTAGGTGTGCTTGTTGGCAGAAAATGTAGTATTCAAAGGTCAAAACTGCAAAAGAACTGGCCAGTGCAATGCCATCTTTGCTCTTTAATAATCAGATGGGATGTTTGTGATGTCTTGAAGTGCTTCTTCTAGGGAGCAGTGTGCTGCTGCAGCCACTAATTGCCTGTTAGCTTGTTGAATCAATGTAAAACAAAGAGGTGATGGATTTTTCAATGGCTGTTTATTTTTTCCCTCCCAATACAGCTTTATTTCAAAACCATCTCCTCCTTTACACAAGATTAAGAATAGCCCACATGTGTGTATGTGTGTTCAATTTAAGGAGCTGCCTAAGGAATTCATCCCATGGGGATTGAGGAGTGGGAGGGAGGTTTGTCTCCACTACAAAAGAAACTGCTGCTTCTGCTCATGCAACTGGGAGCGCAAGACCATTTGTTTAGGGATTCTGTGTCTCCATAAAAATTCTAAGGTCTCCATTGCTTCCTTGTTATTGTGACTCCAGTGAGGTCCTACTGCTTAGGATTTAGCCCCAGACTCTCCCCTACAAAGGGGAACTGTATTAACTAAAATTTCTGTATACATTTGAGGTGGTATTGGCCAAAGAAGCCCTGCCAGCTGCCTTCCAGCCCACACCAACTCTGCATTCTGGAACTTTGCAGAGCACCATCAAGTATGAGAAGAGAGAGCATAGCACAGCTAGAATACCACGGAGCCCAGGCTTGTTTGCAAATAATAGTGAAAGGCAGGGCCCCACTAAGGCCCCAGTGCAGCAAAGGATTAAATACACAATTTACTTTAGGTAGAGGTTTGAGTGTCTTTGACTTCAAGAATGGATTCAAGAATGGATTCTTGTCTCCAAGCCTGATGCCTGGTTTTTAAGTTCAGCCATTTGCTATGACAAGAGTTTAGTATGGAGAACATGTTCTGCCTTCCTGGGCCTTGCAGAGGTGGTGCATTATTATGCACAGGAATTTCAGTGAGAGATAGAAGTATGGCCTTTTGATAATTGGGAACTATAGTGTCATGGCAGTGCCATGATAGTTAAGGTTGCATCACAACATCTTTTTAAAAGTTGATCTTTCTAAACCCTCTAAAATTGGCATGCTTAGTGGGATTCCTTTGAAATATGGTGTGCCTTTGGAGAGTGCAAAGTAGGTTATTGACCCAAATATGAAATAATTTGAATTTGAAGTCGTGGTTATATAAGTCTTCCAACCCCCAAAAAGCTATTTTTCAAAAAAGTTTCTAATTGGATGTTGTTTTTTATTGCTTACAACTGGAGATCAAACTATTGATGTGATTTGGGTCAAAATGGTCTCCATCTGTCTAGTTTCATCCAGGGTGGTGCATGACACCCACTAAATCTTTGAGAGATCCAAACAGAATAGTATTTAAGAAAATGTGCCATTTCTACTGTGTACATGCCCCAGTACAGAAAAATGCACGGAGGGTTTCCATTTCTGCCATTTTTATATGCTTCAAAGCTTGACACGTGAGTGCTCTAAAATCAAATTATCTAGATTGTTTTTGCAGTTTGGCATGTTTCTTAGAGAACAGCATTAGTGATCCAAGTTAGGGGCCATGCAATAGGTTCTGCTCCCCAATGTCTTCTCTGAGGCTATGACTTGCATAAAAACTCATTGAGATCCCACTTAAAGTCTGTGCCTTAAGAAATACACGCTCACTTCCTGCAGCCATTGATTGAGGATTCCAAACTTGAGAGAAAAAGCCAATGTAATTTCATCCCCTCTCTGCTTAAATACAATCACCTGTGTGCTTGCCTTGCTCACAGTTCTAAGTAGGCAAAAGGCAATGATGCTGTTCACATCAGTTCTAATGCTGTTGTTTGATGACTTTAGTCATGTCATGCCAGCCAATGTGAACGTTAATAGGAACGCCAGTTTGGGGAGTATAAATGAAGAGTCTCAGTCCGCAGTTGTCATGTCATGTGCTTGCCGAGGCAAAGAACTTTGAACCATAGCAGAAGACATGGTGGTTTGCTAAATAGGTTTTAATTCCCCACTTCAGTGTGATGGGGTGGAAGCAGGGGGAAGTCAGTGGTCCACAGCCTCACAAGACTCGACTACACTGACATGATGTACAGTATGCCCTCTTCTGAAAACTGCTAGAACACCAACAGTTAATACTATGTTTTGAGTCTTGGCTCAGACAGTACCCTTTGTGAATGCCTTAACATCCTGAATGACCTTACCTTTCTAAAGAGTGTCTATGACTCAAGGGATGTCAAAAAAATTAGAGTAAATTTGCAAGGATGCGTTGTGTTTATAAAAGTAACTGAGCAAGTATTTTCTGAACAAGACGCATCTGAAAGGTTGTGAAAAAATTTAGACTGATGTGTTGACAACTGTTATACCAGTAACTTTTAATCTTTGGTTTATTTCATTAATAGGTATTTCAAGACATGGGTAGCAGATTAAGTTTAACCACTAACAATATAAAATCCTGTAATCCCTTGAAAGTTTAAAATCTTCCTTGGTCTGGAGAAGGAAACACTTAGAATATTTCATATGGGTTTAATAAGTCTATTTTTGAACCCTGTGCATCAATAAAGGGAAAATGTTTTAGGGAAACTGCACTATTGATTCTCCATGTAACTTTTCTTGCTGGGCAAATGTCATATTCAGGGAAAATAATTATAATAATACTTACCTTTTACATGGCACATTTCATCTGTTGAACGCAGTGTTTTATGAAGGTAAGTACATATTGTTATCTTTATTTTCCTGAGACACAGATAGGATATGTGACTTCCCAAGGACAAACACATAGTCAATGTCAAAAACTAGGAATAGATCCCAACTCTCCTGACTCCTGTAACAGTGCCCTCCCCTCTAGGCAATGCAACCAGCCGTTTTCAGCTCAGATGGTCAGACAGATTCATTAGTCTGTCCATGTGAGAGGAAATATTAAATTGCATACAGTTCATACTCGGACACTCAGCAGCCATGGTGAATGCTAAACAAATAAATACACAGACATCTAGAAAACTTACTTGAATTAGCTGGACAACTCTATGCAAGGCAGTTGAATACTTGTTTTTTTTTAAAGCGCAAGAAAATATATACAACTTGATTAGTTAGTAGCTGGGATTGGTAGATTGGTTTTGGTTTCCATTTTTTATTCCTTTCAAAGAAATCCAGTGTTCAACTGAGAGCTACTGAAACAAATCTCCAATGCAAAACTGTATGGCCAAAATATCAGCTGATATAAACTGGTACAGCTTCATTCAAATGAATGGACTTCTGCCACATTGCACAGTGATTTGGTCCCAAACAACTTTGCATGAAGACTTGTTTCAACAGCTCTTAGTGGAAAGGCTCCCTTTACACACAATAAAACGGTGTGGTAGGGACATGCCACTTCCTCCTCAACAGTGGAGCTAGCTTGTGATTTCTATTATCCCACAAAACTTTTTAAGAGAAATGAAATGAAAAAAAAAGACACTCTACCAACCCGAGCTACCAACTAATCAAGTTGTATATATTTTCTTACTTGTCAGAAAAGCAGTTAAGAAAAGCACTTAAGCACATGTTTAAGTCCTATGACTTAAAATTAAAGAAATACTTAAGTATCCTTCCTGAATCATAGCTAAAGCATTACCCCAATTTAGGTCATTGTTCAAGATACTTAAAAGGTATGTTCCTTTGAAATGGAGTTATGTGCCTAAATACCTTATATCTGGGCCTACTTGCCTAACTTTAAACAGGTGAGTTTTCCAGTTGAAATCAGTGGGACTGCTTACATGAGTAAGTTAAATTATGGCAAAGTATCTTGCTGAATCAATTCTTTAAGCCCCAAACTTACAACTGGATCTGCAGATGGGTTCAAGAGCCCATTCATGTGGATCCACTTGCAGAATTGGGGCTATAGAGATTAAAAAAAAAGTCTAAATCCCCTTGCAATTAGTCTTCTACAAATATACTAGACATCTATATATTTTCTTCTCAAAAACATTATAAAACCCCATTAAGGCTATACTCTCTTCTATGTATAACTGAATAATTAAAAAACAATAAACTACAGACTGAGGGATCAGAAAATTCAGAATATTGTTATGTAATTTATCTTTGATATCAAGTTAATTTGTATCGTTATTCATCATCTGAGTACATAAAAATTCTTTAAATGTGTTGTATTATTATGATGAATCTATTTTAGTGAGGCATAATTTTGATGGAAAAAATAGGAAGACTCTAAAGAAAATTGCAAAAAATCTCTTGGAAATTAGGACTTTTCTTCCAACTGTGAGTTATTCTTTTGACATCTGGAAATATAAGGTTGTTTCAAAGTCCATTGAAGTCAGTGGGAATCATTTCTTCAATGGTCATTAGATGGAGTTCTCTCTGATTTTTTCATTTCTGAAATCTAGTATTACTCTTTTTAATCTGAATTTAGAATTCAATTTTTTTCACAATCTAAAGGTAATAATAATAGCTCCTAATATTGCAAGCTCCTACTCACATGAGTAACTTTTTGCATATGAATAGTTTCTTAGAGGTCATTAGGACTAGAGGGATTAATTGTGTACATAAAGGCATTGATGAACATGTATTTTTGAAGGAGTGGGATCCTAAATAGATATAGACTGGGGAAAGTCATTTCGTTCCTCAGTTCCACATCTGTGATATGGTGATGATACCTATTCTGTAAAATATCGTGATGAGCTTTAGGAATAAGAAACTATGGAAATTATTTTTTATATTCAATACTTTAAGAAGAAACTTTCCAAAATATAGTTGGGGCAGATTCAAATTACAACTGGGGCTAGTTCAAAATGAGACTTCCCCAATAAAAAGTAGGACTAATTTAAAAAGGAAATTGTCCAACTCCAATAACAGCTAATTTGAGAGAGGAAAAAATTAAATTAAATTAAATTAAAAAAGAGAAGTAACAAACTGCAACTGGATATGTTTAAAAATAAGCTTTCCCAATAACTAATGGAACCATTTCCAGATGGAAATTTGCTAGACTACAATAAGAGTTACTTTAAAAGAGTGTTACATATTTTAGCAAAGGCTACTTAGTTAAGAAAATTCCCCTGTATTGAACAGGACAGATTTCAGGGGGAATTTCCCCATCTGCAAAAAAACCCCAAAAAACCCACCCCCACTCAAAATACTCTTAATCCCAACAAAGATATTGCAAAATGCCTCAATTCAGCAAAGCATTTAAAGAGAAATCTCCATTGAGGAAAATGAGGAACAGATTAGCAGGCTCAAGAACCTAAAAAACAACAAGGTCTGGAGAGGGGAATATGTATCCGTGCCTCAGTTTAATGACATTATCATGTTTTGTGAGAATCTCATATAGCCCATCAGTTCAATGATGATGTTTTCATGCTGTCTCTTTTGGAGGATTCTGGAGTGACTCTGATGTCCAAAGCATTCTCCAGAGCAGATTGCTGAGCATCTTGGTAACTACAGAAGTGGTGAGCTGTTCTTAATGTTGTCCTTGAAGTCCTCTCGGGGCAGCCTTGGTTCCAGTGTCCGTGTGCCTGTTCTCCACAGAAAAGTTTTCTTGGGAGTTGATGTTCATGCATCCTGATGATGTGTCCAATCCAAAGCATAGTTAGGCTTTCATCCATATTGCCTCAATGTTTGTGGCATTTGACTTTTGGAGAACCTCCAGATGGGTAATCTTGTCTTGCCAGCACATCACCAGAAAGGCAGGCAGAGACCACCATTCTAGCTGTTTGATATGCCATTTCTATGGTATCCAGGACTCGCAGCCATAGAAGAAAGATGTGAACACAAAAGCATCATACAGTTTTATTTTTGTGGGGAAGGTTATTTTGTGGGATTTCAGGACTTTGTTACGTATCTTTCCTAATGACTGAGAAGCTTTCTGTATCCAGTTTTGTGAGAAGTCTGGCTGTAAAAGAGCAGGGAATCTGAGAACCACTATCCATAATTCATGTATTCTAATTGGTCGTATTATCAATGATTACAAAACAGAATCTGATGCCATTGAAGTCTGTGGGCACTTGACCGTTGAGTTCACTTGCAGCAGGATTGAATTTTCAATGCCCTGATCCTTTTTCTGCTTCTCTGTAAAGCTCCAGGACTCATATTTTAAGGTTTTATAAATTCTTAGTTTTTCCACCCATCTGTCTGAAAAAAACTAGTATGTGTGCACCACAATTTCCTGAAAGTAGCATTCTTAGACAGAGAAAATAGAAGAATAGCTATATCTATCATTTCATCTATTCCAAATCCTGAAAATTAGGAGTAACAGTGAGACTGGAAGGTATAATTTGGCTACACTTGGCGGGAAAGGCTACAATACAATTTATTTTTATGTATTGTCCTTCATACCAAGTATCATCACTTTAAGTCGTGTCTAACTAATCTGTTAGAATTCTTTGAAGGGGTTAATAAACATGCGGACAAGGGGCACCCAGTGGATATAATATACCTAGATTTCCAGAAAGCCTTTGACACGGTCCCACACCAAAGGCTTTTACGTAAATTAGGTGGTCATGGGATAGGAGGAAAGGTCCTTTCATGGATCAAGAATTGGTTAAAAGACAGAAAACAAAGGGTGGGAATAAATGGTAAATTTTCACAATGGAGGAGGGTAACTAGTGGTGTTCCCCAGGGGTCAGTACTGGGACCAATCCTGTTCAACTTGTTCATCAATGATCTAGAAAATGAGGTAAGCAGTGAGGTGGCCAAGTTTGCAGATGACACAAAGTTGTTCAGGACAGTCAAAAGCAAAAGGGATTGTGAAGAACTACAAAAAGATCTCAGCAAACTGAGTGATTGGGCAGCAAAATGGCAAATGAAATTTAATGTGGGTAAGTGTAAGGTAATGCATGTTGGAAAAAATAACCCAAATTACACGTACTACATGATGGGGTCAAATTTAGCTACGACAGATCAGGAAAGGGATCTTGGAGTTATAGTGGATAGTTCTATGAAGACATCCACGCAGTGTGCAGCGGCAGTTAGTAAGGCAAACAGGATGTTAGGAATTATTAAAAAAGGGATAGATAATAAGACAAAAGATATCATACTTCCCCTATATAAAACTATGGTACGCCCACATCTCGAGTACTGCGTGCAGATGTGGTCTCCTCACCTCAAAAAAGATATATTGGCATTAGAAAAGGTTCAGAAAAGGGCGACTAAGATGATTAGGGGCTTGGAAAGGGTCCCATATGGGGAGAGGCTAGAGAGACTGGGACTTTTCAGTTTGGAAAAAAGGCGATTGAGGGGCGATATGATAGAGGTATATAAAATCATGAATGGTGTGGAGAAAGTGATTATAGAAAAATTATTTACCTTTTCCCATAATACAAGAACTAGGGGACACCAAATGAAATTGATGGGTAGTAGGTTCAAAACTAATAAAAGGAAATTTTTCTTCACACAGCGCACAGTCAACCTGTGGAACTCCTTGCCCGAGGAGGCTGTGAAGGCCAGGACTCTATTAGGGTTTAAAAAAGAGCTTGATAAATTTTTGCAGGTTAGGTCCATAAATGGCTATTAGGCAGGGATAAAGTATGGTGCCCTAGCCTTCATAACAAGGGCAGGAGATGGATGGCAGGAGATAAATCACTTGATCATTGTCTTCTGTTCTCCTTCTCTGGGGCACCTGGCATTGGCCACCGTCGGCAGATGGGATGCTGGGCTCGATGGACCTTGGTCTGACCCAGTATGGCCATTCTTATGTTCTTATGTTCTTATGTTCTTATCATCACTTTAAGCATGGATTGCTTGCTGCCAGAACTAAGCCACTGAAGATGCTCTAATGACATCTCCTACATTATCATCATCGTCGTCCTCCTCATCAATATTATGACAACCCAAACTGACAAAAGTGCAATGTGGTATACTGATTTGTACAGTGAAAACAAACAGTGTATCAGCATAATGGTTTAGCAGGAGGGCAGTGGGGTTTGTAGTAATATAGCTAGACCTGGTAATGCTGTCTACTTAAGGTTGCCTAAGACCTCTTTTCAGTTGCATGGGCAAACTTAATTCTGGCATTTCCTAATTCTGAGTGCTTGACTTTCAGTCTTTGTTATTTTAATGTAGTTTTTGTGTGAAATTTGTATGTTTAAATGAATTGTTAATGCTATTGCCACTCCCTATTCCCTTTGTTTAAAAACTAACTAGATAGCTCTCTGGGGCAGGGACTATGGCTATGTCTAGACTGTAGGCTTCTTTTGGAAAAAGCTTTTCCAGAAGAGATCTTCCGAAAAAATGTCTTCCGAAAGAGCGCGTCCACACAGCAAAAGCACATCGAAAAAGCGATCTGCTTTTTCGAAACATAGCATCCACACTGAATGGATGTTATCTCACATTTAAGCTGTGATTACTATGAATGGAGTGGCTACCAGGGCACCTGTGCTTTTTCCTCTTTCCTCTTCTTTTGAAAGAACTCCATCTTCCCCGTCCACACACTTTTTTTCCAAAAGAGCTCTTTTGGAAAAAGGCTTCTTCCTCATAGAAAGAGGTTTACCAATGTCAGAAAAAACCCCTCTGTTCTTTTGATTTTTTTCCAAAAAATGCGATTGCAGTGTGGACGACATAAGTGAAGATTTTTGGGAAAATGGTCGTTTTTCCGAAAAATCTCTGTAGTGAAGACGTAGCCTATATGTTTGTACAATGCCTAGTGCAATGAGGCTCCAATTCTGAGTGGGTCCAGTAATTGGACGTACTGGACCTTTTAGAAAGAGAGAGAGTGAGATGGCGGAAAACTCTAGAACCATTTTAACATGTGGCAGCAGTTTTATGGTAAAGGCAGAATTGTAGAACAAGAACGGCCATTTAGAAATAAAAGGAAATGGTTTGGGGGAGGCAGTAGGGATGTCTGGAGGTACAGCAGGACTGCTGCATCTGCCCAAGAATGGAACCCTTAGAGGCAAGACGAGTGGAAGCTTCCATCTGTTCTCAATTTGGAGAGAATGCTGGGTAGCGTATTCCCAGGACTTCTGGTACATGTACAGTAGTCTGGAGAGAGACTGTGGGAGTATAGTACAGGCAATCTGTCCCAGGCAAAGCAAAAACTGTCTGTTTTGATGTTTCACATTTGACCTCTGAAGATGGTCTGAGTTCTCAGGAGAAGAAAAAAACCTCACAGACTCTGACAACTGTTGGTCTGTTTCAGGGTCCTTTAATTGCTTTGTGATACATATAAATAATAACAATCTGTCAGAACGTTCAAGTCACTGACAGTCCACAGCATTTAAAATTATGAGTCAGGCCAGACTGCTTCAAAAATCATGAAACTTAAAAGAAACCCCACATAGAGGTTCCAGGGCAACTGGACCTGAGGACATTGGGGGCCTTCCCAGTAGCCAGAGGGCCTGAGACCCTGTATGGAGCAGGCCCACAGGGGAAGTGGCGCGAGGCCTGGTGGCCGAGAGAGGCACTAGCAGCGTGCCAGACTGGCCCGCGCAGCCCCCTACTTGGGGGAAGCAACCACTGTGCCAACTTCCCTTCTGGCGGCTGCCTGTGGTGTGCAGCCATGTGGGGCGGACTGAGCTTTGGCTCGGTGCCTGGGGATGGAGGTGCAAAGCCGTGCTCCTCCCAGGTGGGGGCTCTCAGCCTCCCAGCCCAGGAAGCTGCTTCAGCTGGTATGAAGCCTGGGTGCAGCCCACTTGCACTGGGAACAGAGGCAGGTTCCACATCCTTGGCCACCCGCCACCCCATCTTCCCCCGTGCCTCAAGTGGCCACACCAGCACCGAGCTGCCCTGGTGGAAACTGCTGCTGTAGTCTGGCAACCCCTGAGGCATCACAGAGGGGAGGCCCAGCAGCATTCGAAGTGGCTGCCAACCCGGTTGAGTGGGGGCAGACTTGCAGGGGGGAGGGGCGCTTGTCTCTGCATGGTGGTGCCTGGAGACCCGCCTCATTGCATGGCTCCCTGGCCCTCTTTCCATCCTCCATGTGTGTCCCCAGCCCCTCCCATCCCCCCCCTTCTCAACCTGGCATCCCAAAGGAACCCCCACTCTCTGCCCCTCCCTCCAGCCTCTTTCTCTGCCTGCTTTCCATTTCCTCTGCCCACAGACATCCCCCTTTTCTGCTTCACAGCACCCCAGCAATGACACCTTTGCTGCCTCTTTTCTCCAAGCAGTTGCCCCAATCCTGTTGTCACAGTACCCAGAGCAGTCCCCACCCCCGAAATTCCTGCAAATGGGCCTGGTGCAATTTCTTTGCTGGTTATGTTGCTTGTTCATGGGAGGGGGTAGGGTGTGCGTAGAGAGGGAGGAAAAGGGATAAAAGTGTATGTGGGAATGGGTGGTATGGTAAGGGGGGATGGTGGGAGTGAGGTGGATATAGGAATGGAGGCGGGGGATGGGCAGTGTGGGGATGCGGGGGGGTGGTTATGGAAGGATGGGGGGCGTAGGAATATGGAAGAAGGAGATGGGAGTAGGGATAGGCAGTGTGGTGTGGGGAGGGGGAGGGGTTAGGGAGGATAGGTGGGTGTAAGAATGGAGGTGGGGTAGGAATGGAAGAAGGGGTATGGAGGGTAGGAAGGATGGGGAGGTGGGAATGGAGGCAGGGAAATGGGGGTGTAGGAACAGAGGATTGAGGTGGGGCTAGGGATGGAAAGAGGGGTGTGTGCCTTTACGGGACAGGCATAAGGATCTTGCGCAAAATGGAGTTTTTACGCAAAAAGGAAACATCCACACTACTTCTTTTTGCACAAAAACCCCTTGTGCAAAAAGAAAGGTCAGAAAATATGCTAATGATGTCATGACTCATGCTAATGAGTCCCTCATTAGCATATTTTCTGCTGAAAAAACTTGTAGTGTAGACGTAGCCTAAGTAATGTTTCATCTCTCTCCAGTAGGGAGTTTTAGGACAGTTATTCACTTATTTCACAGACAATCCTATACTTAGATGGATTTTCTTACACTTGATGCACCATCATGCCAATGTAAAATTTATTCTTGATGTCAGAGGTTCCCAAACTGCAGTCTGAAGAGTATTAGCTGGAGATATAGAGAGAGTTGGGAAGTCATGTGAGGAATTGCTACAGGTACCTGCTGCTATCCAGGAATCTGCTGCTACCACCAGACTTGTTGCCACCAAGGAACTTTTTGCTGTGTATGTAAGTTGCCTTTGTCACCAGAAACGCTGTGAGGATCTGTATCATGGGACTCTCTGCTGCTGAAAGACCAGCCAACAAGGGAACCCACTTGTCCCCAACTTTTACAGGACTCTACCTCTCTGAGACCTTCCAGCACTGAGGGACGACAGCTGCAGCTGAGAGGATAGGAGATATAAAAGTCCAAAACAGGGATCTGTGCCTGAGGGATGGAGTAGTGGAAACCACTGAATGGAGAATGTGTGTGTAAGGTCAGTCTGAGGCATCTGGGAACTGGGGGAGTGGTATGCTCAGTGTCACTGGAAAGGCAGGAGCCAGTGTCTACCATGGCCTAGAGAGGAAGATAAGTCCCAGGGGACAGGAACTGAGGACTCATGTGAGACATCTATGAAATACGGGGCAAGGGGAGGAGAATTCAGGAGGAAGGTGTCACAGATCAAGGCAACTGCATCTGTATTCCCCCTCTATGGTCCACAAAGGGTGCCCCTTTCCCAGGTTTCTGGCTTCCAGATGTCACTTCTTGTTGGTGGGGACATATCTCTTTCACTACCTGTATTTCCAGGTTGCACAGTCCCTGCCTACCTAGTGCAATCTCCAGCAAGTCAGACTGCCTTTGCTTCTTTGCTTTATTCTATCCTACAAGTTAACAATCATCTTGGCTCAGAAGAAGTAATCTCATGAACCTCAGAGTCAGTACCTTATACAGTGTAGGCCTCTGAGCTTGTCCTCTTGTAACTGGTGATCTGAAGATTCCTCAGGGCAATGTTTCAAAAGACATGAGTTTTTGCCCAAAGGGGCATATTTGCCTTGTTGTCACTTGAATTGAAATGAAACATCCAAGAGCAAACCTCAAGAACACAAAGCAAAACCAGTGTGAAAGCTTCAACTTTTTAATTTGGCCTGGTGCCTGAATAAATTGAGTTGTGTTTGGTTTTTTTTTTAAAGAACTCATGCTGAGCAAGGTCTTATCTACTACCACCAGGTCCCACTAAATTGCTCCTGCTATATGAAATAACAAAATGGAAGAACTGCACCTGTCCCATAAATCCAATTGAAGAGGGCGGGTTGCAGCTCACTCCAATACCCATTAATACTACTCCGTAGGTTAGCCAAAAGCAATCACTCAGGGTGCTCTCTCCTGCCAGGCAGCAAGTGTTTTGCATGTAATGCTCTCATTCACTCTTGGGATGTGACACAAGGGACGAATAAAGAACTCAAATTCAGATCCACTCTGAATCAGAAAGTTTGCTCTTATTTTAATCATCAGACCCCTATTGTTCTTATCAGTTAATTAGATTTTATGCTCCATTATTCAGCTATGTAGGTCCATAATGACTTAGGAAACCAGAATCCCATTTTGTGAAAAAAAAAGTTTTTACATTTGTTTTTGTTCAACCAGGACAAACCCAATATCTCTCAACATTTTTGAGAGAACAACAGGATAGTTATAGTCCAATGGGCGACGTCTACACTGCTAGCTTCTTGCGCAAGAACTCTTTTGCAGAAGAGTTCTTGTGCAAATACTCTTCCACAAGAGAGTGTCTACATTGCCATGTGCTTTTGCGCAAGAGATGTGCTTTTGCGCAAGAGCATCCATGGCAGCGTAGACGCTCTCTTGCGCAAGAAAGCTCTGAGGGCCATTTTAACCATAGGGGCTTCTTGCGCAAGAAATTCAAGTTGCCTGTCTACATTGCCCTCTTCGGGAAGAGCTCTTGCGCAAGAGCACTTATTCCTCGTGGGGAGAGGAATAACTCTTCCGGAAGAAGCCCTGTTTTACAACGTTATACTGTATATTTACTTCTGGAAGAACGCTTGTGCAGTGTAGACAGCCGGCAAGTTTCTGCGGAAGAACGACTGTTCTTGCGCAAGAAGCTGCCAGTGTAGACGTAGCCCAGTGGTTTGGGAACTTAACTGACATGTAGAAAGCTCAGGTTTAAGTCCTTCCTCTGGCTGAGTCAGCCCAGGGTTATGAACCTGGGTATGCCAAATCCTAGGGGAGCACACTAGCCACCCGATTGTCAAGTCAGTCAGTTACTCCTGATGGAATGATTCCACTTTTTCATAAATAATTCAGTTTTCATGGGGCTGGGGCTGGGGAGATATAGTCACTTTGTAGCCTGTCAGTTAAGGCCTCCCACATCCCCAAAGAGTGCTATAACTGGTAGGCTATTGGCAGATAGGGGTAGGTGCATGAATGCATGGACACACATCATAAATTCCATCTTGGATCTGAGAATTCCTTCTGATAGTTCTTGCTTAAGCCAATCCTTTTTCTCATGAAAAGTTTTGGTTTTGATTAATCAGCATTTTTAACAACAAAAATTTCATTAAGAAATTCCCTTTCAGGGAGTTTCCCTGTTAATTCAATATGGCTATGAGTTTCACATCTTTACCACTTGGCCAAAGTAAATTCACTGCACACTGATGATGTTGATTGTTCTTTTTGGCTGGCTTTCTGTGTTGTGCTGTTTTTCATGCTCTATTACTAGTTAATGCCCATGATAACTATAAATATTAAGGAATCGTTGTTGATCAGCCAATTATGGCAAGCTGTTGTCACATTTTTAATTAAACGCATTATACCCTATCAGTATATTATGTGATGTTTGTTACATTTCTTCACGTCCCCAATTCCTGCCATTGAAGAAAGTGATACTGACATGCAATTAAGCTTTTGGTGTCCAGACTTCTCAATGTTGTTTACTGTAAGAATTTGCTGTAAGAATAAACAGTAAAACCTTGCTCATCTGGCATATCTTTGGGTATTTTGATTCTGACAATATTGATTTCCCTACATCTTATTTCCTGTTGTTCTCCACTTGCCATTATATCGTTCTAACCTCTTCCTGGTGTCTGAATCATGCATATTTCAGTCTGGGGATATGACTCTGAATCTTTGCTGTTCCTCTTTATGCCTAATTTTCTGAAATCTAACTCTTGGCTTTGAGACATTGATGTATTTAAATGGCTTATGGAAAATTACTGAAGTTCATTTTTCAAGGTTTAATCTTGGGGACTCTTCAATGTATATTCAGTGGGAGTTGTAATTCTCATTTGTTCTGGAGGCCTAAGAAATTCTGAGATCATTAACATTCTGTTCTTTACTGTACGGAGAAGCTGTTCATGAATTATACTGATGTTAGCTCTAGTAGAACTTTATGAGCAGCATTCAGTGGTGGCTTTGAAGGCTCACACAGCTAATGTTGTAAACACTGATATGGGAACCAATTAAAGGGAAATCTCCAAGTCCAAATGCAAATCTTCACAATGTCGTGTCAGATCTTACAGGCAAGATCCTTCTAAATCTCATTTAAGTTACTTTTTCTTCCTTCCTCCTTCCATTGTACTATAAAACTATATGTATTTTTATGTCTACTTAATCTTTTTTCTTAAAATGTCTGTAAATCACCAGGTCATCCATATATATTGCATATTAGTAGAAAAATGCAGTTAGTCTCCCAATGACTCTTTGAAAAATAGGTTACTCCTAGTCATGTTTAGTATTTTTTTCTCCTCTCCTCAGGATGGGATCTGCTTTCAGACTATTTTTCACAGCGGATAAGGATTAGTGCCTCTTTATCAATGTTGTCCATATCCCCACTCAGTATACTTTATTATCATTGCTAGAAGGTGCTTCCAAAGGCTGAGCTGTGAAGCTGTAAAAAATCAAGCTTCTCAAAGCTGGGGAAAATTGAAATGTCACTCTCTACAAGGAGTTTTAGGAGTGAGACTGAACATTCACCTCAGCACAGACCATTCATTCTATGGCCTAGTTTAGAAACTTTCAAAATCAATTTTAAATCTTTTCTTTATAGCTTTCATATCCCTTCAATATTGCACTTTTTATTATTAAATTGCCATAGCCAGAGCAACATTTGGGGAAGAAATTGATTTGTTATCTGCAGTGACTACTGTTCTTCTTCCCTCTGCTCTACCAAACACCAAACGGGATGCAGAACTTCCTAGTTTCGCCAGATACATTAGGCCACCATGCTGTTGGACAGACAATTCCTCATGTTTATACAGGGCCGGCCCACATTTTGGCACCTGAGGCGGGGAGCTCAAATGACCCCCCATGCCCGCTCACTTGGGCCAAAACTTTGAAAGGTCTCAATTCTGCCTTCTTCCTGTTCTACTCCTCTCGTGGTACTGCAGAGAGAATACATATGCATCAGCAGCCGACACAATTTTCTACACTCTGGGTCCTAGTGGTACCCTCCCCTCCAGACTGGCACCTGAGGCGGCTGCCTCACTTCGCCTCATGGCAAGGCCAGCCCTGTGTTCATAGAACTAGCAATGTTCTTCAAGGCCAAATTAGATTGATATGGAATGATAGCTCAGCTAGTGGCATTGTGTACCTCTGAGTGACTATGTTAATTAGCAACCAAAATATAAAGAGTAGCATCTCCACATGGAGGAAGCTGGCATATTTAATGCATCTGTGGCTAATTAAATTAATAGACATCCCCCTATTATCTTGCTTGGGATTCTGGTTTCTACTGGCCACATGTTTCAGTATCCAAACTGGCCAGTTATTGTAGAAATATTTTATTATTCTAGTAATATGCTTCCCTGGAAACAGAGTATACAACCTTGTAGGAAAATGTAACTATACAACAAGATCATTATTTACAATTAAACTAAATTCTCTTTTTTCTGTCAGGGTAGGTATCACTCAGCTGAGATTATACTGTCAGCAAAGCATGTGGTATTCTTGCATTTTTAATACAGCCCACAAACGTTTTTGTTTAGCTTGCTGTTATCACAGTATTACTAATGAGCTGGTCGGAAGACAAATGTTTGAAACAATATGTATAACTTGGTCTTGCTCTGGGGTTTGTTTTCTGATGTTTATGAATATTTCTTATAGAGATTGAATATAGTAGCTGTCCATTAATCTCGAATCCTACAAACTTTCATGTTATTCAAGAAAGAGGAAAGGAATCCATAAGTAATGGAAGTTTTCAAACAAAATTATTTTATTACTAAGGGAATGAAGAACATGGATAAAAGCAGAAATGAGAAACATGTGTAGAAGTTTGTTACTTAAAATGATATTGTGGATGAAATAAAAAGCAAAGATTAAAAACAACATGCATTGATCACTATAATTTTGCTAACTCTGGATCATTAAAATTAGCTTCATTGGCAGGACCGGACATTTAAGTTGCATATTTAAATACTTTTTGACACTGATATTTTCCAACAAGAGATAGGAAAATAATGTAATTACAAGTGCAAACTGTCTCTGTATTAAATATTTAAGACAATATAATATATTTTTCCAACATCTAGCCACATTATAATCAAAACATCCCCAAGGACACTAATCTTCCAGCATTAAGTATTTTACCAAACTACATTTTAATTAATGAAACATGAAAATAAACCCCATATTTTCTGTGGCCCATTTTTCTGTTAAATCTTTACCATTTACAATCATTCTCAGATTCGTATGTTAAACAACTCAGCTAGTAGCGTAATTAAGTGTTCCAGCAAACCAGCTGTGCTTTTGGGTATCTTAAACATAGCCTACCTGCAATACAGTCTTTGATAAAACTTTAATAATTGAGACAATTACATGTACTGTAGCCTTTTTCTCTTCTCTTTTAATTGTGTTCCTTTTCCTTGTGCTGGTTCATCATCACTTCCACTTCTAATTTGAGAAGAACAGTGGTAATCATTTTAGAAGAGAAATACATTTTTGTCAGAAAGTATAACCCATTTCCACCTGCGTGGCGTGATGCAGTATAATGAAACAAAGCACTGCATAGTGCATATTCGTACTTTAATGATTTCCTTTGACTGGAGATGTGACCAAGGCTCACCTATTTCCTTCTCAGAAGTGAAAATTCAGTTAAAAACTGTTCTGGTAATACTCTGTCATTTCATTCCCAATGTGGAACCAAGGAAAACATTGCTATTTGTTATAATATTTCTCTTGCCACCTTGAGTATTATTTTATTTATTTATTTAAACGGAAAATAGTGCTCTGGAAAATACCAGATTAGTAGCACAGGAGATTGATTTTCTGTATTCATCCACAATATAGGTATAAAGCAAGCTTTCCCATACCTCTATGCTCATATATTCATAACCTGAACCAAAGAACCATCAGTAATGGATGAAAAGGTAGAATCATCACCATCATTTATTAAGTACTACAACGTAGCAGTCTCAAATGCACCATTTATACTTTAGAGTTTCTATAGAATGGCATGTGACATACAATTATATGTTTTCTGGTAGCTGGGACTGGCAGTGTTTAGCAAGTATTCACTTTTTAACATTGACTTCTTTCAGTCTGCAGGCCAATTTAGCCCAAGGCATCTTTGTTTACTCAGATATCTTTAAAAGACCCTCACAGTTTTTGAAGACCAGTCATAAGTTTTTTGTGGGTGGCAGGTATCTCAATTCTTCATCTCTGAACAGTGTGTAAGTTAATTATATCTGACTTCACTGCAGCTACGGTTAGATTCATGGGACTTTTCTGTGTATAATGCTGCACTTTAATAACGCGTGCCACTGTGAAGACAAGACACATTAATGCAGACATGAAATTATTAATAACAATTACAGTAACAGTACTTAAAATATCAGAGCTAGATGAGATTCATTATGAATAAAATTTATTACGAATTTAGTCTTTTGGGGGCAGTAAATATTTCATTAAAATAATCTTTGAGGGTTTTTTTAGTGCATTTGTTACTTTTTCAATATTTGCTGTGTAGTGTGGACAAATGACTTTTAGCCTATATGGTCTTACTAGTTAACTCTGAATATTTGTTATTCATGATTCATCTTGTGTGACATAGTATTATTTCTGCTCCCTGTTTGGATGTCTGGAACTTTCAGATAGCAAAGACTAAATACATCACTGTTCCAGTGAAAATATTTAGATGTATAAACATTTAGTGAAATCTTTCAAGATTTGTGATAATTTTTACAAGTACCTCACACGTATTCAAATACGTTTGTGCAACAAATAATATAACCATATAAATCATAAACTGAACTTGATGTTTTTAAAATCATTAAACCATTTTTGTTCCCTAACTTCTTAAAAAGTGTTCACTATAAATTAAAGCTAGTTAGAAGTATTATCTCAACATTTTCCCCTATTATTATTCATTTTTTCTTTCAAAATTGAAACATCCCATGCAGCTGGTTTAAATGAATTCTTCCAGACAGTCTTTGAAACATGCCTGCTAGGACTTTCAGGCTCTATGTCTCCAGGGCAGCCCTCAGGTGAATGGTCCCCATGCTGTGAACTCCAGGGTGGAGAATTTTAAAATTTTTGTTTTTTATTCTAAATCAGAACAAAAACCTAATTTCAAAGGCCTAAATAATCTGGTAAATGGAATTTCCCAGCACAGCTCTATTACAATTAGATTAATAGATGTTTAAGGCAGAAGGAGCCATTAGATCATTTGGACTAAACTTTTGAATAATAAGGACCATAACATTTAATCCAGTAATTCCTGTAATTAAGTGGAGCCCAATAACTTTCATTTGACTACAAGATATCTTCTAGAAAGGCATACAGTATTGAATTGACAGATTCTCCACCTCTTGATGTCTTCGTGCCCCTTGGTAGTTTGTTCTAATGGCTAATCTACTTCATTCTTATATAATCATACCTTATTTCTGAACTGAGCCTTCCTTCAACTTCCAGATGTTGTTTCTTACTATGCATTTCACTGTTACATTTATAATTCCTGCGTTACCTCAGCCCTTAGTCCATTCCATGCTTTGCGGCACATTGGGCTACTCATATTTGCCATCCTTACCTGTCAACTGTCCTTCACTCCAACTCTTCCCATTTCATATTGAGGTGCTTGATGTCTTTCAGAACTGTTCATTTTCATGTTATTCACAGTCTTCCTTTCTTTCTTCTGGTGTTTTCTGGCTTCCATTCAAGGTGGGTATTTGGTAAGCATACTTTTTCCATTCTTAGCACATGCCCCAGCCACTGATGTCATATTTGTAGATTATTTGTGAAAGGGTGCCTTGTCCAGTAATTTTTCTAACATCTTCATTTGTCTTCCTATCTCTATATAACATGCCCAATATTCTTCTCAGGCATTTGTGATGAAATGCATCCAGCTTTTCTGAATCTTTCTTAGTAAGTTGCCATGTCTCACTTCTATATGCTATGATGATGTTAACCATTGCATTCTATACGTTCAGTTTTGTCTTGAGGGAAATGTTTTTGAGTTGTCAGATGTTTTCAGTCTTTGCCTTACCAATTCATCTTCTTGCTTCAGCACTGGTACAATCTTGGCTGATGGTGCTGCCAAGATATGTAAAACTGTCCACCTTCTCTATTACTCTGTTATTGTTGAAAACCATGAAAGTAGTGATTGTTATATTTTCTCTCATCAAAAGTTGCTTTGATATCTTTTGCAATTTGAATGTCTGCCTCCTGTCTCAAGGTCAGTTTGATTGCACTGATTAGGGCTCCAATAACTTGAGATGTGCTATCTAGAAAATGATTTCCGTCTTCAATGAAATCAAAACTCATATTTTGCTTCTTTCTTAGAAAATCAGAATAAATACATATTACATTCCTCAATGCCATCTAACCTATTTTTGCATTAAGCAACCAGATGCTTTTGCCAGTTAAACTGTTATGAGGTTAGCAAAATCTAACTATTTATGCCCAATGGAGGGGAAAGCTGAAAATCAGTTGGTAAATTCCTCTTCGAGCGAGAGGTTTTCCTAGCCTGAATTTTCCCTGTGTCATCAGTAAAATCCAGATTCCCAACAGAGAGAATTTGATAGAAGTTGTTGTCTAGCTGTCTCAGGATTTGTTTTGTGAATGAGAATGAAACAGACAGCACTATCAACTGAATGGGAGTCAAGAGATTTGGATTCTTTCCCAAGCTCTATCACTAAGCTGCTGAGTCACACTGGGCAAGTTTGATTAATTTTCCATGCCTAACTTTTCCTAGTTGATTGAAGGGGAGACTTTCAGAAGCACCCAAGGGATTTTGCAGTGTAATTATCCTTGAAAGTCAATGGAGCTTGTGCTCCTAAATCTCTTAATTGTTTTAGAAAATCTCTCCAACAATCAGTTACTTACCAAATACAGCATTGTTTAAAGTACAGTTCTGCTCTAAAAGGGACTATAAAGAGAAGCAGCATTAAGTTTCTGGTTTATTTTCTCACTACAGGCACTCCCCAAGTTACAAACATCTGCACATACAAAATGAAAGCTCACCTGCAGCCTCAGGGAGCAGTCAAGTGGCACAGGTGGTGGTGAGCAGCACAAGGGCTGGTCAGAGGACTCCAGAGGAGCAGGGGGTGGTCACTTAGCCAGCAGCTGGAGAGAAGTGTTGCTTTAAAGGGGAAACCACTGCTTCTCTCCAACCACTGGTGGCTTGGCCACCCCCTGCTCTTCTGGAGTCCTCTGACTCAGGCTCACAACCTCCTGGTGAATGGGGGCTGGGTGCGGCCCCCCCAGGGGAAGGCAGCCAGGGGATGGGGCTAGCCTCAGAAGCCAGCACAGAGCTTGCGGGGGAGGAGAGATGGCAGCTGTAGGATGACCAAAATTCCCCTTCAGAATCTCCATCTATCTCCTCTAATTACATCAGCCTTTCCTCAAGCACCAGCATTCAAGTTTAAATTAAAAAAAAACATTTCTAATATTTCTCATTGTAAATATACAATATTTCACCTACATTATGGATCAAATAGGCTTTTGTGGGTTAGCCTGGGAACCTAAGTACCATTTCTAACATTGTTTCTATGGAAAGTGCATTCCAAGTTCCAAATAACTCATTTACAAATGAATTTTTTGAACACAACCCGTTCGTAAGTTGGGGACTTCGTTTATTCCATATCTCCCATATACGTTTTCCAAGTAAATTGATGGGGTATTTTTTAAATTGCCATTCCTGTGAACTCACCGAAGGCTCTGAAAATCAAATGAGGATCTTTCCAGCCCAAACATATTACTCTAACAAAGTTTAAATTAACTCTTCAGTGACACTTGTGCAACTCCAGTGCTATTGTAAGATTGACACAGATGTAATTTATTGGAACTAAGGAGGCAATTCTCTTGGTGATGAAAGTGGTGGTTTCAGTCTATAGCACCTAAAACAAATTCAACTTTAGTTTGGGGGAGGGAGGGAAAAGATCTCACAAAAAAAGATGATACAAACCTTAGCACAGAGTTAACCAGAGTATAAATATGGATTTGAAGAAACTTACAAGCAGATTAAGAGAGATTCCAGTGTTTACATATATTCCCCCTGAAAGAGGAGTTCTAGTAGCATCTCTGTCCAGAATTTTCCTGAGAACTCTCTCCATGTACCTTATGTTTCTTGAGTCCTTGGGTATCTAATTAACTCCTTAGCATACACACACTTTCTCTCTGTTCCTTGATCCAACTCCCATGACTCATTTGACAGTTCCACCCCCATAATGCCAGTAATTCAGTAGCAGAGCATTGGAAAGTATTATGCTTTGAGTGCTAATGGCTGCAAATTGAGGTCCCTTCTAATATGTTGCAGAGGTTGTGTATAATTCTTCCAACTATATCCTATCCCAATGGAACAGCAATAAAGAGTTTTTCCTTGCCCTACAACATCAATCCTAGCTATGCAGGACAGTCCCCTTTGCACAGAAGCTCATTACAGGGTAAGATTTTAAAATTTCTTCCTGAACTACTGGACCATATTGACTCCAGAATACCCAGGAAGATATAGAGTCCATCTCTCACTTGGAATTTCTACTGAAAATAAAAGGCAGTAATCACTTTAGATTTTTTAAATTATTTTTTATTGCTTATGTCACTGTATGTCTTTGAATAAGCACAGTGGAGGGGCATTTGCTGAGTTAGTGGCTTCCATTTTTAGAGCACAACTATGTTTTAATTCTTTAGGCCAGGTCTACACTTAGGAAGAAAGTCAACTGAAGATACGCAGCTCCAGCTATGAGAATTGTTTAGCTGGAATCAATGTAGCTTAAGCTGAATTTCTACAGCGTCACCACAGTGGAAGGTTGATGGGAGAAACCCTGGAAGAGTGATCTGTGGAGCATCAATCTCTGGGGGAATATAGCCGAGCCCTTAGCCTTCTCTTGTGCCCACTGAGGTCAACATGAGTTCAATCAAAAAACTACGACCGTGCCTATTATTTGGCAGTTGTTTGGAGATCTTCAGATATTAAACAAGATGTTGAGGGAACTTTTGTGCAAAGTACAGTTGTTTGGAAAACTATGCTGAGTAATTGAAATCATTTTTATATTTCTTTTCTTTTTGTTATAACAACTGTCTTTGAAAGAGGCAGCTTTTACAACTGTGTTTTACTAGCACAATATGGAAAATCAGGTAGGCAAAAGAGCAGGTACCTGTGAAGATTATAATCATAGTCCAAATAGACTGTATTTGCAGCTCAGACAGATGCTGTTATTAGGCCTATCTATGATCAGCCATTCTAAATTCATTACATGTATTTTTTCTTTAAGAAGGCATCTCTTTTATTCTAAACACTTCACTGACAATTATCAGACATTCTGTGGTGTGATCTGGAATATGAAATCTTACTCCTGTGTAGCCATACTCCTATTACATGTTCACTTGGAAACTTAAATTACCATGCACTGGATCATGACTTTTGTAACCTTTGCTGCATTAGGGGATGGTACATATACAGAGGCCTTGAACAAGTAGCCATGGCTAGAGTGTTTTGCCTGCAAAGTGCAGCGATAATATCTCTGAGGTTTGGGGGAGGGGGTTTGCCTTCAGAAGAACATCCTGTTCTGCCTTTTGAAAGGATACAGTGTCTGTTCCTTGTTGTGCCAGACTTAGATCTCTAGAAAACATTGAGGTGAAAGAAATCGTGGCCTTTTTCCTTTGTGGTGCCTGGCCATTGATGCTCCTTTGCATTTTACAGCATGGGAGCTTATGGAGAGCAAATGTCCGTTCACATCAACAATAGGGTGGGTCTTCTGCCAAAAGTTTCCCACTGTTGCTGCAGCTAGTTCAGGAGAGCTATTGTAGTCAGGGTTCTAAACAAGTGCTGATATTCCAAGCATTGTGGCATCTCACCTTGATCTGAGCATATGCTTGTAAGGCCAGCAGCTGCTAGAACTCTGCCTACGTTAGCGTGCCTCCATTCCTGCCGCTGCTACGGCTAAATGGGAAAGTTCATAAAGGTAAATCTAAGGTAGGGCAGGCTGTAGTGAAGGGCAAGGTATAGAACTGAGGGTATGTCTACATGACAAGCCCAGCTACTTATCCCTCCCCCTTCCCCACAGCAGCAAGTCTCAGTCCAGATCTGCAGACTTGGGCTGTACTGTAGTGCTAAAAATAGCTGTGTAGGCATTTGGGCTTGGGCTCTGAAACCTATCCCACTTCTGGGGCTTCAAAGCCTGAGACCAGATATCTACACAGATATCTGTATTTTGACAAGTTCTGAGCTAATCTCTTTTGCTGGACCAACTTCTAAGTAAATAAAAGATATTATCTCAGGCTATGTCTAGACTACAGAGTTTTTTTCCAACAAAACTTGAGTTACGTCCACACTGTGTTTTTTTGACAGTAAATTGAAGGAACGGAGGGCTTTTCGTGCAATTGGTAATCCTCATTCTATGAGGAAGAAGCCTTTTTGCAAAAGAGCTCTTCCACAAAAAGGCGTGTGTGGAAGGGGAAGAGGGAGTTTTTTCGGAAGAAGAGGGAAGAGGAAAAGCACAGGTGCCCCGGTGGCCATTCTGTCCATAGCAATCACTGCTTACATGCGAGATAGTGTCCAGGCAGTCTGGACACTATCTTTCAAAAAAGTGCATCACTTTTTTGATGCGCTTTTGCAGTGTGGGCGCTCTCTTGTGCAAGAAGTTTTTTCACAAAAATCTCTTCCAAAAAAAGCTTCTTGCGCAAGAAGCCTACAGTCTAGACATAGCCTCATTCACCTTTGTTTCTCTAATGTCCTGCGACCAACAGGGCAACAACAATGCATATTTTGACATGTGATTTCTAGAATGTTTTAGTCTGTTCCATCTCTCTCTTTTTTTTTTCTTTTTTTTAGCTGAAACAGTGTCCAAACATTTAGCTTGTATTGTTAATAGGAAAAGAAATATTTTCAGTGTTTTTAGTCTCAAAACTCTAATGTTTTCCCCAATAGAGTTTTATGCAGTTTTCAGTTAGTTTTTAAAAACAATCCTTTTGTTGAATGTTAACATAAGAAGTTGTTTCTTTTGTGAGAAGATAAAGAAAGCAGTCTTTACGGGCGTATGCAGTGAAGACCACCAGGAAGCTGCCAAAACAAATTGGATTCATACATAGGGAGGAACATGGTTTTCTTGCATTAAAATTCATTAAATTGTCCAAACTCAGAACTTCCCAGTGCTAATCACGCCAAGCTCAATTCTTTCATGAGGGTAAAATATTCTGCTGGAATATCGTGTTTGAATTGAATGGAGTTAGGCTGGGCTATACAGAGTAAAGTTTGGAGTAAAGAGAAAATATGAGGTGGCAAACTTCCCTGATAACTCTGTGTTTGTGTACATGTGTGCTTGAGAGAGAGAGAGAGAGAGAGAGAGAGAGAGATGGGGCTTATTTCTGCAAGATGTTGAAGTTCCTCAACTTCCATCTAACTCAATGAGATTCAAGTGTGCTCAGACATGATACAAGATACTCTCATTTCACAGAAGCAGGACTTTAGATAGCAAGTGCTTGGATCTTGCCCTCCCACCCCTTGTTCACCATTTCTGCTATGAACATATTTCCCTGCAGGAGAAAGGATTAGTTAACTGAATTATGTGTGAAGCTTTAATTGCTTAGATAAGTTGCCTATGGTATATTATTTTGTAATCTAGTGAATCAGCATGCAGAAAAATACTAAGTACCCTAGAAAGACTTAACGCAGGGTCATTGCTAGGACTGTATGAATCTGCAAACGTCATCTTAGCTGCTGTCATTTTGCTGAATTGTGGTTTAGATGTTTCCTAGATACTGTACATTATGGTCACTCAGGCTGTCCTTTACCCCTTTGCATATCATCTTTGCAAAATGCACAGCAGAGAGAAACAGAAGTGTGATTGAAAATGAGTGATAAAGTTACAGAGCTTATGTGAGTGGTTGAACAAAAGATATTTGCGCCAAAGCTTAGAGGAAAAAATATGAACTGTTGGCCATGATTCTGATCTCATTGACACTAGCGTGGATTATGAATAACCCCACAGGACTTAGAGTTTTATATGTATAAAACAGGTGTGAGAGAAGAATCCTACTCCATGTGTTTTTTACTGCTACTGGCATCATTTGGTTCATCTACACTGCTGTCACTCCATGGACTTCAGTGAGCTCATGCCCAACTTACACCAATGTAACTGAGTTTAGATCAATGCCCTGTGTGTCGTGGTAAGTGAGCAGTGGTGCAAAAAGGGGTTGCCAGCAGCTCCTTCCATGCAGCTGCTGTATGCCCCAAGCCCGGTCCTCCTGCAGGGCTGCAATACAGACCACAGGCAGGAGGACTCAGGAGATGCAGCTGCATGGAAGCACTAGGGGCACAGGAGGAGCTGCATGTTTTGCTACTTTCATGGCTGCAGTTCCCAGGATAGCCCTGCAGTTCAGGCTCATGCGTTCTGCAGTGCACATATCACTCCATTTAGATTTTGAGGCACATCTGATTGGAGTAGAGCTTTGGTATTTACATAGTCCATTGTGATGACATTTCATTTCTGTTACTACATGTACCTTTATGTGAATGGAATCATAAACACTGGGAGCCTCTCAATGGCTCCAAATTACACAGGTCATTATAATAAAATATACAGTGCTTCACCGTATGATAAATGGAATGTAATATTTTGTATACTGTGAAGTATTATAGACTCTTAGAGGGTCATCCTAATTTATTTTATTGCTGATCTTAATCCCCCCCTTCCCTCTCTGTTTTCCATTGCATAAATCTATGCCTTTTATATACTAGACCAAAACCATTATTTTGTGTGTTGATTAAGCGTCTCTCAGTTCAGCAGTAGAAAAATGGATCTTTGCAAAGATAAGAAATGGTTCACTGCAGTGAGTCGGCATATCCAAATGAGCCAGATTCTGAATTTTAGTTACACAAGTTTAAATCTGGAGTACATCCACTGACTTTCATGGAATTATTCTGTATTTTTACCCGTGTGCATAACAGCAGAATTTGGCCCAGTAAAAGCTTCTTATTACACAGCCCTTTTGCAACTGTGCAATCTGTTTTTTAGATGGAGAACATTGCTATTCTATGGTATGCTAGTCACGATATGTAACAGAACCCCAAAAACAGATTATGCAGTCACAACGATGAAAATTGATTACTAAGCACTCAATGAGTCATCTGCCTCAGGAAGTAACTACTTCAATCTATTATTGTCAAAGTACTGATGGGTCAACCAGGACATGAAAAGGAATTTGCATTAAATTGATTTGAGTGTTTTTTCTAGAAATAACATCACTCAATCAAGGAAACACTCAGACCGAGCTAGACAGAACTGACTGAATTTGATTTGGGAAGTCAGAGCAGGAAGGGATGAGCAGGCTGATTCAGATAAAAATATAAATGGGATTTAGAGCACCATAAATCTAATTTTACAGAATAACAAGTCAGAGGTGGTGGTAAGAATTTCTGCAATGCAGATGGGGATGCACAAGCAAAGAATTTGGTTATAGATGTGGGTATGTATCTATAACAGCACATGCTATAGTGTTTTTATACAGGTAGTGTATTTATATATGTATTCACCATAAAAAATGAAAAAAAGAGTTGTCATTGGGTAATAAAGGATAACCTCAATTTCCAACATTGAGTGATACCATAAATCACAAGAGCAAAGATCTTATGCTTTGTAACAAGATGCTCAAAATAGAGTTATTCTGGATAATGTAGTTGCATTGAATATTTATTTTTTATAGCTTGAGGTTAGCGTGTTTCAGTTTTGAAGGCTTTTATCCCCCAAAGTCAGCATTTCTGAATATGCAGCCCACCACTGCATAAAATTTTAAAAATGAAATATTTTTTCTTGATTTACAATATTCTGCAATCAGGATCTGGCTGTCTGAACAGGTAGAAAACAGGACATTGGAAGTGGGGGAAGGGGCCTGACAAACTTCTATACCCTCAATAGTCATCCCCACAACCCCAATCTAGCTCTTGTGATCACTGGTAATTCATTTCCAATTTGTTTAAATGTATGATAGACCATTAATTACAGAGCAGTTTCTAAAAGTCTAGGGCAGATCCTCAATTGATATAAATTGTCACACCCTAGGCCATGTCTACACTAGGAGATTATTTCAAATTTACTACATTCAACTTCTGGGCACCTCATTTTGCAAATTTGAAGTTCTGTGTCCTCACTACAGGGAAGAATTGAACGTAATCCGAAGCAGGCTCCGTTAATGTGGATACACTACCTCGGACTCAGAGTCCCAGAAAGCACTCTGAGGAGCTGTGGGAGGTCTACTGAAAGTCAATTACCTTCAAATTAGTGGCACCAGAGCCTGCATACTAATGTTATTTCTGAATTATAAGTTTGAGAATAGCATTATTCCTCATGAAAAGCAGAACAACAGAGTTTGAATTCCATGGCCCCTTATTCCGAAATAACAGGATTGGCAGTGTAGACGCACCATTTAAAAATTCAAACTTGGGGAAGGTTATTTCGGACTAAGGTCCTAGTGTAGACCAGGCCCTATTGACTTCAAAAGAGCATAACAACCAACACTGATTGAGGATGTGCCCCCAAATCTTTATATTCTTTGGTCCAATTCTGCAACTCTCGTGCAATCTGAATAGTAGTTATGAAATTAGGCTGAGAGCACGCAGTGTGAGTAATCCTATAAAGCCCCATTGTGTTATGTGATGTACAAATACATAGTTGATGGTAGTCCCTGCCCTGAAGAACTTGGCAGACTATAGGAGTTTCAGTCTTGTCTCAGGGATTTAGGAACATAACCCTAATTGAAATAGTTTGGTTCCTAAACCACTTGAGCGCGTTTTAAAATCTTCTGTATAGATGAGACAGGCAAAAGGTGGCTAAAAGGAAGTTTTAGTCCCATTACTGGGGGGGCGGGGGGGCGGGGAATGAAGCACGCAGACTCAAGCCTTGATTCAGCACAATACTTAAGCATGTGCCTAATGCTGAGTTCTACCAGCATTCTGAGTGGATGAGGACTGCAGGTTCCAGTTCCTTGTAAGAAATGGAATCAACATGAACAGGGACCAAACTGCAAAATGTCTGAATTTTACCAGCAATCAAAGAAGTGCCAGGATGGACAGTAATCTGTGTCTGACAAACTCTCAGATGGAATATAGACATTGATCCATTGCTATAAATAGCACAGATGAGAGGCTTCAAGTACCCTGAACATAAATAAAACTTTAAATTATATCCCTGTTCTTAAAAAAAAAAGTTTAGTGAAGCTCCTTAATCCAAGGAGTAGTGGGTTCAAAATGGGTTTTAGGGCAGATAAATTCCAAACATGAAATTCCAGCCTGCCAAATGCTGAATGTAGGAAAACCATAAGTACAGTCATACAAATCAGGAAGCATCCTTACCTACACTGGCATCTTGAAACTGGAGCAAATTAGAACTCTAGGCTCTGTAGTCACCAGTACGTTTCAGCTGGTTTGTGCTACTCCAGTTAACATACATGAAGTCATTGGATTCACCCTTACATTTCCTAAATACAAGAATCCTGAACAACATTATTCAAAAGTCTAGAGATATGGACTATCTCTTCCAAAATCAATGATACCGCATTTGTGAGTACGTGTTGCAGGATTAGGCCCTTAATATTTGTACAAGACCTATATCATATGAAGACCAGATTTTCTTCCAGTCTGTGTGCACACCTGTATTCATGCTTAGTTTGGTAATCTCATTTACATGAACATCTGACCTATGTAGAGCTGATCAAACATTCAAATATTAGTGCACCAAACAGATGCAAAGTTGCACATGGAGACTGCCTGCTGGAAATGGGGCTCATAAAGTGCTATATTGGAGATAAAAAATATGTTTTCTTTGCTATTATTTTGTAAAATAATTGCCTAGGATTGTGACTGATTTCTGGGAAGCCAATTTCTTATTAAACCCTATCACTTGTGCATTTGTAAGCACCTCTTAGACTACACATCGCTGGTGGGAGCATGTAGGGTGTGCACAGTTACGCACTGCCTGAAAACCCTGCTGTGTCCACAATGAGATGTATAGTAGCTACACACGCCAGTGACAAACTCTGTGGGGGGTGAGACAGTGGGCAGAAGTTTCAGTGCCAACGCCTGCTGCAGCCTTTCACTGGGGTGAGGAAAGGCTGTAGAAATGGGGAACCTGTAACACGTTTCCCTGCTGCCTCTGTGGTGCCAGAGTCTTTCCCTGTGGTCAGGCCTACCAACAGGGGGACAAATGGGGCATCTGCCCCAGGGCCCAGCAATTCTAAAGGGCCAGGGGCTCTCAGCTGCCATCACTGCTACTGTGGCAGCAGTAGCGGTGCCCAGAGACCGGGCCCTTTAAATCACCACCAGAGCACTGCCTGGTACATTCCAGATAGCTCTCAGAGCTGTGGGTGGGGCCAGTGTGGTGTATTCCAGGTGGCATTGAGGGCTGTTCCCAGCCCCGACCCGTCCACTCCAGTGGCACACTATGCTGCTATATATAGCAGGGTAGATGAGGAGGCACAGTCTGGGCAAATAGAGAGCTGTGTAGTGTACATCCATACCCTTCAGGCAGGCCTGTACTCTACTCACTTACACTCTGCCCTGCCAACTGCACTGCCATTTGTACCCATTCAAGGGGGCCTTGTGTGTATGGACACCACACGCTGCCATGTGCCACAAAACACATCCAAAATGAAAACTCTTCTTCTGGGTTCATCTGGGTCCAGCTGGATTCAAATTAAAACCACAAGCAGGCAGAAGAACCTCTTAGTACACATTATTCCATCTGGAGGGGTTGAGAGAGTACTATTATACTGATTATCTATATTCTTAACATTGGGAAAAGACATTGAGGTAAAGAGGAAATGGCTTTCTAGCAGGAGTGTTGGTACCAAGTGCCCTCAAATTACAGCACTCAACACTGAGACAAGGAGGAACTCTACAAAGCCAGACCACTGGATTCTTTTGATCAAAGTGCATTTATTGTTACTTAAAAGTTGAAGAGCATTATTAGAATCAGGCAGCAGCTACTGCTCTGAACTGGGATAGAGGAGGCTGATGGATTTCAAATGATTTCATTGAAAGCCAGAGACAGAATGGTGGCATCATTTAATATGACTACTGAAATAAAATATATATATTGGAAGTAAAATGTACATTTACATACAAGCAGATTAACTCAAATGTACTATGTATAATCACCAGCTCTCTGTAAAGGGAAATAACTGAACTGCATCTTTTTGAGAGTGGGTGGAAAGGATACTCTAAGGGTACGTCTACACTAGCCCCCTAGTTCGAACTAGGGAGGCAAATGAGGGCAACCGAAATTGCAAATGAAGCGCGGGATTTAAATATCCTGCACTTCATTAGCATGGTTGCGGGTGGTCGCCATTTTGGAAACTGACTAGCCCAGAATAACTGCCCGCGTCTACACACGGCAGAGAAGCGCGATTCCGAGATAAACCCCTTAGTTCGAATTAACAGTTAAACCTCATGAGGTTTAACACGCACTTCTCTGCCACTTCTCTGCCGCGTGTAGACGTGGGCAGTTATTCCGGGCTAGTCAGTTTCCAAAATGGCGACCGCCCAGGAACATGCTAATGAAGCGCGGGATATTTAAATATTAGCCTTATTAGCCTCCCTAGTTCGAACTAGGGTGCTAGTGTAGACGTACCCTGAGAAGCTTTCGGTAAAGGTCAGAATAAATACAACGTATGTTAGGAAGGATACCAGTATAAGTAAGAGAAGACGTGGGCTGCTCACCACTTTCCTAACTTTATTTTAAGCAAAGAGTGGGTCTATATGACAAAAGCAGGTTCACTCAGTCATCCAGTGTACAGCTAACACACCAGCTCCCTCAGAAGTCCAGGAGGCTAAAAGAACATTAGATTTTTGTCTAGTGAGTAGCCAAGCCATATATAATGAAATTAAGATGTTAACTAGTGTGTTCAGACTCTTTGTCTATTGATTGCAAGGCCTAGAGACATTCCTCCTTTACCTAAAATGAGCAGTCCTTAAAATACAGTATCTTACAAAAGAGCCAGAGATTAGTTCTGGGTTGTCATTTCTCTGTGAACTTAGTTTAAGTCACAGCCAATGTATCTGAATTACATATATGTGCAAGGCTGAGAAGAGCTGCCACTTGAACTAGAAAACGTAGCTGAGGATGAAACAGACCTCAATCTGTCCTTCTGCAATCAGCCCAAAAATATTTGGACAGAACAATAGTAGGAAGAGGCAAGAACAAAGAAGGGTGAAATGTCTGCCTATGACACCAAAATCAAATAATCTGAATGGTTGAAAACAGAGGTACAGAATTCTACGTTCAAGCCACACAGAACATCACCAAAGGCAGAAATAAATATCGTCAACAGCATCAAGAGCATAAAGTGAAATTAATCATATTTGAAATCCCTAACTGAAAAATACTTGTCAAGAAAAAGTCAAAGGTTGCAGAGAAATCACCACAGCACACGCATGTGACTAGCAGAAAACACCAGTAGCTGGCCATAGTTACTTAGAGCACTATCAGTGCATGCTTAAATTGTCAAAACACATTGACTAAACAAAGCTTCCTGGAGCCAAGTCAGAGGCAGCACTACAGTCTCTGTAGATAGCAGTAGAATTGATTCTTCTTTAAATTATGCTTGGGAGCAGTTCTACAGAAAGCAGTGGATCTGTACAAGTTTAAAATGAAAAATGGTCTGAATAAATCTAAATTCAAGCAGGCGGTCCATACCCAAGGATTTTATAAAAAGATTTGTGCATAGAACAGGTATATCCAGTATGTCTGGCTGTTTCCTTTGAAGAGTAGCTCAGGAATCCTTCTGCAATGCCCATGATTTGCCAAGACACTACTGCTCATAGTCTCCTTACAGATAAATTAGTTTCTCTTTGATTAGCTCTGTTTAATTGGCAGGGTTTTCAAACTCATAGACTTTTAGCAAAGGCAAGTCAGCTCCCTTTTATCTGCAGATTGTCCTGATACCTCCTTTCCACCACATAGTCTCCCAAAGACAAGACGGTGGCCCAATCAACAACGTTTCCAAGCCCAGCATTCCAAAACATTTCCTAATGAAAAGGAAGGAAAAGCAGTACAGATGATTCAGAAGTTTCAAATGGGTAGTGGTTAGTCTGTAATAGAAAAAAATCTAAAAAAAAATGAATAGTCCTGTAGCACCTTAGAGACTAATAAAAAAATGTAGATGGTATCCAGGGCCGGCCTAGGGAAAATGGCACCTTTGTCAAACTTGCATGTTGGTGCCTTTGCCCCTCCCTACCTCAGGCACGGTGCTGCCCCCATTTCCTTTGGAAGGTGCTCTGTCCCTTGCTCTCCTGAGTGCAGGTCTATTGTCTCTCCCCCTTGCAAAGGGAGTTGTCACAGTCCTTCTTAGCCACGCCCTTCCTTTAAGAGCCATGCTGTCAGATGGGGGGCTGTGAGTGAAGTAATCTCTTTAATTGGACCAAATATGGTTGGTGACAGAGACAACCTTTGAAACTCCTTAGAGCTCCCCTCCCGGTCTGTGAAGCTCAAAAGGGCTAATCTCTCAGCAACCAAAGCTGTTCCAAAATGTTAAAAAAAAAAAAATTACCTCACCCACCTTGTGTCTCTGTGTTTTAACAGCTTTGAAGCTTGAACTCTTTACATCTCAACTTCGTCATTAAAAAAGTTATCAGACTTTCCCCAATAATTTCCTACAACTGTGAAAATTATAAAAAGACAAAAAGCTTAAAACATATTACACAAAGTTATACAAAAATAAAAAGTGCATTCTACCAAGCTTTTTTTATAAGCCAGAACAGTAGGGGTGAAGCATTGCAGAGGGGGTGGGGAATTAGGCAGAGTCTATATTCCCACTGGCTATGTCTACACTCGCGGCTTCTTGCACCAGAAATATGCAAATGAGGCTAAGCGTGGAATATCGCTGAGCCTCATTTGCATACCTAATGAGCCACCATTTTTTCAGAAGAGGCTCTTGCACCAGAAGGAGCTGTCTACACTGCCCCTTCTTGCGCAACAAAAACCCTCTTGCACAATAGCGTTCTTCCTGAAAAGTAATCAGTGTAACGGCATTGCGCAAGAGGGTTTTTGTTGTACAAGCAGGGGCAATGTAGACAGCTCCTTCTGTCGCAAGAGCCTCTTCTGAAAAAATGATGGCTCATTAGGTATGCAAATGAGGCTCAGTGATATTCCATGCTTAGCCTCATTTGCATATTTCTGGTGCAAGAAGCTGCGAGTGTAGACATAGCCACTGAGTTTAAGGGCCTGATTGTTGTGACTTGCTGTTTCAATCACATCACACATTATCTTCAGATTCTCACACTAGGAATCCCAGTGACTTCCAGAGCATGAAGAAAGTTTGCAGGTTAAGATGGGAGTAAAGAAAATTTCCTTATTCTTTATCATTATGCAAAAACAACAACTTTGACAAAGTCTCCTGCTCTGAGAAATGTCAGCATCCTGTTAAGTACAACTTGTAGTGAAAACCAACGGAACCTGAGGGTGTTTCAGCCAGATACCACTCACTGTGGCTCATTTCCCTCTCCTGTTAGTAGGGGGCACATGGGAGAGGTGATTTCGATAACACTCACTTATCTCCTCTGCACCCACGCACCTGCCTCACATTGGGGAAGCAGAGGCAGCAGCAGCAGTCCCCACACCCACCCCCCAAAAAAGTGAGTGAAGCTTCTGAGCAAGCCAAGGAAGCAGGACAACAGGACCAACTGCTAATGGGGGGGGGAGGGCACAATTTAAAGGTTCCTCCCCAGCAACTCAAGTGTCTCACTCCCCTTCCCAGCCTGTAGCCCAGCCCCCTCAGTTCCCTATGGGGAAGCCACTGTTCTTTCCTCCCTTATCTAACCTCTCCCTGCACAGCTGAAGCAGTAGCAGCCTTCCCTCCTCCCTACTACTCCAGTCTCAGCTATTTGGTGTACATGCTATGTGTTTGTCTTTCCTCTCCTGGTCCCAGGCTGCCTCCAGCAAGCAAGAGAGGGAGGGGAAGAGGTCTGGGCAGGCAGACCTTACCAGAAAACTGGATGGAGGTAATGTGAGCCAGTGCAGTGCATGTCCCCCCATACACCACCTCTCTGCAGAGAAGGAATGGGATGGAAGCACAAATGCATGCACAGTGCACCAGTCCTGCTGGTGGCAGAGCCAGAGGAAAGCTGTTTCCTGGAAAAGTGGCTCTTAGGAGGGAAGGGGAAGAAAAAGGGGGAAGGATGCAGACCTGCTCCACACTAACACACACGCAGATAGCAGAGCTGCTCTAAACCCAGAATACAGAAAGAAGCCACCCACACACACACTCTCTCAACCCACACCAAACTCAGCTGCCCACCCTCTCCCTACAGGGCTTCTTCAGGAGGCCTTCTGTCCTAGGGAGAATGGGGAGCCCACCCCCCCTCGATTACCCCTCCCTGGGCACCCATTCTGCTGCTGCTCCCACCAGAGCAGAGGATTTACCTGAGGCAAGCGAGTGAGTGACTGTTTTGTTTGTTTGTACATTCAGCTGTTTTGCACCCCAAAAGCATCTGTAAGTTTTACTCTCAAGTATGTGACAACTGGATGGAATAGCAGTAGCTGTCCTTGTATGGGAATCAAGAGGAATTAAGTGGCATGACAGCACGTAGATGGAAAGTAGTTGCCACTGTCTTAGTTGAATTAGTCTCCACTGCTGAAAGTAATTGATAAGAATATGCAGCTCTTGGCTGAGATTCCTTTCAATCTTGTGGCAATTGTATCCACTGTCAGCAATACAGATCCCATCAGCATGTGTGTACTTCAGGAAGGTCATAGAGCCAAAACTGACCTTTGTGAAAGTCATTGCAGAGAGGTTTGATCTGATGGATTATCTCCCCAACTTGCAAAATGAAGCTTCAGTTGCTAATAATTTCTTGAATGAATGTCACCCTCTGCCTACAAGGAATAATTTGCAGCTGCTTGACATACAGCTTATGTTGTAGGATACCATCAGATCAATAAGAATTGCACCAACATTCTTTCCTGATTCAAATGCATTTTTTGCATCTTGATTTGGGTAGAGTACCTTCTAAATCGCTGCCTGATGGTGAGGCAGCTCATTAATCTGCATCAGCATTAGTCTCTTCATCATTTTATAGATAATCACAGAGAAATTGGTTGATAGCTCTCATGGTCTGTCGATGCTTTCCATGGCTTCAGAATAGCTATAACGTTTGCTCAGGACCAGATTTTTGGGATACTGCAGTCCTGCATACAATCATGCAAAAATCAAAGCAGCTAGCTTTTGGTGATTGGTCCAAAATGAAAGATGAACTTCTCATGGATGTAATCTAGACCAGGAACTTTTTAGGCTACAGTTGATATACAGGTAGGTTTAGCTCTTGATCAGTTGAAAGATCATGTTCATGTTCACACTCAACATATATTGCAGTGAAAGACTGAATGACTCTAGAGCAATGTTGTGCATAGAACTTGTATAGTTATAGGGAAAAGATTAAATTCAATTTTAGTTTCCAGAATACAATACTTCTGTATGAGATGGGGAAATTTCAGTCAATGTTTTTCTAGTAAAACTCAGTTGGCAGTGGAAAATGAACACAAAAAAGGTGTGAGCATGGCACACTAGTATTCAAAATATTTGCTTATATAGTCATTTAATAAAGGAACAGGAGAAAAGTCTCATAGGGCTTACATGGCAAATCACAACACAGCTTAGTGGTTGAATATATGTGATCAATGGGGAGAGTTAAAAGAAAAAAAATGTTAAATTAATTCCAATAACAAACTTGTAGAAACTACAACATGTCCATGGATATTCTATGAACAGTAAAAGAGGCTAAGCTTATTGAATAAGTTATTCATTGCAAAGTACTCATTCAGCTCCAATTATGAATTAACATAACATAGAACTTTCAGTGAACCTGGGTGTCATTGTCTGTCTGTGTTTAGAAGAGGGTTGTATAAATGGGTTTGTAGAACGAAAGAAGATACTAAATATGCACTGAGCTTCTTAGAATCACAGGGGTCTATATGTGGATGAGAAAATGTCTAGGCTTGCTAAGGAACGAAATATAAAGTGGTATAGGTGTAAAATGTCTCGGTATTAGCAAAAAAGCATTTTGGCTGCCTCATGTTGACTTATTGGCATTTTCCCAGGGCCTCAAAATTTTAATTTGAGACTTTCTGTGCATAGCCTGCCTGCCTTGCAATTTCTTCACAAGTTAGATTCAGGACTACTTATGTGGAAAAAACCCTAATGCCAAGGAAAGGGTTGGTGCTATAGAAGCTAAACTTGAGAAGCGTTAATATTCAGACACTCTTGACAACTTGGGAATATCCTTTTTTTTTTCTCCCCAGAAGTTACATTCCTACCTAACTTATCCTAATCACGTCTGAGAAAATGGCTTATCTGCAATGTATGAGCTTACAGAGCAACTTCTTACAGTGATTAATGGTAAGTAACTGATTCTCCTTCCCTTCCATTCAGTTCCTGAGCAGTCAGGGCTGATAAAGTGGTGTAACTTTCTGTGGAGGCAGAGCTCAGGAAATAGCCTCACAACTTATTCCCTAAAGCCTTTTGGAGATGGCATGCATTCTTGAAAAATGCCAAAAACATTTTAAATAATTCCCATTAAGTCTTTTTTATCCTTAGCTAAACTCAGCATTGTTTGTATAGTCCAACTACCCCCCAGTGATTATAAATATACAGAATTTCCAACAGGATATTACCACAGCATTGAGTTGCTCTGATTGTATCTTTTGTACAGGGATGATTATAATATTTCCTGGAGTTGAAAGATACTCATTGATTGTAGGTGGGCATGGAGTGCAATACCTATCATGGGCATCTAGCTAAGGGTAGCAAGCCTAGAAGATTCTCTTGACAGTTTGTTACTTCCATCTGCATTTTTGCAGTTTTACATATGTTCTTTCTCTTGACCCCAAACATACAGATGCAGAGTCATAAGTAGGATAATGTATAACACACTGGTTTTGATTTTATTACTTTCACACCCCTATATCCAGTGGGTTGTATTGATACCTCACAATCCAAAGCCTTCAAACAAAGTTGGAGATAGCACATGCAAAACAAGCAGGTTTCTTTTGTTGGATGTCCTTTGTTTATGATTGTCAGCTCTACAGAGAGCACTGTGGTGAATGGCAGAATAAATAATGAAGTAAATTATTCAAAAGTAAGATAGCCTTTACTAAACTTAAGCAGGACTTCATCTCTTTTAGCTTTTTGTCATTATTCAGGCCAGACAGATTATATTTGTGTAATACCAGAAGGGATGTTTTCTTTATCTTTCTGGTAATCAGGGAGGGCAAAAAGAAGCAGAGATGTACCAGTGCAGCTAATCTGTCTCTAAGCAAATGTTGTTTTATGTCACATATAAGCTTGTCAAATCCATTATCATCCTTTGGGCTAAGGTGGTTAATAGTTAAGTCTAGACATATTAAGTTGATTGGGGGTACATAGAATCTCACAACGTGGTAGAAAGAATCAAGGGTTCTGTGGTAGATATTTCCAAGATGCCTGAAGGGTATGTGAATGGAAGATCATGAATAAAGATATCAATATGCTGTTGTCAAGCCAGACCCCATAGTATGCGCTTATTGAAATTTTGAAAAAAAATATCTTTCAAAAGAAGCTCACATGCTCACCCTTGATAAAGGCAGAACATCTTAAAGGCCCACGGGCTAGTAATCTATAATACAATTGTACTGTAGTGTTGACATTTACTTTTTGCTCACTGGATTATTAATGGATATTTATGCAGTGTTTGTAACATTGGTCACCCTTTACAAAAATGTCCAGTGCTAGAACCACAAAGGGATCCCCATTCAATTGCCACCAAATAGTGTAGGCACCTGTATCTCCACGTTTCTGCCAGTAAAGTTCTCTTAGGTGCCTAGAGTCTGTATAGAATAACTAAATATTCATTGGGCCAGAGAGTCCCTACAGCCCAATGGTTAGGGCACTTAGTTCTTTGGGATATTAAACTGTCAGATTTAACTCTCTGATCCAAAATCTATTTCTTTTTTCATGCAAAGTGGAATAGCCTCAAAAAGGGAGATTTAGAGACACCCAGAATACCCCTATAACCCATTAGTTATGGCACTCACCAGCCTAGTGGAAGACTTGGCATCAAGTCCCTGCTTCTGTCAGGCGGAGTAAGGATTTGAACCTAAATCTCTTGCATCCCAGGTGAGTGCTCAAAAAGAAGGCACTGGTGGTCAGGGATCTGTCTAAGCTATGTAGCTTCAAAGGTGATTAATCAGCCCCAGCCAGTCAGTCAGCTGCCTCCTCCGCCTTTCCCTCCCCCCTTTTTTGTTTTTGGCTTGCAAGAAGGGGCTGACCGAGTGTAGACATCAAACTCCACGAGATGATTAATGGCCGTGGATAAGTCAAAGTACGTTCCTTCCTCTTGCCCAGAGAGAGATGCCTAACTTCTTTTGAAGGATGGAGTTTAGACCAGCTAAGCATGCTAGCTTTTGTGGATTCCATTCTTAGGAGCTTAACTCTCCCCAAGTGTTGCATAGGGAGTATGGGCACCTAACTTAAGAATATAAGAACATAAGAATAGCCATACTGGGTCAGACCAAAGGTCCATCTAGCCCAGTATCCTGTCTTCCAACAGTGGTCAATGCCAGATGCCCCAGAGAGGGAGTGAACAGACCAGGTAATAATCACATAATCCCTCTCCTATTATCCATTTCCAGCCTCTGACAGAAGCTAGGGATACTATTCCTACCCATCCTGGCTAATAGCTATTGATGGACCTTACCTCCATGAATTTATCTAGTTCTTTTTTGAACCCTGTTAAAGTCCTAGTCTTCACAACATCCTCTGGCAAAGAGTTCCATAGGTTGACTATGCACTGTGTGAAGAAAAGCTTCCTTTTGTTTGTTTTAAACCTGCTGCCTATTAATTTAATGTGGTGACCCTCTAGTTCTTATATTATGGGAACAAGTAAATAATTTTTTCTTATTCACTTTTTTCACATCAGTCATGATTTTATAGACCTCTATCATATCCCACCTTAGTCTCCTCTTTTCTAAACTGAAAAGTCCCAGTCATTTTAATCTCTCTTCATATGGGACCAGTTCCAAACTCCTAATCATTTTTTATGCCCTGTTCTGAATCTTTTCCAATGCCAATATATATTTTTGGAGATGAGGAGACCACATCTGTACACGGTATTCAAGATGTGGGCATACCATGGTTTTATATAGAGGCAATAAGATGTTCTCTGTCTTATTCTCTATCCCTTTTTAAATGATTCCTAACATTCTGGGCAATGGACTTGGGGTAACAGATTCTTCCACGTGGCAGGGCACCCAAAGTTAGGTGTTGCAAGTCAGAGACTAAATCCTCTTTGTGACTCTAATCCCTGGGGATTAGCGCACTATAGAAAGTATAGGGAATACTGAAAATTAATTAATGATCACGTTAATTCAATTTGCCTTAAGTAAAGAAATCTAATCAAACTGGTGTCTTTCTTAGCACCTATCTAGTGAAGACAGTTGGCAATTTAAGAAAATCTGAAAAGACCTTTCAGAAAATGGCAACAAGTTTTAAAAAATATATATGCCCTCAGATTGATTCAAAAGGAACTTCAAAAAGACTATTTATTTATTTATTTATTTATTTTACAAGAGGAAGGCCTCCACTATAGTGGGTGGATCCTTTATGGAGGATTCATGGGTGGACATGGATGAGAATTGAGCAAAACAGAATGGTGTGGAAAAGCTGTGATCTGCATCAGCGGCAAGACTATCTGAATCAATTAAATCATGGATCTTCCAAGTGTTCTAAGTAAGTGTTTTATTTCTTTATTAAGAAAGTTTTGTGATTTATCTACTGGGATTGATTTTTAAAAATTGGAACATGCCCCTATAATGAGCTTACTGTGGGCAGAAGACTGCATCTTGGGTTTTTTTGTGAGACCAGGGATCTGAGTATGTAAAAGAGTAAGTAACAAAGTGTTGTCTTATAAAGGGATATTTGGAGACTGGTCTGGTTATGTCCAGTATATTTCAAATAATTTAGAAAAACAGGAACGTGCCTCACCATGTGCATCATATTACAGTATTTTAAAATCTGTATATCCTTCTCTCTTTGCTTCAATATCCTGAAATTCATTTAGAGCCTTTGGCTATCTGGCTGGGTCATATAGATTCCCCAACAAACCTGCAGTGTAGCTCATTGGCTCAGTAATAGCAATGAAAGTCTAGCACCTTTTGATATGAAGATATCTGTTGGGTGAAATTCACTCATGATTGCCAGCACAATCCGAGGACTTATGTGATGTCGGGGATTTAGGCTGGCATTCTGTGCAAGAGTATATTTCACCCATTCTAGTCATGATTTTTTTGAGCCCAGAAAACGTGAATATACATAGTTACAGCTTTTAAGAGCTAAGTAAATGATATTAGATGATTTTGAACAGACATTATAAAGGCAACATTCATTATTAAACTATTAAATCTATCCAAAAGATTGTTCCACTCTTTAAGTTGTGTTGTATTTTGTCAAGCAAGGATATATATAATTTCCTCTTTTATGAGAAATATTCACCTCTGGAGGAACTGGCCATTTTTAGTGATGCTATCATCACAGTTAAAGGCTACCAAACGAAAATAAAATGCTAAACATTTTAATGGAATAAAGTATGACATACATTTTACAGTAGCATCAGGAACTGCATATGGAGTTACAATGGGAGTTGAAGTATTTTTCTTTAAGAAACTGAGATATAAAACTTCAAAAATGTGATTGAACAATTGTAATTAGAGGGTCTCAGCAGTGGGAACTGAAGCAACAGATTCCTCAAATCTTTCTCAGCAGCAAGGAACTGAAGTGATAAGTCTTTTGCCCTTTCTTTTCAACACCCATTTGTCAATGATGCTTCTCTTGTGGCTAACCAGAAGAGGCAGCTACGACCAGCTGGATAGAGTGGAGTTGAGCCCTTGGCTTCTAACTTCAAAGCTTTCTACAAACATGAAGGATTTTATTATGGCTCACGAGTCCCAAGTTTAACTGGTGTAGGAGGTGGCAGCACCCAGGCAATGGAATCCTTGATGAATTATGCCTGCATAGGTCAGGAATAGGCATCACACAGCAGGGGTAAGCAAGCTCACTGGTGGCACCTGCAATGGTTGCCTGTGTAACATGAGCTGTACATTTTCCCATAGTCATCAGTTGGTATGCAGTATTCTACAGGGTGGATGCATGTTAGCCAATTCTGGACAGCTTCCTCTCACTGAATTCCTCTTGAAGAGCACAACTGTTAATAGGACTCTTTTGTAATTAATTCTTATGTCATTTGTAAGGTACTATTTTGCCCTTTTCACAGGTGGGGAGATAGAGGCACAGATGCATAAAGTGACTTGTCCAAGATTAGATTGTGAATTAATGGCAGAGGCAGAATTAGAACTCAAGAATTCCTGAGTTATAGCACCCTGGTCAAGCCAGGAACACATGTTGCTTCACATTTATGGTGAAGTGTAGAATGCAAGTTATTCTGCATTTTTCCTGATTGTCTGAATTAAATCATGTATCCCGCACAAGTGGAGTTTTGTTGGCCATAATATTAGATCTGTTGAAAAGGTTATAAGCTAAAAAAATGAATAATGGGTAGAAATGTATCCTGATATTATAAGTAGAGCGGAGTAAATAATGGATTTTTCAGTTTGCTGGCAATTCCAAAACAAATAATATCAATAAAATTAAAAAAGAAATTGGTTTGGGTAAAGAAAAGTTTTAAATTTTAAGCATTGTAAACATTTTAATTTTTGAAATAAAATTAGTGAAAATTTCTAAACTGAGTCATTTTGAGTGAAAATATAAAATGGAACATTTCAAAATTTTTAGAATTTTTTACCAAACAATTCAGTGAAATTAGCAAGGAGTTAGAAAATAGTAGTCACTACATCTGTATATTTTTTTACCACAAAATGATTGGGGATTGAAACATTTTTCTCAAACCCAATTACAAGACATATTGGGCTGGAAAAAGCCAATGAAGACTCAGCTCTGGAGGTAAAGAAAACAGTAGAAATTGTTATAGCAGTTTGTACTATTGTTTAAATAGGATCAATCCAATATTCCTATCCAAAGCAGGAAAAAACTGAAAATCCATTTAAATGGGAAATGTTTCACTGACCTTTTATTTACATCATGGCAAAGGAGTCATGTGATGCATGAAGCACATTGAGAGATATCTACTTTTACAATAAGATATGGATGAAATTCTTTCTTGTTTTGTAATGTTCAGAACAGCCAAAGAATTTGACTTTTTTTTTTTTTTTAAATGTGAACTTCCTTAGAGCAAACAGTGCTACACTCTTCATGTTTCAGAGTACTTGGACATCTTTTTTCTCAATTCCCCTCTTCCCTCTCCTCTGTCTAGTAAATAGTTAAACAACAAGCTGCCAGAAACTAAAGTTCTCCAAATAGTTAACAGCTAGATGTAAATGTGTCATTTCTTAGTTTGTCCCAGATTATTTATCTACCGTGGACATACTTAAAAGTTCATTCAGTTCTAGAGATATAGCTACTTCCAGCAGTATTCCCTTTAGTGTAGGCAATATCTCTGAACCCTTTAATATCTCTAAAATCAGAATGAACACTTTAAGTGAGCACACACTATAGACAGTTATGTCTCTGCAGTTTCTACATTTAGAGTCAAATCCCAATGAAAGAACTGGGAGTTTTGTTATTTAAATTCATGGAATCCACGTTTGGTTCTTCCTCTTTTCTGTTAGATAACCCTGCCCCCAAACCTCTCTATACATGTGTATATATGTCATAAGTTTGCCTAGAGGTCTTATCAATTGAGACTTTAGGCTGACCATTTCTACAAGTGGATATAAGTCTGATATCAGGATATTTTCCATAAAAGACTCATTTCTTGCAAATTAAAAACACTTCCAGTATTCTCAGAGCGTGGGTGGAAACAGCGAGGCAAGGCCTTTCTGCGCTTCAGGGTTCTTTAATGAAGTTTAGTGAGCCAAATTAATTCTGGATTGAATTTCAGCATGAAACTATTTTTTTTAAATGAGAGTTTATCTGGGGAAGAAAGTCTCAACTTCATAACAGTATTCACAAGTGAGGAAGATGGCTATTGAAGTGGAAAAAAATTTCCATTCAATATATAGAGGTGAGTTCAAATATTGGCATCTCTTTATGTTGTGCAAGCCATTAGACTTGAAGCACAATGACTGAGGGCATTGTCTATTGATCTTAGGTTGTTTTAATGGTAACACCAATGGGTAGGATGGAAAAAAAATTCAAAAGAATCTCTGGTTAATTCTGATCATAGTTGTATAACTTACTGATCTTTACATACTGCACCATCTCCTCTATGCCCAAGCTGCAGAACACGTGTGATTCAGCATAGCTCCAGACCCTCGTTCTTTAGCTCAAGCTGTACAGACTTGTGTTTTTAGCTGTTTAGGGTCCTGAAAAGTGGTTGATTAAGATTATGATCATCACTCTCATATACTGAGCTTTGGAGTCACCTGTCAGCATTACGGCTGCTTTTATAATAGCTTGCTTTCCTCTCTCCTCCCTCAAAACCAGGAATGGGAGGAGGCCATGTGGACCAGCCAGTGGCTGCTCTCTGGCAGCAGTCTGGTGCAGTGGGGGATGAGCACCACAGTGGTCCAGGAAGTGGTTCAGGGTTGGCTGGGACCACGTGCCATGGTGGCTCAGGGGTGGCCCTGAGCAGTATGGGCCATGCTGCTGACCACTGGCTGCTCCCCGGGGCTGGGGCACTTGCTGCCCCCCATAGTCATTTGTGAGTATAACTGTCCCTGCTCTCACACCCCTCCCTTTCCATTTGATGTGCAACAATTGCATTCTACACACGTATCCCATTGTCCTTGCACAACCAAACTCTGACCTTGCTTTAAGCTATGATAAGAGAAATATGCGTACCGAATTTGATGGTCCTAGCTCTGACCATTTAGGACGAGTTCCTGAACACACAGACTCACAAATGGACAGAGGAACACCAGCCAAATGTACCTTACCATCTTTTAGCTGGCAGTTTGTATTAGCTTCAGCGGGGTAGCCAAGTTAGTCTGTAACAGGAAAAACTTAAAAAACAACAAATAGTCTAGTAGCAACTTAAAGACTAAATAGTTACAAGACGCTGATAAGAACCATTAGTTTGCACTTGGAAAGGAAGATGACCAACACCAGATTCTACACAGACATCAAGAACCATTAGCACCTTCATAATTTGTTTGGTTGGTTAAGTCATTAAGGTGTGGAAGATAATGTGCGAGCCATCCGATATCCCAATTCATACCATTTGCATAAGAACTTCACTTGTGAATGAAGTTAAGTTCCAATTCTTCTCTGTGTATTTGGCTTGTGGAATTCGTCTGAAACAAAACGGCAACTTGGAGATCCATTAATGAGTGTCCAGGAAGATTAAAGTGTTCTCCAACAGGTTTTTGTGTGTTGCCTTTTCGGATATCTGATTTGTGTCCATCTATTCTTTCCCGTAGAGCAGTGGTTCTCAAACTTTTCGGCATCACACCCCCCTTTTTGGTTTTTGAGAAACCTCACCCCCCCCAAAAATAGCAGCAAAACTTGGGGTGGGATTGATGGGGGGTGTGTGTGGCTGGGTTGCCTCGTGCTCCCCCTGGAATTTCTTCTCGCCCCCCCCCAGGGGGACACGCCCCCCCAGTTTGGGAACCCCTGTTGTAGAGACTGTCCAGTTTGGCCAATATATATTGCAGTGAAGCATTGCTGGCATAGATCACATTAGTAGATGTGCAGTTAAATGAACCTCTGATTTGGTGGCTGATGTGGTTGTGTCCAGTGATGAAATCACTTGTGCAGATGTGTAGGCAGAGTTGGCACTGGGGCTGATTGCAGGGGTGATTTCCTGGATGATTATGATGGAGGTGTGTTGTGTGGTTACTGGAAAGAATTTGTTTGAGATTAGGAGATTGTCTGTAAGCAAGAATTGGCCTTTCCTCCAAGGCCTCTGAGAGTGAGGGGACATTTTCCAGGATAGGTTGTAGATTATTGATAATGAGTTGGAGGGGTTTAAGTTGTGGACTGTAGGTGATGACAAGTGGAATTCTATTATTTTCTCTTTTGGGCCTGTCTTAAAGTAGTTCATGTCTGGGTACTTTTTTGGCTCTGTCGATCTGTTTTTTCATTTCTCCAGGTGGGTATTTCAGTTTTGAGAATGCTCTATATAGATCCTGTAGGTGTTTGTTTTTGTCTGTGGAATTGGAGCAAATCTGGATGTATCTTAGGGCTTGGCTGTATACAATAGATTGAGAAATGTGTGTATACAATAGATTGAGAAATGTGATGAAAGCTAGAGGCATGAAGGTAAGTGAAGTGGTCACTAGGTTTCTGGTATAGGGTGGCGTAAATTTGTCCATCATTTAATTGTACTGTAGTGTCAAGGAAGTGGATTTCTCATGTGGACTGATCCAGGCTAAGGTTGATGGTGGGGTGGAAGTTGTTGAAATCCTTGTGAAATTCTTCAAGGGTCTCTTTCCTGTGGGTCTATATGATGAAGATGTCATTGATGTAGCTAGTTTGTGTTAGGTCAGTGTTCTAACTAAGACTGAGGCTATATTATAAGCATTCATATATTTCTTTTGTCATTTCTCAATGGTACATCTGAAAACTAGACGAAAAGTGAATTCAGGATGTTTGCTACAGGAACACCCATATAAACTTTAGAATTAAAATAGTATTCTTGGCAACTGTCTTTTACAGAAAACCATTTTAAGAATGAGTTACTGAGTGATAATTAGATACTGAAATGCACCCAGTTTCACATTTCAGTGCTCCTTTCCAATTAGAATGGCATTAGAGTGAAAGTGTAGCTATATAATTGTATGAAGAATAGATCTAATTTTCTCAATGTCACTGCAATATCACCTTTCAGTAGTAACAGCACTGAATGATTACGCATATCATTTAGTAATTGTATTTTACCCATTTCATGGGGAAAGCTGATTTTTTTCAAAGTGGACATGTGATTAGGTTATAAATGAACACATCACAAAGAGACTCTGCTACATATCAATATGTCAGTGTTAATGTTGCTGCATCTTAAACTGCAGTGAATAACATGGCATGTTATTTGTTAATATTCAACATTTACAAGCAGGTTGAATCTTTACTGGATTTTTAATGGTAAAAAAAAAAACAGCCGTGCGAACCTCTGGGCCTTTGAGTTAAGGAAAAGGTCTTTACAATTTTTTCTTCATCTGCTACTGTATGTAACTACAAAAGAAGCTCTGATATAGGTCCAGGATTAAATACTCCCCTTAACCTTGCTGGATGCCCTGTCTAAGCACTTTATATGTATGCATCTTACCTTCCCAGACCATATCATTCTATCTTGCTGCAGAGAAAAGCAGGCTACAAAACAGATAATCCCTGTGAAAAGGCAGAGCTATGGAGTGCAAATTAATCATACCAAATGTTACCGGAAATATTTCTTATAGGTCATAAGTGAAATTTTATACAGTAATCTGCATTTAAATGGCAGATTTGAAAAGGAGAATGTATAGAAGCAGATCGACTTAAGGCCTTAAAGTTATGGCACTGAGACATCTAGAAGAGTATTGAACTCTTTAATTCAAGACCATAAATTTGAATAAACACAACATTTTGCTGTGCAGTTGAAGGTACATTATCATACTAACCAAAGCATATTGATGGGCTAACTCTGGTGCACAGGGTTTGCTTAAGGGCATTCCCAGGACATGGAAATGTGTGCACCTTTCATTTTGAACAAACAATGAAACAGAAATCTGATTTCCTCCTCAGAACACTGTGACAGTTAACTATGTGACCCTCTCTTCTAGTCGCTCTCTTAAAATTAATTTTGTGCCCATGCTTCTAGCTAAGAATTTTGTACATTCCTATTTATACTTATTTGCTACCTGGCATCCACTACCTGTTTCATCTTGACTTTTAGATTTGTTAGATTCTTAGGGCAACAACTGTCATCAATAGAGCTGGGCAACTTTTTCAGCAAATTTTAAGTAAGAAAAATTTAAAAAATGCAAAAAAAGAAAGAAAGTTTTGGGTTTAAAACTATAAAAAAATGGCTACTTCACCAGTGTCATGAATGTTTTTGTGGGGATTTACTATGCATATTATGTCTCCTAAAGCACTGCTTTCCTGTCTAAAGAGTAGGACTGGTCTTTGATTTATACCTCTCATTATACACTACAATTATGAAAATAATAAACTGATTCAGCGGGGCCTTCCTGGTGTTTTGAGTAAATAATATGAATTTTTTTCAAAAGATCATATAATATTGAGAAGCTGAAATATTTCTAAAAGAAATTGCTCTTATCCCTGGGGTAATACTTATGTATTAAATACTGTACATGTAAATTAAAAAGAAAAGAAACAAGAACACTAAATGTGTGAAAGTTGTAACACAGAAGTCAGAGAATTCAAAGCTGAAGATGATGCTGTTTACCTGCAGCTTTTTTTTCTGGTGATGCTTTTAAGACAATGGGGGTATGTCTACACAGCAAAGTTATTTTGAAATAACAGCCCTTATTTCAAAATAACTTTCCTAACGTCTACACAGCCAAACCGCTATTTCAAAATAAATTCAAAATAGTGGAGTGCTTATTTCGAATTTGGTAAACCTCATTCTATGAGGAATAACGCCAAATTCAAAATAGCTATTTCGAAATAAGTGCTGTGTAGACACTTATTTCGAAATAGGGGGCCTCCAGCCTTCCCAGGGTGCCCTGGTGGCCACTCCGGCCTCAACCAAGAATACTTCTCTCCCTCCCCTCGTCCCCGGAGCTCTTAAAGGGGTGGACTCTGGCCATAGTGCCTGTGCCAGCTCCAAGCCTGCCAGCCCAGAGCCAGCAATCACTGCCCCTGACCCAGTGGCCCCAAAACATGAGCCAGCAAGCCACTGGCAGCCAGCCCTCCACTGCTCCCCAGGAGCAGTCTGCCAGCACCCAGGAGCCTGCCAGGGCCCGAGAAGGCGGATGCCTTCCTGGTCCAGGGCAGAGATCACGGACCTTATTCAGGTTTGGGGGGGATGCCCCCAACATCCATGATCTCCACATTAGATGGAGGAACATGGCTGTCTATGGCAGGATAGCTGCCAGCCTGGCCACCAAAGGCCACATGTGAACCCAGGAGCAGGTTTGCATGACAATCAATTTGGTCCGGCAAGACCCCCAACCCTGAGCCCTGAGCTTCTCCTCCCCCTTCTTCCCCTTGCTTCCCCTTTCCAGCTCCCTTCTCCCAGGTTTCCCCCTCCCCTCTCTCACCCTCTCTTCTCCCTTCTCCCGCCTCCTTTCCCCAGTCTCACCAGAGTTTCATTCCCCACCCCCCAGTTTTGTTAAATAAAGAGAGTTTGTGTTCATGAAAATATGTGTATTTTATTTGACATCAGGAAGGGGGGTTAGGGAGGGGTAAGTGGAAGGATGTGAGGGAGGAATGAGGCACAAGCCCCCATTGGGGCAGACCAGGGAGGCTCTTAGTGCTCCTCAGGGTGGGAGCTCTCCTGCAGGGCCTCCTGGATACTGACAGCCCCCCGATGGACCTCCCGGATGGCAGCCTGCAGAAAGTGCAGCCAGGCTCGCAGCAATGTGTCCAAGAGAAGCACCAGAGTGCCCAGGGGCAGCTCTGGCTCCATGTTGTCGAGTGCTGTGGTGTCCCGAGTGAGGGCAACCAGAGCACATGTAACCCACACACCTAGTGTGGTTACTGAGCAATGCAAGTGGCACCTAGACCACAGCAACAGTTAAGATCAAGAGACCTCTACAGCATGCTTTGCTGTCCCTCATCGAGGTAGACAAGCAAGCAGGGAAACCTGAGAACTGGCTGTCCAGGGGGGTCCCTTTAAGCACAGACCTCAGATAGCCTCAGGCAGCAGCCCCACACAGTAAGTCCTGACCTGGTGCCCTGCTGGAACTGGTTCCGGCCAGTTTTAAACGAGATTCAGAGTTCACTCAGTGTGGACGCGCTATTTCGAAATAGTAAAACGCTATTTTGAAATGCATTTTGTGTGTAGATGCATTATTTCGAAATAAGCTATTTCGAAATAACACTGTAGTGTAGATATACCCTGGCAGGTTAAAGACAAATTGTCTGACCTGACTGAATTTCCTGCCTTTCCTATTATTCACTAGTATCTTATCTTTTTAATTATTGTACTTTATTATTATTATTACTTCAAGGGAGTGCTTAATCTGTGAGACCTCCTCAAAATAAGAAATTGGAAGCAGCAGCAGAATATTGAGTTCACCAATGCTTTCTTTGTCTTTCACCTATAGAAAGTTAAATGTTTACAAAGAAAAATACATTTGAGGGCTGTTAGAAATTCTAAAGGAAAATAATTTGGTTGGTGGAAACTTTATACTTTGGCCAAAGTCATCTTAACACTTTTTCAAGAAATCCATATTGCCTAGTATTTTTGTAGCAACTCAGAAATACTCAAGGGGACTTTTTAAAGACTGCTTTTTGTTTCAGGAATACCGTTCCAGTTTGCTCACTTTGGGACACACAGCAACATCTGACTCTTTGGGAACAGACTTTTAGAAGCAAGGACTTCAAAGTGTGGTGGTGTACCACTACCAAAAGTCAATCTTAGACTTATCCTGGCCATCTTTGCACTTAGCAACAAAAAGCACAGATGGCTACCAAAGGAGACTTAGTGTCTTGAACAAATTGAAACCACTTAGAATATTTGTTTCAATTTAGTTCTTATTTTTTTGTGAATGTCTTGGTGTTGTTTTTTGCCATTTGTGATGGAAGTGCGGAATGTAAATAGACAAAGTAATCTAACTGATGGATAGTGGGCCACCAGGGCACAGAGTTTATAGTACATAAGGGGTCTTTTACATGATTAAGAATTTTCCCAGAGACAACATAGGTGTGCATGTTTATCATTCTCTGCACATTGCTCTCGATTGTCTGCCAGAGTTAATTTAGACTTGAAAATTCTATTCATCAATATTTCCCTTAGTGGAGCCCAGCCAGTGTGCTTTACCTTAATGTATTCTCAACATCTGCATTCCGATAATTTATTCATAGGCTGAAATCTCTAATCCCAGTTTGGGGTGGAGAAATGTTTACTTGGTCACTTACACTCTGTTAATCTGGGACAGTGACAGGCAGGTCGCACACAGCTGTTTCTTTTCATACAACTTTTTGAACAATGGATTGTTAGTCATTTTATCAAAGAGCCAAGGGTAGCAGTCTGTGTGGATGTATTGAGAATCAGCTAATGGACAGAAAGTACCTGCTCCGACACATTAATTCCCTTCCCTGTCAGCCTGCATCATTGTAGAGTGTGCATGATGGGAAGCAAGGTCCCATCACACCATGGCACCTGCTGCTTTTCCATCTGCCGAGCGCAATAGCTTCTTTGATTGCCCATTTTTCAGCCTAATGGCTTTATTCCTTTTCTCTTTGTAAAGTTTTTACATTTTTTATTGTTATTTTAATAGTCTTGGTTTTTTTTTTAATTTCCTCCTCCCTGGTGGGCATGCTAACAGGGTTGATAAAAGAATGACATAAATAATATTCCAAATCTGTGCCCAAATTCAGATTGCCCCAAGTGTTGTGTTTCACAATTTAGGCTGATAAAGTTGTCATGGTGATAATGTCTCCTGAGAATAAAAGTGCCATGTGCCTGACTGATTACAGGAAATAGCTCAGATGGTACACAAACTGGTAAATATTGAACCCATGGGCAATGATGCTGGTCATATTTTTCTCTTTTTATTTATTTAATTTTTCTGTCGTTCTGGCCAGTTAGATTATGTAAAGAGTGTGTCACCTCATATTTTGCCTTCTATACACTAAGGGTTTGGGGGTTAGGTTTTTTCCCTTTGTTTTTATCTTTAAATCCAGTGGAATAAATGTTGGCTGTGTTCCCTGAAATGGTCTTTGAATTCTGTCTAAAGCTGTTGACTTGGCTAGATTAGTCAAAGCAGCAGATCATTATTACATATCGAACATCTGTCAAAAATAGCTCTTGCAATTAACAGATATATCCTCTGTAACTTGCTGTTTCAGGTTTTGTATATGGGAAGGACCTTTAAAAATCTGGACAAATGCTGGACTTACTTCAATTAAAATTTAAAGATAACAGCCATTGATTTAAATAGGTTTTTCTTTTGGCAATTCAAAAATGAAATATGTTTCCCATAGCTCAGATGCTGATCATGTTAAAATCAAATTACACAGATGCAGAATTTAAACAAAAGTGTTAAGATTGCACAGTTATGCGCTTAGGAGTAAGGAAATATCAGATACAAGGAAATATCCACTATAAAAGCTTGGGTCTCCTCTAGAAAGGTACAGGGTTGGGATATCAGTCCACAGCAGAGTAACAAAGATACTGAAAACAGCTCAGCTCTAGGAGGACTCAGTCCCAGGGCCTTGACACAACACACTGACGCATAGCCTCAATGGGATCAAAATGCAAGTAAAGCCATCTTACTTTGTATAAAAGTTTTACAAAGAGAAAGCCCATAAAGTTTGCTCTCTTTATCAATGAGAGAGATATGCCAGTTTCCCCAGGTAAAAATTATTTACATGGGATGTGATAATAAATCAAAATGATTTTACAGAAAAGTAGGATTTAAGTGGTTGGAAGTGATAACAGACAGATCAAAGTAAGTTACTAAGCTAAACTAAAACACAACATGCCAACTAAGCTTAATACACTAAGAGAAATTGTTACAAAGCATAATTTCTCACCCTAGTTCTTCTCAGGCCAGAGGTGATCTTTTCCTGATCTGGGTCTAGCAGCTGCTCCCTGCCTTGTTAGAGTTCTTTTCTTTCCAGGTCTTTTCATGTGTCTGCTTGTGATGAGGAGCTGTCTATGAAGCCAGCTGAAGACAATCATTGTTTGCTTCCCGTTCCTTGTATAGAATTTCCCAAGTGTGGGAAATCTTTGTGCCATTCTGCCCACCCCTGCGGAAAAATGCAAAATTCAAGATGGATTCCAGCACCAGGTGGCATGGTCACATGTCTTTGTAGGACCAACCATAGTTTAGGCTTATGTTAAAAATAAGACTATTTACAGATCATTGTCTTGAGTACCAGGCCATTAAATTCCTTAAGTAGCACTAATGGCTTTCACTTGGAGAACAAGATTAATAAACAGGTTTACACTTCATTTTTCTAACTTCACACACAAGAATGATACATTCACACAAATAGAATATACACATTCAGTGAATTACAAATGCTTGAATGATAAGTTACATTCCCTGTTTTACATAAAGTATATTTGAATTATGCATATTCATATCTAAAAACACAGTTTCATAAAAAATATGGGGGCACAGCATCATAGGAAACTATTTCACAAGATGCTATCAATGTGTACCTAAAGTTACAAAAATATTATATGACATTACATTGTACTGTTTTCAAAACAGCATGCATCACGTAACTAGATAACTTTGGAAAGCATGTGCACAAGAAAGCAAGTTTAAAATTGTGCCAGCAATTTTTTAAAAATCAGAAAATATTGTGTGTGTGTGTGTAATCATTCTGCTTTAATATTTGTTTAGAACATTTTTGAATGGAATCTTATAAGGTATTTTATGAAGAAAAAATAGGAAAAATAACTGCCATACTTTGTATCTATTTGGACAGACACTACTTTTTTCCCTCACATACTTTTGAGGTCTCCAGAAGAGAACATCTCATGCTTTTATCAAGCGCTGTTCAGCTTTTAATTTGCAAGATATACAGTGAAAGAAGCAAGGACATTTTCACAAAGTCCTAAGTAGAGCTGGATGAATATTTTTCAGCTGATAGTTTTTGGTTTGTTTGTTTTCCAAAGAAAGCATTTTTTGAGGCCCCAAAACTAGTCAACACATTTATGTTGGAGAATTTTTCTTTTCAAAATCCAAATGTTTTATTTTGACTATTCAGAAATATTTCATGTCATCTTTTTTATTCAAATCAGTGTTTTGTTTTCTAATTTGCGTGTTTTTAAATCACCCCCATTTAAAGCCAATAATACTTGAAACAGCCATGAAAAATGTGGGAAGGAGAATTCATTCTGAGTCAATGAAAATATTGGTTGAAAAAAATTAAAATAAATAAAAGCAAGTTCAGTTTGAACTGAACTTTTTGGGGGGCGCAAAGGGAGGTGGATTTTTTCAGTTCACCATGCAATCAAAAATTCATTATTTGCTCATCTTTAGTCTTAAATTTTCAGGAAATTGACCACTTTGGTGCAAAATATGAAGTTTCTTAGGAAAGAAAAGTTTACAGTGCAGTCTTTGAGCAACACAGCTTTGGCAAGTCACAAACAACTAATACTAGTTCACGTGGAAGTACCTCTATTCATTGATGACTATTAATATGTCAAATTTTTACCCTCTACTCCAAACTGTTCCTGGTTTAGAGCTGTTCAAAAAGGTGGTGAAGTATTTTTGTTTACATTTTATCCATTTCTAAAAATGTTTTTACTTGCCTTTGCTTAATGGCTGACCTCAAACTTTCCAAAGAAATCAGTATTCAGAAGAAAAAGCTCAGAAATTTTAGCCAGAGAGGTGAAAATGTCACATGTTCATGGGCACTGAAATCAGGAAGCTATAGCCAAGACTCTTTATAGTGTGTAACTGTGTACAATGGCTGCTTAATTCTCCCATTTGTTATCCCTTTCTTTGGCTCATAAATAACCAGCTTGAGGTGCTACAGGGAGAAAGGGTGTCAGGCAGTGTCCAAAGAAGCTGATAAAAATGCAAACAGGAAGAGTGGGCTTTTGGAGGAAGTATTTGTCCGACAAAAGTCTGTTCTGGTTGTACTTGTAGAACAAGTGCTATCTCCAGCTGCTGGCAAAGGGGGACTTCTTTCTCACCTTTAGTTCTGTCCTATTTGAACCAAGTGATGCTGTATTCTGTCTGCAGTTGGGGTTGGTGCCTGTTCTGGACAGCTCCAAAATTCTGCAATACCATCAAATGCTTGTTGCTTGTAACTTTGACTTATCTGGAGTTAAGCCAGATCTCATGCCCATCATTCATACTCTCTGGCTACGTCTATACTGGTGCGTTCTCACGCAAAAACTCTTTTGCGGAAGAGTTCTTCTGCAAAAACTCTTCCAGAAGAGAGCTTTTGCGCAAGAGATGTGCTTTTGCGCAAGACCATCCATGCCAGTGTAGATGCTCTCTTGTGCAAGAAAGCTCCGATGGCCATTTTAACCATAGGGCTTTCTTGCGCAAGAAATTCATGTTGCCTGTCTACACTGGCCTCTTCTGGAAGAGCTCTTGCGCAAAAGGGCTTATTCCTGAGCGGGAGCGTCAGAGTTCTGGCGCAAGAAGCCCTGATTTTATACATTAGAACGTCAGTTTACTTGCGCAAGAACACGCGGCCAGTGTAGACAGGCAGCAAGTTTTTGCGCAAGAGCGCGCCAGTGTAGACACAGCCTCTGGGTGAAACACTGGCTCCAATGAAGTCAATAGCAAAACTCCCATTGACTTCAGTAGGGCCAGGATTTCACCCTGTGTCTGTAATAATTCTTAATGAATTCATAATATTGAGGTACTGCAATGGGGGGGAGGGGGATATACTGTTCTTGTAAGACATCAAGTGCTTATTAAAAAGAGACCTGCAACTTATTATGAACTTGGTGTGAAAGTCACTGACACTTCTCCTTTTCTTATGGGAACTTGCAGTATATTTAGCTCTCTGACAAGGTTATACATTACACCTGAAAAGAAAGGCAAAGGAAACACAGCACACTGCAGACAAAGCCTAGAATTATCTCTAATGGGTGAAAGACAGCTGTGACCCCTGGCACAGTACAATGATGGAGAACTGCTGGTTTGACAGCTCCTTTCTGTGCTCTTTCACGTACAATGAGACAGATGAGAATGTCATTCTGCTTCCCTGCTCCCTATTCTGTAGGAATCAGTACAGTAAAGGAAGCATCAAGCTTACTAAAAGCAGAATGAGACCTTTTCAGGTGCAGTAAGTAACTTGGAGCATTTACAGCAAAGTCTTAATGGTTTGTAGTTTTTCTCTGAGCACCAGGGACAACAAAAGGGACTGTGGGAGAAAAAAGAAACACTTCTTCCTAGAATTGGCTCAAATAACTGAGTTCATAGGCTCTTTCTTTGTCTTGGAAAAAGTTTGTGCCATGGTTTAATCAAGAGCCTTCAGAAAAGGCTACCACAGATGTGTTGTAGGGAGGGCAAAGGAAAGAAGTGGGATAGGAGGTGAATAAGTCATTGAAGGGCTAAAACCTGAAGGTTGTGCAAGTGCTATAAAATTTGCAACAGTTTCTCCTCCAGTTCTTAGCTTGATTGGTTGCCAGTGATTAGGGACCCCAGGTCTCTGCTATCCTTTAGATGAATTCTGATAAACTCCTAAGTAACCATTAGTGATGTGAATAATACTGAGCAGCACAATGAGCTATCTGAGCAAACCCACCAGGAGGAAACCATTCAGATTACTCTTTCAGAAAGTCTGTGGCATAAAGTCAACACCACTCACCAGAGCATGAACTAATTGCAAAGCCATTACATCAGCTAATGAGCTTAGGAGTGTCATTGTTTAAGAGGTACTGTAGATACTGAAGTCAGGGGGCAAATGTGTGTGAGGCTGGTTGGCTGGTTTTAAGCAAAAGTAACTTGCTTTTAAATAAACATAATCTTCAAAAGTTGAGACATGGTGGCTGCGTCTAGACTGGCATGATTTTCCGCAAATGCTTTTAACGGAAAAGTTTTCCGTTAAAAGCATTTGCGGAAAAGAGCGTTTAGATTGGCACGGGTGCTTTTCCGCAAAAGCACTTTTTGCGGAAAAGCGTCCCTGGCCAATCTAGATGTGCTTTTGCGCAAGAAAGACCCGATCGCCATTTTAGCCATCGGGGCTTTTTTGCGCAAAACAATACCACGTTGTCTACACTGGCCCTTTTGTGCAAAAGCTTTGTGAAAAAAGGACTTTTGCCCGAACGGGAGCAGCATAGTATTTCCGCAAGAACACTGACGATCATACATGAGATCGTCAGTGTTCTTGCGGAAATTCAAGCGGCCAGTGTAGACAGTTGGCAAGTTTTTCCAAAAAAGCGGCTGATTTTCTGGAAAAACTGGCCAGTCTAGACACAGCCGGTAGGTTTAGTCAGCTGACTTTATGCCAGTTGATTTTAGCTGAGGACCTATTTCTGACTGACTTAAACCTCTTGGTCATTATTATAAATTTGAAAATGATGTTGCCTTCCTTTGTAAATACATTTTGAGATCTACTGATGAAAAGCATTACATATGTGCTAGGTATCATTAGGCTATTCCTCAATACAGGCACTCCCCAAGTTACAGACTTACGAACATTCACACTTACAAAAACTCACCTATAACCTCAGTTGGGGAGCAGGCAAGAGGCACAGGTGATGGTCATGCAGCCAGTAGCTGAAGAGAAGCAGCACTTTGAAAGGGAAACCACCGCTTCTCTCCAGCTGCATGGCTGCCCCCTGCTTCTCCAAAGTCCTCAAGCCTGTGCTGTTCACCGCCTCCTGGTGAGCAGGCACTGGGTACAGCCTGCAAGGAGGAGAAAGAGGGCAGCCAGGGGATGCCCCAAGGTCCCCTTCAGAATCACCACCTCATCCTCTTCTAATTAATCCTGCCTTTGCTTAAGCACCAGCATTGAAGGTTAAATAGTTCTTTATTTCTACTATTTTTCATTGCAAACATACAGCATTTCAGCTACTTTGTGGGTTAAACAGGCACTGTGGGCTAGCCCAGGAAGTTAACTACCATTTATAACATTGTTTCTATGGGAAAAGACATTCCAAGTTCCAAACAACCTCAAATGAACTTTTGGAACACAGCCTGTTTGTAAGTTGGGGACTTCCTGTATTCAAATCATAGTCTATTGTTTCCAGCAAGTTTCCAGCAAATTTTGAATCCCAGAGCAGATGTCCTTTGCCCTAATGGTGCTTTTTAATCTCCAGTGGGCATAGCAACAAAGTGCCCATCCTGGCCTCCTTGAACATAAATCTCAATAGGAAAAGCATTAAGAAAAAATGCACTAATTAACTACAATCTAAAATGACTAGAAAAGTTTTTTGCTTCTCTATCAAAGCTGTGTGTGCCTGGAAAGCAACATCAGGGGCTCATGTTCAGACTATTTTCACAACACCTCCCATCCAAGGCACTCCAAACAGTGCAGGAGCAATTTTGAAATAGTCTGAAAAAATGAGCCCTGCTATCACCAGGTGGATATCAGCTCTCTGAAAAGGGAACATTTTCTGATGGTAATTCGCAAAACTTTGAAAAAGTCAAAAGTGCAAGGGAGACTTTTTGCCAAATGCTGCAGATAGGTGTCTGCCAGAAAACCTTCACTGACTAGCATGATCTAAGGGAGGCCAGCACGGAGGGTGAGGGTGGGAAGAGAAGCAGGTGGATAAGGTTCTAAAATGAGGCCAAGGGCTCAGTCATGTTTGTGAGCATACACCCCCTAACTTAGACATGACCTTTAAGCTCACCCCATCCCTCATATAGAAACACAAACATTAGTTATGCTCCTGTCAGGAATAATCTGTTCATCAGGCTGCTGAAAACCAGAACACTAAGGCCACATATGCAGTCTGTGCACCCATCTGGGGGCTATTTCACCTACTTCCGGTTGCTATTCTGTGTTAGCCCCCCAGCCTTCTTCCTTCCTTTCACTGTGATTCTTTAAAGAGGAAAAAAATAATCTATTTGCAGTATTTTGGTGCTCAGTTCATGCCCTCTGCTCTTATTCTTTCAGTCTGTCACATTGACTCATACAAGCTCCGGCTCAGTTCGTCCCCCCCTGCCCATCAAACCTCATGTGTAGGATGAGATCATAGAGGAGGGCGATCTCATCCTGAGTGATTCTTTTCATGTCCATAGCTCCATTTGACTCCCACCGCCCCTCCCCCGCACCAGTATGATTTTTTCACATGTGTGGGTTTCAATGTCTTTTATTTGTGAGATTTTGTTTTAGTGTAAAGACTTGTTCTTCCTTTCCTGCAAAAAAGGGCATCTTCAAGCATATGATGATGATGACTGCACTGCCTGGGGTTTATGCCAGTAAATTTAGGTTCCAGAAGTCTTTCATGAATTTAGCTGCTTGAAGTTGGAAGCTGCCCGTGACAAACCCACTCTAGTGAACTCCATTCAATACAGAGCATATGTGACTTACAGTATCACTCTCTGAATGGACTGGTGAAAAATCCAAAGCATTTTACTTGGACTGGATTGAGGCAGGATCTCCAGGATCTTGATCTTGATACTGATCTAGCAGCAAAGCAGAGCAGGAGCGATCTAGTGATTGCTGCCAGCCAGTTACCTGCTGAGGTGGGGCTCACTTGATGGAGCTCAAAGACTCAGGAGCTGGGGAGATGAGACCTTCCTGAGACCTTGCGAGTAATTGTCTAGGAGGGATGGGCCAAGAGTATGGCAGAGAATATGACCAGATGTTCTGAAACCAGATTATTTTGGCAATGTTGTTTGTACCTCCCAAAATCCAAAAGTGGCACTCTCTGGTCTGGCAACATCCCTCATCTGGAAGGACCACAGATGCTCCTGGACCAGAGAGTCTGGGAGCCTAAGGGCAGGAGGGACAGCCGAGGTCAGGGCAACAGGGTTGGCAGCCCAGCTGGAGGTAGTGCAGGAGCAGGCTGGAGCCCCCCAGCAGCCTTTAGCAGCCTGTGGCAGCACGGGCCAGCCCATAGTCCCCTGGCAGCCTGGGTTGGCACAGGACTGGGGCCCCGTGGCAGCCCCCAGGATCTTGCAGCTGAGGCCAGAGACCCACAGAAGCACCTGTAGGCATGGAGCCAGAATTTCCTGGCATGGCACCCTGCTTGGGCACAAGGCTAGGCCATCACGGCTGCCCTCAGGAGCATGGGGCTGGAGTTGAGCCCTGCAGCAGCCCGCTGGAGCAGAGATCCAAGGCTAGAGCCCTGCAGCAGCTCACTGGAGCATGCAGGACCAGAGGCCCAACTGCAGGAGCTGGAGCTGGTGCTGCCCAGGGAGCCGGCAGCAGCTGGACAAGCAGCCCAGCTAGGTTGGGGGTGGGGGAGGGCTAGGCATGGTGCCTGCTGGGACAGTCTGGCCAGTGGCAGGCAATGGGCTTGGGACCGGAGCCAGGAGACTTCCCCTGGTCCAGCAAATTCTCTTGTTCAGGAATGGTCAGGTCCAGACAGTGCTGGATCAGGGAGGTCCAACCTGTAGTACATTTCTCCTCCCTAGAGTAATTTAATTACTGCCCACTAAAGAAATACACTACGGCTACGTCTAGACTGGCATGATTTTCCGCAAATGCTTTTAACGGAAAAGTTTTTCCGTTAAAAGCATTTGCGGAAAAGAGCGTCTAGATTGGCACGGACGCTTTTGCGCAAAAGCACTTTTTGCGGAAAAGCGTCCATGCCAGTCTAGACGCGGTTTTGCTCAAGAAAGCCCCGATCGCCATTTTAGCCATCGGGGCTTTTTTGCGCAAAACAAATCTGAGCTGTCTACACTGGCCCTTTAGCGCAAAACCTTTTGCGCAAAAGGACTTTTGCTCGAACGGGAGCGTCAAAGTATTTGCGCAAGAAGCACTGATTTCTTACCTTAGAACGTCAGTGTTCTTGCGCAAATTCAAGCGGCCAGTGTAGACAGCTGGCAAGTTTTTGCGCAAAAGCAGCCGCTTTTGCACAAAAACTTGCCATTCTAGACGCATCCTAGATGTTTTCCTGGGTGCATCCTCTACATTTAAAGGAGAAAAAATGTCAGTTTAAACATCAAGCAAATGAAGTCATATGTGCAAATACCAAAGGAGAGAGAGTTACTGGTATTGTACATACATTCTGGACTATGTCTTTAAGACATATCAGTTAAAGGCAACCAGTATGGACCTTGGGCATTTCTCCAACAAGCTTTGAATACTTCAAATCAAACTATTTATGAGTTGAGAGCTGAGTCTGACAACAACAGCACATGTCAACAGCCAGCAAGCCCTGATCTTTCCCTGTTTGTGGTTTTTTTGGTAAGTATAAATACTGTCAAACCCAAAGTCTGACCAGAAAACATCACTGTGCTCCAGTTCTTTACTCTTCCAAAAGCTTGTTGATGTTTAAAGGGAATTGGAGTGCTGAATTGTATTTGATCTGGGGATAGTTTAATATACTGACCTTGTGCTACCAGGAGTGGGGGGAATATTTGACTTCCCCAAATGATTTTCAAGGGACCATAAACAAAATATGTACAGTCTTCATCCTTTGTATTGGATGATGCCAAATACTGAGAGTGGCCAAATTTTCTTCTTTTAAATTCTGAAAATATAAGATTTCTAGGGGTTTAAGTAGCCCCTCTAGGAACTCCCCTCCTGTTTTTTTTAATGAGCACCATTCAAGGATTCCAAAATGCACACTCCCCTCATGTTGCCCAATAATGGGGACCTTAGAAATGGCCCTGTTGATGTATTAAACTCCACATTTGTATCCAAGCTTGGAATTCTGACATGTATTCTGAAATACCTATACCACTCATCAGAACTTTAAAGTGTTAACATCCAATTACTCTCTCAAGTCGGCTTTTCTTTCTTTTTTTTTTATCACTACAAAAGCTCTCTTTAATTAGGCTTAGGTGATTTTGTTTGATCTCTGATCATGCTCTTAGTTGCAAATGTTCCACAAATTGAATGATATAAATGAAGCAAAGCCTGTATTAGTGTGCAATGTAACTTCTACTCTTTTGTTTAATGAAAAAAAAGTCTCTGAAAGCTTTCAGCTAGCTCAGCCTTTATTTAAAAGCACATACAAAATGCAATATTTTACCAAAATTGACCACATTCTGGTTCTGTTAAACTGAGTTTTACAAATCTCTGCAGTATATCAGGATTTGTCTAATTGGCTATCTCACCTAAGTACCTCCAAGTACTCTGATGCTGCTGTTCTAATATTTCAGGTGAAATCCTGGCTTCATTGAAGTCAATAGTAGTTTTACTATTGATTTCAATGCAGCTTGGGTTTCACCCCCAAGTTCTTCAGCACTTGAGGCTGAGGGGAGATAAACGAGCCTTCATTGCACAAGTATAAATGAAGTTATTCTGCATTTACACCAGTGTAACAAGAGTAGAATTGTGCCTTGTGGTTCAAAAATCTCCACCAATGCTTGTTTGGTTTGGTTTTGACTGTGTGGGGCTTTTTAAACCCAGATAGAGGAGACATTTGTACTAATCTGCTATTTGTATTTACACAGAGAAAGACTGTAAAATTGCCCAATGGCTTCTCATATGACATTATAGAATTCATCAGACATGGTGCCGCAAATCTAACTGCATTTCCTTAAACGACTTGTGCCACACACAGAGTACCCAGCATCAGTCTTATCTGTCAATACTTCCGCAGTGTTGTGCAAAGTACAGAACTATGGCATCTCCAAAGCACCTATTTGCTCAGGCTTCAGGGGCAGCTGAGGTAATAAGTGTGAGAGGGGTCTGACAGGAAGGAGAGATGCATATTCTGGTTAACTGTCTGGCAGAGCCCTTTATTGTATGTGCCTTTGTTTTGGTGATTTTGTATGGACTGCATTTGAAAGGATTATCGGTGTACTGAAAACCTGTGCCTAGTGTCCTTCATGCATCCACCTTTTCTTGTTTTGTATTTTATGTCTTTTTTTCTAGTGAGTATTGTGGTGTCCAGTTCTTGAACTGCTCCATGATAAGTAAACGGCTAGAAAACAATTATTTTTTATACAAATTACTGGGTTAACAACAGCAACTTTGCTCTGACAATTCGTTGTTTTCTGTTATCATATGAGAATGCCAGAAATAATGGTACCCTTTTCAGGTGGATTAGATTTACATATTATTAAATGGCTAGCTAGAGTCTAACCAGATCACTCATCAGATATTAGTAACAGGCAATCGGCAAACGATTTAGCTGTTCTAGCAAGACTGGAAACATTCACTCTACTATATAGGGAACATAATTTACCAAGCCATTAGCTGAAACCAAGGTTCCAGCTCATTGAAATGCTACTTATGATACACTCCAGTGACACTTGGAAAAACAGAAATTGTGCATGACTAAGTAGGCGAGTACAAGGGTACTTTCTTTCCTTCAAAGGAAGCTGACATGTACATCACTAGCACTTAGCAAGCAATAATTAATTATTTTTTTACACTGGTCTGTGTATAGTTTAAGACTAAGCAGACATTACAGCATATCCCTAAGTCATCTGTTTCCACTTAGCGGGTAATTTAAATCTTTTGCTGACACAAATGGAAACCCAGTGTGACAACAGCAAGCCACTGAATCTGTTTAGTCTCCAGAATTAGCATTTTGTTTCAGAGAATATAAGACAGTATTTCTAGGCGCACATGGCAGGCCTGTATAATTATTTGCATTTCTTCTCTATGTCCTCTTCACTCCCACATCAATCTAATCCATGAGCCCATTTGAACACTAATAAACTGTCCCTCACAAATTCAATACCCAATTTTCATGCATAAATAGTACACTCCGGAAAAATTATGTTCAGACTTCTTTATATGTTATATCATCCTGAATAAAGAAACCACAATATATAGCAAACAGGCCTCGTTTATCCTCTTTCAGTGTAACTACATGGAAGTCCTATTATCTAAATACCTATTATATAAACTTTTTCTGTCTAATGAACAGAGCTTCTCTCTAAGGTCTTGGAGTCTTCTATCTTTAAATAAAAGTTGAGTATTCAGGAAATCTTGGTTGGGAGCCTCATGATTCTCCAGTGTACAACTGAGCATCATCTGCTAGACTTCTTTGGCCTTAAAAATCTCATTTGCATTCTCAGCACAGATACCCAAAGTGCTGCAGGTGGCATTGTTTCCAAAGATATTTCCTCTCAAAGTGTGGTTTTAAAAATTGAAATGATGATAGATGACAGCAAAAAGATAACTATGAGCTAAAAGGGTCCTAAAATATCAGCTGCTTCCCAATAGGGAAGTATCCAGAGATTTTCCATGTACAGAGAACCAAATCTTGTTCTCCTTCATTAATGCGGAATGTTAAATGGATACACATAATGTGTTTTGGTTTTATTTTGAGGTCACACTCATGTAAACCAGGAGCAACTCCAATGAAATCAATGTTTGAAGTCAAGAGTGTTACAGCGATGTAAAATATTTGCAAGCTGAGGTAAGACATGGGTCCGTCATTTCCCTAAGACAGATGGTTCTTGCCTTTCAAACTAGTTTTGATTATACATGACAGAGAAGAGAGAATATAAATTCTCAATCTGCCACCAATTTGCAAAGACTGTGCTTTTCGAAGCATGGGTCAATATTTCATGGATGGATTCCTTGGATAAAACAAGATAATGGGCATGTGACCTGGTTGGGGAAGACCACATGCAGTGCAGGCGAGTGCTCTCATCTCCCTTGTACAGCATGTGTGCAGTTCTCTGCTCTGTTTTCCCCAATCCATGTCTATAGGTTTGCCTTCAGTTGTGCAGCAGTATGGCCTAATAGACTGAGTCAGAAAACTCACCCCCAATTGCAGGCCAGTGCGGACAATGGCTAGCGTCAGAAAACTTGCCTCCATTCACAGGGCAGTGTGATTCCCTGGTTAGGGACAGGAGACAAAGAAGGGGGTTACATCCTCCGGCAGGGGGGTTCAGACCCTCCCTCTCCACTGGACTCTAGCCCAGGGTCTGATTAGTGGCTGTAGCTCCAGCCACTGAGTCAGTGGGGAAAAACTCTACCAAAACATGCTTATTCACCAATGTTGGCCCCCTCAATGGTTAGCTGTTGCCTTCCCCTGGGCTACTTCCTGCTGGTGTCCCCACAGCTGCATTGTGGGCTTCTATCTCACCGCCCTGGTCAATAAGGTGGAAGGGTTCTGGCTTTCTCAGCCCTTAATGCAGGGTTAGAATCATAGAATCATAGAATACTAGGACTGGAAGGGACCTCGAGAGGTCATCGAGTCCAGTCCCCTGCCCTCACGGCAGGACCAAATACTGTCTAGACCATCCCCGATAGACATTTATCCAATTTATTCCAGTGTTTGACTACACTGACAGTTAGGAACTTTTTCCTAATGTCCAACCTAAACCTCTCTTGCTGCAGTTTAAGCCCATTGCTTCTTGTTCTATCCTCAGAGGCCAAGATGAACAAGTTTTCTCCCTCCTCCTTATGACACCCTTTTAGATACCTGAAAACTGCTATAATGTCCCCCCTCAATCTTCTCTTTTCTAAACTAAACAAATCCAATTCTTTCAGCCTTCCTTCATAGGTCATGTTCTCTAGATCTTTAATCATTCTTGTTGCTCTTCTCTGGACCCTCTCCAATTTCTCCACATCTTTCTTGAAATGCGGTACCCAGAACTGGACACAATACTCCAACTGAGGCCTAACCAGCGCAGAGTAGAGCGGAAGAATGACTTCTCGTGTCTTGCTCACAACACACCTGTTAATGCATCCCAGAATCATGTTTGCTTTTTTTGCAACACGGTCTCACTGTTGACTCATATTCAGCTTGTGGTCCACTATAACCCTTAGATCCCTTTCTGCCGTACTCCTTCCTAGATAGTCATTTCCCATTCTGTATGTGTGAAACTGATTGTTCCTTCCTAAGTGGAGCACTTTGCATTTGTCTTTATTAAACTTCATCCTGTTTACCTGAGACCATTTCTCCAATTTGTCCAGATCATTTTGAATTATGACCCTGTCCTCCAGAGCAGTCACAACCCCTCCCAGCTTGGTATCATCTGCAAACTTAATAAGCGTACTTATTATGCCAATATCTAAAACCTTGATGAAGATATTGAACAGAGCCTGTCCCAAAACAGACCCCTGTGGAACCCCACTTGTTACACTTTTCCAGCAGGATTGTGAACCATTAATATCTACTCTCTGAGTACGGTTATCCGGCCAGTTATGTACCCACTTTATAGTAGCCCCATTTAAGTTGTATTTGCCTAGTGTATTGATAAGAATATCATGCAAGACCATATCAAACGCCTTACTAAAGTCTAGGTATACCACATCCACCGCTTCTCCCTTATCCACAACACTTGTTATCCTATCAAAGAAAGCTATCAGATTGGTTTGACAGGATTTGTTTTTTACAAATCCATGCTGGCTGTTCCCTATCACCTTGCCACCTTCCAAGTGTTTACAGATGATTTTCTTAATTACTTGCTCCATTATCTTCCCTGGCACAGAAGTTAAACTAACTGGCCTGTAGTTTCCTGGGTTGTTCTTATTTCCCTTTTTATAAACGGGCACTATATTTGCCCTTTTCCAGTCTTCTGGAATCTCTCCTGTCTCCCATGATTTTCCAAAGATGATAGCTAGAGGCTCAGATACCTCCTCTGTCAGCTCCTTGAGTATTCTAGGATGCAGGCCCTGGTGACTTGTAGGCATCTAACTTTTCTAGGTAATTTTTAACTTGTTCTTTTTTCATTTTATCTTCTAAACCTACCCCCTTCCCACTAGCATTCACTATGTCAGGCATTCCTTCAGACTTCTCGGTGAAGATCGAAACAAAGAAGTCATTAAGCATCTCTGCCATTTCCAAGTTTCCTGTTACTGTTTCTCCCTCCTCACTGACCAGTGGGCCTACCCTGTCTTTGGTCTTCCTCTTGCTTCTAATGTATTTATAAAAAGTCTTCTTGTTTCCCTTTATTCCCATAGCTAGTTTGAGCTCATTTTGTGCCTTTGCCTTTCTAATCTTGCCCCTGCATTCCTGTGTTGTTTGCCGATATTCATCCTTTGTAATTTGTCCTACTTTCCATTTTTTATATGACTCCTTTTTTATTTTTAGATCATGCAAGATCTCATGGTTAAGCCAAGGTGGTCTTTTGCCATATTTTCTATCTTTCTGATGCAGCGGAATAGCTTGATTTTGGGCCCTTAACAATGTCCCTTTGAAAAACTGCCAACTCTCCTCAGTTGTTTTTCCCCTCAGTCTTGATTCCCATGGGACCTCACCTATCAGCTCTCTGAGCTTACCAAAATCCGCCTTCCCGAAATCCATTGTCTCTATTTTGCTGTTCTCCCTTCTACCCTTCCTTAGAATTGTGAACTTTATGATTTCATGATCACTTTCACCCAAGCTGCCTTCCACTTTTAAATTCTCAACCAGTTCCTCCCTATTTGTTAGGATCAAATCTAGAACAGCTTCCCCCCCTCTTGCCCAGTGTGGTGCGAGTGTGCCCCATCAGAGGGCAACACCCCTACATTGTAATTTCACTGGTACAGTACACTCCCTCACTCCCAATTTGACATAGTTCTAGAGAAGGGATACACATGCCAGGTTTCTTCATTCCTTTCCTCTGGCCAAGTCCAGAGCAAAACCATTCTGTCAGTCTACAAGGTTGTCATGATTCAAGAAACAGAGGGGCTCTCCAGGGCAGGCAAGAGCTTAGGATCAGACCCCATTTAAAGCATAAGCACTACTAAGCTGGTGGTTGTTATAATTTAATTTTATTTAGTTTTCCTTTTCAAAGCTCATTTTTGGCTGCATAGAAATGCTTGAAAAATGTGACCACAATGGAACCAAAGCAGCATTCCAGGAGTCTGTAGGCAGCCTGGAAAGATGAGTTCTGAGAGGTGTGAACTGCCCTCAATGCATTTCAGCAGGGTGTTAACCCTAAGACTGGTTGTTCTGGGAAGTACCACCACCGCCATCCCAGCAAAGGTCTGAGTGTGGTGGTTGCACTTGAAAAAGGGCTTCACATGCTGCTGCCTCTCCCTTTCTCTGGGGATGGAGTGAAGAACCCCTCGGTTGCAGGGGAAGGACTGTGGGTGGACCCATGCAATGGTGTGTATAAAGCCTCCGACTGGCTTAAGCTAAGCCTGTTTCAAATCAAGGGGCATGGTTAGCACATTTCAGAGTACGGGTTTCTCTAGCTCAGTGTTTCCCATCCTTCTGCAGTCTAAAGCACACTTACTTCAGTAAAATATTTGTGTGGTACATTGCCCGCCCCACCCTAAAATTATTTAACAAAACTTAACTTTTAATGAGAAATTTGAGCTTGCCTTGGAATGCAGAGCCATTTAATCCTGGCAGGAAATGCTGACTATACAACTCTGAGTTCCTGCACTGTTGATCTCACATGTTCTCTCTGTTTTTAATCTAAGTCAGGCTTGAAAACAACTTTAATTGCACAGGTACATTGCTGAAAGTGGCAACAATATGGAGATAGCATGGTCTGAGATTACTGAGCTTTCCTCTGCCACTGTAAATTAGAATGAGTCCAAAGGCACACTTAATATTAAAAGAGTGGTGCATCCTTAATTTGGCCAGTAGCTTGCGAGCCATTATTGTAAGATTCTTAGTCATTTGTATTGCAGAAGAAATTCAAGGATACCAGACCCAGTTTAAATCTTCATATAAGCTGTAGGAAAATATGAGTTTTTCTTCCAAACTTTTCAAATGGTCAGAAATGTGGATTTTCTACATTTTCCTGGGGGAACATTTTTTTTGTGCCTTTTGCTACTCTTTTCCCCACATAAGACAGCTAACTTAGATCTAAACCTATGCAGTTTATTCATGCAGGAAAAAAAAAATCTCATTTCTACCTTGCATTTTCCTGTTCAGTTCACTGAGGTGATGGAATATATCATCCAGGTAGGCGAGGTTTTTATACACTGTGCCACATCAGTGATCGAGTTTGGATATGCTGATTTCTCCAAAGTAAAGAACATTTTCAATTCCTCTCTCAGCTCATGCAAACTATATGTGGCTTTTTTTGCTTCTGCTACAAGCTTAGGGCACATCTACAGTGCAGGGCAAAGTTGAATTAAGATACACAACGTCAGCTACATCAATTGCGTAGCTGAAGTCGAAATAGCTTAATTCAGGTTTTGGCACTGTCTACACAGCAGGAAGTCGAAGGAAGAACATCTTTCTTTGACTTCCCTTTCTCCTCATGAAATGAGGATTACAGGAGTCAGAGTAAGAAGTCCTCCATCTCAACATTATTTTGAAATAATGGTTTGCTGTGCATTTTGTTGCTTCGAAATGATGTCAGTTATTCTGAAATATCACTGCTGTATAGACATACCTGTCTAGACTACAGGGTTTTTTTAGAAAAAAGTGGCCTTTTTTCGAAAAAACTTCCCCTGTGTCTAGACTGCTGCCGCATTCTTTTGAAAGTAAATCAAAAGAATGCTGCAGTTTTTTTGACCGTGGAAAACCTCATTTTACGAGGAATAATGCCATTTTTTGAAAGTGATCTTTCGAAAAAAGGTGCTATGTAATATAAACTGTGCTTTTTTGAAAGAGAGCATCTAGACTGCCTGGGTGCTCTCTTTTGAAAAAGCGGCTTGCTTTTTTGAAAGTACTGGTTGTAGTCTAGATGCTCTTTTTTGAAAGAGGCTTGCAGTCTAGATGTAGCCTTAGTGACCAGGTAGCTTGCTTCCAGTGGTTTATCAGAAATATACACAGCCGTTCGTCATTTGCACTTGTTTTTCATTTTGATCCTTCAAAAATATTTTCCTCAGTTGGCCAGGGATGTAAGTTTGCTTGTAAGGTATTGTTTTAACTTACCTGGCACCATTGGGAAATGGCTTGAGATTTTCCCAACACACAAGACATTGTCAAAGAGAATGAGATGTTTCACTGTAAACAAGAATCCAAATGGCAAATAACTCTTAGTAGCTCACCACTTGGACTTTCTTATGTTCATGTACAGCTTCATCACTGAAAGCCAAAATCATTTTTCTTCAAATATGTATCCATTTTCAAGTCTTCAATTCAAAAAACTTAATGATTGTTAAGAAAACACAGCCACCATGTGATATCATGCAAAGAGCAAGTATCAGAGAGGTAGTCATGTTATTCTGTATCTGAAAAAACAATGAGGAGCACTGTGGCACCTTAAAAACTAACTGATTAATTTGGGCACAAGCTTGCCGAGGCAAAACCGTATTACATCTGACAAAGTGGGGTTAGGCCCATGAAAGCTTATGCCCAAATAAATCTATTAGTCTTTAAAGTGCCACAGGACTCCTCATTGTTTTTGCAAAGAGCAAGATCAGATGAGTGTATTGTAATGACTGACTCACATATGTACACCTGAAGAGCAATAGCATACAATGAATTTGGTTATGACACTAATTATAGTAAATGAGAATTTTCTTTCTTCTCACAAGTGAGTTTTCAAAAATTCTGTGGCACATTAGTTCATGCCTTGAGAAACACTTTAGTTCACCACTTAAGAAACACTGCTCTAGCTGCCTGCAACTCATATACCTACTGCTGGGTGCTTTCGTCCCCTTCACAAACAATCACTGCTGGCATCCTTGTAAATGGCCACAGGTTGCTTGAATATGGGCACAAATGAATATTGCTCTGTCAGTAGTAATTTAAAAGAATTTAGGGAAAATATTCATTCCTGAAGCTTACCTTTATTGGCTTTATCAAGACCCTCTAGCTGAAACTTTGAATTCCCATTTCATGGAAAAGTCTGAAACTTTGTGATTTTGTTGTTGTTTTGAATCAGAATGAAAAAAATCTGTTTCTCATAGAATGAAAAACTGACATTTTGTTCTGATGAAATTGAAAGGAAATGTAATTTCAACCTTATCAAAACATTTCATTTTGATAGTTCAAAATGATTTTGTTGTGACTTTTGACTTTATTTATTAATTATCTTATCAAGTATGTTGACTAATATATTACGTCATGATATTATATATATAATTATATATATAATAAAATAAATTACAACATAAGAAGTCAACTGGTTTGATATTAAAATGAAGTGCTTTGAGAAGGTACGAACAAAATCATTATAGCTCAGTAAAATCTTTTTCTGTGAAAAATTGATGAAATTGACACTTTCCTAGAGAACTTTTAATTGATCAAATCTGCCTACTTGATGAAAGACTGTTCCATCAGAAACATTTTGATCAGCTCTATTCTTGAGTAAAATGCACATTTAGCTTCCACTGCTCTCGCAACATAGAATCATAGAACATTAGAACTGGAAGGTACCTCGAGAGGTCATCAAGTCCAGTCCCCTGCCCTCACGGCAGGACCAAGCACTGTCTGATCATCCCTGACAGGTGTCTGTCTAACCTTCTTTTAATATCTCCAGTGATGGAGATTCCACAACCCCCTTTTGCAATTTATTCCAATGTTTAACCACCCTGACAGTTAGGAAGTTTTTCCTAATGTCCAACCTAAACCTCCCTTGTTGCAGTTTAAACCCATTGCTTCTTGTTTTATCCTCAGAAGCCAAGGAGAACAATTTTTCTCCCTCCTCCTTGTGACACCCTTTTAGATACTTGAAAACTGCTATCATGTGCCCTCTCAGTCTTCTCTTTTCTAAACTAAACAAGCCCAATTCTTTCAGTCTTCCCTCATAGCTTGTGTTTTCTAGTCCTTTAATCATTTTTGTCGCTCTTCTCTGGACCTTCTCCAATTTCTCCACATCTTTCTTGAAATGTGGTGCCCAGAACTGGACACAATACTTCAACTGATCAGTGCAGAGTAGAGTGGAAGAATGACTGTGCTAGCCTAAAGCATACTGAAGTCAGTGGAGGTACCTGAATAATATGACTTTCCAGATAATGTAACGTGGAGGAATCCCTCCTTGAAGTGACCCTTTCAGATCTGGAGATTATCCAACTACCAATTTACTGGTGAAGACTTCCAAATACACCTGGTACAGATCATACTGTTTAGATTTTTTTTTTTGTTCAGTCCACTTATAGGTGAAATTCCTGTTGTGAAATCATTGTTAAGAAAAGAGTCATTAGTCGTTCCATGAAGAGTAACGGTAGTTCGAATTAGAGATCCTAATTCGAACTACCTACTCCGTGCCGCGTGTAGCCGCGGGCACAGAGTTCGACCTAAGGGGATTTAAAAATGGCGCCCGCCCAGCAAGATGCAAATGAAGCCCGGGATATTTAAATCCCGGGCTTCATTTGCAACTTCGAATGCCTACATTAGCCACCCTAGTTTGAACTAGGGTGGTAGTGTAGACATAGCCTATGACAGTAAAAGAGGTTCACAACCCAAGTACATTTCAATTCAGTTTAAGGCATCCTAGTTTTTTAAGGTGACTAATTAAACTATAGCTGAATGCTATGCATAGATCAGGTAATGTATTTGTCTGGTTATATCTTCCCGGGCTTTCCTGTGGGAGCAGAGTAAAAAGCTTTTTGGGTGCCCTGTCTAAGAAGAAGACTGGGTGAAAAGTGAGCATGGAGTGTGAGAAGATGCTAATGGATATTGTTTTCATTCCCAAGGACATTCTCTGTTCTGCAGCAGAAGAAACTCCCCAGCTATAAGAAGCTTGCAGCCCCTTCTCATGAATCTTTTGTGGGAACACTACCCTGATTTCCATTGACAAACTTTCCTCGAGATCAGGTTCTGCACTCTGTGTATCTCTGAGAGGAAAAACCTGTCGATTTCTTTTAATTTGTTTTAATGAAAGTGTATGTGCAGCTAAACTGAGCTTTCTAGAGTCTCTTTTCCATAACTATGTTCCAGGTTCTATGTTTGAAATTAGATGTTAATCAACTAAAGTATGATACCATGCGCTAGATCTCAGCTAGCAGAGTTGAGTAAACAAAGTGTAATTTCTGTTCTTGCTTCCTGTATCTCAGATCCAAAGTGGTAAAAAAGTACAATAGGAGACTTTCTGAACTCTGGGGAACATGATCGAGTGACATACACCTCCCTCAAATCAAATGTCGTAGAAAATATCTACAATAGCCTCAGATCTAACTTACCACAGTTGAGGCTGATATGGCTTGACTTTGTGGGTTTTAGAGGAGACATAAATCAGGCTTATAAAATTCAGTTGCAACTGTTGTTGCTCCATAAAAAGACAAACTATACACTACTGAACCTATGCAACAATGTCAAGCTAACAGGCCAGAATAAAACATGCAAAAGGGAATGACATAAGAGATACATCTTTATGATTTGTTTGCTGGCTTTGTTTTACTGTTTTGTAACTTATTTATCAGGAAACAATAGAAAGATTTCAGAACAACTATTCTGGGCACCTCTCCAGCATTAAGTGAACTAATTTATGCCTTAAACTTAATTATTTTTCATGTTTGTTCTCTAATCATTCATTATTTGTAGATGCCACAAAACTACCCATAACAGCACAAACATTAGTCCCCTTAGATGTATTATTATTATTAGCCACATACTGCAAAGTTTAAATAAAGTAGTTTTGTGAACTCAGCAATGCTCAAGATGGGGCAGGAGGGAGGGGGGGAGAAAGGGCAATAGTTTCTCAATGTAAAGGTTTTTGGCACTATTAAAAATCAATCATATTTATTTTTTAAAATACCTTCCTTTATGTTATCCCTCTCTTTTTGCCATGTGTGACTGTCAGGATAAAACTGTTAACATATGGGCTGGGCAGTGTGAGTCTACTACACTGTGGGATGCTACTGAGCCTTTTGAAATTAATATTTTAAACAAAGATTCATCTCTGTCACAGTAGGCGTATAAGTACCTTTGTCCATATAAGGTAGCTTTGCCTGCTGCTAGAGCCTCACCTTGAGACTTTCAGCATTTGATTAATTATTAATCGAGGGGAGATGTGAGTCTTAGCGACAATGCCAGAGTTTCAATGAAGAATGCTGGACGTAGTTATTATGCTTTTCAGTTCAGAATCTGTGAGCTGCTGTAGCCTAAGCAGAGTCCCGGGTCACTCACATTTTATTTTTTTTATCAACTATAAACCTAAGAAAGTTTTGTTAGATTTAGGGTTTGATATGTTTATGTTATTTAAAAAAAAAAAAAAAAAAAAGCTCAAATGGGTCCCTGTGGATCCATAGTATTTAAAAATACTTAAATATAACAATCTATACAGCAGATCATTCTGGTGATATAAAAGAGCAATGGCATTATATAAGAATAAACCCATGGCTCCCCCCACTTATACAATTTAGAGCCTCAGCTCTGTGGACACTGAAATGCTTGATACCGGTCTTCAGAGTGTTGGCTGGTTTCCTGGTGATGGCACCCTTTTTATTTCCTGTTGCTTCTATGGACCTCTGGAATCGGCCTCCTGAACTGTAGAAGCTTCTAGACACACAGAGCTGGAACCAGCCTAATTATATCTACTAAGGTTTATTGTTATATAATGGTTCCTGTGAAACATAAAGCGGGAAAAGAGGCTACAGAAAGTACCGCAGAGATCAGGACAACTAGTGTCCTGGAGGAGAAGAGAAAAGAGAATCAGGCATCTTAGCGGTATGCCCAAGAGAGCCAGAAGAGGGGTCCCAAGCATGTTCATTCAAGAGAAGATGAAGAGTAGTACAAGGTGGCAGAAAAGTGTGTGTAAGAGAGTGCGTGGGGGGGGGTTGTGTCAGAACGGAATAAAAAAAGTTAATGGAGGGGTAAGATTTTAAGAGGGTGGGACTAATCAGGAAAGGGAGGTAGTTTCAGCAGTCAGGGATGGGAAGGTACCCATAAAACATTGTCTGTATCATAATGTGGCCCATAATGTGATTTATAGTAATTTACACTGAGTTCTAAGGATTATTTTTAAAGGGTTAGGGAGAGAGAGATTATATAGTGTATCAGGGCAAAGAACAGGACATCCTGTAGCACACTTGAGTATGGCAATGAATATCATTGATCTTTGTCATTTGGTTGTTTGTCACTACCAGATAATACTGTATCCAAAGCACACATCTGTAAACTCCTTACTTCTCTTATTGTTAAACTGGTTACAACCCAGAAAACATGGCAAATCTCTGTATATGATCTATTCTGCTTTTTCTAAAGCAAATTTTAAACCTCCAGAATATTCAACTTTGAAAATAGGTTGTTTCACAGGAGCAGAAGCTGGTGTTTATGGGACTTTTTACTGCAGTTCAAAATGGATTAGCTTTATATTGATTTAAAATATTATTGAAAAAATTTCTGGAAAGGTGAATGTTTAGAGGATAGTTAGCTAATTTTACCGCCCAACCTGGCCCTTTACCTCTCTTGCATATTCTAGTAAGAAATGACCATAAAGTATTAGTCTAAGAAATGACAGCTAATACAGGTTTCCCATCACTGTGGTGCCACTCTAACAGTGACTGATTGCTTTTTTTTTAAAAAGCCTGTTTTCATGATTGATGTATAAAGATTCTGGGAGTGGAGGTAGCTGCAGAATGATAGGTGGGCCAAGTATTTAAGTGCCAGCCCCCTTCAGATATATACCCAGGGGTCAGCTATTGTATTGCTAGGCAACGTGCTACAATGGCAGTCCACCTTTAGGTACCAGTGATCAATTCCTTTGGTAATGATAACGTTTACTATGATGACTCTCAGTGATCTCTATTTCCCATTTTTCTGAAACAGTGGATGTAAAAATAGAGAAAACTAGCACACAATAAACTGTATTTCAGATCAGGCCATTGTGATAATTGGGCCTACAATTGTCAAAAGAGAATCTAAGTTCACAATGTCCTATCATAATAAATGTTGATGAAAAGTTGGAGACAGACTGAGTTCTAACAAAAAGACTTATGGATAAAACTCAAGGAGTATGTTAAGATCGTGCTAACTAAACAAGAAAAGCATGGAACCACAAATCAGTGACCCGATTGTTCTGTTGGAAATAAGGTCTAATTGGTGGACAAAATAATAAAGGCATGAAGTTATTTCATCCATCACTATCTTTCTGATTCCTTAAAAAGATATTGGAGAGAAAAACTGGCTCCTGCAGCAAACTTCACCACTATAGCTGACACGCTCGCCATTTCCTAGGACTCTGGGCTGTCTTTGTCCCAAGTTTGAAAGATGTTTTAATCAGACCAGGTCAAAGTGGGGGAGCCAAATGACACCACCAGCTCCATCTGAATCCCAAAACCACCTCTTTGAAGAGGGTTACATTACCATGAACCAGGGCTTGTAAGTTCACATCTGCATTGTCTACACCGTGGAGTTACAGTGCAGCATTTTGGTATAGGCTGCCATTTATAGCCCCATACTCCAAACGGCAGAGCAATGTGGACCTACCCTTAGTCTCTTGCTCTCTCCCTCCCCCACCACATCTCCTTTTGCTTCCCTGCCTCACTTCTTTCCCATCTCTCTCCTTTTTACTTCCGTTTAATAAGAGTCCAGTTAGCCAGCCAAGACTGCAGATTTGGCAGCCCTGCAAAAGCCTATGAGCAGAGAGGCAGCTAAACACAGTCTGTTGCTGGTTTAGGTTTGCCAGGTCTTGGAGTGGCTGGTGAGACCATGTGCTGTGCCTGTGTTTCTTAAGTGGTGAGGTGGCAAGTGACACAAGCTTTTTTCTGTCTTTGCCATTCTTTTTTCTCTTCTTTTAAGAGGGCTCATCTTGTTTTGTCTTGCAGGAAATGAGATCAGATTTTAACAGCAACAGCAACAATGCCAGCCCATCTCGACTAATGACTCTTTTCTTCAAAAGGACAGTTACCACCATTTTTGCTATCGTCTAAGGGCCTGTCTACACTGCAGTTACAAACCCCCAGCTAGCCCAAGCCTCCTGACTCAGGCTGACAGGGCTCAGGCTAAGGGGCTATTTAATTACAGTGTAGACTTTCAGAATTAGGCTGGAGCCTGGGCTCTAGTACTCTGTGAGGTAGGAGGCTCCAAGAATCGGGGCTAGAGCTCGATCATTTACATCACGGTTAAACAGCTCATAGGAGTTAGCATCCTCTGGGCCCAAGAAGTGCTCAACTCCCCTATTCTCTTCTGAGCCCCCAATCCCGTCTCTCTCTTCCCATCCCTGCTCTGCCCCAGACCCCACTCCCAAGTCTCCACCCTTCCCCCAAGTCCCTACTCCACTCTGCCCCTTCCTACCCCCTTTCCTCAGCATGCCCCATCCGTGCTCCTCCCCCTTCTCCCAGAACCACCAGCATGCCACGGAACAACTGATTGTGACATGAAGGTGCTGGGAGGGAGGGCAAGGAATTGACACTTACCACCTGGGGCCACTGACAGGTGGTAAGTGTCAAAGGGAGGGAGGCGCTAGATGCTGATGGGTGCTAAGCACTCACTAATTTATTTTCCGTGGTGCTCCATCCCTGGAGCACCCATGGAGTCAGTGCCTATGAGATAGCCCCTTAGCCTGAGCCCCTGAGCCCGAGTCATCTGGCACAGGACAGCCCAGGTGTCTAACTGCAGCGTAGACATCACCTAAGAGACTGTCAAAAACAGATTTGTTTTCCTTTTAAATCCACTCTGCAGCTAAATGGAAAAGGAACAAGGGATGTTGTTAAAATGAAAGCCTTATTTAAAATTTCTATTTCAAATTCTTCAGCTGCTTTTCCTTCTTGCCTCTATCTTTAATAGAAAGTTAAAAAGGATTTTTAATGATGTGCTCGCATGGATACTAAGCAGGCTGACGGCTCTGTATACAAAACCCTGAATTTGTTTAAAACTGACTCCTTTGGGCCTCTCTAACCATCTAAATTAATACAACCGGGGCTTAGCCAGCAAGGACTGGCACTGCTGCTCCCTGGCTGTATTTATTATTCAGTTAAATTTGACTTTGCCCTGCATCTCCATAACTGTTAATCTGTCACCATTCACAAATGATAATTTCACTTAAAAATAACATCTTTAGGCGCTCCATCTTGTACGTATAGAATGCATTCATCAACATTTTGTTGAATACATTAGCTTTGCTCAGACAGCAGAAAACTTGTTTTGTGATCCAACAAGATGACAGTTGAAAGATTGTTATGAGCCTAATTCTGCTCTTGGGTACACCAGCATAAATCAGGTATAACTCCACTGAAGTTAGTGAGTCAAATTCTGTTTTCATTTAGGCTAGTGTAAAACTGGAATTACTCCATTAAAGTCAAGACAGTGACTCTAGATTCATACCAATGTAAGTGAGAGAGAATTTAACTCAGTGGAGTTACAGCGATGTAAAAACAATTAGAATCAGATCCCACGTCTAATATTCTGTTCAGTTAAGTTCATCCCAGGGGACCTAGACATAACAGATGTTGCAACATCTTAAACACAGAATGTCAGTCTTAGCTTTGTATTTCTTTGATTCGGCTGGCATATGTCATGATGACCTGAACATCATTTAAGCTGCAAGGGTTTTTCTGCGTATGCTATAGTCTCCTGTGGCATTACAATAAATTACACAGAACACTCTAAATGTAGAGCGATTTATCAATTTTTTTAAAAGGTGGGTAACATTAATTTTAATGTTAGGCTTTGGTATGACACACAGACTTTGTCTTCATTATTCTGAAACAGCATCTGGAAAAAAACATGAATCCATTTATGTTTTCAATTTGCTTTGAACTATTTTTCAACATCTCAGGTCAAGACCTAATTTCTGAAGCAATCTTCACTGTATTTTATTGTTCACCAGTGACTTGTACATGATTAAGGAATCCATCAGGAAAATTCTCTTTTTATTCTTTCTATAATATCTCCTTTTCCAATATTTCACTCTCTCTGATTTTCAGTGTGGTATCTTGAATCAAATTTCAGAGCAAGGAACATGTACTATACTTTAAAAAAATGGCAGTTTCATTTCAAATACCTCCCTAGTCTCATAGAATTTGTGCTTTCTTATTGTGAACTTCAATCATCCAAATGTAAAAAGGCATTCAAACACTTGCAATATACTATCTACTAGACATATAATAGGGCAATATTGTTTGCTTTCAGGCCTAAGAATTCTGCCAAAATATCCACTTCTTGCAAACATTTGATCCACCTAGATCACCAATATATACATAAATTGTATCAAACTGAAGGGCCACTGTTTGAATTATTCTATTACTCGCAACAGGATACTTCTGGCACAGGTTTCTCATGAAGTGGAAAACATAGTTTAAAAAAAACCAACCCTTGAAAATAGTATCTAAGGCATCTACTGAAGCCTTATTTTTGTGTAATGGAGAAGGTGTCTGTGTGTATCTTCAGAAAGAGAGCTGTAAAATTGTCAGGCTTGCTTAATGTGTGTTCCAATGAAAATTCCCTTGCAAGTAGTCTCATCAGAAAAAGCCCAGAGCAAGATGCTGTACTTGGAGCCTGACCTCCAGATGTGGTCAGAGTTGGTGCATGTTGACTAGTGCAATCAATGAAATTCACCTCTGTGCAGAGATCCTGAACAACACAGCCACCTAAACTGCACTATATTGGATAATTATGTGGCAGACAGGTGTCTTGCTGATCCTTTAAGCAGGAGTGAATTTCACTCATTGTGAAATGGTTTCTATCATGGTTCACCTGTTCTGTGGACAAATACAACCCAGAGGCTCTAAGCCTGTCAGTCAAAATCCTTGGGCACTTGCTACATTCACTCTTTTATTTTCCCCAGTGCATTATTTTAAATCCTGAATTGACGTCCTCCTAGTCAGGAAATACACCATCAGATCCATGAACAGAACAAGGAGGAGCTAAGTAAAAGAAATTGATGGGGGCAGTCTGTTCCATAAGGGCAGCCCTTCCTACTGCTCAGTCCTCCCCATCATGTGGCATGTCTTTTTAACAGTTTGGGATGTTCAGATACAAATAGCCTGAGGAGACCTGGAGAGAGAGGAGGAATTCTCTTACTACATCTTTGCGGGCCTGCAGAGAGAGGAAGGCCTCGCTCCCTTCTCACCCAGCCATTAAAAAAATAAGATGGGAGAAGGAGCCAGCTTAAATGTTGCCACCTTCCTCACAGGACAGATGCCTGCAGCCACTGGAAGGTGTAAGAAGGCCCCTGCAGGGCTCTGACTTAGCAGGGAACGAACACCAGCAGGAGAAGGTTGCCAGACCCTCTGAGGATAAAGTGGGGCCAGCGCAGGGAGACAAGAAGGAGAGCTGGGGACTCCTGATAAGGAGAGGGATGATAATTGCTGCAATTACCCTAATGCAGGTGGCGCGCTGGGGTGCCTGCCATGGGGACAAATTTAGAGATGAACAGACTACCTTGAAGGGCTGGGAATGGAGCTTAGAGGAGAGGCTGCCGAGGAACCCTGAAAGCCAGAAGTGTCTCTTGATTATTTGTGACTGTTATGGCCCCTTTTGTAGGAGGTTTTGTACTAACAAAAACCTAAAGAAGTTATTATTGAATGAAGCTTTAAGACAGCCAGAAGTAGAATTCTAGTTTCCTGAGAAGGGAAATTGAGGCAGGGAGCATGTATAGCACCATACTATCACAGCAGGGGGCATTGCAGTGTAGGCACATCTACAACATGGCACTCATAGGAAAGAGGAGGAATTCCTATGTAGCTCTCCTGTGTGTATAGTTACAAGTTGACAGTGAACAGTTTCCCCATTTCTCAATGGGGTATATGGAGTTTGGGTCAGGTTAGTTTACCTATTTCTTTTCTTTTAACCACTAATCACAAACAGAAAATAAGTTAATGATGTTAAGGCCTGTCTCAAATTGTTCCGAAATATGGTGCATGTGCAAGTTTGTGGGTACTTATGCCCAGAGCATCCTCCTTTCTCTCTACTAAAGAAAATATTATTTTAATACTGCCAGCATCTGCCTTAAATGTTCTAATTAAAAAATGTGACAGTCAGTCAGTGTGTTCTATGTATGTTAAAAAATATATACAAAAGTCTGATCTAAACACTGAACTACCAGCTTAATTTTCTGTTTGTAATCAGTGGTGAGAGAGAGTGAGAGAGGTAGCCTAACCTGACCCGAATACTTTGTTCGGGTATGTTGTTAAATGAGATTTCTAGCAAGTGGATATGACAGATATATATAAAACAGAACAACATGCAATAGTATAAAATGCAAACCTATCAAATCAGAACACTTTACTTGAATATGTTGGAAACGCCCCCCCCCCACCCCGTCCATTAGACTGTGTGGTGGTGGTCAGTGATCTTTCAGTGCTTAAGGTGCATGTGATTTCTTGCAAAGTGGTATAATCCATTGCATTTCTTGCTGGTGGCAATCTACATTGATTTATCCCAGCTGAGGATCTGGCACACTAGAATCACAATATATGAGTCACGATATATGTGAGTTGAAGTTGGAGAAATGTGGCATATGCAAAATGAAGAAAACCTAAAGACCTTTGTGACAGGGTGTATTTATCCCACCATGATCAGGAAAGAGCAAGAGAGATTCAGTGTGCAGGCCTGCTCCTGCCCTTCATCTCTTATTAATCATATATGGTAGGGAGGAGGCCTTTTAAAAGGAGGAAACTGCCATCAACTGTGGCGAGATCACCCTGACTTGGAAATTGCTGGGGTGACTCCTAAGGTGGAGAGGGACCAGGAAATCTCCACCTGACCCTTTGGGAAGTATGCTGAACTTCCAGGGTAGGCCTGTGTGACGAGGTGGCGGAGTGTGACAGGGCAAGCCCCGTACCCTGCACTGAAGTAGCAGTTGGCCCCAGCACCGCAGGACGCAAGCGGCTGTGCCGGGAGTGCTTGGCAGCCACGGCGTGCACATGCACGGGGATTCCCTGGGCCGACGCGCCAGGCGACGGGACAGCGCATGCGCCGGCGTCCCAGGAAGAGGGCGCCAGCTTTGAAAAGAGGCACACTGGACCACAGGAGAGGCGACAAGAAGGAGGAGAGGTGAGAGAGAGAGCATCGGAGAAGAAAAGCCAGCCAGCGCAACTGATGGGCAGACCAGAATCCTGGTGGAGGCAGCACTGCCCACCAAGAGGGAAGGAACAGCCCAGAATGGGACATAGAGAAGCCTGTAGGCTGGTGAGTTGCGGTACGGCCCCACCGGATGAACAGGGCGCCGTGGTGCCTGTTCACAGGGTCCAGGGCTGAGGCCTGGAGTGAGGGAGGTCCCAGGTCTCCCTTCCCTCTTGGCATTTGAGGGACCTTGAAGAGTAAAAGGGACCGTGGAAGGACTGGTGGCAAGTATGGAGAAGTTGGGTTGCATGGAGTAGACAGGGACATCAGGGGTGGACTATAGTTCCCTGGGTGAGGGACAGTCATAACCTATAACAGCCTGTCAGAATGAGCCTGATTCAGCAGCCCAGCCAGAAAACCACCACAAAGAGGCTGTACTGTTTTTTTTCTCCTTTGAGGGGTGCTGGAAAGGAGTTATTCTTGGGTGTGCTTGGGTATTCCTTTCCTTAAATCAAAAGGAATTTAAGAAGACAAAAGGTAGCCCATGTTCCCTTACAAGAAATAAAAAAACCCTGGGGCCTGTGTGTAAGCCAATGCAAATAACTGGGTGTGCCAGGGTCTCCCAGAATCTGGGAGAAAAACCTCAGGGGACTTTTTTTACAACCGTTGCTACCTGTACTGTGTCAAGTAAAATGTGTCTGGCACCTTAGATGTTGTGACATTTGTAGTGAAGTAACTTATGACTTGGATCCCCCTGATACTAAGATTAATAATTACATTATAGCATCAAAGGGATTGGAATTCAGACTCTTCAGCTCCAGAAGTCTAAGCCTTTAACTTGATAAACTAAGGGAGCTGCTCCACAAACCACCTATTCAATAGCTCATCAGCAGCCAGGAAGGAAATGGGCTTGCCTGTGCAGGTCAATCACCCCATTAATGCAGTGAAAGATGACATGCCACTATATCAAAGTATCCCATAGTCAAGCTCAGAACACTCCCAGAGAAAGCCACAGTAGCGTTCGGGGATGAACACCCTGATAACATCATTAGTGGTTTGCAAAGGAAACGCTATTCAGTGGTCACAGAATGGGAATCTGAATCTGGAACAGGAATGTAAAGTAACCCAGTAAGCATTGTTTTAACTAGCATGTTTACTGGGTTAACCGATTAACCAGCACCTGGCCCAGACAGAGCATCCCCTCACCTGCGGCATGGTGTGGCTGGAGCTGTCCCCTCTCCCCCCCATGGCACTTAAACATATAGATTAACCAGTTAACATTTTAAACAGGATTTTACATCCCTAGATTCTCTTACTGCCCTGCCACACATCTGTTGCATGACTGTAAGTTCAATGAGGAATCCTGTGGCACCTTTGGGCCTAAGCTTTCATGGGCTGGAGGCCACTTCATCTTTAAGGTGCCACAGGACTCTTTGTTGTTTTTGCTGAAACAGACTAACACAGCTATCCCTCTGAAACTGGTGAGCAAGTTGTGACAGGTCAACCTTAAACTATCAATAATATACATTTAATAGAAAGCAGAATAAAGACAAAAGGGAATTCTAAGAAACTAAGAGCAGAGAGTAAGCTGGATTCAGGTTAATTTCCCAGATGGGGAAATCAACAGGCAAAAGCTTCATCACTGGGTTAGAACAAAAAAAGCAGGCAGCCTGGGAGACGGGGAAGCTTTTTTCAGGTGAGATGCAATGCTGGAGCTAGAAGACCCCTTCCCAAAGACACTGTGGAAATATGACAGATCAAACAGGAAACAGAGCAGTTTGTCCAATGCAATAAATGCTGCTATGAATAGATCTGGGATGCACACAATGTAGGAGACTCTCAGATGTTTTCTGGAGGATAGATCTGTGCAGTTACCTTTGAGGGGACATCAGAAAGGGATGGAGCATGCATGGGTCATTCCACAGCCTTGGATCAGCAAGACATAGAGGTCCCTTATAGCCATGATCGCTGTGCTAGAATCTGGGAGGTGGCGTGGTGGATCAGACAGTAGGGGGGATCTACACATAACCCATGGGTTCCTCTGCATATGAGGAGAACTTCACTGGCTTTAGGATAGCATTGTGCTACGATTGCTATACATAGCATCTCTAGCATTCTCTGTAAAACAGGGTCTGTCTTCTCCTCTACCCACAGGCTCACGGCCATACCTCTCTTGGCTCTCTGAAGCTAGTTCTCTCTCCAGTGACTGCACATGAAGTGTTTGCTCTCTGAGTAGTGCTTGAAGGGTGAAGTCTTGACTGAAAGTTGTGTGATGTAAGGGGCAGGTATCTCAGCGGTGTTTATCAAGGTTAATGTTACAAATCCCTGCCTGGGATTTCTCTGACAATACGCCAGGTGGTGCCATGGATGTTTGTTGAGACAATATGTAATTACTTTTCTTGTTCTGCCAGTGCAGTTTAAAAAGGCGATGTAGGTTTTACCTTATCACTTGCCCCCTCCTCTTACTCTGGCTGCTTGTGGCTCCCTGGTATCAGCATGTCTTCTTGAAATGTCTCTGAGCTCAGTGGATATAACCTCAATTACTCCTTCCCTTCCCAACCCCCATCTCATCTGCTCCCTAAACACTAGCAGTCTCTTCTTCACATTTACATTATGACTAAGAGAAATGACCCCCTGACCTTCCAGCTAACTCATTCACAAATCCTGAGTCTGTCACCTGCTATGAAACACTGAATGCTGTATAGAGCCACACTGTATCATCATGTTGTTTAGATAATCTCTTTTTAGAACTGAGTAGAAAAAGGTTAAAAACTACATCCATTGTTTTTGTTTTCCAGGAACAATATTTTTCACTTCAAGTGAAAAAGCAGAATCCATAGTTTTACCATTACCAGGCGGGAATCATCATAGTCCCTAAATTCCTGCAGTTAAAACACTCCTTTGATTATGAGCCTGTTTGGCGTAGATGCCTTTCTGCTACTAGCTTATGGTTCTCATAATGACCTCGTGGAGTCCCCAAGTCCAGCCTACTGCTGCTCCTCTTCCCTATCCACTGAAATGTGAAATTGCAGTCTTTTGCAACATGAGTAAAAATGACTTATACAAGTTGAACCTCTCTAGTCCTGCACTCTCTGGTCCAACAACATCCATGGTCCAGCATGGTTTTAGTTACCTGAATGTCCACTTATCATGGATGTAGCCAAGTTTCCTGTGATCCCATCAAGTTTATTTACGGCCACCAGTCCTGGCTTAGTGTTCTGTGCTCTTATTTAGGTCTAATTTACCTCTAAATGTCTTCTAAGAGTCCAGTAAGCAGAGGAAATTTTAGTAATGCTGCTAGACATCATTGACCTCCCATGGTTTGGCAAATTCTCTGGTTTGGCACCAGTCAGGTCCTGAAAGTGCTGGACTAGAGAAGTTAAACCTGTACTAAAGCAAGTAGCAGTACATATAATGGTAATGGTCATGAAAAATGAAGTTCATAGCAAATCTCCTTAATGTGTGAGACATAGGAGGTTGTTACAATGCTAGTATTTGGAGTGAAGGTAGATTTTTATGTGTGTTCCTGCAAATATTTTATCAGCTGTGTGGCTGAAGGACACAGATGTTCCTCCTCATAGGTTCTTCTTGGGTAAAAAAGCTACCCTTCATCTTAGTGAAGAAATACATAACAGAGCAATGAGTCAGTGCAACCTGGATGGCTGGAGGTCACACGACATCACTGATGGGGAATAATCCAGTGATCAAGTGGTCACTTACATATTATGTAAACCACTTGCAGGCTTCCAGACAGCTACACCTTGTCCAGTGCTTTAAATCAAACAGCATACATTATGGATTCCCCTGACATCATTAACCTCCCCCCCAAATTATGGCCAAATTGGAAATGCAGATTGCAGCATCAGCTTGGATTGTGTCTTACTGAAATGTTACCAAACCTCAGAATTATTATTCCAGACAAAGGTGTCAACAATAGTCTATAAAGCAGAGGTGGGAGTTAATGTATACAGACTTGCCTCAAATTCTGTAACTACTTAAAACCTCTCATAAATAACTCCTTGTCTGATAGTACAGAAACACTGAAAAAGGAATGGTAGAGTCCATCCTCACCAATTACTTTTGCTGTCACAAAACAAGTTTAGCTTTGATTTTTGTCTCCTTCCATCTCTATACATTAGACCCTTTTCTTCCTCTGAAAGGCACTGTAATTTGAAAAGGAAACCAAACCCTGTTTTTCTTTGGAGTCAAGGGATGGCTTTGTTGTGTTTCATGCGTTGTATATTCATAGATGGTTGGCTTTACTGTTTGTTTGTTGTTTTTTTTAAAAGGCCAGAAGGGACCTTCATGGTCTGACCTCCTGCATAACGCAGGCCATAGAACCCACCCAATAAATTCTGCTTCGAGCAAAAGAATATGTAATTACTGCAGATTAGAAGGGTATATGAATAAGCAGTCACTTCAGGGCTGGCCTTACCATGAGGCGAACTGAGGCGGCTGCCTCAGGTGCCAGACTGTGGGGGGGGGGTGCCACTAGGACCCAGAGTGTAGAAAATTGTGTCTGCTGCTGGTGCATATGTATTCTCTCTGCTCTAGATGCTCAGAGATGGTGGAGTGCTGTGCTGGAGGAAGGAGGGCACAAGAGACATAACAGGCAGGCAGGAGAAAAGGTGGCATAGGAGCGTCATTTGAGCTCCCCGCCTCAGGTGCCAAAATGTTGTGGGCCGGCGCTGGGTCACTTGTTCACAAAACAAGACAATTTGTACTGCTCAACCAAGTCACCATTTATTTAAGGATAGACAATCCCCTTCCTCTGTCCCAAATTTAAGAATATCTAACTGTGTACCAAAAATATGGTCTGTTTATGTATGGCATTTATTACTTCCTTAGTTGCTTCTTCCTCTCTTTTCCTTTTTCAGTCTCATTGTATCTGTGTTTTGTGCCTGTGTTTCACTTCATTTTAACCACATCTTCCCCTCTATTGGCTTAATGTATCTTTGCCACTTTCCCCACTGTCTCTTCCAAATGAAACTCAAACCCAGACATATTCTCTCTAAAGACACACCTTCAAATTCACAAAGTTCAAATGTTCAAAGTAGTCAAGCGTCCCGAATTGGAAGTGTCACAGGGGTGTGAAGTAAATTCAAAAATTCAATTTTACCAAGTGATGAGCGTTAGAAAAATCCTGACCCAATTACTGGAAGAAAACAACTTGCTAAGATGCATTTCAAGAAAGCATGTTATCACACAACTTTAAGGTTGGCAGCTACACACTACATATGTACTTAAGTGCCCTGCTGAGTCAGGGCTTGGGCTAATATCTCCCTATCTGGAAACTGAAGAAATCGGGAGTGAACTAATTAAGTAGAAATTTGGTTTTACCACTTACAGTAGAATCTCAGAAAAGGAGACTCTAACTGTGAAATGTTTGTAACTGAACAAAACATTATGGTTGTTCTTTCGAAAGTTTACAGATGAGTTGTGTGGCTAACTGGTCATTTTGTAATTCTGGGGTTTATTACTTTGATGTTCTACTTTTGGAGACAGCACCAATGGTAATGTGTATATAAGTGAACTTAATATAAGAGAAACTCTGTGACTAAAATCTGTGCACATCTAGGTCTTGGACACACTTACATTTGGGGTATGGCTAGACTACATGGCTCCGTCGACAGAGCCATGTACTCTCGACATACCCTTGGCCTGGTTTTCCAAGCATTTGTATATGGCCACTATATGGAGAATGGTGGAGATAACTGTTTTATTTTATGTTTATATTATTCATAACTCCACTTATGTGCTTGATATTATTCTGACTTCACTCGCCAATTTAAAGCAAAAAAAAGTCCTTTTTTGTACAAAAATGGAAGAAACGTCTACACTCAAGAAAGGCTTTTTGCAGTGAAACTCTCAGAAATGTCACCACCAAAAGAAACGCACTGCCATGAGAGATGTAAAGCTCTTACCTGTGGTACTTTTGTGGTGATATGCAAGTGAAGACACTTTCTTGTGTTTTAGAGCTTTTAGCCTTCAAAGGATATGCCACAATGCCTAGCTGATCCCTCTATCTAGCACCTGTGCTGCTTTGACACCAGGTAAACAGATGTCTGCCCCTCCTTCTGTAAAGCCCAGGGAACTTTGAAATTCACCTTCCTATTTTATTGACAAGTGCTCACTTATCATCTCTCTGGGTGAGAGTGCCTGCACTATGGAGCAAACAATCCCCTGCTTGCAGCAATGCTGAGTTACTGGAGCTGATCAGTGTTTGTAGAGAGGGGACTGAGCAGAGACTCAGGATGCAGGTGATCATCCCTTACAACAAGACCCACCATTAAAATGGAGAGAGCTGTACTGTGAGAGAGCTGCCCTCAGGATGCTGTTCTCAGTAGTGATGGAAGTCAGTGAAAGTAAGTGGATACACAAGACAGTGCCTTTCTTTTACTGGTTTACTATCACCAGTGAAACTGACAGTGGGAAAACTCTGCAAGTATAGACATAGCCTGACTATGTGTGGAGTTAATCAAAGGAGGCTTTTGGGATCAGAGAGATGGTATCTCTTGGAAGAATAGCAGGTGTCCTTAAGAGAAACAATGGGTGAGTGTGTCTGTAGGAAATCTCTGCCTGTAAGCCAAGATGACAGGCCTATTCTTCTAAGGCCAGAAGCCAAGATCAAGAGAACACAAGGCTGTTTTTTTAAAGGCCTAGAGTAAAAAGGAGGGGAAGTGGGCAGCAGCTTCTCAGGGATAATGCTGCAAGCTTTGCCTGAGGCAGGGGCTCTGTGGGATATGCCTGAAATAGCTTGTTTCTCCTAAATTTTGAGAGAGAGGCGATGAGGCAGAGTAGGCCAGGCATGCAGGCCTGTTATGAGGTTAACCCTGTCTCCTAGCTTGCTGTGAACCTCTGGCTGACTGGACATTGTCTGTTTAGAAACAGCTGTTTTGAGTTGCTTTAATCAGCAGCTGGTCACAGGAACCCAAGGATCAGTATCTTGCAGGTTGACCAGTGTAGTTGAGCCTGTTGTGTTAACACCTCTAGAAATGGGAGGCATTTGAAATGTGGCTGTTAACACCTAGTCACAGCCATGTTGATTCAACAGTACTCTTTGCAGTTAGACTTATCATTTTGTTTCTTATGTGGGGTTTATATTGTGTTATTTCTGAATGTTCAGAGTATTCACTATTTGCTAATGAATCCAAAACAGAGGAAAGGAGAACCTCATCCTTTTCTATGCACAAAGGTATGCAGAAAAATCCACACTGGGATTTTTAAACTGGGATTTTACTACTGTTGCACTTTAGCTGGGAAATTTGGCACTTATTTAAGTCACTGAGGTCCCTTATCAGTAAAAGTACTGCACATAGAAGAGTCAAGAAGAGGGGAGAGAAATCATGTCCATACCAAATAACTAAGTTCCCTAGAGCCCAAATTCTACCAAATTTTAAATATGTTTGTTTCCCCTAAAGAGAGCACAAAAGAAGCAGGAATATTGTACCATGATAACAATATCCCCAGGAAAGCATAAAATTTAATAACGCAGACTCTACAGTCACATGCTCTCTCTCACCGCAGAAAATTCTCTTGCTAAATTCATTTGAGACTGAAGTTGGGCTGGGCAATTTTTATCTCTTATGCTGACATGTCCATAAACTTACAGCATGTTTATGCTATAACCACAAGTGCACATATCTCTTCAGATACATAAATTATTAATATTGATGGGACTTGGCACAACAGGTAATCATCTTTATTTTAGGCCAGTTTTCAAAATAATTGTTAATGCCACTTCCTTCAATTTGGACGGAAAAATAGTATGAAATTTCCTTGATTGTACACTTTTGCCCAACGCACACAACAAAGTCTTATTCCAAGGCACAACAGGATGAAGCCTTCTTTCAGCCCATGGAGATTCCCTGGTGGAGTTGTGTGCCCTTACAAAGCTAGGTTTTAATGAATGTTTCTATGGGGGTTTCCTCTCCTTGCATCTGGCAACTCCTGCAGGCAATAGTCCTGGGAGTCTTTTTAAAAACTTCAGCTTGAATCTCTTCACTTCTGCTACCAGAGCAGAGGAAAGTGGAGGAGAGTCAGAAGTGGAGACTAAGAAAGGGAGTGGTGGCTCTGCTTTAGGCTTTAGAGATTGGAGCTCTGTGGATTAAATGAGGCAAGCTGGGAAGTGAGTGGACCAGGCAAGTGGATACTCTATGAAGTGCGGAGACCTGGGTCAAGAAGCTAAACTTCATAGGTAATTCTGTTGACAAAATTTTAATTTGTGATAGTAACTTCCTGTATAACAGGTTGCTAATAAGCAGCAGCACCATAAAGGGAGTCACTATGTCCAGGAGGAGGGGGAATTCTCTCAGAGCATATGGAGGTACACACAATAGGTAGATTGTGTTTCTCTTGAATTCCTGACCTTAGCCACCCCATCCCCTTCCACATCCACAAGGCCATCAACCCCAGTTGGCTGAGGCAAAATGGTGCAGTAGCTATATACAAATAGATACTTTCAGATTTGAGATGCATATCCCTATAAGATGGGCGGGGAACCTTTTTTGGGTCAGGTGCTGTGGACCCACAGAAAAATTAGTCAGGAGCCGCACTCAAGTGAGAAGCAAAAAACCCCCCAAAAAACAAAACAAAACAAAACAAAACAAAAAAAAATCCAAAACAAATCCTCACTGACATGGCCCCCGACTGAGAAGGGGAAAGACACTCCCCAAATTCCCCTTGCACATCAGCACCTACTGGAGCCCAGGCTAGTAGATTTTGTGTGTTCCTGCCCCAAGGAGAGGCGTCAGAGGGCTGGAGCACCAGCACAGGCTCCCCAATGCTGGGAGAGAACCCTGAGCCTCCAGGGCTGGATCCATTCAAACTGGGGGCCGCATCTGGCACTGGGGCATTAGGTCCCCCACCCCTGCCCTATATTATCGTCTGGGGCCAGGACCATCACAAATTGAGGTTATGGAGCAACCCACCCCAGTGTGCAGTCAACCTCTGCCCTGCTGCAGGCCCTGCCCCCACTCCACCCCTTCTCCAAGCCTCACCCCTGTGCTATCCTCACTCCACCCTCTTGCTAACTCCCTCAAGCAATGCAGCCCAAGGAATTATGGGGGCCTGGCATGACAGCAGCAGGAGTTGCCCCTGCCACCCATTCATAGACTCATAGACTTTAAGGTCAGAAGGGACCATTATGATCATCTAGTCTGACCCCCTGCACAATGCAAGCCACAGAATCTCACCCACCCCCTCCTAGAATAATCTTCTCACCTATATCTCAGATATTGAAGCCTTCAAAAACTTTGAAGACCCCAAGATGCAGAGAATCCTTCAGCTGTGATCTGTACCCCATGCTACAGAGGAAGGCAAAAAACCTTCAGGGCCTCTGCCAATCTACCCTGGAGGAAAATTCCTTCCCGACCCCAAATAGGGCATTCACAAGGCAGACAATGGGAGCTAGAGCAGTATGGTAGTCTGCTCCGCTCTGTACTGTCATGCCACACTCTTCTGGCCTGCTGCACCTCACTTCTCTATGGCGACAGGAAGTGGACCACCCTGGGGCCAGGGCTTTCTGCTTCCCACCACCACGGAGAAGCCAAGTGCAGCAGGATGGGAGGGCCCATGCAGTGAATGCAGGAGGCAACTCTTGCTGTCACCCTGAACTAAAGGTCCCTGGAATCCATAAGACAGTTGGGGCAGTCACCTTGGGCCTCCAAAAGCACGGAGCCTGGGGCATTTGCCCCAATCCATCCTATGGATGGGACACCTCTGCCAGGGGCTCTTCCATGGAGAAGGGCAATGAGTTGATAATCTTTAGTGACTTAGTGATCTCGGAATCTTAGTGTAAAGTGTAGCGAGTGCAGTAAATGGAATTTTTAAGATATATTGTTAACTGGGAGGGTGGGATTCTGAATTCCTTACTATTTCTTATTTGTATATGAAAGTTTACCTAGAACTCAATCTTCTATGAAACTGGGTGATTGATCACAGTTAACTCATGCAATAAACTAATTTAAAAAAAATCACAATTAATTGCACGGTTAAAGAGAATGCCAATTGAAACGTATTAAATATTTTGGATGTTTCTCTACATTTTCAGATATGTTGATTTCTATTTCTATGCTGAATATAAAATGTACACTGCACACTTTATATTTTTTACCAATGTTTGCATTGTAAAAATGATAAGACATATTTTTGGTTCACCTCATTCAAGTATTGGAATGCAAACATTTATTGTGAAAGTGTACCTTACAAATGTAGTTTTATTTGTTTCATAACTGCATTCAAAAACAAAACAGTGTAAAACTCTAGAGCCTACAAGTTCACTCTGTCTTACTACTTGTTCAGCTAATCATTAGGGGTGCATCTACACTGCACCCATAGCTCGAAATAAGCTAGGCAATTTGAGCTACGCAAATTGCCTAGCTTATTTTGAGTGTTTTCAAAATAGCTTATTTTGAAATTTGGCACTATCTACACAGAGCCAAATTTCAAAATAGAGCACAATTCCGAAAAGTCCCTTGGATCCTCATGGAACAAGATTTACAGGGATGTCAGAATAGTGAGTCCATTATTTTGAAAGCTATTTCAAAATAATTGGCTTGTTTAAAAGACACAGAATAGCTATTTCAGGATACCAGAAGTATCTTGAAATAGTGCCGCAGTATAGATTCACCCTATGACATACAAGTCTGTTTACTTTTATGAGATATACTACCACCTGCTTCTTATTTACAGCGTTACCTGAAAGTGAGAACAGGTGTTCATGTGGCACTTTTGTAGCCGGTGCCACAAGGTATTTACATGCTCATACAAATACTAACCATTTGTATGCCCCTTCATGTTTCAGCCACCATTACAGCAGATATGTTTTCATGCTGATGGTTCTCATTAAAAATATGCATTAATTAAATTTGTAACTGAACTTCTTGAGGGAGAATTGTATGTCTCTTGTTCTGCTTTACCTACATTCTGCCATATATTTCATGCTATAGCAGTCTCAGATGATAACCCAGTGCATGTTCATTTTAAGAACGCAAAGAATGAGTACAAATGTGATTTCTAAAAATTGTCACAGCATTCAACCCAAAGTTTAAGAATCTGAAAGTGCTGTCCAAAATCTAAGAGGGACAAGGTGTGAAGCATACTTCCAGAAGTCTTAAAATAGCAAAACTACAGTATGGAAACCATAGAACCTGAACCACCGAAAAAAAAAATCAACCTTCTGCTGGTGGCATCTGACTCAAATGATACAAATGAACATGCATTGGTCTGCTTTCCTTTGGGTTGCTATTGAGCAGAACCCATCATCAGCATGGACCCATGTCCATGCAGGCAGCATTATTGTGAGGGAGTACAATCACAGAAATCCCCTTGGGATTGTTGCATAGTGTGCTGGTCATGCATGCCAATGATGCCCATCTTCTTGCTTTCTGGGGCTCCTCTGCACCCTGTCCTGGTGGGTCAGATCCTCTGGTCTCACCCATACAATGCACAGAGTTGAGATTACTGCCCCACCTGCAGAGCAATGCAGACACTGAATCACTTCAGCTCTGGGAGAACTCAGTTCTAAGGGCCTCCAAACGGGACCCCAAACCTCCAACTAAATTAGTCTTACCCTACGTAAAAGATCATAGGTTAGCTCTCATTATCAATGAAAGAGAGAGAGGCACAGCAGTTTCTTATAACAATTATTTGCACTAGCCTTTATAAAAAACAAAAGAGTTTTTTATTAAGTATAAAAAGAAGGATTTAAGTGGTTGCAAGCGAAAACAGATCAAACTAAGTTACTCAATTAAAATGAATAGAAAATGCATAGCTAGTTCTAATCCACTAAGAAACTTGTTGCATGCAAATTCTTACAGTAAACAACTGTTTTTATTTCAGGTATATGCTTCAGATGAGAGTGGTTCTTTATTCTGATTTGGGTCTACAACCTTCTTCAAAGTTCTTTTATATCCTCTTAGGGTATGCCAGACAGTTTCAAAACCAGCCGAAGAAAAAAGGCTGAATGCTTCCCATTGCTTAAATAGACTTTCACCCAGGGTGGGAATCCTTTATTTGGCATTTCCCACTTCCATGGAAAAATACCAGGTTCAAAATGGATTCTAGTACCAGGTGGCATGGCCACATGTCTTTCTAGCACCAATCGCAGTTTGGGCTTACAGGACAAATACAATCATTGACAAGTCGTTGATTTGAGCATTGAATTATTAAATTCTTGAAGTACCACTAATGGTCCTTGTTAACACATTTGGAACTATAAACAGATCCACACTTCATATGTCTAACTTCACATGCAAGAATGATCCATGAACAAAAATGTGATATACATATTGAGAAGACTGTATCTATAAAATACATATGTTATATGACCAGGTTTGCATCATGCACACTCATTTTCTTAAGCCAATTTTCATAAAGCATAAGGGAAGGGTATCACAGTTATTTCCTATAATTGTAACCAAACTTGTTTGTCTGAGCAATTGGCTGAACACGAAGTAAGACTGAGTGGACTTGGGGTTCTGAAGTGTTACATTGCTTTATTTTTGAATGCATTTATTTTTGTGTTTAGTTCTACATTTATAAGTTCAACTTTCATGATACAAGTATTTTAGTACAATCTCTTTACTATGTGAATTGAAAAAAACCACTATTTTGTTTTTTACAGTGCAAATATTTGTAAATAAAAAATAAATACAAAGTGAGCACTGTACATTTATAGTCTGTGCTGTAATTGAAACCAATATATGTGAAAATGTAGTAAATATCCAAAAATATTTAAATACATGATGTTTTCTTATTGTTTAACAGTGTAATTAATCACAATTAATTTTTTTTAAATTTCTTGACAGTCCTAGTTGAAAAGGATATTTTCCTTCCCCTGGAATTTATTGACCATTTTGACAAAAATGTATGATAATGAACTTAAATTACACAATTGTTCAAGAAAGACAGTACTCACTGTAGTATCCATAAAGAAAAGCTTGTCGCATTAATCAGGATCCCTGAGAATTCTGATAATTCTTTTTAATGTGCTGATATAATTATTTATTGTTTCATATTAAGGCTAGAGAAAGGGAAGAGTTAGGAGACAGTACATATTTTAACAGAAACAATAATTCTATTTGAAGACTTTTCTGAATACTTTGCATGGGAAAATAAACCAATAGACCACATTTTACTTAATAGGGTAGGGCAGGAAAAATAGTATAAGTCGCAGCCCTAGACCTAATTCTGTTAAAGTGTTTTAAGGCTAGTGTTAGCATTTTGCAGTTTGTTTTATCATTTCAGAATGGAAAAAGTATGTACAATAATTACTATAAACAACATGAGTTTTTATCTTGATTGGGACAGAAGAGTAGCTTGTCTTTGGACATTAAATTTGATTCAAATAGGTATGTGCATATACATCTATTATAAAGTAACTTATGCCTTATCAAATATAAATATAAATTGGTCAGATTATAATCTATGTATGGTCAGGTCATCAGCTAGTATAAACCATTAAAGGCTCCATTGACTTGAGTTATGCCAATTAACACCAGCTAAGGATCTAGCTCATAACTTTTTCTTCCTGTTAATGTTTTTTTAAGAAACTCAGTGAAGGCTTAATTTCATACTTTTTGCACAAGCAAAATTCACACTGATGGGCAGTTTGCTTGTTTAACGAACACCAGATTCATCTCCAAAAGTCTTTGCTCACTTAGTGGTAAGATCAAGTAACCTCTTTTGAATTTTCATTGGCTATTATGGGCCTGATTCTTATTCTCCCTAAGGCCCCTTTACATTGCTGTGGGAGTGTATAGCATCTTAAAGTGGATGTAAATGGGTGTTAGGCTAAATAAAAGACCTGCTTCTTATATTTCCATATATGTGTCAGAGCTCCCCTATTCTCAATGTGTTCATAAAATTGTAATCCAGATCTGCAGCTGTAATTGTAATCCAGATCTGCAGCATGATCCCCTTTTGTTTTACTTTCTTCCCCTTTGGGAAACGCCGACTGTAAACTCCTTAAGGCAGAGACTAAAATCATTTGGCTCAAAACCTCTGGCTCTGACCATGCAAACACTATTGAGGGAAAGCCTTTACTGCCAGATGAGGTCCCACTGACATTAATAGGGCTCTGCTTGTTAGCAAATACTGTCACATCACGGTTGTTGCAGAATCTGGACCTATTTTTGTACTGAGCAGTGTACAAAGTCTGCCTCAAAAAGGAAGGAGTTAGGGAACTATTTTGAGTCCAGGTAGCCCCATCCTGCCACACCTGAAAAACATGTATGGCTTAGAGAAGAAGGGACAGAGGAGAGAAGACATTGCAGGTGAAAGGACTAGCACTCTTGGCTCCTCGGAGATAGCATTGTGGGGGCTCCAGCTGTCCTAGACCTCTAGCTATTGTGTCATCACCGCAGAGAAAAGAGACTCATGACATTCCAAAGGGCTGAGAATTGCCATTGATTTCAATTCTTTTATGACTTTTCCCCTTTCCCAAGTGAAAGAGTAGAGGTACAAGATGATCCAGAGAAACTGGAGCAGTACCACAGCTTTTGGTGCAGATCTTAGTTACCTGCTGCATGGCCCTAGACTGGAACCTAGTGAAGTGGGCTGGCCTGGGCTCCTGTATGAACCTGTAGGTAGTGTAGAGGCCAAAGAGCTGAGCATGATGTCTGAATGGGCTCTGTCTTGCTATCTACTGATAAACTGAGAGAAAAGTTCTCAGGAGCAAACTGTATTTGCATAGGCACACCTGCTTTGCCTAGGTGATGAGCAGACAGACTTACACTACTAAAATAATCCATTTTGAATATTTTGGGTTAAAATTCACTTTCGTCTTGAATGTAGGGGTACACTGGCAGAGAAAACTGATGTAAGATACACGATTCCCACTATGACAATTGCGTAGCTGGAGTCAACATACCTTGTATCAATTTTCTGAAATAGCCCACAGTAGAGGTCGACAGGAGAAAGTATCCCACGCACTTAGTACCAAGGTTGATGGGGCGCCCTCAGAATTCAGTTTAGCAGGTCTTTAGTAGATCTGCTAAATCAAACCCCAGAAGATCAATCACTGGAGCGTTGATCCTCCAGTGAGTATAGACAAGGCCTAAGAATTGGGCTTAACCCAATTCTGGTGGAATCTCAGAATGCAGCTTCACAACTAAAGGCAGAGACATGGGTGAGCAGTGGCAAAGGTGACAGTGACAGCAGCAGAGGCATTGTCTTGGCCGCACCCCCCAGTGAGGGAAGTGAACCCACTTGAGTGCATCTCTGAATTCTTATGCATATACTGCTTTTCCTCATTCTCATCATTTGGTGTACAAAGATTAATCTGACTTTCTCCCAGGGCACTGGTGATAAATCCCAAACTAATTCTGAGTATCGCATATTTCTCTCTTTATGAGACAGCCTGGTCCAATTGTTCTTCCCAAGAGTGAGAGTCAAGAACACCAGACTTCAAGTCCCTGAGCTGCATCAGACCCATTGGGTGGTCATGGAGAAACATATTGGATAGGAATGCTTTAAGGAAGGTGTGTTTGGTGGGGAGAGAGGAATTCCTATGGTGCACAGGGCCCTGAAATGCTTTACTCTGGGCCTACGTGTTAGAAGACAGGCTCTGGTTTTAGTTCACGCTCATTTCTTCTTCAAATTGGGATAGTGTTTGCTGAAAAGCTTAAAAAATACTTAGCTTACATTTTGAGAACCAAGTTTCAATTAAAATCCTGTTAGAAAACTTGTGGTTTGGGGTTTCACTGAGTCAAGATTAAAGAGATGAGAAATGCTCACAAAGAAGAGTTTACAGGCTATCCTAACAGGATACATTGATACGCTTTGAGAAATACCTGAATAAGAGATTTCATAAATGTTAGTCTGTTGGATTGACTAATGTTTTTTTTTTAAATTGATCTGCTGTTACACTGCAAGGCACAGTGGATGGGCTTAACAGTAATAGGCTATTGATCCTGCCTGGGTTAGCTATTCTGGTGGTGAGTCTTGCATAAGCCAGGCATGCTTTGGCACAGCTATAGCCAGGGCTGTATATTGTAAGCAGCCTCTTGCATTTGTGGATATTTCTGGCCTCTTGAAAAATTCTGTTTTTTCTTCTCTGGATAAAACCAATCTGACTGAAAAAAAATTGAGCTGAGCAGCTTTTTTAAGGGAAGCTGGTTTTGGATTGTTTTCATATCTGAAGTAAATTTAGATGTCCTCAAAGTTGTGGAATTGATAGATCTGATGGCTGAAATTCTGTATCCTCAAGGGAGGCTACAGAGCAGGGAGTAGTAGAGCTTATCTGTCCAAAGGAGAGGCAACCCTTTTGGGTGAAAAACTAATTTAGATTCTTTATTCATTTAATCCTTTGCTTTTCTGCTAAAAAGTGTCAATCAGGACACCAGAATTTCTTCCTGTATGGTCTGTCTTCCACTAGGAACCGGTCTGAAATCAAACCCATTTCATATAAGACCATGGAGCTATCCTCCAGTGATAATGATTTGGAGCCACTATGAAGTAGAGTTTGATCTGGTCCACTGACTATGTGATAAAAGGCTACAAATGCTATTATTAATTCCCTGAGTCAGCTAGTACTTTTGGATTAAAAGTGGCTACAGCATGGAAAGAAGCTATTTTAGAACTCGGCTGAATCCTGTGCACCACCAACTAGAAAGAAAATAGCAAACTTACCCCTCCCCCACCCCTCTTTTCTTGATATCATGACTGTCGAGTAGTAGAACACTACATTCATATACCAAATGTAGAAGCCTACCCTGGTTTTTGGTCAGTATATTCATTGTTTTGAAAAAATGTGGTGGTTTACAAGTGAAAACTTGTCTCTTGGGGCATGTCTACACTAGGAAATTATTTTGAAATGACTTATTTCAAATAGCTGTCCAATGCTGTTATTTGGTATATATGTCTGACACACTCACACTCTCACTCTCTCTCTCTCTCTCTCTCTCTCTGTTTGATGATACCCTGCCTAACAGCCTGATTGTGTGACCAAAGCCCAGTTTTCAGCTTTAAGAACTAATGGGAAGGGGATTGAGCTTTAGGCTGGAGGCACTGAAAGGGACACAGGTAGAGAAGATGAGGAACAGGACAAAGCAGAATAAAAGTCCTAGTGCTTAGCTGGCTTAGTAGGACTACCTGGCTGATGCACTACAAATGGTTTGTCTAGTGAAAAAGATCCAGTGCTTTCATTCTGTCTTCTTCTCTGGGACCCTGGACTGGAGCCTTCATGATAAGATTGATTATTTTGGGAACCCACCTTCTAAAATCCACTCAGAATGGCCCACTGGTTTCTAAACTGGTAAGTTTAGATCTTGGAACAGGACAAAATTCCTCTTCAAAATTTGAAGTGAATAGGCCTTAAAGATTTTGAATTATGTCACCCCAAAATCAGAACTGCTGAGTGCAAAAGGTCTTTTTGCTAAATTGCAGCAAGGTAAGCCATCAAAAATGAAATAAAATTTCCCTTACTGGCTTCCAGACCTAGTGAATAACATTAAAATGATATTGATTTTGCATTTTCGCTCCCCCACTTCTATTTAGAGTGAGTTTTGGAGGGTAACCATAAAACATATTAATTCATAAGGTAGTAACTCTAACTGCAATACTTAGTACTATCAATAATTGCATGCAGCTTTATTCATAAAAAGAAATGAAATTTCATCAGCTTGTACAACTGTCTGCATTTGTATAGGAGCCATTCACATATCTATAGAATAAAGCCTATAGCCATCTTGAACAAATGTCTGTTAATCCATAGGGGAAAAAAATCAATTGGTCAGAGTCTTCTGTAGAGAATTATCTAGCATGCACTTGCTAATACATTGTGTCAGATGAAAAGAAAGGACAAAGGGATTCAGAGAAAATTGAGTGGGAGAGGAGCGAGTTGAGAGAAAGAAGGGAGAGGGTATATGCAAGAGTTGGGAGGTGTCCTGAGAGGAAGTGTACCCTCTTAATTAACCTGGGAATTTTCTCTATGATGACTGTACAGGCTTAGCATCTCTTGCACTCCCCCGCTTCCCCCATCAAAATAATGCCAAAGCTCATCTCCTAAACATGATTTGCTCCACATGAACTTTATTTCCACTGCCAGTGGCCAGCTTCACTGTGCCAGTAAATGCTACCAGTGGCTACATATCACCTTTATGCTCTTCCCTCTTCATAATGGAAAAGGGACCAAAGAATGGAAGCCGTTTTGATGCAGTGTCAAATGGTCCTTTTCAACCCTGCACACTTTATTCAAACTAAGTTCCTGAACAAATTGTATTACTTTCTAGACTTCACAGCATCTGAGGTTTGCTGCAGATATGCACCTGTGTCACTAGTGCACATCCTGTGGTTATATAAGACAATCCAGCCTTGTTAATGTGGATGGATAATCACACTCCACAGAAACGAATTCCAATTGGAACTCTGGCTACCACTTATCAGAATGGTGCTTTCACTACTCATTAGAACAGTGTATAGAAAGCCAATTTTAATAAAGTGCATCCCAGCCAAACCATCAAACTCTAACAAGCAACTCCAGTGGTAGCTCTGAAACCTGCAAACAACTTTCACTGAAGCCAGTCAGAGCTTAGTTACATTATTTCAATTTAGAATCTTCAACTGAGGTGTTGCTCCCTTCACTTCATATATCACGAATGAATGTCTCACCAGGATAATCTGTTCTTGTTTATAAAATGGAATTTTTCCTGTTTGAAAAGCCTCGCTCCAAAAATAAAGAACAAAATACACGTTAGCTCTACAGTCCCATTAAGTCCCACGCAAAACTAAAAATCAGACACTTAGTTTTCATATATCTGGCAGTCTGTTTGAGGAAGAGGACAGCAACTGTGGAATGACATTTGGAATGATATAATTCCTCAACATGAGAGAATTCAAATAAAAGAGAAGGGGACAGAGTACCAAAAAAAACCCAACCCTAGTTTTTTTTGTAATGAGCTAATTAAGGGGTTGATTTTAAAGTATTTGTTCTTGGTTGTTTTCTGGTTTTCGATGCAAGAAATAGCCTAGAGGCTCCTGGAGATCGTAAAAATAAAATAAAAAATTATGAAGGGTTTTATGGTGATTCTAAAGTCTGAAATGTTTTCCACCACTGCAAGCTCAGACAAGCTTAACATCACCTCCTCAGCATCATTGGCTAGTTCATTATGCAGAAGAGAGGCTGTGGAATTTGCTTAAGATTTACAAAGGAGTCTTCATGTGCAAGGGGCAATTTAGTAGGATTTAAATGTCTCCACAGGAAAGATTTAAATCTATGTACGCAAATTCAGGAACATTTTCTCTATTATCATGTATGACTATCTATGTATACACTGTAACTCTCAAGAGGAATGTGAGTGGGATATTATTCTAGAGAAATGTATACAGTGGGTTGGCATTTTACTTTCTGCCCATGAGAAATAGTATGAAGTACACCATTACCTTCACCGTAAATTATATTTTCACCAGAAATTATATTAACCCTTGACCTGAATGTTTCCACAGGTAATGGTACATATAGTCACTTTAAGAAAAGTGGATTTTTTTTATTAGGTACAAATGTATAAACATTCATTAGTCACTCATGCCATGCCCATTGCAGCTGATAGAGCAGCTTGAGCTGGTCAGCAATGAAACTAGGGTTACATATTTGAACTTTCAAAAAAGAGGACACCCCTGAGAAGGAGGGTATCTATATCAGTATCTACCAACTCACGTTGTATTACTGTGTTTGATATGATATGATATTTATATTATTGTATAATATAAACGTGAGTTGGAAGGTATTGATACAGATACCCTCCCTCTCAAGGGCGTCCTCTTTTTTGAAAGTCCAAATATGATAACCCTAAATGAAATGTTAGGCAAAATTAAAACAAGCCATTTATAAGATACTTTGACTCCGATCCTGTGACGTGGTCACTTCAGTTCTGCCATCATGTCAGTCACCTACCTGACCCCACCACTGAAGAGAATGACCTGCTGCCAGCATGGAGGGAAACAGCAGAAAGAAAGTGGGTGTTGTTAGGGCTTCCCTGCACCTCACCCATTTCCAGTTGTCTTATCAATCACCTGGAGCCCAAGATAGCCGGAGCAAATTACAGCATGAGGGCTGCACTAAATTACCCCAGGGGAACAGACGAGCACACCACAAGATCAGGGAAGACCAGACATACCTTGATGATACTTTTACATCCCCTCCTTTTCCCTGAGCTGTGCTGTGTGCTCCATAGCTGAAGACAACTACTTATGTTTTCAGTGGCCTGTGTGCTTCCCTTTGGCACAAAAATGTACAGTAGATCATTTCAGTACAAACTTCCATGCTTCTTGTAAGGCTGCTGTGCCAAAGCATTCTTCACCCAGCCCTTGGAAAGTTATGCATTGGGGGCTAAAGGGGGGAGGGGGAGATGGTGTATCGAGTGCAAGCAGGGGTGGGTGAGAGTTTTGCGGGGCCCAGGGCAGCACAATTTCACGAGGCCCCCCCTTTGGAGAAAAAATAGAAAAAAGGTGTCCCCCCTGTGCCCACTCCTCCAGTAGCCCCACTCTGATAATGTGAGCTACCTCTCCTCATCCCCTCTTCTAACACCTCCCTCTACACACCTGCCCTGCCTCTATCCTCTGGTGCTGGTCCCTCCCCTGCAGGTGTCTGCCCTTCTGCTTCATCCCCAGAATCCCCTGGCACCTACACCTTCCCTTACCCTGAACCCTCCTGGTGCCTCCCCCTTCCATCACTGCCCCTGCGCCCTTTGCCCTCTTTTTCCCTGATGCCCACCCCCTCACCACCCTCTGCCCCATTCCCCTCATGCCCCTGAGCCCTCACACATGCCCTGCTCCATCCCCACCTCCCTCATGCCCACCCCTCCTTTCAAGCCTTCTCCCAGCACCTCCCCCTCCCCCTTTAGCCCCCAATGCCCTTACCCTCTCCTCTCCCAGCATCACCCTGTCCCCCCTCCCACTGACACCTCCCCTCCTGCCCTTTTCCTCATTGTCTCCACTTGGCCCCCTGGCATTTGTCTTTCTCCTCCATGCTGTCCCTTGGTGCCTTCCCCTTTCTTCTCCTGACCTGCCCCCCACCCCTCAGCACAAGCCCCTTCCTCTGCCATCCACCTTCTGCCTTCCAGTTTGCAGGGCGCCCGCGACCCCGGCCCAGGCTCCAGACCACATGCCAAACTGAGCGGTGCAACGCTGGGCTGTGTGGTTTTAAAGTCCCGGGCCGTGACGTCATGCCATACCCGGGCCTCTCCCCTCTCAGCTGTTGCGTGGCATTTCAGCACGCTGCGCATGCACTCCCTCAGCCCCACATAGCCCGTACTGGCCGGCACCGGGGAATTTAAAGTGCGGGGCTGCAGTGCCCCATCACAATCCCCCTCCACCTCCAGCAGCTGCTAGCCGGCCCTTTGGTGGACAGCCCACCGGGAATTTCCCGGTATCTCGCCAGGCCAGTCCACCGCTGGCGTGGGGCCTATTGAAGCGCAGGGCCTGGGGCAGCCGCCCCACTCGCCCTGCCCTATATCCGCTGCTGAGTGCAAGGAATGTGACCCCAAAAGCACTAGAGGAAAGGGATTTGCAGATCTCTTATTGCTGATTTTTTTTACATTGTCCCGCTGCAATAGCCATGCACATGGATTCTCCCTCCTTGCTCCTTTGTGGCCCTGTTCACAAGCTACACAGTGCAGTTGAGCCAGTACCCAGGCTGCTATTGGAAGACTGCTTCCTATAACATTTCTGATATTACTTTCTCATGGGGGAATCAATCCTACTTCAGGCAGCCCTAACTTTCCTTCTCTTTCACTTTTGATTTTTAGAAGGCAAACACATGGTACTTTGCTCTCTTTTGTTGTTTCCCTGCAGTCATATCCCACTTTCTACATGTGGCAGATTGGCTGCATGGCTATTTATCTGAAGGAAGAGAAATGACTGACTAGTTGACACTGTGTAATGTGGGGGTGGGGGGTATCTAGGAGATCTTGCATAGCCAGCTATCCGCTCTGCTCTGTCCTATGGCAGCTCTAACTGCAGACTAGCTGTCTTCTGCATGACACATTAGAATTAGAGATGTGAAGTTAACTGGTTACCCAGTAAGCATCATCCTTACTGGTCACTGATTAACCAGCAGTTAGCTGGACTGGAGCACCATGTTGTGCCACAAGCTTGCCTGGGCTGGAGCAGCCACTCCTCCCTCTCCCCCACCCTCCCCTGCCTACAGTTAACTGGTTAACATTTTTAATGACAGTTTACATAATTAATTGGAATTTGGCTTTAAAAAAGGATGGCCATTGAGGTTATGGGATTATTCTCTCTCTTTAACTGAGTGTCATTTTAAGGTATAATATATATAGCGTCTTTTATCCTTAAAAGCTATCTCCTGGCATCACAGTGAAATGGAGATACCTCAGGGGTGAAACACAGCTGCTGCTTAGCAGTGCTGAGAAACACTACACACGAGTTTAGGCAGAAAAAGAAGAATACCTTGTTTAATTACTATAATGGGGGAATTAAATCAGTAATCTGAGCTGGAATGTGGCCAGGACACCAGCGTAAACATCCTAAATTCTCTGAAAGGTGACATGGGATTTTTACCTCAGGAATTCAAGACCTGGGTGCTATTCCCAGCTCTTCCACTGGACATCTGGGTGAAATAGGCATAGTTCAATTGTCTCTGTGCCTCTGTTTCCCCATTTTACAGATTGAAATTATGATACCGACCTCCTATGTAAAATGCTTTGAGATTGGCTGATCAAAATTAATGTATAAGAAATAGGTATTATTACTGACCATCTCACCATCATATAAGCTAGAATTATGGGTGCTGGGAGTTCTGCTACACCCTCTCCCTTGAAAGAGTTTCCATTATATAGAGGGTTTACTTGTTTGGTGCAATGACCTCAGCATCCCCGATATATACATTATTCCAACATTCCTGCTCACCAGTCTCATTTTCTGCAGCATAGAAGTATGTGTTTCTTTGCGGTTTTGCATCCCTGATCCAGCAAAAGGGGTTAGAGGTGTAGGTTATTCAGCAGCTCTGAGAAATTACCATGATTCAATACCTGCGTGTTGAAGAGGTCTTTTTTAAAATGATGGGCAAAGCTTTAAATACTATTTTGTGTCAAAAAAATGAAACCCATGTATCATACTATGATGTTCTGCAATTTAATGCTGGAAGGCTGTATTTATCTGGTACAATTCAGGAAGCTTGCAAGTCAGCAACCCTGCACCCATTTTGCTCCATGCGGCCTCCTGTTTTGTTCTGTTGGCTGGTGTAAATCGTTTCTTACTGTGTAGAAACTCTGAATTATATTTGAAAATAAAGTTAATTAAAACAGGTATTTCTGAGCCTTCTGCTCACGCTACTTAATCAATTAGCTATCCTTTGTAATGCACTGTGAAGATGAAAAGCACTATATAACTAAGTGATATTATTTTATTTTATTATTAACTCTCTGAAAGGCTGGCTGCCAGGAGAATGGGAGCCCAATGACAGACATTGTTAAGCAGCTTTCAGCCTTCTGTAACTCTGGTTTAACAGCAGACAGGGAAAAGTCATTACCGCGGAAGCACTGAGAGTGTACGCAATGCAATATGGCTACTGGTGCCAGAGAAGTGCTTAGGGCTGGGAAATAGGGAGATGAGCAGTGGTAGGAGGTAGTGGTAGCTGCCGGGAGTCATGTGGGGCCAATACAAAAACATCATTACGAGTTGCAAAAGATCTTAGATGTTGATGATCTTTTAAAATTAAATGTTTTCATGCAGCCAAATACAAAACTATATATATTAAAACAGGGAATGCAGGCCATGCCTACAGAATGGGGGGCTATAATGTAAAGGTTTGAGCTACATGGGAAGCTCAAACCAGGTGGTCTAAGAGTCCCTTCTGGCCCTAAACTCTACTAATATCAACCAGTTCTCCTCTCATACTGGTTCAGATCAGTGTAACTCCATTGGCTTTGGTAGAATTACTCCTGATTTACAGCAGTATACGTGAAAAAAGATTCAGGCCCATAATTTTTGTGGAGTGTTTTGTAGGGGAGATGTTCTGAAATATCAATTCAAGAAAGGTGCAATGTGCACTCACTGATGTACAAGATCCAGGAGCCATAGTGACATGTAGCCCCAGGGACCAATTGTCCCCCTTACCATTGTACTCACACCAGTTTGACTCCCAACTTTCTCACACCAGTCTGAGATTCTTTAGAATCTGAAGGATCCATGGAAATCTTTCCCTGTGAGCATGCCATTCCAGGCCTTTCTCTGAATTATTTGGTGCTGGCTACTGTCAGAGACAGAATATGACACCAAAGGTCTGGTCTAGCACATACTGTGGTCATGTCTACACTATAAGATAAAGGTAAATTTATTAAGGTTGATTTCTTACCGTCCAATTTCGTAATGTCAAAGGTCCATGTCCCCACTGTGTGCAAGAATTCAACGTGTATGAAGTAGCTCATCCCAGTACGGAGACTGCCATCTGCTTTGAGAGCACTGTAGGTAAAGCTATCCCACAGTGTCTGCACCACTTTGCATTCTAGGTTATGCTCCCAGTGCACACTAGGACCAAAACTGTGCAGCGGGTGGTTCTGGGTTCATGTTGTCAGTATCCCATAATGTGCTCGTCTACTCCCTTGCCCCTTGCTTGAGATCAATGGGAAACACCCTTTTTGGCCCTGGTTACCCGCGCAGACACCATAGCTATGTGAGCATGGCCCTCTTAGTAGATCCTGTTGTGCATCAAAGCATTTTGATGTTGATGTCTACCTTGGGGTGCCTAATGGGGGAGTGTGTCAAGAGTGTATGCATGTCACTCCAGGAAGAGAATGAAGAGGTGTCCCAGAGTGCCATGGGCACGCTATTCAGGCAAGCCCTTGCACTGAGCGAATTGGAAACACAGGGGCTACGTCTATACTGCACTGTTTTGCACAAGAAATATGCAAATGAGGCAAAGTGTGGAATATCGCTGCACCTCATTTGTGTAATTAATGAGCGGCCGCTTTTTGCACAAGAGCCATCCACACGGCTCCTTTTTACACAAAAACCCCCTCTTGTGCAAGAGCCGTTCTTCCACTTTTTTTCAGGAAGATCGGCTCTTGCACAAGAGGGGGTTTTTGCACAAAAAGGAGCCATGTAGACAGTTCCTTTTCGCGCAAAACCCTCTTGCACAAAAAAGCAGTCACTCATTAATTATGCAAATGAGGCACGGCAATATTCCACACTTCGCTTCATTTGCATATTTCTTGCGCAAAACAGTGCAGTATAGATGTAGCCAGGCAGTATTCAATCCTGTGGAAACAGTGGAATGCTGGTTCGGGTGCCATCAGACAAACACAGACTGGTAGGACTATATAGTGCTGCAGGTATGGACAATCAGCAGTAGCTGCAAAACTTCGGATTGCACAAGACCACTTTCATGGAATGTTGCAAATGTCTTTCCCCCACTCTGAAGTGCAGGGACACCTGAATGAGACCCACTCTGACCATAGAGAAGCACGTGGCAATTGCCCTGTGGAAGCTTGCAATGACAGACAGCTACTAGTCAGTGGCAAATCAATTCAGAGTTGGGAAATCTATAGCGGGAGCTGCTGTTGTACAATAACTAAAGCAATCAATATCATTCTGCTACAGAGAGCAGTGGCTCTGGGAAATGTGGATGCCAGAATGGAGGGCTTTGCCACAATGGAGTTCCCTAACTATGGTGGGGAGATAGTTGGAATGCGCATCCCCATCTTGGCACCCAACCACCTTGCCAAGGAGTACATAAATCACAATGGATACTTCTTGATGATGCTGCAGGCACTGGTGGATCACAAGGGCCGTTTTACCGACATGAGCGTGCGATGGTCAGGAATGGTGCGTGTCTTTAGGAACTTGGGTCTCTTCAGAAAGTTTCCCAAAGTGGAAACTTTGAAGTGGAGAGGTGGAAATGCCAATACTAATGCTTTGTGACCCAACAAACCCCTTGCTCCTATGGCTCATGAAGCCGTACATGGGCAGCCTGGACTCCAGTAAGGAGCTGAGCAAGTACAGAAGATGGTGGAATGTGCTTTGGGGCATTTAAAGGGAAGGCTTAGGAATCTACTAACTAGGTTTGACCTCAGCGAATGCAACATCCTTTGTAGTGGCAGCTTGCTGTGTTGCTCCATAATATTTGTGAGAGCAAGGGGAAAAGTTATCTGGCAGGATGAGGGGCTGAAGCAAAGCAGCTAGCCAGAGAGATTTGAGCAGCCAGACACCAGGGTGATAAAGAGAGCACAGTGCAGGCTGGTGCAAATCAGAAAGGCTTTGAAAGGAAGTTTTATGACTGGCCAGTTTTAAGAGCCATATATGTTGTTTTCAGCTCGGTGCTCCTACATTCAGTGGCTGTGTCTAGATTGGCATGATTTTCCGGAAATGCTTTTAACGGAAAAGTTTTCCGTTAAAAGCATTTTCGGAACAGAGCGTTTAGATTGGCACGCACGCTTTTCTGCAAAAGCACTTTTTGCGGAAAAGCGTCCCTGGCCAATCTAGACGCGCTTTTGTGCAAGAAAGCCCCGATTGCCATTTTAGCCATCGGGGCTTTTTTGCGCAAAACAATACCACGTTGTCTACACTGGCCCTCTTGCGCAAAAGCATTGTGCAAGAGGGCTTTTGCCCGAACGGGAGCAGCATAGTATTTCTGCAAGAACACTGACGATCATACATGAGATCGTCAGTGTTCTTACAGAAATTCAAGCGGCCAGTGTAGACAGCTGGCAAGTTTTTCCAGAAAAGTGGCTGATTTTCTGGAAAAACTGGCCGTCTAGACACAGCCAGTGTGTTTACCTGTAATCCCCCACCCCTGCAATACAAGCATTAAAAAGACTTGTTAGAAATTATGTGCTTTAATTTAGGGAACACAGCAGGGATAGAAAAGGTCCCTTGGGGGGGGCGGGGAGATCAGAAATGTGAGAAGGATAGCATTTTGCTTTGGGACACTTCCCTGGAGGTTGAGTGTGAGTCTGTTCTTGAGTCCCCTTCTCTTCCTCCCGTGGCCTAGGGTCCTTGGCTATAGAACTGTGTGAGGAGAGAAAGTTGTTCTGCAAGGAGCACGGGGAGATACACTCCAGGCACACCACCATGTGCTCCGTCACTACTGCCAGGGATGGAAAGACATTCCTCTGGTGCTTCACTTGCAATTCCCTGCACATCTCTCTCCTGCTGCCCTGCTGTCCTCTCCTGCTGCTCTGCTTGCATCTCCTCCAGTAGCATATTTCTCCACTCCATTTGCTCCTTAAACAGGTCTTCCCTTGTCCATTTTCACCTGCGGATTTGTGTGAGCCAGACAGCTGCTGGAGCCAGGGAAGTATGCAGCAAGTTGCCTGCTTTTCCCACTGTAATGAAAAGTTACAAGGGTGCACATTACAGGGGAAACATTGTGGCATCTAAAGCCTAAACTGTTAACATACAGCGAACGTCTCTCTAAAGACAATGGAAATATGTTCTGTGCTAGCCCTCCACATTGCCTGGAGCCTCCACTAGCTTTTAGAGCCTCATGGAACATGCAGCATGGCACTCCAGCAGCAATTTAACGTGCCTGGGGTTCCAGGGCACAGGAGGAGTAGCAGCAGTAGTGGCTGGGAGCCTGTAGCCCCTTTGAATTGCTGGCCCCTGGGGCAACTGCCTCCTTTGTCCTACCCCCCTTGTTGGTGAGCTTGAGTTTGGCAAAGCACATAGGCTTACATTTAAATCAGGAAAGAATGTGACCACATTTAACTTGAAGTATGTGCTTAACTCCCACTAAAATCAATGGGACTGAGCCATGTTCTTGCATAGAGAGAATTGTTGCCAGAGACCCAATCTTGCAAATACAGACGAGTGAATGCCCTAAGTAATTCTGTTGATTTCAGTGGAACTAGTCAAGGGATTTAGTACTAAACTCAGTGGAAAATTATTGCAAAATTGAGCTCCAGAGCAGCCATATCAAAGTAGGATAGAAGGAGATTGATTATCTCTAATATTAGACTCAGTTCTGCTGATGTTACCCACAATGTCACTTTTCAGCAGAGGATGGGTGCCAGCAGGAAGCTCAGAAATACAAATGTTAATTTAAAGCAAACTATTTTAAAACTAATTCTCCATGAGTCTTTAGGCAGAAAATCTGGACTACCACGTGGACTCCTGTGCAAAAATGAAAACAACTTGACTTCATAAACAAGTCAGTGTTTATAGCTCAAGGTTTTTTATCTTGACACAGAGTTTCTTTGGCTTTGTGACACAGTCAGAGAATTTAACATTTCTTAAATGCATCTATGACGTTTGTAGAAGAATTTCCTCTCTTAGAATTAGCATAAAATGGTGATTTTTAAACTTCCTTCATTTCCTGGACCCTAAAAAGAAATTCAGATGGAAATATGGACCCCTTTTGAAATCTTAGGAGTAGTCTGCAGACTCCTGGGGGTTTTCAGGCTACAGGTATTTACTGGCATATATACAGGTTTTACTGGCATAAAAGAACAACAGTCCATGCAATGAATCTTAGTAGTATGCCCAGGGATGTTGTCAAAAAGAAGGTTGTTGAAAAGCTATTCTGGTTTATCATGTCAAAGCTCTTAGAGACAGTGGGCAAACATCTTGTATCTACTACATCCACTTCATGCTGCACCTGCAGCACAAAGGGGCTATGCGACTAATTTAACCCACCTCATTAGAATTCCTTTGACGTGACTGGTTCTGCACTCCCCCACCTGCCCACCATCAGTGTTGTCGGCATGCCTGGCTATTCCCAGTTATCAGAATGGCCTACGTGGGCCATAGCCAGCAGAATCTTAGAGCAGCTTTGAGTCAGAAAGCCATCTTTGCCTCCATCCACTCCGACCTCAAGTCCTCCTTCAAGCACAGCTCATCCAACCCTAAAATGTGATCCTTGAAATCTTTCCTCATGAGAGCAGTTCCACTGCTTCATGTGGATAAGGATTACTTATCTGAGTAAACTCAGGACTGGGCTTTTAATCTGTACAGTGCTTGAAGGGTAGGAACATCTCTCCTTTAGGACCAGTGTGGTGTATATTTGTGTTGACGGGGTGCTATTTATGCTATAGCTTTATTAGCTACAAAAAATGATTTTTTTCTTAAGTTTGTTCCAGGATTGCTAACCATAAAGACTCATTTGCTTTTTTATCTGTCTTCCAGAATAACCAAAAGTACTTATTTTCATAAAGCTTCTGTATGCCAAGTTTCAGTCTGAAACACATTTTACAGTCCATTTATAAATCTGCAGGGGCATACTGAGAGACTCCCATTGACTACAGCAGTATAAACAGTGACAGTGTAAGGTTTAAGTGCTTCTATTAAGAAAAAAGGGAAAAAAGGGAGGACGTGTTGCCTTATATATTAAAAATGAACACACTTGGAGTGAGGTGGAGATGGACATAGGAGACGGAAGTGTTGAGAGTCTCTGGGTTAGGCTAAAAGGGATTAAAAACAAGGGTGATGTCATGCTAAGAGTCTATTACGGGCTACTACCCAGGTGGAAGAAGTGGATAAGGCTTTTTTTAAACAACTAACAATATCATCCAAAGCCCAAAATTTGGTGGTGATGGGGGACTTCAACTATCCAGATATATGTTGGGAAAATAACACAGCGGGGCACAGACTATCCAACAAGTTCTTGGACTGCATTGGAGACAACTTTTTATTTCAGAAGGTTGAAAAAGCTACCAGGGGGGAAGCTGTTCTAGATTTGATCCTAACAAACAGGGAGGAACTGGTTGAGAATTTGAAAGTGGAAGGCAGCTTGGGTGAAAGTGATCATGAAATCATAAAGTTCACAATTCTAAGGAAGGGTAGAAGGGAGAACAGCAAAATAGAGACAATGGATTTCAGGAAGGTGGATTTTGGTAAGCTCAGAGAGCTGATAGGTAAGGTCCCATGGGAATCAAGACTGAGGGGAAAAACAGCTGAGGAGAGTTGGCAGTTTTTCAAAGGGTCATTATTAAGGGCGCAAAAGGAAGCTATTCCGCTGCGCCTGAAAGATAGAAAATATGGCAAAGACCGCCTTGGCTTAACCACGAGATGTTGCATGATCTAAAAAAAAAAAAGGAGTCCTATAAAAAATGCAAAGTAGGACAAATTACAAAGGATGAATATAGGCAAACAACACAGGAATGCAGGGGCAAGATTAGAAAGGCAAAGGCACAAAATGAGCTCAAACTAGCTATGGGAATAAAGGGAAACAAGAAGACTTTTTATAAATACATTAGAAGCAAGAGGAAGACCAAGGACAGGGTAGGCCCACTGGTCAGTGAGGAGGGAGAAACAGTAACAGGAAACTTGGAAATGGCAGAGATGCTTAATGACTTCTTTGTTTCGATCTTCACCGAGAAGTCTGAAGGAATGCTTAACATAGTGAATGCTAGTGGGAAGGGGGTAGGTTTAGAAGATAAAATAAAAAAAGAACAAGTTAAAAATCACCTAGAAAAGTTAGATGTCTGCAAGTCACCAGGGCCTGATGCAATGCATCCTAGAATACTCAAGGAGCTGACAGAGGAGGTATCTGAGCCTCTAGCTATCATCTTTGGAAAATCATGGGAGACAGGAGAGATTTCAAAAGACTGGAAAAGGGCAAATATAGTGCCCGTTTATAAAAAGGGAAATGAGAACAACCCAGGAAACTACAGGCCAGTTAGTTTAACTTCTGTGCCAGGGAAGATAATGGAGCAAGTAATTAAGGAAATCATCTGTAAACACTTGGAAGGTGGCAAGGTGATAGGGAACAGCCAGCATGGATTTGTAAAAAACAAATCCTGTCAAACCAATCTGATAGCTTTCTTTGATAGGATAACAAGTGTTGTGGATAAGGGAGAAGCGGTGGATGTGGTATACCTAGACTTTAGTAAGGCATTTGATACGGTCTCGCATGATATTCTTATCAATAAACTAGGCAACTACAACTTAGATGGGGCTACTATAAGGTGGGTGCATAACTGGCTGGATAACCGTACTCAGAGAGTAGTTATTAATGGTTCACAATCCTGCTGGAAAGGTATAACAAGTGGGGTTCCGCAGGGGTCTGTTTTGGGACCAGGTCTGTTCAATATTTTCATCAACGATTTAGATATTGGCATAGAAAGTACGCTTATTAAGTTTGTAGATGATACCAAGCTGGGAGGGGTTGCGACTAATCTGGAGGATAGGGTCATAATTCAAAATGATCTGGACAAATTGGAGAAATGGTCTGAGGTAAACAGGATGAAGTTTAATAAAGAGAAATGCAAAGTGCTCCACTTCGGAAGGAACAATCAGTTTCACACATACAGAATGGGAAGTGACTGTCAAGGAAGAAGTACGGCAGAAAGGGATCTAGGGGTTATAGTGGACCACAAGCTGAATATGAGTCCGCAGTGTGATGCTGTTGCAAAAAAAGCAAACATGATTCTGGGATGCACTAACAGCTGTGTTGTGAGCAAAACACAAGAAGTCATTCTTCCGCTCTACTCTGCACTAGTTAGGCCTCAGTTGAAGTATTGTGTCCAGTTCTGGGCATCGCATTTCAAGAAGGATGTGGAGAAATTGGAGAGGGTCCACAGAAGAGCAACAAGAATGATTAAAGGTCTAGAGAACATGACCTATGAAGGAAGGCTGAAAGAATTGGATTTGTTTAGTTTAGAAAAGAGAAGATTGAGGGGGGACATTATAGCAGTTTTCAGGTATCTAAAAGAGTGTCATAAGGAAGAGGGAGAAAACTTGTTCATCTTGGCCTCTGAGGGTAAAACAAGAAACAATGGGCTTAAACTGCAGCAAGGGAGGTTTAGGTTGGACATTAGGAAAAAGTTCCTAACTGTCAGGGCAGTCAAACACTGGAATAAATTGCCCAGGGAGATTGTGGAATCTCCATCTCTGGAGATTTTTAAAAGTAGGTTAGATAAATGTCTATCAGGGATGGTCTAGACAGTATTTGGTCCTGCCATGAGGGCAGGGGACTGGACTCGATGACCTCTCGAGGTCCCTTCCAGTCCTAGTATTCTATGATTCTATGAAAAAAAATTTAGGATCAGCCGTATTTCTCCATTTAGCCAGACAGGGAAACAAAAGCAGGTGAAAATAAGGCAGGGAGTGTTTTAAGAGAGAAGCAGTGGTTTCATGTGATGTCCCTTCCCTCAGCCTACGTAAGCTCAGGTTATCCAATATGTATGGGTTTTACACACACACACACCCTCCCCAAGCTACTGAGTGTTTTCATGCCTGTTGAACCCTGTTTCCTAATAACTCACACAGCTCATTTAGGGTATGTCTATACAGCAAAGTTATTTCGAAATAACTTCACTAGTGTCTACACAAGCCAACCGCTATTTCAAAATTAATTTGAAATAGCAGAGCGCTTATTTCAAAATTGGTAAACCTCATTCCATGAGCAATAACGCCAATTTCAAAATAAGTGCTGGGTAGACACTTATTTCGAAATAATGGGCCTCCAGCCCTTCCCAGGGTGGCCTGGTGGCCACAACAAGGAAAACTCCTCTCCTCCCCACCCTCCCTGGAGCCCTTAAAAGGGTAGGGTCTGTTTGGCCACAGTGCCTGTGCCAACTCCAAGCCAGTGCCAGCCAGCCCTCCACTGCTCCCCAGGACCAGTCTGCCAGCTTCCAGGAACCTGCCAGGGGCTGGAAAAGGCAGGTGCCTTCCTGGTCCTGTGCGGAGATCATGGACCTGATTGAGGTTTGGGGGGAATCCTCCAACGTCCATGATCTCCACACTAGACGGAGGAATGTGTCCGTCTACAGCTGGATGGCTGACAGCCTGGCCACCAAAGGCCACATGCGAACCCAGGAGCAGGTTCACCTGAAAATAAAGGAGCTGCGGCAGGCATATGCCAGGGCCACAGGGGGCAGTTCCCAACCAGTGGTAGACCCAGATCCTTGCCCCTATTTTGATGCCCTGGACTGCATCCTGGGGGGCCGGACGTTCCGTGCCCCCCAGGTGGTCATCGACCCTGGGGCAGAGGGCCCTGACCATGAGATTGAGGAGGAGCCGCCGCAGGAGCCTGTAGGGAGCGTGCCCTGCACCCAGGACCCCCGAGCCGTGCCAGTGAGCTGTCGCCGGTGTCATCTGAGGCTGGGGAGGCAATGACATGTGAGTGCCATCACTGTCCCCTTATGCAGCGGGGGGAGGGGGGAAGAGGGAGACCACGGGTCACGCAGCAACCTGTGCATGTGCCGTTCCACCCCTGGGCATCTGGCCCCAGCTGGCTGCCATACAGGGGCCTTGGCCTGTTACCCTCACACGTGTATGTGTGAAGGCACATGACGTGCTCCTGACCCCGGGGTGGGACACTGCACAATGCCCTCTCTCCACAAGTCCCCTCTACACAGAGGCAGGGGACATCTTCCCCCTCCCCCCCGCACTATATACAACACAGGGGCATGGGTGCAGTCCCGGGCCAGTTCCCACTCCCGGGGATAGCAGGACATGCTGAACATGGCTTGTATGCAAGCACATCGGCTCCAATGGTGCGGAGACCTGCCGCCCTCGCCTTGCAGAGGGGGGCTGGGCTTCACCCACTGTGTCCCCAGGGATAACTGACCACTTCTCTTGCAGTCTAGACACAGCCCAAGTGTCTTTATTTACATGAGGAAGGGGGGTTAGAGAGGGGTCAGTGAAAGGACCTGACCTGAGGGTAGAATGAGGCACAAGCCCCCAGTGGGACACACCAAGGAGACTTTAGTCCTCCTCTGGGTGGAAGCTGTCCTGCAGGGCCTCCCGGATATGGACAGCCCCCCGATGGGCCTCCCGGCTGGTAGCCGTGCAGGGCTGTGTGTACAGGCTGGCCAAGTGGTTGGCATCTGCCATCAAGCCTGGCAGGAAAGCCTCCCCCCTTCTGCTCACACAAATTGTGCAGCACACAGCACGCTGCCACCACATGCAGAATACTCCACTTGGAGAGGTCCAGGCGGGTGAGGAGGCATCTAAAACAGGCCTTCAACTGGCTGAACGCCCCTTCCACCATGATGCGGGCCCTGCTGAGCTTGGCATTAAAGGCCTATCAGGAGGGGTTCAGGTGTCCCGTGCAGGGCTTCATGAGCCAGGGTTGTAGGGGATAGGCCTCATCCCCCACCAGGCACACAGACACGTCCACGTCCCCAACCCTGATGTGACGGTCAGGGAAGAAAGTCCCGGCATGCAGCCTTTGGCACACGGAGGAGTTGAGGTAAATCCGTGTGTCGTGTGCTTTGCCAGACCAGCCCACGTTAATGTCCACGAAGTGGCCCTGGTGGTCAGACACAGCCTGCAGGATGATGGAGAAGTATCCCTTCCCGCTTATGTACAGGGAGGCCTGGTGTTCCGGGGCACGGATGGGGATGTGTGTGCCGTCGATTGCCCCCTGGCAGTTGGGGAAGCCCGGGGTGCCAAACCCCTCAATCACCACATTCACATCAGTGAGGCAGATGACACTGCGGAGCAGCACTCTGTTGATGGTCTTGACCACCTGCAGAGAGATACACAAAACCGAGAGTCACTGGGTTTTGTGTGTCCCTGCCACTGCCCCACACCCCCCCACTCCTCAGGAGCAACCCCCACTACAATCCTGGCCACTACAGGCAGTCTGTAGTGCGGGTGGGACAGAACAAACCCTCCCAGGCAGGGGGACTTGCACCACCTCCCCCCCTTTTCCCTAGGGCAGCCCATCCCCTCCTTGCACACCTCCTCCTGGCACAGTGGCCGGAGATTGCCATACCTGCATGAGCACTGCTCTGATGGTGGATCTCCCCATGCCGAACTGGTTCCCCATGGATTGGTAGCTATCTGGCGTGGAGAGCTTCCAGAGGGTGATGGCCACACGCTTCTGGAGGGGAATGGTGGGCCTCATGTGCATGTCCCATTGCTGCAGAGCAGGGGCAAGCCACTCACAGAGCTCGAGGAAGGTGTCCTCCTTCATCCTGAAGTTCTGGGTCCATTGTTGGTCTCCCCAGCACTCCAGGACGATGTGGTCCCACCAGTCGCTGCTTGTGTCCAGACGCCAGATGTGGTGGGGCACACTGGCATCCAGGAGCTGCAGCTGCTCCTCCACATACCCCAGGAGGGTCCGGATGATGGCAGATTGGGCTGCAGCAGATGCTGCAAGGCAGCCTGCAGAAAGCGCAGCCAGGCTTGCAGCAACACATCCAAAAGAAGCACCAGAGTGCCCAGGGGGGACTCTGGCTCCATGGTGCAGAGTGCTGTGGTGTCCTGAGTAAGGGCAACCAGAGCACGCAGAGAAAAAAATGCTTTGCTGTCCCTCAGCGAGGTAGGCAAGCAAGCAGGGAAACCTGAGAACCGGCTGTCCAGGTGGGTCCATTTAAGCACAGGCCTCAGAGAGCCTTCGGCAGCAGCCACACAAAGTAACTCCTGACCTGATGCCCTGCTGCAACTGGTTTCAGCTGGCCTTAAGTGCAATTCAGCATCCAATCAGTGTGGACGCGCTTATTTCAAAATAGCAAAACGCTATTTCAAAATGCATTTTGTGTGTAGACGCATTATTTCAAAATATCTTATTTCAAAATAACTTAGAAATTAGTTATTATTAGCTGTAGTGTAGATGTACCCTTAGAAACCACGTGTTGTATATTCAAGTGAAATGGCAAGCCTGGGTACTACAGGGGGCTATGGCTCTTCCACCTGTATTTATGAAAGGTTCCAGAATCTGCATAGAAACTTCTAGATGCTAACCCAAAATTATGTTGAGCCAGAGAGAATCAGTGTTAAAGAAATGGAGGCCATCTACTTGTTGACTAAAGCCCTAACACCATGGTAACTATAACTGAAACCATGACCAGGCTTCAGAATTCTGAACATACAGGGAGATAGTCTACTGGCTATCACTACAGTCAAATCTGCTTGTGAATTTTGCCCACCTCTCTGTACATATCTTTGTCTAGAAACTGTAAGTTCTTTCTTTCTTTGACAGATGAAAACCCTTTCCTCCTCGATCTTTCTTCAAATGGTACTTTTTTTTTTTAACATGCCAAGGACCATGGCAACTTCTGAGGAACTTATTCTCTGTAGTTTCTCTCTTCATTTTGAGACTAGCTAAGTGAAGCTGTTCCCTTAGAGCAGAAAATGAATCCCTGCTTTTTTGTTGTTGCCTAGAGTCCATTTTAAGAATGGAATTCAGAAGGTTAAAACAGTTTAAGGCCCTGAAAATGTTTAATTTAAGGAGAACACTGACAAATTACATTTCAGTCTGAATATTTTCCACTTGCTGTTGTTACAGGTTACACCTAAGATGACTATAAAACAAAGTAGTTAGATAAAAAAATCATTTTTTACAAGTTTGTTTACTTGGTGCTTGGCAGCAGTTCATGTAGTCACTGTTTCCCTTTTGTGTGGTTATCTAGTGTAATGGGCAACATTTTTTAAAATATGAAACATTGTACAATTCAGTATTCTCATTAAAAACTCATGATTTGCCCACAGTTATCACAAATGGGTAAATGAGATCACAGCTTTACCCTAGTCTGACCATAGGGAATAACTGTGGTTACCATGTGGTATCTGTTGATAAATGTTGATCTGTTTGTGGTGACTGCTGAGCTGTAATCTGAGTAATTCAAATTAGCAGTTTGTAAGAACACTAAGCAACTGAATTACTGGTTATTGTAACTTTTGGAAATGCATATAATCCCAGCTTTATGAAAGCCAAATGTCCGGAACTTCCTTCTTCCTTTGCTGAACAAATTCCCTTCAACAGAAGAATAATTTGTAACAATCTGATTGACCTTTCCAAGACTCCTTTGACCTAGTTATTTGAATTGCATGCAGTCTTCTAAATAGTGTCAGATGCTAATCATATGTAGTTTAGATTGGACTATGTGTGCCGAGGTAGTTTTCATTACATCGTTAATCATTCTGCTACATGGTTTACTTTAATTTAAAGTGACACTATTAACTGAAGTCTAGTTAAGGTTTCAAAATGCCTTGTAGCAGTTTCAGTTATTACTCCTGTGTCCTCCAGCAGTTGTTTAAGTTACACCTCTCTTCTCCCCGCCCCTTCTCTGTTGCCATATTAAGACAGACAAACACCAAAGGGACTGATGTGCCTGACCAAGTACAAAGACTTCATCTTTAGGATTTCACACTATTTTTATATGTGTGTGCTAAGATCAGTTTATTTTTTCATGACAAGTAAAATAGTTCTTTGGTACTACTTTGTTTCAACGTCATCTTACACCAAGAACTCTGGGTTACAGATTCCTCTCCCATTGAGAATCAAAGATCTTTGTCTAGAATTGAATTTAATTTATAGGTATTACTGCACCACTAGACTAGAATAAAAATTCTTATATCCTGAACTCTGGTAAGGGCCAGATTCTCAGCTGCTGTAAATTAATGCACTGCAACAGAGGATATGGCCCCAGGAGATCATTTCAGTTAGTGTTCTGATTATTCCTGTAAAGAATGTTAATTAACAAGTTATTACTTTTTTTTTAATTAAAGGATCCAACTGAAATGTGGGCTCCTTGTGGTAGGCACTGTAGCAAAGTCCTGCTAAATTGAACTGAGAGGGTGCCCCCATCCATGCTGGTACTTCTGCTCCTCACAAGGAGTAAGGGAAACTGATGGGAGTGTTTGCGCCTGTTGGCCTCCAGATGTGGAGATGGAACAGAAATTTTAATTAAGGTACATCAGCTCCAGCTACATAATTAATGTAGCTGAAGTAACATATCTTAATTCGACCTTCTCCTTTAGTGTATACCTGGCCACAGTCAAAGATTGTCTTCATGCTGACGAGCTCACAAACTAAACTTGCCACAGTCACATAGTACGCCCAATGGTAGAATTAGTGATAGAAATTAGTTCTCCAGAGTCTCAGGTCAGTTCCTTGTCCACTAGTCCACACTACCTCATTTTTTTTTTTAATCAAAATTATTTTCCAGTAGAGTCAGGCTAAAGCTAGACTTCCATCCTAGCTTATCCTGGGCTTTTGCCATCTCTGTTTTCCAGAAATATCCACTGACATTTAGAAACATCCAACCAATTTTTTCTTCTTTTGGTTAAAGTGTGTACTACAATTTAAATGGGAAAAGCTTGTCTGAATTTATGTTCTATCTATTTTTAGTAATATAAGCTCTTCTTTTTGCTTTTAATTCCTGGAACATTTTGTAATGTAAAATCAAGATGAAAAAAGAAATGCTTCACTAACAATGTACTACGTTATGGGGAGTTAACTATGAGACCAGGCTCAAAACAAACATGCATAATGCTGTCCGCTGATTATTTATCTAATGGCAGGGAAGATGGGTCTTTATTGTCTCCTGAGGTCAAAGGTTTACACTGAAATAATGTTAGTGATTTGAAAATATACTTCTTGGGATGAGTAAGCTCTTGTTTTCTAACAAACTAACACTTCACAGACCTGCAAGGTTGTAGTTTGGCTTCTACCAAGTTACAGTATCTATTCAAATAGTAATTTCCTCCCTCTGGGTTTGCAGCATTTGGACTCACAAATTGTCTAATCTCAGTCACTAGATGAACACTTAGAGATGAAAGCACAAGAGTCTGAGGTTTAGCTGTTACTTGAACCAGTGACCACCAAACATAAATGGTTTCATTTTGGCTGCCTATTGACATTTTTCAAATCCATGTGCTCTTCTGCCATTTCTTTTGTTTATCATGCACTTTAATCTAACCTGTGAATCCTGTTCTCACCACAGCAAACATTTATAACTTGGAAACTGGCATAATCTCATTTGGAAACCATATTAATAACAATTCCTGAAGTGCGACATTTATTTTCTGTTTCATACAAAATCCTGGTACTCCAGTTTCTTAATGTAAGCACAATTTGAAATTTAGTAGGAAATGAAACCATTGGGAAATAAGTTTTAAAAATAGCTGTCTAATGGGACCTGTTTTTTGAATTTATATTGTTTCTAGTGATTTAAGCTCAGTGTTAGTGTTGCCTGGAGTGCTTCATTCACGGAGAATGATTGATCAAGAAAATAATTATAATGGGCTGCCTCAATGACAGCATCTGCAAACACTGGTACTGTGCAGCATCATTAAAATTATGTTTAGATTCCAGAAATCATTACTATTTTAGAAAAGAACAAGAATACATATTGTAGGAGATGAAATACTATATGGCAGTAGAAATAATTAGTGTCACTCTGTCTCCATTTGAGTTTATAAAAAATCTTTTATAATCATTATTCAGAGCTACAGGAGGCTAATCTCAAAATCTTACCCTATAACAGAGGAAGAGCTACCATGCTCAAAATTAATTTTGGCACCATTCTCGCATTGTTCAGTATATGCAATCTCCAGAACATCACACAGACTCTGGGGAATTGTTCTCCCTTTTGAGGGTGGGATTGATTTAACTGGTAACTAAATAACAAGCAAATCCTCAGCTTCTTTCCCAAGACTACTTGTTCCTCATTCTCGTTGGTCCAGCAAGACACTTTTATTCATATTTTGTGAGTACCAGAGTTAACTGGACCAGACTGTAAGCATGTTTGAGCTGTAATTTTAAGGGCAGGTTCTAGTCCCTTTGCTGAGAGTGACTCCATGCAGGCAAGCATGGCATTCTTATACTGGGTCAGTGCTCTGCTCTATTGCACACTTGTAGAATACATGTTACCTTGCCCATTTTCACATTTAAGTTTAAGAGGGCAGAATTTACACCCAACATTTTTTGCTTTGACTTCAGAAATCACCAAGCTCATTAGTCCATGGGTAGAATGGGAAGTTAAAAACAAACCAATAAAAAAAAAAACCCAACACAGATGCTTACTATCATATCATACCGGGATATAAATTATATCGGAAAGACAGAACAGGTCGTGCGGGTGGCGGAGTGGTACTATATGTGAAGGATAATATAGAATCAAATGAAGTAAAAATCCTAAAGGAATCAAAATGTTCCATAGAATCATTATGGATAACAATTCATTCCTCTAATATGAATATGGCATTAGGAATATATTACCGACCACCTAACCAGGACAGTGATAGTGATGCTGAAATGATAAGGGAGATTAGAGAGGCTACCAAAATAAAAAACACAGTAATAATAGGAGATTTCAATTATCCCCATATTGATTGGGTGCATGTCACCTCAGGACGGGATTCAGAGATTAAATTTCTTGATGCCTTAAATGACTGCTTCTTGGAGCAGCTAGTACAGGAACCCACAAGGGGAGAGTCGATTCTCGACCTAGCCTTGACTGGAACGCAGGATCTGGTCCAAGAGGTAACTGTTACTGGACCGCTTGGAAATAGTGACCACAATATAATAACTTTTAATATTCCTGTGTTGGGAAGAACACCGCAGCGGTCAAACACTCTGGCATTTAATTTCAAAAAGGGGAATTACACTAAAATGAGGAAGCTAGTTAAACAGAAACTAAAAGGGAGAGTAATTAAACTAAAATCCCTGGAAGCTGCATGGGAACTGTTTAAAGACACCATACCAGAGGCCCAACTTAAATGTATACCCCAAATAAAAAAACACAGTAAGAGACCTAACAAAGAACCACCATGGCTAAACAGCCATGTTAAAAAGGCAGTGAGAGAGAAAAGGGCAGCTTTTAAAAAGTGGAAGTCAAATCCTAGTGAGGAAAATAGAAAGGAACATAAACACTCCCAAATTAAGTGTCATAATGTAGTAAGAAAAGCCAAAAAAGAGTTTGAGGAACAGCTAGCCAAAAATTCAAAAAATGATAGTAAAATGTTTTTTAAATACATTAGAAGCAGGAAGCCCGCTAAAAAAGCAGTGGGGCCCTTGGATGATAAAGATATAAAAGGAGCGATCAAGGAAGACAGTGCCATTGCGGAGCGATTAAATGATTTCTTTGCTTCAGTCTTCACGGCTGAGGATGTTACAGAGGTTCCTAAATCTGAGCCAACCTTTTTAGGTGACAAATCTGAGGAACTCACTCAGATTGAAGTGACATTAGAGGAGGTTATGGAATTAATTGATAAGCTGAATAGTAACAAGTCTCCGGGACCAGACGGCATTCACCCAAGGGTTCTGAAAGAACTCAAATGTGAAATTGCGGAGTTATTAACAGTGGTTTGTAACCTATCCTTTAAATCCACTTTGGTACCAAATGACTGGAAGATGGCCAATATAACACCAATATTTAAAAAAGGCTCTAGAGGAGATCCTGGCAATTATAGACCGATAAGTTTAACATCAGTACCAGGCAAATTAGTAGAAACACTAGTAAAGAGTAAAATTGCAAGGCACGTAGAAGAGCACGAATTGTTGGGCAAAAGTCAGCATGGTTTCTGCAGAGGGAAGTCGTGTCTAACTAATCTGTTAGAATTCTTTGAAGGGGTTAATAAACATGCGGACAAGGGGCACCCAGTGGATATAATATACCTAGATTTCCAGAAAGCCTTTGACACGGTCCCACACCAAAGGCTTTTACGTAAATTAGGTGGTCATGGGATAGGAGGAAAGGTCCTTTCATGGATCAAGAATTGGTTAAAAGACAGAAAACAAAGGGTGGGAATAAATGGTAAATTTTCACAATGGAGGAGTGTAACTAGTGGTGTTCCCCAGGGGTCAGTACTGGGACCAATCCTGTTCAACTTGTTCATCAATGATCTAGAAAATGAGGTAAGCAGTGAGGTGGCCAAGTTTGCAGATGACACAAAGTTGTTCAGGACAGTCAAAAGCAAAAGGGATTGTGAAGAACTACAAAAAGATCTCAGCAAACTGAGTGATTGGGCAGCAAAATGGCAAATGAAATTTAATGTGGGTAAGTGTAAGGTAATGCATGTTGGAAAAAATAACCCAAATTACACGTACTACATGATGGGGTCAAATTTAGCTACGACAGATCAGGAAAGGGATCTTGGAGTTATAGTGGATAGTTCTATGAAAACATCCACGCAGTGTGCAGCGGCAGTTAGTAAGGCAAATAGGATGTTAGGAATTATTAAAAAAGGGATAGATAATAAGACAAAAGATATCATACTTCCCCTATATAAAACTATGGTACGCCCACATCTCGAGTACTGCGTGCAGATGTGGTCTCCTCACCTCAAAAAAGATATATTGGCATTAGAAAAGGTTCAGAAAAGGGCGACTAAGATGATTAGGGGCTTGGAAAGGGTCCCATATGGGGAGAGGCTAGAGAGACTGGGACTTTTCAGTTTGGAAAAAAGGCGATTGAGGGGCGATATGATAGAGGTATATAAAATCATGAATGGTGTGGAGAAAGTGATTATAGAAAAATTATTTACCTTTTCCCATAATACAAGAACTAGGGGACACCAAATGAAATTGATGGGTAGTAGGTTCAAAACTAATAAAAGGAAATTTTTCTTCACACAGCGCACAGTCAACCTGTGGAACTCCTTGCCCGAGGAGGCTGTGAAGGCCAGGACTCTATTAGGGTTTAAAAAAGAGCTTGATAAATTTTTGCAGGTTAGGTCCATAAATGGCTATTAGGCAGGGATAAAGTATGGTGCCCTAGCCTTCATAACAAGGGCAGGAGATGGATGGCAGGAGATAAATCACTTGATCATTGTCTTCTGTTCTCCTTCTCTGGGGCACCTGGCATTGGCCACCGTCGGCAGATGGGATGCTGGGCTCGATGGACCTTTGGTCTGACCCAGTATGGCCATTCTTATGTTCTTATGCTTCAACTTAGAATTGATCCACATACATTGTAGTTCTGAGGCTGATGAAATCTCCAATTTGAATAACTTGGTCTGGAAGTCTCTTGTTGCCAGTACTAAAATATCCATGGAATTTTAAAATATTATGGATAACAATTTCCTAACTCAAGAGTTACATCCAGTATGGGGGAACTCCATATTACACATTGTCTTGACAAATTAAGTGGGACTGATCACAAAACAAAAAATTAATGGTAGTTTAGGTACACTTGATTATAACTCAATCACATTGACAATTTGCAAACAGAATAGAGTCACACCAGAATTAGAGATATTGTGGCAAAGTTTTGGCTGTGCCCGTGGGTCCTGCACTTCTGGTGGAATAGCATTTACCCTCAGAAGCTCACTGTGTCCCACTACACGGCCTCTTTCTTTTTATTAGAAGCAGGGTTCACAGCCTACTGAGTCATACTCATGACAGGCTAGGCCATATTATGGGTGGGCGACACTCCTTTATAGTCCTAGTCTCCCTTTCCAGGGGCAGACTCTTTAGTGGCATGCGGAAGGACTGGGGGGAAACACAGGCCCACCCACTACTACAGGTTCCAGCCCAGGGTCCCTAAGGCAGCAGCAACAGATAGGGTTTGTTCTGCTCTTCCTCTGATAGCCACTTCCCCAAACAATCCCTCCCACTACCTTTCTTTTGGTACTTGTTCCTCCAACACACTCCTACTGTCTTGCAGCTCCCTGTTCTCACCCAAACACCTCTCACTCTCCATATTTTGCCTCCTCCTCACATGTCAACTAACAATAGAAGAGCCCTTTTAAACCAGTCTCAACTGGTTCTTGATTGGCCCTCAGGTTGTCTAAAATTAGCCTCCCTTTGCTCTGGAAAGCTCCTAATTAACTCCAGGTGTTCTAACTGGCCTGATTGTCCAGACTGCTTCTGGAAAGTTCACCTCACCCTGGCTCCCCTGCATTTATGCTGCTACAAACACTACTGCTCCCTCCCAGCCTATTCTTGGCCCCACTGCTTGCCTCCTCCCATTCTTCTTTTGCTTTGCTGGGTCTTGCTGTGGGCCCTGCCACTCAGGCACCTGTGGGCACACAGGTTCCCATTCCCCCCAGCAGTGTCTAGCTGCCCCCTGCTTTTCTTGAACAGGCACCTCCTCACTGCCTGCCTTCCCTCTCCACTACTTCCCTCCCCACTCCTCATGTGCCCATGCCCCCCCTCCCTGTTATTTTGTTTGGTGCCTGAGACTCCCCTTCTTTTTCGTTACTCTCCCCCACACACTGTTTCACGTCCCCTAGGTCCTTTAAATAATTTACCCCCTCATCTCCCCAGAGCATCTGGAGGAGCTGGTCTTACCATCTTGTGCTGGGAGTTGTACCCCTTATTCCTTTATCCCCCTTCCTCCTATCTGCATTGCTGCCATCCCACCCTGCTTCCAGCCTAGCGGGGACGAGTGGTGAATCTTCTTCTTCCCCTCTCTCCCCTGGCACTATTGGCCTCTCCCAATTGTCTGTTCCTGTCCTTCCCTCCTCGCCCATGAATACAATGGAGGGTGTATTAGTAACAGCACAGATAGATCTTCCAGGACACAAAAATCAACCAATTCTGGTTAATTAGAAAAAAGAAACAATCATTTATTATCAGAACAAAGCTACAGTTGCAAGCATACTAAAGTGGCTAGATGGAAAGAGCCACCAATTGATATAGATACTCAGGGAAAGTCCTTGGGCTTAAAAGCCTTAGTTATAAAAGAAATAAACCACAATTAACAGCTCAGGCATTATTTCCACATCCCCAAACAAGGAAAACAATAAATCCTGATGGACTAGCCAAACTTTTCCCTACTTACACATTGTAAGAAGTCCATTCTTGGGGAGAGGAGTGTCTCCCATCTCCCTCAGTACTTGGAAGAAAATGCTCTGCCTCTCAAACAAAGAACAGAGAGAGAAACCCCTCTTTTTCAGTTTGAAATTCCTACTTGCATTGTTATTATCTGACCTCCCAATACATGGCTAGGTACAAAGTTAACCCCTTAGTTGTTGGTCAGCACTCCTGGTTATGACAGAGGGGCTGTCCTGCGATGCCCCGGCTGCCCCTTGCACACTCTGTCATCTGTACATGCTCATGCTTCACACTTTCCACTTCCCCACCCCTCGTGTCCCACCCAGATACCAAGTGGTGGGACCTCCTACCACCAATAGAGTGTGGGGAGCCCCAGTGGGCCAGCCCCTATTCCACCTTGGTTCTGCAGCCCGCCGGGGACATTAACTGGAGAATCCTCCACAGTTCTGTGAGCACAGGTGTGTACTTGGCGCAGTTCACCCCGGTCCCCGACACTTGCCTCTTCTGTGGCGAGAGGGAGACACTGGCGCACGTTTACCTTGAGTGTGCCAGGTTACAGCCCCTCTTTTGGCTCCTCCAGAACCTCTTAATGAGGATCTGGCTGCACTTTTCCCCTCACCTATTAGTTTATGCACTCCCCATCTGTGGCCCCACAAAGTCATGGGACCTCCTCATCAACTTCCTCCTGGCTATGGCCAAGATGGCAATTTATAAAACCAGGGAGCAGAGGTTGGCTGAGGGAGGGGACTGCAACTGTGGGGCCTATTTCCGTTCCTGCATCCGTTCATGCATCTGTGCAGAATTCCACTGGCTGGCGTCCGCTGGCTCTCTTGAGATCTTTGGGGGGCAGTGGACACTGGGGTTCTCTACTTAGTGTCCCCATCTGGTTCCCTTGTTTTAGTCCTTTGACCCTCACACCCGTCCCTGTTTTCTTTTCCTTTTCCCCTGGAATCATTTGGTGTCCAGGGCTCTTTGGATTCTCCCTATAGGCTGTAGGAGGATCCTTTAAATGTGGGTGTCTTACCTAACCTGTCACAATATGTGGTGCTTTAAAAGGGCCAATATCACAAAGCTGAAAACAATTATGAGCCAAATGATCTGGGAGGAAGAAATAATTAGAAAAATGTGAATGATAATTGGGAATCATTTAAGAATACTAGAAGCCCCAAAGCCACAAATGAAGAAAAATAAAGACCATGCTGGTTAACAATTACTTGGTTTAGGGGAAGTGAAGGCAGATATTTATAGGGAATAAAAAGGAAGGTTGATATTAATGTAACCCTTCTGCCAGGCCAAGTTAAAAGCAGCAAGGGCCGGGTTCAGTATCTAGGGGTCTCCTCCCAACAAGGTAATACAACACTGGCTCGAGCCCCCACCCAGTGACCTGGGAAATCTTACATACACCTCTGGGTGCCTCAAAGAGGCAATTCTTCCCCTCTCGCAAGCACAGAGCCTCAGTATAGCAGCAAACCTTTAATAACATGAGGTAACCGACATCAGCATTAAATTGGGAAAACACCACAACTCAGATTCATAGACCAAACATGAGCAAAGACCCACCTCCCAGCCATGAATCACCCAAAGTCCCAAAAGTCCAACACCCCAAGAGTCTCTTGAGTCCAGCAACCCAAAAGTCACCCAAAGTCCAACACCGCAAAAGTCTCTGCCCTGGGTCAGTGCCGCCCCAGGGTTCAAAAGTTCACCCAGAAGGGTTTTACCCTCCCAACCTGGGGGGGGGGGGGAGGATTGATTCACCTTACGTGGTCCGCCGATGGCTCCGCCTCTCTGTAGGGTTCTGCTGCTGCCGTCAATGCGAGTCACTCCACCACACTCCACCTGTTGTCCAGTGAGCTGCCTCAGATGTCCCATGAACTGTCCGGCTCCGCCAGCCGTCTCAGTCCACGCCCCTGGCTGCCAGCTCGTTGCTCCTGCAGCTGCTCCACTGGCTGTCTGCTGCCGCTTCTACCGGCCGCAGGTCGTCCCCACCAGCCACTCTGCTGTCCGCCTGCACCCGCCGGTCACCCCTGCAAACCGCTCTGCTGTCCGCCTGCGCTTGCTGGTTGTCCCTGCAAGCTGCTCTGCTAGTAGCTCAGCAACATAGCGCCAGGCTCCCCACAGCAATAGTGATTTCAGCTCTTCCACAGCATAGCGCCAGGTTCCCCTCAGCAACAGTGATTTTAGCTCTTCTGCAGTATAGCACAAGGCTCCCCACAGCACACAGTGATTTCAGCTCTTCAGCAAGTTCAGCTCATAATAGAGGAGCCTCAGTGCTAGTGCTCCGCTGGCCCACAATGAAGTCAACTCAGCAACTCACAACTAGACTCCTAGGCTGTGTCTAGCCTGGCCTGTTTTTCCGGAAAATCAGCCGCTTTTCCGGAAAAACTTGCCAGCTGTCTAGACTGGCCGCTTGAATTTCCGCAAGAACACTGACGATCTCATGTATGATCGTCAGTGTTCTTGCAGAAATACTATGCTGCTCCCATTCAGGCAAATGCTTTTGTGCAAGAGGGCCAGTGTAGATAACGCGGTATCATTTTGTGCAAAAAAACCCCAATGGCTAAAATGGCAATCAGGGCTTTCTTGTGCAAAAGCACATCTAGATTGGCCAGGAATGCTTTTCCACAAAAAGTGCTTTCACAGAAAAGTGTCTATGCCAATCTAGACATTCTGTTCCAAAAAAACTTTTAACAGAAAACTTTTCCATTAAAAGCATTTCTGGAAAACCATGCCAATCTAGATACAGCCCTAATAGAATTCAAATTAGGACTAGTATTCTACAATGGAGAAAGATGTAATTCATGTTATTTAGGCCCACATACAGCACCCCCAATACAAAGACCTATCCCTAGCCTTTCTCAACTTGACTGGGTTTGGAACCCATGCCCCTTGTCTTGTGAGTGCTACTTAGTTTATGGCGAATCCCTCTGTCATAAACAGTTCCACCATTCCATTGTCCTTGATTCACATAATCAGAGTAACAACACTTTTATCCCCCCTGCCTCAATAACAGAGAGAGTGCAGATCCCACAGTGGCCCGAGTGACCATTTGGGCTGCTGTGAGCACATACTCGGCGGGGTGGGTGTGTCTATGCAAATTAGGTGAATCTATGCAAATGAGATCAGCCCCTGAAGTCTCTTTGCACCACTCACCACAGTTCACCACCAGATGTCAGGGTAGAGCTTATCCTGACCCTGCTTACATCAAAGTATTTGAATCAGAAGCTAGGAATTGTAGAAAATGTATATGAGAAGCAGAGACATAAAGAGAAATCTATGGCCAACAAAGGACAATAAAGATATTTTTTGAAATATATTAGCAACAGAAAAGGAACCCTAACAATGGGTTCCTTGCCAGAGGAGGCTGTGAAGGCTACGACTATAATAGAGTTTAAAGAGAAGCTAGATAATTTCATGGAGGTTAGGTCCATAAAAGGCTATTAGCCAGGGAATAAAATGGTGTCCTTGGCCTCTGTTTGTCAGAGGCTGGAGAGGGATGGCAGGAGACAAATCGCTTGATCATTGTCTTCAGTCCACCCTCTCTGGGGCACCTGGTGCTGGCCACTGTCGGCAGACAGGATACTGGGCTAGATGGACCTTTGGTCTGACCCAGTACGGCCATTCTTATGTTCTTATGTTCTTATGGCATTGGCCCATTGCTAAAAGAAAATCATAAAATTATCATTAATGATGCAGGAAAGGAAGAAGTATCTAATTAATATTTCTGTTATGCATGGGGGGGGACAGATGTAGTCACATCATATGATAACACTCTTTGAATGTCATTAGTATCAGAAAAGGATGTTAAACAGCAGTTACTAAAGTGAGACATTTTTAAATAAGCAGGTCTAGATAATTTAGAATCATAGAATCATAGAGCTGGAAGAGACCTCAGGAGGTCATCAAGCCCAGCCCCCTGCCCAAGGCAGGACCAATCCCAACTAAATCAACCTAGCCAAGGCTTTGTCAAGCTGAGACTTAAAAATCTCTAGGGATGGAAATTCCACCACCTTGCTAGGTAACCCATTCCAGTGCTTCACCACCCTCCTAGTGAAATAGTTTTTCCTAATATCCAACCTAGACCTCCACCACTGTAACTTGAGACCATTGCTCCTCGTTCTGCCATCCGTCACTACTGTGAACAGCCTTTCTCTGTCCTCTTTGGAACCTCCCTTCAGGAAGTTGAAGGCTGCTATCAAATCCCCCCTCACTCTTCTCTTCTGCAGACTAAACAAACCCAAATCCCTCAGTCTCTCCTCACAGGTCATGTGCTCCAGCCCCCTAATCATTTTGGTTGCCCTCCGCTGGACCCTCTCCAATGCGTCCACATCCTTTCTATAATGGGGGACCCAGAACTGGACACAATACTCCAGATGTGGCCTCACCAGAGCCGAATAAAGGGGAATAATCACTTCTCTGGATCTGCTGGCAATGCTCCTTCTAATGCACCCTAATATGCCATTAGCCCTCTTGGCTACAAGGGCACACTGTTGACTCATATCCAGCTTCTCATCCGCTGTAATCTTCAGGTCCTTTTCTGCAGAACTGTTACTTAGCCATTCGGTCCCCAGCCTGTAACAATGCTTGGGATTCTTCTTATAAATTTACATCCAAGAGTTTAAAAAGAGCAGACTGAAAAATCACAATGGACCATTAATGCTGTTTTTTATTAACCTTTGGGGTACTGGTGAAGATCCAGACAACTGGAAGAAAGCTAATGTACCAGTGTAACCATGTACCTAACAGGGACCTATCTCTTGAAGAGACCCCGGCAGGAGGTAGGGGTGAGTTATGTCTGAGTCATTGTAGCTAGGCACATTTAGCACTCACACACAGAAGCTTCTGGAATTGGGTGTGGTAGTTTTGGGGTCTTCTCCAGTGTTCCCTCTAAGCTGAGTGGCAGCACAGCTTCACAGGTGATTAATCAGCCCCACTCAGTCAGTCAGCTCCTCTGACTGGGCAGGGCTGATTAGTCACCTGTGAAGCTGTGCTGCCCTGCTGTTTAGAGGGAACACTAGTTTGCTCCAATAGGTTCTGTCTTCATTGCTGGGGTCAGACTCCATGAGCAAGCAGGCAGGGTAGCTACATTTCTAAGGGCCTTTTGCCCTGTGTGAGCTGAGGGAAGCTGATCCAGGAGCAGAAAACAGGCTGCTGTCCCTTACTTTGCAGCAGGTAGTAATGATGTTAACCCTCTACCTGGGAACATGGGCATGTTAATTATAGCAAGGGGAAACTGGGAGGAGAAAAATAACTTCTGTGTTAATTGTATGCTTGGAATGCTGTTTTGATTTTAGCCAAACTGTTCTAGTTAATTTTCTCAGTTAGTGTGATTCTTCCAGTCCTCTCTAAATGTAGTACTGGGGAAAGAAGTCTAGCCCACTATAAGTTACGCCAGCACTTAAAAAGGGTAAATGTTAAGACCCAAGTAATTATAACTGTTTCAGTCTGACATCAGTCCTGGGCAAGATAATGGAGCCGCTAATACAGACTAGATTAATAAACAGTTAAAGGAAGGCAATATAGTTAATGCCAGCCAACATGAATTTATGGAAAATTGAGCCTGTCAAATTAATTTGATAACATTTTTATGAGATTCAAAGTTTGGTTGTAAAAGGATAGTAGTGTTGATGTTAATAGACTTAGACTGCAATATGGCATCTGATTTGGACCACACAGTATTTTGATTATTTTTTTAAACCCTAGAATGCTATAAAATTAACACGGCATGTCATGTAGGAATTAAAAATTAACAAAATTAATTGTAAATGGGAATCACATTGATTGGGTGTGTATCTAATGGGGTCCCTCAGGAATTGTTTCGTGGCCCTATAGTGTTTAACATTATCCAGGACCTGCAAGAAAACAAAATTACCACTGATTAAGTTTGCAAATGACAAAAAAATATTGGAGGAATGTTAGATAAGTAGAGGATAGGTCAATGAGACAAAACAATCTAGATTATGCTGGGTTAAGATGGGTGCAAGCAAACAATGTATGTTTTAATTCAGATAAATGCATATGGACAAAAAATGTGGGCCATACTTACAGGATGCATGACTCTATCCTGGGAAGCAGTGACTCTGAAAAAAGATTTGGGTGTCATAGTGGGTCATCAGCTGAACATGATCTCCCAATATGAAGCTGTGGCCAAAAAGGCTAATGTGATCCTTGGCTGCATAAATAGGGGAATCTCAAGCATGTTATTTTAGTTCATTTATACTGGTGTGACCATTGGTGGAATCGTGTGCCCAGTTCTGGTGTCAATAATTCAAGAACAGTGTAAGGGTATGTTTACACTACAGTTAACCACCCATGGCTGGCCTACCCCATGTGACTGGGCTTGTAGAGCTCAGGCTTAAAGTATTGTTTGATTGCAGTGTAGACAGTTGGGCTGGAGCCTGGGTTTGGATACAGTTAGCCACGGGTATCTATGAACAGTGTAACATACTTGCAACCGGGTCAGGCCAGAGAGATATCTATGACATCATAGCATGACTCCAGAGGGGGGTGATATAGTGCTGGTACCTTGCTGGTTGCTATGCTGGGCGGTGAGCTGTGAGTGACCCCCGCTGGCGGCTGTTTGTAGCATGGCACAGCAGGACAGGGGATGAGTCATTATGCAAGGGTCTCTCAACCTGTCTGACCAGTTACTTCCCAAGGAGAGAAACAAAGGAAGGGGGCGAGACCAGGCCTGGCAAACGGGGCAGGGCTGGAAGAAAGGGGCAGTTTCTGTCTGGAATCATGGAGGAAGCAGCCTGAGCAAAGGGGGGCTGGGATTTAGGGGCCCAGTCTCCCCCATCCCAAGAGGAGCTGAGGCATCCTAGGCCTGGCCCTGTAACCAGATTACATCTATGCTGTGCTGTATCCTGGAGAAGCAATAAACTCCCTCTATTCTACTGGCTGGTGGAGTCTGTTCATGCCACTACGGGGGTGCAGGAGTCGGGGGACCCCGACACGCTGTCACAAGGGGTAAACAAAGTTCTGACAAAGAACCTCTAGCAAACCTTGGATTTTTTTTAAACACTATAGCAAATGGGTGAAATCTGACAATGATTGGACATTAGCCAAGGCTAATTGAGGGAGTTTTAGGGCTGAACCATACCCTATGGCTTGGTTAAAATAAGATGAATGGCTAGGATCCCTCCTTCTCAAGGTTTTCTCCTTATTTTCCCTTAGCTACTGGACTGTCTTTTTAATCAATTATTTATTACAGCCAATGTCCAATTAACTATGTTTTCCTTATCTCTGTTGTTTAGCCCAAACCTTAAATAAGATAACACTGGTATTTTCAGGGTGACTACAAGTGTAACACAAATAACCCCTCTTTCTCATTATTGTTTTGGGGCAGGATATATGTTTTGTCTCACTTATCTCAAGATCCAAACTCAATTTAAAATGATAGCTGACCCAGCACTAATGTGGGCCCTTATACCTACAGATATGATCCTATTTACTCTGACTTTTTTAGTAGGCATTCAACACTTGGATGGCTTTTTCCTTTCTAGGTTTTTTTTTATTAGTTGGGGCAATCTATATAACTAGCACGACTATCTATCCCAATTTTATTGGCGCAGCCCTGATATTTGGAGCTTTGTCTTAATACGTGCCTGGTAGCCCCACCCTCTGTCCAAATTTTTCACATTCACTCTCTGGTCACCCTACATATAGCTCAGTGCAGAATGTGTACTCACATCAGGTATGGCTCAGCAATTTGGGCTTAGCACACTTCCCTCTTTTAATTTGTTCCTGGGATCTTTGGCCCTATGCAGATTTATTAATATGCCAGACAAACTATTGTGAATGAGACTTGGTTATGTGGAGTAGGATGTTAAACTCTGTTAAATCAGCTAATTGATTAGTCAATAACGGGGAAACTGCAGAGCTGCAGTGGGGTTAGCTCATGGCCCTGGGGAGTTAACCCTGCTGCAGCTCTTGCTTTTAAATGTATTAAGAGCCTGGCAGCTCTTAAGAGGTGTAGTGCAGGGACCCAGCTTGAGCTAAGAATCAGCTGTCCTGGCTCATGCCCAGTCCCAGAAGCTGTGCCTCTGCCTCTCCTGCCCCGCATGGAGACAGTGCTGGCATGACCTGGCTTTTAAGCACCTGCTCCTGCTCCCCCCCCCCCCCCCCCCCGGTTGCTGCTTCTCTCTGATAGAGGCAGTGGGGGGCGGAGTGACTAGTCAAGTGATTACTCGATTACCTGATAAGCATATTGACCCAAGTTGCACAAAGTAACCAACTTTAAAGCTGGCAACTTCCCACTGCTTATTGGGTTATGTTTATGCAAGTGCATAGGGAGGATGTGACAGCAAGAAATAAATGTGCTTGATTGAAATATTCTTCAACTAAAGCTAAGTGAAAAACAAAGCCAAAAATGAGAGCTACTTCTAATATTAATGCTCTACCTGTCACTTTAAGGCATATAATAGAAAATCCAGGGGGAACAAGACCCTAATGTGCAGGAGTTGAGTTAAGGCCTCTTAATTAAATTTAAAGATTTTCTTACTCATGGGAATGGACATAATTAGCTGTTTTCTGAGCTGTATTTGACCTGAAGTTGCTAGCATCAGCAGATAATGGAATGTATTAAGCAGTAGACTCTAATTATGAGATTTTGGGTGCCATTAATTATTTATATGAAATATTATTTTCTAAATGATAGGTTTACAACCTGGTAAATATCATATGTTTCAATAATAGAAAACATGTGTTAAAGCTGGTGGTCTGGATACAGGACTGGCTCAAGGAAAGTAAGCAGCCATGTAGTGGTGAATCAAATGTTGCAGTGTTTATAGGTTGTCCCAACATCATTAGAAGTGATCAGACCATCAAAATAAAAATAATGAAGTAACACTGGAGATATATGAAGACTACTGCAATTGGATATAGTGTCTGTGTTGACCTTCTGGAGATATTAATTAAAAGAATATAGCCAAAGTTATCATAGTATCACTCCATGGACTTCAGAGGAGTTACACCAGTGATGTTTTTGACCCTACACTTCTTGGCCAGCCAAGTCACATTCTAATTCTTTCTAGTCCAGCAAGCAAGCTTGGAATGTCATTTCAAAGTGACATCCAATATAGTACGTGCTAATCCCTTCAGTGTGTGTTGGAGGCACTGTAATAACTGGAGAAAGTCAGGTGACTATGAACCAGAGAGTCAGCTGGCATATCAGAAGTCAATGGGACTATGCTGATTTACACCAGCTGAGGATCTGTCCGAGTGCAAGATAACTTACTGCAGACCTTTATCTCTACCACTGAGGGGAAGTATTGGCATAACATACATTTTAATTCAGGCACAGTTTTGTTCACTGTATTTTTGAGAGATTTTACTAGGCAGCAAAGGGTCATCGATCACAAGGTCATAGCTAGTTGGTGGGATTTATAATTTGTTGTTCTGCCAATGGCATTTAGGAAATGAAACAGTTTCTTTCCCCTTGTGGTGATTTTGGGGGTGGATTTCTTTCCTCTCCCCAATGCCATTTTGCATCCGTAGTGTTATGAGGAAGTAGCTCATTTGAAATCTTGGAGCTCAGTTCTGAAGCAGCCTTATCAAGCTCTCAGGTGTGGACTGTGAGGTCTGTGAGCACACTCTTATACTAGATGCAAATGTCAAACAATTAATAACTGTTTTCAGGCAGCATAAAAACAACTTGTCTGGAAAAGTTCCTCATTTATTCCAATATCTGCTAAATCCTGATTCAACAAAGTGCTCAAGCACATATTTAACATCAAAGTCAATGAGACAAGCATGTGCTTAAAGTTAAATAGATGCCAGAGATACATTGGTGAACAAGATACACACCAGTATAAACCAGTCTAAGTGCTTGCCTAACTTGAGTCCTATGATAGCTCTTTTCTTTTCCATATCTGAAAGCAGCAAAGAACTTTGTTTGTTTTCTGTAATGCTTAAATTCCTGATGAGGGAACTATATTGTTCATTTGACAACAGAACCCAACTGCAAGTTTCCACATTAAATACGAACAGCAGGGGCTCATCTCCAATTCTCTTAATCACACATACTATTGGGCATGTATTTCTTGCACAGAGATCAGTATCAGACTTAAAAGATTGGTTTCAATTTACACCACTAGCCTGAATGAGTATGCATTATCTATGTGTAGCCCAAGGTCCAGTGTGCTTCAGCAGCAGCCCTGGGAACTATAAGTTGTGGACTACAGACTGCGGCATGTTGGGTGAATGTCCTGGTTCCTGCCAGGATGTGCCTTGTGCCCCCCATCAGGGTCTCAGAAAGGACTGAGCTGGAAGCATGTAGACTGCAAGCAGAGAGGAGGGGCTGCTGTACTGTCATCCTGTTCTGTGTTCTTTTCAGAATAAACCTTGTTCCTGGTGGTTTGTCTGAGTGGGTCTAATCTGACACACAATGCAGAGCACACAAAGGAGTCTCATGCCTAGTCTCCCCGAGTTGTGTTTAAAAAAAAAAAAGTCACAAAGTAGGTTGAATAACCTAATACTGGGCTAGTGAACAGGAGGGGCTACATGTGAATATATATATATATATAACTTCTCTTTAACAGAAGATTCCCACAAATAAGAAATAACTGTTGGCTTAGTCATTTCAGTTATTGATGTTCTTGTACCTCTTTGCTCTCCTCTGACAGTTGTCTGGGATGAAGGAAACAAGATGACTTGTTACGTTTACATTAATATTGGCTTCACTGGATTCTATAGCCAAACAACTAGGCTACGTCTAGACTGTGGGATATTTCATAGAGGGATAAGGGATCTTTCGGAAAAGGCTTTATCTTCCGCAAGATCAGCGTCTAGACTGGCGCTTTTTTCCGGCAAAGCTCCGTGCGGGAAAAAAAGCGGCAGCCATTTTTATGCTAATGAAGCGGGGGAGATTTAAATCCCCGCTTCATTAGCAATTGCGATACGTCTAATTTACATCCCTTTTCCGAAAAAGGGATGTAGTCTAGACGTAGCCCTAGAGAAAATCTAGGAAAAAGCTAAAAATCCACCACCTGGCAGTGAAGGGAACCATTAGTCCCGGAGGGGAGGCAGGTTAAAATGAAGGGTTTAAATCTGTTACCCCAAGGCCCCATTACTCTGCCAGAGTGGCACATTTGACAGCTATATTATTAGAGGTGAGTAAATATTGGAAAGAACATCTACCTACACTTATTCAAATTGGAGCCTGCATTTGGTTAGCCATGATTTCTGTGCCCCTGGCCCTTTACTGAGTTCCATGGACCTGTGGGATCTTTGATTGCCTAGTCACAGCCTGGAAGGAGCATGTGGCAGCAAAGAATCATAGAATCCTAGGGCTGGAAGAGACCTCAGGAGTCCAGCCCCCTGCCCAAAGCAGGACCAACCCTAATTAAATCATCCCAGCCAGGGCTTTGTCAAGCCAGGATTTAAAAACCTCTAGAGGTGGGGATTCCACCACCTCCCTAGATAACCCATTCCAGTGCTTCACCACCCTCCTAGTGAAATAGTTTTTCCTAATATCCAACCTAGACCTCCACCACTGTAACTTGAGACCATTGCTCCTTTTTTGCCATCTGTCACTACTGAGAACAGCCTCTCTCCATCCTCTTTGGAACCTCCCTTGAGGAAGTTGAAGGCTGCTATCAAATCCCCCCTCACTCTTCTCTTCTGCAGACTAAATAAGCCCAAATCCCTCAGCCTCTCCTCATAGGTCATGTGCTTCAGCCCCCTAATCATTATGGTTGCCCTCCGCTGGACCCTCTCCAATGCGTCCACATCCTTTTTGTAATGGGAGAAGGGCCCAGAACTGGATGCAATACTCCAGATGTGGCCTCACCAGTGCAGAATAAAGGGGAATAATCACTTCTTTAGATCTGCTGGCAATGCTCCTCCTAATGCACCCCAATATGCCATTAGCCTTTTTGGCTACAAGGGCTCACTGTTGACTCATCCAGCTTCTCATCCACTGCAATCCCCAGGTCCTTTTTTGTTGAACTGCTACTTAGCCAGTCGGTCCCCAGCCTGTAACAATGCTTGGGATTCTTCCATCTCAAGTGCAGGACTCTGCACTTGTCCTTCTTGAACCTCATCAGATTTCTGTAGTAAGATGAGGGCATGAGACATAACCCCATACTGCTCAGGCCTGATCTGAGGTATGAGGCCTAGCTAACAATGGACAATACATGGCTAAAGAAAGGTTGATATAAGCAGGAAACAGACATGTTTGTTTAACCAGGCATAAACAAGCTGAGACAGCACAACCCCAGGTAGAGAGCAGTACTTGAGGACTTATCATGAGTTATAGGCACATAGCTCACTGAGAGGGGCCTTGAAGTCTGCTTCTCAGTTCAGGAAAAGGGTCTAAGATAACTGCTCGATGTTTACTTCCCATAAATACCAACTTAGGATCAGGAAAAGGTCAAGGTTGATACATGAATGGAGATGGTCTTATCAGATCATGAGGTACAAGGTGATTGGTGATTGGTGAGCCAACATCAGAGGGTGGCAACCTCACACATCAGCAGTGATGTGTTTGCACCTGTATATGAGGTGGTGTCTTGGGGTGCAATCTTTGAATGGGCTAGGAGGGCAATGGAAGTGTTTCATTGTTTTGAGCCATTTCATTGTTAAGGGGTACAAATGCATAGTGGTTCAGTATAGTCTATTGACAACAATTAATGTACTTCACTTAACAAAAAACCTAGCCTGGCACCTTCAAACCTTATCTGATTTGGGGTCTCTGGGGGCTCTCTTGGAGTCTGCTGTGAAGACAAAGTGCACTAGTCTACACGGCACACACATCACTGAGCACACACACACAAGCAGCCTTCTTGTTATCATCATCGATGGAGTCAGAGACGCATGAGGACATAGTGACAGTGAATCCTGGCCCCTGCTAACAGCATTGCTGAACAGCTGCCTGAGTAACTACAATTTCTTTTCGCCCAAACCTCTAATTTGTCTAGGTCACTCTGGACTTTATCCCTGTCCTCCAACATATCTAGCTTAGTGTCATCCTCAAACTTGCTGAGGATGCAATCCATCCCTTCATCAGGTCATAAATAAAGATGTTGAACAAAATCAGCCCTAGAACGGATCGTTGGGGCACGCCACTTGAAACTGATCACCAACCAGACATCGAGCCTTTGATCACTATCCATTGGGCCTTACAATCTTGCCAGCTTTCTATCTACCTTAGGGCACGTCTAGACTGCCCATGATTTTCAAAAGAAGATATGCAGATTTGGCAAGAATTTGCATATCTTCTTCTGATCCCGTTTTTGGAAGAGTCTAGATGTGTTTTTTTTTTAAACCCCGTTTTCAAAAGAACCCTTCCTAAAAAAATGAGGTGTACAGGGTTCTTTTGAAAAAAGGATGGGTTTTTTCAAAAGAACTGCATCTAGACTGCTTTTTTTTTTTCGAAAAAACTTCCGAAAACAGGAGCGGAAGAAGATATGCAAATTCGCACCAAATTTGAATATCTTCTTTCGTAAGCCACAGGCAGTCTAGACGTGCCCTTACAGTCCATTTATCCAATCCATACTTCCTTAACTTGCTGGCAAGAATATTGTGGGAGACCGTATCAAAAGCTTTGCTAAAGTCAAGGTATATCACATCCACTGACTTCCCCATGTCCACAGAGCCAGTTACCTCATAGAAGCTAATCAGATTGGTCAAGCATGACTTGCCTTTGGTCATGAACTTGGCAATGAACTCAGGCTTAGTAAAGGAATTTTATACCCACAAACACTTTCCCCTTGTGGAAGAAGCAAGAAAATTGGACAACAATAATCTCCTGAACAGATCTCCTCTGTCTAACTTCACCACCGCAGTGAGTTCTGGGTTTGCTCTGAGTCCTTAGCTTTGGCATCTCCACCAGCCTCCCTGACCTGGCCCTTTTGTTTATTGCAGTAGAATGGCCTATCTTGCTTAGACAAGTGAGACAAGTGCTTCTTTTTAGAACCGTCTCTTTCTTTTTGCCCATTAACTTCTGTTGGGGAAATTCCAGCTTCCAGCTCTCTCAACCTCTATATAAACATTCAAAGTCAATGGCAGTAAACTTGTTGTTGTAGTAGGGAAGAATTGTTCTGTGTTGGTGGTCATGTTAAAGTTTCTCTGACACAGTCTGATGCACAGGACCTTGCTTTTAAATCTTATCTGATTCCAGGCCTACACTATGCTACTGGAGAAAATTAGCTGAAGATATGCAACTCCAGCTATGAGAATAGCGTAGCTGGAGTCGACATATCTTAGGTTGAATTTCTGCAGTGACGCTACTGAGGGAGGTTGATGGGAGAAATTCTCCTATTGACTTCCCTTACTTCTCACATCCCCAGTACGAGGGCTCCACTAGCAGTCAATTTAGCAAGTCTTTCCTAGACCCACTAAATCGAACCCCAGGAGATCAATCTCTGGAGTCTTGATCTCGGAGTAGATGAAGACAAGCCTTGAAAAGTGAGGCCTTGAACTACACAATATATCTTAATACAATGCAAAGGTATTTACTAAGTGCCGAATTAGGGAGAATAGTGCCACCTGCTGAATTGTCAGCACCATTTACGGCAACCCTTTGATTTTCCTAATAGATCTTCCAAGTATTGGCCACATTGACCCTGCTTAATTAAATCTGGTGAGATCACAGCCTAAGATGGTAAAGTTTCAGGATTTAGACTGTTATATATAAATTGCGGGTTTGGAACTGGAAGGTTAGCACATACATTAGGTCATTTCCGTTTCTTTAACTTCAGTAGTGTATATTTTTGATAACTGACAAGTTGGTGCTTTTGTGTTAAACTCACAAGCCTGACACATTAATCATTGGATTTCTTGGAAGATGTCCTAGTTTGGAGTGCAGCTCCTTTTGGCATTCTCTAAGCATATGTTGCTTTCTCATGTCTCTCAAGAGAGTAGTTCAGAGATGAAGAAACATTTATATTTCTAAAGTAAAACCATTTAATACTTACAAATACTGAAAGTATTCTCTGAAGACATCATTCACTATATTAAGAATCTGTCTCTCTGTCCTGCGTAAATCCTCCTGAAATACAAATACCTAAGCATATAACTAAGTAGTTTTCTTTTAACCACATCGTGGCTGGCATGTTCCCACTTTTTGAATAAATAAGATGTTCTGGGAGGTGCTATGACATACAAAATTAATAAAGTGTGAGCACTGGGCTAACGCTCTACCTTCTCAATGGGCATGGGATGCGTGGTGGCAAGTAAAACTAGTTCCTGTGTGGGGATATCTCATCTTCGCTTATGGGCCACTGGAGGGGGGTGGAAAGGAGAGTCCTTTCTGGAGCTTGGGATCAGATTAGGAAGGAGTCAAAGCTGCATAAATCTACAACAGAACACATACTGCGAGGGCAAAAGAGCTATGGGATCTATTACAGTCTGCAGACTCCAGTCATGATGGGCAGGTGGGAAAAAAACCATCTTAAAACTACGTGGAGTGGGTTTTGCTTTGCAGCCTTAAGGAGCAGCCTATTGGGGTTTTTTTTCCTCTTGGATTTTGTGTACTCGTGTATGTGTGACAGCTCTGAATTCTGAGAGTAGAGTTGCACTGCTACCTTCCAGCAAGAAGATTCATATTTTTAACTAATTTCTCTGTGTGTATATTGTGAACATGGTAGGGATCAAAGAAAAGACAGAGGACAATATCCTCAAGACACCAATTGATTCCTTGGTAACATAGCTATTTTGAGACAGGGCTGTATTGGCATAATCATTTAATTTTCTTAACTTGCTGTTGCATCAAGGAGCCAGTGCTGGTGTTATTGGATTGGCAAAAGCAATGGAGCAAGTTCTGTTTTGCAGTGAATTCCATTTCTTGGTACTTGGATCTGGGATAAGGATATTTGTAAAGCAACAGTAAAATGTAATACTCAGTACTCACCATTAACTTTTGAAATATTGTTACACATTCCTTTTTTACAGTTAGTTTTTCAAATGCACTTAAAATTGGGGGGAAGGGCATAAAATGCTGTTGATAGTGCAGCAGAGTTTCCTACACATCAGTTCTTCCTACAGAGCAAGCTGGGCTGCTCTGAGACACCAGCTGACAAACCATTCTTACTCTAATAAATGAAAGCAAAAAGTTAGAAACCACATCAAGTTGTTTCCTCTTAGAAATGAAGCTGAATTTGACAATTTGCCTGTGCTCAGTAGGCTGACATTCAAGACACACAAGGTGACAGTGCAGTATCAAGGTCCCTGGTGGGGGAAGAGGTCCCGGACTGGGGAAGGGCAATTGTCCGAGGACCCAGGGCTCTGGGCCCTTCAAATCTCCAACAGAGGCCAGTGAGCTGCACTGAGGGCTGGCGGTGGAAGGCACGGCATGGTTCAGGCAGCACTGAAGTCTGGTTTCCCCCAACCCCACCCCTTACACCTGAGCCCCGCCCGTTCTGGGGGCCCAGAGCCAAGCCTCTCCTTCACATTGCATAGGGCCTGACAAAGTCTGTCGCCAGCCTTGTGCAGTATTGATGTACAATTGCAAAGCTCTTAATAAGGAAATAAACTTTAAAATTCTTAATAACTTTTTTACTCTCCCACCCAGATGCATGATAACAGGCAAGAGTTGCACTGGTGGTGATCAATGTACTCAGCGCTTATATAGTCCATTTCATCCCCAGACTTTAAAATGTGTTGTAGAAATGGGGAAAATATCATTACCCCTGGGTTGTGTCTAGACTGGCAAGTTTTTCCGCAAAAGCAGCTGCTTTTGTGGAAAAACTTGCCAGCTGTCTAGACTGGCCGCTTGAATTTGCGCAAGAACACTGACGATCTAATGTATGATCGTCAGTGTTCTTGCGCAAATACTATGACACTCCCGTTCGGGCAAAAGCCCTCTTGCGCAAATGCTTTTGCGCAAGAGGGCCAGTGTAGACAACCCAGAATTGTTTTGCACAAAAAAGCCCCGATGGCTAAAATGGCAATCGGGGCTTTCTTGCGCAAACGCGCGTCTAGATTGGCATGGACGCTTTTCCACAAAAAGTGCTTTTGCGGAAAAGCGTCCGTGCCAATCTAGACGCTCTTTTCCGCAAATGCTTTTAACGGAAAAACTTTTCCATTAAAAGCATGTGTGGAAAATCATGCCAGTCTAGACGTAGCCCTGTTGTATAGTTGGGAAAACAGTGAGCCTCTCTGGGACTCTTCCAAAATCTCATCGCAAGTCATTAGTATCATTGGGAAGGAAGCTCAGACTCCCTGTGACCCATTCCTGGGCCTTATTGATTATAACAGGCTGCCTCCCCTGGCCAAATCTTACACTCCGGACTAGTGCAAAGTCCAGTGACATACATTGTTCAACAATGTGTACTCACTGTGGAAGAAATTTGCCTGGGGTGCATAAGGCAGGCTCAAGTCTCTCTGCCTCACATAAGTGTTGTATTAGAACATGCAGGTGGTGGGAAGAGGCAGGGGGAACCACTGTGCAGGAGACCTGCACTTAATGCGTCCTGTGGGAATGATCTGTAGCAGCCTCATTTAGGCCATTATGGAAGATGGTGATGGGAGCCCGTGTTGATAAATTGTGTAATCAACTGCTTGACCACTCTTCAGTATGGAATATATTCCAGAGGCCAAGTAACAAGTATCAGTCGCATGTATTGCTAAAAGTCAACAATAGTACAGTACAGGAAGGGTTTTGATGTGATACCCTTTTCCAGGAAATAGTCTTGTGCCGCATTGTTACATTCATCATCCACAGACGATGTGCCACAGAAGTTACACATTTCATCTAGGAAGACTCAGGATGATTTTACAGGTTACAGAACTCTCTCTTCACATGTCATTAAAATCCAGCCTATCATCATGTCCTGGTTCTTAACTTGTTCTGTATCTTTTCTTCTTTGTTTTATATAATAGCATTCCAGGTATTGGTCTGTGAGGGTCCCTCCCCAGCATTTACTGGGGCAGAACCTTATTGTATTTTGCCTTTGGTAAAGCTTCTTATTTTTAATCCAAAGCTGCCTTCAGCTTTGCAAAGTGTTACAGGGTATTTAGCGTAAGTGAATAGGATTATAAAAAGACAGGCCAATTCAGGCCATGTAACAACTAAAAGCATATATGCAATATGTTGTTGTATTGATATTGAATTTTTAATGCATATTAATATATGGTAGCATGGAGTGGTTAACACAAGTAAGGGACTGACCATGGCATCCCTTTTAATGCATAATTAGTAGCCCCACACAAACAGTGAAAGAGTTGTGGACGGTTTGCTGCTTCTCCTCCAATTCATATGATGGTGTACCAGGTTCCTTAACCTGACCCCAACACTTCATTCAAGGAACTCACTGATCAATTTCCCCAGACAGAAGACACATCAATAAAGCAGTCAGTCTGACACAATGATTTGTCTGGTAGGCAAAGGACATTGCTTTTGGTTCCTTATTCTATAAAACCCAATGTGACCCTGAATCTTAGATTTTATAAATACAGAGAACAGAGATTTATCTAATTTCATTTATTTAAAAAGAAACAAATTGCTGCAGTAGTTTAAAACAGAAAGTCACTATAACGACAAATGACAACCTTTCAGCCTGTGAAGCCTGCTAATAAAGAGTCTTCTGTGGTTGTTATTAAAGCTAAACTTATGATCCATGATTATCCAACCATTAAACATAAGTGGAGTTTAAACTGGATATCTGTGTCAGATGATATTTCGGTGCTTTCTGTACGGAGAAAATTACTCATCAAATTTAATTTCTGATCCATCCCTCCTCTGAAGATTAGCCACCTAGGGAATTTACCAGCATTCAGGAAGAATCCTTCCTCTGTCCCCATGCATCCTGTCTGTCTCATCAATAACTTTATTCTATGATTTCTTTGTTTCTTTTTTAAAAGTCATCTGTGCAAAGTAGATGTGTATTGCATTTTTTTTTAACAAACCTTCACACAGGAGCAGTTGGCAGCCCAGCAATGCTGCACACTTGTCTGAGCAATTCTCATGCTTATGGATAATCACAGCTTTGCAGCCAAATATTCTTGTACTTTTGGTAGCAGTATTGATAGGGTCTGTCTATCAGCCGTATTGTCTGTGTAGCAGGGAATCTTTACTACTGCTACATTAGCTAATTAAGCTTCACAAGAACACTGGTTCAGTTCAGATGCTGGCTGGCATACACTGGGATTTTTTTCTTTGATTGATGTATGCTATCGTTATTATTGTCGGGAACATTTTTTGTACCGTTTGACTAATGGGAACAGTGATCTGTTTAGGAGAGAAAAGAAGTTGCATGTGCCAACACAGAAAGTTCTTAATGCTGTTGGATGACTGCCCATGTACCAACAAAATTCTGCATATGTCTCTGGTCCTTCTCCCAGATGGCTTTCATTGTTGCCAATAAAGTTTGAGTGATGCAATATTTACATTTGGTTATGGCATGGATGGGAAAATGGAGTCTAATAAATTTACATTCATGGAGCACATTTTAATTTTATTCCTATCCCTCCAGCTGCAACACAGGAATGATATAAACTATAAAATAGAATTCACACCCTCCTTCAGATTAATTCATGGCTCAACACCAGCTGATTTTTTACCCACATAGCTGTACTGTTTCTTTGCTTATAAATACCCCATCAGCAATGATGTCCAGATCAAATTCTCAACCTCCCACACTGCACAGATACATTAAAAAACAGAGATAGTTAAGAAAAAAAATTGTCATGTTTACTAATGGTATGGCATGAGGGTAGTCTTTCATAATGATTGGCCACTCAGAGTTATAGCATAAAAAGCTATTGGGTGACTTAATGGAAAAAAAATGGCAGGGGGTGAGGGTGCTTTGTATATGGTTGAAATGGTTCCAACCTGAAATGAAGAAACAAAATTGGAGGTTTAGCTTTAATTTTATGTTCCGATATAGGCAGCAGCGATGCAAGTTTCCCACACTGGTCATGTGCCTCAACCATAAGCTGGACAGGCAAATGAAAATGAGGAGAGGGCTATTAATTCTTCAACAGCAACAGCACAATAATATTTTATAGCAGATCTATTAAAAAGTGGGCTTAGACCACCAGTTCACTTCATATAGGCCACTGAACAGCAAATCAATGGAAATAATTTCTTTGGTCACTGATCTGTTTGAATTTGAACAGGGCATTTAAGGTGAGTCTCCATATCACATTACTCCAGTCCCTTAAACCATTGGTCCAATCCTCCAGTTTCCTCATTTTAATAATCCAAATAAGAGAGCAAAATGATTGTGCACAATAGAACCTCATGAGGCTACGTCTACACTGTGGGTATTTTGTGGAAGAGGAAATGCAAATGGAGCTCTCATTTGCATATCTCACACTCATTTGAATATCTTCTTCCTATCCTTTTTGTGGACGAGGTTTTTGCAATAAAAAACTCTGTGTAGACAGCGCCATTTGTCGGAAAAAGCCCTTTTGTGCAAGAGCCCTTATTCCTCAAAAAATGAGGTTTACAGGCTCTTGCGAAAAAGGTTTTTTTTCTGACAAATGGCCCCTTCTACAAAGTGCTTTTTATTGCAAAAACCTCTTCTGCAAAAAGAATTGGAAGAAGATGTGCAAATGAGCAGTCCATTGCATTTCCTCTTCCGCAAAACACCTGCAGTGTAGACATAGCCTCAGAGTTAGACCATTCAACCACATACCCCATTTGAAACTGTGAGTTTGCAACCGGCAGCAGCAGAACCCCTTCCCCCCCCCCCCAAAGTACAGTACAGTGATGTGTTAAACATAAGCTACTAAGAATAAAGGGAAAGCAGCATTTTCTTCTGCAAAGTACATTTTCAAAGCTGTATTAAGTCAATATTCAGTTGTAAACTTTTGGAAGAACCACCAAAATATTTTGTTCAGAGTTACAAACATTTCAGAGTTATGAACAACCTCTATTCCGAAGTGTACAAAGGAGGGGTTCCCCCCACTCCCTTGGTGACGGCCCCGCCCCTCTGTGCTGGGGCGCCGACCACGTGTTCAGTGTACTGTTTTCCTCTGGCTGGCTCTGCGGGAGGCACAAAGTCCCAACAGGGGGGGTGTCCGCGTCCGCCCTGCGGTCGGGGGGACGCAGAGTAGGGGGGCCCGGGCCCGCCCTCTCTCACGGGTCCCAGCCCAGGGCCCTAAGGACAGACACTGACAGTGTACTGTCCGGCTGGTGGGGGGTTGGTCCCGAAACTCACCAGCCCGCTGGCAAATCCTCGGATGCCCTGCCCTGGGCTGCTTCCTACCCCGCTCTCTTCCTTGTCCGTGCTGCATCCGCTCCCCTCGATACTTGTCCTTCTTTCCTCTTCCGTCCGCTCTCTCTCTCTCTCTCTTCCCCCCCCCCTTTCCTGCCCCGTCCTCCATCTTTTATATCTGTCCCACGTCGCCTACCTTTGATGTCACCCAGGACACCGCAGAGGAGCATCCTGACGTCCCCCTCCACTTCAGGGGCGGGGCATCCATACGTCCCCCACTATCTCGGGGGGGCGCGGCGTCCCGGCATTCCGGGCACGCTGCTGCGCGCAGAGCCCACCTGCTGTGTCCGCCAGCTGAGCGGCCGCTGCTGAGCAGCGCGCGCAAGGGGCCGGCGCCGCCTGGCTTACCCCCAAGAGCGCAATCGCCGCTGCAGCGCTAGTGCGGGGCAGATCCGTCTCGGCGGGGCTGGACGGCCTTGCCCCGTCACACCAAGCTATTCGTAACTCCAAAGGTCTCCTATATGGTGTTAGCTACAACCAAGATCATTTTTAAATCTTAATAGTCAATAAAGTGTTCATGCTTTCTAGAAATACATGGGACCTTGTATATTATTATTAATGATTTCATTTTTAAAGTGCTAAGTCATGATTCACAGAGGAAGCATTTTCCATCACTCTTGTTAATGTCCACAAAGAGGAGTCTCTGCTTACAGTAAAAATAATTTCACACAACACCAGTATTGCTGAGAACCTGATTCATAAAAACAAAATGCTTCCTTCTGAAAAAGCTTGTGATCATTCACTATCCTGAGGGGGTGGTACAAAACCAGTACTGCTGGATTTAGTAAGATTGTTTTTCCCATTGATACCACATTAATAAGCCATTAGGCCAGAATATTTGACTGTCACATTGCTATGGTTCAGAACTAACTTGGGCCCTGAAGAACTCCTGTGTTTTTATTTTAAAAGAAGAACTAATTTATAAATTTTGTATTCATTATTAAGTAAATGGCATGGTCCTGGCACAGCTGGTACCATGTGGTGCAGTAAAGACTGACTTGCAAAAATGTTTGTGGGGCCAAGGAGGCTGATAGCAGAGGTGGAACTAATGGGGAAAACCCCAAAAGAATGCCAGATTCCAAAGCCGTACCTAGACTTAAAACAGAAGTGGAGAGCCACAGAAAAATCAGTTAGAGGGCTGCACACTAGTGAGAAAAAATACCCTCACTGATGTGGCCCTTGACTGAAGAGGAGAGAGACACCAGAAACCAGGCTAATAGATTTTGTGTGCTCCAGCCCCCTGGTGGGGCAGCGGGTGTAGGGGGCTGGAGTGCCAGTGCAGGCTTTCCAGTGCTGGGTGGCCTGGATCTAGGCAAGCTGCATCTGACCTGTGGGCCTGAGGTTTCTCACCCTTGCACTAAAACCTGGATACCCAGGCCTGCGGACAGAGGGCTTGGGGGGCCAAAGGGGGCAAGTACCTAGGGGCTTGGGTGATTTAAGATGAGTTAAAAGGCTCCTGGAAGTGGCTGGCACCCTTCCTGTGGCCTCGGGGAGGGGGGGCTCTGCATGCTACCCCATCCCGAGTTGTGACTCCACAGTTCTCATTGGCCAGGAACAACAGCCAGTGGGAGCTGCAGCTGTAGTAGTAGTATCACCTGACTGTGGGTACTAGGGAGGCTCTGTGCACTGTTGACATTATCATCTCACTAGAAGCCACTACCAGAGGGCTATGCAAGTTGTTCTCAAAAGCCACCCAAGGTAAACACTGATCCTCTGAACCCCTCCTGCACCCCAACTGTCTGCCCCAGCCCAGAGCCCACACCCAAACTCCCTCCCAGAGCCTGGCCCCTTCTCACATCAAAACCCATTCCCAAAGCCCACACCTCCTCCCGCACCCAACCTCCCAGCCCGGCCTGATGAAAGTGAGCAAAGCTGGGGGAGAGGAAATGATGGGGGTGGGTGGAATTAGCAGGGGCAGGGCCTCAGAGAAGGGGCAGGACAGGGGTGTGGCCTCAGGGAAGAAGTGGGGCAGGGGAAGGAGCAAGCCCAGACCATGCTGGAACAGCACAGCAGCAGCTCTCTGGGCACCAGCCAGTACAGGCGCAGTACTGCCAAATGTCAGGTGGACCACATCCACATGGTTGCGGCTTATGTGTGCAAGTGGGAGGCCCATTGACTGTTCTGGCCTAGACCCAGAATTGCTCTCAGCAGGCCTGCACGTGCCCCACCCATATGACCGCACTCTGTTAATCCCTAACTTTTACGGATTCATTTTGTTTATATGTTGAAGGAATAAAAGAGAAACTTAAATTCTCACTAAAGCCATCTGACAACATTACCCATGATGTTGGGTAATTACCCATTACCCTTCTTTGGGATTAAATGGGATTTATATGGTGCATTGGTCTGGCAGCAGTCAATTTCACCCACTGAAATATCAATTTACATGGCCCCAACAACACTGCCGATTTCACCCATAATGATTATGAAGGATCTTGAGTGCAGTTGACAAGAAATTGCGTGATGATTATCAGCTCACTAATGTCAGCAGAAATGCTTAAAGGGTCTGAGGTTTCTGTAATTTCACTCCTCCAACGGCTACTATGTTGTGTTGCTTTACAGCAATGCCACAAGGGCCCAATCCAACTCGCATCTCAATGGGAATCTTTCCACCAACCTCAACGGGAGTTGGATCAGGCTTTGAAAATGTGGGCTGGCTTTGAAAATGCCAGGTGTGTTTCAAGGGTGGCAGGAGTGCTAATTTCAAATTGTGGACTAGGCAGAAGCAGTCCTGGGGCTGCGTTACTTGTGGGTTTACACTTGGTACCTCATAGCAAAATCCAAATGGCCAAAATGCTTTTGCTGGAGATGTCAGCAGAAGACTAAGAGTGTTTTGGAGATGAGATGGTGGAAAACCTCATCTGAAGGGGCCTTAAGTATGCTTTATCGGAGGAGCAAAGGCATCCTCTTTGTCAGAGGAGGTGCAAAGGGGGTTGGTGCTCTTTACGTAACTTATGCCCTCCATTTATTGATCTGCTAAAGTGACTCTGGTCTTAGTTATGGATCATTTCAACACATCTTTATGCTGAATAGTTTGTGTTGCTAAGCAACATGTAGAAATGTGTATGCATGTTCAAGTTGCCTTTGGTACTTCAGATAACCACTTTTATTCACATCCCCAATTTTGTTAGCTAGATGAAAGGTTCCTGTGTAGATTGATGCAGGATCAAAGTGTGCATTGAAAATGGTAGAGAGCAGCTCCTTCAAAGTTAAAAACACCATCACGCTAGAGTAAATGCTAAATGGAAACTGGGACTTCATTGCAGCCCCATGTATCTGTTCTGTCTCCTTTAAACTATGTACCTGTCTTCTCTGACACAACTGCACTCATGTTTACTTTTGTTTTCTTTGCTGACAAGAACAAAAGCCTATCTGAAATGTCTGAGTGAGTGAATGGCACACTGGATAAAAATAGTTTTTGTGAAGAATGGCAGGATATAAAACCTATTCACCAGCTTGCCACCTGCCAGCACAAAGCTCAATGTCCAGTGCTAACTAACCTGAGCATGAACAGGGATCTCTGGTCTGAACTCATTCTCAAATCATTTAATTCATTTACTAATTAGGGTTTAATGCATTGGGAAAGGTCTAAGTAAAGAAAATGTGGGCCTTTTCTCTACACTTCTGTGCCTTGAGGCATGAGTCAAGACGATCAGAAAGGAGTTTTGATATTTGAGTGTAGTTGAATGCAGTAGGCTTGACGCTGATCTCTCGCCAATGTAAAGCAAGAGCAACTCCTCTTTAGATGACGGTGTTACACAGGCCATCCGGGGGTTACAGTGTTTGCCTATGCACTCCTCTGGTCTAGATGAAGATCTGTGCAGGCCAACCCCTTGCACCAAGTTAGAACAGGTTTAACCTACAATAAGTTACAGTACAAGTTGAACCTCTCTCATCCAGCACCCTCAGGACGTGACCGGTGCTGAACCAGAGAATTTGCCAAACCCCAGGAGGTCAATACTGTCTAGCAGCATTACCAACACTTTCGCTGCTTACTGGGCTCTTAGAAGACATTTGGGCTACGTCTACACTGCAGGCTTCTTGCGCAAGCACTGTTTTGCGCAAGAGTTCTTGTGCAAAAGGTCTTCCACAAGAGCGTGTCCACACTGCCATGTGCTTTTGCGCAAGAGATGTGCTTTTGTACAAGAGCGTTCATGGCAGTGTGGACGCCCTCTTGCGCAAGAAAGCTCTGATGGCCATTTTAGCCATAGGGCTTTCTTGCGCAAGAAAAATATGTTGCCTGTCTACACTGCCTTCTTGTAGAACAGCTCTTGCACAAGAGGGCTTATTCCTCATGGGGAGAGGAATAACTCTTCCGGAAGAAGCCCTGTTTTCCGACGCCATACTGTAAATTTACTTGCGCAAGAACGTGTGTACAGTGTAGCCACCCGGCAAGTTATTGCGCAAGAACAGCTGCTCTTGCACAAAAAGCCTGCAGTGTAGACGTAGCCTTGGGGTTGTGATTGGGCGTCTGCCCTGCACTGGCCCTTTAAGGGTTAATACTTAGCCCTGAGAGAGGGTTGGGGCTGTGCAGCAAGCAGCTGTGCCAGATATTAGCTAATTAGGTCCCAGCTGAGGGCAATATAAATAAAGGTTCCTGGAAGTGAGGAAAGACTCACTCACTCTTGAGCTGAGGAGCAGGAAGGACCTAGCTGCCAGGGAAACTAAGAGGGGTACATTAGAGCTGAATAACAGCACAGAACACTGAGAGCCAGGACTGGTGACTGTAAACAAACTTTATGGGACCACAGGAAACTTGGCCACACCCATGATAAGTGGCCACCTGATTAAGGCTATGTCTAAACTACATCCCTCTTTTGAAAGACTTCAAAAGAGGGATGTAAATTAGACAGATCAAAATTGCAAATGAAGCTGGATTTGAATTTCCCATGCCTCATTTGCATAATGGCGGCTGTGCATTCTTTTGAAAATGGGGATTCAAAAGTGAACACCTTTTTCGAAAGATCCTGTACTCATTTTTTGGGGAGTAGGGGATCTTTCAAATGGGGCGAGGTTCGAAAGAACCGCGTCTAGACAGTGGTTTCACTTTCGAAATCCCCATTTTTGAAAGAATGCATGGCTGCCATTATGCAAATGAAGCACAGGAAATTCAAATCCCAGCTTCATTTGCAATTTTGATCTGTCTAATTTACATCCCTCTTTTGAAAGAGGGATGTAGTTTAGACATGCCCTAAGTAAAATCATGCTGGACTATGGATGTTGTCAGATGAGAGAGGTACAGCCTGTAGTTTGTAGAACCAAAACCATAGCTGAAGTGAAGGACCATCTTAGTGGTGCTCTCTTTTCCCCAGGATGCCTCTGCCCCCTAAGACGATTCTTTCCTCTTGCTATGCTGGCAACAAGGAGAGTCATAGAATCATAGGGCTGGAAGAGACCTCAGAAGGTCATTGAGTCCAACCCCCTGCCCCAAGCACCACATGAATGTTAACATTATACAATCTGTTCACCACAGCAAAACAGTTCTCATGTCAACATTTCTAGAACACAATCTTCTGTCTTGGCGAGGGTTCAAAATTGACTATTATATATATATTATTGTTTTTGCTTTTTATTTTTACCACAAAAGAATTTGTGACATGTAAAGTTAAAATTTAAAGATCTCTCCTGTGAGGGGCTCTTTGTAAATATCACTAGACATGAACACATAGAAGGAATGGTGTAAGAAACCCTATGTTGGTTCTATGTCATTATACTAGATATTCCTATGTGAATTAGTTAAATTGACATGTTAAGTGAGATCAAAATCAGAACCATTTGCTTTGCATGGAGCCACTAGAATCATCTAGACTATGGGAGTTTTGGGCTGCAACCCTTTGGGAACTCTTTTAAGCAGCCATCATTTAAAGTAACCCCGAGGCTGCTCTATATTATAAAGGGCAAGAACTGGTCCCTAATAGACTCAGGGTCAGGAGAGCATAAAGATTATACAATATCATTTTCCTCACCATATGCCTTAGGTCCTGTGCCAAGCATAGTTTGTCTTGGATTGACACCATAGTGTAAGTTCTCACATACAGTTACTTACTCTGTGTGGGATTTAAATGAATAAAAGATCAGACATGTTATGATTTTGAAAGGAGTTCAAACTATGAATGAAGCCAGTGATTTAATTTCTTACTACAGTTACTGTGTTGGGCCGTGGAGTAGTTTGGGAAGAGTTAAACTCCTTTTCATCTCAACACTTGTGGGCTGGTGTTTAATTTCCTGTTCAGCAAAGCACTTAAATAGATACTTCATTTTAAGCAATTATTTAAAGCTCCCTGGACTGGAATAAGTACGTGCTTAAAGTTATGCACCTGTTGTAGTGCTTTGTGGAATTGGGGACTCAATTTGCAAATCAGAGACCTGAGCAATGGTACCATGAACATGATTTTCAACATAATCAATGTTCAGCTAGAATACTATGAATAAAGTACCTGTTTCCAACTTTACTTAGTCCCAGCCTCAATGGGTTTACAGTCTTTTTGTTCTGTATTTGTATAATACTTCGCCCAATGTGGTTTTGGTCCATAACTGGTGCTTCTATGCATTACAAGTAATAATAATATAAATAATAACAAATAGTAACCCATAATTAGCTGTTTAGTACAATTCATCAATCGATACACAAATCAAGTGGTAAAGCTTTCTATCTTGATCCATATGAAGTCTGTGAAAAATAAAGTCTGACATATGTGTTCCCGTCTAGTGATATTTACAGAAGAGCACTCCACAGGAGAGATCATTAAAATTTTAACTTTACATGTCATGAATTACTTTGTGGTAAAGATAAAAAGTGAAAACAATAATATATACAATATTTAACTTTGAACTCTAGCCAAGGCAGAAGATTGTGTTATAGAAATGTTGACATGAGAACTGTTTTTGCTGTGGTGAACAGATTGGATAATGTTAACATTCATGGGGCGCTACACATATAGAGGAGGTTTGCAAAACCACTAAATATGTAAATTTCACAGAGGAACTTGACCTGAAGTTCAGACCTATGGTATCTATCAAGATTCATCCATTATAATCTAATTCAGGCACAGTCAGTATTCCAGACATTTGTTTCATTCTGTTAGTTTAACATTCATCTGTTTGTGTCCATAGTACAATACATAAAGAACTGTTTCCTCAACTTTTTTATGTAAATGAATTACAGCAGCACTTGTTAATTGCACTAAAATTAAGAGGCTGCCAGTATTTCAGTTACAAACTTTTATTTTTACGGGCTTAGAATTCAGCTGTAAAAATTCTATCCAGAAAATAGCTAACTTGGCAGTCAAGGTCTTAGGTGGAAATCACAGCTGTTTACAATTTTTAAAGATCTTGCAATCTTAGTTAATATTTGGAAAGTGCTTTGAGATCCTTCAGGTGACACCCACTATATAAGAGCAAAATATTAATAGTCTGGATCACTAATACACATTGACAGCATATGCTATGAGGACTCATTTGAGTCAGGTGTGTTCATTAGATACCACAATGTGTCTATTAGCAAATGTCTCCTGAATGTTATGAAAACCTCAGTTGCAGTATTGTGGAAAGATGCAAGATAGCCAGCTCTTAAAAATTAGACAAAATCTGCAATACTGGAGAATTATCTTAGGCTGATGTTGCAGAAGAGGAAAAATTTGAAGCTATATATCATCCTTTAAACCTCTTGTAAAGGGAATGAGGAGCCAATGCACTGGGAGTGAAGTTAAGGACAAAGTACAAGGTTTCTATTATGCACTGATATATTTATCATTCTGTGTCCCCTCTTAAAAATATTAGACCCCAGTCCTGAAAACACTGAAATATGTGCTCTACTTTATGTACTGAAATCAATGATCTATTCATGTTCATTTTGCGAACAGAGGCAGCTAACAGGGAGTTTCATGAGGGAGTTTACAGGGGGGCTGCGTCTAGATTGGCGCGATCTTGTGCCAGAGCTATGCAAATGAGGCTCAGCGTGGAATATCGCCGAGCCTCATTTGCATAACTAATGAGCCACCATTTTTGCGGAAGAGGCTCTTGCGCAAGACGGAGCTGTCTACATTGCCCCGTCTTGCACAAGAAAAACCCTCTTGCGCAAAGCCGTTATGCTGATTATTTTCAGCCTCTTCCGCAAAAATGGTGGCTCGTTAGTTATGCAAATGAGGCTCGGCGATATTCCATGCTGAGCCTCATTTGCATAGCTCTGGCGCAAGATCGCGCCAGTCTAGACACAGCCGGGGAGTTGGAAGAAGGCTAGATACATTTGGCATTCTTTAAAACTTCTGAACTAAACTAAAACCACCTGATTTAAATAAAAACCCTATCAATAATCTAATTATCTGGAGGAAGGAATGCAGGCAGAAGCCCAGCAGCAGAGTGGAGGCTATCCTGTTTATTGCACCCAATGTAGGATGTATTATTACCTGCCCTATGGACAGATGGCATATGTGTACCTTTGGAGCAAGGAGCTCCAGGCCCCCAGAGACTGTGTACGTGCTTTGGAGGCCAGGATGGCTGAATTGGAGGAGCCAAGGGAGGCAGAGAGGTATGCAGATAAGGCTTTCTGGGACACTGTGGAACTGTCCCACTTCTAGTCAGACAGCCCCTGTGCTGTTAAGGAGGGTGAAAGGCTCAGGGAAGGAGAACATTCAACTGGAGAAGAGGGAAATCATACCATAGTTGGGACCCTTCTTCTAGATGATGCTGTGGTAACCTCTTGCACTGAGGACAACTTTCCACAGGAGGGAACTCCAGAAATTAAGAAAAGGCAGGTGTTAGTAATAGCAGATTCAATCATTAGAAGCATAGATAGCTGAGTTTGTAATGATTTGGAGAACTGTATGGTGACTTGCCTGCCTGGTGTGAAGAATGAAGATCTTTCTAGACATCTAGACTTATGTGTAGTGCTGGGGAAGAGCTGGTGGTCATGGTACATGTAGGTACCAATGACATAAGGAAGGGTACAGGAGAGAGGTTCTGGAGGCCAAATTTAGGCTGCTTGGAAAGAGATTGAAATCCAGGACCTCTATGGTAGCATTCTTTGAAATGCTTCCAGTTCCACGCACAGTGCCAGGTAGGCAGGCAGAACTTCAGAGTCTCAATGTGTGGATGGAGATGATAGTGTAGAGAGGAGGGGTTTAGATTTATTAGGAGCTGGGAAAACTTTTTGGAAAGGTGGAGCCTATATAGGAAGGATGGGCTTCACATAAACCAAAATGGAACCAGACTGCTGGCAGTTCACATTAAAAAGGTTGTAGAGCAGTTTTTAAACTAAGGGCTGGGGGAAAGCTGATGGGTACGGAGGAGCACATGGATTGGACAGAGACATTTCTTAGGGGAAGGTCTATTAATAGAGATTCTGTATGTTCTAGTAAAGAGAAGATGGAAGATGACAAAGTATGGGTAAGATCAGATGGGAAACAATCAAATGAAAAAGAGTGTAACACATCAGGAAATGGCAGACAGATAAATAGTCACAAATTTTTAAAGTGCTAATACACAAATGCTAGAAGTCAAAATAATAAGATGGGTGAACTACAGTGGCTCATATTAAAGAAGGATATTGATATAATAGGCATCACGGAAACTTGGTGGAATGAGCACAATCAATGGGACACAGTCATACCAGGGTACAAAATATATCAGAAAAACAGAACAGGTCATGCTGGTGGGGAAGTGGCACTATACGTGAAAGAAAATGTAGTACCAAATGAAGTAAAAATCTTAAATGAACCAAAATGTTCCATACAATCTCTATGGATAGTAATTCCATGCTCTAATAATAAGAATATAGCATTAGGGATATATTACCAACCACCTGACCAGGATAGTGATAGTAACTGAAATGCGAAGAGAGATTAGAGAGGCTATCAAAATAAAAAACTCAGTAATAGTGGGGGATTTCAACTATCCCAATATTGACTGGCTACACATCACTTCAAGATGGGATGCAGAAATAAAATTTCTTGATACCTTAAAGTGACGCTTCTTGGAGCAGCTTGTTCTGGATCCCACAAGGAGAGCGGCAATTCTTGATTTAGTCCTAAGTGGAGCACAGGATCTGGTCCAAGGGGTAAATATAACTGGACTACTTGGAAATAGTGAAATGTAACATCCTGGTTCAACACTGTGGCATTTTATTTTCAGAAAGGAGAACTACACAAAAATGAGGAGGTTAGTTAAACAGAAATTAAAAGGTACAGTGACAAAAGTAAAATCCCTACAAGCTTCATGGAAACTTTTCAAAGACACCATAATAGAGACCCAACTTAAATGTATACCCCAAATTAAAAAAATACAGTAAAAGAACCAAAAAAGTGCCACCATGGCTTAACAACCAAGTAAAAGAAGCAGTGAGAGATAAAAAGTCATTGTTTAAAAAGTGGAAGTTAAATCCTAGTGAGGAAAATAGAAAGGAACATAAACTCTGTCAAATTAAGTAAACATATTAAGTGTAAAAAAGGAAAAGCCAAAAAGGGATTTGAAGAACAGCTAGCCAAAAACTCAAAAAGTAATAGCAAAACGTTTTTTAAGTACATCAGAAGCAGGAAGCCAGCTAAATAACCAGTGGGACCCCTGGACAATCGAGATGGCAAAGGAGCACTCAAAGATGATAAGGTCATTGCAGAGAAACTAAATGAATTCTTTGCTTCCGTCTTCATGACTAAGGATGTTAGGGAGATTCCCAAACCTGAGCCATTCTTTTTAGGTGACAAATCTGAGGAATTATCTCAGATTGAGGTGTCATTAGAGGAGGTTTTGGAACCAACTGATAAATTTAACAGTAACAAATCACTGGGACCAAATGGCATTCACCCAAGAGTGCTGAAAGAACTCAATGTGAAATTGTGGAACTATTAACTGTGGTTTGTAACTTATCCTTTAAATCAGCTTCTGTACCTAATGACTGGAAGATAGCTCATGTAATGCCAATATATAAAAAGGGCTCTAGAGGTGATGCTGGCAATTATAGACCGGTAAGTCTAACATCAGTACCAGGCAAATTAGTTGAAACTAAAATTGTCAGACACATAGATGAATATAATTTGTTGAGGAAAAGCCAACATGGTTTCTGTAAAGGGGAATCATGCCTTACTAATATACTAGAGTTCTTTGAGGGGGTCAAAAACATGTGGAAAAGGGGGATCCAGTAGATATAGTGTACTTAGATTTCCAGAAAGCCTTTGACAAAGTCTCTCAACAAAGGTTCTTAAGTAAAGTTAGTTGTCATAGGATAAGAGGGAAGATCCTCTCATGGTGTCACGTTACTGGATTTTGAGGGGAGCAGCCAGATCATTGCTGTGCCCATGGGGGGGTGTTTGCCCCAAAAATTGGTACAAAGGGGGGGCCATGTGAGGTATCAAACAAAAGCTTACTTTCTACTGATTCGGTATATGCTCTTCATATATCTGTATAATGTCTGCGTGTGGAGTTATGAATATGTACTCTGTGTTAATACTGGAAGCTTCTTTGTCTGTGGCTGAGCAATGGGCGAGAAAAGCTCACCCTATGGACATGCTAATTAGCAAAGCTCCAGGGACAATAGGTCTCTTAAGTACCAGAGACCCACCAAGGAAGGAATATAGGTGCCTGGCCACTGACCATGTGACCAGAGGCATAGCGAGGGAAGTGCAGGGGGGGGAGTTGCCCCCGGGTGCCACGCTAGGGGGGCACCGGGCTGGGGGGCCCTGCTCCAGAAATATTTGGAGCTGGGTCTCTCCCTCGGCCCTGCTTGGAGCGGGCCCCGGCCCCCACCTGCCAGCCCCCCTGCGCATCCTCCCACCCTGGCCCCGGACCATCCCTGCCGTGAGCAGCTCTCAGTCCGGCTCCCCCTTGCTGGCTGCTGCTGCATGCACGGCATTCCCAGGTGAGCAGGGAGGTCACCCAGGCGTGACGTGATGTCACGGCCTGGGACTTTAAAACTGCTCAGTGCCGCTTGGCCTAGCTCTGGGTTCGGAGCCCGAGTGCAGACTCCGGCCCCGCAAAGTGGAAGGCAGAAGGTAGGGGAGGGGGGAAAACTAGGGGGAAGGGGTAGGAGAGGAAGAGGCTTGTGCGGAGGGGGAGGGGGATAATAGGGGAAGGGGTGGGAGAGGAAGGGGCTTGTGCAGAGGGGGAGGTGGAAGAAAGGGGAAGGTACCAAGGGGCAGGGTGGAGGAGAGACAAATGCCAGGGGTCCAAGTGCAGACAATGAGGAAAAGGGCAGGAGGGGAGGTGTCAGTGGGAGGGGGGACAGAGTGATGCTGGGAGAGGAGAGGGCAAGGGCATTGGGGGCTAGAGGGGGAAGGGGGAGGTGCTGGGAGAAGGCTTGGAAGAAGGGGTGGGCATGAGAAAGGTGGGGATGGAGCAAGTCATGTGTGGGCATGAGAAAGGTGGGGGTGGAGCAAGTCTGGAGCACAGAGGGGCAGGAGAGGAACGGGGGCAGAGGGTAGTGAGGGGGTGGGTATCAGGGAAAAAGAGGGCAAAGGGGGCAGGGGCAGTAAGGGAAGGGGGAGGCACCAGGAGGTGCAGGGGTAAGGGAAGGTGCAGGTGCCAGGAGATTATGGGGGTGAAGCAGAAGGGCAGACACCTGCAGGGGAGGGACCAGCACCAGAGGAGAGAGGCAGGGAAGGTGTGTAGAGGGAGGTGTTAGAAGAGGGGATGAGGAGGGGTAGCTCACATGATCAGAGAGGGGCTACTGGAGGAGTGGGCACAGGGGAGAGAGAAGGGCTGGTGGAGGGGGGCAGGTCGCAGGAGAGCTGAGGGCAGTGAGAAGGGCAGGAGTCAGGACAGCAGAGGAGGGTGAGGAGTTGGGGGTAGCAGGCACCAGGGGAGCTGATGGAGCAAGGGGAGGAGACATGGCAGCAGAGAGAAAAGGTAAAGGTTTATAAAATATTTATTAGTAACTTGGGTGCCACAGTGGCACATCCAAACAAGCCACATGAACTCAGTTCTGGTGCACAACACAAAATTCATTCTGCTCATGGGAGGAAACTCTTAGGCTATGTCTGCACTGGTGGCTTCTTGCGCAAGAACATCTTGCGCAAAGGTTCTTGTGCAAGTCTGGTGCAAGAACACGTCCACACTGCCATGTGCAAGCTGTGCTTTTGCTCAAGAGCATCCCTGGCAGTGTGGATGCTCTCTTGTGCAAGAAAGCTCTAATGGCCATTTTAGCCATAGGGGTTTCTTGCACAAAAAATCCCTGATGAGCATCCACAATGCCCTCTTGCGCAAGAGAGCTTACACTTGTTAGAAAAGAGCATAGCTCTTGCGCAAGACGCCCTCTCTTACCACGCCATACTGTAAATTTCCTTGAGCAAGAGCAGGCGGGCAGTGTGGATGCTCTGTGGGTTCTTGTGCAAGAATGGCTGTACTTGCACAAGAAGCCACGAGTGTAGACATAGCCTTAGAGGGAACACTTCCCCCAGCCTCTCTGCCCCCGAGTTAATGTCACACAAGTTGGGTTAAAGCAATTGCAGGATAGTTGCATGAGGGGGGTTTGGTGGGGGCCAAACTAACCCTGTTGGTAGGAGGATGGTGGGAAAAGTCCTTCGGGAGGGGTGACATGACCCCTTTTACTTCTGGTCATGTGTCCATCTTTCCCTGAGCGTGTTACCTCCAGAGGCCTGGTTAACGGGGATCAGGAGGTATGGTTAACGGGGGTCAGGGGGTGTGGCTAATGGGGGTCGGGGCGTGGTTAACAGGGGTCAGGGGGTGTGGCTAATGGGGCACCACCAAAAATTATACAAATCTGCCACCCCTGGATGCTGGGGGGAGGAGGTGCAGGGCGCTGGGCTCACCTGGGCTGCAGGAGGAGGGAGGTACCGGGCCGTAGCCTCCCCAGGAATTGAAATTAGGGGGGGTGTTCAAATTTACAAGGGGGGGGTGTCAGAGCTGATAAGGGGTGAGACCTTGAGGGTGAAGGTGGGCTGTCTGGCACCATAGTTCACAAAACTGGAGGGGCTGGGGGAAGATGCGGTACAAGCTCCCCCCCTACTCCCAGGGTCGGGCTCAGCTGTGCACCAGATTCAGGGCCCTGTCATGTGGTGATGGGGGGCAGAGGGGCACAAATTTTGCTTTTGCCCCTGGGCGCATAACACCCTCACTATGCCTCTGCTTGGAAGAAGCAGAGGGAGGGATATAAATATGCCATGTGGCATCCTCCATTTTGTCTTCAGATCTGCTCCTGACCCCAGATGCAGCCTCGCAGGGAATCATAAGCTGGGAAGAACTGTGGACCCCTCCTGACATAGGATGTACACCAAGGACTTTTAAGCCAGCAGTTATAACATCTCTGCTGCAAGCCTGCATCAAGAACTGGGAGATTTGATGCATGTAATGTATGATACTTTAACAACCTTACTCTCATGCTTTTCTTTCTTTTAGTAATAAACCTCTAGATTTTAGATTCTAAAGGATTGGCTCAGCGTGGTTTGTGGGTAAGATCCAGAGTGTAAATTGATAGGGATCTGTGGCTGGTTTCTTGGAACCGGACAGAACTTGTTTGGGATAGGTGAGATTGGGTTCTAAAACCCCTCACTTGGGTGCAGGCTCTGGCTGTCCAGGCAGGCAGCAGAAATGCTCTGTGCAACTGGTTTGTGGCCTATTTGGGAAGGGCCACCAGTCAGGGGCTATAAAGAGCCCCGAGTTTGAGCAATTCGCCCTGAGCGGACGCCCTCAGCGGTACCCAGACCCAGCCCGGTCCATCACACATGGATTGATAACTGGTTAAAGACAGGAAACAAAGGGTAGGAATAAATGGTAAGTTTTCAGAATGGAGAGAGGTAACTAGTGGTGTCCCCCAAGGGTCCATACTAGGACCAATCCTATTCAACCTATTTATAAATGATCTGGAGAAAGGGGAAAACAGTGAAGAGCAGTTTAGTATCAACTGCAAATTTTGCCACAAGATAGTTAAGACCAAAGCAGACTGTGAAGAGCTTCAAAAAGATCTCACCAAACTAAGTGATTGGGCAACAAAATGGCAAATGAATTTAATGTTGATAAATGTAAAGTAGAGCACTTTGGAAAAAATAATCCCAACTATACATACAAAATGATGTGGACTAATTTAGCTATAATTACTCAAGAGAGAGATCTTGGAGTCATTGTGGATAGTTCTCTGAAAACATCCACTCAATGTGCAGTGGCAGTCAAAAAAGCAAACATAGTGTTAGGAATCATTAAAAAAAGACATAGAGAATAAAACAAAGAACATTTTATTGTCTCTATATACAACCATAGTACAACCACATCTTGAATACTGCCTACAGATATGGTCGCCTCATCTCAAAAAAGATATATTGGCATTGGAAAAAGTTCAGAAAAGGGCAACAAAAATTATCAGGGGTTTGGAACAGGTCCTATATGAAGAGAGATTAAAAAGACTAGGACTTTTCAGCATAGAAAAGAGGAGACTGAGAGGGGATATGATAGAGGTCTATAAAATCATGACTGGTGTGGAAAAAGTGAATAAGAAAAAATATTTACTTGTTCCTCTAACATATATAAGAACTAGGGGTCACCAAATGAAATTAATAGGCAACAGGTTTAAAACAAACAAAAGGAAGTTTTTTTTCACACAGCACACAGATGGCCTGTGGAACTCCTTGCCAGAGGAAGTTGTGAAGACCAGGATTTTAACAGGAAAGAACTAGATAAATTCATGGAGGTTAGCTCCATCAGTGGCTATTAGCCAGGATGAATAGGAATGGTGTCCCTAGCCTCTGTCAGAGGGTGGGTTCCTAATGTCCAACCCAGGGGTGGGTAATAATTTTTGAAAGGGGGTGGCCAATCAGGGCCTGGGGGCAGAGAAGCATGTGAAGTCTCACACCCTTAACCCCATCCTGCCTGTCAGAGGCTATACCTTAACCCCATCTTCTGTCAGAGGCTAGGAATGGATGACAGGAAAGGGATTGCTTGATGTTTCACTTTTCTGTTCACTCTCTCTGGGGCAACTGGCATTGGCCACTGTCAGAAGACAGGATAGATGGACCTTTGGTCTGACCCAGTGTGACCATTCTTATGTTCTTATGTTCATGTGCTTAAAGTTAAGCAGGTTTTTTTAAGGATTGGGACCACATAGAGAGAGCCATTTGCTCTAGAGCTTCAAACCTCTAAATGAGGCTTGAAGTTCTGAGAGTAGATTCCTTAAAATTTATGCTTATAAATGGGGCAGGAAAAGGGGAAACATCATTTAGCAAACTACAGGGAAATGCCATTTTCAGACAAACAGCACTTCAAATTGACTTAGGTAAGAATTCAATTAAACAAACAGTAGCTCAGGTCTGTAGCTAACTATTCACCTCTTTCATCCTCTGAAACAAGTCAGAGGTATACGGGTACATTAAAAAGCTCTTTTACATCATTTCTAATTTTCTCTTATTGAAAGAACAAATTAAAGGAGTGCTAGAAGGTGTAGTTGTCAATGTTCATAATTATCTGAGATGCGGTGGCTATACATATCAAATTACTACTAAAATGTATATTGGGCTTCCATTTTGGAGGTTATTAATTTCATTTCTCTGAAGTTATTTTTAGCATTTTAAAAATTTTACTAGCTATGCAGAAATGATAGATTTAAGAACTTGCTTTTTATATACTGTATATACTTATATTTGCTTTCAGAATCATAGCATGCTAGAACTGGAAGGGACTTTCAGAGGTCATCAAGTCCAGTCCCCTCTCCTCATGGCAGAACCAAGCACCATCTAGATCATCCCTGAAAGCTATCTGTCTAACCAGCTCTTAAAAATCTTCAATGATGGAGATTCTACCCCCTCCCCAAGCAATTTATTCCAGCGCTTAACCACCCTGACAGTTAGAAAGTTTTTCCTAATGTCCAACCTAGGGGTGGGTAATAATTTTTGAAAGGGGGGCGGCAATCAGAGCCTGGGGGCAGGGGAGCATGTGAAGTCTCACGCCCTTAACCCCATCCTGCCAGGGGCACATGGTGCCTAGAGGGAACCACCATCCCTTTGAATACCTGGCAGTTCTCTATGGTGCCACGCACCCCTGGTGGGGGAAAGAGACTTCACGCACTCCCCCATCCTCAGGTCTCAATTGGCCTGGGGGCAGGGGAGTGGGAGGGCAGCCGCAGGCTGGAACAACTGGCTTAGCGGACCAGATCCAGCTCGCAGATGCTGTTTTGCCCACACCTGGTCCAACCTAAACCTCCCTTGCTGCAATTTAAGCCCATTGCTGCTTCTCCTAACATCAGAGGTTAAGAGAAACATTTTTTCTCCCTCTTCTTTGTAACACCCTTTTAGGTACTTGAAAGCTGCTATCATGCTCCCTCTCAGTCTTCTCTTTTCCAAACTAAACAAGCCCAATTATTTCAGTCTTCTCTCATAAGTCATGTTTTCTAGACCTTTAATCATTTTTGTTGCCCGTCTTTAGACCCTCTCCAATTTCTCTACATCTTTCCTGAAATGTGGTACCCAGCACAGGACACAATACTCCAAATGAGCCCTAATCTTTGCAGGGTAGAGGGGAAGAATTATGTCTCATGTCTTGCTCACAACACTCCTGTTAATGCATCCCCGAATGATGATTGCTTTTTTTGAACCTATGTCACACGTTTGGCTCATATTTAGCTTGTGGTCCCCTATGATCCCTAGAACCTTTTCTGCAATATTTACTCCTAGACTCCCCGCTCCCCATTTTGTATTGTATGAAGAAGTATATGAATTAGTCATTACAGACAGCATTATAGACTATATTGTACTATACATTCTATTGTAATAAGTAAACTTTATGTAATGTTCCCTAGCACACTTTAACATAGTACTATCTCAGAAAGCACATCTTTAAAGTATGCTGGGAAACTGTTAGTACACAACAGCACAATTAATACACAATACATTAGTGTGCTTTCAGAAATCGCACACAAACGTTATCATGTTCTGGAATTAATTTGTACTACAAAATAATTTGAATTTGAATGTTACAGATTTTAAAGCACTTTAAAATATTGTGAAATCAAATATACATACAACCTGCTTGGAAAAAAATAATTTATCTTACTGGAAACTTGATTCATTACAGAAGTATTATCTTTTCTTTGTACTTGATAAATTCATTAATTATATCCTAGCTGTCCTAATTTAAAAGTCTAATAATGTTTATTGTTAAACCTGCATATTGCATGACTCTCTTTTTGAAGATGACATTTATAGTCAATGAAAAGAAAAAGTTTGAACATGTGTTTGTATTTTCCAATGTTCTATAAACTCAAATGAGAAATCTTGCACTTCTTTGTAGTGAGTGGGGATCAGCCAGAAAGGGTTTCACATGAGTTTTGAAGGAATCCTTCAGATATATTTCCCATTTGTTTCTAAAACATTGTACCATTGACAACACTGTAAATGCAAATGAGGCTTTACCAAACAAAAGTTGGCAACACTGAGTAGGAAAATAACCCTTGTGATGTGACCATGATGGTGTGTATATATATATATGTAAATTATGACTTCTCGGGGTCACCTTTCTTGTAAACTCAGTTATTAAGTTTCCTCACTGAATATTTTGAGAGTAAGAAATGTGGGATCAAACTAAAAAATGCATGCACCTATTAACATTCATGTGAATCCCCTTGTGTACACACATCAAGGGATAATGACCCACTTGTGCACACAGGCATAACACCCACTCGTGTGCACACCCATATAGCAAAAATCCATAATAGCCAAACCAAAATGTTCAAAAATCATGACACTGAACCTCTCCAAACACTTGGCTGGATTCCTGACTCTATCTCCAGCTTTGACCCTCATCTTCATTTGTGACTTTGATGCTGGCTCTCACCTTGGCTTCAGTTTCTGACTCTAAGCTCCTGCCACTGTCTCCTGCCTACCTTTGCCCCAGATCCTGACAATAAGAACATGCATCTTTGGAGAATTTGGGGGCTGATCCTGTAAGATGCTTACAAATTGTTGAGTGGTCTTAACACAAGCTCAAATCAGTCAAAGATAAGGATACAAGGAAGCTAAGCAATGAAGGTCTCTGGACTGCAGTTTAGGTCCTGATCCTACTGATACATATTCATATGCTCAACTTTATGCATGTCCACCCCACTGCAGTCCACCCCTTCTGAATACCTGAATAAACGGAGAGGCTGTGCAGACATTCATACAGTGTATGTCTACACTGCAGTAACAAGCCAGCTTGGGTGCTAGAGCTGTGAAGCTAGCAGCATGGGCTAGCTGCCCAAGCAATTACCTAGGATTCCGGGTGGACTTGTAGAGCCTGCATTGAGCTTGTACCTCTGCAGCTTCATTGCTCAGGTGCCTAAACGAGCTGGATTAAAGCTAGTTGGGACATGAGTTGCCATGTGACTGCAGTACAGACATGCCCTGAGATAAAGTGTAGAGGTGTCACAGAGAGGTCAGAGTATGATGTGTGCTGTCTGCAGTATGTCCTTAGTTGTTTAATGCATTAAAAAGTTTGAATCCAAACATTTTAAGTGGCTTGTTTATAAAAAATGACTATGTCAAACCTACCACACTGTTGTTTTTCTAGGGACATTTTCCCAACAGATGTGAAGATTAAAATTTGTAATGCAGATTTTATTTTTCAGTCTTGTTTGTTCCTTCATGTAGCTTTAGTACTTCTAAAATGCCTTTTTAAATAAGATGGATTTCTACAATCTTTTAAATAGAAAATAGATTTTTTTTCAACCAACTCAGCATCTAATATTTCCATCACCTGTAAATGAAGCAAACACATCTGTTGGCAAATTGCTGCACACAAGGCTGCAAAATTGTAGTCTATAGTCTCTGTATAAAAGCTATCAGTATATCATTCAGTTCATCTACGTGCATAGCTGGGGTCGTTATTCAAGAAGCATATGCATGGGCTAATTGGATTTTCCATTTTGCATTACTTCATTGTTGAATACATGCAGGCTTATAAGATTCCCACTTATAAAACTGGCATAATGCTACATGTATATGATTACCTCTGTCTTGTCAATGACTTAATCCTAGAGTTAATGTAATTTTTTTCTCAGATGGGAGAAAAATTCACCATCTATCACAATATTAAGCTGACTCTCATACTGCATTATTAGATATGCAAAATTAGAACTATACTTAAAAAGTTCTTTCTGGCTAGAAAATTGATCCAGATATAGCCATTTCTGATAGTATTTCAGAGCCCTGAGACTCTGTTGCACCATGTCATTTGAACAGCTACTAAGAAGGGGGATAGTTAGGTACAATTTTAAGTTACACACTTTTTACTGCCTTCATATTAACAACAAGGTGTGGGGTTTTGTCACCACAGTGTTGGTTTTGCTTGTTATTAACACTAAGGAAAATGGCATTTTAAAACAGTAGTTCTGTGCTCAAAATCCATATAATGTCTCTCTCCTGTTAGGTCAGCTTTTCATAGGCTTTTCTTCAGGATATTTTATATTACAGGTTCATTCACTGTTTTTTGGGAGGACCTATGCTAAATATACTGAATCATTTTTATTCATAGATGTTATAATTACAATACTAATACAGTCATTTATATTAATCTACTGTATGTTTGAGTTTGTCTGTTTTTTTCAAGAACTCCTCCTAAACAGTAAGAACTAGGACCACCAGCATTCTCTTATCATAACATAAGGGTTTGATTGTGCCAGGAAGATAGGATGTGCCCGGAATCAGATTCCTTCTCATAAAAGCATTAAAAAAAGAGGCAGAATCACCAGGCAGGTGAAAGGGGCTGGCTTGGGGCATACCTTCCCCCCATCTGGGATTGCCCCAACCCTGAGCCTTACACCCCAGGCACCCTTTAGGGAAGGTAGGGGGGACTTGTATGAGGACATTACAAGTTTCCCTTCTTCAGGGAGCAAGAAGAAAGTTTGCTCCATTGCTTACTATGGTTGCAGAAGGCAGGGGACAGAGAAGCTGTGCACTTTGCTCTCACTTCCTGACAGGGACAGAAAGGGGAAAAGCAAGGAGCCCTGGTATGAGGCATTGGCCCTGTAACAATATGGCTTTTCTGTAGCCATGTTGGAAGGCCTGTGCTAGGCCTGAACCAAAGCCGCCTTCTGCAGCCAGACTGAAGAGCAGCAGCCATTAGCTGTAAGACCTGGAGACACATACTCACATCCATCTAAACTGTATTAAAAAGTGTCACCAGGCTGTGAGGAGGGGACTTTGTCCTGATAGCTTCCCCACTGTCACCAGATAAAGAAACAGATCTCAAGATGGGTAAATAAAATTGAAGTAACACCATTCTGTCTGACAAGAAACTGCTTATCAATAGAGAATATTGTGGAATCCTCATCCTGTGATCATTGTCATTACGCTTTCCTATTGTTTGACTGTGTGATCTCTGTCTGGTTTGTAACTGTTTCTGTCTGCTGTATAATTAATTTTGCTAGGTGTAAATCAATTAAGCTGGTGGGGTATGATTGGTTAGGTAATTTTGTTATGATTGGTTAGTAAAATTATACTAAAATAATTGGTTAAGGTATAGCTAAGCAAGACTCAGGTTTCATTATATAAACTGGGGTCCAAGAAGGAGACCAGGAAGAGGAAGAAGATCGGAAGTAACAGAAGCAGAAGGAAAGAAGCAAAAGGCTGGAAGACCAGGAACATCAAGAAGAAGGAAGAAGACCTGGAAAAGAAGAACTTACCTCTGAGACACAGCCTAAGACTAGAGAGACTGATATTGCCTGGCCAACAGGAGAAGTCTGCCTGTACCAGGATTGGTGAGCATGACACTGTGTGCTTAGCATGTGTATTCTGTTTGTTTGGGAATTGTCAATAAATAGAGGATAAGGATATTACTGTGTGCGGCTCTTTCAGTGGCTAAAGATCCTGCTAAACCTGCAGGAAGATGGGCCCTGAGCCCTAGGAATTGGGTGAGGGTGGGAGTTTAAATTAACAGGGTTGTACCTTGAGCCCTAGGAACTGGGTAAAGGTGTGTATCCCTACAGTGTGGAAGGGAGAGAGAAATTTGTGCGGGTAGAGAAATAAGGGATAGAGAAATAAGCGCGCACGTGCACACACACACACACACACACACACACACACACACAGTGTCTCCTTCCCAGAATCCTTCCTCACCCCCCAACCCTGACTCCTGCACCCACACACCTCCAGTCCCCTGCCCTGGGCCCCTCCTTAAGGACCTGAACAACTTTGGGTAAACGTATCAGTAAAGTGATATTTTTAAAAATCATATGCAATGTGAAGGACACAGCATGACTTAAACACAGTTTTTTACCTATGGCTTAAAAAATCAGATTATACATCTTTATATTATGCTGTACTATCTTTCAGGCAGACATCTCCTTCATCACATACAGCCCATGGTATATCCCACAGCATTCTGAATTCTGCATTAATGACTTTCAAAGAGTCCTCACAACTCATCCTACTACTGAGCTGCAGGAACAGTTTTCTGCTAAGGCTTGCTGCCAAATCTTTCAATTCTGTTATTCTCCTATGAAACTATGGCAATTTAGCACAGACTTATACTAAAAGTTCACATTTTACATACTTAAAACCTGCAAAAATCAATGCCTGAGCAGATGGACACATGCCAAAGTGCCTACAGTCTAAAGGGGCGGGGGGTGGTGTTCCTTGTAAATCCACTTTATCATTCTGAATAAGCATCCCCAAGTCTAGAAGCTTATCTGACTCCAGGCTTCCTAATGATGGAAATCTCAAGAGGTTTCTGAGCCTTGCTGGCTTCAGACAGTCTGGAATATCATAAGAATAGGTTTTTTGTGTATTTTTGTTTTTGTCCTCACACAAAACCGGACAGCGAAGGCAGCTGAACTCTGAGAAAAGGTAACACATTTTGTAACTCCCCGAAAGTTTGGTTTATAATGAAGGGCAAAGATTCAGGTCAATTCTTACTCTGACTGGTCCAGTTCACTAATCCCTAACTAGAGATGCTCACTGTGTTTTATTTCAATGTGTCAGCCCTCATGAAATAATCTTGTTGCAAACTCTTCACATTCATCCTCAGCCCCTCCCCTAATTATATATCTCCCATGCTAACATTCTTGTCAGGCCATAAGGTGGAAGTCATAAATAGCTCTGAAATGGCAGTCGAAGAAAATATACATGAATGGTAGTAGCGCGTTGAATTACAACACAATACATATGTTAGAAGAACATTATTAAGGTTGCAAAGTCAAGCACTCCAAAGATGTGGAAATGCCACATCTGCCCATGCAAGTTTAACTACACTTGCTTGTGTGTATGCATGATAATATAGTCTTTAATTACATGATCACATGCTCTTTTCCCCCACAGGATCCCACAACACTCCTGTGAGATGAGGGATATCACCAGCTACATTTCACAGACTGGGACTGGAGGCACACAAAAACTGAGATGGAAAGATTTTCCACTAATTTTGGGTGCCCGATATGAGATGACCAAAGTACTTAACATTATAAAGTACGGGTTATATTCAAAACACAGCTCCCAATAACCTCAGGTGCATCTGTGAGTGCCCTGCCCTTCTGCAATATGGATCTCAAGGAATCAGAATGGACACCCAGAAAAGGAAGAAACCCCCAAAATAATGACAAATTATGAAAAGGCTAGATTAATCACCTAGGAACTCTGTGGCAGAGGCAGCGATAGACCCAAATCTCCCGGGCAACTTCATCAGACTGTCCTTTCTCCTCTTGCAGTTTCCTGCCTCATTCACTCTTCCAACATCTGCAACAACTGAAGCAAGGGTCCTGCAAACACCAACATCCCTCGCCACAGAACCCTGGTGCTTCCCCAGAGCACAGTCCAGTCTGTGCAATTAATAAGGGAGAGGGCCCATGGAGAATTGGTATGCGATCCTGTAATCAAAAACTATTATAATGCTTATCAAAAAGGGGCCAAATTAAAGCTTCATAGGCAACATTAATTCCAGCATTTTCTAATTTCTGAGTGTGAGATCTTACATTCTTAATAATGTGCTTTTAATATAGTTTGTGTGTGTAATTTCCTAGGTTTAAAAAAAAAGAAAACTGAAAAAAAAATTGCTTCATAAGGCAATGTCTAGAGTCCCACCCAGCTGGGTCATCAATATAGGTGGGCAATTGATTGTTTTTGGTTCAGGTGGGCAAAATCTCAGGAAAATATAGTTTATTTTGAAGTGAAACAGATTTTTATTTTTTCTCATTGAAACAACAACAATCACTGAAAGAAATAGTTTTGAACTGAAAAAGACTGAAAATGAAACAAAACGAAACAATCACTAAAATGAACAAAATAACTGAAAACAAGTTTGTTTTCCCAACTGGTTTTTAACATGTAACCTAACTCTCTTGGCTTTTTGTTTGTTTAGATTTTGGGTGTTTTCCACCATCTTTTAAAAATAAGCGTAGGTAATTTAAAAAAAACAACAACATTATTTGAAAATAAATAGTTGAATGATTTTGTTTGTAAATGGCCAAAACAAAGCAAAATCAACCTTTTACAAATATAGAATCAATTTATGGGCCAAAATTCTTCATCAAATTCATCTCATTTCCCAGAGAATTTAGTATTTGCCAAAAAAATTTCATCAGTCTTTAGTCAGCAGGATTAATGCCTTTAGATTCACTCCTCAGACGTCTGCCACTCCAGCTATCAGTTAGCAGAATGGGTTGTAATTCTTTGTGGACCAGCTCTAGCCAGGGACTTGTCAGTCTGCCACTGGGTATAACTCATGTCTGCTGGCAGCAGAGGGAAGGTGAGAATGAGGAATCTTGGATTCTGTTCCAATGTTTGCCCATTAGAAAAGACTTTTAGACATATTGCCCCTTCTGACCCCTACTTCCTGCCTGTCGCTGCCCTGCTTCTGCTCCACCACTGGCTCATTGTCTCAGTCCTGTCTCTTCACCTACAGTCTGTCTCCATTCCTCAGGCTTCTCATCCTAGTCCCATACTCCTTGTCTAGACAGTCCCAGTCTCCCAGATCTGCTTCCAATCTCAGTGTTTTCCTCATTTTCCTCACTAACTCCCAGTTCCTATCCCACAACTCTCAGGTCTGGTCTACACTAAAGGGGAAAGTTGATTTAAGATACACAACTCCAGCTATGTTAATGACGTGAGGAGCAGGACAGAGGCACCCTTTGAGTTCGAATTAGTGGGTCTTCACTAGACCTGCTAATTCAAACCCCAGAAGATCAACTGCGGCAGCATCGATCTTCCATGTAACACAGACAAGACCGCAGTCTCCTTGCCACCAAGTCTTAGCCTCAGTTCCCACAGTGGATCCTTGCCCTAGTTTCCTTTCCCAGCCACTCCCATTTCCAGTTTCTCTCTTCTTCCAGTCTGTCTCACCAAAAATCCTTGTCCCATTTCATACATTTCCATTCCCTCTGGCCTAGCTGTTGTCCCCTCTGCATTTGAACTCTCCGCGTTGCATGGGGGGGGGTACTGAAAGCACAGGAGAACTAGGCTCCTGGCTCAGTGTCTGTCCTCCCCACCCCTAACCCCCAGCAGCTGGAAGCAACCTTCACAGTAGTCCTGGTCTGGAGAGTGCTTGGGCACTTTATGGCCCCGGTGCATGTTTGTATAACCTAGTGCATTCCAGGAGCTATTACTACAACTCCCCAGCAGCTAATACAGTGTCATTTTGCAGTGTGGCCACTGGCACTTGAACGAGGTTAACCCTAGAAGTATAATTGAGTTAACCCACAGCAAAGACACCCCCCCAGGCATCCAGTGGGCCAAGCACTCAGGGCCAGCTAGCATTGCCTGGAACACTGACCTGCCCCAAAGGGGATGCTTGTCTGTATACAGTGCAAGGTGGGGATATGGCCCTGTCCCCTTGGCAGTGGAAGCAATTGCCACCTCTTTTTAGTGATGTAGCATTTCACCATCTGTGCTATATTCTCCACTGTGCCTTTCAATTCAGAGTGCTCCCAGGCAGACCCTTGCATCTAGAGTGCATCTGACAGAGACACTGCACACCTCTTCTCTCTGTTCCTCATAGCTTAGCTTTGGATGATGGATACCTGCGCCCTAAACTTTATTAGAAATATGCACGTGTGTATAAAATGCAATGTATTGCATGTTTTGCACAAGGATATGTATATAAACTAGCGATTTAGGGCTGTTAACTGAGCAAACCAGTGTCTTTTCAAAAAATGAAGCTAATCCTTCATATCCTGGGAGACTGTAGTTAAAAAGCACCTTTCAAACTCATTGCTGTTAATGGTACATCCTAGATAGAGTGCTTAGATCTCCTGGCGCTCTCTCTGGGATAATCCATCTCCAGAGCAATATTACAGATCAATCACTCTGAATCCATAATATTTGCATGCACTTATGTGTAGCTCATACTAAGGAGGGTAAGCCAGAGCTAATCAAGCCAAAACATCATTTGTACCCTTGGCAGCTCCCTGCTAACTTTGAACAGTCCATTACATTAAAGTGCAAGGATCAAAAGATCTAGAAGTGAAATAGTGAGTACAGCTGATTTTTAAATGGAATTACTACAAAAGTCAAAGTGCCTTGTGAACGCATATGGGTTTCTAAAAAGCTAATAGACAGATCTGGCTAATACTAAATGCAGGCAATAAATTTCCCACAACCTGCAGACAGTTCTCAGATCTACCAATCTAAGCTATCAATTGTGGAAGTTAACCCCAGCCATGCCTATATAATCTAGCTATGTGCCTGCCTATGTATGTGGCCCCAAGATATTTAAAAACTCAAATAATACTGCTTTTCCTGCCTCACCTAGGGGAAATATTTGTTTATAGGGGAGCATTTTGTTATTTTTGCCTGTTTGATTATATGTGTAGGTGAGCTGGTGTGTTGTGTGCCTGTATGATTCATCAGGATTTCTTTGTCCAGAGGTGAGAATTTCTGAATAAAAAAGAAACTGGATTTTATTTTAAGGTCCTCAAACTGGGACAGTTATGAGCGTAGGCACTTCTACCAAGATGTGTCTGTATTCTGATCTCCTTTTAGATATTTGGCAGCAGCAGCAACAATGTTCTGGCAGAATTTTTTAAACTGCACAGTTCACTAACAAATTACATGAACATGCAATTAAATACATCTCTGAGTTTGGATTACTGTGGACTGAACATTAATCCAATATGCTTGTGTTTGTGTATAGTGTTTTATATTTAAAGGAGCTTATTTTCATATTTCAGCTTCTTTTTGTGGGCATTCAAAACCGCATGTACATTTTGTTACATGTTTTTGCAGAATCATGATTCTGCATGTGCAGTTACTAATTGTAATGCCTGCAGGTAGGCAAATGATAGATAAATAATAGATTTTGCATTTTAAAAAGCTCTTTGTCCCAACAGACTTTATAGAGGCATATTCCACCTCTTACACCCAAGCACAGTTTAACAATTTTAAAGTATGTGCATAGTGCTTTGTATGGGTACACATAGAGGTATGCACAGGCGTGTATAGACATGGAGACCAGAAACACTTGGAGAAGAAAGTTGTATTTACTACTATGAATAACGGTTCTTCGAACATTACTTAGTTTTCAGCATAGGATACAATAGTAGCAATGACTATCAATATCCATCAAACATCACTTTTTAATTGCAGATTGGGAAGACGCGCGCGCACGCACAAAAGAGAGAGAGAGAGCAACTGTAGTGATTCTGCCAGGACAAAGCACAGTCGTTAGCTAATCTTGTCTGGGTAAAAATCCAAAATTAAAATAGTCAAATTGAGCAGCAGATGTTGAAAGGGAATTGGGCGCTGCCAGAAAATTGGCTTGCCAATCTAAGCTAGTGGATGCAGCATGGAGAAAACTGGAGAGAAAGGAAGTTATAAAATAAAATCCAGCAGGTGACAGGGACACAGAAAGTTAAGTCAGCACATCTAGCCAGTTTATATTTTGGCAATCACCTTCCCGTATTTTACACTTCCATAATACAGCCCTTCTCCATCCTCTGAAGGCTTGGACGGGCTTCATCTTACTCACAGGTGACTCCTTTACAGTCTGCTCCTAACTTACTAGATGTCCTCGTCTCTGGTGGTTTAATGACTTTGTTCTCTCATCTGCCCACAGCTGTAGGCACATTACACACACACACACAGCATACCATTGGCAGCCTTGCTCCATTTCCAGCGCCTTGTATTCCCTCGCAGGGAGGGGGAGAGACACTGCATGTGGGTGGGCTGATCTGGAAGGTGGGGGCTGAGTGGGGCCTGGACTTGACATGCAAGGAGCTGTGGTCAATGATTGCAAGAAGGCTGGTTTCATAGGTCCTAAGGGTGTGCACCTTGGGAAAAATTTCTGGGGGCACCCCTGACTAGCTCCACTAGCACACAGTCAAAGAGGGTTGTATTGGTTATTTGTGGAGCTACTGAATCCACCAAGGTTTGCCAGCGTAATAGATTTGCTAGGGATTGAACTGAGCATCTTTGAATCTAAAAGCATTATTGCTACTACCTGAGCTAAATGGTCAGATTCATTAGGCTGAAGATAGTATAGATTTCAATAGTCATTATATATATTAGTGTAGCCACTAGAGGGGGGACAAAGAGCCACACTCGGTTAGCATGGACTGTGCCGACATCAGCCATGTAGGGTACCAAGTATCAGAATAGCATCCAAGAGGCATAAGGCCCTGCTGACAGTATGTTATTTTCTAGTCCCCCATGTCTCTCAGAGGGTGTAGCCATGTAAGTGGCTATGACCACTCCAGAATGGACAGAGATTGGACAATCTTCTGTGATATGTGCAACCATTTGCACCACGCCAGAGTCGCAGTTTAGCAATTCCCTCACTTTGCATCTCTGGAGTAAGTATACTCGTTTTCCATGAGTATGTCTAGACTAATTGTTTTTTCAAAAAAACTGCCCTTTTTTTCACTGCAATCGTGTTCTTTCTAAATTAAATCGAAAGAAGGCAGGGGGGTTTTCAACATTAGTAAACCTCAAATTACGAGGAAGAACTCCTTTTTCGAAAGAGCTCTTTTGAAAAAAGGTGTGTGTGGACGCAGAATAGGGACATTTTTCAAAAGAAGAGGCAGTCGCAAAAAGCACAGGTGCCCTGGTGGCTATTCTGTGAATAGCAATCAGGGCTTTCTTTCGAGAGAGCGTCCATGCAGCCTGGATGCTCGCTTTCAAAAAAGCAGATCGCTTTTTCGATCTGGTTTTGAGGTGTGGATGCTCTCTTTCGAAAGAAGCTTGCAGTCTAGACGTACCCCACGTCAGGTGTGGATACAGTTTGGAGCTCTATATGCGCCGTGGGGAGGGGAAGCCTGGCACTTGTACAATTGGATCATTGATTTGATTTTTGTTTGATACAGCAGCAGCCATCCATGCTTCAAACGGTCTTTGGTGAATGTCCTTATCTTCTACCCGGAGAGCTGTGGCACCAGCCTAGATGGCTTTTCTTGATTTTAATAGGTGGTGAAGGTATGTTCTAGGTCATGGTGGAGCAGCAGTGTGGTATACGCCATGACCCTTATGTGCTCCTTAATAGTCGCAGTGACTCATGGGGTATTTGTTGTGCATAGCTGTCCAATACCAATAGCCCTGAAAGTGGCATTGATGTGAAGATGCAGATAATTATGTGAAGAATGGTGTTAATTTCAGCATTTGATAAAAACTGTGTGGACTTTTGCTCCAATAATGGGGCACATTATTCCACTGTGGAATGGACCGGGGCTAGTGTCAGTATTGGGAGCATGCAGTCATTGCTTCCCCAAGATGTTCCTGCACATTTTGTATGATGTTGAGCATGGTCTTCATATTCCTTTTGGGTGGTTCAGGGTGGCGATGGAAGATGAGCATGAGGTCCAGGGTTATCCCCAGCTATCACAGAACTTCATTAAGTCTGGAAAAAGTCTTATTTTCTGTCATCTCCCTTACCCAGTGTTTTCTTTGTGGCAGCCTCTGCTGTTGTAAGTGGCAGACAGCCCTGGGTTTTTAAAAATGTCCTTAGACTGATTCATTTCTCCTGAAAATAGATTTTTTCCCCCCTTCTGTTTGGCAAGTAGAAAATTTTGGCTGCAGTGTAGATTTCTCTTTCTGTCTCTCACATACATACTTTGCTTCCTTTGCAGTGTCTCCAACCTTTTCAACTCTCTTTTTTTATTGCTTGTCGCTTTCCTTTAAATAGATGGAAAGCAATGGCCAGGATCCATAGGCTGCTATGGATCAGTAGCAGTGAACTATTAACTCATTCGTAAATATAATGTGGCTCACAGATTAGGTTCCTTGCATGTACATGGAAAAACCACACACATGAACAAGATAAATGGTTTTTTTCTTTATTTGTGGGTGAGTCTGACAATTTAAGCTGTGCCTCTGCTGTCCATGCTATTTTGGCTATGCTACTACTTATCCGCATGCCAGCTTGATGACAGCCGGTGAAAGTATGTGTATACCAGTGGGGAATCACACCCTTAGCTGGTCGTGTAGATAAGGTGGCCAGCTTTCTAATTGCACAAAACTGTATGCCCTTTCCCCAGACCCTTTCCCGAGGCTCTGCCCCCCGCCATGCCACGTCTCCTAGGCTCTACCCATTCACTTTCTCTATCCTCCCTTCCTATATCTCTCTCTCACTATCATTCACTTATTCGTTTTCATCAGTTTAGGACAAGAGGTTGGGGTTCAGGAGGGGTGAGGGCATCCGCTGGGGATGCACGCTCTGGTTGGTGCTGGGAATGAAGGGTTCGTGGTGCAGGAGCAGACTGGGGGCTGAGGCAGGGGGTTGGAATGTGGGAGGAGGTATAGGCTCTGGGGTGGCACTAGGGATGAGATGTTTGGGATGCAGGAGTAGGCTTCAGGCTGGGGCTGAGAGATTCAGAGTATGGAGTGGGCTCCAGGTTGAAGCAAGGGGTTGGGTTGTGGGAATGGTGCAGGGTGCAGTCTCTGGGTGGGAGTTTGGGTTCAGGTTGGGGCTTGGGGTATGCGGTTGGGACACAGGAGAGGGTAGAAGGGAGTGTGAGTGCGGGCTCAGGGCTGGGGCAGGGGGTTGAGGTATGGAAGGGGTTTTGGGGTGCCATGTCCCTCAGCTGCTAGGCATAACACCAGCCAGGCAGTTCTGTGCAGCGTGTGCTGCCTCCACCCGCAGGTACTTATCACAATAAGCCCTGATTTTCATTAGGGCCTTTGAACTTGGTCTTATGACAACTAAAATCAAGAGTAAAGCTCCCTTGGACTTCAATGATGCAAGATCTGTCCCTATTCATGCTACTATAATGCAAAAAATGAAATAAAGGGTGTGGGTTAACAGCTAAAGAGATTGGGGTTATTTACTTAAGCACAGCTAGCAACTGCAGTGCTGCTTCCCCACCCTGCTAATGGACTTCAACGCTTCCCTTGTACATGACCCATCTCTCTGGGGGCGCATCTACACTGCACCCTTAGCTCAAAATAAGCTATGCAATTTGAGCTGTGCAAATTGTGTAGTGTATTTCGAGTTAATGTCAAAATAGCTTATTTTTTAAAATGGCGCTGTCTACACAGCGCCAAATTTTGAAGTAAACTGCAATTCTGAAAAGTCCCTTGGAATGAGGTTTAAAGGGACATCGGAAGTATCCTGAAATACTGCCGCTGTTTAGATATACCCTGGATGAGATGATAACTTCATGCCTCCACTTCTTGCCATATCAGTAGATGCTTCCCATTAATGTGATGGTAGTTTTGGCAATGTGGACATGTGTCCTTCGGGAAATGTGTGCCAGAATCAGTAAACTCTTGTCCATTTGTTAAAATGGACACATAGTGAAATGGACACTCTGACCGCTATGACCATTTTGAAACTCTATTAAAAATTGAGAAGAGAAGTTTGTCAAAACTCCCACAGAAAAAAAAATTGTTTTGATAAATCAGCATTTTTGACCAAAACACCCCCATTTTTGTAAAAAAATTTCCTGATGAGCTTTGCTTGTTATCCCGGGGTGCATCTACACAGCACCCTAAACTCAAAATAAGATATGCAATTTGCACTACACAAATTGTGTATCTTATTTGGAAACTATTTCTAAATAGCTTATTTTGAAATTTGGCACATCTACACAGAACCAAATTTCAAAATAACACACTATTTCAAGCCATCTCTTATCCCTCATGCAACGAGGTTTACCAAGACAGTGATGTGGGGTAGCTATTTTGGGATACCTCCCAATATCCCAAAATAGCTGTGCAGTGTAGACGTACCACTAGTTATATTCCTCTGACCTCAGTTCCTTGGAATATGAATGAAAATAAGGGTGTAGCTGAGATATTTGTGATACATTTCCCTGGATATTCGATCCCAAATTGCTGATATATATGTCCTGCCAATTTAGCATCACATTATCAGTATTATCTAATAATCTTATATTTTGCTATCTGAAATAATTCCTTTGTATTCTGTATATTTAGCTAAATTTATCCTCCTATTTCATCCTTACGAAAGGCATCCTTACTAAATTAATCCTAGTCAATATTCCAACACAGAAAGGAAAGTGAAATCACAAAAGAGAAAGCAAAGGACTATATTCAGAATAGGCTTTTTGTTTTGCACAGCTCTCTAATCATAAACACAGAACTCACAGAGAGTCAGTGAAAGGTTCATATGCATATTTTGCTAAAATTGTGGGGAGTTATGTCTGGCATGTGAAAGATTTGGTAACTGTTTATCCAAAATAAGCAGATTTTGTTGCGAAACTGTTGAAACTATCAGTCCCCTCACCAAATCATCAGGATTTGTAATGAAGCCAGAGATATTTAACACTGTCCGAATTTCACATTGAGTGTCTAGGTTTGTATGAGAGAAAAAATACCAATGAGGATCTCACTGTGAACTTTGGAAAGTTCTGGACTCAGAGCTGGATCTTGCAGTTTGGGTCTATTGTACTTGAACCTCAAACACTGAGCAAGACAGGAAGATCTGAAAACAAGCAAACTGACTCTAGTCATCACAAAGAGTTGTGCAAAACAAAAGGAATGATTCATAACAAGCTGTAACCTTGCACTCAGATTTGGAAATAAGAACCAAGGTCAGAAAGAATGGTATATTGCCAAATACATCTTTAGTTGTTTTTAAGGGACATTTCATGAAAGGCTTACCAACTGGTTACGATCTGCAAGAGCTCATGGTGAAGTTTTTAAAAAGTGACCAGTGATTTGCAGGGGCCCTCCATTTTTGGAGATCCTAACTTGGGACATCGGAAAGTGCTGAATACCACCTTTTGAAAATCAAACCACTGAACAACAGGTCCTGAATAGCTCTGGCTCAAAAAGCATAAATTTTACTTAACATTAAGCATATGCTTAAGTGTTTTCCTAAACTGGGGCCTCTATCAGGTTTTATTAGCACCTTAAATATGAATGGAAGATAGTAAGGAAACTATTTTTTTACAACTGTATCCATTAAATATTCACATGGAATGCTTTAAGGTGATGGGTGAATAATTAGCAATAAATATTTTTAATGGAGAACCCTATTCCCAGTTTACTTTCTGCTCTCGTTCATACTGTATTAATTAATCATAGAATCATAGCTGAGTCACCTGCACTCCTGGCAGGACCAGGCACCATCTAGACTGTCCCTGGGTATGTCTACACTACAGCGTTTTTCTGGAAAAACAGCCATTTTTCTGAAAAAACTTCAATTACGTCCATACTGCAATCACGTTCTTTCAAAAGAAAATCAAAAGAATAGAGGAGTTTTACCTGCATTGGTAATCCTCTTTCTACAAGGAAAAAGGCATGCGTGGACAGGGAAGAGGGTTTTCTTTCAAAAAAAGAGGCCTCTAGGAAATAACAAAGGTGCCCTGCTGGCCACTCCATCCATACTAATCACAACTCTATAGTTCCTGTCTCCTGGCCCCTCTTAAATCTGCAGGCATCCTGGACAAGCCCTGTGGCAGGAAGCTGGCCTGAGAGCAGCACCCTGACCGTGTGGCTCTCCCTGCCACAGGCACTGCCACCCATGGCGCAGCCTCAAGCCCCCCAAAACCCTCCCTGGCCCTCACAAGGAGCAGCCCCAGAGGTCCCAGGACCCAGCCAGGGGGACCAAGAGGCGGGTACCCTCCTGGTCCAGAGCAGAGATCCTGTCCCTCCTCAAGCTGTGGGGTCAGGAGGAGACACATTGCAGGATCTCCGCTCCAAGCAGCATAATGCCGATATCTCTGAGCGCATGGCTGAGTCCCTGGTGGACACCCACCCCGGACCTTGGGAACAGGTCTGGAGTAAGGTAAAGGAGCTCCGCCAGGGATATGTGAGGGCCAGAGAGCGCAGTCCTTTTTTTTTTTTTTGCTCAACAGCTTTGCCCCGGCTCTTCGCCCTGGATCCACTGATATCTTGGCTCTTTGCCCGGAAATGGTTGGCCACCCCTGTTCTAGACCCTTTGTTGACTCATATTTAGTTTGTGATCCACTAACACAATCCCCTTCCACAGTACTCCTTCCTAGGCAGTCATTTCCTGCTTTGTATGTGTGTAACTGATTTTTCCTTCCTGAATGGAGTGCTTTGCATTTATCCTCCTTAGGTTTCATCCTAATTACTTCAGACCATTTCTCCAGTTTGTCCAGATTACTTTGAATTTTAATCCTATCCTCCAAAGTACTTGCATCCATACTAGTGATATCCCTTTGTGCTTTAATCAGAGTATATGAACTACCAAACTGTATGGTATTGCAAAAATGTCTCTCAAAAGTATGTCAAGATTGTGGTATGATACTAATATTTAGCAATGAATCGTCTGGTATTAAAGAGAAATTAAGTGTGTGTGGATGTGTATACACTGCACCCAGAGCTCAAAATAAGCTGCTCAATCTGAGTTACGCTAATTGCGTAGCTTATTAATAGTTTATTTTGAATTTTGGTGCTGTCTTTGAAATAAATTGCTCTTCCGAAACATCCCTCACTGCTTGTAGAAGGAGGTTTACAGGGATGTCAGAATAGCAAGTTCATTATATTTCAAAATAACGGGCACACTCAAAGACATGGCATTTCTATTTTGGGATACCTCTGGTATCCGAAATAGTGCTGCAGTGTAGACATAGCCTCTGTGTGTGTGTGTGTGAGAGAGAGAGAGAGAGAGAGATTTATCTTTCTCTCTTTCCGCATCGGTCCTCCCCACATCAGCTAGTCATACTTCAGTTCAGCAATAGTCACTGTTACCAGACTAAAGAGCATGGATATCAGAAATGATATAAGTATGACACTAGTAAGTAGAGATAAGTGAATAACTTACTTGATTAATATGACCATTCTTCATTGTAAATTTTCTGCAATTTCCTCCAATGTATTTAGTATTCTGCATTATTCAGCACATAATTTATGAACAGTTCTTGGCAGCAGTGAGTGTTTGATATTCCTAATGCGTCCAGTCATCAGAATGGTCATGATACTGCTTGTCTTCTCTGACCAGCTCAGTATACTTTTAAAATTCACTTTCTGGAGCAAATATTCATGCTCATTGATTTCTGGGTGAAATTCACCCCTATGCAGATGGCCAGCATAAGACCCCAGGTAAGACATGTTATGAAGACTTAAACGGTGCACAAAACATTGTGCTGGGTCTCTACACTGAATATTCTTTGATAGTCACTGAATTGCGCAAATCACAAGCCCAGAATACAGCTCTGCTCTTCCCATCCTCTAATACCTGCCCCAGAGGAAGCCTGCATAGAACAGGGCTCTGTGCTAGTCATAGAGCTGTGCTGTCTGCATAACCCCAACATCATACACCAGTCCTCATTCTTACAGATGTACTGCCTCATTTCTGTTTCCAAGAGGTGCTCTGCAGATGCAGCGAGGGGCGTGTTTGTCCCCAAATGTACCAGCAAGATCATTTCTGAGAATATTAATGAAAAACCAAGGCAAAAGGGACATGAGTACAGGAGAAGCAAGTTCCATTTTTTATTTAAGTGACTATTATAAATTTATTCCACAGCATTCACCCAAAATGAATGCATGATTTGGCATGGAAATGTTCAGGAGGGAAGTATCTAATTCACTATTCATGATTCAAGAAGAAAATACCTCTGACATTCATGGAGAATTCAGTCTAATTACTTCAGAGGCTGATGATTCTTCTGTGCTTGAACAAAGGTTACAGGTTCTTTAATCTACAAGTAGTGAAATGAAGGAAGGAAATTAAAATGGCCACTTAGCTTTAATTTTTAATGATTCATACATTTCTAGGTAATAAACATACAGTTTTTTAATCAGGAACAGATTATTCCTTGGCTTATGTCATATAAAATGGCTCTTTTCATATCATTCTTTCATACTATTTTAAGGATTGCATGAAATACATCTCTCCTTCAAATAATACACTAATAACAGGACCGCTCCTCACAGCCTTGCAAAGCTCTACCTATTGGAAAGCCCCTGGCCAGTAACTTCCATCAGTGGATAAGTAAAATACAACTCTCCTTTCCTAGGACCATAGCATGGCAGGGTGAACAAGAAGCATATGGGCTTCAGCTGCTAAATTTCACAAGTGTGGTTTTCACCTACACATATGCATTAGCCGAATCCTCCTTCTGCAGGTACCTGTTTCTTTGTGTAAAGATTTTATTAGTAGATAGATAAAAAGATCCAAAGAGACACAGCAAAGCTACAACTATGTTATAATACAGGTTACTATAGCTTGTTTCAATACAATCATAGAGAGTACATCTACACTGTGGGCTAAAGATGAATTAGACACGCAACTTCAGCTACGTTAATTGCGTAGCTGAAGTCAAAGTACCTTAACTCGGCTTTTGGCATGTCTATACTGTAGTAAGTCGAAGGAAGAACACTCTTCCTTCAATTTCCCTTACTCCTCGTGAAATGAGGGTTATAGAAGTTGGAGTAAGAAGCCAGTTATTTTGAAATTATTTTGAAATAATGGGCTTGCTGTGTAGACATGCACTCTGTTATTTCGAAATAACACGAGTTATTTCGAAATAATGCTGCTGTGTAGGCAAGGCCATAGATAAAAAATATTGCAGAGATAGCCATTTTTCCTCTACTGAAATACTAGGCATTCATTAAATAACAAGCCCCATTACCAATTCTGTAGGCTGCATTGTTCTGTTCTATCCTTTCAGAAAGCAGGACCATAACCATAAATACCCATATGATGGGCAGAGAAAGGGTCCTTCTGCTTGTTGATGGAGATGGTATTTGTATTCAATTTAAAAACTAATAAAAATAATTGAACAATGAGGGTGCATAAATTTCTGGTGCCTGCCTGAGGTTGACATAACCTACACAACACACATGAAAGATTTGCAAAGGGGCAATAGTCAACATTCTCAAAATAAAGGAAAAAAAGGCTTATTAAATCACAGCAGCTCTACTACTCCAAAGATAAAGAGCTCTGGCTTGAATAATATTTACCTAGGCACTTTTCTGTGCAGACCAAGAGGATGAAATTAATTCATTGACTTTTGGTTAATGTGCAGCAGAGTTTGGTTAATGTGAAGCAGACAAACTGGATTGACCTAGAGAGAGCAGAGCATCCCACTTCTGCCCTGAGCATGTAACCCATCAGCACTACTTGATTTAATAACTAAACCTGCCTTCTTTCCAAACCATTGCCTCACTCCGTAGCTCAGATTCATCATCATAGAAAGATATTGTGAGAAATAGCCCCTGCCTGAAAGACCTAAACTCCACAATACATAGCTGTGTTATTTCAGAGCGGGACCTGAGCACACAGAGAGGGGATGACTTGCTGAAGGTCCTCAAGGAGGTGTATGGCAGAGCTGGGATTAGAACCCATTTTTTCTTAGTTCTGGCCCATTGCCTTAGCCACAAAAGCCTTCTTTCTCTCTCACTAGACTCATCAGGAACAAATGTGAGTTCTGGAGAGTTGCCAGGGGCCAGCTTGCACTCCCACCTACTGTACTCATGTGTGCTGCTGCCAGAAGTGATGGTGAGACAGAAGAACCCTCTAATGCTGCCACACAGAGGTGGGTTGTGTGTTTTCAGAAGTGCCCTTAGTTGGGGTGCCAGGCGAAGTCCCCCAGCCTCTCAGCCTGTTCCTCTTATTTGGCTAAGATGATCCCACGGGTGTTTGCACAGATCCCTCCTCCCACCCTCTCAGTGAGGAAAGGTTTTTCTCCTTTGAGGATTTGATATTTCACAAAGCTGGAGCCCATTTTGTGAGATTGTCTGACATTTGACAAGGCTCCCTGCCAAAGCCTGCTCCACAGCTCCCTGCCCCAGGTCACCACCCAAACCCTCTGTATCTCTCCCTACCCCAGGTCAAAACTCCCCTCCAGAACCTTCCCCAGGCCAGGATCCACTCCTGCACCCCAACCCCTCCCAGACTCTGCACCCCAATCCCCTGCCTCATGTCACAACTCTCTCCTCCATCCAAACTCCCTCTCAGACCCCACACCCTCTTCTGCACCCCAACCTCCATCCCAGACCCCACAACCTCTCCATAGAAAAGCATAGCTCTAACCCACTTACCAAAATCTTGGCGTGCCATGCCCCCATCAAAATTATTGCCTACATCTGCTCTAGACTACTGCTCTCCCCAAGGGCTATGTTTGCTCCACTGCTCAGTCTGCCGGCTCCTATGGAAACCAAAGACTCTCTAACACAGGTGCTACTGTTACTGTTCTTTCTTCAGGCAAATGCTGTTCTGTAAAACAAACACTGTTAAGGCACTGATCAAAGGCAGAGGGCAATGGTCTCTATCCTCTCACAGCATTGCAATGCAGGACCAAAGCAATTGATGTCAACAGAGGTATGAAAGTGTAAAAGCAATGAAAGTCCATCCCAAAGTATTTTTTTCAGTGCCTCAGGCCTATACTTCACTGAAGCCTCCACTTACGATACCACAGCCTGTCTGGAGTGCAAGTCCAAGTAGCTTTCAAAGTCAAACAAATTTAGCAGGTAATGGATGTTAACTTCCATAAAAGAGACAGAGCACTTTTAAAAATTAATACATTGTCTTAATTTCTTGTCATTCTCAATCTGTTTTCCATGGTACCATTCCCATTCACTTCTCTCCCCTCAGCTCTTCCTATTTTTTCTATCCTTTCTTTGTCTTTTAAAACTCTTTGCTCTCTAGTCGCCACCATTTATTTCCTGCCTCTATTTGTTCTTGAGTCTTCTCCTGCATCTCCATTTAATTTTCACTACATCCCTATAGGGGCCTATCATTGACTTCAGCTAAGAGTGTGTAATTTTGTGCCCTGCATTGGCCAAAGCATTGTGCGTCTTAGCTATATGGTTAGCAGCTGGGTTTTTTTTACTTTCTTATTTACCTGTAAGGCCAAATATTTTTCTATTTTTAGCATTAAGAATCTAGTGGTTTATAATCACTAAGCAGATTTGACAGGTATTGAAAACAAAGAAACACATCTGTGAGCAAAAATAACTAAAATAATATATAAACAGGCATTCCACTGCATGGTTTTGTGTAAGAGAGAATCACTAAAGAATATAGTCTTCCAAGAAACCCATAGAGCATGAGATATGAACAAAAGATATACACAATAGGACAACTGCATCTGAATGAGCTAATTGATTACATTACACAATTAGATGTTTACGTATACAGATAAACATGCGCAGAATTTCCAGTTCATAAACCTGAACCAAAGCCCGATGAAGTAACTAAGAGGCTTTCCTTTGATGTCAGTAAGCACTGGAGTGGGTGCATGGGCAAATCATATGGGTTTGCATATGCAAATAGGGGGTACAATAGACCTTGGCCTCTACATTTTAAAATGTGACACACAGATCAGAGAAGAGCATAGTGTACATGGACTGACAAGTTACACTGGTAATTTCTAGAGCTGTCACGTGATTACAAATTAATTGTGATTAATCATGCTCTTAATAATATAATACCATGTATGTAAATATTTTTGGATTTTTTTCTACATTTTGTACATTTCTACATTTTCAAAGCTACAACACAATACAAAGTGTACAGGGTTTAATTTATATTCATTTTGATTACATTTATTTGCACTCTAAAAAACAAACGAAATACTATTTTTCAATTCACCTCATACAAGTAGTGTAGCGAAATCTCTATGGGCTCATCTAGACTACGCGGAACAGTCGAAAGAGGATATGCAAATTCTGCGGGAATTTGCATATCTTCGTCCGATCGCACTTTTGAAAGTGAAGCTTTCAAAAGTGAAAGTAGTTTAGATGCAGCTCTTTCGGCAAACCACCCCCCCCCCCCGTCGAAAAGCTGCTCTTCCTCAAAAACTGAGGCTTATGCAGGTTTTCAACAAAGGGGGGATTCGCCAAAAAAGTTGCGTCTAAACTACTTTCACTTTCGAAAGCTCCGCTTCAAAAGTGCGATCGGAAGAAGATATGCAAATTCCCGTGGAATTTGCATATCATCTTTCGACTGTTCCACGTAGTCTACATGAGCCCTATATCATGAAATGTACAAATATAGAATTATGTACAAAAAATGTGCATTCAAAAATAAAACACGATAAAGCTTTAGAGCTTATAAATCCACTTAGTCTTACTTCTTGTTCACCAATTGCTCAGACAAACAAGTTTGGTTACAATTTGCAGAGGATAATGCTTCCTATTTCTTGTTTATAATGTCACCTGAAAGTGAGAACAGGCATGTAGCTGGTGGTCACAAGATTCATATGTGCCAGCTGCACTAAAGATTCATATGTCTCTCTTCATGCGTCAACCACCATTCCAGAGGATGTATCCTTGCTGGTGATGGGTTCTGCTTGATAACAATCCAGAGCAGAATGGATTGATGCATATTTATTTTTATCATCAGAATCATATGCCACCATATGATAGTTTCTTTTCTTTTTTAATGGGTCAGGTTCTATAGTTTTTGCATCATACTACTGCTCTTTTAAAACTTCTGAAAGCATGCTCCACACCTTATCCCCCAGATTTTGGATGGCACTTCAGATTATTAAACTTTGGGTCAAGTGCTGTACCTAACTTTAGAAATATCATATTGGTACCTTCTTTGTTTTTCACTGCTGTGAAAGTGTTCTTAAAACAAACATGTGCTGGGTCAGGATCTGAGACTGCTATAACATGAAATATATGGCAGAATGCAGCTAAAACAGAGCAGGAGTCATACAATTCTCCCCAAGGAGTTCAGTCACAAATTTAGTTAAATTTTTTTTAACACGCATCGTAAGTATGGAAGCATATCCTCTGGAACGGTGGCTGAAGCATGAAAGGGGCATATGAATGTTTAGCATATCTGGCATGTAAATATCTTGCAATGCCAGCCACAAAACTAACATGCGATCGCCTTTTCTCACTTTCAGATGACATAGTAAACAAGAAGCTGGAAACATAATTTCCTGCAAATTGTAAAACTTATTTGTCTGAGCAATTAGCTGAACAAGAAGTAGGACTGAATGTACTTGCAGGCTCTAAAGTTTTGCATTGTTTTGTTTTTTCATGTGGTTGTGTATCTTTCACAGAAAAGAGATGACACTATAGTACTTGCAGAAATTATTTGAAAATAGTGTTTCTTTTGATTATCATTTTTACAGTACAAATACTTTGTATTCTGTGTTGTAATAGAAATCAGTATATTTGAAAATGTAGAAAAACATCCAAAATATGTAATAAACGTTTCTTGGTATTCTATTGTTTAACAATATGATTAATCATGAGTAATTTTTAATTATAATTAATTTTTTCAGATAATTGCTTGAGTTAACTGTGATTCATCAACATCCTTAGTAATTTCATAAGAAAACTACTATGGCCTATACTGAGAATTTCTGACTGGGAGCTTGGCAAAGCAAACAGCTGCAGAAAGCAGTTCAACAGGTAAAGCTGAAGGTAAAGTGTGGTCCCCTCCCTCACGCTTCTAAATCCAGATCTGTGCAGGAGAGATCACTCCCTATGGGGCACTAAGAGCCACAAGTCAACCTCCCCAAAGCCATGTGACTTTAGAGAAAGAAACTGCAGAGGGAAACCAGCCAGAGCCTGAAGCTAGTAGTCAGCTGCATAGACAGTTTAAATAGGAACCAATAGTGATAAACATTGATGATGTCTGGCTAGATTTCTGTCTGGCTAATCTGCTCCTAACATAACCCCATTAAAAGGGCTCATATAATAAAATAAAACAAAACACATCATTGAGTTTACGTGACATTTGTTGCCATCATGTTGTTTACCTTTCCTGTATATTCCACCCCATCCTTCTTCCTTTTTGTTTGTCTTGGCTGCTTAGATTGTAATCCATTCAGGGCAGGGACTGATGCTTATTCTGTGTTTGTGCAGTGCCTCACACAGGGGGCCTACTCTCTTGCCATTGGACCCTAGGCTCTATTGTAATAAACATGACTAATAATAAGACTGACTGGCAACAGTACATTTGGCCTCAGGTATTTCACATGTGCACAAACCAGACAAAAACAAATCAACAGCTTCAACGGCTTTGGGAAAGGAAATGTTGGCCAGGGATATTGATCAATCCCAGGTCCTTCCATGAGAGCTTTTCTGAATAAAGAACCTTAAGAACCCTTGATCAAATAAATGCTTTTTGCATAGATCTTCACTTTCTTATTCTGTCTAGGAACAGAAATGGAAAAAATACAGTGAAATAGGATGCTCTTGCATTAGTCCTTCCTTGTACTGAAAACCCTAAAGGTTTGGATAGGGTCAACATTCTGCTGTGAATATTTAGGTGCTTATCCAAACCATGAATCAGCTTCTTCCAGTGATGTTAGTATTGCTACCATGCGGAGCAGGAGACAAAGAAAATGCATCAGACGCCTTGGCACTTACAAATCAAGGTAGTAACAATGGGGCAGTTTATGATACCTTTACCTGCAATTAATAGTACCATAGTAATCCACACGTGATTCCTCTCTCTCGCTCTCTCGCTCTTTCTCTGTGTGTATGTGTGTGTGTATATATACATGTGTGTGTGTGTGTGTATAATATATATAGTGTGTGTGTATGTGTGTGTATGTATGTATATATCAGAATCTGTCCCAGTATCATCAAATTTGGTATAAGTAAACTGAATGCAATTATAGAGTAAATGTATTGTCTTTAATGCATTGTTGGTCAATACCAGGGGAGCCAATAACCTGTGGACTTGCAGGCAAGGTGGAGGGTTGGCACCATGCCTCCAGAAGGGGCAGAGCCTCAGGTGGAAGGGGTGGGGTCAGGGGCAGCCAATCCACCATGCCACTTGGAGCATGCCATGCCCCTTTCCAGCCCTCAAAGTGTGCGGTGTTCCAGTGGCGATTTAGAGGGCCTTGGGGCAACTTTGAAATGCTGATCCCTAAGGCAACTGTCCTTTTTGTCTCCCCCCACACTTCTGACTGTCACTGGGCCTGGCCAATACATATGGTAGTTTTTCTGCCAAGTTCTATTCTTTGCAAACTATTTTTCTTGATATTGCCTGATTGATGGCAGTTGCAGTGAAGTCAAGTTACAATTATACTGTACTAATATATATGTAACTCTGTGAATCAATGCTAATTTACTCCAGCTGAGGAATGGCCCTGGATTTGTGCTGTAATTTTCTGTGTTGAACTGAGTGAATATAGTGATTTCTTGGTCTGGCAGTAAAAATGTAAAAGCAATGCAACGTAAGCTTCTCCTTTCACCTTCGTACATTCTAACTGAATCTGTAAAGATGGAGCTATGGCAATTGTGCACCAGATTGTCTCATTCCAAGTGTCAAAAGTTTTCTCTCAATATTTGGCTGCTTTCGGCCAATGGTCTTTTGAAAAACACCTTAGCATTTTTTCATTTTATATGCAAAACACCAAGAACAAGGACTGAAGGCCAGGTCTGAGTAGGTGTATGACTGTGTTCCACACCTACCATAGGAAAAGCTCATGCTATTTATCTTAAATAAGTGACCCAGTTTATTGGCCTGATTCATCTCCCCCTCCTCTTTCCCTTCCCTCTGTTTAGACTTGATAATTATGAAGCTGGTAACTTTGATACTTTTGGCCTCTACAGCTTACAGTATCCATTGAAAGCAGAGGCAAAGTGGATCAATTCCACCCTAGGTGGGACTGTGTCTAAGCTGCAGGAAGGGAAGCCCATTCCACATCCTCAGGGGGTGCACATTCTCCTTTGATCCATGGACTGCTAGAAGAGATGGTATATGCAGGGAGGAGAGAGAGAAAGGAAAGATGATGCAGGAAGCTTCACCCTTCCTGACTGGCTGAGGAGGAGAGAGGAATGGGCATTTCCCTGCCTTTCCTTTACTCCCTCATGGCCAATTAGAGCTCTGAAGTGCTCAGAGGAATCCACCCACACAGCAAGATGAGCAGAGGGCCTGTGATTTTTTTTATTGGTTTTTGCAGGGAGAGTAGCTGGGGAAGGTGTTGGCATCAGTGTTCACTCACACAAGGACTGGTTACAGCCTAGCCTGAGATTTGGGGATGGCACATGAAATTAGTTAGCACCTCTCACAGAAACAGACTGTCAAAGGTAAGCAGGAAGACACAACAATTCCAAACAGCCTGCTCAGAAAACAGTGGGGGGCCTTTCACTCCAAACCCTGAGTCTACAAAATGTAGGGAGATCCTAAGAGCACTTTATTAGAAAAATCATGGTTGAAATGTGTAAATGTTAGGCTGTTCACTTACAGAAGGAAATCTATCCCAGCATGCTTTTGTGTGGTAGCTGGCCCTTTAAATTTGGGAGGGAGCTGCAGCCTGAGGAGGTTCAGTAAATAGTTAGCTGCTGCATCTTCCTTGTTTCCAAGTGGTAGGTCTTTTTAGCCCTTAATTTATTTTCTGCTACTGTTGTTCCAGAAAATAACCTATAGGTTGGGCATGGCATGGCATGTGGCAACTCTTTGGCTAGCTATGAATGGATGTGGTATGTCTTTCAGATTCTAAATAACTGTTATTAAAAGCACTTCCATAGCAAAAGGTTTTTTTCTTATTACTAATGTAAAAATATATAGTAAATCCTTTGGACAGGATCTGCAAGATTCATGTTAGTTCTGCCCATCCTGACTATTGCACCCCAAGAAATTTCTAAATGTACTAGAGGAATAGATTTGTTGTGGGCTTTAGAGCAGTTGCCTGTTCAGTTCCAGCCCAGATAAACAGTGACTAAAAGTTATCAGCTGATTGTTACTGAGTGGCCTAAGTGAAATGAGTATTGGTGGTCTCAGTCAATTTCCCTGTGGCCAGTTTTCCCCCTCATGACTGACACCATCCCTTGCATTCTTAGCAGACAGATGAAGAATTCAATGAACCATAGATAATGAACTGTTTAGGTCAGGATTGAGGTATATTGGCAAGGCAGTGTGAAATGGAGTGTACTATTGCTGCCTGTGCTTTATTTATTCTGTGGATTCTATATATAAAGGGTTTTAACAGAATCAATCTGGCATAATTCACAAAGACTATATTCACATACCAGTATTTTCAAAGCGAAAGAAATTCTGTTTCCAGAGCTGGTCTAACAGCTTCAGCAATGCTGATGAACAAATGAGGGACTAGCCCAAACAAAAAGAAAAAGAAGCCCAGCTGATTTCAGTTTAATTGAAAATGCACAGGAAGAAAAGGGAGTATTTCTCAAAGGGAAAAGGACAGAATTGGTAGCAAAAGCAATGTTGGTTGCAAACTCCTGTCAAACAACAGAGAGACTAAAGAAAATTGCTTTTTTTTGTTCAGATAGTTTATTGGTTTTATAATGAACAAACACAGAAATACAAGAGACAAAACCACATCAAAGATCTACAATGAAATGTTACTGAGATTAGTAAGGCTGTGGGCCAAATTCACAAATGTCTGTGAATGCAGAAGTACACAAACACTTTTTAGGTGCATGAATACTTTGGTGCAGACTTTGGGCTTCTATGCGCACACAGCTAGTCACAAATACACAGTCAGGAGACTAAAAAATTAGGGCTTCGCTCTGCTCAGGTCCATTTATAAATCTGTCCTGTAAGCCAACAGTCTTTTTATCTGTATAAATTTTCAGTGATATGCCCTCTTCTTTCACACTTCCAAGGCTACCTCACTGTGGGATTGGAGTTGGTTTCCTGTGCTGATTTCCATAATGATTTGTTGTTTAGTGTGTATGATATAGTCTTATATTTTTTTTAACATTTTGGCCAACTTTCTGTTTCATGAACAATTCATCTCCTGCTGTGTGTTTCTACCCTTTTCATTAAGGAAGGTTAATGGCCTGTATTTGCAGAAAGGGCTTGTTTTGCTTTTCCAACTAATTCAATTTGAATGCATGCTGGTCTAATTTTTGCTAGTTTTTCTTTTGATCTGGTCAATCCTATCATAGATTCTGAATCATTCCTCAGTGGTAAATATCACCACACCAGCATTTGGAAGGAACTCTGACTCACTAATGCTCTTACACCTGTGCTTATCAGCTGGAATTTTGGAGATTACGTAAAAGGCCTGGACCAAAGGAAATATGGCTTTTAGTTTGAATTTCTGCAACTCAGAATTTTTAATTTATTGGCATTTGTAATAAGTTTGGCAAACCAAGACATATCGGAAGAACGCAGGAAGTTATTAATCTTTTCAGATTACTCATCTATCTCTAGAGGTATTAGGGAATCATATAAAAAGTCTGTTGCTAAAGAACTGTCCCTCCCCTTTCTTCATCCCATCCTCAATTTCCACAGGAGAAAGTAATTAGTGTCTTAAGATTAACCTCCCAGGGCTCTTGTTTAATGGAACATGAACAATTTATTTGAGTAATTTTCACTTCCCAAGATTTTCGAAGTGCTAGTCAGAATAAAGCCTGTTATGAATATACATAATGATATCTTCACTGGGTATTTTTTAACCTGAAAAGAAAGGCAATTTGTGTCTCTTTTTAAAAAGATAATTTAGTCTTTTTTTTTTTTTTGGTCCAGTTATTCTAATGTCTTGGCAGCAGTGTATCTGTGCCATGAAGGCAATCAGGGTGAGGTTGGTTTCAGTAAATATGTTTGTCCTTGGTCCTTGTATGCTGCTCATCGTGCACCTGTGCAAGCAACTACTTTGCATTAACTTCAGTAGCAGCTGCTACTTAAAATAAATGGTGGGCTCCCAGTAGTGAGTTGCCCTCTCAAGGACCCCTTACACTCCCCAGTGGGATAATCATACTTTCAAAAGTAGAAAAATAAGGATATTATGGTCCTGGAAGTATTGTGGCTGGGGACAAGAGAGGCTTTTGTGAAAGTTAGAAGTCAAGGTCTGACTTCTTCACTCACTTCCTTTCATACCCCTTTCAGAATGAAACAGTGGGTCAGTAAAGAGCCAAACCATAAAAACAGTGTAAACCAAACTAAGTAGGGTCTCAGCTAATGCCTGTGATTAAATGGGAGGAGGTCAAGGTGTCCAACTTGCCCTTTGACATAAATCAGGGTCTCTCAAGAGAAATCATATGCTGCTATGATGATTTATGCCCTGTGAGAATGTGGCCCTTACTCTTAGCTGGGCTTGATGAGTCCTGTTGATTTCTGTGTGGATAAAAGCAGTTGCACCGTCAGGAGGGATTCATCTTAATTTCATCCTGTTGGCAATCTCTAACCTGCTTCTTGTCAATTTCACATTTCTGCCTTTCCCAATGCTGCTATTTGTCAATTTCACTCTGCTGCAGAGTGTGAAAATGACAAGGAGTGATACAGTGGCCATCACAGACATTAAAGTTATAATGAGAAGCATAGCAATTGGCCAGCACATATGTTTTGCTTTCCATTCCTCATACATATATTGTGTATGCCTGTTTTATGAAGCTGAAGGAAAAAGACTCAAGGTTGTTTAAAAGTAGGAGGGAACACCTGTGTCACAGCCACTTTTCAATGCTAGGAAGGAATAAGTGCAAGTCTATTTTATTAGTAAATTATAACTCTCTTTTTTGAAAAAGTTCAAAAACATTAACCTCGGGCTGCTGTGTAAAATTGTATTCTTCACCACAAATGCTGCTCTGGTGGCCTATTTCAATAATAAAATAAAACAGGAGATGGTAAGAAGGGACAGGACAAGATGGGAAGTACTTAGCTTTGTCTCCAGATACTTGAGAAGTATCACCATGACAAAGCAAAATCGCAGACTCTGGGGAACACTACAGTAATTATAAAAATGATCCTTTTAAAAACATTGTGATTTATTTGGGCTTTGCTTGTTGATAGTCACTTCCATCATTCATGCACTTGTTCACAGCCACAGGGCAAGAAGCTTTATTACATGAGAGATGCTGGACAATATGCTGGAACCAAGTTTCAGACATTTTGGCATCTGTTACACCATTTGCCCATTGTACAAAACCCAAAAAGCCCTAAGTTTGCAAATGCTAGAGGCAGAGACACAGAATCATTATTTATATATATTTGTGTTAGGATAGCACGTCAAGTGCCTAATCATGGACCTAGGCCCCCTTGTGCTACATGCTTTACATTCACAGAATAAGAGGACCGCCCCAGACCCAAAGCACTTTCGTGTGTTTTTTGACTGCATTGTAAATGCTGATATTTGATCAATTTGGCCTGATTCTCTAATACATTGTAAAGCACTATAGGAATATGTTATAATGTATTATTATTATTATTTAATATATTGATTTTTGAACTTCTCATTTAAAGACATTTAGTGCCTAAATAAGAGTGCTTTTTTAAAGCTTATGGTATTACTGTCTTACTAAGCCCCGTTCTTGGGTTTAGTATTGCATCAGAGAAACCAGTTCTTTTAATCAGAAGAATTTCTATTTTGGAGCATGGAAAGGGAAAGTAGAAAGGATACATACATTTGTGTGTGTCTGCCGTGTTCAGTATTTAAAGATGTCACCTCCTAAGGACAACAGCTATTTCTTGCTCTAGAAGAGCAATCAGCAAGTATTAATGAGTGATTTCAGGAGCCAGAGAATGAGGGTGTATGCAGATGTGAATGGGAACTTCAGTGAGGGAGCCACACAGAACTCCACGCCTTAACTAACATGCTGGCAACATGGGCATGATTAGGTGACTAATAGAGCAGAATGCAACAGTCTTTATTGTAAGGCAAGGAGAAGACTGCACATTCGGAGGAGCCCAGGACTGTATACATAACAGTCAGTATAAGCAGGTTGTTTGGATGAACTCCATAAGAATAGTTTTGAAGGGAGTTTCTTGAGGAAAGGCATTTTCACTATCTAGGTAGAACCCACGCAAGTACTTAAGTAACACAGCACTTGCATGCTGGCTGTGTTGTCCATACACAAAATGTACAATATTCAATAATAAGTAGTTTTTAAATGTAATTTTTACTACCTTATCAGAGTGACTTCACCTCACATGCAGAATCCTAAGCACAGAACACCACAAGTCAAAAGAGAAAAATAAATAACCTAATGTTCTAATTTTTTTTTAAGTTCCATCTGGACACATGTGGAACAGATCGTATTGAAATGTAGCAAAATAAAATATTTCATATAAACTACCTCATTATCATCAACAAAAATAAAGCTATCCACCCAACCTTGCCATTTCAATTTTCTGCTCATTTTCTTTAGTTCATGTCAGTCTCCTCACCCATTTTCTTCAGGTCCCGAAAGACTCCCTGTGATCGCAAACCAGTGAGCAAAGACCATTTTCAGACATGGTAATTATAATGAAAAAGATTGAATTTCTACAGTCTCTGCAATTTACAATCCACCAAACCAGAGTTAGAAGAGACTCGCCTTTTCCGTTTCTTCATTCCACCACTTAAACTGTTAAGAGACTCTTGGCATGTCTAATAATGGAGCTCTGATATTGTTGCTGTCTGTTACACCTTTTAATGTCTTGGAAGGCTGCTTGCCCATAGGGGCATCAACTCTTGTGTGAGGCAGAGCTGATTCAGGGTAATGCAGAGAGGAACCCCACGCCCTCTCATGCAGGTTTTAGTTTGGTTGTCATTTCTCTTGTTTCAAAATAAACCACTCATGCAGAATTCATGAGTTGTGTAAAAATAGACAAAAGTCTACTGATGAAGTATAATAACGATTTTTAATTATTATTATTTGTAAAGGCATCACACAACCTGTGAGCACCAGGATCCTGTGGATTAGCCATAGGATGGGAGCACAGGAGATTCACCTTCTATCCCCGATTACATCCCACACTGCTACTGCCTTGCTTTTCTTTGTCTTCCTTTCCCTGGCTGTAAGACAACATGTCTATCTATGTTTAGTGCTTATCTGGCTTCTATTATCCCAGAAGCTCAGCAGCTCAAAATCTTTAATTTATTTAACAGTTACAGTGGCACTGAGGCACAGGGGGGTAAGTGACTCACCCAAGGGCACACAGGAAGTTGGTGGCAAGCAGGGATTTGACTATTGGCTATTGCCCTAACGACTGGATGGTTCTGTTCCACCTTGCAGTGGTATTGTACATCTTAATGCATTCATGTCTGTAAAGTGCCATGTAACCCTCATAGAGAAGGAGATTTATCAGTGTTAAATGTTGTTGTTTTATTCATGAATCTACAAAGCTTTCTATACTTTGCTGCGGGGGGGGGGGGAGGGAGGAAAGAAGGATCTAATAGGTGGCAAAGTTGGTCTGTCAAAGCCTGTCTGTCCATTTAATTAAGGAAGGAAAGGAGAGGGGAAGTAGTGATAAAACCTAGAACCTTTTCCAAAGGCTGGGTCAGAGGGTAATAATGAAACACAAATTGAGTCAAGAAGTTAAGGGAAAGCCACCCTCCGAAGTCACCACACAGAGGGCCAGGTTATTTCAATCGAAATTATTTTCAGGCACTGTCACTCTCCCTAACCAGTCTTTAATGCCATAAGGCAGAAGGCCAAAGCAGTCAGCAGTCTGACAGCTTAGTTTTCTTACATCGATCCAGAAAATATATACTAGGCCATTTGCACCATCTGCCACACAGGTGTCATTCACAGGAAGTAGGGTGGAAACCTGGGACTGTCAGTGTTGAGATGCCATTAGAGGATAAATAAAAGCTGTGGTGGGAAAAGCCTGAAAAACAAAGAACCTAGGAGAGCCAAAACCAACTACAAATAATAGTTACAACCGCAGGGTAATCACGAGAAAGCAGAACAGGCATACTTCTGAGATCTGGGGGGAGCATACAACAACTTTCCAGCCTTTACCACCTAGAAATGACTTAGTGTAACTCAGGAGCATAGAAAACATTTTTAAAAAGTGTCTTCTGCAGCACAAAACGTGTCACTGCTTAAAAAGGGAGCTGCACCCAGTACACAACGAGCGACCCACCCGTGCAGACGCAGCAGACGATCGTATTCATAAATACCCTGACAAAAGGTGACATTACCCTGATCATTTAAGATGCTAGTTTTTTCAATGCGCAAAATAGGCTATTCAGTTTATGAAACTGTGCGAGGAAGATTAGCGTGGGCTGGGGCAGATTCTCAGCAGCTGTAATTTGCTGCAGCATTTCTGACTGCAGTGAAGCAGTGCTGATTTACTCCAGCTGCAGATCTAGCCCTGGCTATAGAGAGAAGGGGATACAGAATGAAATTCAGCTTTAGAGCAGTACCTGCTACTCTCGCTGCGTAGAGAATTGTCAAGAGCAGGGTTTTTGCTCAGTTGGGTACAGAAACAGCAGCCCACTGAGAATTTCAGATGTGGGTTTTGATTCCTCTTTCCCCAAGTGCTAGTAGGTTTGGATTTGCATTTTGGCTCATGCCCATTGACTAGTCTAAGGCAAGCTGAGGCACTTCAAGGTCACATCAGCACATGTAATATGCAGCCTCCTGATTAAATACTGGATGTCAGTTACAGACAGATTGGAGAATGTACCAATCTGCCAGCTGTGTCTTGTTCTTTTCCAAGGCTAGTGTCATTGGGAACTGTTTAGCTTCATTTATTAAAGGTTTCAAAGCAGATCCCATCGTTGTCATCTTATTTCAGACATTTCAGCACTTGTTTGGAGTGTGGTTCATGTCCGTTTCTGCCTCCTTGATGCCAGCACATTCTGAGTTAATGCTGTCAGCACTATCCATAAACGTTAGAGCAGTGGCCATACGTGCACGCGCTGCTTTGCATTCCATTTAAATTGGGTGGTGCATAGCTCCCTGCACAATGAAGCACAGAACGAGAATGTGGGCTTGGTGTCACTCCGTGTTTAACCTGTGCCAGGGTTGATCCTCAGCACCTTTGGATTTGTCAATCCTCAGCCCTGACACCTGTTATGAAAGTAAAATATTGTTTCAGCCTCAGCACCTAATTACTCGAGCCCTGGTATTTCCTTCATTGCAAATTAAGCGCTGGTGTCACACATGATCTTTTGGCCACTTTGGCTAGTGGCCATAATGTTGAAAGGAGTCACTCTGTTATAAGGACAGGAAAACACAAAAACAAACCAACAACTTGCCAACGCATCAACTCAAAGCAGGAGGTTCGTGTTCATTGGAAACTGGCGTTCCATATGCTCAAGAGACTTCTGGAACAAGCACACTCTGCATATGCTTCTGTTGGCAAGCTCATAAACAGAAAGGGAGATATTTTCCTGTTCCTACCTAACATTGCTCCCACTCGCTTGAAATGCTCACTTGCAAATGGAGAACACTCAACTATAAGAATGACATTTGCATATACCCAATGTACGAAAAGCTGGAGAGGGGGGAAAAAAAGCTGAATGAATTTGAAACTAATGAACTCATTGATGTAGTTGCACCAGTAGAAAGCATAACTTGTAAGAGCCTCTCTCTCCACAATCAGTGGACTAGTTAAGGAGAATAACCTGTGCTGTGTGTATTGTCAACCCAAGTAGATCCAGATTGCTGCTAAGATACTTTCATAGACAAAATATATATCTATCACACTGCTGGTAGCAGTAATATCAACAATTGGCAGACTATAAATGCACCTATTGTCTTTTTTCAGACATATGTCTTTTGGTTCTTTTCTAAGCAGTCAAAATAGAGCAGGAAAATCGCTTCTATTTTCTTAATTTGCTCCTACAAACAATATGCATGCAGAATTTCCAGTCCTCGTGTATATGTGGAGGGGCAGGGAAAGAACGTCTACAGTTTGAGAGGCCAGGTTGAGACAGCCTTTAAAAATCTAACCTCAGTGACTGCCTTGGGGGAGTTTTCACTGTATAACTAAACCCAGTCCTAAAAAGTTCCTCAGTGCAGACTCATTACTTCATGAAAGGAAAATGGAAATGTCAATGAGAAAATAGTACAGGAGCCCATGCTTGAAGTGGGTGGGGTTTATGTGTATGTGTGCATGTGTATATTCCTCACCATTGAAGTCAGTCTTTGCCAGCAGCTGGAAGAGGCAGGTACCAGAGGTTTTTTTAAATTGAAACAGTGGTGGGTAAGCAGTTGATCTGTTGACAATCTCTCTGTGTTTAAATGGCAAGCATTATAGTTATGCTGTACCCGTCCTTCTCACTCAGTCTGGTCTAATTTTTCAGATTTCAGCCTTCCTACAAAATGAGTTTCCATTAAATTATTGTGAAATTTCCCACTTTCCCAATTTTGACCAACCTTCAGAGATGGTGGAAAATGTTCAAAATTAGGTAGGTTTTTTTTTAAAAGGGAAAAATATTTTAAAATATAAATTATGCAGTATTTTCTCTGCCTCAGCCAAATTGACTTCCTTATCCTGCCTGCCAAGAAAGGGGAAAAAAAAGTGTGGGCACTTTCCCTTATGAACCAGTCCCCATCCGGAAGACCAAAGATTTTTTTCTTCAATTATTAACATTCCTCCATTATCTTCTTTGTTGCATGTTTTTATGCATATGTGAAATGGTTACTTACATTCAGGGCTCTGGATTGTACTGTGTCATCAAGTACCTACAATCAGTGAACGTGGCATTAGTAAACTGTATTTCAAGTCTCCTGATAAACAACACAATACAAAAAGGCGCTCTGCTCCTTCAGGAGTAGTGATGGAATCCTTTCCCTGTTTCTAGTACCACACAATTGAATTACAACATCCATGTCATTCAGGAAACACACAAGGTTACATTCTGCCCTGACCTGTCTCCCACTGACAACCCTACTGAAAATCAATGAGGTTGCACATGCTATAAAGCAGCAGAGAATCTGCCCCACAGAGGTTGCTGTTAAATCTGACCTTAACAAATATGTGACCTCAGCATTAAGCAGTGATGGAAAAGTGAGCACAAGCTAATTACTGGTATAAATACATAGCGCTTCCATTAAATTAGGTCTTCTAATGCAATACATTTCTGCTAGCAGCCAGGAAGAGCAAGCTAATGTATTTAGAACAGTTGTATCACCATTTTAAAAAAAACTTTCAATACCCAGAATTTTACAGTGAGTAATTCCAATGTGAAACATTCCTTATAATAACCTATTTAAAACAACTAAAAGGATACAAGCATCACAAAACTGGCAGCCATGATATGATCCTGATTTAGCTAAAAGTTTAAGCACATGTTTAACTGGCAGGATCCCAATTATGTGCTCAAAGGAATGGGATGGGGCAGCACCAGTGCCTCATGCTGTCTGGAACAACAAATCTGAGAAGCCGTTGTCTGTTTGTTATGAACCATAAGGAGAGAGAAGAGCCACACTATGATTTACTGAATCTGAACTTCTGAATGTATCCAGAATCCTTTGCTGAGCATCATTGTATTTATACTTTTGTATGCTCCTCACTTCAGCTTTCGCCAGGATAAGAGATTCAAGTTCTGAAATTCTGTGCCAAGAAAAAAGCCTGTTCCTTGCATGTGGACGTATGTAATTGCAACATGACTTCTCTGATGTGAGGGAAGACCTCCTCTTTGTGACGTTCCCCATGCTGTGTCCTGACTGGAATGGGTTGGATGAATTCAGATCAGAGCTCTGTGGAAATCAGCAGCATTGATGTGTGAAGACTGGGGAGGGAATCTTTTCTTCTGTTTGTATTCATCTGGCAATATCAGTCACACAAGATCAACACATGGAAGAGCCCTCTAGACTTCAAAGCTTTATGGAGGAAAAAATCTCATTGTAGAATTTGCCTGTATGTTCCTAGCGAGTAACACGTGCTTAACTAATTGACCAGCTCTGTGAGACCCTATGCTCCGCTTGGTGGCAATTCTTTGGCTGTTTGGGTGTAATGCAATAGCTTTTGTTCATTGCAGCTGATCCATTCCAAAAATTCAGGGGCTGTTCTAGGCATGAATAGGCAGAATCCTACAGATTTCCGTGAAAACTGAAAAACCATGGAGTGAAAAGCAGCAATACATGGGAGCCTTAGTATCTGGTTAGCAGAACCAGCAACTTCAACATGCACTGTTCTCCATCGATCAGAGAAATGGCATCTATTAACAACTTCCAGTATTGTAACAGCCACATCACAGCTCTGCTGCTTTCCTGCTAGAGATTAATATGCTGATGCCCTGCATGATTTATTTCTCAAAAAAAAAAAAAGAAATTATAGTGGGGGAACGGGAGCCATACAGATTTCTGGCACAGAGCAAGGAGTGGAGTTACAATCAACGTGCTTGCTGAAAATCAGAATGGGCACTATCTATGTGGTTGAAATGACTGGAAATTCTTTTTTGGGCCGGGGGGGGGGGGTTAGAAAAATGGAGGAAAAAATCTACCTAGGGCACTGGACTACCATGCATTCTTTCATTCTTGTTGCTCATGCCTGTTGGTTGGCCTAGCAGAAGCAGACCTCTCTGATACCAGTTCCTAGGAGGGAGGAATAGAGCAATGCAGGGTGACACACAGGGAGATTGTGGGAGGGAATGGCTGAAGAAGCTAGGCCTACAGATGCTACAAAAAGTTTAGTCCCGTACTTACAGGGAGTATGACTTACAGGGACTCCCAGCTTTACTAACGAGCCGAACGTCCAAGCAGCTCTCCCTTCTCTCATTAGCAAAAACCTACCTCACACAACCTCTTTGTTTTCCTTTAGCCTCTATCTCGTGCTCTTTCTGTGTGCCTGCTTGTTCTTCATTATTGCACACCTCTATTTTTTCATCACCCAGGGCCCAACCCTGTGAGGTGCTGGACACCTGCTGCAATGCACTGAAGGCTCCCAAGCTCCCACAGAAGTTCAGTGTATTGCCCTGGGCTCTTCTAAGGCACAGTCTGCACACAAAAGAGCTTTGTTCCTCTTTTCTTTCATGAATGACATTAGCGGCAGACAGGCAATTCCTTTGTTCAGCAGCCCAGACAATACTAGAATAAACACTGCAAAGTGGGCAGCTGAGCTGACACGCATTTATTTCTGTGGCTTGTGGAATGGTCCCTCCTGCATTCAGTTGCCTTTTCAAATGTTTCTGAAATACTGGGTTTTGTCAGGTGATAGACAGTTCACCTATGTGCCTTGCCAGTCATATGGCTTCCTCTGGTGCTAGCAGTGCCTAGGAGTAGGAAAGAAATAATGGATGTCAAGCCACTCAGTGGATGTTCTTATCACTGATATGTACCAAGATCTTGATTGCTTCTCCACCTCCTCCTCCATCTAGGCCTCCCTCTTGCATAGCTCATGATTTGATGCATGATGTACAAAGGTTTCTCTCCCCATGATATTGCATGGTTATTTTTCACTGCTCTGGATCTGCAGCATCTACCTACCTCCACTAATGCATTTTCTGACCCCATTTGAATGCTGATCTAAAAACACAGTTGCTGGTTTTATTTCCTTCCCCCCTCATCCCCCACCATATTTTCTCTAGGATTTTTTTTTCTTTTTAGATTCCCTCTTTGTCCTTGTGCTTTTTACCCAGGACCATATCTTTCAGTCCTTATTTATTGAGATCAATTGGTCTAGGATCTCATCGAAAGGGTACAGGAGGCAAGCATATTTTTCAGAGACTGCAGCATGAGAGATACTGTTGCTATATTATACCAGCCTGTTCCCCTTTTCTCTTTGCAAGAGGAACACACTGTCCTTTGCTCCTGTTCTCTCTCTTCAACACAACAAAAAAGAAATCATTTGGAGCTTTACAACTTTTCTTTTTCCATCATCAGCAGAAGGATTTGGCCTGCTGTTCACCCTTCTTCCCACGGTGAGAGCTTTCGCACGGTGGGAGTTCGAACAAATGAACATATTGCACACAAAAGTGGCATAAATACCATATGCAAAAGTGTTTTTCTGTGTGGGCAGCAAATACAAAACCAAGCTTTTCTCACTGTAATTTGTGGTGAGGGAGAATCACACCTGGCAAAAAGACGTCATCAGGCAAAATGCAAATATATTCATTTCTCATGTTGATCAGGGTGAGTGAAGCTTATGGAATGCAGGGTTTGCAAACCTAATAAGCCAAGTTCACAAGGTTTGCGGGTCCACACGTGGATTTTCCCCTTTCCCTGTACTATAAACCAATGCTGTTTCCTGAATTTCAAAAAACTAGATAAATGGAAGGATGAGCTAAATTGGGAAAGAAGAGCAACCCACAAAATAGATACAAGTGTACAACTTACATATGATATTTCTAATGGGGATTTAGTACAGCTGGCACAAATCCCAGACATGCAGTTGGAAAGTCCAACCCAAAATGGCTTGCAGCAGTATAGCATGCTTGTACCCTCCCGGCCACTGGGTGGCTCATAGTTCATCAGCAAAATTCCCAAGCTGGGCAGTGTTCAGTAAGGAGAGGGTGTACTGATTCCTGACAACAGGTTTAGATCCAGCTGCTGAGATTAAGTCTGTGCCTTCCCTGGAAGAAACTCCCAGGCAAAGTGATGCTGTGAAGACAATTTGCATCTCCCTGTACTTACAGTTGTGACTGTATCCCTGATACTCACACTACATGCCAATTGCTCTGTGTTTCACAATGCTTTTTCACTGGACATTTTTCTCCTTCTTTGGTCTTTATTTCCTTCTTTATACTATCTAAGTACAATATGCACCTAGTATCTTCAGGGGTCAGACAAACTTTTGGGCTCACAGTTGTTATGTGGGTTTCAGATTGGTTTCTAGTCTTAAACCAGCTCAACCAATCATGTACAGTTGTCAATTGTTCAAAATTGACCAGTTGTTTGATACTGATCAATTCCTTTTTCCAAAATCTTTTGAGGGGGAGAGCCTTAGAGAGAGGATGTTGATATTGATGTTGATGTTGCACACTTGATTGAAATGATTTTGAAAATCTTCATTTAACAAAAAAAAAATAGCTATTTTGTTAATTTTTTTTTAAAGTATAGGTTAAAGTTCTGGCTTCATAAAAACTAATGACAAACTCAAATTTATTTTAGTATTGATGGGATTTCACAGATTAGAATTACAAATACATATTGTTTTGATTTTAAAGCCATTTTTCAATTAAAGCAACTTTAGAATTTTTTTGGTCAGATCTATAATTAGACTAAATATGTTTACATTGTCCACTGAAAATGTGAGAACAGATGTTTATTTCTAGGTTATTCGGGGAGTGAAAGACCCAGATTGTAACTCAAAATTACACCCTGTTTACCCCATCCTTATAAGCAATAGTAACAACTTATTTTGACTGGAAGACCAAAATTGTTGATCTTCTCAAGGATAGGGAAACAAGGTGTGTGAAGTAGCTGAAATCTTTCCCAGATGTACTGAGAGCATAGCTTCCCCTAAGGCCATAAGCCCAATATCAATTTGTGTAGTCCCATTGGCCTCATCTGACTATATGTTGTGGTCTTCTGACTACTTACAACAGCGCTAGAGGGCCTGACTCTGTAGCAGTCTAGGAATGTATTTCCTTTGAGGTTTTTTCATTACTTCTCTGAATTAGAATGTTACAAATGTCAGAAGCCAGAATCTCAGCTGATGTAAACTTCAGCAGCTTCATTGCTGGCATTTTACACCTGCTGAGGCAGCGGTGGATATAGGGCAGGGTGAGCAGGGCAGCTGCCCCGGGCCCCGCGCTTCAGTAGGCCCCGTGCCAGCACCAGTGGCGGACTAGCCCGGCGGGATACCGGGAATTTCCCAGTGGGCCGTCCGCCGAAGGGCCAGCTGGCGGTTGCTGAAGGAGAAGGGGGATTGTGAGGGGGCGCCGCAGCCCCACACTTTAAATTCCCCGGTGCCGGCCAGTACGGGCCATGTGGGGCCAAAGGAGTGCATATGCAGCGTGCTGAAACGCTGCACAACAGCTGAGAGGAGAGACGCCCAGGTGTGGCATGATGTCACGGCCTGGGACTTTAAAACTGCGCGGCCCAGCATTGCACCGCTCAGTTCGGCACATGGTCTGGAGCCTGGGCCAGGGTCGCGGCCACCCTGCAAACTGGAAGGCAGAAGGTGGATGGCAGAGGAAGGGGCTTGTGCTGAGAGGATGGGGGGCAGGTCAGGAGAAGAAAGGGGAGGGCACCAAGAGACAGCGTGGAGGAGAGACAAATGCCAGGGGGCCAAGTGGAGACAATGAGGAAAAGGGCAGGAGGGGAGGTGTCAGTGGGAGGGGGATAGGGTGATGCTGGGAGAGGAGAGGGTAAGGGCATTGGGGGCTAGAGGGGGAGGTGCTGGGAGAAGGCTTGAAAGGAGGGGTGAACATGAGGAAGGTGGGGATGGAGCAAGGCACGTGTGAGGGCACGGGACAAGAGGGGAATGGGGGCAGAGGGTGGTAAGGAGGTGGGCATCAGGGAAAAAGAGGGCAAAGGGCACAGGGGCAGTGAGGGAAGGGGGGCACCAGGAGGGTGCATGGGTAAGGGAAGGTGTAGGTACCAGGGGATTCTGGAGGTGAAGCAGAAGGGCAGACACCTGTCGGGGAGGGACCAGCACCAGAGGAGAGAGGCAGGGCAGGTGTGTAGAGGGAAGTGGTAGGAGAGGGGATGAGGAGGGGTAGCTCACATGATCAGAGTGGGGCTACTGGAGGAGTGGGCACAGGGGGATGCCTTTTTTTCTATTCTTTTCTCCAAAGGGGGGCCCCACGAAATTGTGCTGCCCTGGGCCCCGCAAGACTCTCATCCGCCCCTGTGCTGAGGACCTGCCCTTTAATGTGCATTAAAGGGGCTGTATTAGAAAACATTGAATCAGTTCCTTGGAAGGCCTTAGCAGAAGAGAAGTCTCAATTACAGGCTTCTTCTGTAGCTGACTTTAAAACTCCCACCCCCCAACTGTAAAATCTCAAACATTTGCAAAACAAAACAGTTGCAACATGTTGTGTTCTCTTCTGTTTAGACTGAAAAAATTAGGGGGAGGGATCTTGTCAGTTTTGCTGATTTTTCTGTACACAGTGATATTTCCAATGCTCAGCACATAAAAAGAAGCTGCAATTAATTCCTCTATTTGGACAGCTTGGAAGTTTTCTGTTGCTCTCTGTCAAGCTTGGCACATTGAATTCTCTCTTTGAGATTTTGTACAGCATGTTGTTTCAGGCATTTCAAAGATGGCTCTGCCTGTTCCCCTGGAAATAGTTTGTGCAGAGAAAGTTTCCAGGAACTGCACAGCAGTGGAAATCACCTGTGCCTGTCATCTTCAAAACTGGAGAGCCAATACACATTTTATTTGTGCAAAATTAATAAATGCTTCAGTAATTGGTAAGTCAAGTTGCTATTAAGAAATGAACAGGGGTCTGAGGTACAAACCCAGGCTCTGATTTCTCCAGTTGTACCTGCTAGTAACCTGAGTTTCAGTTTCGTCCAAAGTTTGTGCCTTTCTATCCCAGAATACTTGCTTTTCACATGATTTGCGAATCAGATATTTTCAGCAGTTTTGGGTCTTCAAGAAGAACAAAACAATGACTTAACTGTAGTTTTATCAGATAAATGGATGGGGAAAATCCTCAGGTTTCTGCAAAAAGCAAACATCTGAGCCTGAAGAAGCTATTCAGAACAGTGTGTGACGTAAGAGGTGAAAGAGCAAGTATACATCTATTCACACGTTGTTCTTCTCCCTGATCTCCCCACAAATATCATTCCTTCATCTCAGGCTTAGATTTAGAACTAGGTAAATAAAACTAAAACTAAACAACTAATTAATTCCACTTTTTTTCATGAACTGTCTGGGGCCCAGATTATGGTTGTTCAGCCGATAACGAACCAATTTGAGACAATGTTGTGAATAATTTTTGTTCTTGGTTAGTACAGATTGGACCTCCCTGGTCCAGCATCCTCAGAACCCAACTGGTCCCAAATGAGGGAGTTTTCCAGACCAAGGGAGGTCAATGCCAGCCCCTCTGGTACCGACTGTCAGGCTCTCCTTGGGATCCAACAGCCTCCCAGCTGCCAGGCTCCACTCCTGAATGCCAGTCCTGCTCACAGGCTCCCCTCATGGCTGCTAATCCTGCTCCCAGCCCCAGCCACTGGGCTCTGCTCCCAGTCCAGGCTGCCAGCCCCCCAGCCATGAGCTTGGCTCTTCTTTTGGCCACTACCCCCCTCCCCCCAACCTGCCACTGGCCCGCCAGCCTGGCTCTATTCCCAGCCCGACTCTGCTTCCAGCTCCAGGCAGACCACCAGCTGCTGGGTGGCTCTGCTCCCAGCTCCGACCCTAGCCAAGCTCCCGGCTGCCAGACCCTCTGCCGCTGGACTCCCAGCTGGACCCCTCTCCCAGCCGCTGGGGCTCTATGGTCTGGCAACATCTGTGGTCCTGACAGACCATGGATGTTGCTGGAACAGAGAGCCCTGGACCAGAGACATTCAACCTGTATCTTCATAATCAAAATATTTTGATTGAATGCTTAAGGCAGGTGGCATGTTTCTTCGGTGCCCTGATTGGATGATTGCAAGTCTTCAGGCATCTAGAATGGTTACAAGTTCACAATTTGTTTCTTGTTAATGTTCATTACATTCACTATTTCACTATCATGAAAGTGAGCTAACTCCTGCTAAGGGAACACTAAAAGGCTGCAAGCATTGTCAAAGACAATTTAATATAGAGCAGGCCAAAAAACTCTGCTCTGCAAAAATCTCAGTTCAGCCCTATGTGATAACTCCCTTTAGGTTAGATTACCCCTGGTTACAGGAAGACAAATGACAGCTTTCAGGATTTTTGTAAAATATCATGTTCCTCTGAAATTAGGATACTCTGTCCTAAAGCAATGACTAGATTACTGTTCTGTGGTGCCTTCGGTGTGTACCTGTACTAAGGCAGACTGACCATATCTAGAAGAACTCAGCATATTGGTATTCTACAGTTACAGTTTCTCTTAGTGCTGTGAAAGCACCAGAGGGTAGCTGCCCTCCTCCATTAGAGTTGTATTGATTATCAGATCCTCTCATACGCTCTTTTTCCTCTTGTTATATCTTTCGAAAATAGGGGGTTTTTTCTTGGTGGTGTGTGTTTTTTTTTTGTTTGTTTGTTTGTTTTTTTGCACTCGTTTGGTTCCAAATTAAGGCACGGGCCTTGCTGGGCTGTATGAGGTAGAGGCCAGTATGGCCAACAAACTCAGACTTTAAAATGGTGAGCATTGGGAGGAAAGCTATTGTGCAGAGACGGAGGTGGGTATTCCTGAGGGGTGGTAGCCAGGGTTACAGTGTCCACACTGATGATTTACTGCAGTTAGCATGGAGAAAGGGTTTTGTCAAACCACTGAATGGCTTGTCCTGCTCCCTAACACTCCAGTAGTCAAGAATCAGTCAAAACTTTCTCAGGCCAATTCTACACTATGCAGAAGATCAGTGCTGCCACATTAAATCTTCCAGAGTTTGATTTTGTGGGTCTAGTGAAGACCCACTAATGCAAACTGAGAGGGTGCCCCCGTCAGTGCCGGTACTCTTGCTCCTCATGAGGAGTAAGGGAAGCTGATGGGAGTGTTTGCTCCCGTTGACCTCCCACTGTGTGGATCTCACGAAAACACAATTTAAGATATACTGACTCCAGCTATGTAATGTAGCTGGAGTTGTGTATCTTAAGTCCACCTTCCCCTTTCGTGTAGGCCTGGCCTCAGTGAACCTAGCCTTTATGTGTCTCCAAGTATTCTGTAGTAACCAGTCCTGCCCATGCCCTGGTCCTAGCTGTTTCCCTTCATACAAACTATTAGACAAGGTTCCCCCTGTCCCTCTCTTCTTGGGCCCTGGCTCTGATCTCCTTTACAACATAAATTGCTAGTAACTTCATGGGGATGAACAAGTTACACCATTATGAGTGCGTTCTGAATCGGGTGCTTGCTCTGTTACCCACTGAATCTAGTTTCCTCTTGTTTGACCCCTGAGTCTGGCTACGAACAGAATTCAAACAAAGTGGACCTTCATTCTCCTTCTTTTGGCTGGAACTTGGCATTTCAATTTAAAACAATTGTATTAACTCAATACTCTCCCTCTTAGGAGACAGGTTTCTTTTAAACATATGGATCACCTTCCCTTCTTCAACTGAATGTGGGTGGGTATGAGCTTTTTGGATATATATGCTTCCCCTAGCTCATCAGTCTCAAATTTCTGTCCTGTTGTTTATTGTATTTATTATAGCACTGAATAAAGACCAGCCAAGGATGGCGTATTACTGTACTGAGCACTAGACAAACTCAGAATAGTTTATAGTTTCCTGCCTCAGAGTTTATATGCAAAACAAGCCACAAGATTTCTGCAGGGTTTGGATTACTAGGTAAAGAGAGATTGTGATTATATTTTATTCTGTTAAAACAAGGGCTTCCCTGTATTAGGCTGCAATGGTTTAGTTGCCAACTTTAATTTCTAGGGCTTTCTTCACAGATTTCACAGACTATGGTTATGGTAAGATTAAAAAATGTCTATTTCCCTTCTACTTCAAGTGATTCTCTATGAATTCCGCATAGTTCTTTTATGATACAATTTCCATACCTCACTACCTCATCCTCAGCCATTCTATCTGTGTTCTGTACAGATTCAGCATATGTGAGGGAGAACAAATTTTAATCAATAGAAACACTAACTTTCTTCAGCAATGCTTTCCCTTGGAGGGATCACCCTTCACCAGGTAGGAAAGAATTGCCGGTGGGAAATACGCAGTGGAGGATTTAGTCAGCAGATGTCTTTTCCTGACCTTTTCAGAGCTGAGTCAGACATACAGCCTTACCTTTCCAGCAAGTCTTGTCTGAGTATGGATTGGTTTGTTCTCAATGTTGTTTTATTTTTCCCTTCCCTCTTGTTGTCTTACATATTTCTACCTGTCTGAATCCATGTTGATGTTGCTGATTCTGATTTTTCTTTGGAAAAAGAATTTTCATTTTTCTGGAACTGGTGTTTAGTATTTTGCGAAAAAGGAAAGTAAACCAACCTTCGTCTATTCCTAGTCCTCTAAAAATATCTTAACAGATTTGATTCATATGTGTTGTGCACATAAAGCAAAAAGCTTGCCTGATCTCGCTCCCCTTGAAGTCAATGGCAAAGCTATCATTGACTTCAAAGGGAGCAATATTCAGAACCTTAAGTGCTATAATTTTGATCACAAGATTGTGGGTTAACAGACCAGGTGACTGGATGACAGCACTCCTGGGTTCTTGTTCCAGCTTTGCAACAAGCTCACTGTACACCTCAATTTCCCCACCATGAAAATGTTTTTAATATTTCAAAGCAAGGTTGTAAAGCTTCAATAATTACAATTTTCTTGAAACCGTATGTGATCATTGGATGAAATTTGCTATAGAAATGTAAAGTGACTCCACTGATCAAGCAAACTGCCCATCACCCCATCCCACTGCATTACACAACAGCAACTGGTTGACTTTGCAGGGCTTGTTTATTTCAAAATGCAATTTTCTGTAGTGGCTTCAAAGAGCTACATAACTTTGGTTTATATTCATATCTGCCTGTTTCAGTGACACTTTAAGAGAGGGGAAAGTTGTGTCCTATCACACAAAATTTATTAATTTAATTATTTTCAATTAGGGATGTTCTGAGTCTGGAGCAATTATTCCTTTCCAGGTACATTGGATTGGGATTCCCCTGCAGTGGAACATTTTCTTTATGTCTCTGTCAAGTGTTCTTATGATAGTTCCCTTCTGCACATTGTCTGGAAATCCCGATGCTGACATTCAAACATATGGAAGCCCAAAAAGAGAATGAATGGCTGTAGGTACAGATCTGTTGTAGGTACAGATTTGCTCAGCCAGTTCTGGAGCAATCAGCTACAGCTTAGCTTACAACACATTGTATTTATATTACTTCATGTCCTGCTGCTTTGCCCAGCCAAATTGAAAGGAATATGTGAGGCCTCCATTGAATTCCAGCCTGACATAACTTATGAGACCACTGGAATAAACTTCAGTGTTCAGGCCACTCTCTGCTGTCCTACAGTGAATAAACTGGCAGAGACCAAGACTAGCTTCACAGCTAGAAGGAACAGTATATCCTCTGGAATGGGCATGTTGTGCATTTTGGGACAACCTCCGCCCCTCTAATTCAAGCTACAAGCATCTCCAGCTGAGTTAGATGGCTAGGTAGAGAATCTAACAGTGACAGAGAGCAAGGCAGAGGAAAAAAAGTAGAAACTCAGGCTTCAGCACTGTGGCCAAGGGAGGATTAGTGCCAGTTAGACCCTCTCTCTCACACCAGTCTGCTTGCAGCTTAAGCCATCTATGGAGGCCAGGGATGTCATTTTCCCACCCACAGGCTACACGTCACTCCCATCATTTACATGTATCCTGCAGTGGGAGAGAAGAGACCCAGCTGTTTTATACGGGTGGCTGCAAGGCTCAAAGAAAAAGGCTAAGCACAATTAAATACGTGTTCTTTTCCTTGGAATGAAATTGGTACCTGATGCGGGCAGGGGACTTACTCCTCATTTCTGCTGCAACTGCTACTCCTTTAATCGACCACAATTCATTTCCATGCCCTGGTCTCAGCTTACTGCAGACGGAAGTGCTGTAACCCGAGAGAGCCATGTAAACCCTGTCTAGCTAAGATGGTCACTTTGGTGTGTGTGGCAAGAATGATGCAGGGGGTGAACTGCTGGTGCAGTCAGTGTGTAAATGGCTTCTCTCTCAGTGGACAGCTACGTGCACATAAAATCATAGTCAATCCATTTGATTGGAGGGAACAAATGGAGAATTCAGCAGAACCTTTCCTTCTCCCTGGCAGAGAATGAGAGACTCATGCAAATGATGCCCTTGTTTCCCTTCTATCCTATCTTCTGTCTGTTCCCTACCTTGTACTCGCTGTGCAGCTACTGCAGCCCTAACCTGCATGTGGATCCAGAAGACAAAGACTTTTTTTTTTGTTCTTTGGGGGGGGGGGGTCACTCGGGATCAGAGAATCCTAGAATACTAGAACTGGAAGGAACCTCGAGAGGTGATCAAGTTCAATCCCCTACCTTCATGGAAGGACCAAGCACTGGCTAGATCATCCCTGATAGATGTGTATCCAGAACTGCTCTTAAATATCTCTAGTGATGGACATTCCACAATCTCCCCAGGCAATTTATTCCAGTGTTTAACCACCCTGACAGGTAGGAAGTTTTTCCTAATGTCCAACCTCAACCTTTCTTTCTGAAATTTAAGCCCATTGCTTCTTGTCCTATCACCACAGGCCAAGGAGAACAATTTTTCTCCCTCCTTCTTGTAACACCCATTTAGAGATTTAAAAACTTCTATCATGTCCCCTCTCTGTTTTCACTTTTCTAAGCTAAACAAGCCCAATTCTTTCAGTCTTCCCTCATAGCTTGTTTTCTAGGTCTTTTATTGTTTTTTGTTGTTCTCCAATTTTTCCACATCTTTCTTGAAATGTGGTGCCCAGAACTGGACACAATACTCCAATTGAGGCATAATCAGTGCAGTGTAGAGCAGAAGAATGACTTCTCATGTCTTGCTCACAATATTCCTGTTAATGCATCCCAGAATCATGTTTGCTTTTTTTGCAACAGCAGCACGCTGTTGACTCATATTTAGCTTGTAGTCCACTATGACCCCTAGATCCCTTTCTGCAGTACTCCTTCCTAGACAGACACTTCCCATTCTAGATGTGTGAAACTAATTATTCCCTCCTACGTGGAGTACTTTGCATTTGTCCTTATTAAACTTCATCCTGTTTACCTTAGGCCATTTCTCTAGTTTGTCCAGATTATTTGGAGTTATGACCTTATTCTTCAAAGCACTTGTAAACCCGCCCACCTTGGTATCATCTGCATGACTGGATGTCTTAAGGGATAGAGAATTCAACAGGGAATATCTTATTGCCTCTATATAAATCCATGGTGTGCCCACATCTTGAATACTGCATGCAGATGCAGTTACCTCATCTCCAAAAAGATACCTTTTTTCTGAATTTTTTCCAATGGCACTGTAACACAAATGATTAGGGGTATGGAATGACTGCCATATGAGGAGAGGTTAATACAACTGGGACTTTTCAACTTGGAAATGGATGACTAAGGAGAGATACAACAGAGGTCTATAAAATCATGATGGGTATGGAGAAAGTAAATAAAGAAATGTTATTTACTCCTGCCCAGAACACAAGAACTAGGTGTCACCAAATGAAATGAAGAGATAGCAGGTTTAATCGAGCAAAAGGAAGTACTTCTTTACACAACACACAGACAACCTTTGTCAGATGATGTTGTGAAGGCCAAGAATATAACAGGATTTTAAAAAGAGCTAGACTTCAATTTAATTGCAGACTTTATTTAATGAAGCCTCAAACCACCAAGTAAAATATATAAGGAGTATTATGCCTATAAAATTGAGTAAGATGAGGCACAGAAAAGTTATGAGGCTCAAAGAAGTTAAGTGTCTTGCCTAAGGTCACTTAGCAGATCAGAAACAGAAATGACGTGTCCTGAATCCTTGTGCCTTACTCTGAACATTAATTCACACTCCAGCTCTGAAATACCATGGCAGAGAGTTTAGGTAGCTACATTATTAAAGAGAAAGATTTGTGTTCTGAGTGGCACAAGCTGTTAATTTTCCTTTCTCCAAGTCCTAATATGCAACAGAAGAGAAAGGCACTCAGTTATTCTAGGCAAGAACATCATAGCAAGGGAAGAGAGATCCAGTTCAGATAAAATACTTAAAATATTTAGGGGCCTAGGGCTAAAACCACAAGGGGACCTAGGCTCAGCATTGCATATTCTCTTATCTGTATAATGGAAGGCAAGAAGCTATTATTGTTGTACGTCATTTGTATTACCGTAGCACCTAGCAGACCTAATCACAGAACGTGTTGTGCTAGACACTGCACAGAGAACAAAAGGAGAGATTCCCAAAGAGCCCCAGATGACTTACATTGTAAGTTCTGGTTTAAGTAGTTAGGGCCAGATTTATATAGCAACTTTCATTCAAGGTTCTTAGAAGTGCTTTGCTGTTCAAAGGTGGGTGAAAAATTGACAATATGTGTCTCATTAGGAGTACAGCTATGAAGCTAATCGTACAAATGCTCTAATTTGTGTTTATAACTGACTTTTGCTACTTGAAAGTAATTGTGTAGGCTCATTTTTCACCCACAGAGAAGGAGGTTGGCCTGAGGATTAGCCTCGTAATCACCTAGCACTTCTCAGGCCAATGTGCACAGCAGGTCATTGCCTCTACTCTGCTTTTTCTCTGCCCCAATGGTATTGAGATAAATGGCAAACTCCTGCCATTTTTGTTCAGGGCCTGTTGGTTTGCCTGCAAATCTATCAGATGTGAGGATAGTGGGTATTGTTACATGTTTTCATCCACATTTTACCTGGGAGAAACCCAGGAAGACAGAGCCAAAGATAGTTAGGGGCCTAAGGGTAAAACCAAAAGGGGAACTAGGCTGAACATAGAATATTCTCTTATCTTTTCAATGGTAGGTAAAGATGCTATTATTGTTGTATATCATTTGTACTACTGTAGCCCCTACCACACCTAGTCATTGAGCATGTTGTGCTAGACATTGTGCAAAGAACAAAAGAGATCCCAAAGAGCCCTAGATGGCGTACACTGTAAGCTGTGGTTTAAGTAGTTAGGACCAGATTTACAGAGGTATTTAGGTATGTAAAATCTAACTGGATGCCTTGCAGGATTTACAAAAGCATCCAAATAAATTGGGTTCCTAACTCCTTTTGATTTTCAGAAGTGCCAACGGGTATTAGGTGCCCAACTCATTTAGGTGCTTTTTCAGATACCATTTGGGGTTAATCTATAAAGGGATTTAGGTGCTTAACTGCCACTTTAGGTGCTCAAGTTCAAAAGTCACATCCTCAAAAGAACTGCTTAACTCTGTACACCCTTAAATTTCTGCTAGTAAAAGTCCCAAGGAAGTTAAACTACCCATGAACATGGGCACAGATCTCTAAGTCCTGACTCACAGCAAAATCCTCACACTAGCCATGATCCTGTCTCCCATAGGGTTTGACCAGATGAGTATTCTCAGGGGCTGCCTAACAGCTGTGGCCCTGCACAAAATACAGCTAAAGGAAAAAGAAGTGGTGGTCTGATTCTCCCACCACCCATAAACTTTAACCAGTGGCTAGGGCGTTCCTCAGGATGTGGGAGAAGCAGATTCAAATCCCTCATCTGACTGATGTGAATCAGGGTTTTCAGGTAACATCTCCTGCCTCTTAAGAGAGTGCCCTAACCACTGGGATATGGAATATTCCAGAGATGGAGGAGAGGGGAAGAGTGTCCCTTAGTCTGTCCTGTTGAAACTCTCCCACTTCGCATAAATCTTCAAGAGGGGGGAGAAAGCACGCGAGAGAGAATGATTGTCTAGCTCAGGGGCTAGTGTGCTCATTGGCACCGAGACTGTGGGTGCTCCAAGGCTGGGGCACCCATAGAAACAAATTAGCAGGTGCTTAGCATCCACCAGCTCCTTGCCTCCACTAGCAACTTCTGCCTGAGGGTGGCCCCATTGATCAGCTGTTCCACAGTGTGCAGGAGGTATGGGGAGGAGTGCGATTGGATTGCACTTGGGGGCGGGGGCAGGAACTCCTGGGGAGTCAGAATGGGGACAAGAAGAGGCAGGACAGGATCTGTGGAAGGGGTGGAATGGGACTGAGGCAGGGGAGAAGAAGTAGGGGTTGGGGAAGGGCCAGGAGCTAAATGAGCATTGAGCACCCCAGGGAAAATGGGAAGCCAGTCCCTGCGCTTTCCAGAGCGGAAGGTTCAAATCCACATCAGGCAGGGGAGTGATTTGAACTTGGGTTTCCCACATCCTGGGTGTGTGCTCTAACCACTGGGCTAAAGGTATAGAAAGGCACTGTCTCCTTGGGTTTTTGTTTCTCTGGCAAAAAGCAGCTTAACGGCCTAACTCCAGGAGAGGGCTCATGGCTGCGAACCCCAAGTGGCGATAGGTGCCTAACTTCCCTTGTGGGGCCCAGCTTACACCTTACCTCCTCAGTGTTGCCAATTGGCTGTCCTAGGCAGTGCCCCATTCAGTGCGCTGGCTTTTGTAGCTCCCATTTTTAGGTACCTGTCTCTCCCTAAGCTTTGTACAGGGCTCACCTTAGGGCTGTGCATACCATTGAACAGCAGGATGCTTAAAGTTAGACACTGACACTGTGATTGCGTCCTCTGTAATTGCTTCCTGGTATTCTATGTGATCTAATCTCTGTTCCCATTTAATGTCTTAATTAGTATTCGGGGGTCAGGTTAGCCCAGAGTGAAGATGAAGCACTTGCCAAGATCGCAAGCACTTACCTTCCGAGACTGCTCAGGTTTCTGGAAACATCTAGCCTATGTCGAAACTACATTCCTCTTCCGAAAGAGGAATGTAAATGACCCCCATCAAAAATGCAAATGAAGTGCGGATTTATAAATCTTGTGCTTCATTTGCATAATCACGTGAGCGCTTTTTCGAAAAAGGGTTTTTCGAAAAAGAAACCGCAGTCTAGATGGGGTTCTTTAGGGGAAAAAAAACCCTTTTTGGAAAGAACCCATACACCTCATTTTTTCAGGAGTATGGGTTCTTTCGAAAAAGGGGTGTTTTTTTGAAAGAACCTGTCTAGACTGTGGTTTCTTTTTCGAAAAGGCGCACTCATGCAATTATGCAAATGAAGCGTGAGATTTGTAAATCCATGCTTCATTTTCATTTTCGATCGGGCTCATTTACATTCCTCTTTCGGAAGAGGAATGTAGTTTAGACGTGCCCCTAGTGAAAATCCTAGCCCCTCTGAAGTGAATAGTGAAACTCACTGAATTCCATAGGAGGATTTCACCTCTACTTATCATACTAGCCATATTCAGAGGCTTAAGATAGACATTAGCATCCTCTGTGAGTACTAACATCACCTATTAGCAGACTCACTCCCATGTCTGTAACCTGCTGCTTTGCCTTACATCCATCCCCATTTTCTTCACTGTTAGGAATAATTGCCTCTGTATCTTCCTCATTATTGCCTTCACTGTCATTGAGTTTAGAGGAGACAGAAACACCACTGTCACCTGAATCAGTGTCAGCTGTGCCTAGTAATGTATCCGCTGAGTCTAATCTGGTGCACAATTCTGATAGCTTTATTATCCTTGTCAGTAATTTCAAGTTCAGATTGAACCTGACTGTAGCAGTTCCTGGAATGCCCTGCCTAGGAGGTGGACAAGGACTCCCCTATCCTTCTGCTCTGAGTACAGCTCATTGGAAGTGCAACCTGTTTCTCACTAGCGAATTGGTGGTTATTCTCCGGGGCCTGATGTCTACTGTTCAGTTTAGTTGATTGACTGATTGTATTTATTTTCTCTTGTGCTTTTATTGTTGATGAGAGAAAGAATAGGCTGGATCCAGACACACAAACTAGCTAGTTAATTGTTACTCTTTCCCTAATCTTGAATGTGTCCCTCCATGTATTTGCTTACGTTGGAGTTCACCTTGTTTTTCTTCGTACCTGCACTCTCTTTTTTTTTTTTCAATATCCCATCTATATCTCAAGCTCTTGTTCTTCTCCCTCCCACACTGGAGGGCAATTGGATTGTGCTCATCCTTGTTGGGGAACAGTCCAAGAGCATCAGTAAACATAGCAATAATTTATGCTAGCAGGGAAATACTCCTGTCTTTGCTCTGAAATTACATTAATCGAACTGTGTTGGGTCACCTTCACTGCATGCCAAAGCTTGCACCCTGTGCTGCACCCGAATGTTTGTGCTGGAAAGTGTGGCAAGTTGTTCACAAAAATGAATAAAATTAATTGTACAGATACTAACCTTCATGCTGCTAAAACTGATACATTCCAGTTTTACGAGAGTGACCTAAAATCAAAGGGTTGACTCAGAATTACTGCAGTGGAGGGACTGAAGAAAATCTTAAAACCTTTGAGGTAATGAACAACAATCCTAAATTACTGTCCAAGACATGAGAGCTCCTTGCCAGGATACATAGGAAGTTTGAGGCCACAGGCTGAGAACTCAGTGAGAGAAAAATATTGAAATGATAGCAGTAAAGAAGCCCCCATGGTCAAGAATAGAAATGGAGAGCGTATAGGAACCAGATGGTTTCCTAACATGCTTAAGTCTCTGAAGATCCAGACATGTAATGATTTCTCTGGCTGATTATCAACAGTGTGGGTGTGTTGAAATCTAAAGTCTGGGACAAATCCTGAAGAGTCAATTCATATCCATATAGAGCCCCGACAGAGCACAAACATAATTTCAACCAGAACAACAGGCCAGACAGCAGAGACATCCTGTAGGAAGTATTTGCTTCTCCAGCACAGCAGGCAGGGCAGAATGCATTGTGCAAAAAGCAAATCCAGAGGAGACAGAACCATCTTCTCCCCCCTCCATAAACACACTTAGGACAGGACTGCATATGCAACAGCCAACTATGGGTAGGCAGGCTCTCAAGAATTCTGAGGCAAGCATTGTAGTGGTGGATTTTTTTTCCTCCATCCTGCTATTATTTTCCTCACTATAAAGCCATTGTATACTCTGGCTCTGCTCCATTACCACAGCGCCTCTCTGAAACACAGGTGGTGACCATAGCAAGAGTGGGCCTCATCTGAGAGAAATAAATCAGACAGTAATTATTTATAGAGAGAGGGCAACCGAATATTAATTGGAATCAATGACAATTACCATGCTAGGAAAAAACAAATTAAGATTAAATCAATTAAAGGTAATGCTTTGGTGGAAGGACAAAGATATTTAAATTAAATTATTTTAAAGGGTACTTCACAGACTCACATTATTTCCATAAAAATATTTTAAACATTTTAACATTGAAAATGAAATTTAATTATTTTTCAAAGGTAGAGAACAAAACTGGTATTGGCAGCTTCTTTATTCTCTCAACCAGGTCAGGAATTGTACAAAAGTTGCTTAGTTACTTACTTAGCCTGCTGTGCACATATATTTATTTTGTACTTGCAAAGTACTGTACATGGTCTGGTTGTATGAGAGGCTTAGGTGACAAAAGGCATGCCTGTCTTTTAAAAATGTACATTTCTTTCATTCAAGATTTTTTTTCTTGAGTTTTGGGGTTGTTTTCCCCCCACGATGAAAGGCCCAGATCAAATCATCTCAAAGTGTCAATTGCAAAACCTTTCATACTTGTGTTTCTTTGCTGATCTGTAGATTTAAGATGTTTACTCCATCGTTTTTATATTTCATCCCGTTTGCACACTTAAGGCTGACATCTCTGAAGGTGCACAAAGTTGGGATTCTTCAGCTTCTAACATGGATTAATGGTAACAAAGCTCAGATATTGCCCACAAAATAAGAGTACTATCCATCCATCATCTTCTCCTCCTCCTTCTTTATTCTTTATTATTATCATTATCCCTTAAAATAAGCAGGCCGTTTTCTAAGTTGTGTATATAAGGCTATATGTTATGCACTGTATTTGAAATTCTCATATCCTATTATTGTGATCAGGTGTGACTTGCTCTCAGGGGCACCCTTAGGATTTATGGGGCCCTATGCGATACTATTAAACTGATGCACCTATACCCGGCATAGGGGAGGGAACGATTCTTTCGAGATGTGATATTATAATCTTCAGCAACAGACTAATGAAATAAATTTTAGGCAGATTTTAAATTTGGGTCCTGTAGACTAACACAGTAAATTCACAGAGGGGTAAGTGGGTTAATCTAATTAAAAAAAACTGGGGAAAAATGGTCCTAACCAAAAAAATATATAGATAGTTTCATGTGCTTTCATGAGCACAACTCTTTTCTTCAGATGACAAACTGAAAGTATACACCTGGGGTTGGCAAATGCCTGTTAAATGGTTTCCTTACCGCTTGAATGTCTCTTTCACAGATTTGATGTTCCGCTAATAGAGCGAGCAGGCTTTTTCACTTTTAAGTTAACTAGATCCTTCTTGTGGAGGAAGCCGAGCCATAGAAAAGGGATAGGGAGAGGCAGGTGGGTGGACATTAAGACCCAATGGTCCCCCATATTTTCAGGTGCCCTACGCCACTGCATATTGTGCATATGGTCCTGCTTCCTGTTGTCTTGATTTTAATACATCGACAGAATATAATAGACTTTCAAAGGCATGTGTTAACTCTTTCCATCCCATGCATTCCACTCTGTGCAGATACGTAACATTACCTGCTGTGACATAGTCTCTACAGTAGATCTGCATCCTGCGCATAGTGAAAATTCCTCATTAACTTCATTTAGATTTTTTTAATTGGGTGAAGACTGAAGGATTGAGCCCAATACCAGTATGTCTAAAGGAATTGTTTCCCAACTGCTAATGGTTTTGTACTACAAATTATATGCAAGGCTTCTCTTAATAATGGGAAGGTGCTTTCTTCCCCATTGGGTACCCGCATGCCAGACTCAATGCAGTTATACAAAGTGCAAGGGCTTGTTTATAATGGCACAACTTTTTGCTGACTATTGTGTTGATGATCTGAATGCATTACTCTGAACAAGTTCAAATAAAATTCTCTAGTGCAAACTGTCAGTACTAGGGGTTGGCATGGTCTGAAATGCCAGCAAAGGGAAAGCCTAACCCACAGCAAAGCTTGGTTTGATTAAACAGGGGAGGTGACAGTGGACTTACTCTCCTGGAAGGAGCAGGGCCTCGGGCAGAAGGGAGTGCACCACACCAGTTCCTCCCAGACCTTAGAGCCACCCGGAGCATGAGGTGCTCCAGCGGCGATTTAAAGGGCTCTGGGCAATGCTGCTTCCACAATAGCAGCCAGGAGCCCTGGGCCCTTTGGAATCGCCGGGCCCCAGAGCAGTTGATCCCTTTGCCCCTGCCTGTCAAGCAGGCCTGTTTGATTATACAGCAAAGGTTTGCCACAGCTCAGCTGCAGCATGAACTGAGGTGAGTACAGCTGATTGGAAGGCAGCTCGCAATGCCAAGGGTTTAGCCAGATATAGTGTTACAGTTGGTTGAAAAGGCTGGGAACCCCTCTCCTAAGGCATATCAAGTGTATCTTAATTGGACTTGTTCTGCAGAGTACATCAATCTTCAGCAAAGTAGTCAGAGTAATAATTTCAAAGAAAAGCTATAATTACAGATCCCCTTTATCAGAAGCTTTGCATGTTCTCTGAAAGGATGTAGGTTTTAAATGTCAGGCCATCTATTTGGGGGATCCCGATAGCTTAAGCTGCTCCATGGCTTAAATTGCTTCAAGTTATTAGTTATATTTCACAAATGTCAGCACTGCTCTGCAGAAACGTGATGCGGCCTTACCAGTCGGTACTTTATTACTGACATTTCTTTCCCTAGCTAGTGCCTTCTCCATGGAACCCATTCTCTGTAGTTGGCTATCCTTGTTTCTGTCTTTTAAACCCCAAAGAACTGTCAACTGAGTATCAGACTGGGGCCGAGGTGAGTCAGGTCATTGATATTTTAAATGGTGCCTGCTTTGCATGATGTACAGAAAGCACAGGGGCTGAAATTCAAGGTCAGCCTCAAAATATGGAGACTACTTTATTATTATTTTCATATTAATTGCCATACTGTACATAGTAATGCCAACTAAGTTTTGGCTACATTTAGGAAGAAATTTCTTTTCCCAAAAGTGAAACTCACAAGACAAAGGGGATTTTTTTTCTCGTTTCGTAGAAGTGGTAAAAAAAGGCACTTGTTTTTTATTTTACTTTCCCTGCAAATTTTCCATCTAACTCTGCCAACATATGGAGAAGTTACATATGAAGGCCTGCAGGCAATTCCTCTATTTATTCATGAACTAAAGGTACCATAAATACCACACTCCTCCTGCTTTTCCTTTTGGTGACAATCTAGAGAAGGTTTTGAGTAAACCCTCTGGATCTACGAAACAATGCAGCATACTATTTGAAACTAAAGCTAGATCCATAGCTGGTGTAAATTGGCATAAAGGGAGTTATTTCAACTGAGTTATGCTGATTTATTTTGCAGGTTAGGCCTTTAGACTTATTCTAAGATCACATGATTAAAAAGGATTTCACACAGATCTGATTCCTCTCTCACTTATACCCAGCTTTTGTTAATATGCCTCCATGGATTTCAGTTAAAAGTTACTCCTATTTTAAGACTGACTTGAACAAGAACACAATATGGCCCACAGTGTAGATGAGCATCTTGATGGCATTTCTTTTGACAAGGACAGCCAAAGAATTTATCAAACCAGCTTTGGTGCTTTTCTATCTCATCTCAGTGAGCATCAGGTAGGAGAAGACATCCCACCTTGCAAATTAAGCTGTTGCAATGCTCTTGCTGTCACACATGTTCAAGCTTTTCCAGCACCTGATGTGCAGTATATTCAATAGATTTAAAAGATTTTTGAATTTGTATGTTCAAGAAAAGTGGTGTTTGCTGCCTTTACCAACCTCAAGAGAAACATTCTGTGTAGCTCTAATTCAAACTAGACCAGATGGGCAGATAAATCATTATGTAAAAATCCATCATGCCATCAGAATATTTTAAGGAAATAAGCAAAACTAGGTATGCATCCCTTCAAGAGTATCCCCCAAAAATGCTGAATTTAAGATAATTAGTTTTGTTCTCCACAGAAACCTTCATTTAGTGGTAACACCATTAAACAAGTGAAATACAAATTACAAGTGACATTTATATGATCATAATCACTCCTTCCTGGCTGCCAGAAATATTTTCTCATAGAGAAACCTGCATTTCTGCAGCTGGCATGAAAAAAATGAGGTCTGCAGAACACACCATTATTCCTGTGAGGCCGTCAGTTCATTAGTCGAAGCAGCCAAGTCTTGACGAGCCGCAACTGATCAGCAAATGGGAAATGAGCAGGATTATAAATTCCCAGCAAACTGAATCATTAACATTTGCCGCCTGCATCCTGGAAACCCTGTAAATCAAAAGTGTCATGATGTATCAAGACAAAATATCATTACTAATAGGGATTAATTTGCTGCCGTGGGATTGCCGACCTTTGCTGAAAGAAAATAAAACTCCTCATTAACTTTTGTTACTTAAATTTTTTAGTATTATTATTATTAATTCTAGGGTAAAACAAGGTGCCAGGATACCAAATCTTCCACTCAGCTCCACTCTTGTTATGGCTTGCTGCTCTGACTGACAGATGTAGTATTTTCTGCTTGGATCAGATATTGTGTTCAGAGAAAGTAATACGCATCCACACTATGTTAGTTCTGATTGAGAAATGTCAAAATATAGTGGAAAATATTATTAGAAAAATAATTAAGGTAAAATTTTGTCCTGTTGGAAGGAAAATAGGAGAAATAATGAATTTTGGATTTACTTTCTTATTTCCTTTAATTATTAAAATGAGGCCGATCGAGGGGACACCTGCTCGATCTGATATTCATTTGCATTCCCCAATGGTTGGTAATTCTTAGCACTTACAAGGCAACTTTTAATCTTCAAAGGACTTTGAAGTTGTTATCTAGTTGGCCCTCACAACAATCTTCTGATAAAATGATACTGAGAATACAGGGCTACAGAGCCCTGTATTACTTAACCTTGCTACTTTCGTCTCCAACCTTCTCTCTTCTTCATCCTTCTCTCGTCTATCTACACCCTTCCTCCAGGGCCAAAGCCTATTATGGTTTTTTAGCAGCGACCACAAAGAGTTCTGAAATATCATTCACTGATTAAAATGGAGGGCATCAACAAATGTGGGCGTCATCAACAACCTACAAATGTGTGACAGGGCAGTTTGAGTGGAGTAGGTCTGCTGTGGAACACATGACACCTGAACACCTGAAAGCTGCTGCTGAGCATGTGTTACAGGTTCCCCCCCCCCCCCCCGTGCCAATCCACAGAGCCAGGGGAGCCAAGAGCCATACTGGGCCTGTGGGAAAGATGGGGGGCCAGGGCTCACTCCATGCTCCCAGAAGGTGTGGGGCCTTTGGCAAAAGGGGCACGGCTGGGGACTGACAGCCTGCAGTGCCACCTGGACTGCACATCACTGTGCCATCCCTACTAGCCCTGGGAACCACCTGGCGTATGCCACGTGGCACTCCAGCGACGATTTAAAGGACCTGCAACTCTGGGTGCCACTGCTGCCATAGTAACAGCAGCCAGGAGCCCTGGGCCCTTCAGAATCACTGGGCCCTGGGCCAGTTGCCTTCTTTGTCCCTTGTTGGTGGGCCTACACAGAGCATACAAGTTATTACAGCTCTCAACTACAAAGTCTTGGCTATTTAGTTCATGCTGTAGCATCTCCTACTTTTTGCTCTGGGCATCCTTGGTTCAGTCTCTGGTGCACTGCACATTTTGGACACTGTCACACACCTATGCCATGGACCTTATTCATACACTAATGCAAAGTAGAGGTGCAATCAGGCATTCTCCCTACCCCAGCCCCAAAATGGTAAAGGAAGCTGAGAAAGGGCCAATTAGTGGGAGAGGCCACTGAAGAGGGGTGTATGCTGGAGATGCAACCCCTGATGAGAAAGTGGAGCTCAGCTGAGCATTGTGCTGAGCTACTATAAAGCCAGGAAGCTGGCAATAGAAATAACGGCAGTGAGGAAATATGTAGCCATCCTCTGTGCTTTAAAGAGGGAAGCCTGCAAAAGAGTGGGAGCCTGGCTTAAGGGAAGGACATAGAAGGGAAAAGAAGAGAGATGGGTAGGAAATAGCTCTAGGAGAAAGTAATAAGGATAAGGACTGAACAGACCTTACAGGTCAACAATTTGTATAGTCGGGGTGCTGACAGCCTTGAACCAAACTGTGTACGATGGAAACCATCTCAAGCCAGAGTGTGCTGCCACATCCTTACACTCCTGTGAAACTTTGGCTGTGTATTATAAGGTCTCTGGACTGGAACCCAGAGAAGTGGGCAGCCCCAGATTCTCCTACCAGTCACTGACTGAGTATTGCCTGGAAAAAGGGACTAGTGAGAGACTGTACCTCAGATGGGGAAATCACATAGTGACCTTGCCAGAGGGCCAAGTTGTGAGGAGGAAGCTGCAGCTTCTGGAATGAGAGAGGCACCACAGAATGAGAGAGAAATGGCAATGAATTGAGAGACAGCAAGGGGTGGTGTCAGACCTGGAAGACAGCTATTCCCCAGAACAGCTAGGAGCAGGCACCACCTGCCATGAATACCCCCTGACACCATTCTGACTAGTCAACATTTTAAATCTAGTTGCACTGATGTAAATGTCTATATGATGTCCAGGCAGGCAATGACTAGATTAGGAATGAAGATTAGGCCAAATAGTTGAATCCTGAAGATGCTGAAGTTGAGTAGGCTTGTTCTTTCCTCAGAAAACCTGCTACAACACTGGGATGAAGTGAGGGAACGTTAGTCAGAGTTGTGGTGAAAAATATAGTCCGCTCCATATGAGAGGAAGCTCTATGGATAGAGGTCCTTAGCCAGTTTGAGGCAAATATATGGGTGGTTCCTACTTATCCATCATGATCAGGGAGAAAAAGGGAGGGAAAGAGAAAAGAGGTCAGGAAAGAGAAAATAATAGTGGCAAGGAGCATAGAACACTGATGGAGATGTCTCTTGACATCCCCACCACCATCACCTAGCAACACTTAATTGCCCAATTCACCTCTAACATCAGCTCTAGACCTACCCATAATAGTATGAAAAATTGACTAGAGATGAGTATTCTGTTCAAAATTCCCCACCCCCAGCCAGCTGTGAAGAGGCAACATTTCAAAAGGAAGCCATTTCCCTCGTGAGCTCTCGAGCCCATGTAGTTTGCAAGAGGGTGCCTTCCTTTATTTGTGAGACTTATTGGATTTTAAAAGGCCCTGCCAAAACATGTCTGAGTGTTCAAATAGGAACAAGAAGTGGTAAATGGTACCTGAGCAATAACCCATTATATTACTGGGACAATAATATATTATTAATTTAATAAATTGACAAAATATTCATCTTTTTTCCATAGCATTAAACATATTAAGTTTTTCAGTACCTGTTTCAACATGTGCATGAGTAACCATGTGCTTGACTCTGAGCTGCTCCCCGAGTCTGCCTTAATGCATCCCCCAACACTCTCTCCAAACAGTAGTTACACATATATTTAGTCTGCCAGGTTTATGAATGTCCCTCATTACCTTCTCACGCACACCCCATTCCCTCATGATTCCTTGGCTTTCTTATTTATACAGAAACTAAATCATAGTTTCTCCCATAAATACAGTACAACATGAAATTATCAGAGCTCCATGAGTTTACTGAAAATGGGGACTGGAACAACCATAACACATTTTTCTAATGATTTAAGTTTCTAATCTTATGGCCCTCCTTGTGTGCTGTCATAAACTGAAATCACATACTAGAGTTTACCACGTTTTTTGTCCAGGGCTTATTACTGTGTGTTCAGGTTCAAAATGTGAGGGGATCACTTTTTATTTACTATTAACAAACCCATTATTCTTCTGGTCATCCCAATGAGGGGAGAAGATGTATTGTGTGTGCTTGTTCAGTCTCTTTACAACAAGATATTTTACCTCTTGGACTCTTCCATCATTGTGAGATAAGATAACAGTTATAGTAACATTGACAATGCACATTTGGGGTATCCAAACTGACACTAGAAAGGACAATGGTCTATAAATAATTAAGAAAAAGTCATTTGTGCACTATGTTTAGTGCTCAGAGATAAGCTCTCATTTCAAGTTCAGGCATGTTGCAGCCAAAACTGATAGGCCAAGGTCAACTTGAGTTATGTGCATAGCTTTGTCTGAAATAATGCTGTCCTTTTCAGTTATGGGGCCAGACTCAGCCTTGGTGCAAAGCACATACTGACACCAATGGGAGCTATATTAATTGTTGCCAGTATTAGTTTGAATATCTTTGGGCTGAGTCTCCCCTCTGCTGCTGTGGTGTGTAGGGGTTGTAAATGAACTATCAAGGTCCAGGGAAGAATTCTGTCATCTCAGGTGTAGTGTAGGCACAATGAAAGCCCTACGCTGCTGCTTCTCACAAACTACACACAGGGGAAAAGCTGGAGCTGGAAGCGGGAAGAGATGTGACAAGGAGGGCAAGGAGTAGTTATAGCATTTGGTGCTGTGCAAAGTCAGGACTGCTGTTCATAAGCAGTCTGGGACAGGGCACAGCAAGGAGTAGCAAAAGTGGCCTATCTGCTGTGTTTCTTCTCTCGGGAGATGCCAAAGAGAATTGATCCTGGGTCAGAAAAGTGAGAGAATGAGCTTATGGGAGAGCAAGATCTTATAATAGAAGAAAAACCATATTTACAGCAGAGATAAATTTGGCTAACAATGTTTACAAACATTCAGCATCTTAAGAAACTGTAGGAAAATTGGCTATTGTGCTAGATTAAAAAAAAAATCACACACCTTCTCCTAAACCATTCCTTCTTCGAGTAGTGTCCCTGTGGGTGCTCCACCAAAGGTGTCGGGCTCGTCCCGGTGCTACAGCTCGGAGAGTTTTCTGCACCAGTAGCCCCTGGTGGACCATGCATGCGCAGAAGCCATCTCGCGCCGTTCACGCCTTTTCTGCATCACGCGGTCTGGCCCGCCAGTTCCTCCTAACCGTCCAGGGTCGCAGATGGAGTTGGGATGAGCTCCTACCTCCGCCCTGAGAAGAAAATTAGTATAACAGTTAAAAAATTGAAAGTTTTGTTTTTCATCTCAGTTTAGGCCCTTCCCTATAGTTCTAGTTAGTTACTTTGTTATATTTTTTTTTAAAGTTGTTTTTTGTATATAGTAGTTCAGTCAGATGACCAACCCATTCAGACTGAGTTTCACAGACCTCTAGTCATCATGCCCAGCTACCCCGGGTTTAAGAAGTGTGCATCATGTGGAGACACCATGCCAGCATCGGACGGCCATTCTCGGTGTATAAGGTGCTTGGGGGAAGGCAATATCCCCCCAAAATGCACCCATTGCTCCAAATTAACTGCCCGCGTGAGACGGGACAGGGAAATGTGACTGAAAATGCTGCTGTTTAACAGAGCGTTACAACCTCCATCTACGGGACATCCAGCGGATGGCGTTCCTGTGGCGCATAAGTCCCGTGAAGGGAAGAGCCCTGCTCCAGCCAGGAGTGTTAGTGCGGGGGACATACTGAGCACATCGGGATTGCCGCCTAAGCATACCACGGGCAAGACATCTAAAGCCTGTAGTACTTCTGCACCTAGCCCTACCATGTCTTCCATACCGGTGCCGACGGCACGCACAGCACCGCGGCCTGAATCAGCACTCGCTGCAGCAGCACCGCGACCCGAAGCAGCAGCGGCACCGAGCAAGATACATGCTGCCCCGAGACCGACATCATCGGCATTGACACCTGCCACGGCGTCTGCGGCACCGACGCCTGCTTCTACATGGCTGGCACCAACATCGCCAATACCGGCACCACAAACACCACTTCGACACCAGGAGATGTCGCAACCGGGTTCCTTGGCCTCCGCACCGGCTAGTCTGGCAGTCACGGTTCCAACTAAGGCACAACGGAAGGCTCAACACGTGTGCACACCAATGCCCAGCCCTGAGAGGGCTGTTTTTTCTCCAGAGCCTTCCCCTCCATCTCCCCGCTGCTTGGACAGATACGAGCACGGCCACTACAGGTCACCTCCACGGTGCTATTGGAGATCCCCACGTCGATCCCACACGCCTCCCCACTATTACCGGTCCTATCACTCTTGCTCACCATCGCACTACACGGTGTGATCAAGATCGCCGGTGTCCCCAACTCACTCACATTATTCTCGCTACAGGAGTGCAAGTTCCTACTCTCCTAGGCACTCCCCTCATGGGTATCATCGTCATAACTGACACCACATGTACTGCTATCGTGAACATCCTCACTCCTGCAGTGTAATTCGCTCAACATCCATATAACCGGGGAGTGCTCAATCACACTCTCCGTACCTCCCGACCCAGGATATTTTACCTCCGGGGCAAGCTCCTCCAACACCCACGGATGATGCACCCTCTACTTCTACCCAACATGAGAGGGATGATAATCAGTCTCCCACCTGTGAAGAACAGCGCATGGACTCTCCCACCAACCAATCATCCTCTTCACCAGACGACGCAGTCTTTCAGGGTGACTCTTCTCCTGTAGACGATTATAAACAGTTTCAGGAGCTATTTAAGAGTAGCCCAGTCTCAGGAACTACACACAACCGACATACCACAAAAACAACACTGGCTCTTGAAAAATCCACAGCAGTCTCAAAAATCAAAGTTGGCACTCCCTTTTGATGAAGCCATTCTCAAAATTGCCAATGGTATATGGCAAATGCCAGCTTCCGTGCCACCCACGAACAAATGTACAGACAAGAAGTACTTTGTCGCCGCCAAAGATACAGAGTTCCTATTCATGCAACCCCAACCTAACTCCATTGTGATGGATGCCACGCAACAAAAATCAAAGACGGTACAGGGCAGGAATGCGGCGCCTGACAAAGATTTGCTGGGCAGGAAAGTCTATTCTTTGGCCACAGCAACCCTCAGGATGGCTAATTACTTGGCTCAACTCACCAACCACAATTTTGATAATTATTCCAAGCTTGTCCCCCTCAGAGTTCTTACCCGAGGCTAAGAAGCAAATTCTGAAGGCTGTGGTGCAGGAGGGCTACACAGCAGCCCGTACAGCACTGCAAATCGCCCTTGATATTACCGACCCGGCCTCCCGGACCACAGCAACTTCGGTTGTCATGCGCCGTGCTTCTTAGCTACACCTGGCATCTGTACCAAAGGATCTCCAACCAAAAGTGGAGGACTTACCTTTCAATCGTCAGTCCCTGTTTGCACAAAACACCGACCAGGTCTTTCATTCCAGCAAGGATTCTCACACCACCCTGAGGACACTCAGAATGCATACTCCACCGTTTAGACTCAAGAGATTCGGCTCCTACAATAGATAAAGACCATTCTCATATGCTGCACCCTGCTTCAGGCTTTACAACCACCCGAGGCAGAGACAACAGCTGCAGCAGTGGCATCAACAACCCAGCAAAACATCCAACCAACAGCAAAATTGACAGCAGGTTTGATGTGTCAATCGAGGGACTGCACACTATTCCCCTTACAGAGGCTCCCCATAATGGGACCAAATTATTTCACCATCGGTTGAGACCGTACGACCTCCACTGGTTTTCCATAACTACAGACCACTGGGTCAGGGAGATTGTCACGTCCGGCCTCACCATTCCATTTTCTACCCGGCCCCCTTCCACTCCTCCTTTTCCATCCCTTTTCAGGGACCCCTCTCACGAACCTCTACTGCAACAAGAGGTCTCACGACTACTTATCATCGGAGCAGTGGAGAAGGTACCAGATCAATTCAGAGGGAAAGGCTTCTATTCTCGGTACTTCCTCACGCAAAAGAAGTCTGGAGGATGGAAGCCTATCCTGGACCTCCGCAAACTCAACCGCCACCTTCGAAAACAAAAATTCAAGATGGTCATGTTAGCCTCTATCATTCCAGCCCTCAAAGAAGGGAACTGGTTCGCATCCCTCGATCTCCAGGATGCATATTTCCATATGACGGTGCACCCGGCCCACAGGAGATTTCTCCGTTTCACACTGGGCAACGAACATTATCAGTACACGGTGCTACTGTTCGGCCTCTTGGCAGTGCCAAGAGTGTTCTCCAAAACCCTAGCTGTCGTAGCTGCTTACCTCCGACGTTCCAGCATCACTATTTTTCCCTACTGAAGACGAAGCTCTGATGGTGGTCAGCGTAACCAGAGAGACATTCATAGCACTAGGGCTCATTATCAGCCTCCCAAAATCTTCCTTGAGTCCTTCCCAGTCTCTTGAATTCATCGGGGCAAGACTGGATTCCACAACCGCTACCACCTGCTTTCCTCTCGACAGGTCTCATGTTATCCAAGACCTAGGGAGCACTCTACTCACCGCCCCCAAGACACCCATACTTACCTGCCTAAAACTCCTGGGACACATGGCGGCTGCCACTTATGTGATCCCCCATGCGAGACTTCACTTGAGGTGCCTTCAGCATTGGATGCTCACAATTTATACACCGGGCGTCCAGAGTACTCGCAAGCTTGCTGTTGTCCCCAAGCACGTGAGAGACTCCTTACCATGGTGGCTCAACCCGAAGTATACCCTAGCAGGCGTCCCCTTTCATGGCCAGAAACCAGCCATGCAAATCATCACGGATGCATCCCTGGTTGGATGGGGGGCCCATATGCGTCGTTATCAGGCTCAGGGACTTTGGATGCATCACGAGTCCCTCCTTCACATAAACTTTTTGGAGTTGCGGGCAGTGTTCAATGCCTGCAAACATTTCCTGAACATAATAACAGGACTCACGGTGCAGATCCTTACCAACAACATCTGCACCATCTACTACATCAGTTGGCAGGGGGGTGCCAGATCCTGATCCCTTTGTGCCGAGTCCATTTGCCTGTGGAATTGGACTATCCACCATGGAATCACGCTCACTGCCGCGTACCTCCCCAGCAAGACCAATACTATCACCAATACTCTGAGCAGGATTTTTCCTATACAACACGAGTGGGAACTGCTCTACAAAGTAGCCCACAGCCTATTCGAACACTGGGGATATCCCACCATGGACCTTTTTTCCACTCAGAACAACAAGAAGTGTTGCCTCTACTGCTCGAGAGCAGGCATCGGCACAGCTTCCCAGGGAGATGCCTTTCTTATCGATTGGGGAATACACCACTTGCTGTACATTTTCCCCAATTCCACTCATTCCATGGGTTCTAGAGAAAATAAACACGGATGGGGTGACGGTGATAATGATAGCACTGTTTTGGCCCCAACGGACATGGCTGACCCAATTAATGCGGATGTCCACATCACGACCATGACAACTGCTGCAGTCACACAACTTACTGTCACAACGGCACGGCATGCTCCTTCACCTCACATTGATCGATTGCACCTGACGGCTTGGCTCCAAGGCCCCGAAATGACCTGTTCTCAAGCAGTTAAGGACATCCTTATCCATAGTAGATGCCAAACCACCCAAAAGACCTACATTCACAACTGGCACTAGCTTCAGTCCTGGTGTGAGGCAAGAGGTGTCGATCCTCTATCTATATCCACACAGCAAATTCTCGATTATATACTCTGCCTAAAATCAGAATAACTAGTGATGTCCTCACTTAAGGTCCACTTGGCAGCAATTTCCGCCTTCCACCCCCCATCGATGGCAGCTCAGTCTTCGCTCACCTGGTGACCAAAAGGTTTCTCAAAGGGGTCGCAAATCTATATCCTCCATGCAAACCATCTCCAGAGCCTTGGGATCTGGGCCTAGTCCTAGACACGCTGACTTGTTCACCGTTCGAACCACTAGAGACATGCGATCTGCATATTCTTACTATGAAGGTGACATTTTTGCTTACCATTATGTCCGTGCATCATGTGAGTTAGCTAGCAGCACTCTCCGCAGATCCTCCTTATACATTATTTACCGAATGGGAAGTGACACTGCGTAGTCACCCAGCCTTTCTACCAAAGGTTAACTTGCCTTTCCATATAAACAAACCGATAACTTTACCGACCTTTTACCCAAAACCACATTCCACTCTAGAGGATGCGCGTCTACATACATTGGACATGAGAAGGGCACTTGCATTTTATCTGGAGAGGACATGCCCCTTTCGAAAATCGCAGCGTCTTCTATTATCTGTGGCGGACCGTTCTAAAGGCCAGCAACTTTCTTCACAACGCATCTCCACTCTCATTGTAGCCTGCATCACTCACTGTTACTCTCTGTGTAACAAATCCTTGCCTTGCAAACAGAAGGCACATTCGACCAGAAGCATGGCTACTTCCACAGTTTTTCTCAAGGGTGTACCATTGAGTGACGTATGCTGTGCGGCTACCTGGTCTTCTACCTTAACCTTCACCAGGCATTACCCCCTTGCTACCATGCTAGCTACAGATGGAGCAGTGGATCAGGCAGTACTCTCCACGGTGCAGAGACTCTAACCCCGAAGCACAATAGTGACGCCAAGCTACTGCTTCATACTCACCTTGGTGGAGCACCCATGGGGACACTACTTGAAGAAGAAGAAGAAGAAGAAGAAGAAAGAGTTACTCACCCGGTGCAGTAACATATGTTGTTCGAGAGGTGTGTCCTCGTGGGTGCTCCATGACCCGCCCTCCTCCTTGCTTTGGAACTGCTCTCTTTCTGTTTTTCAGATGGTTCCGGCTTGGAGGAACTGGTGGGTCAGACCGCACGACGCAGAAAAGGCGCGAATGGTGTGAGATGGCTTCTGCGCATGCGTGGTCCGCCAGGGGCTACCGCTACAGAAAACTCTCTAAGCTGCGGTGCCAGGACAAGCCTGACACCTTTGGTGGAGCACCCCCGGGGACACACATCTCAAAGAACAGATATTACTGCACAGGTGAGTAACTCTTTCTTTCCCTTCCTCACCCTCTGGCCTGATACATATTTGAATTTTCTGGTCATTTGTTTTATTTTTACATATATAGACATTTGGGGGGGTGTCTGTCTGAGACCATCTGTCTGTCTATATGAGAGTCTTTTTGATCAAGAACTCCTCCTCCTAAACCGTAACAGCAAGGACCAGAAAACTTGGTGTGCAGCTTCTTCTTATCTTAATTTAAAGCAAAGTCAGAGTTTGGTTGTGGCAGGAAAACAAGTTGTGCCTGGAATTTGATTGTTTTCCACAGCAGGGAAAGAGAGGGGTCTGACTGGAGGGACACAACGTTGCAAAGTGACCACTGGGGGCAGCAAATGCAGGGGATAGCTATACTGCAGAATGGCCACTGGGGACAGCCACACCAGGAAGGGAGTGACCAGTTGGGGTTGGGGCTCACCCTTGCCAGTCACCGGCCCAGGTAAGTGGTGCCTCTGCTCCAATCCCTCCCCCTGGACCTCAGCCCCATCCCTGAATGGGGAGAGGGGGAATGCCCTGCTGGCCCCGTAGTCATGACCACAGGGAACACTGCTGGAGCCAGGCAGCACAGCCTCCCTGCCGCAGGAACCCCAGGCTGCCTCACTCCCCAGCACCACCATGCTTTCCAGCATGGCCGCACCCGGTACACCTGTGCAGTCCTCCCTCACTCCCCAGGCCAGGCTGGGGAGCACTGCTGAGGCCAGCATGGCCCCCATGGGCTGGGCCTGGGAAACACCGCCAATGATGACATGTATGGCCCTCCTCCTCCCTGGGCCCAGGGAATGCCAGTGGAAGGCCTCTGTTGCCCCACCCCACCCTCACACTGGACCTGGGCAACACTAGATTAGTCTTCTAGTCTCTCTCTTTTTCAATCTAGAAAGAGAGAGAGAGAGACTGACTCATGAGACTATGGAGACATACTGTATGCTTATCAATGACTAAATTAAAAACCAGTTTTCATTAAGGGCAGCTGTGTTATTCTTATGCCCCAGACCTTGTGGCTCATCTGTTTAATATGTATGTAGGATGGCTTTCAGACATATGATAAACTACCAGCATGTCTACTGAGCCCAACCTGACTTTATTAACACCATCATTAAAAACACATAGACAGTATTTCATTAATTTAGAAGGGAGAAGCTGTTTTAATTAGATAATGTAATTCAGCTTAAAGTTCTCTTTATCTAACTTCAGATTCAGACACCTGGATTCTGACAATATATTTAGTGAACCAAAGATCCATTTCCCAACCAAATCTGTAGGCACCTGTAACATTTGCCAGTGCATTTGTATGATTGAGATAAACAGTAAAAGGCCAGTTCAAGTCAAGAACTGGGACTCTCAAGTAAATAGACAGGCAGATTAGTTGTGTGTGCAGTTGGGGCACTAGCCTATGATTTGGAGAGCTTGGGTGAATTCCCTGCTCAACCATAGTGCTCCCTCTATAATAATCGTTGCCTACCTGATAAGGGTCTTGGGAGGGGTGACAGGGTGTACCAGCCCCCCCACTGAACTAACAGGGTTTAGTCAGGTTACCCTGGATGAAGAAGCCCTGCCCCGCAGCCCTGCCGGGCATGCTCAGACTGTAGCTCAGATATAAAAGCCAGAAGAGAGGTTAAGTCTGGGCTGGCTGCTGGAGGAGAAGGACCTCAGGTTGGAGCTCCTGAACAGCAGCAGCCAGCCGCCCAATGGGAGAACCGCGGAGGCTCCAACGCTGGTTGGGACGTAACCGCCGCAGACCACCAAGGGAAGTGTGGCCCCCGAGAAGTCAGAAAATCCAGCTACCACGTGGGAAGTCAGCCCACTGGATCAAGTAGGAAGTGACCCGGGGACGGTGCAGGAGCGGCTTCTCCCACCCAGAGGTCCTCAGCATATTTCAGCATGATTCCCCACTCAGGGCGTGGTGGACCGTTCTGCCACTTACAGGGCCCTGGGCTGGGATCCGGTGGAGTAGGGTGGGTTTGGGTCCCCCTACCAGGGCACAGCCCCCACACCTGTGACTTGGCTCACTGGGCCATCCAGCCCTGCCTTAAAGGGCCGGTGATTGACTTTTGGTTTCCAGGTATGCGGGGCATGCCACGGGCTCAGATAGGCCAGGGTGCCAGGACCCTAAACCCCAGGAAGGGGGAAGGAAGGACCGCCCTGAAACCCAGGTGGGTAAATATAGCACAGAATGAAGCACTTTGAGATCTACTGATGAAAAATGCTGTATAAGAGCTAGGTGTTTTTTAATTTAAGGTAGACTGTGGCTGCACCCTACATAGCAAATTAAAAAGTTGCATTAATGTAACAATAATTAAATGTTAAAAAAGAATAGATGATTTCAAATCCTCCTCTTTTATTTTACCTGGGGATATTTTACCCCAGAACATAGGTATCAATGGAAATAATTTTACATAAAAAAACAAACAAACTGTGAGGGCTTGCCTATCTCACATGGTGCTAGATCATGATGAATGGAGGTGGTTCTGGCACTTTGTATGGTACAGGCTTTGTTTTGATATGAAAATCAGAGATCAGCAAGGTATTTATGAACAGGTGATACTTTCCTGTGAAGAACACAAGGCTTGTTTCATTGGTTGAAAAGAAGCCTTCTGTGTAATTCAATGTCGATATAACTTGTGACCTACCCAAGCATCTACTTTAGAGTTTCAAACTCACAACACTTTGACAACTTTGAATGTACAAGCAGCGGGACAAGGTGTGAGGTGCTGGCTCCACCCCTGGAAGGGGTGGGGTCTCAGGCAGAAGGGTCGAGTCCTGAGACAGCCAGCCCTAAGTGCCACCCAGACCACAGTGTGTCCCTGCATTCAGAGGGCACCAGTGTTCCAGCAGGTTTCCAAAGGGGGCAAGAGCCTCCAGCCATCACTGCTGCTACTGAGGCAGGGCCCCTTAGAATTGCTGGGACCCGGGACAACTGCCCCATTTGCCCCCACCTGTCGGCAGGCCTGTGTACAAATTGTCAGTGGGGCCAATAGCCACCACAGACCTGAGACAAGATGGGGGGGGGGTTCTGTGCCCCCAAAGGAGGAAGGCAGAAGGGGTGGGGTCCATGGCAGTCAGCTCTTAGTACTGCCCAGACTGCAGTGTGCCCCTCTTTCCCCCAGTCCTCAGAACTCTATGGAGCGGCACTCTGGCGGCAATTCAAAGGGGTGTGAGGCTCCAGGAACTCCAGGCCTCTTAGAATCTCCTGGCCCCAGGGCAATTGCCCCTTTTGCCCCCCCTCCCACCCTCATCAGCCCATCAGCGGTCATGCAAGTTGTTAATGATAGACTAGGAAGACTGAGCATTTTGTACAGATTTGGTAGCTGTAGGGTGACCAAATTTATAGGGATAGTCTGAATATTGAGGGCTTTGTCTAATAGAGACATCTGTTACACCCTACCCCATTACCCATTTCGCATTTGCTATGTGGTCACCCTACAGCTACCAAAAAGTTCATACAGATTTCCAGCTACTTTAAGTGAGCAAATTGATCACCAGTAACATGAGCCCTGTGAAAGGAAGAGCAAAATTCACATGGACATGCTGGAAAGGATTTTCAGCCCACCCATGAATTGTATATGCTACTGTTTTTCTGTAAGCAAGAAGATACTATGTGTGGGGTTTTTTTCCCCAGAATGACCTTTATTTTAGATTAAAGAAACACTGTCATTTTGAAATCTAGTTACTTTCACAACTTGAGTTAAAAGGTAATAATATCTGCCCCTTGGTCTCCTTGCCAATTTTTTGTGATTTTTGCAATCACGTTTTCCAATTTTAAAACATTTTTCTTTCCCCTGTTGTTGAATGAAAGACCTATACAAACAACAAGGGAATCCAGCTAACTAAATTGAAAAGGAAACAGTGAAATTGAAAATGTGGCAAGTGCTGTCCAATGCATAATATAAACTGAAAAATAGAGAACAATATTTTTTCTGATCTTCCTAATATAAACTTGTCTTCAGCACTACTTGAAGACAATGGCCAAACATTTTCTAACATAAATGTGAAGGTTTTTTAAAAATTGTTCACTTTTTAGGGGAAGGGAAAAATAATATCTACTCTGCCTTCTTATCTCCAAAACAGAACATGTGATCAGTGCCTGCACTGCTCTGCTTTAGAAAGTGGCAGATTCCTTCTGTGTGTTGACAGCAGCCAAAGATTCAATACACAGAAAGCGAACATGAGAAGTTACATAATTCCATATACCATCGCTATAGAGGGTGCCATTTCTAGCATAAAGCAAAATGTCCTCCTCCCCCCACCCTCCTGCCACTTTTGTACATTTCAAATAAAGGCCATCCAAGGAAATTGGGGCAAGTTACTTCAGCTTTATCACTCCACAAAGCCTAGGTGAAGCTCAGATGACCTTTGCTTGCCTAATGGTGGTGGAATAAGAGTTTGAATAAACCACAGGACGTCTATTTGTCTGAAGTAATAGGGTGTAAGCACGTCTGATTTTCTTCTAGAATGTTTTCTAAATTCAACAACCTAGGACAATATTAAATCAGCTGGTACATATGTTCTTATGTGCAGATAAGGAAATGTGTTTGTGTGGCTCCATTACCAAAGATTTAGGAAGAATTAACCATGTTTCTAAAAAAAAAAAAAAAAATACTAGAAAATAACAATTCACTTTAATGATTAAAATATATAAAGAGCAATTTTAGCTAACTTCTCTGAATCGGAATCCTTCCCACACTATGACATTTCGCTTACTGCTGCTCTTTGCAAGACCTCAGTGTGGTTCTCCATACGTTGTTCAATGGAGGGATTCATTCTTCCTACTGCCGAGTGGTACATGCACCATGACAGACACTTTGGCTTCATTCTTAACATGTCCCACATCTTCATTTCTAGATAATTTTGGAGATAAGAAGTTGTTGAACTCTTTGGAAAATCTCAATGTTTGTTATAAATCCGTTCCATTTTAGACCTAGTATTCTTCTAAAGGCATGCTGTCAAAGGCACGTAGATATCTGTCTACCTTTGGTGGAATTCAGCCTTCATATCTGTACAATGAAATGGAAATAATATTTCAGATTTGTAGTTTGGTCTTTAAATTGTAGATTTTCAATGACCAAATCTTTGTTAAATTGATTAATGCAATCCCTGCTTTCCCAATTCATGACATAGTTCCCTCTGACTATTCTCAATGACTTTTGTGCTCCTTTGCCTTCTAAGGTAATGTTTGAGTTGGGAGCTGCTGGAATTCTCATAGATGTGTGTGTGGGGGGGGGATTTCCATAAATAATTATTAAAGCTATCAAATGCTTTCTTCAGATCGCTGAAGTATATGATGAATGGTTTTTGCCATTTGATATTCTTTTGGAAAATTATTCTTTGGATGAAAATTTTTTTCCACATAAAACCCAGTCTTCTCTTTCCTTATCTTCTCAACTGCTTTTTTTTATTTTCTCAGGCTACATCTACACTGTGCATTGTTGCGCAAGAAGATATGCAAATGAGGCATGGCGATAAATATCACCATGCCTCATTTGCATACCTAATGAGCCACCATTTTTGTGAAAGGGGCTTTTGCGCAAGAAGGAGTGGTCTGCACTGCTCCTTCTTGTGCAAAACACCCCTCTTGCACAGGAGCCGTTCTTCCTGAAAATAAGCAGCAGAACGGCTTCTGCACAAGAGGGGTTTTTTGCACAAGAAAGAGCAGTGTAGACAGTTCCTTCTTGCGCAAAATCCCCTTCCACAAAAATGGTGGCTCATTAGGTATGCAAATGAGGCTCAGCAATATTCAGCGCCGTGCCTCATTTGCATATCTTGCGCAACAATGCGCAGTGTAGACGTAGCCTCAAGGTATACAGCAGAAAACTTTGCCTATCACTGAATGGAGTGCCACACATAACCTGTTCTTGCAGTCATTAAAGTGACCTCTCTTTGATATTTTGACAATAATGCCACATTGTTCTGGGGGTTTTCCCTACTCCCATACAGTGTTGAAAATTTTGACAATTTTACCAATGGTTTCATCATCAAAGACTTTTTCTACATTTGAACACTATTGACTCAAAATGTCTCCATCTATTGAAACTCCTGAAAGGTTTCCTTCTCATAGTTCATTCCTGTAATCAGGGCTTTTTTCATCTAGGAAAAAGGCCCTCTTTCATTTAAATAAACTGGAGTTGAGCTTTGGATGGTCAGTGAGAACAGGACTGAGTCTAGTGTATCAGTTTCCAGATCAGTCAGACATTGATAATCAAAATGTTTAAAAAAACAGAATAAGTTTTTTACAAACACCATCCACTTTGAACATAATATCACATTCCAGTGTTTATGAACAATACCCTGCATTTTAAAAATCATAGGCACAAAAGTATGGTCAAGGCCTGTGTGCTCAAAACACATGTGATGTGTGTAGAAGTTGGGCCTACATGAGTATAAAGATCTGAGCAGATGCAAATCTCAACCTTACATTAATGGATCAGAAACACTTTCATACATTCACTCTGAGAATTTTGAGACAAAGCCAGTTGCCATCTCTTTGCCAATGAGTCCCTTCCTCCCTCTCAGTATTGTGCCCTTTTGCATGCTAGTTATGCAAATCATATTCATAGAGTAAATATTTAATTTTTAATTGCATCAAAACTAACTCAGTCTGGCCTATAAATGGGGCTTTTTGAATTAGCTACAATTAACCCGAACATCTCAATTTCTTTGTATGGGGAAAAACAAGACACTCATTCCCCATTCATTTCTGTTAGCTCAGAACCACAATAAATGAATATTGTAGGTGTTAACAAGCATGAATGTACTACAGAGTTAGTTGCTCTTTCACAATAACTTCTTATAACACTTAGACTTTCAAGTTGTTTCAAACACAAAAGCAATGCCGCAAACATGTGAGATGTCTTGACTGCAGCACATTTTCTTTTTGCTGCACTTTGTTTCTTCAGCTGCAGTCCAATTGGAGTGTTAAAGCATTATGACTAAACATTCAAAACTATAAATGCTCATTTTAGATAAAGTAGTGAAAGGTGCTTTTGCATTGCCGAGTATTTAAATAAAAAAGTCTGACTGGTGAAGAGGTTGTGTTAGTGGCAGCTCATACTTCTGCTACTATAACTTTGGATGTAGCTTTTATTGAAATTTCAAATGTATTTAGGACAATGTATTTAAAGTGCTTACTCAAATCAGTGTAAAAATACATGCACAAGTCCATTCTGGTTTAGTAAAAGCACTTAAGAATGAGGTTAATATTACACAAGTTCTTAAGTGAATTGTTTTTCACATTTACACTAAAATATCTAGTTTCCAGAGAATCTTCAGAACATTATGCTGGACTTTCGAAAGAGGATATGCAAATTCTGCGGGAATTTGCATATCTTCTTTCGAGCTCACTTTTGAAAGCAGCACTTTCTAAAGTGAAAGTAATCTAGACGCGGTTTTGTCGGCGTACCCTCCCCTTTGTTGACAAGCCGCTTTTCCTTAAAAAATGAGGTTTACGCAGCTTGTTGACAAACAGGGGGGTTCGCCAACAAAGCCACGTCTAGATTACTTTCACTTTTGAAAGTGTCACTTTCGAAAGTGAGCTTGAAAGAAGATATGCAAATTCCGTGGGAATTTGCATATCCTCTTTCTAAAGTCTAGCATAGTCTAGACATAGCCTAAGGGGGTGTGTGCACTTATTCTTCTCCTGTGGTAAAGAGGATCGCATTCCGACACTGTGTGCTAAATCTGCAGTAAGCCAGGTTGTTGAATCTGTACTTAAGATTCTACTGTATAAGGTCCTCTCTCCTCAGATATATGCTATAAGGAATGTTCTAACACCCTTTTTCTATGAGTAACATTGCTGACTACAGTGGAGTAAGATGTGATTTGGGGTGAAAATCTGCTCCTAAGTACTTAATGTCATGGGAAAGAGGTATCCAGGTTTTTCTGAGACTAAAACCAAGACATCTCAAATCCACCAACATTTAGCTTTGTTGGGTAGAAATCTGTGAAAGATGAGATTCCACCTTGACTAGATAATAAAGGGAAGGTCCCTCTTCAGTTGATGGTTAGCCCACAACTGAGTGTACTTCTCTGCATTTTAAAAGATTAGCATTGGATTTAGCACCCAAATCTTATTGCATGAGGAATTAGCCAACCAATTTCCATTCTAATCAATGAGAACCCATGGCAAAATAGTGTGCAACTCATTGCAATGTAGAAGTTCCTCAGTTGTTGGTTGCCATATGGCTGGATAATGCTGAGCGTTGTGCAACATAAACATTAGTTTAAGTTTCTAGAGTAAAAAAGATTAGGTTTGGCATGTTGTTAATAGAGTTTCAACCTCCTCAAATACTGTAGCTTATCTCATAAAATGTGTTATTGCTTTGAGTCTGGCTGCTGCTTTTTCTCCAAGCCCTCTCCTAGCTTTTCAGTCTTTCTTGCTTTCTGCACTGTATAGTAAGCAATAACATGTGTCAGTGAATTCCTAGAATCCCTTCCCAAGCCCCTTTCCCCTAAAACCCTGGGCTGAATACTGGCCCCAGTAGTATCAGTGGGAACTTTGCCATTGACTTAAATAGGGCCAGGATTTCACTGATCGTTGGTTTGACAAATAAACACACAAAATGGGAGATTGTTATTTGTAATCTCCTAATTTGTCTGCAATGTGAATGATATATCAAATTATGATATTTACAGTGGATATGTATTTTGAGACATCTGCTCACTTCATTATATATCTTACATGTGCTTTAAGTATCCCATTCTCCTGCATTTCCTTCCAGCTCATCTTTCAGTTATGTTGATGATATTTATGTATATGTTTGTCTAATGATGCCTTCTGATTTATTTTCACTGCTGTCACTGATACTTCTCAGTGACAGTCAGGAGCTCAGATAGTTGATGGAAATGTTCACTGTGCTGTAATATTAAATGTCTTACATCCAAACAACCTTAATATTTGTATTGTACAGTATTCTTTTCTTCTGAGAATGTAATACTTTCCTGTTCTTTCATCTCTCACTCCCTATTATCCTCCAAACAGATAATAAGAGCTCAGATTATTGTTATGGCCCACAAATGGAGCATAATTTGATATACCATAGAAAATGCTAAATGACAATTTTCTCCACATTTTGAGGTATTGATAGTACATTTGTGCCAACCATAGATCATTTATGGGACAAATTGCTTCAACAAATACATTTAATGTTGGATAATATAAATAAAAATATGGCTATCCTGTTCTGTTATAACCCATGGATCCATGATTTAATAATTTCATCAGATATACAAGCATGCACTGAGTGAAGACTAAGTCCATAGAATAGATAAAAATCCTGTGTACTGTTGTAATATCTGGTGAATTTTTATCCAAGCTTCTCTGTGATCAGGCAGAGAAATCTGTTGTAAATACACAACAGCATGCAATCAAACCGAGGCCATGATCCTGTAAATACATATAAATGTATTAACTTTTTATGTATGTGAGCATTTGCACTGAATATTTGACACCACTGGGATTAAGCACAGACATAAGCATTTGCAGCATTGGGGGTCGAAAAATGTGCCAGCTTTACTTTGTAGAACTAATGCACATCTGCCGCACACTATTTTATCAATAGCACTAATTCCGGTGAAGATTGTAGTGTCTTGTAACTTGCTATTGTATGGCTATTCATGTCTTCCAGGGACATATATATTCAATAGGTGCTCTTAGAAATTTAGCATTTTCCACTCCAGTTTATTGTACTAGCTGTGGTATCTTTCTGTACTTAGAATAAGAGACCCCTGTGTACCACAATCACTGCATCAGGTCAGACTTAAATTGTTAATGTATACTTCTTTGCTGTCCAGCAGATATTGTTATATACTAAAAAGTTATTCAATTTTATAGCATCTGAGTTATATGTTATCAATAACAGAAAGTCAGTAATCTAGGTATTTGTCAGGAATTCTTTGTCTCCCTTACTGGGTTTTCAATTAATGTGTGTATTTCTCCATTATCACTATATCTTAAGCTTTACTATCCCAGGTAGAAACAAGGAATCCTGTGGCACCTTAGAGCAGGGGTGGACAAATACCAACCCGCGGGCTGGATCCACTTTCCCAGGGTCAGACCCTGGTGGGCTGCCGCCATTGTATTTACCTGTGCATCCATAAGCACAGGTGATTGCAGCTCCCATTGGCCACAGATCATCATTCTCGGCCAATGGGAGAGACGGGAAGTAGCATGGACTGGGATGCTGTATCCCATATCTCCCATTGGTCAGGAACAGCAATCTGCAGCCAACAGGAGATGCGATTCTCCGTACCTGCAGAGGGGCAGGTAAATAGAGCAGTCAGGCTCGTTAGGTGTGGATCACAGTTCTGGGCCAATGGGAGCTGCAGGAAGCAGTGCTCTAGTCCACACTGCTTCCCATAGCTCACCTTGGCTGGGAGTGGAGATCTGTGGCCAACAGGAGCTGTGATGACCTGTACCTGTGGAGGCACAGGTAAATGTAGGTGTGGCAGCCCACCAGAGCAAATTGCCTCTGTTTTATTGCCCACCCCTGCCTTCAGGACTAACAGATTTATTAGGGTATACGCTTTCATGGGTAAAACCCACTTCATCAGTTAAACTGGAGTGGAGCTTACAGAGGCATGGGTATATATATAAGGACAATAAAAGAAAGAGGTTACTTGGGTAAATGAGGCTGATCAAATCAGGGTAGAAGTGGCTCATTCACAGCAGTTGATGTGGAAATGTGGCTATCAAGAGAGGTGAAATTGCCTTTGTAATGCATTAACCCGTTAATATCCTTATTCAACCCTCAGTTGATAGTATTGAATTTGCAAATGAATTCCATTTCAGCTGTCTCCCTTTGTAAACGGGTTCTGAAATTCTTTGGTAGAAGGATGGCTACTTTTAAATCCAATACTGAATGTTCAGGGAAGTTAAAGTGATGCCTTACAGGTTTACGTGTGTTACAATTCCTGATATTTGATTTGTGTTCTTTAATCCTTTGATGTAGAGACTGTCTGGTTTGGCCAATATACATGGCAGAGGGGCATTACTGGCACTCGATGGCATATATCATATTAGTGAATGTGCAGGTGGATGATCCCCTGGTGGTGTGGCTTATGGTGTTAGGTCCTGTGATGGTGTTGCTTCTACAGTTGTGTGGACAGAGTTGTCAACAGGGTTTGTTGCAGGAGTAGGTTCCTGGGTGTTTCTGTTGTGTGATATGTGGCTGCTGGTGAGTATTTCATAGAATCGTAGAACACTAGAACTGGAAGGGACCCTAAGAGGTCATCAAGTCCAGTCCCCTGCCCTCACAGCAGGACCCAGTACCGTCTCAACCATCCCATATAGATGTCTGTCTAACCTGCTCTTAAATATCTCCAGAGATAGAGATTCCACAACCTCCCTCGGAAACTTATTCCAGTGTTTAACCACCCTGACAGGCAGAAAGTTTTTCCTAATGTCCATCCTAAACGTCCCTTGCTTTATTTGCTTCAGGTGGGAGGAGATAACTGTCTGTAGGTGAGGACTGGCTTGTCTCTGCCATCAGGGGTTCTGGGCCCCAGGACAACAGATGAATGGGCCCCCTATCTTCATCTCCTAGAGGGAGCCACGAGCTACCCCTCCCCACCCAGAGAAAACACGAACACCACCCCTCAATCAGAGGTGCCTCTGGTTAGTTGCTGCTCCATACCCACCTGCCAGCAGGTGCCCCTCCCACCTTCCTTCCCCTCTCTGCCTCCCCCCAGAAATCCAACCCAGTTCTGCCCCCCATAATCTTGCGCCCCTCCCATTGGCTCCTTTCTATCAGGTGTCCCTGCCTACCCCTGCCTGCACCCCTCTGCCCTTTTGCCTTCCCAGCCCTGTTCTTGCATCCCCTCTCAGCCCTTGCTCCCTGCAGTTCAGTTCCTGGCTTTACCCTCAGAGCTTGGCTCCCTCACCTCCCCAGTCCTGTCACTCTGCAGACCTGAGTGATGGTTCAAAGCAGCAAGGAGCTCCTGCCCTCTCCCCCTGTGGCACTGCACTGCCACCGCTGCTCCCACTCTCTTGACTTGAGTGGGGCTTAAAACATCAGGGAGCTCCTGCTTCGCTGTGTGCCCCGCCTCTCCCCCACGCTGCAACTGCCACTGCCACTACCTCTCTGCTGATCTGAGCCTGGGGCTGATCTGAGCTCTGGGCCCCTCTCCTGCCCTGCTGCTCTGCGGATCCAAGCTCTGGAGCTCCCCGCAGCTGCTGCCATGCTGCTACAGCATTGCTATTTAAAAGGATCGTGACAGGGCTGTCTCTACTGTTTGGCAGTTGCGAGCCCTCTTAATTACACTGAGCCCCTGTGCAATTGTCCCTCTTGCCCCCCAGTTGGCAGGCTTGCATATGCTTTAAGCTGGGTTTTGTAATGCATTCAGCATTGGCCTGACTCTGATTCCTAAACCACAGATCTATACTTGCCACCTTAACTCCCCCTTAACAAAACTTGTTCTCTAAGTAGCTTCTTCAGCTTGTCTGCTGTATGTTTGTGAAAATTATTAGGAATGTTAATGAAAACCATTGAAAAGAGCTATCATGCAGGGCCCCGCACGGAAACTGATGATTGAAATGGAGAAATCTGCATATTTGAAATGACTATGTTGCTCTGAATGTAGAACTTGTATTTAGCTCCTGTAATTCCCTGAGCCCAAATTTTCTAATGAACTAACAAGTATTGAGGATAAATTCTCATCACAAAATACAGCTCATAACTGTTTAAGTTCAGTTTATGGTCTGTTGATTGGCTAAGTCTGAGTTAATTGAAAGTAATTATAAATAGGCAATTTGCAAACTATGGAAAAAGGAAATCAGAGTGAAAAATTTAACGTCCATGGTCCAATTCAGTGAGTCTTATGGTTGGAGCAAAGAAACTCTGATATAAATATAATTCCTGAGCCATAATGCTCTTTCCACTGCTATCATTTGAAAAATAAATGTAAACACATACAGCACTCTCCATCCAACAGAAGGTCCTGCTGACATGAAATTTGTCTAGTGTAAAATGTCATCTTCCTTCTAAACAGATACCGTACCTTGCGCTGAAGGCCAAAATACACTACTGTGGGAAATATCTTTAAGTTAAAGCATAGTGATAAAACATGACCCTATGAATATTTTGGGGGATCAGTGATATTGAATGAATATTAACTTTATTTACTAAGAATCATGTCATCTTATATTTGTCTTTAAAGCACTATGCACACTAGTAGAAAATAGGAATGCATAATAGTGTGAGCTGTAAAGTTAAGTGACATAAAAGCTTACCTAAATTGTAGAACTTACAAAAAAAGGAAAGTATCATGTCATTATTTGTATACTTAGTTACTCTGTAGAGTGATTTTAAAATAGCTTTTTACTCCTACTCAGCTCTTCTATCTCAGGGGATTACTTTATCAGAACAACGAAAAGAATTTTAATTACAAGATGATATTTCCATGATATGTTCTGATAGATGTTTCTTATTTTTTCATCAGTCATCACAAATAGAAGGAAACATTAATGATTCTCAGCTACCAAAATACCTCCAGTACTGAATACTAAAGATACCTTCTGTGTTCATCAATTAGCTCTGATGTCACACACGATCCAATGCCTTGGCACAATTCCATTACTGTTTCTAGTGCTGCAGTGTTATTCCCCAAAATAGCCCCTCCTTCTGAAAGTGGCTGTTCCGAGAAACATGTTGATGTCCTTTCATCATTGCTAAGCTGTGAGGCAAACTGCTTGCCTGACTCTAATGTAAAGGCACCTTTATCTGCAAAAGTATCTGTCTCCTTAGTTGGGTAACCTGCAAATCCTTAGGTGATGTACAGGACAAGGTAACACATTTTGCAGATTGTAAGGCAGTATGCTCTGCCTATCTGTACTCTACTGGCCACACACACAGTAGTTTTGTGATTCTTAGCTTGGTTTCTGGATATTCCAGAGATGATATCACATCACTTACTGTAGTTGCTGAATACTAATGGAGGAATTTGGGAAGATTTGTAACAGCTGAGGCTGAAATTGTTTGAGAATTTTATTTGTAAATTTCCATCTGCAGGTTTTGTTATGACTCCTCTGTCTCTGTCCTCCCACGTCCTGTATTTACTGGGAAACAAGTACAAATTCCAAAGATCAGTAATCTCGGGCCTGAAAATTCTGTACCAGGTGATGCGCTATGTCTGTGAGTGAAATAATCTTTAAAATGTAGATCTATGAGTTGTTTGAATACATTTGAACCTTTTGTTTAATTTCTGGTTTTGAATAGCCTTTTTTAAAGCCAGGCAGATGCTGGACCAGATGTAATTTTAGTCCAATAGTAATACCCTTTCACGGTATATAGTAATTCAAGTGTTATCTTCCCTTTGAATATTCCAACAGGCATACAGTGAGAATTCAGATGTTTTAAATATTATAAATGAATGACAGAATTAGTGCAATATATAACAAATTAAGTGCACAGACTTACTTTCAGAAATGCAACTGAAAATAGGAATGTAATCCCCCCCCCCCCATTTAGTGTCTGCTCCTGTTTAAGTCAGGGCAGGTCCACATTAGGAGGGAAGGGCAACTTAAGGAACACAGTTCCAGCTAAGTAAATGTAGCTGAAATCAACATACCTTCACCTTCAACATATCTTTGCTGCTGTCCTCACAGTGGGAGGTTGACAGGAGGAACTCACCCATTGACTTCCCTTATTCCAACACCAGAAGATTGACTGCCACAGCATCGATCTACCCGCAAGTAGAGATGTGGCTTTAGTGTGTGTTTGTGGGACAGAGATTGTTAAATTGACTTTCAAATGAACAGAACATTGAACGCTCAGGCTAGACCAAGAGTCTCAGCACATTCATGAAGAGGGCTTTGTGTTTGCAGTAGTATGAATTTCAATGGAATGAGAAGATTCATTCACAGACAATAATTAGTCAGTAAAAATGGGTTTTTTTCTTCCATAGGCAGCATTGTTTTCCTTGGTAGCATTTCCATCTCTCATGTAATCTAAATGATTCTACTGCTTTTGTTTTCCCATTTAGCATCTGATAAAACATGGTAATAATTTTTCTTTGTCACAAATTTTCAGACGTTCATTGCAGCTCCTGCTGTCTGAGCTTATGTATATATAAAACAGGTTAATAGGTATGTATTATTGAGCTGGTTGGAAATTTTCTGTCAATATTGTTTTTTACAGAAAATATGGTTTCTGTAAAACTGAAAATTTCCATAGGACAATTTTGTTTTTGATAACATCTTTAATTTTTCACCAGGCAAGTTGTAACAAAGTATTTTGTTGTGGGTCAAGTTGTTATAATTGAAGCATTGCAGTTTGTTGAATGGCACACAGCTATTTTGAGTCAAACTGCATCTGCTTGTGGTGCCACAGTGCTTGATGGGAGTTGTAGTTTGGGTGTGTCATGCCTCCATTTTCATTTGCCAGCCATGTCCCATTATTACAGTCCTGCATGGATACAACATTTGAACCTGCATCCACATTTGCATCTGCAAAAATGATCTGCAGATATCTGCATCAGTATCTATTGAGGTGAATACCTGCAGATATAAAGCGAATATCTGCAGATTTGCAGGGTTTGAGAGAGAAAATTTGTATCCACTTCTATATCCGTAACTGCAAAAATGAGCCACAGATATCCACTTCCACATCCATGGATGTATGTACCCCATGAATATGAAGTGGGTATCTGGGGATTTTCAGGACTCTGTCCATGATGAGCTGTCACCTCCACTCTGAGTAATGTGCTGCTTCATAAGAGTAATGTAACAATAGTTGTATTTTGGAAGACATTTTGTGGTCATAGAGCCTGGCACACTGAGGAGACCAGGGACAGTACGCATCCATACCACAATTACTACTGTACTGTACTTCGCAGCACGATGTACAGTTGCAGTTTAATTGCAAACTGTCTCAAAATGAGATGTTGAATTGCCATTGAACACACAGAGACAAAAATGTTTTCACATGTCCAAATCAGATTTTTAGAATTTTTCTTTTGGTGAAAATGTAGATATGTGAATAGTTTCTCAGTTCAGGACAAAAATGAATGTTAAAATGGTGGACTTTCACCAAGCACAAAAATTCAGATATTTTGCTTGGCTCTAGTTATATTATGTGTATATAAACAAGACTGTAATCAAAGGATTGGCTGAATATAAGATCAAATGTTGGTGATTTAGCTAGCATACTAGAAATCTCAATATTAGTTCACACCGTTACAGCATATAGCTTTTAGGATTTACCTATTACTAATATGTAACTATACAAGAATCTTTAAGCATTCAAATCAGGGCTAAGACCATAGCTCACTTTTGGGAAGGTACACAGTACTGCATGTTATTAAGGCATGATAAGAGGAATCATACACCATCCAGAGATTAAATATGTGTATTTAGAGCATCGATCAACAAATAAAGCCCTCAAGTAGCAAGTAAAATAAGAAAGATGATGATAGATTCATGACTCATGGCATGAGCCAGATGCATTAGGAATGATCAATGAACATTATCATCCGAACAATATCATACTGTTACAATTATGGTGCATTATAAATGCAAATATAATTGCATTGTATTAATGAAATACAAAAGCTTCACTTAAATAACAATGTTAAGGCTGTGATTCAAACTGACAAAACCTTTAATATCAGAAAGACAAGGTAAATAAAGTAGTAACTTTTGTTGGACCAACTTCTGTTGGTGAGAGAGCCAAGCTTTTAAATTTACATAGAGCTCTTCTTCACATCACTGTTTATGCTCGAAAGCTTGTCTCTCTCATTAACAGGAGTAAGTCCAACAAAAGATATTACCTTCCCCCACCTTGTTTCTCTAACATACTGGCACAGCTATAATAATATTGTGTAAAACTGTGAATGCTCAGGTAAGCTGACATGATTTCATCCTTAACTCCTTTATTGCTGCCAGAACATACACATGTTTTCAGGCTGGACCATCAGGATATGCCTACTGATAACACTGGGCAAGTGTCTTTGCCACAGGGAAGAGGGGGACCACAGCATATAGACATCTGTTCTTCTTACCTATTTTGAGGTCATCTTGTTGATGCTGACAATGCTGCCAAGGATTAAGATGCTATTTGCATAGCCATTCAGACTGAAGAGTGATACACAAACTAATACATTAAGTTGTCATGGGATAAGAGGGACTTTCATGGACTGAGAACTGGTTAAAAGACAGGAAACAAAGGGTAGGAATAAATGGTAAATTTTCAGAATCTAGAGGGGTAACTAGTGGTGTTCCCCAAGGGTCAGTCCTAGGACCAATCCTATTCAACATATTCATAAATGATCTGGAAAAAGGGGTAAACAGTGAGGTGGCAAAGTTTGCAGACGATACTAAACTGCTCCAGGTAGTTAAGACCAAAGCAGACGGACCAAAGCAGAAGAACTTCAAAAACATCTCCCCAAACTAAGTGACTGGGCAACAAAATGACAAACGAAATTTAATGTGGATAAATGTAAAGTAATGCACATTGGGAAAAATAACCCCAACTATACATATAATATGATGAGGGGCTAATTTAGCTACAACTGATCAGGAAAGAGATCTTGGAGTCATCATGGATAGTTCTCTGAAGACATCCACGCAGTGTGCAGCGACAGTCAAAAAAGCAAACAGGATGTTAGGAATCATTAAAAAAGGGATAGAAAATAAGATGGAGAATATCTTATTGCCCTTATATAAATCCATGGTACGCTCACATCTTGAATACTGCGTACAGATGTGGTCTCATCTCAAAAAAGATATAGTGGCATTAGAAAAGGTTCAGAGAAGGGCAACTAAAATGATTAGGGGTTTGGAATGGGTCCCATATGAGGAAAGATTAAAGAGACTGGGACTTTTCAGCTTGGAAAAGAGGAGACTAAGCGGGGATATGATAGAGGTATATAAAATCATGAGTGGTGTGAAGAAAGTGAATAAGGAAAAGTTATTTATTTGTTCCCATAATATAAGAACTAGGGCCCACCAAATGAAATTAATGGGCAGCAGGTTTAAAATAAATAAAAAGAAATTCTTCACATAGCGCATATTCAATATGTGGAACTTCTTGCCTGAGGAGGTTGTGAAGGGTAGGACTATAACAGGGTTTAAAAGAGAACTAGCTGAATTCATGGAGGTTAAGTCCATAAATGGCTATTAGCCAGTATAGGTAAGGAATAGTGTCCCCAGCCCTGTTTGTTAGAGGGTGGAGATGGATGGCATTAGAGAGATCGCTTGATCATTACCTGTTCAATTCACTCCCTCTGGGGCACCTGGCATTGGCCACTGTTGGCAGACAGGGTACTGGGCTGGATGGACCTTTGGTCTGACCCAGTATGGCCATTCTTATGTTCTTATGTGTAGGTGAACTAGGCCACCAGGGAGTTAAAATGGCATGACCAAGGTTAAAATTTTTCAGTGTTTTTAGTTAGTCATGGACAGGTCACTGGCAATAAACAAAAATTCATGGATACCTGTGACCTGTCTGTGACATTTACCAAAAGTAACTGGTGACAGGGGAGGGTTCACTGCCGAGGCTCAAGTCCTACTGCCTCCGGGAGGGGGATTCCGGCCCCCACCGCAGCCATGGCGGCTAACAGTTCTTGCTTCCGTGACTCCGCTGCCCGGGGCACGCGGCTGAAGCTAAAGAAGTCAGAGGCTTAGAGTCACAGAATCCGTGACCTCCATGATGAATTATATCCTTAGCCATGACAGTAGCCATTCAGGGTGAGGAGTGATATATATACACTTAGATACATATTCACTGTGTAAGTGGATAAGGGAATCACCAATGAGAGCATAGTCATTAGCATATGTGACAAACCGTCTTGACCTCCTTGATACACTGTGGGCCACAGTTAGCATTAATCTTAAACCAGGCCCACCAACGGAGGTAGGGAAAGAGGGCAGTTGTCCCTGGCCTTTTAAATCACCCTGGAGCCCTGCACTATGTGCTGCGGGCAGCACTAAGGGTTGAGGAGGATGCACTGCACTCCGGGAGGTGCTGAGGGCTGCCTGGCATGTTGCATGGCTTACTCTCAGTTGTGCTCAAGGCTGGCTGCCTTTGGCCCTGTGCCTTCTAGGAGCATGAAGCCAGTCCCCTCCCCCATATACCCACACATTACCTAGGAGCCCATGGAGGCTGTCAGGACCCTGAACTTCACTTGGAAATATTAAGTCTGCTCCATTCTCTGAACAACTATTATAAATAGTGTTTGTTCCAAGGATGAAAGATGTAAGCTAGACTTTGCCTATGCAAGGGTGAGGAAAGGGATACAATGAGTCTAACCTATTTGCCTCCCGTGTAGAAGCTGAGTGCATCCCAGACACTTCACTCAAGACATGCAAACAAATCCATGAATCTGGTGTCATCTGCAACTGGATGTGCAGAGGTTGGGGTGAAGACAGAGCCATGGAGGAAATTCTGGCCTCACTGAAGTCAACAACAAAAATCTTATTGACTTCAATGGGGCCAGGATATCACCTCATGTGCCTTTCCCCTCTTCACCAGTCACCATAGTTGGTTCCATACTGTAGTGAGACCAGGCTGTACCCTTTGCACATGATGTACCAGTTGTCACATTTTGGGGTGCAACCCAGATTAGTAATCCTGGATGCCTTCAATGTTTTGCTGCTGTGGCTCACAGCCTGGACATGGATGGCTAGCATCCAAGCATGCACTAAGTGTCTGAGTGTTAAGCAGCTCTGACGCCAGCAGCCTCCTTGTTACAGCCCAGTCACACACTGGTACACACCAGTTGTAGTTATGTCTGGCAATGTGACCTCAATACACCCTAGGTACCAGATTCTGTGCTCCGCAATGTTCAGCCCATTTGCAGACCATTCAAAGGAATAATAAGGTTCATTTACTCCTTTAAAAAGACAAACTGCACAGCTTATCACTTTAACAGGAGTTAACAGTCACTTTAAGTCGGGTACAACACAGGCTTGGTTTAAATAGAAAGTAAAAAGGTTACAAGACTAACAAAAGAATATAGGGTTTAAGTGAGTTCAAGTATATGGGATAGAGTTACAAATGGATGCAAGCAGATAAAAATGAAAAATGTTTTCTAGAAACTAATATGTAAGAAAACTATAGTCTTAGTTCAAGATAAGATTCTTATCACATTACCTTCCAGCAAGATGACTAACCAAATATATGGTCAGGATCCCCCACAATGTCCAAAGTTTTCAGTCCCATTTGTCTTCTGAGTTGAGAGATTGCTTGGGGTTCTTTGACCCCCTATTTTATAGTTGAGTAAGCTTTTGAAATTGATTCTTCTGAAGATTATCATTAAAGCTATAAAGAAGGCAACATGGGGGTCTCCTGGTGAAGGAAGTGTATGCTAAACTGCAAATTGATCTGTTTCCCCCATAATCTTCTGTCCTGCTGTAATGCTGAGTGTGTTTTTTTCTTCCTTTGTTAGATTGATGGTCCTGTTTATCTTTTTATGTAAATCGCATTCCCACTGTCTCTAAATGTACCTTGGAAGTACCTTCAAGGTGGCAGACCACATTCCTTTCCCTGCAGTGTGCCTTCAGCCATGCTTGGCAGACACACTGTAAATACACAGTTTCCAAAATGCTTGTAATTTTGAAATTGCCCTCTCTACATGCATCACACAGTAATTTTAATAATTTGTAAGTTATTAGCTTTCTATTGATCTCTTACATGACACCTTTTAAGACATTTATGAGTTGGGGTGGTCAAGGCAGCTGAAACTCATTATCCCTTGTTCTCCTCATGAGTCTCTTGCCCTCTTGCACTGAAACACTGTTAGGATCAAACCAGCATCTGCCCTTCCTCTGCACTCATGAAGATACTCTGCTTCCTTTCTTAAACGTATCTAGGACTGGTCTGGATTAGTACTCCAGACTGTGTTCCTAGAGCAATGTGGGGAGGGATTTGTGATGACAGAGTACATCTCTTAGGACTACAAGAGGTAGAAGCAGATCCTTGTTTTGGAAACTCTGACTGCTCATACACTATGGGAAGAATGTTAAATGATAGCTAAAAAGTCTCTCATTTATTGATTTCTTGACAAAGCCAGCCATTTTAAAAGGTCACATTTTCAGCTTCAGTTGATTGAAGACTGCTGGCTGCTGTGTTCATAGTGGTCAATGGGGAGATAATGATGTCAGTCTTCAAATTATTCTATACATATATGCCTTTTTTTGGCCAGTTTTGCAGGAGTCATGGCCTTACAAAGTTTCTAGATGCTGTATGTGATGCCTGTATCTACAGCAAATATTAGTCTCCTTATCTTATATAATATTCTGTGCTGTTCATTTCAATAAGAATGTTATGGTGACTGAATTTTCAGAAACCGTTTAAAGAAAACCAAATCCTACAAGATATACAGTAATAACTAGCATCTGCCTCAATATCTTTTGTCACCTTCAATAATACTGATGCTCCAAAATGAAAATCCGAGCACAGAAGGCATACCCCATTCCGCTGCTATGGGATATGTATAATTGTCATGGACTTCAATGGGCATCACTTTTATGCCATGATAATGAAATAGTCGGGGCTCCAATTCAAATCTGAGCTGTAGTCATGTAAATTGGAATAACTCCACAGAAGTTAACAGTATGCCTCAGATCTGAGCTGATGAATTCAGAGTAGCATTTGGCCCACAAAGTTATCTTAAATCTAACTGGAGTTTATTCCTACTTCTTACCTTCAGCATATAAATGTTTACATTCAACATGGATGTATAAATGAGAAAGAAACTTATTTACTAAATGTCCACTAATTACCAGAAAATAAAGGTCTTAAAGATGGGCAAGGAGTTCTTTTATGGACTGATGTCATACGGTGAGTCACTAGTTTAATAATCACCAGCAATCAGAAAGCAGCAGAATGCAGTCTCAGTTAATTAAAAGACGGATAACTGGGGCACTGTCATTGGCATCACTGCAGTATGTTAGACTGTCTAAAAGTCTCCATTAAACTCTACATGAAAATACTTGACCCTTTGTTATTATTAAAACTTATTAGATTTTTTAGAATATTGGTGTCTGAATTATAAAGAGCAGCCATAATCATAATAGTGCCCAATGTAGAGATAATATTACTTTCTATAGAGAACAGAGAGTGTTAAGACTGATTTCAATAATAAAGTACTTGACCCTTTTAGCCCTACATTTTCCCAAAGTTTATAATTCTCGCATTAACAAGAGCATTGTTATCACTAAGAACATTTTTTCTGGGTAATTTTAGTTTGGTTAAGAAGGTAGTCATAAAATATTAGATAATGAAAGATTTCTTTCCTAGAAATGCACTTTAATCAAGTGTGATTTACATATCTCTTAATACACAGTTTCTCTTAGAAAAACTTCCTGAAATTTACAAAGGGTGATTCAAGGTAAATTATCTATGGCAGGGAGTGATGAGAGATTTCAAAAAGTCAGTACCTCATCTGGGCATCCCACAACATTTTGAGCACTGATAGCTATTAAAAAAAACTGACAAGGATTAGAATTATGATATGGAATAGAGGCCACAGCCATGTATGTTGTGGAATTCCAAGTGGATCATATTTTGGACTATTGAGAGACTAAATAATGAGCTTTAAGATTAAAATTATACCTGATGACACAGCACTCTGGTGGATATAGTCAAAGTATTTCTATTAGAAGAATGGACTAATGGGAAGGCAAGTGACTGAGCAGATAATTAACAATGGACAATTATGAAGTGTCTCAGTATATTCAACAGGGTTGTAGGTTGTGAGACTCATGTAATTATATATTTACTAGTTTCACAAAGTTCCAGGAACTTTCTCAATCATTGCAGAATGTCAATCTCTGTTCCAAGGAGCTCACAATCAGATTCCCTGATCCTGCAATGTACAATCAGCGCATGACTGCTCCAACCACACACATTCTCACTGACTTCTGTGTGACTCCATGCAGGAACAATGCATTATACATTGCTCAACTGGGCCCATGCACAGACAAATGTAGCAATTAGGAGGGAGGGTACAGAAATAACCTGAGATCATTTTCTATGCAGTTTCTATGCAAGTTAATGCAGTTTGCTATAGGCAGTATGGCAGAAGTGGGTCCTTAATTGTGGACCTGTTGTGAGTCTATTAAAATATATTAATTTCAGATGAATGTAAAGATGGAGAAATGTAATGGACTATGTTTTGCTTTTCTGAAGCTATACAATTAAATGAGAACATAAGACCCGTAATCAGTAATATGTTATACAGGTCACATGTAATATATCTTCCTTGTAAATGATTGCAGTTAACATCTGTATTGTTGTTGCTGTTTATTATTTCTGTTGTGCTAGTGCCCAAAGGTCCCAGTCAGGATCTCTCTGTTCATTTTTCTGTCATTACCCATTTCTCACTAAACTCTCCTGCTTTTTAAAGTCTCAAATTTATAAAACAAGTAAAGAAGAAATGGTTTCAACTCAGTACTTTCCACTAGAGGTAAAATATTTGTGATTTGTCTGGGAATTACCTTATATTCAGAAGCCTACGGTAACATAGGAATGAAGGATGTTTGGATACCATTCCCCTTTCTATGTGTACCTGCTAATTTCCAGTGGCCCACAGGAGGTGAGCCTCACTTCTGTACTGTGCCCCAGATTCACAAGAGGAACTTGTCTCCTGTGGAACTGAGGAATGGTTCAGAAGCAGGGCTTCACTTCAACAAGTGCCCCATCCCTCGGGTGAACCTTCCAAAGTGTATTTCCCCCTCCTCACCTTGTGAATGTGGAGCTTGTGGCTCACAGCCTTCAGTTGAGAGGCTTGGTTCTTAATTTATGGGTATCTCTTACACAAACACACACACACACACTGTCGTCCCTCCCAAAACTTCCTTTTCCCTTGAACTCTGGGTTTCCATGCAGGATAATTAGCTTATGGCAAGATGTATAGAGAAAGAGGTTATCAAACAGCAGCAAAAATACATTTTCTTCTTTATGTTATGCTGCAATGGCTGTGACTATCAGTTCACTTGCCTTATGGTCACATAGTAAATCCACAGCCCTAAAAGGAAAGTTGCGTTTGCTGGATTTAGTACTTTGTATCCTGGGAGCTTAGGGTGATTTGCAAACACTATAGCAACTAGTTTATATTTAGGAGGGAAGTGATGATACCTCTGGGAGTGAATGCAAGTGCCATTTTACACCAGTTAATTACACATCAGTTTCCTTTGCTACAACCAGATCAGAGTGTCATATATGTCTCCCTTCCATGAAAAAAGGAGCATGATGGCTAGATTTCTCTTCCTCCTCTCCCACCCCCCCACTATTTTGAGTTAGTAACATCTGTAGTCCCCTTACTAAGGGTGCCTCTGCTTATTTTCTGGGAAGACCCTGTGTGCTGCAATCTAGCCCCACAGACTACAATTCCCACGAGCCCTGGGGGGAAAACAGGAAGGAAGGGTCTTTGTTTTGGAGATCTGGAATCTCTCCACATGTGTGGAGGAAGACTCAGCAGTCTGTGGACTCTTCCCTCTGTTTTTGGAGGAGAAAGGGAGCCAGGCTGCTGTGGAGGAGTTTGATCCAGTTTAGGAGCTGTTATGTTGCAGTTACAGACTGGGACAGTGAGCCTTTGAGACTGGAATTTAGCAGGCTGCTTCTGATTGCCCTAGAGGGGAGGCCCTTTGGCTGTACATGTGGCTAGAAGCTACTCTGCATCCAGCACTCAGAAGGAGACTGTGAGTAACCAGGCATCTTTGGGAAAATGCTGCCTGGGACAGATCCCAGAGATACAGACTAACTCTGGGCTCAAAGAGAGGCAGAGAGTCCAGTCCAGTGAACCAGAGCTGCTGCATAGCTGGGACCCACATACACATACCTACAGAGAATCTCCATTATAGCTGCAGTTCTTCAAGCGCGCCCACGCAAGCTGGAGTCTGGGACTCCGAGTCCAGGGGTGGGATAAATATTGGCAGTGCAAATAGCAGCTAGATATGTTCCTTTTACTTCCGTGTACTTTGTTAATTGATGTTATTCACTGTTAATTTGTTAAATCCTGTTTTTTTAAGTTAAGTATTGTTCATTCTAATGCAATCTATTAGATGTATATTATTTATGATTTGTAATTGTTGTTCTGGAGTTAGCAAGGCACACCAGTAAGTGTGTACAGGGGCCAGCCAGGTGGAGGCACCGCCATTGTACATTCTTTCTGAGCATGGGACTGCAGCAAGGGGGTGGATAGGTTTTCCCCAACCAAACAACATCACCACTGGGGTACTCAGGATCTCCTTTTATGTCGAGATCATCAGGTGCCCAGGCACACTTGTGAGTGTGACCTGTTCCCGAGTAACCGGGGAGGAAAAAGGGGGTTACACATCTCTCTATATATTTTAGATTCGTTCATCTGTCTCTGTCTATTTGTGAGTCTGTTTGTTCAAGAACTCCTTCTAAACTGTAAGAGCTAGGACCCCCAAATTTGGTATGCAGCTTTCTCCTGTCCTAATTTAAAGCAAGGCCAGGGTCTGGTTGTGCCAAGAAAATGGGAAATGCCAGGAATGGGACTGTTTTCCATAACATGGAAAGGGAGGGGCCAGAGAGAGGAGGGACACAATACTGAGAGTGGCCACAAGGGGCAGTGAGCACAGGGAAGACCCATATGGGGCAGTGCACCAGCAAGAGAGTGGCCAGCAGGGCTGAGGCTCCACTGTCTTGCCTGTCACCAGGCTGGGTAAGTATTCCCCCTGGCCAAAACGTTCCCCCAGCAAGCCCTTGGCTGCAGCACCAGAGGGGTAGCAGAGAGAGAAGGGCGCTGGGGGGCAGGGTGAAAAGGCCCTGCTGACTGGGGGGATGGAAAAAACCCCAACGTATAGGACCCCTCACCCTGAGCTCCATCTCACCCCCCAGCCCTCACTCTCACACCCTCCCATGCCCGCAGCCTCCTGCCCTGTCTCCCTCCCACACACCCGAGGCCCTGCCCTGACTCCTGCACCCCCCCACACACTGCCAGCACCCTGCACTGAAGGACCCCTTGGAATGCCAGATAAGTCTTCTAGTATAGTATTTTGATTTTTGACTATGTGGAATCATTACAGCAAGATTGAAATGATCTATGAAATGAAAAAATTTCTGCTTGGTACGTAGAGCAAGAAGGAGTACATGCACACAGATAGTACCAAGCAGTCATTGCTGGGTTCTGCCATTCGCTCCATAGTATTAAAGAAAAGCTGCAGAAAGCCAACAAGGCGTGTGTGTGAGAGAGAGAGACAGAGAGAGAGAGCATTTAGCTGCTAGCAGTTCTCGGAAATCCTAGAGTGTGAAATCCCAAGGCAAGAGCAGTATCTCAGGCAAATAGACCCTTGTTGACCTATCCCCACCCTGATTTTTTTAGGAAATCTATCAATATATTCTCATCCCCCCCCCTCCCCACCCAAAAGTTATTTGCATACAGAGAATTTCTGTAACTATGTCACAGTATTTCATGGCTATTCAGACACTGCTGTTGCGAAGGCGTTGGGATGTTTAATAAACCGCCCCCAGAGAAGTGGATATATAGGAGCCTACTGTCCCACATGGTCTGGGAAGAGCAGGGCCTGGTGCCCATAGTCCTAAGGCTTGGAGATTCCAAGGATAGGGAGACAGGCTAAGCTGGCTGCTCTCCATAGTTAAGCATGATTTTTTAATTTAAGTGAAGAATATTTTATCCATTGTGAGTTCCTTTAACGGAAGTGGTGTATCCTTTCTATGGAAACCTATAAATCAGATCATCAATCTGTAATACCTCTTTATAAATCATTCACAAAATATGCATTGTGATTCATTCCTTTCCTTATGGAAAACATTATGAGAGAATATGAAATAAATGCATTTTTAATAGTGCCTGATAGCGGGAGCATTGTCTCTTAATAAGAGAAAGGAGTACCAAAATAAACCTCTGCTGTCTCTGTGTTAATTAAAGTGGCCTACCTCCTTCATCTCTACATCCCCTCCACCTGCTAAACTGATAATTGGCCGCTGTGAGCTGAAAATGAAATTGGAAGATAGAGAATGTCAGGGGAGGAGGAGATGGAGTGTTTTGTGTGTGTAGGTGTGTGTGTACGTATCTTCTATATTCTCTAATGTCTTTTTCTCTATTCTTTCTCTTCCCTCTTTTGGTTTATTGTGCAGTTACAGTATTATGTTTCCTTGGCATTTCTGATGCAGTTAGAATCAGCAGTTTCCACAAGTCAGCCTACCCTCACCATGTTTTCAGCCCAGAGATATTTGGATGATTCAGATCAAGTTCAGATAAGCATCAGAAAGTTTGAGTACTTATATTAACCTCAATTTACACATCCTTTCAGCTTTACCCCATACTGCAGAAGACTGGTAAATGTGCTATTCTTGGCCATAATTTCTGCTTCATTTGTCTGCAAAATTAATATCCTACTGGTTTTAATTTAGTAGGCAATTCTGATATCTGTTTACCTGATGTGCAGAGACAGTAAAATAACTAGCTGGCTATGTGCAATAAAATGCACCCACACATTTGTCCCTATGGTTATCTAAAAAATGTAGACACAAAACCAAATCAGAACCTCCTTTGTCACCAGTCAAACCAATATTCCTGATCCTACATTCCTGTGTATGTGACAGTCATGTAAACTGATGTGAATTTAAAACATGATTCTATACAGACATTCCATAATAGCAGAGTGAGCAACAGGCATCTATACACTAGTATCCATCAGATACAAGGATTATTTCCAAACATCAATCATTTTGCATAGTAGAACTAAAGTAAATAAGACAGAAAATTATCACAGTATCAGTGCCTTGCACTTCAAAAATAAACATCCCTGCTTTTCCTTGCCATATATCTAGCAACAAGAAAGCATTATCCTGTGACAATATTCTATCCATTTTTAGGATCTTTTTCCTTTTTTGCAAATATAATCTGTATTATTCTGTTGCTAGATGGCTGGCCTTGATTTCAGTCTAATTTATATTTTTAGTACTGTTTTCTTTTAAAGTATTGAACTTCTGGCATTATCAGCTAGAACAGGATTTAAGAAAAGAAACATCACATTCCCCAAACATCATATAAGTTACTTTCTTCTTGATGTGCACTCTAAAAGCCTAAGATAGTATTTTAAGTCCTAACGTAATCCCATGTTCATGCAGTTAAAAGCCGATCCAAAGCTCATTACAGTCAATGGGAATCTTGCCATGGAATAGATTGGCTTTTGAATCAGGCCCTTAGTACTTCTGAAATATATTACAGTGATTAAAGACATCCTCAAAGGGTAATTACTTTAGAAAGGTAGCAGAGTAATTGAAGGTTGAGTGAAAAAACATATGCAGTTATCAATAGAGCTGGTTGAACATTTATTATTTATTATAATGAAGGCCTGCGTTCTCCCCAAGAAGCTAGACCTACATTCTGCAGCACTCTGAGGCAGTAGACTGAAAATACTGCAGCAACCTCAGTCATTCATGTTAACATATAGAGCTTTTTTAGTGAATTCAATAAGGAAATTCATGATGCAATCAGTGCATTAGTCACTAGGATATTTCATGTGTTTTTACATACAATTTGTTTTAGATTCTCGTGTTTTCAGTTTTAATGCATGGCAGATATTTGTATTGACAAGGAATGACTGTATCATAGAAGTTGTCTGGGGCAGAGAAAGGTTTTGGGGAGCTGGATAGAGGGTAGCGGCTGGGCTTTCTATGCCTGGGGAAGAATGTGAAGCAATTTGAGCTACAATGATCAGTACTAAATAGTTACCAGCAGTGATAGTCGCAACACTATTTTTAAATTTCAGAGTTAACAGTCTTTTGGAGCAAGTTAGCTACTTCCCAGAGCTATTGTCCTGGGCAGTCTGCAGACTCAGGAAGCCAACACCTTACTGGTTTCCATGCAATTCATGTTTTCAACTTTATCATCATGGCCATGAGAGGAGCTAGAGATACATATGTAAAATGAAAGGTCAGAGATTGGAGAACAGTTCTATGGCAAGGAATGGATCACACAGTATACACAACTTTTAATATAATTTATTTACTATTTCAGGCCTCCCCCCAATTATGCTGAGTCAGCCACAGTAAACATAGAATATAAGATGTGGTCCGTGCCATGATTCCAGAGTTTCCAGCTGTATACAATGGGAGGAGGATGGGATTTGTCATCCCATACCAACTTCTCAAAAAAACAAACTCATTGGAACAAAAGAAGTATGTATTATAATAATAGATGGGAAACAACCCAATAGTGAACAACTAAACCCTTCCACTGAGTTTTTGGGGCTTTGGATGAACTGGGAGACAGATCTGAACCAGCCTTGCTGTCAGAAATGTGCAGTATGAACTTTCTGAATGGCACAAATAATCAGACCCATCATTCTGTGATGATTTATCAGGCAGAATGAAAAACATGCCTGTCATCTAATAATTAAACCAAATTCAACTTAGAAGCAAACTAGAAGCAATAAGTGGAAGTCTTCAAATATCAACCTACAGCTAAAAATAATCTCAAAATGAATGTAGGGGCAATTATTAAAACAGAACTACCAATTTTCATTTTTGTATAATAGGGAAGTATAGTTTTAGAAAAAACAGTCATTGATTTGATCTATTATTGTTTCATCCAAAGATCTCAACGTGCTTTTAAAACATTATTAAAATAAAATACACAAAAGCAGCATAAGCTACTGTTGGAAAGTAATGTACCCATGTTACAGAGAGGGAGTTTGAGGCAATAGCAGTTAAGTGATTTATTGAAGTGTGTGGTTTGCTGAGAGGGAATCAAATGCAGAAATCATGACTCCTAGCCTTTTCCTTCAGCAACTAGGGTAAACTGCTTTTGGAATTTGAATGATTGTTTTATTAATTTAGCTCTTTGGAATTATTGTTCTCTGAATTTTATATATACATTGTGTACAACAGCTAAACTACTTTTTCTAGAAATCTCCCCCACTTTTTTCTCTCAAAGATCATCCTTTTCAGAATTCCAAATACTCTGAAGATACTCTTCACACTTGCCTTTTAGAAAAAAGAAAATTAAAGGTGAGATTACTCTCCTACGTATTAATTTTTCATACCACCAATAAGCAGGAAAAAAAATGTGTCATCAAGTTTTTCCCCCTTTAAGCACTTTTGTGTTTGGATCCTTGCATAAAATCAAATAGCAAAGATAATAAAATTAGAATAGAAGCATGTTCAACCCAGCCTACTCTGATGCAATTAATAATTAACATCAAATGGCTTGTAAAATACCTAGCAGTATGATTAAAATGTTATGGAAAGGTTGCTGTAAGAATAATTGCTTTTTGTTTAATGTAACCAAAAAAACAAATCTGCGCTTCAGTATCTTTTGTGCTGTATGTTTTCTGTTTTTTTAAATTAATATGACATAAGCCATTCTTTATGCTAATCTTATAGCTCCTCAGTTGAGTTTAGCACCATTATCTTCTTTAATGAATAATTCATTCCCTGTTGAAAACTTAACTATATCATTTTTACAGTGTGTAAATGAAACTTTGAAGTGCAATTTAACTTAAAAGAACCTCAGATTGTAGAGAATTCCCATAAACCACCCAAAAAAGTGCTGTGTTAGTAATACTGCCTCATACTGAAGTGTAATCACTTGATGGTAAGCATGTGTAAGATTTTTAATTTTGCTTCTCATTTAAAAAAAAATCTTGGAGAGAATCCTGGCCATGATTTAATTTGTTTTGTTTCTAGTGCTTGTCTTTAGTGGGTGGGTTGGGAGTTGAGGAACAGATAGGAAAAGGGAATAAAACCTTTTCCCAGCAGTGGACTCTAGCCTTGGTCCTGGAGAGCTTTTGCCACTCAAGACTTCTTCTATTTAGGTGGAGGGAGAGAAAAAGGGAAGGAAGGACAATTTGGCTATATCCAGTCCAGATCTCTCCTTGCCTACATGCATTCTTTCAGAGCCATGTTAGGAGCTCAGAATCACACAGAGTTTACATAGTTGCATTTTTATTTTATACCTTTTATTGTATATTTTAAAGCCTCAATATGTGCTATAATTCCATCTTACTCCACTCTCTGCTATAGACTTGCTCTCTTCAATCTATAAAACACTCACTTTTTGTTTCAAAAAAATGAGTTTGTTGGTTTCATCACAGTTTCATCAGTGTCCTACTGCTGTACCTGAATGAAAACTGGAACCAATAGCTCTAAGAAGAGTGAATTTACCCATTCATCTCAATAAAGTGTGAACTCTGAAACCTAGATACAATAAGTTAAACATCAATGTTGCTATTTCACAGCTGATTATTTTAGGCTCAGCATTGAGTTTCTGTGCCCCAACTGATTTCCCAGATGCTTGAATATGGGTGGGTGTGTATATACTTCTATTTTTATATAATTAACCTCTATCGTCTGCTTTATTGACTATACATATGCTTCCATACATTCTGCAATCCATGGGCTTGTAATTTGCTACAGAATGGAATGGAGATTCAGACCCAGTTTTTCTAGGTTGTTAGATGACTCAAAGGCTACGTCTACACTGTCAGCTTCTTCTGGAAGAACAGCCGTTCTTCCACAAAAACTTGCTGGCTCTCTACACTGCACGAGCGTTCTTCCAGAAGTAAATTTACAGTATAGTGTTGTAAAACAGGGCTTCTTCCGGAAGAGTTATTCCTCTCCCCACGAGGAATAAGCCCTCTTGCACAAGAGCTCTTCCAGAAGAGGCCAGTGTAGACAGGCAACATGAATTTCTTACACAAGAAGCCCCTATGGTTAAAATGGCCATCAGAGCTTTCTTGCAGAAGAGACCATCTACACTGGCATGGATGCTCTTGCGCAAAAGCACATCTCTTGCGCAAACGCACATGCCAGTGTAGACACACTCTTGTGGAAGAGTTTTTGCACAAGAACTCTTCCGCAAAAGAATACTTGCGCAAGATCATGCCAGTGTAGACGTAGCCTTTAAAGTGTATTATTTAAGGTAATCCGATAACTGGAATAAATAAACATCCAGTTTTCCGACCCTTTGCCTAACACTTATTGAGATCTCCTAGTGATGAGACCTCATAGATTTCAATGCAATCATAATAACATGGCAAAATGGGTTGCCTGTGTCCAAGAAATCAGATAAATGCCTTTTTTGGTGAGAATTCAAAAACAGCGGAGTGTTTAGATGGAGACATTTCCATGCAATAATTTTATGCTAAGCCATGATTATTTTTAAAGTTTCCTGTTAAGACTAAACCTTCTCTCTGAAGGCTGAAGACCTATCATTGGGTAAGTTGTTTTGATTCCGCATGGAAATAATAGCTACTGGTGATGCTGGGAGCTGTGTATTCTCGCTTGTCCCCAGGGTGTGCATTATTATCTTGATTTGGATTATATCCTCACAAAAGATTTTCATTTGAGCCATTTTAAGACTCAGAGCTTTGAGGGCTTATAATAACCTATTTAGTAAGGGCTCTTTCTCTTTTCCCGCTTGCTTCCAAGCTCCCTCAGTTTGCAAGCCAAAGGACCCTAAGGAATATTCATTTAAAGTAAACAGTGAACTTTACTAGACAAATAAATAGATGTACTTAATATCTTCCTGTAACAGGTATGATTCTCAGATAAAACAAATGAATCTCCAATACATGCTAGCAGACTTCATGCACCTTCCCATGGCAGAGAGTTCCAAAGGCATTCTTCAACCAGAGCTTTAAATAACACAAATACACAGACCTATTCCTCTCAACCAAAGGCGGGGAACCTAAGGCCCAGGGGCTGGATGCAGCCCCTGGCTTTCCTGGATCCAGCCCTTGAGGCTCGGGACCCCCCCGCAGCATTGGGGAGCCCGCGCTGGCACTCCAGACCCCCTGCTGTCTCCCAGTGTGCCTGGAGCACACAAAATCTACTAGCCTGTGCCCCCCTAGGCTCTGGTATGCAAGAGGAATGTGGGGAGTGTCTCTCTCCTTTGCAGTCAAGGGGCCACATCAGTGAGGGTTTGTTTTTGTTTGTTTGTTTTGCTTCTTGCTTGTGTGCAGTCCCTGACTGATTTTTCTGTAGGTTAATGGCCCCAATCAAAAAGAGGTTCCCTACCCCCATCTCAATTATAAAGGAACTTATTGTGGGGGACATCATCAGTCTCAATACCAGACTTTCCACAGCTGATCATGAATATACAGTTAATTTTACTGTATGTCCTTGAAATTCTGACTTCAGAAATGGTGACTCTTGAAACTGAAGTTTTAGAAATGTTAGAGAACTCCACGTTACTTTTAGCTGCCTCCCCTGAAATTTTCTGTTGCATCTCATTTGTGGGATAAGATGCCAAGGCCAGTGGTCTTGGCTGATTTTGCAATGTGTGTATATATAAATACTGTATAAAGTTTAAGGTGTCCATTTGCACTATGGGTCAAGGCATAAGAAATTGTGGAGAATAGAACAGATAAAGGTAACCCCAGGCAAGAAGGGTCAGACTGGGGAGGGAGGTATGAATCCAATCTCTTTATATGTTGTTCTTTGCATAATGTGGCTGGCTGTGGGTGGGAAACAATGTTTCTGCAAAAAGAAAAATAGCTCCTATAGGTATTACAGGCTTCTTATAATGGCAATTCATCAACCTCACCTTGTGGTCAAGATTTGTGATATTTTATTTTAGTTTTGTGTGATGCAACCATGAAAAGCTTTGTATTTGTCCAGCTGTACTTTACAAAGCATTTTCCCTTTCCTTAATGTTAGCAAAGCTTCTTGAAACAAGTATATTTAAAATAGGAAATTCTTACATTTTTCTAATGAGTTTACTGTGTACAAAACATTGAAATAATCACAGTTAATCCCCTTCTTCACTCTAGGGTTCCAGTCCCTATGTTCCCTTTCTGTTCCTTTCTCTTTCTGACAATCAGAATCCTTTGAAGTCAAACACACATGCACACAACCATTTTTACCTTGCACAAATCCAGCAGTGATCAGCCGCAGCCGTTATTATTACAGGAGATTAGCTTTGTCATTAAGGGACATAATCCCTACAATACTCCTATTCATCAGGTAGCATTTAAATGAGGAAATGTCTCTAGTCCTGGCAATTGTAAAATTGCTTATTAAAACATTATACAGTATCGATGCAGACTGAGTGAAACAATGATTAGCATGCTGCTCTCCTTTCTTTTTGACATTATTTATTTTAAGGACATTTCAGATGTTAAAGTGAAAATTACAACCACAGTTTCAATAACCATGTTTTCCATTTTATTGTTAGTCATTTCCTGGCTTCTATGGTTTCATTTAGCTATTTTTATTCATTTGGTCTATTGATCTCTCTCCCTGTTCTATGAGGCATCTCAGTATTTGTCTCAAATTCTAAAATATAAATTAAGTGTGATGCTAATTTGTTTTTTTAAAGGTAATTGGTTTCCTTTAGTCTTTGCTTTATGGCACTGAAAGGATGCACACAAAAGAATAAAGGTAAACCTTTTTCTCTATCCAAGAGTACTCTGGTATAATAGTATAACATGAGAATGAGACCCACTTTTGTTTTTCATTGGGGGCTACAGAAGACCAATAGCATTCACTGAGTGAAGCTAACATTTGCCTCATGGCTTTACGGTTTTTAAGATTGTTTAACTTGAGGCTGGTCCAGCATTTAAACAGCTAGGGCTGTGTAAAATTATCACAACAAAAGCTGAAATTATGCAAGGGGCATCTGGGAGGAGTGTGTAATTTTTATTAGAGAGTCTAAACTGGGGTCAGGTTGGCAAAACTTTTGAGCAAACTTGGATCCAGGTATGAATATGCCTGGAACGATGTTGTATTTCAGGGCAAACAGGCAAAATGTGTTGGTTTCAATTGAATTTCACTCAATGTTTCTGTCTTGGAACAAGAAACTCAAAGTGAAATGTAGAGAGAGAGATAAATCTCCCACTCATTAAAATCAAAGAAAATGTTGGCACAAATTCCTGTGACGGGAACCCACTGTATTTCTCACAGCTACATTAATTGTGGCACAAAGGGCATCCATGTGGATATGAGTCTGAGACACGCTTTTTTCTCTTTGCTGGTGCCATCGAGAAGTGGGAGGCTAGAATATGGTAGTGGCTGCAATCTCAGCTCTGACCATTTCATGATGACAGGTGAGAGCACCAGAAGAAACTGTGTTCCATTAATTTCCCATGGAGAGAGCATCATCACAAAGCTGTGTCTTTGTGGCTGGGGAAAGTATAAATGAAAATTGGTGTGTGTGGGAGGGGGGATTCCAGACTGAGTGGAGGACAGAGGAGTCTCCTCTGCTGTAAGAAAAAAGATTGTGTAAGTTACAATAGTGTCATTTTCCTAATATCTCCCCCTGCCCGCACTGGTGGTTGTGTATTGATATTTGAGTGAATGGTTTTCTTGATTTACAAGGGGAAAACTAATTGAAAAAAAAAAAGTTGGCAAGGTGACTCAATGGACTGATGCATTCATCCGTTACACTCTGATGCAAGGGCTGGCACAGCCGATTGTATTAGCATTTTGTTCTTGGTGTCAAACAGCCAGTTTTCAGATTCTGACCCCACTGCTGTTTGCTACTTAGAGAGAGTTATGTATGGCTTGTTGATTGAGTTCAACAGCAGGGAAGGCAGCAGTGATCAGTTTTGTCCTAACTGAGTAGCATTGCCATCAACAGGAAATTCTATAAGAGGTTTCCAGGGATGATCTGCCAGCCAAAAGGCAAAGGCAGAGCTAAATTATCATAGAAAATTGCAGCAAACCTAATTAAGCTGGGTTTGTGGAGAGAGGGATTGTTTTTAACCACATGAATGCTTATTATGTTCAGTCACTAAAGATGCTTAGAAGCCAACCCTTCCTAGCAAATCATGCGGCACCTAGATAAAATCTATCAGGACTCTCATTCCTATTGCTCCATATGGTGCAAGGTGTTTAATATTATCCTTAAGACTCCAAGTTTCCATGACGTTTGAAAAATGCACACATATGCTCGTGGTGATGACCAATATGGCTACAAACAATTTGTGCACAGTGTGGATGACACAGCAATCTGCTCTCTCAGATGGTAATTTTGCAACATGGAAAAATCAGAGAAGCATTTCCCGAGCAAATGCAAAATGCAGAATATTGTTCCTAACGGAGCTGGAGTCTACAACCCACTGAGAATCGCATATAATATTCATTACCATCACTCCCCATTAGAAAGGAAAGCTAAACAATCCCTAAAATCCAATAACATCTTTATCAAGCCACCTGACAAAAGGGTTGATAATGTCATTCTACATGAAAAAGATTCTGAAGCAGGCTCAGATTTCTTACAGAAAATAATTGACTGCACTGAAGAATATTATTATTTTACTAAACTACTTCCCAGAAACCCCACTCGAGATTATGGCCCAGTGTTCTGAGCACTACTGCCCCAAAGAACCTACAGAACACACAGCAAGACAAATTCTGTTCTTAATATACTGTCATCAGAGATGCTCCATATTGCAATCCTTGTGGCTGTTACTCTCCCAAGGAACCACACAGTCATATCATCACCCTTATACCCTTGTGGTGTTTTCTTCACGTATTTCTGGGAAGTCTAGGAAATTGTAACTCTACAGCACCAACCTATTGACATACTTCAGGGTGTCAATATAGTTGTGTCTGTCCATAAATCTTCTTTAGTTTAGGGGGAGGGGGGAATTTCTACCTAGAGCTAGACTATATCAGCACCTGCATCAAACTCCCTGGATAGCGAAGTAACTGTGAAAGATTGTGACCCCAACCTAACAAGATTGGCTGAATTGTCCTTAGTCCAGGACTCTTCAAAAGCAGAATGGAGCAGGAAGGACACCGTATTTATGACCTTGGACTGTTGTAACTTGTTTTGGTAGTAATGGCCCCCCATGGGTCACTATGATGCCTGATTGCTGGAACATATTCCCTGGGCTAGTTCAAGAATATCTGCCACTCTTATCACTAAAACAACACATGCTACCTGTTATTTGTTAGGAGAAAAGCCTAAACCAGGGTAATATAAAAGTCACAGTTTAATTTTATTATAGATTTTTCAACTGAAAAATTATTTTTTCACAGGTTGTTGGTTTCATTTTGAGCACTCAGGAATTTGTCCAGGACAAAATATGTATTTTTTTCATAGTAAACATCTGTCTTTGAAATGAGAATGTAAAATGTTATCCATAACCCTTTCTCACATTTGGACAGAATTCCAACCAAGTGTTGTGAGCCTGAATGCAAAGAAAATGTTTATAAAATGGTAAATACGCCTCCATAAAGGAGCTGCAGTTAGTCATCCTGTCATGCAACAAAAAAACTTTCTGTTTTATAGATATGCAATTTATAGTTAACAAGTAAACATTGCCCTATAGAATCTTCCAACATTTAAATAGAATCAGATTTTGGCCCAAAAGTTTTATAAGAAAATTCACACAATATGTTTGATCCAATAAAAGGCATCACATTTTGTGTAATTTGTTCATAGATGCTTTCTCCTCTTTTTAATTACAGAAGCTACCATAATAGTATCCTTATTTCTTCCTTGCCTTCAACCATTAACTCCTAGCATAGACCTTTTGACCAATAGCATTCTAGTGAATGTACAGGTTTTGTAATGTATCCTTAGAATTTACAGTTCATAAAGCAATTTCTCCCCAATTTAGGGCCATATATTTTTCCTTTAAATCACCTACAAGTGAAATTAATTATGGGCCAAAATCTTTAGTATCTTCACAAATGTAATAACTGTCAGATTTAATTAACTCATGTGTGGGTGCAAACATTAAAATAATAGCATTTGTGCCTGAAATTAACTGCACCTGCAGTATTGGAGGAGGGAGCTGAAACTCCTTGTAAAATTTGATCCCTAAAAATATGTGATCAACATACACTCACAGATAAAGTAGCTGCCCATAAGTAGTCAACAGCTGGCAACAGATATATCACACAATTTATATTTTGTAATGTATTTTCAAAGTACAGCAAGAAACTGTGGCATATGAGATACAAAGGTGTTGCAAATGCTGACATTTTAAGAGCTCCTGCTATATAGAGGTAATCAGCATATTTTCATATTTTACTGAGGGTAGAATTTGACCCAGAATTATTATCCTAAGCTATGAGGTGAGGATGTCCTCACCCTCTGCTAAATTTCACCCATGCTGAAATTTGCCCAAGTTATAAAGTCATTGACCATTTAAGCCAACTGAGGAATTAACCCAGAGCTGCACTGAAGCCAGCTGACCTGTTCCCATTTACACCAGTCCAGGATCTGTCCCTTTGTACATAATGTACAGCTTCAAGAATCAAAAGAAACAGGAAGTTAAAGTAGTCATTGACCTATTGTAACTTACTTTGATGTTTCAGCACTCATTTAGACTCTCATATACACAGACTAGAAGATTTACCTAGTTTTGTTCAGGGCCTTAACTCAAATAAGTTTTGTTTTTCTTAATTTTAATCATTGTTCTGAAGTGGGATTGGAGATGAGGGGTTCAGTGTGCAGGCTGACCCTGGGAAGAGAGGACAACCCCAGCCCTCTCTCACCACAGCAGCTTAGGGCCAGGTGAAAAGTGCCTGTCCATGGCTGCTGCAGCTCCAGTGAGCACAGACAAAGGAGGGGTGCATGTCTCCCTGCGGGGGGATAGACAGATGCACAAATAGACACATTTTCTGAAATATACAGTAGATAACTGTCCCTTTCTCCGTCCCTGTTGGCCCAATCGGGTTATAGCTGTCCCAGTCTACATCTTTGGCCCCATGATGCCCACTTGTAGTCATTTTGCAGTATAACTCCCTCCTTCCAGAGCCCTCCCTTTCCGTTTTGTGAGAAACAATTGAATTCCCCACACATACCATTATCCTCGCACAATCAACTCCAGACCTTGCTTTAAGTTATGATAAGTGGAAGTTGCATACCAAATTTGGTGGTTCTAGGTCTTGCCATTTAGGAATTCTTGAACAAATGAACTCACAGACGGACAGACAGATGCACATTTCTAAAATATATAGTACAACAGAGCTGGTGTAAGTAGATCTGACAGAATTTGAATGAGTGTAAAGAAGGCCAAATTTTGCATCAACTTACACGTCACTTCCAAATTTGGTCTCCAGGCACAGTATATTCTCCCTGCAAAGGGACCCTTTGCCCCACCTTAGAACCAGTAGGTACTGCTGTATTCCTTAATGATACTTGGGCAGATGCCAGTTCTCAGCCATTAGCTTGCTGGGCACCGTAAATCAACTGGTTGCTTAGTGCCTCCACCTAGTGGCCAGGTGAATACATCTATATGCAGCCCCTATGATGTGAAGAACGTTAAAGACTAAAAGATATCAAAACCCAACCAATTTTAAAAAGGAATCAATATAACTATGTAGACGTGTGTATAATAACTATATTTACCAAATAGTAGGACAAGGGACATATCAGGCCACATGTGAAACATAATTCTGTCAGGATCACTTATGGAAAGAATGTCAGAGAAATGCATAAAATAAAACCCATAATAACCATAATGTTGCAAAAACCCAAGAGACTTGTTTTTACAGAAGAGCTAAAAAAATCCCTATGTGTAAACTCTTTGGAAACAAGAGAGAAAAAGGTGATGCTATTGAGGTACATAAAATTCTGAGGAGACATGAGAGGATAGATGTTATGATCCCATTTGAATTTGTGTCAAATGAAAGAACAAGAGTCATGAACTAAAGCTAAGAAATTCCTGAAAGAAATGTAAGTACAATGTCTCTAAGCAGAGAATTGTTATGCTTTATAAAGAATAGCAATTATATTAACTTTTAGTTATATTAAACTAGCTGGAGTTATCCAGCGTTGCTCCGGAAACTGGAGGAACCAAATGTAGAAAAACAGTAGTCCATTATCTTTTTTTGAATGGTAGAAAAGTTGCACTGATTTCTATAGGGATTAAAATATAGGTCCGCATCATCCCTGGAGGGGTGGGGGTGCGACCCCGGGTGGAGGGGAGGTTACACACGGGAGGGGCTCCCCAGCTCACGTCTGGGGCTGCAGGTGCCACGTGGGGCAGGGTGGGTGCCTGAGCCGTTGTGCGCGTGAGGGTCGGGGCACTGCGTGCCGGCGGGGGGGGGGGAAAAGGGTCACTTATGTAACCTTGCGGGCAGGAGGGGACGAGTCCCAGATGGCGCTGGGGGCCACAGGCAGCGGGCACAAGACCTAGGGTGGGCGGGGCGGCCCCTGCAGTGCAGTGCGGTGCGTTATTTTTTGAATTTTACAGCTTGAGCTCAGGCCCGATAGGGTCCAAAAGTACTTTAAAACCTTCTCCTGGATGAAAGGTTATCCCATGCAAAGTTTGGTTGCGGTAGCTCTTATAGTGCCCCAGTTATTAGTGCACAAACATACAAACATTCTCCTTTATATATTAGATTTTAACCTCTCAAAAGGAGTTAGGCAAATAGCCAGGGGAAAATATTGTATAACCAGAAGATTAACCTAGTATTGCTTGGGTCTTTCAGGGCGGGGGCTGGAGGTGTGTGGGAGGTGCAGGAGTCAGGGCAGGGGCTTGCAGATGTTGGAGGCTTATGCAGGGGTCTTGTGGGAGGGGGGGATGAAGGAGCCAGTGGGGGGGGGGGACACAGCCCAGGCAGTGGCTCCCCATGGGTGGCCAAGGCAGAGGCTGCACTGGCTGGGTCACAGCTCCCTGGGGTGGCCTCATGGCTGGCAGCAGCTCCCTGGGGCTCGTCTCATGGTGGGCAGGAAGATTACCTCCAACCCTGCCCCCTGCTACCCTAAAGGAGTTATAGCTGTCCCAGTCCTCATCTCCAGCTCCTTCGTGATCTTCTGTGGACATTACAGTAATTCCTCGCTTAAAATGTGCCCACTTAACATGTTTTCGCAATAGCACGATTTTTTGGGGGGAACATTTTGGGGGGAACCCGTCCCCGCAATAACATGATTTTCCCTAGGGCCGGCCGATGGCCGGCAGCTGCGCGAGGCTTTCCCTGCAAAGCGGCAGAGGTTCTCCGCTCGCCGTGCTGTTCCCTGGCGACCCCCTCTGGCCGGATGCTTCGCTCCTTCTCCTCTGCCCCCCGCTTGCAGCAGGTGGCTGGGTTTCCCCAGCTCGCTGGTCACCGGCAGCTGCGCGGGACTTCGTCTGCCTCCTTACAAAGCGGTGGAGGTTCTCCGCTCAGCGCCCAGTTCCCCGGTGACCCCCTCTGGCCGGATGCCTTGCTGCAAGCCCCCTCCCCTGTCCTTCCCTTCCCTTCCCTTCCCCAGAGCCAGACACCTCCCCTCCCTGCTATAACCCAGTCCCCTTTCTCCCCCAACCTTATGTCCCGGTCCCAGCTGCTAACAAATGGAGGCTGGAGCTGCAAGTGCACGTGCGCTTGAAACGCAGCCCCTACATTTTCCATTATTTTCAATGGGAAAATTGACCCCGCATAACACGTTTTCACTTAGCACGATCATTTTCTTAAACGTATCTACCATGTTAAATGAGGAATTACTGTACACATATAACTGCCCCTGCTAGTATCCCTCCCTTTCTGTGTTATGGAAAACAATCACATTCCAGGCACATCCCATTGTCTTGGCACAATCAAACTCTTTGCCTTGCTTTAAGTTATAAGAGGAAGTTGTATGCCAAATTTGGTGGTCCTAACTCTTACCATTTAGGAGGAATTCTTGAATACCTATACAGATGGACAGACAGACTCGCTTGCTCCCTTGCTCATAGACAAAAAAAATTTCTCAAACATATAGTATACGACAAAGTTAAAACAACGGAAATTAATCTTAATGGATATTGAGGCTGAATTTGTTTTCATAAATCCTATGCTGTTATCTATTATATATTTGAGAGTTTGTATGTCTGTGAGTGTGTCTGTCTGTCCATCTATCTGTCTGTTTGTTTAAGAATGCCTCCTAAAAGGTAAGAGTTAGAACCATGAAATAAGCTTTCTCTTTTCATAACTTAAAGCAAGGTCAGGGTTTGGTTGTTCCAGGAAAAAGGGATGTACCTGGAATGGGATTGCTTCTCATAAACCTATACAGAAAAGAGACAGAATCAGCTGGGAAGTGAAAAGGGCTGACTGGGGGAATAAGGGAACAGTGCACAGTTTGCTACATTCCTCACTCTGGCTGTGGTGCACAGGGGGGCAGATAAACCTGCACCTGCCTCAGACTGTGGACATGCACCCCTCCACTGGCTGTGCCCACTGGAGCTGCAGTAACCATGGAGAGGTGCTTCTAACCTGGCCCCAAACAGCTGTGGTGAGAGAGGTCTGGGGTTGTCCTCTCTCCCCCGGGGAAGCCTGCAAACTGAACCCCTCATCCCCAGTTCAACCCTAGAGCAATGATTTCAATGAAGAAAAACAAAAATTAATTGAGTTAAGGACCCAAGCAATGCTGAGTAAATCTTCTAGTTTTAGATAAGCTATAATTCTGCTATGCAAGAACTGTTTTCACTAGGGCTACGTCTAGACTACATCCCTTTTTCGGAAAAGGGATGTAAATTAGACGTATCGCAATTGCTAATGAAGCGGGGATTTAAATCTCCCCCGCTTCATTAGCGTAAAAATGGCTGCCGCTTTTTTTCCGCACGGAGCTTTGCCGGAAAAAAGCGCCAGTCTAGACGCTGATCTTGCGGAAAATAAAGCCTTTTCCGAAAGATCCCTTATAAGGGATATAAGGGATAAGGGATCTTTCGGAAAAGGCTTTATTTTCTGCAAGATCAGCGTCTAGACTGGCGCTTTTTTCCGGCAAAGCTCCGTGCGGAAAAAAAGCGGCAGCCATTTTTACGCTAATGAAGCGGGGGAGATTTAAATCCCCGCTTCATTAGCAATTGCGATACGTCTAATTTACATCCCTTTTCCGAAAAAGGGATGTAGTCTAGACGTAGCCTAGGAGTTGCTGCCATACAGTGGCAGATACAATATGAAAGTTACAACAGGTACATTGAGTATATACTCTGCTAAAAAGGGTGTATATATATAATACACATATCCCCTATTGTTGGATAGGGCCTATATATGTCTTTGAGGTTAAAATCATCTATACGGCATGCAATAACAATAATCATTTATTAAAATGATAACCCTATGCAATTTATTACTGCTATTTTGAATTTCTAACTATAGCTTATTTCATTGCCAAAAAAGACAAAGAAAATGGCTATTTCCAAGTGAATACCAATAGGACCTTTATTCTCTTTTGTGTCCACTTTTATGCTGAGTGCAGCAGAGAAGGGGCCTTCTGGAAACTAGTTCCACTTTCTTGATTTGCTGCCCTGGCTCCAGCTGTTCACAGCAGCCGGAGGACTGCTCTAACTTTAATAGCTGGCAATTGTCCTAAAGGAGTATTCCAACACCAGTAAAATCTGTAGTAGAATCTGCTAGGGAGAGGATATGGAAGAACCAGCAGTCCTTTGCTGGGGACTCTGTCTTGATGGATATATCCCAAATTGGGAAATTACAGAGATTTCAGCCTCATTTGTGTTTTTGAGCAGAGCAAAGTCAGCAAAGCAAAGAGTGGACTCTGCCCATACAGTGGAATCTGTGTTCAGTCCATCACAACTTTGTACTTGTATAGTAAATGTCCATCAAGTGACTATGGTGCAGACCTTTTAAGGATATTAAGAGTTCCCAAGCCTGTCTTTGCCTAATAAAAACACTCCACAAAGCAAGTTTTATTTCAGAATGCTGAGTGTCCAGTTAATGATTAATTTGCAACAAACAGCTCATTAATAGCCCAGATTGTTTTGCCAATGCGCTTGAGCAAATATAATTGGAAAATTTATCAAAAATTCCTTAATGCACTTAGGGCTGCGAAAGATAAAAGTGTGAAATTAATAACACTTGCTAATGATTTCTTTCCTCGTGTTTTGATGCGCTGCTTTATCTATTTAGGGGTTCTCACACATAACACATGCCCAAAATGCTATAAAAACTCCATGGCCCACCTGTGCCACAACACCTGCTTTCCTGCAAATAAAAGCAAGAACCAGGTTAAGGGGTAGCAAGCAGGGCAGTTACCCAGGGCCCCACAAAGCTGCATTGCTCAGGCTTCAGCTTCAGCCTCAGATGACCAGGCTCAGGGTCCCAGGGTTCATCCCTAAATAAACCTTGGATACTAGCGAGTCTAAAGCTAGCCCTGCTTGGTGGACCCCCTGAAACCTGCTAATGATCCAGTAGGGGACCCTGGGATCCACTGATCTATTCTGTGTGAATAAGGCCTAAGATCAACTTCAGTAGTCAAGTAAAGCAGAGTAAATGTTCATAAGGAATAGCTTCTGTGACTAAATCAGCTTCTTTTCTACTTTTGCAGACTGTCTGCGAGCCATTCCCATGAATGTATTCATTACTCCAAATTACTCAGCTGATTATTACATATTTTTATCTCTGTCATTTGATTTGTTACAGTTCTGTGTGAGTGTTCAATATTGGCTATGCAAGCTGTGTTACTTGTTTAGGGTTGGTCACATGATGTTGGCTCTGTGTGCCCTGACTGAATATGAGTGCAAATTCCTCCAGCTCAATGGTGACTTGTAGCAATCAAATTCAGCATTTGATTTCCACGAATGCTTTTGCATCGAACTTTCAGGTGTTCTTTCAGTCAATCTATATGCGTGTAAATGATGGTTTCTGCAGAGGTGGTGGAAAGCAAACACAGAAGGATCATGAGCATGGCTGAAGAGAATTAATTTGTTTTATTCCCACATTCTATGAAAAATCCTTTTCACTATTTGCCCACCTCAAGGTTTGTGTGTACATTGGTAGCAGGACTGGACCCTGTGTCAGCACAGAAAGAAAACATAGCTCACAAAACACAAGGTCAAGCAGCAATTTGGGATTTGCTAGCCCTTTGGGGATGTCCAGAAAAGCTAATATCAATTTTATTAAGATGGGGCATCAAAGATCAAGAGGTGGGAGAGCTATTCTTTTTCTAAAGGACTCTTAGAAAAAGGCTGTGATAGGAAATAATCTTTGAACAGGCAGTAAGTTTTAAAGCTTGACCACATACCTTAAAAATGCAGATGAGAATGTCAACATTGCAATTGTTAAAATAGGAACTTTCCAAATAAGAGTTACAACAACAACTTTCCTTCCAGATCGATTGTGGATGCTCGGGGGGGGGGGGGGGGGAAGGGGAAGGGTCAAGATGGATTTTTTCTCCAATTCTGAGTTGATTAAAAATGATGAGTATTCCCATATTTCAAGTAATTAGAAATTACCATAATTTAGTGAATATACCCCGCACCCAAATATACCCCGCACCCAAATATACCCCGTGGTTTTTTCTATTTCAGTAAAAACAATCTTGTATACCCCGCACATGAGTATAACCCATGGGGTATACAAGACTGTGCCAGGGATATATTTAGGGTATGGGGGGGTTAGGCTCCCAGCCCGCGACCGAACAACGCGGGGAAACTTACAAGCAGCCGGGAACGCTCTGGAGCTGGGGCAGAGGCACCCCCAGCAGAGGCGCAAGGTGGGAGGCTCCCAGCCCGGGCTGACAAAGGGAAGGAGCCCGGAGCAGGCGGCCCTGCTGCCCCGAACCATGCCCTGGCCCAGGAGCAACAAGCGAGCATGCAGCGGGTCTGGTGTGCGGCAGTGGCGGCTGCAGGCAGGGGAGGGCCCCCATCTGGATCAAGCAGGAGCAACAAGCACTATGCCCTGGCCCTGCTTCTGTGAGCCGTGGCCTCCTGCAGACTCCCGCTGCTGCTGCTGGCTGCCGAGCCCCCCGCTTGCAACTTGCTCTGGGCTCCTTCCCTTTGTCAGACTGGGCTGGGAGCCTCCCACCTTGTGCCTCTGCTGAGGATGCCTCTGCCCCGGCTCTGGAGCGTTCCCGGCTGCTGCGCCCCTTGTAAGTTTCCCCGCGTTGTTCGGTCTAGGGCTGGGAGCCTAACCCCAGCCTGGCACAATTAGTGAAAGGGGCGGTGGGGAGGGGATCCTCTGCTATTTCAGTAAAAAAAACCCTATATAACCCGCTCATGACTATAGCCCACGGCGGAGCGGGGGCAGGGTTTGTAAAAACAAACAACCCGCAGATTATATTCGCTAAATTACGGTAATTTTATGGGGACTAATGTTTTATTATATTTTCATAGAAATAAGCAGATGACTTGTGCTGTCTGCAATTTAGGGGAAATAAATAAAACTACACCCACTAATCAAATAGAACTGCGGTGTCTCAGAGGGCCTGATGCAAGTTAGTGCAACCAGCTGAAAGGTTGTGTAGGTTCCAATTGATCAATAACACTCATAGGCACCAACTTTCTAATTTCTGGGGGGGGCTCAACTACCCCCCTACCCCAGGTCCCACACCTATCCACCTTTTCCTACCTCCCTGCTGCACCCTTGCTCCTACTCCTCCTCTCCCTCAAGTGCTCCCCACTCTTGCTTCATCTATTCTTCCCATGCTTGTCTCATGCTTCCTGCAGGCTGATGAACAGCTGATCTGTGGTGGAGGGCGGGCACTGAAAGGGAGAGGGAGGAGCTGACTGGCGGGGCTGAACACCTACTGTTTTTTTTCCCCACAGGTGCTTCAGTACCCATAGAGTGCATCTACACAGCAGGGCTAAACTTGAAATAAGCTATGCAAATTGAGCTACTTATCTTATTTCCAAATAGGGAGCTTCTACACAGCACAAAATTTAGCACTCTTCCTCTGTTTTCCCTTACTCCTCGTACAATGAAGTAAGAAGTCCTCCAGCTTGACAGTATTTCAACATTATTTTGAAATAACTGCCTGCTGTGTAGATGCGTACTATGTTATTTTGAAATAACACTAGTTATTTCAAAATAATGTTGCTGTGTAGATGTAGCCATAGAGTCAGTGCCTATGGTAACGTTAGTGAGACTTAAGCACATACGTGCTTTTCATAATAAGCCAATAGCACACGCTTAGCTGATTGGCTGAACTGGGGCTATAAATTTAGCAGCCGGATTAGTGATGAGAGCAGAATCCTTAGGATCAAATACAGGTCCTTGGATATTATCATCTAGTGCAGGGAGCTTATCATAATGGCATTCTCATAGAGCAGTCAGCATTTACCAAGAGTTACCAATTTACTACATGTTGCTGTTTGTGCTATAACAATATTTCCAGTACCTAGAAGTGGAAGTAATAGCAGAGTCTCCACTTCCACTTTACAGTAATTTTTAATAACCAGTGACTTATTAATAACAACTACTGTAGTGAGCTGTATTGGTAAATAATATTTATTCTTTCTGCTATTTGGCACTTTACGCTCCTATCCAGAACTCTCATCTTTCCCTCTTTAATGAAGAACATTGCTTATTGAATGTCACATACCTACCTAAAATAAAGAAACCCCAGATTAGAAAGAGTGGGACTGATACAATGTGTAACCTACCTAGATTTGGACATAGGTGGTCAGATATTCAGCTCCATTAAAATCAGCTGTCCATTGAAGCTGATTTATACCATCCGTGACTCTGGCCTAGACCCTTTTTTATGAAATGGGCTGACGTGTTATCATTGGACATATTTTCCAAGTAATAATTTTTGTAGCAGTGGTACCATAAAGGTGCTGGCTTCTTTACAAAATAGCTTTTGAATTGCAGATGTCAAATATCAGTGGGACAATTCTAGTAACTTTATTAATGGTTGTGAAAAGCTAGCTTGCAGTTTTCCTGCTCAGTTAAGGTTTTGTATGATGCAGCATGTAAAGACATTTTACCATGAAATTTATGATAATTGTAAATCTGTTTCTCATAAGGTAAATGAGTCCCCATTTTCACAGATGGGTAAGTAACTGAAGAGCATAACATTCTTAGGACAGAGGACATAGAGCATCCTAGTACCATGCTACCTGGGCAAACCACAATTTCAGTACAAATTCCTACCTTGTATTCTACACCAGCACTGAACCTAGTGCTCCCCCCCAAAAAAATATATGACACATTGATGTTTAAAACTACCATTTCCTTAGTTAACAGCAGAACAGCACCCAATAAAACATCAATCCAGTTTAAAAGCCAAACACCTTTAAAATAAATCATGTACTCATCGTTCCTCATATTTTTTCATGCAAGAGGGTCATACAAGAGTTCAGTTCCTCACTTTTCCCATTTACATTAATAATTATTTATATATCAAGCTCTTTGAGGTAGAGATAGCACCTTTTATATACCTGCAAAGTGCCACACACACTGTTGCATAAATAATACAGAATAACAATAAGCTCTTCCTTCCTATTTCTGGACAGTCTCAAACAAAAACTGTTCCTTGAAAGTCATAAGTGCATTGAGGAAAATCCTTCCCTCTGAGCTGAAGAGAGATTTGTTTTGGTCTTATCTCTTTTGGCTTTCCTCCAAGTCTTTTAGATGATTGGCCCCTTTCTGTAACAACAGCTAAAGAGTTCACACTTCTGAGTAAAACCTAGGAAGGAAGCTTTTTCTTGAACAAGAATTGGGGAAACACAGGAGAACAGTTTTCCCTTATTTCGGATTGTGATAGGATTTAATGTTTGAATCTAGTTCCTAACAGAGATGAGTCTGAGATGTAAATTCTGAACTGACCATGGAGCTGGGTCTAAAATTTTGCTTCAGACTGGCATGCATTTTAATTCTAGTTAAGTTTTACAAGGAATACATTCTGTTAGGGTTGGCATGTGACTTCTGACCTGGCATTGTTATTTTCCTTTAAGGCCCAATCTAAAGCCTTTTTAAGGCAATGGAATATCTATTCCGTATGACACAGCTTCTTGTGTTTGTTTGAGTGTAATAGGTTCTGTGGTCATGAGTGTTAGCCAGACCTGAGCATAATCTCAATTATGACACGTGCAATTTTGTTCTAATAATGAAATGATGGAGCATTTAATTGTGTCTTCAATTCCCCCAACTGTGTGATGTGTGAATGCAGCCAGTTGGTTAGGCTCATAAACTAGTGCATTTGCAGGTACACTTAATTTTGCACCCTGATTTAAATATGTCTGCACAATGAAATAAAGTTATTCAAGGCCACTTTTGAAAAATTAAGGACCGTAAATGCATTTAGGCATATGTTTAGGCCTTTTACACTGAGGCTATGTCTAGACTACGGAGTTTTTCTGAGATACTGGAGGTATCCCGGAAAAACTCTGCCGTGTCCAGGGAATGCATCTGCTCTTCCAACATTTTTTGCGGAAGAGCAGACACACTCTTTCGGAAGTCCTGTATTCCTCATTATATGAGGAAGAAGGGCTCGTCCAAAAGAGGAAGTTTTTCTGAAATTTGGCCCAGTATAGATGGACCAAATTTCGGAAAAGCCTCTTCCAAAAAAACAATCAAGAAAAGGTATGCAAATTGCGGAGCGCAATTTGCGTTTCTTTTTTCGACAAAAAGTGGCAGTCTAGATGTAGCCTAACTGTATATAGCTGTTCTCTTAATCCCTAGCCATGTCAATCTGAAGAAGTAATTGTTAAAGCAACCAGTATATTCTCATCTTGTGCATTATGAATATCTGTTGCAAAGAGCTGTTATCCTACTCCTCCCTTTAGCTCCTATTTCCACCTTCCTCCCAAATTTTATGTGACGGGTTCATGAAACATTTTCTCTGCCTGATTCTAAAGTTATGAGGGGAAAGAGAAGATATTGCACAGCATTATTTAATCTTACTTATTCCTCAAATGCTTGAGCCTGTAATATTGTTCAGTCCCAAGATATAGAACAGGAGCTCCTGAGGTTGAACAGAATGAGTCACTTGTTTCACCATGAATTCAAAGTGGATATGAAGCATAAATCCCCCTTTTCCCTCCGTAATATAGTAGCCATGAATCACAATGTCACACTGAGTCGATCATAATCTAACACTTCACGCCTCAGCCAACAACTTGATTTGTCAAGAGAACAGGCCTGCAATCTGCCAATAGAAGTGTTTCCCATTGGAAGAGAAAGGATAATTAAGCCCTCAGTGAGCTAATTTCTTTGTTCTTTTATAAGAATAACATTTGCTTTCATTTTTAGTAAACACAAATGATGAAATATTACATAAGTATAAGATCACAAAAGTGTTTACTTTCTCTAAATTACTAATATGAGTTTTCATTCCATTACCATCTGATAAAGCGTGTTCGGGAATATTCTGTTTTGCTACAAAACAATGCACCGTGTTACATCTTAATTAGGTAAACTGGAGCTAAAGATAATTATGCAATATCTGGACACTAACTGGAGCAGGGCATCATTGCTTCCTGGGGTTGAGTGTGAGGCTATCTACTTATAAGCTTGGTGATTTCTGTCCAGTGACTGAATAATCATATTTTGTTTAATGTTCTGGTTAATTTTGAGGCATGTAATGTATATAAGGTGTGATTATATCATGATATCAAAATGTTCATTGGTCCTGAAAGGTGTCCTGAAGTCATCATCCAGTGCTCTGTATTTGGAACATAGTATTGATTTTAATAAGCAAAATCCAAGCCTCCTATTTCTCCCTTGTGACTAAGAAAAATGCCTTAAAGTTTTAGATTCATGGCTGGTGAATTCAGCCAATAAGTGATTCCTCTTCCCAATCAGTGGAAATTACAAATCACTTATGGCCCTTGCTCTCTTGGGGTGTGTCTACACTGCACTGTTATTTTGAGATAAATAGTATTATTTTGAAATAACAATGTGAGCGTCTACTCAGCCATTCCATTATTTCAAAATAATTTTGAAATAATGGACAGCGTATTCCAAAATCTGTAAACCTCATTCTACGAGGAATAATGCTTATTCTGAAATAGCTATTTTGAAATAAAGTGTGTATAGATGCTCCACTTCTGCTATTTCGAAATAGTCCCTCACCAGGGCCATTCTAAGTTATTTCTCCCCAGTGCCGCCTGGGGCTCTAAATCGAGATAGCATGTCTACATTAGGGAAGCCTGTCTTGGACTAATTTTGAGGCTTCCCTGCAGTGTAGATGTGCTATTTCAAAATAACCTATTTTCGAAGAACTATTCTGGAATAGCTTATTTCAAAATAATCATGCAGTGTAGACATACCCATGGAGAGTTGATTATAAGGGCTCACTGATGCAATCCTGGGGAATTCATGATGCACTAATGGCCAATTTCCCCTCTATGCACACCCTAAGGCTATGTCTACACGACGAGTTTTCTCAGCAAAAAATATGCAAACACGGGACTCATTTGCATGAGTTGCAATCTCATTTGCGTATTTTCTGCTGATCCATTTTTGCACTGGGGTTTTTGCGCAAAAACAAGCAGTGTGGACGGTTTCTTTTTGCGCAAAACCCCCTTTTTCCGCAAGATCCTTATGCCCCAAAAAAGGAGGTATACCGATCTTGTGGAAAAAAGGGGTTTTGCGCAAAAAGAAACCGTCCACACTATTCATTTTTGTGCAAAAACTCCAGAGCAAAAACGGATTGGCAGAAAATATGCAAATGAGATTGCAACATGGAAATGAGTATCTCATTTGCATATTTTTTGCCGAGAAAACTCATAGTGTAGACTAAGTAAACAGTTTATTGCAGAGAGAGAAAGAGAAAGGTCTGCTGTAGTGTGGGAGAAAGAACACTGAATTGCTCAACAATGCAGTAGACGCTTTAGAAGTTGCTCCCTTCCTCAGTGGAGAAGATTGGTCAGCTGGTTCATATAGTCAAGGAATCAGCAGTCTCACCACCACCCCTGATTCTCCCTTACTGAGCTATAGTAGCACATTAGAAACCCTCTTGGATCTAGGTATCACAGCACTGAAGAAGGGCACACTTTCCTTGTGTCCTGCCCTGTTCTCCCACAGCTCCTGGATATGCAGAGCCTGTGCATCTATTATGACTATTGTGTGAGATGAAGCTTATTACGTGATGCATGGTTGGCTAGCTCCTCTGGCCAGTGCCTTGGGAGGGCAGTCATTTCACCAACTCTTGGGGAGAACAGGAACAGAGCAGCCCTTGCCCACTGCCTGGCTCCTATGCAGGGTCAGGGAAGCTCCTTCCTTTAGGATAGCTAGGTCGAATCTACCCCCGGGGAGCATTAAGAATGCCCTAATGACTTTGGTCCCCTTCCTCTATTTCTTACTAACACTGAGATTAGATAAATAGTTACAGATCACGAGGCTGAATAAGTTTTTGTCTCCACGGTTAGTTCTTTTCTCTCTTCCTACAATTGTGCCATAACCACTGCCTGGTGTTTCTTACATGTATTCCACAGCAGCTGGGATACTGTCATTAATAAGCTTTGTGATTTTTTTTTTGCATTGATGAAGCTATATGGGGTATCTGTCCTTCCCTATGTAGTTACTTGAGTAGTAGTTACAAGACACCTAGACTCATATTCTTAACATATACTCAGTTATGTCTTTCCACAGTTGCACTAGATCAGAATGCACAGTGCATACTTGAATATGGCTCTCTTTTAACTAATATGTATTCTATATTTTTCTCTGGAAGAGAAAAATTTTCCCTCAGCCATAGAGATGCTATTCAAATTAAGCTGTTCACAAGCTATGCTTATAAACTGAATTTCTTAAATGGAAACTTATTTTGACATTTGCTTAAATTTTCTTCTATTTTGTCAGTACCTAAAATATTTTAAGAGTCTGCCTGTTGAAAAAAACCCCCAAAGAACAAAAAACCGCCTTCAGCTTCAAGTGTTGATGTTGCCAAGGAAAAATAGACACAAATGTAAGGGGATCTATGAACGATGATCACTGTGTTTAACTGATGTTTGGAAGTGGTGAAGTGGGCAGGGGGTGTTCTCTCTTTTTTTTTTTTAAAGATGGATTTCCCTATTATCCAGTTTGGACAAAGCTCCCTGTGCAAAGAGAATCATTTCCTCAGCTGGACGCCAACTCCTCCTAGCCAGCAGCTGGTGAGAGTGTAGGCTGTTTGGGGCTCAGTCTGACTCTTTAAAAATGTGTATTGTTTTGGAAGTCTGGCACTGATCCCTGATTGAGTCCATAAACATTATCATAATATAAACTTGTGTATACAGTGCCAAGTACCTCGGTAGGATCCTCTAAATAATACTTGTGTACCAGTAAATAATTATAGATAATACTGGATGATCTGGGGACAGAACATATGGTAACTAATGAATGTATGTCATAAACAACTGTTTATGGAGATATATGTATTGTTTATATGGTATATGCAACAGATAAGAAAAATAATTAAATTGTGTGGGGAGCAGAAAGACTCAAGGCAAACTCTAGAGTATTGAATAATTCCCTGTTCCCTCAAAGTCTCACTGGTAATATCAAATTTCTCTCTCTCTCTTGCAGTTTGCAGTTGCTTTTCAAGTATGCTAATTAACATTCCTATAATAGGCACAGCATTCCCTGTGCTGTACGTAAGAAGTATGGCAGAAACTAGCTACATGAAAAGGAAACCTAGTACATATGTAATGGTGACCACTTATTGCATACATCTATTCTTTTATGGTAGACATACAGTCTTCTATAATATGTGTAATGCTGTTGGAGCTTTTGTTGTTAATCTTCAGCAAAATGCTCATATGATGCATTCTCCATTGTGTCAGTCTACCACTCTTTTAAACCCAGAGCACATTTGCTTTTCTAATTTTTTGGGACAAATCCTTTTCTGCAAACACAGGACTGGCAGTCTGTTTTTTATTTCTTTGTTGGTCTATATACTGACGAGAAACCCTGCAGTAGACATAAGTTTGATTTATGTGGTAATTTATTTATTCCATGTAATTTATATGGAATTTTTTATGCTAGATATTTACGGTGTTGCTATATACAATCATTCTTTGTGTCTCACATTACCACCCATGAGACAACACACATTATTGTCCAGTACATCAAACTCCAACTGGATTGATCAAACTCATCAAACTCTGGTGTGCCAGTTTTCCACAGGGCAGATTATTAATTATTAACTATTATTATTATAATACTGGGGCCAGGATCACATTGTATTATATGCTGTGTAAACACAGAATAAAAATCTAGTTACTGCCCCAAAGCGCTTATAAGGTGCATAAAAATGGGGGAAGACATGTAAGTAATATTGCTCAACATGATATCAGGCAGTGATATCAGCGTATCATCCACCTCACCATTGTCAAGCTTTTTGTAGGCATCGTGGCAAAGGAGAGTTTTATGGGGGGATGTGAAGGAGGAGGAGGAGGTTTGAGCTTTGAGATGGGGAGCTCCTTTCATGTGTGAGAGTCGTAGGTGACAGCATGAAAGTGCTTGTTTGAAAATTAAACGAGTGATGGAGGCTGGCATCTCGGGCTGATTGGAGGCGAGGGCTCTCTCCAGTGGCTCTATTAATGCAATACTCCTCAAAAGAAATGCTGCATATAACTACAACAGCTCATGTGCTGCTTTAATCCAGCATAGCTCCATTCACTGTAGTTGGACTCCCCCTGCAGAGAAGCTGGTCCAAACATGTTAAATACTTCTGAGAAGCCTGATGTCTTAACACCACAGCATACATTCTAAAGCAGTGATGAGCAACTTGTGGCCCATCAGGGTTCTGTGTGCGGCCAAAGAGACATTTTGTTGCCCATGTACTGGACTGAAAGATTCTGCTGGGATTCATCTGTGTGGTTTTTTTCCCCCTACTGGTATTACTAAAGTGACATGCATGTGTAACCCACACACCTAGTGTGGTTACTGAGCAATGCAAGTGGTACCTAGACCATAGCAACAGTTAAGATCAAGAAACCTCTACAGGATGGGCTGAGAGCTAGTGGGCTTTTAGCTCAGAGAGTAGAGGCGCCTATATTCCACTCCCAAGGTCCCAGATTCAAATCTGCCCAGTGGTGGTTACAAGTGGGGGCTCGTCTGGGATCTCAACTGGGTCTCTGAAGCTCAGCACGCTCTTCCTCACCTAGGGGAAGTATGTAACCCACACACCTAGTGTGGTTACTGAGCAATGTAAGTGGTACCTAGACCACAGCAACAGTTAAGATCAAGAGACCTCTACAGCATGGGCTGGGAGCCAGCTGGCTTTTAGCTCAGAGGGTAGAGGCTCCTATACTCTGCTTCAGAGGTCCCAGGTTCAAATTCACCAGGTGGTGGTTACACATGTAAAGCAGGAGCACATGAAGTGAGGTGCTTGCTGATTGCACACAATATTGACTTTGAAAGCCATCCACTCCCTCTGCATCTAATCAAAGTACTGCTAAGTTTCAGTCAGCACACTGCAAATTCTAGATATACAAGGGCAGTAAGCAAAATTACCCTATCTCAGGAGACCATCTTGGTTAAGACAGTCTTGCAGCCTACTGAAAGGGAGGAGGGCCACTCATGTGGCCCACTCACTAGTTTAGGTTGCCCATCACTATTCCAAAGCCTCATATGATAGAGGGCTAGGTGTAGCTGCCTGATCACTGATGTTGCTGCTCCACAGGAAAGGCTGCAGGCTTCTCTGGGAGTAATTAGCCATTTTCTGTTGGAGCGGGGCAGATTTTGAGTACTAGTGATAATCACTAGGCTGTTGATACAACTGGCAGTAACTTTGAGGGTATCGGTGGGAGAAACAGGAAGTTGTGCAGAGAGAAATGTAGAAGTCACTTCCTATAGTGAATGTGCCATGTTCAGTTTGCTGGAGAACTGAGGAACAAAGGTACATGTTGCGAAAGGCAAAGAGCCTGAACATATTTTTGAGTGAGGACCATGGAAATGGTGTAGGCCATGAGGCACTCAGGATAGCAGATGGGTTATTCAGTGACACTTCTTTTAAGTTTCTAGGTTTAATTCACAAGATAATTTCCTATTTAATAAAGTTTTAGTTCAAAGTGTCTATAGCATTTTCCAGACAGGTTGGCTAGAACCTTCCTTTCTTAAGACAGAACATGCTGAGAATTCCTCTCCTTGGTGAAGGATACAGGGTGTACTGCAGTATTTCAGTTATACCCCAAAAATCCATTTTTTTATCATGAACAGGATACCTCCTGCTGCTTTTGTTTTTTTCCAGCAGCTCTCCTCTTGTAACATATGCATTCTTTTAATTAACCACAGGCTCAGTAATGTAGATAAGCCTTCAGTATGATGCGTACAAGGCACACCTGATAGGGTTGCCAACCATCCAGGAGTCTCCCAGAATTGGGCTTAATCTCCTGGAGACTACTGAAGCCAATGTGAGATACTTTAAACCATTAAAAATCAAGTGGTGCAGCAGGGCTAAGGCTCCCTGCCTTCCCTGGCCCCATGCCACTCCCAGAAATGGCCGACATGCCCCTGTGGCCCGGGGGGGGAAGCCAGAGGGTCTCCATGTGCTGCCTATGCCCTGAACGCTGATTCTGCAGCTCTCATTGGCCAGGAACTGCAGCCAGTGGGAGCTGTGGCGACAGTGCTTGTGGGTAGAGGCAGCACACGGCACCGCTTAGCCTACTGCTCCTCGGGGCTACAGAGATGTACCAGCCTCTTTTGGAAGTGCCATGGGGTCAGGGCAAGCAGGGACCTTGCCTTAACTCCACTGCACCAGTGACTGGGAACCGCCAAGGTAAGCACTGCCTTGCCAGAACTTGTTTCCCTCAACCCCTCCTGCACCCCAACCCTCTGCCCCAGCCCTGAGCCCCTTCCTGAAGCCAACACTCTGCACCCCAACCTGCACCCTGAACCCCCTCCTACACCCCATCTCCCTACCCTAGGTTCAGCCTATGGCTCATACCCCAGCCCCTTACCCCATCCCGGTGAAAGTGAATGAATGTGGGAGAGAGTAAAAGAAGGAGGGAGTGAGAGTGGGGCCTTTGAGAGGGGGCAAGGAAGGAGCATGGCATTGGGAAAGGGACAGGGCAAGAGAGTTTGTGTGTTTAGACAGCTGGTAACCCTAGCAGTGACCAGAGAGAGAGCCATGTGTCTCTACCCTATACCTGAGCAAAAGCTCTCCAAGACCTGTCACCTTCAAGTGTCCTTCAATGTTAAGGTTTTCAGAGCGTAATTCCAAATATGGATAGGTAACTTCTTAGATAGTATCCAGAATACATTGTGCAATGACTATAATAACCAATAAGCTACTGGCTATTGGCAGAGACCATTTGGTGAAATATTATGCATATAGCAGGTGGGAGAGCTACAGGAGGAGGTGACTAGGCTGAAAAACATCTGAATCCACGAGCAATTCCTGGACAGTATTCATGTGGAGACAGCTGAAGCAGAGATAGCTGTCCCACTACAAAAGGCTGCTGACACACCACTGGTGGTGGAGGAGATGGCTCAGAGGGGACACTAGCAAAAGGTCATTTCTGGCAGCGAGCAGTGCTCCACCCCTGTTCCCAACCCTCCCACCGTGGTACTGGAGAACCATTACTCTGTTCTGGATACAGGAGATAAGGAATCACCCCCTACAACAGAAGAGGAGAAGCCTTGTACTCTGACATGTCATCTCAGGAGGTATGCTGCCTGCCTGGGGCCCGTATCCAACACATTACGGAGGCATTATCGAGGATTATCCGGCCCTCTGACTACTACCTCATGCTACTCATCCATGTGGGCACTAATGATACTGCAAGCTGTGACATTGAGTGGATCAAGAGTGACTACAGGGCTCTGGGAGTACAGGTGAAGGAGTCTGGAGCGCAGGTGGTATTCTCTTCAGTCCTTCCTGTCAAAGGTAGAGGCCCAGGCAGTGACAGGTGTATCCTGGAGGTGAATACCTAGCTGCAAAGATGGTGTCACCAGGAGGGCTTTGGCTTCCTTGATGATGGGATGCTATTCCAAGAAGGACTGCTAAGCAGGATTGTGGTTCACCTTCTGAGGAAAGGGGGAGACTGTATTTGGATGCAGACAAGCTAACCTAGTGAAGAGGGCTTTAAACTAGATTCGACGGGGACAGGTGACCAAAACTCACAAGTAAGTGATGAACATGGAGATTTGGGAGATGGGTCAGAATTGGGAGGGAGTGTGGGCTATAATAGCAGAGAAAAAAGAGAAACAAGGCAAAACTGGGAGGCAAGATCAAATCAGTATCTTAGATGCCTAAATATGAATGCAAGAAGTATGGGGAATAAGCAGGAAGAACTTGAAGTGCTAATAAATAAGCACAACTATGACATCGTTGGTATCACAGAGACTTGGTAGGATAATGCACGCGATTGAAATATTGGTAGAGAAGGGTACAGCTTAATCAGGAAGGATAGGCAGGGAAGAAAGGGAGGAGGTGTTGCCTATATATTAAAAATGTATACACTTGGACTGAGGTGAGATGGATATTGGAGACAGACATGTTGAGAGTCTCTGGGTTAGGTTTAAAGGGATGAAAAACAAGAGTGATGTCATGCTAGGGGTCTACTACAGACCACCTACCCAGGTAGAAGAGGTGGATGAGGCTTTTAAACAACTAACAAAATCATCCAAAGTGCAGGATTTGGTGGTGATGGGGGACTTCAATTATCCAGACACATGTTGGGAAACTAACACAGTGAAGCACAGACTAGCCAATAAGTTTCTGAACTGTATTGAAGACAACTTTTTATTTCAGACGGTTGAAAAAGCTAATGGGAGGAAGCTGTTCTAGATTTGATTTTAACAAGTAGGGAGGAACTGGTTGAGAATTTGAAAGTGGAAGGTAGCTTGGGTGCAAGTGAACATGAAATCATAGAGTTCATGATTCTAAGGAATGGTAGAAGGGAGAACAGCAAAATAGAGACAATGGATTTGAGGAATGCAGATTTTGGTAAGCTCAGAGAGGTGGTAGGTAAGGTCCCATGGGAAGCAAGACTAGGGGGAAAAACAACTGAAGAAAGTTGGCAGTTTTTCAAAGGGACATTATTAAGAGCCCAATAAGCAAGCTGTTCCACTGCCTAGGAAAGACAGAAGGTATGGCAAAAGACTGCCTTGCTTTAACCAGGAGAGCTTGCATGATCTAAAAATAAAAAAGGAGTTATGTCAGAAGTGGAAAGAAGGACAAATTACAAAGGACGAATATAAACAAATAATACAGGTATTCAAGGACAAGATTAGAAAGGCAAAGGCACAAAATGAACTCAAACTAGCTACAGACATAAAGGGTAACAAGAAGACTTTCTATAAATATATTAGAAGCAAGAGGAAGACCAAGGACAGGGTAGGCCCATTGATCAGTTAGGAGGGAGAAACAATAACAGGAAACTTGGAAATGGCAGAGGTGCTTAATGACTTTTTTTTTCGGTCTTCACCAAGAAGTCTGATGAAGGAATGCCTAACATAGTAAATGCTTGTGGGAATGGGATAGGTTTAGAAGATATTTAAGAGCAGGTTAGACATCTATCAGGGTGGTCTAGATGGTACTGGGTCCTGCCCTGAGGGCAGGACACTGGACTCGATGACCTCTTGAAGTCCCTTCCATTTCTAGTGTTCTATGATTCTACCTGACCCAGGGGATCCTTGTGGAACTCTGTGCAGCTCCTCTTTGCCCTCTGTCAACTGGCATCAAGAAGTCTCTGGGTTATAATTACTACCATGAGGATGGTGCAAAAAGAGCAAGAAAGTGAGTGTGATTTGGAGAAAACTGACCTACACAAGACCCTAGGCTGGTTCTTCTCCATCTAATGTTGAAGAATAGAGCCTTGCTTTCAGAGAAAGTACTCAACCCACATTGCATCGGATAAGGAGCCTCCTGTTGTTGGGCACTTAAAAATGAAATCACACATGAAGATCTGAATCTTACAGTAGTGTGAGCAGGGTATTTACTACTCACTCTAGTAAAACCTGGTGATTTCCAAACATGCAAGAGGAGGACTAACATTTTCTGAAAATGTTGGCCTATCATAAGCTTGATTTTTTTTCAATCAAGCTCTGTGCCCATGTAGGTAATGAAATATGGTTATAAATGTCACAGTAGGAGCTGCTGTTAGCTGAACGTTTTTGAGAAACTGGCCTTTATTTAAACGTCTAGAAGGGAAATGAGGGCTTTGAACAATCTGTATCTTGTTGTGAGTATTGCAGTATCACAAGGTCCTGTGAATAACCAATTTTTGCTTTGGTGGCCAAATCCAAAAACTGGAAAAAAAAATCCGTTGAGACTGAGCCTAGTAAAAGATGTTCAAATCTTCTGGAAAATTAGAAAGTAGAAAAAATTGTTTTGGGTCAAATGAAACATTTTGTTTCATATTCAAGTTTTTTTAGTTTTTCATATCTATATATTTTAGAAATGTTCATCTGTCCGTCTGTCTGTCCATGAGTTTGTTTATTCAAGAACTCCTCCTAAACAGTAAGTTAGGACCACCAAATTCAGTGTGCAGCTTCTTCTTATGGTAACTTAAATCAAGGACAGGGTTTGGCTGTGACAGGAAAATGGGAAGTATCAGGAGTGGGGCTGTTTTCCATAACATGGAAAGGGACAGGGCAGAGAGAGGAGGGATACGATACTGAGGGTGGCCACTGGAAGCAGCAAGCACCACCGAGAGTGGCCAGCTGGGGCTGGTGCTCGCCGTTTTGCTTGCCACCAGACAGGGTAAAAAGGCTCTCTGCACCAAGCCCTTTCACTTACAAGGTCTTTTACTGCAGTGCTGGGGAAGGCTGCCAGCAGGGAGGAGGGCGGGGCACTACCTGCTGGGGGAAGGTAGGGAGGCTAGCAAGAGAGAGAAGGTTCCTGCCAGCCAGGGAGGGCTGGGGGGAGACAGAAGACCCCTGCCAGCCAGGAAAGAGAGACCCCTGTCATGAGCTCTTCCTCACTACCCAACTCTCACTCTTGCAACCCCCCCCCCACATACCCAGCCCCCACCCTCGCTCGTGCCACCTGCATGTCCCCAACCTCCTGCCCTGCCCTCCTCACCACAGAAGGCCCTGCCCTGACTCTTGTACCCCCCACCCACTACAAACCCCCACTCCTGAAGGATCCGGGCTATGCTGCATAAGTCTTGTAGAAAAGTTAACATAAAATTTGAAACACAAGTCACTTTGAATTGAAAAGAATCAAAACATATTGTTTAGAAAATGTCAAAATGGAAAGTTCTGATTTTTTTTAAATCAAAAACACAGTGCAGGAGACACGACTGAAAAAAAAAAGGCTGGCAAAGTCTATACTAATTTATGGAATGTTTATTTTTCATTTAAGATGTTTTTGTCTCGAAAAATTGCCTTTCTCCAGAGCTGGGCACTTGAAAATAAGGAGGCATTGCATTCTAATGAAACTGTGATCCCAAAATGTGTATTCAAACAATATAGGCTAGATAAATTACACCCAACACATTTTGTTACATTAGGTTGCACATTCAAGTATTTTTCATTGGGAAAAAGTGTTGACTTTATGATATGCCTATTTATTATTTATCTAACTTGTAAATCAATCAGAGGCATAAACAATAATTATTAGATAATTATGCTTATAGTAAAACAGAATTTAACAAAGATCACATTTCACCTCATGTAAACAAGTTGGTTTTCCATAATTTATGCCCTTTTTCATAGAAAATTGGAGATGAAACTTGACATGATATACATCAAAACAAAGTGAAAACAAAGGTTTTATCTAAGTTTGTGCTTTGTTTCTTGACTCATTACTTTGGTGCATATTGTTGCAGACATTTTCATGTTTTTAGTTTTTGAGAAAAGCTGTGTAAACTTCAGCCAAACTTTAGTGGCAATTAAGGTGCAAAAATAACTTTGAACTAAGTAGGACTTTATTCTGTTAGCATATTGCTAGTTCATTGACTTTTCTTAAATGAGAAAAATCTCTGCATTCGCTAGAAATAGCTTTCTTAGCTGAAAATACTCCATGGTATTTTTTTCCAGCAGGAGAGCCAGTATTTTGTCATTTAGGCATAGAACATCATGGCATTTTGTAATACAACGTAACAACATAATATGCCTAAATGACACAATATTGACTCCCTTGACATACATTTATAGTATTATTTGTACCTATTTTCAGCTGGAAAAGCCACTATTAACTCACATAAAGACTTCCCGGCAGGCAAAATGGCAGTAAACCTGAACAAACTAAATATGCTGAACATGATAATTTAAATAAAAGACTAGCCCATTTCTATCTGAGATCAGGTAAGTGTTTTCAGTCATTAGCTGGTATTTCAGGAAGTAGTCTCTAGGGAATGACTCCATATGAACTCCTATTCCACATTCTGGAGTGTGACCAAAATGTCCTCAGACAGTGATGTGTTTTAGTAAATGGCTGAATAAGTGGGTTGGCCTGAGCTCTCAGAAGTCTCATGTAAGTGCTGTAGCCATGTCCGTCATATGAACTTGGATGAAAAGTTCTGTGGCTTTGAATCTCACGTGTCTGAGTCAGTGTCAGAATGGGAAGGATAATTGGCATGAGGAGAATGTGAAGCAGATGGAGAGGGAAGAAAAGTGAAATCTGGGCTTCTGTGGCAGGATGCTCAGATTCCAGGACTTTCATCAATTAATAACGGAGAAAATTGATGTCTTGTGACATGTTGAGATTTGGATGGGTTGTGGTGATTACAACTGAATAAATCTCAGTGAGAGCTTTGTAAGCTGAGACATTTAATCTTGGGCTGTTGGAGGCAAGCAGTGTGTGTGAATTCAGGAATAATCCTGCAATTAAAGAAGGGACTAAGGGCTTGATCTTGGCTGAGGTGTTGTGACCCCCGTCCAGCACAGTGCTTAAGCACATGATTAATTTTAAGCACTCACATGCTTAAAGCTAAGTGTGTACGGAAATGATTTGCTAGACTGGGACAGAGTGCTCAGCACATTGCAGGATCAAGATTTAAACCAATGGACTCTCAGGGTGCGTCTACACTGCAGGCTTTAACTCAAAATAAGCAATACAAATTGAGCTGTGTCAATTACGTATCTTATTTTGAAATAGCTTATTTCAAAATAGAGCACTCTTCCTCCAACTTCCCTTATTCCTCATACAATGAGAGTTACAGGAGTCAGAGTAAGAAGTCTTCCAGCTTGACAGTATTTTGACACTATTTCAAAATAACTGCCTGCTGTGTAGATGCCGACTAAGTTATTTTGGAATAGAGCTAGTTATTTCGAAATACTGTTGCAGTGTAGACGTACCCTCAGTGAAAGCTTTAATTCATCCATAAGGGGTCCCAGCTTGCAAACTTTTATGCAATGAGTCGTCTTGTGAGTGCATTCGTTTCAAAGGGACTACTTAAGAGTGTGAGAGTTTGCTGGACTGAGTCTTTGAAAACATGAGATTCCTCTCAAGATAAAAAGGTCACTTCAAAAAATATTGGAGTGTCTAGTTGTGGTGTTACTAAGGCTGATTGTGGTACAGCATTGTATTTGTTCAGTGGCGTTCTGCTATCAAAACACATGTTCTGATTTTCTTATTTGTACCAGGAATAGGGAAAGAAAGGTTACTTGGGGTACAAAACAGTGTGAAGAGAGTTGGTTGGTTTATTGATTTGTACTTTTTTTTTCCTTTTACAAAATAAAAATGCTCTTTACCATAAATACCCTAAAAACGACCATGCCAAAAATCACATCCTAGTTAAATGTTATGGGCCTGATTTTCATCCCATTGACGTGAGTGATAATATTACCATTGATGTCAGTGGGAGTAGGATCATAACCAATAAGAAGAAATGTGGAACAGAATGCAGTCACAATTGCTATATATTTATGATTATTCTTGGATTGATCTAAAATAGGATGATATCCTGGCCCCATTGAAATCAATAAGAGCCAGGATTTCATTCTTTCTCCTTCCTGGAATAGAAATCCATTCTATAGCTTTCCTTAATCTGCACCTATTATATTCCTGCACTGTGTGCCTTTTAGCAGAGAGGCTCCATATGCTGTTTGTTCATTGTGACTCCAGTTTTATTTACTTCATATGAGCTGCTTTTGCTCCATAAAACACCTTTATTCCTTCTCTGATGTGTCCATGCAACTTACCAGAAGAGCTTCAGCCAAATGAAAATCAATGAACTCATTCTTGAAATCCCTGCAGTACTTCCTGGTCTTCTCATGCAGAATAAACAAAATTATTTTGTCTTAACAGCAGGGTGTCAATATTCATAAGCATTTAACAGAGCAAGAAAAGATGCCAAAGAAAGCCGCTCCCCCGATAAAAGAGCAAATGTTTAGCCTTTGAGAGATGGGGCCAATTATCTTTGTGGCAGAGGTATAACACTTACTCAAGACCAGATTATGCAGGGATATTAAAAGTAGTGATATGTGGATATTAAAAACCCACCACCCATGTCTACTCTCAGATACTACCATAAGAGACATTTATATGATTTGATGTTCTGATGTATCTTCAGAAAGTTGTTACAGTGCCATGAAGTCAATGTCTCTAAGAATGCAACATCTCTTCTACGAATGACATAAAAACATTGTGAACCATCCAATAGGAAGATAAAGAGGTACGTGGTATCAAAATACTTTAGTTATGTTCAAAGTTTATATGTCCTCATTTGGAGTCTGGTTTCTAAATTTTGTACCATTGTCCATGGTGACTTTCAAACCCAGACAGTTAAAATGCTGGCCCAAATTCTGTTTCTCAGTTACTCTGTTTATAAATTTGAAATTAATCACATGAAAGTCAATGGAGTTATTTCGACCTGTACTGGTGAAACTGAGAGCAGAATTGGGCCCATGAAATAAAACTTTGCATGCGTTTAGATGAACAACATGTTCAAAGATGCTCCTTTAAAAATCCTATATTGATCAGTCCTATCTGCACATATTCATCTCTCATTGAAAGGGGTTTAATTAAGGAGCTGATTTTCAGAGACATTTTTAGCATATCTGCATCCTCTGAGAGTGGTTATAAAACTAAAGACTTGTGTAGTACGTATTAGTTGTGTTAGCTCAAGCTAAAATCTGAAAGACTTCCAAACATTGGATGTTAGAAATTAGGTGCCCAGTCTTGCATCTTGTTCATGTGCAAATCTGTACTTGCATAATATAAATCGATGCCAATGTAGCTATTCAGTTGAGGAAGAGCTGCTTGCTTGAAATAAGAAGGCCTTAATTCTGTATCACATAGTTGTTAGTTTAGTTATAGCCATGACTGCAATTAGTTTCAATGTAATAATGAAAATTACTGTTGTAGGTTCAGGGAGGTTGTGTAGCTCTATATCAGAAACTGAAGAAACTTATTTCCCAAAAAGTGAAATTGTATTATTAATTAATTCAGTTAAAGGGACGCTGACAATAACATCTCAATAGTTTTCCCCTTGTTGATATTAAGCATGCTTAACTAAAACCCTGATTCTGATCTCACACCTGAGTAACTCTAGAAATCAATGAAACTATTCCTGATTTTGCATCATGGTAAATGAAATTAGAATTAAGACTTAAAACTTGTCTTATTAGTAGTTCTAGTGTCTTTTTGATTGGCATATGATTTTATTATGTTTCTTGTGTTAGTGTTTCATGTGCTGCCTTTTCTTTATTTCTCCAGCTGAATATCAGCTACCCTGGAGATATCCACATAATGGTCTGCTCATGAAATAGGAGCTCTTATATAACTTCTGCTGCAGGGCACTAAAACACACCAAAATGGTTGTTAACTATCAGTATCCTAAAAATATATTACTTAGCTTCCAAGCTCTTTGGGGTCTTTTGGCTTTATGTTTCACATATCACACAGTGCAATTCACATTAAACTAATTTTTAAAGGAAAAACATGCACTAAAAAGAGCGACACCCTTTCCCTGAGAAAGAGAGAGAGAGAGGTCATCTTCAAACAATGTTTTTGATTTAGGTTGGAGGGAAAAAACTGGATTTGGTTCAAATTGACCTGGAGCATGGGTTTTTTGATTTGCCCCCAAACCAAGCTAATCTAAAAAAGGTCTGAAGTCTAAAGGACAGAGATACAGATAGAAAGAGCTAACATGGAATGAGAAACACTATATACTTTTTTGCCTTTCTTTTTACTCTATATACATCTCCAGCAGAAGTGGATTTCCAAGGGTGACAGACAGCTAGTAAGAGTTGGGACTTTGTGGATAAGCATAGAAGGATTGTATCATGTGTAGGGTAACTCCTGGAAAAGATGTGTAGGAGACTGAAAATGGGGCAATAGTCAGGTGTTTTCTAAATACAACTGCACTGAAATTTATGACCAGGTAGCTAAAAGGTTATATTCAGATACTTCCATACAAAAGACACATGGTTATTAGTAATGCTAATATTTATATCAGGGCACATTCTACAAGACGAATGATTCTGTCTAAAGTGCACTGGAGAAAGAAGGTATTTTCCTTTCACGATTAATTATATTCAGCCATTTCCTTCAAACTGGAGCCCACTTGAATTGGATTTTATGGGCAACTGTTTTGAAACCAGAGCCGTCATGTTGATACTGAGCCAACAAATGCCTGAACAGGCTCATTTGCTCACTCTGATTATCACCAAAAGGCATTTCAGGCCATAGATCTCTTTCAATTTTGCTGGCCGGGGGGTGGCGGTAGGGGGGTGGAGGAGCAAAAGCTGCCCAAACCTGTAGGAAGTAAGAGCAGCATGCTTCACCCCTCTGTCTCATACCCTAAATCTCATCACAGCCAGGGCTCTGCAGATTCTGACGGGAGTATGTCTTAAATGGGAATAGGTATTAGAACAGACCTTCCTGTGATATCTCCCCATACCCCAGCGGACTCACAGGGAGGACACATACAGGATTTAATGGTGACCCTGTCAACATTTGCACACAGTGACCTTTTTTTTTTTTTTTTTTGCCTTTTTATATCTCCAAACCTAAAAGTTGAAATACTTAGTTTTCTGGATGGAAAAATCTGAGTGTTTTGTACATTTCCAAATGAGACGCAGCTCCATAATGTGGCAGGTGTGATGTGCTATTGCTTTTCAGCCTAATTCAATCCCTTCATGCAGCATAGAGTTGCTTTGCTTGGTGTGCACGCAGCAACCTAATACCATTGTGATTTTTTTTTATTCTTACCACGCAAAGCACTTTGCTTTACAGAACACTCCTAACAGTGATCACTGAAATAAATCAAGTACTTTGATTTAGTGCCAGAGTTCAAAATCATCCAGTTCCAATCTCCACTTCTACGCAGTATTGCCATCCATTCAAGTGAAGCAATATGATTTAAAGATGATACTGCCATGTTAACAATACATCACCTGATTTAGAACAGGTCCTTCAGGTTACAGTGCTGTAGATGTTGCACTTCTAACAATGTCCAATGTAATGGAAAGTCCTGACCTACTGTATGTTTTTATGGTAGCCGTGACTTCTGTATTTGCCTTGATAGAGAACGATATACACAAAGAACCAAATTCTGCACTCAGTTACATCAGGGTAAATCCAGAATAATCCCATGAAGTCAAAGTTGATCAAAATCAGTCCCAAATTTTGAAGTGTGGTGTATATAGATTATGGGCCTGATTCTTTGAGCCTTTGAGGCACTGATCGGCATGGGATGTGCTGAAGATCCAACTTGATTAAGGAAGCTTTTATGGGGTTTTCTGGTTGAATTCCCTCTTTGGAAGTGTAGTATGCTAAGTGCTCTCAATGGACCATTACAGTGGTTGGGCGATTGGAGGGCAAAATCCTATTTCTTCCCTATCACTTCCGACTCCTTTTGTTCTCTCAGTATGCTCCAGTCTATGCACTCCTCCATGCCCAACGACTGAAACTTTAACAGGCCCTTGTGGGTGGGGGGCGGAGACACAAGTAGCTTCCTGTCCTATCACTCACCTGCACAGGAACCAATCACAATCTGACCTATTGTCTTCAAGGAGGCAAAGCCAGGCCTTCCATTCAATTAATTTCATGGTACTTTGATTTGTCCAAAAGGAATAGCTTGGTATAGAAACAGCTTCTGAGATGCTATTATTCTTCCCATAACATTAGGGGTTACCAAATGAAATTAATAGGTAGTAGGTTTAAAACAAGCAAAAGGAAGTTTTTCTTCACATAACACACAGTCAACCAGAGGATGTTGTGAAGGCTAGGACTTTTAACAGGGTTCAAAAAAGAGTTAGATAAATTAATGGAGGATAGGTCCATCAATGTCTATTAGCCAGGTTGGACAGGGATGGTGTCCCTTGCCTCTATTTGTCAGAAGCTGGAAATGGATAACAGGAGAGGGAACACTTGATGTTTACCTGTTCTGTTCATTCCCTCTAGGGCACCTGGCATTGGCCACTGTCACACAGGATACTGAGCTAGATGGGCCTTTGGTCTGACCCAGTGTAGCCATTCGTATGTTCTTATTACCCTTTTTATTTACATGGATTCTGTTTAATATCACCCTACTTCCAATTCCCATTCTTCTTGTATGAAAATCACATCTTCCTCTCAGATATCCTCTCAGATATTCTGTTTGTGCATCGTTAGCTTTCCTAGTGTTGCCCAAAATTACTCTGTCCTTGCTCTAAATGTCTTTTAGTTGCTGCCAGTTCCAGTTATAAAGAAGCACTTCTAAGCTGTGTTTTCACTGAAATAATCTCAAAACTCAGCCATGTGCATACACTATTTTCTCCATTCCCCACCATTCTCATTTCCTGTCCAACTGACAAATGTTCTCTCAACAATGGAAATAAAATTCCTGGATCACTTGTTTCATTCTAAATTTCTGGGCTTGCTGTTTGTGATGTTTTTCCTCTTTTTAGTCTCTCTATGCAGGCTCCATTCGTGCATGTTCTGTCACCGTGACATCTCTTTAAAATGCATTGTTTCTAGCATTGTAATGATATTGGAAACAAGGAGGGGAGAAGGACTGTTTGGCTGTTCAGATTGATAACATTATATTACAGATGTCACTGACAACTGATTGAATCAATCCTAGAGAGAGGGGACAGAGGAGTTAGCGGAATTGTGTGGTATGTGATGTTCACTTAAATTACTGATCAACTGTCTACAAAATTTCTGTGTCTGCCTTCTATGGGCCAACCATGGGGAAATGCCCTCTACCCATATCTTAGTTTAAAAAGCACCATCTTTCCACTAACATCTAGCCAGTGTTTGTGTTTACCATTAATCGACACTTGTGAATGTATAATAATATTTCCTCAGTCTGCCTGTTGATGGGCAAAGGATGGTTTTGGGACTAAACTACAGAATAGAGGAGGCAAAAAAAATCTGAATTCTGTCCTTGGCTCTGCCCCCAGGACTTCTGCATGACCTCAGTGAGTCATTTCCCTTTCTCTGCCACAGATCACCATGGGTCAATGGGAATGGTGGGAAGTGGCATGGACTGGGACACTGCTTCCCGTAGCTCCCATTGGCCGGGAACAGGGATCCACAGCCAATAGGAGCTGCGAGCACCCGTACTTGCAGAGGTAGAAGTAAACATAGGCCTGGGACATGCTAAGGGCTAACCCTGGTGGACCGGATCCAGCCTGTGGGCAGGTATTTATCAAGCCCTAGGCTAGTGGCATTCAGAGGGGCATAACTCACTTTCACTAGCTAACATGTCAAATGGGGATACAACTACTTAGATTTCAGATGTCATCCTAGGTGTGCATGCTTATAAAGTATCACAGTAGCCTCAGATGTTGCTTGAAGCTATGCCATTTCCTCAGAAGTAAGAGAAGGAGATGGACATTTCTTTTGGGATTACCTCTTTCCACAAGAAAAAGGAACCCCTGGCAGAGCTCAGCGTATCCCTTATGTCCAGAAGTTCCTGCATAGGGGGCCCTTCCAGGATGCATATTGAGAAAATGACAAAGCTTAATTCCTTTCTCTTTCTTCTAACCAGCATGCTGGCACTGTCCTACCTTCTCTTTCCCCTTACTCTGGCTATGTCTAGACTGCAGAGTTAAATTGGAAAAAGATGCACAAATTGTGGTAGATGGCGCCATGTAGATGTACCAAATTTCAGAAAAAAGTGCTCTTTTGACACATCCCTTATGCCTCATAGAAAGAGGTTTACTGGGATGGTGAAAAAGCGCATATGCTTTTTCGAAAAATTTTTTGGAAAAGTGGATGCATTCCTAGGACGAGGCATTGCTTTTCCAGGATACTGGAGGTATTTCAGAAAAGCAGTGCAGTCTAGAGATAGCTTTTGAAAGGGCCTGCTAGGGGAGGGGCTGTGGTATTAGCACTTTGTAAAGAGGATTTTCATTTAGGATCAATTATGAGAAAAGTGTGTTGAGTGTCTTACATGTCTCCCTTAAAGGGATGGGTATTCCTAAAAAGACTAGAATATCAAGAGGAGATTAAAATGTTCCAAATTCTACCTGTTAGGGAGAGAATGAAAGCGCACCACAACTGGGATCCAGCATGGTTCTTGACTTTAGCTAGTGATTTGTCCTGCATTTAAGAGGGCAGCTATTGGGAGAACGTGCTGCGGAAGGTTGATAAAAAGGGAAATCAAAACAGACCATAGCAGTTGTGACCAGCATGCCAGGCTAATGTTTCTCAGAAAGTACTATCAATGGCTACACTCCAGGACAACTGCACCTTTGTGGTCCCTTAAGGGCATCCATTCTAGGCTCCAGCTCCTCAGCCATCACCTCTCTTGATCAGAGATCCACATCTCTCCCTGTCCTGACTGGGGCTTTTCCAAGTTGTGCAGTTCTTGCCTACACTGTGAAACTCCAAGCAAGCCAAACTATATAACAGGCCAGAACATTTGCTCTCAGCTTTCTCTTTGAAGGTTAAGAACTGTGTAATGCCCAGTTATAAATTAGCACCCAACTCTTTCTAAGCAAGCACGTTTATTCTTAAGGGGAAAGCATTACAAAGAAAACATTAAAAATAATGAAAGAACCCATGTGCATTTTATAAAACTTACCAGAGGGAACCCCAGCCTCTGGCTCTGAGAGGTGCCAACCCTTCAGAACCCTCAGTTTTACCATTTATAACTGTTTCACATTCAGAACAAGAACAACCTTCAATAGTTCAGACCTCCCTTTATACTTCTTGCACCTTGGAACTTGTCCTCATGTGACAGGTGATCAGCAGACAAAGTCCCACCCCTCAAGACATAACTTCAAAAGGTTGGGGTTTCACATAACAGGTGGGAAATTAGATACACTGGATATTCCCCAGCAAAATCCACTGTTTGTTCCAGAATGTCCATTCTTGTCTGGCACATTGTTCACTTGACCCCCAGATCTTGCATCTGTCACATCCTCCCCCCACAATCCCAGACTACAATACATGAACCATTACCTTAATACAATGGACACTAAAGATACTTAAACTTGTTTCAATTAGGTCTCCCAAGGATATTGCAGGAAATTTTCATATGTCACACCTATATCTTATTTTTACAGAACAAGATACCTTTGGATTTTCTATGGGCAAAGCATGTGTTTATTTTATCCATGTTATCTATGTTCATGTCTTAACATATTCATAAAATACAAATCTAGATTTTTTTCCCCATCATCTCTTTCTCATGCTTGAAGTTCACCAATCTTCAGGTATACCGTATGTGGTCTCAGGTACATTTACAATACCTCACTCCCTGTGCATCATTGGAAACTAACCCCAATGGCTCTACGGGCTTGTGTTTAATAACAGTCATTTAGAGGAGAAGCTTTTGTTAATACCATTACTGGAAACAGATGTTAGCTGCAAACAAGCACTGAAGAAAATGAGACAGAAATGTTTTGCCAGCCAGTGATCTGAATGCTTTGTTTGCTACAGGCATTCCTCTGTGTGTTTGTGATGATCACGGATTCTAGTCCAATGTTTTACTTGATTTCCGATTCTGATATTGCAAGGATAAAGCATCAAGCTATGAAAGTGCACCCATCCAAAAAGTCTTCCAGCTGTGGAAATAACTTATTCTTAAAATGGCTGGTTTTCTGCAAAGCTGCTCAAAATACTCCAAGCTACACTACATTTTGTAAAGAATTTATTCATCTTGGACATGAAAACTGCTACAGCTTGAGCAATAAACAGAAAGGAAACAAAATCCATAAAATGTTGGCAATAATTGAACTAGATACCTGTAGTCACATCTAAAAGAAAAATGTAAATTATTGCCAACTTTCAAGAGTCTATTGTTTACAATGCCTGCATTATATTTAAAAGATTAATTTAGATTCAGCAGTGGGTTTGTTTTCTGGGTTTATCTCAAGATGGCAGACTAAGAATAATTACTCTCTTCAGGAAAACAAATGCTATGCAAAAAGATTTCTCGGAGCAAAGGACAAGAGTAATGGAAACAGCACTTTGCCAAGATAAAAACAAACTTGTTCATCTGTATCAAATAGGATTGGTTTAAAATGATACTGTTTTCAAATTATGAAAGAGCTCAAGTGAATATGTGCATACATCTGTTTTTCTTTAACAGGAAACCTGTGATTGAAATATTCAAAGCCCATTCCAGATCTGCATCCCAGGAGCCACTAGCACAACCCACAAAGGCATAAGAAATAGGAAAGGGAAATCCCAGAAAGTTTCAAGTTCACATTCAGTTCAGGGAAGCAAATAAATGAAAGACTGGATGCTTGCAGTGGTTGCCCTTAAAAAGGTATTTGCCCAGACTCTGATTCAGTAAACCATAGCTAATCAGCAAAGTAGTTAAAGTGAAGCACATTTGTAAGTATTTTGCTAACAAAAGTTGGACTTAAGCATGCATTGTAGTGCTTTGCTCAACTGGTGTCCAAGTTACTGTGCAGTGGTATCTGAAGTATTACAGTTTGCCTCCTGGATTGATAATAAGAAATAAATAAAGGTGACAGAATAAAATGTCATTTAAAAAATGAAGTATTCAGCAAATGTTTTTCAAATCTGAATCAAGGGCATCATATCTCAACCCAGGGAGCTTTGTGGACATTTGCATCTGAAGCTGAACTTTGAAGCTCATTTGTACAAGAATGAATCTTAGCACTAGCACAGGGATCCACGCTAAAGCATCAGATCATGGGTTCAGGACCAGAGTTTTCCCGCTTGTTTGATATGTCTCATAATAACTGAAACGTTTCATCCATCACCACTACAAAGTTGCTCTATGACAAATGCTGCTCTATAAAGATTTAGTCCATTAAACTAAATGCTGCTGTGAAGACACTTTTTAAAGAACAGTTATTGTGATTTTTTAAAAAATGAAAATCTCGTGGTAAATGGTGGTTGGAGTGTGTCTGGCATGGTGATAAAATTGTACCCTGAGCTAGTCTGTATTTCAAAGCCCAGAAAGACAATTGTCAGTCAAATTGTTAAGAGATTTTCTGGCTAGAACTAGGACTTGTCTATTCCTTACTTAACTATGCATTTAACGTGACAGATGTTGGATGGCTTTACTTAACCTCCTCCTGGCTCTTTGAATTTTTTTTCCCTCTCAAAGTTAATGTTTTAAAAAAAAAAGCCATACAATATTTGTGTCAATAAATGTCTCTGCGCATTTGTCACCTAACTCTAGACATGTTGCTGCATTTGAGTGAAATTTAGCTCAATAAGCAAGTTCATTCTAAAACTATTCCAAAACTGGAGAACACAGAGTGTGTTCAGCAATTGTGCTGGTGTAATTCTTTAACCAATGTGTTAATAGTCATGAAGGTATGTCTCTCTTGAGGAACAAACACATATACATTTTTGTGTGATATATTTGTATTTATCATCTCTGTTTTATATTAATACCCTCAAATTGTTGAGTATCACTTGGTATAGGCTTTTTCTGAGACTAAAGAAAGGCTATTAATATAATATGTTTCTTAAAATGTTAAAATATTTAAAACTTTATTGCATCAGCATTAAAAGTGCTATATTAACGTAGATGCATCATTCTGCTAAAGGAAATGCTTCATGATGTTGGAGAATACTGTGCACCCCAAGGCACAAAGTCTAGTTAATTACTAAAGAATAATCTCCATCTGGTAGACTTTTGTCTTCCCCAGTTCATTCTAAAACAAGTCTCCAGATAGTCTCCTTAAACACACTGTTTCCAAGGTTATTAGTAGTAATTGTGTTGCACCACCAAGGGAATTTTGTTTAGGAAGCAATGTCATTATTAGTTGATTAATGTGAACAATCTTTGACAGTATGCAGTAGCAGCTATAGCTCCAACCAGTGACATCTCATTATTCTGATTGCAATTGGATTTGTGATGTTAAGAGGCAACAGGAAAATAAAAAGCAACCATCCCAACATACATTTCTGATCAACAAACCATTAGAAAAATTGTATGGTTAGCCATCTTCTAGAAATTTCCTTTCCTCAGGAAAACTGGGCTCAGAGCTTGAGAAATTCCTGCCACTGTTTTTTGTAGTGCAGTATTTTGTAGTGTAGTTCAATGAGGCATCTAACCTATAGTAGTCTATGAAATATGCTCTGTGATTTAAAAAACCTGGTGACAAGATTAGATCACTTGTAATTAAAGAGAATCTAAAGAAAATGGGACAGATCTTTAGCTGGGAAAATAGCATAGCTCAAACATAAATCTGACCCAAGAAGTTATTCTTAGTAAAAACAATTAGCCTTTTTCACACAAAAATAACGTGGGCCATATTGAGGCTTTGGTTACTCCATACATCCAGTTTAACTCTCCTGAGTCCAAATGAGATTAACAAATGTTTAAGATTTCTACCAGTGCTATGGAGAGTGGAATTTGGCCGCTTTTATCTACCATAGACAACCCAAGACAAAACAAGTGAAAGTAGGAATGCTGAGGACACATCCCAAAGCAGTGAGAATATCTGTAGACATGGTGGGTATTTTTAATTCCCTGACACTTTTTTGCCAATGTGCACAGTAAAATTTTATCCCTTCATTTTATTCTTGGAACACTTTCCCTAGGTCAGCAGCTCTGGTGGTAGGCCCCATAAGCACTAAAAACCTGCTTGTATTTTACAAAGTAATGGTCAATGTTCCCACTAATCTTTTCTATCCATGTGCAGAATAAATTTTTCTATGTGCACCAAGCCATGTGTAAATGTACACCACCAGTAGAAGCAAAAACCTAGGTGAGAGCACTCTGCTAATCAGCTGGGCAGCATTTGAATCTCTCCTGAGCAGCTGCACAAGTGTACACTAACTTGGAACACCGATCCTGGATCTTGATGATTCTGACCCTGTACATGCATAATTATAAACATAATTAACATTATCTACTCACATGCTTTAAGAATATGCACAACTTTAGTACTTTGGAGGATTGAGGTCTCAAGGACAGTAGATGTTTCATATAATGTACTACATTATTTGTCACGCATTTTTTACTTGGCTTCAGATCACATGGCTTTTGCACACTTAATTACTGCTTTTGTATGCCATGTCCTGTTTTGATATGCAAATATAACTGGGTTTGCATTGGATGTGCACACACATTCAGCTAGGGAAGCTACTTTTTGCAAATTTAATCCATTTGGTGGTGTGATAATTTGACCTACAAACGTACTCTGCTGTGTGTGCTCAACTGCAAAAAAAAGTGCATGAACATACATAAAATGTCAGTCACCTGTATTAACAAATGTTGTTGGAGAAGGTGCAAAAAAGACTTAATTAATCTATACAAAATGGGCTACTAGAACAAATGAAAGACACTGTTAAAATCACATTCGGTAAATAAAAAAATTGTGGGGACTGGAAATCAATGAAACAAAATTGGTGTGTCAGAAATTACTCTTAACTGGCATATAAAATAATGAAGGGGTGAGTTGGTTGCCCATCACTCCCTTTTGAAGTCCTCAGGCAGTGCTGGGAGTGGCATGGTCCAGGCAGCACAGAGGGCCAGCTGCCCCACACCCTTCCCTTTCATCACAGGCTCTGTCCCTTTCATCAGAGGTGCTGGGTCCTCCCCACACCTTGCTCAAGGGCCCAGCATGGCTGACTGCTCCCCTGGAGGTAGGACTTTGTCATCCAACACTTTACCTGCTTGCTTTCCCCTAACTTCTTTTTCCTTTCCCCTAACTTCTCTTTCCTATCCCTCTCCTTTGCACTTCTGTCTAATAAATCTGGCCTACCTGACCAAAGCTCTCTGTTTTGCTGTAAGCCTAGGGTTGCCAGGTGTCCTATTTTCGCCCAGACAGTCTGGTATTTGTGGCCCCCGTCTGGTTAAAAAAACCCAGAAAATACCGGACACATAAAATGTATCTGGCAACCCTATGTAAGACTGTGATCAGAAAGTCAATTAAAAGCAATGTTCTCAACAGCCTGACATTAGAACAAGTTTGCCAGGTCTTAAGAGGCTGCTAAGACTGTGCTGTGCCTGTATTTTTCCAGTGTTGAGGCTGCAAGACAGAGTCAACAATGTAAGCTGCATTTTCTATCTTTGCTATTCATTTCTCTCCCCTTTTGTGTGCATCTGTCTTTAGTCTTTTAGGGAACAGGATTGTGGACTTCAGCAGCAGCAGCAGCTGTGGCCCATCTCAATTAACTGCTTTTCTTTCTTCCCCTCCCCAATAGGGCAGTTATTACTGCCTAAGACACTGTCAAAGAAAGTGGTTTTCCTTCTAAAAACTTTCTACATACAAATGAGAAAAGGGAACAAAGGGTTAAAAGGAAAGCCTTTCTTAAGCATTTATATTTTAAATGCTTTAACTTTTTCCTTTCTCAGTATTTTAATACAAGATTTAAAAGATTTTTAATCATGTTTGCTATAGTTCTAAGCACCTTGAGATCTCTGTACATGGGATCCAAACCATGTTTAAAATTGTTTAATGTTGGACATTGATGTTAACCTTTTTTACTCTTTGGTCTCATATATTCCATCAAAATTAATATAACAGTGGCCAATAGTTTTGGTATGAACACATATTTTGGTACATTGTAAGTGACCTGTACATAGTGATCTGTACCAAAACCAGGGAGACATTTTTGAAGAAAGCAAAATCTCAAAATTCATTGTAATTGCTGGGTTAATTAAATCATTTAGAAATGCCTCAGTCCTTGTCTCCCCTTCCCCAGGGTATACTGATTTAGTTGTTGGTTAGCACTTGTTTAATATGTATGTGCCACTGGTTAAGTGAGAGACTGAGGCACACGTTATAACTAGCGGCAAGGGAAGCAGAATCTGAGTGTAAACAGTCTGTCTTAAGTTAGAGTAAGTAGTTTGCATTATCGTGGATACTCGACTGGAATTAGGGAAATTAGCATCTGTTCAACAGAAGGGAGAACTGCACTGAAAAACAAAAAGGGAGTTTAGTAGAAAAGGGAAGACGTCTTCCCTTTAACTTCTCTTAAGAATAGATTCTTTAGGAATATTCTTTAAGAATAACTTGTGCTTCCCAATATTGGAACATTTTTGCTGGGTCAAATTATGCTCTGTTACACACTGGGAAACAAGGATAACTCCATTGAAATCAGTGGAATCAATCCATTTATGCCAGAGACAGTGACAGCAGGTTTTTTTGTCCATGTCTTTGAAAAAGGTAGGCCAAAAAGCTACTTTCCCTTTAGTCTCTCACTACTTATTGAGCACTGTGCTCTGGGATGGTGCCAACACTGTATCTGGGAAAGGGGCTCTAACCAGAATAGAACAATCCACAATTAGAGAGGCCAATGAAATACTTAGATAAGGAGTAAACGAAGGCTTTTATTCTGTCTCTGGATTCTGATTCATTGGAAGCTGTTTGGGCCAGTGGCTGTAATTATGTGCTAGGTGGCCTACATACATAATGCAGTCTGGACCTGATTGGTCTCTAGCTACTGCTGCAACATAACTGATATAATAGTCATTATTATCATATCATTATTATTATTTTATTATTAATAAAGTGAGTGGAGGAGAAGTTGCACCAGTGGAGCCTATGGCTGAAAAGGATTTATTTCATTGCTAGTAAGTAATGCAGCAGGCAGCCAGTGTTGCAGGAAAGAGATCTTTACTGAGCATGTGTAAGAGCATGCAGAGAGGCCTGTGATTGTTCATTTACTAGCGCATAGTGGAGCCAGGAACTAGATCCCACTTGACTCTTTCAGTTCCACCTATATTATAGGAATGTGACTAGCAATTTGGGCAGCGCATGGAGGATGCCTTCTAACTTCTGTACCTGTCTGTTATTGTCGTACTCCTCAGTCCTGGCAAAATCACTCACTGTGTCTGTGTCCACTCTTCCCCATCTGTAAAAGAGCTCCCTAAATTCCTTTTTTTGCTATTGGGCTATCCTGGAGCTCAATTAACTAAAGTTTATAAAGTGCCTTGAGAATCCTCAGTGAAAGCTGTAAAGAAAAGCAGAGCTATAGCATCATCATAGATTCTATTGCTTCCACACTTAGTTATGTTCATATCATGAAACAGCTTTAAAAAGCAATATTTGTGTGGGCTGGCAGTGATGTTATATCAATATCAATAGTGTCTAAGCTAATGCACTAACTGTTTTCCTTATGTATCTGCAAAATTGTATCTGCAAAATTCTGTTTCATAATGTAAAAAGACCGTCTCAGCCATACATTTCTAGGGAATTATTGTGCCTCTCAGGTGGTAAAGTAATTTGGCCTTCAGCTTCATACCTTATGACAACACCCGAGGAGTGCAGTAATTGCTCTTTCACCGCTGCCTGTTATGCCTTATAGATTAAATACAGTGTATGGATTTAGAAGAATTGAGAAAACAAGAACAGTGTATGGTTTGGGCCAAACATGTAATGCAGTTTGCTAGCTGAAATCGATTCAGTGCACTCAGCTGATGGCACTTGAAAGGGAGCAGGAAGGAACTTGTATTATTTTGACAGGTGGAAAAGCAAATAAATGTAACAATCAACTAACTCATGCTCTCATCTAAGCGAGCACTGACACGCAACAAGGTGTGTGGCTATCCCAGGACACTTGCGTGCCTCTGGAGCTGTGAGGGGCCTAGTACCTTGAAACACTTGAGGTAAGTGCAGATATTCTTGTACCAGCAATGGTGCTTGAAGCATTTTATTGCATTAAAAGGGGAGGGAACAAAAGTGTTTCTTTAAATGCACTTTGGGTCATGAGTCCCATTTTGAAAATAGTTCTCTATCTTTAGGGTTTTATTAATATTTTTGGATTTGTACAAGGCAATAGGCTTCAGAGGCTTTGGGATTTGAAAATACATACTCACTTCTAGAGGGCACGTGCCTGCACAAAAGCAGCTTTCTTTGGCACCAGAGCCCCAGTCAAGAGTGGCTTGAGGTCATAAGGCCACCTGAGAACATCAAAAGAAGGAACCTCACACCTACGGTTGTGTAGGAAATCTGAAGCTCGGGCTAGAGTTGCCAAGGTTCACAAATCTCTCTCCAAACCTGGGCTAAGTTTCAAGTGAATTTGAGCTCATTTATGGTTACAGGTGAGCCTAGAAACCATGTCAAGGTCTATGGTTTAGACAGAAACCTGACTGAGGCGAGCAGTTTTAGTTGTGTTTTTTGCAATGTGTTTTAGTTTGTTCAAAATTCAAAGCAAAATCCATGGGTGCAAATTTGCCCAAGCCAAAGCCTACAAAATGGTTTCCATTAAACTGAGTTTTTCAGAGTTCTAACTATACAATGCTAAGGATTTTACCCACTTCAATACCTGCCTCTTCGAGGAGTCTGTAACAACTAGATGCAGAGATGGGGCAGGCCACTGATGTTGTAGGGGTCACGCATATCTGGGGCCAGCCCTTGGCTATGTAAAAAATGTTGAAGTAGACCTAGCCATTTCAAAGGTAAAAATTAATCAGGTTTTATTAAACAAATAAATATGTTGCTTTCTGTCTTCCTGCTCCACCTTTTCTCAGATGACACGGAGGCTGTGTCTACACCGGCAGCTTCTTGCGCAAGAACAGCTGTTCTTTCGCAAAAACTTGCCTGCTGTCTACACTGCACGCGCATTCTTGCACAAGTAAATTTACAGTATAGCGCTGCAATACAGGGCTTCTTCCAGAAGAGTTATTCCTCTCGCGCAAGAGCTCTTCCACAAAAGGGCAGTGTAGACAGGCAACATGAATTTCTTGCGCAAGAAGCCCCTATCCTTAAAATGGCCATCAGAGCTTTCTTGTGCAAGAGAGCGTCCAAACTGCCATGGATGCTCTTGCGCAAAAGCACATCTCTTGCGCAAAAGCACATGGCACTGTGGACGTGCTCCTGTGGAAGATTTTTTGCACAAGAACTCTTCTGCAAAAGAGTTCTCGCGCAAGAAGCCGCCAGTGTAGACGTAGCCTAAGTGTAAAATGGCAGAATATCTTTTCTTTCTCTTCTACACACTGCTCCCCAGTATATCCCTCCTGTGCAAATATGCAGGGAATTCATACCAAACCCCAGGAAGCAGAAAAACTGCTTTTGCAACTGCAAAAACACAGACTCTCATTATGTATTTGTGTTGATGTAAGAAACAATGAGTTGCAAAGGTGTGCAGACAATCTAGTCTGGAACTATAACTCAGTTTCATGTTCCCGGAAGAAGGAAGCAAGCTCTAGAAGCAGCAATAAGATGGTCAGGAGTGCAATTAAATGAACGTTACAAGTAACTTGATTCTGCCAAAATATGGCAAGATAACACTTGGGGAGGGGGTATTTTAGAATAAAGAAACAAAAATGCCTTGAATGTCAAAGGATTAAACATTCTGAAGGGCTGACAATGCTGCTGAGCAAGGAATTGCAATGTGTTTGAAGGCTGATTCATTTTAACTGCAGTGGGATAAGAGTTTTTAACGAACAGTGTGAAATTGATTTCTACACCAGGTGTTGTAACACAAAAATGCATGGATGCAGCAACTGGCAAGATTTTGTTGTCCAAACTTCAGTAGATACAGAGAACATCTGATCCTTGTCCTTTTTAGAACAGGCCTTAAACATATTTGAAAATTCCCCTATCTCAGTCTCTTTTTCTCTGAACTAAGCATACTGAGTTTTATTTTTCTTTTAATCTTTCCTCAGAGGCCAGCTTTTATTTTTATATATAATTTGTTCTCCTCTAGATGCTCTTCAGTTAATCCCTGCTTTTTCCTAAGTGGCACCCAAAGTAGTTCAACTCTACTTTGGACTGATGAGGCCTCAGCTGACTATTATGTGTCATGTCTTCCATATGCTATGTCTTTTAATATATCCCAGAATAAAATCTGCTTTTTAATTTGTTTTCAGTTTGTGATTTGCAATAACCCCCAGATCCTTTTCAGTATGAATACCACCTAGAAAGTTAGTCTCCATTTTGTGTTTGTGTGTTTGATTTTTTTTCCTTTCTTTTTTATGCTTATCTTTATTGAATTTCCATCTTGTTCATTTCAGACTAGTTCTTAGTTTCTCAAGGTCCTTTTAAATTCTAATCTTGTTTTCCAAGTGCTTGCAACCCCTCCTAGCCTCATGTCATCTACACATTTTATAAGCGCACCCTCCACTCCATTATCCATATTATTAATGAAAATAGTGCTGTACCAGGACTGACCCCTGTGGAACTCTTCTAGGTATGTCCTCCCAGTTTAACATTGATCCATTGTACTGAAAGAGTAGTTATCAATCTTTCAGCCAGTTGTGCAACCCATCTGATAGTAATTTCATCTAGACCATATTTCCGTACTTGGTTATTAACAGTTGTTACAAGATTGTGTCAAAAGCCATACTAAGATCAATATATCTCATCTACTGTTCCTCATACCCCCACAACCCATAAGACCTGTGAGCTGTCAATAAAGGAAACTAAAATTGATTTAGCATGATTTGTTCATGACAAATACAAGTTGGGTACTAATTATCACCCCGTTATTCTTCAGGTGTTTACAAACTGTTTAATAATTTGTTCTAGTATCTTTCCAGGTATCAAAATTAGACTGACTGGTCTATACCTCCTTCCCTCCTTCCCCTGCTCTGCTCCTCTTTTTTAAAGACAGGTACTATGTTTGCTCTTCTTAAACCCTCTGGGACCTCACCTCTCCTCCATTAATTCTCAAAGATGATCACTAATAGTTCCAATATTCTTCGGCTAATTCCTTAAGTATCCTAATGTGAATTTCATAAGGCCCTGCTAACTCATGTAAATATTCATTAACTTGTTCTTTTCTATTCTGGCTTGTTATCCCTTTTTGTTCTGTTAATTGTGTTAAGCATGCTGTTACAATTAACATTTTTTTAAAGACTAAAGCAAAATAGACATAAAACACCTCAGCCTTCTTGTTATCATATGCTATTAGCTCTCCTTTCCTGGCAAGCAGTTAAACTACACTTCCTTTCTTTCTCTTGTTCCAAACATATTTATAGAAAGTCTTATCTTTTATGTCTTTTGATAAGGTGTAACTTTTTTTCCTTGGCCTTTTTAATTTGCCCCTACATGCCTGTGCTATTCCTCTGTACTCATCTTTAGCAATTTTTCAATGTTATCATTTTTGTTAAGTTCCTTTTTGCATTAAAAAGCTCTTGATGTAGCCATATGGATCTTGTAGCACAGGCAAAAGGGCCTCAATGGGCCATATCCAGCCCACCAAGTAGGATGATCTGGCCTGCGGAGGCCCTGACGCTTCCCCACTCCCAGTTAGGGCCTGGGAGCAGGGGGAAGTGCACAAAGTTTCCTCTGCCCTGCCAGGAGCATGCAGTGCTTAGAAGCGCGGCGTGCTCCTGGCAGGGCAGGAGGAGACTTCATGCATTCCCCTTCCCCCAAGCCCTGATTGGCCTAGGGGCAGAAGGGGGAGTGTGTGAATTTGCCTAGGGGGAACCTCTGGCTAGGAGGGGCAAAGACTTCATGCGCTCCCCCACCCCCAGACCAGTCATGGTCTGTGGGTGGAAAAGCAGTGAAGTATCCTGGTCCCGCCCCTTCCGCTTGAGGTCCTTCAAAAATTTGTAAAGTGGCCCCAGTAAAAAATTATTGCCCACCCCTGTTGTAGCAGCTCAACCACCCCAGACCTCTTATTATTCTTCCTATCTTTCCTTTACTTAAGAATAGTTTGTAGTTGTGCCATCTTGGAGAAACTACCTGGGTCTCCTGACCTTCTTTTTCCCTTAGATTTTCTTCCCAAGGCACTTTATCTATCTGTTCTGAGTTTTTGAAGTCCAGTGCCCGTATTCTGCTGCTATCACGCCATCTTTTCCTCAGAACAATGAAATCTGTCATTTCAAGATAATTTTCACCCACCTTCAGATTCACAATTTCCATTCAGAATCCATACTATAATGGCTGCACCCATTATTTCATCTCAGTTTTCTGAAATAAGTTGTTCCCCATGCACACAATTTACTGGACATTTTGTATGTTGCTGTAATTCTTTTTCGAATAGATGACTAGGTAGTTAAAGTCCCCTGTTACTAATGTGTGTTGTAATGAATATTTTTGTAGATTACTCTAGAACTGTTTCATTCCCCCCCCCCACCTGATTTGGTAGATTATAGCAAGCCCCTAGCATGGCATTGCCCTTCATTTATCTTCACACAGAGGCTTTCAGCTGATCTGCCTCTCACCTCCTTCTGGACCTCAGGATAAGGGCATATATTCTTGATGTACAGTGCAACTCCATCTCCCTTTTTTATCCTGCCTGTCCTTCCTGAACAAGCTGTTCCTCTATCAACATTTCACTCCCTGATGCCAGTTACATCATAATCGTGCTTGTTTACCAAGACTTCCGGTTCTTTCCATTCATTCCTTATACTTATCCTATTTGTCTATAGACATACGAAATGTTGAACAGATTGCCCCACTTTTTTCCCTAGAGGAGTTCAGTCTCCATAACTTCCAGTCTGATCCTCTTTTCAAGGAGTACGTTTATACACGAGAGCTCTATTATCCTCCATAGGGCTACGTTTACACTGCAGCACTATTTCGAGATATCAGAGGTATCCTGAAATAGCTATCCCACGTCTTAACAGCAAGCCCGTTATTCTGAAATATAACAGGCTTGCTATTCCGATGTCCCTGTAAACCTCATTCCACGAGGATTAAGGGACATTTCAGAATAGCAATTTATTTCAAAACCAGTTCTGTGTAGACAGCACCAAATTATGAAATAAGCTATTTTGAAATGGACTCGAAATAAACTACGCAATTTGCATAGCTCAAATTGCGTAGCTTATTTCGAGCTATAGGTGCAATGTAGACACACCCTAACTGAGCACTCCTCAGCAAAAAAAGCTGGCCAGTAATGATTCTGTGCCAGCTCAGACCTGTTGTGAATTAGAGCAGCCTAAGGGCTGCTCTCACTTACACTACTGAGGTGAGGTCCCTTAGGATTAGCATAGTGATGCTGGACCCTGATCCCATTGTCTCCCTTTCCAAGCACACACTGTGCAATGGAGATAGGGTGTATGCTACACATGTTCACAGGCTTTACAATGGAGAGTTTCATGATCAGGCCACTTGTGATCAGAATCCAGTCAGCACATGGCCTGTGCATCACATAAATCCCATATATGCCTTCACGAGATTAAGTGGGACCTTACTGCACCAGAGCTATGTTGGCCCTCGGCACTGAGTACATTTTGTCCTTTCTGAATACAACTCTTGCTGTTTTAGATTAGTTTTACTAGACTTAATAGAATGTACAAGCTACCTGATTATAAAAGCAACTCCGTGTGTAGTGACATTTTTTTCCTGAAACAAAGCATATGTCTTCAATAACCTGGTAAGATTAGATTAAAAATCAACAAGGAGTAAAAATTTGACATGTGAATGAAAAATCTCTATAGAACCAAATATGGCCTGAAACAGAGAAGTGTTACTGAACTGTTACATGTATTTTTTGAGGATGGTTATTTTGCTAATCTTTACTGTACTTACTTAATCAAATTCAGCAGGCTGGGCAAAAGGTCAAGCACTGATCACACATTACTGATCATGACATCTGCTGATGTTTCCTGAGAATTTAATTCTGCGTACTAATAAAGCTCACTTGCTATTAACATGCTTGAGAGGATGTGAAAAAAGGTTCAGTGCAATCACGTTAGGAAAGCATAATAAAATGTCTTTTTGTCAGGGATGTTCCCACTGCACAACAGGCATCGGAGAATGCTACATTTGCTATTCTGTGTATATAATAAATAGCTGTTAGGTATGTTACAGCTGAAACGTGAAATGTCAGTTTTTATTAATGAATGCAGAAGGCTTGATTGAGACTGACTGACTTGCTGTGCATGTTCTGAAGAGCTAGACGTGATTAGGTATGGCACGTGAGGCTGGCTTGGAATACTTCTCAGAACAAGCATGATCCAGTCTGGGGATAGGCACCGGACCCCAAATTTGTGATTTTTGGGACAGTTCAGATTTGAGCTTTGAGTTAAGGGAAAAGAAAATAAAAAAAGATATTGCAATGGCAATGAAGGGTCTGATTCAAGGCCTATTGAAGTCTATGACAGTCATCACATTGTTTTCAACAGGCATTGGCTCAGGCCCAAAGCAGATACAAAGTAGATTACTGTAATAGAATGTAATCTCCATAAGGGCAGGTGTGTGAGAGCTGGGAAACCCAAAACTAGGATGCTGTGACGTTAGCCAAAGTTCAGGAGCAGCCCCAGGTTCTGAGGCTGAGTCGCCACCTCTCTCACTCTCAAGGTTATGTAAAGTTGCAAAGTGATAGACTAAAAATATGGCAGGCTTGCATCATCTTGGGGGGGGGGGGAGGCAATGGTGTAACATGCATATTCCTGCTGTACACTAACTCTAGATGAAAGCATATTGGCTTCACCACTTGTGACTGCACATCTTGCCAAGACATCCTCCGTTGCTCATGAAACGGTTTGTTAGTGAAACCTAGTAGCAATGTTTCTTTGTACTGCTGTGTTGCTTTTAAATATAACGTTATGATGGGATATGTGCAGCATGCCAAGTTTAGGAATAATCCTCACCGTTGATTTTGTTTCTGTACCGCAATTATGAATACATTCCATGTACCACAGTGTCATTACCAGCATGTCATCCATATTGAAGTGGTTTGCCTCAGGTGATAGATACTGTTGATCCTAATGTCTCTAGATCAGTAAACCACTGTCAAATGTCTCTCAAATGTCAAAGCTCTGGAAACCGAAAATCTGTGAGAAATGGTCTGTATTAAAAATTTGTTTGTTACAATTTAAATTGTTTCCCTTTTCTCACTCCAGTTAACTTCCTGTAGGCTATTAGGTGTTTCTCTTAAAGTTGCTGAACACACGAACATGCATAAGTCTGGTATCAAGCAAGAAATTGTGGCTACTGTTAGTAGCAATAAAATGCATAATTTTCTCAGATCTAATTTGGAGTATGCAGACCATAACTCTTGGGAGAAAAATTCCACAGCAGACAAACCGGGTTTATCAGTAAGGTAGATACAGCAATAGATACTACCCTGGTAATTAGCCATTTAAAAGTTTTTGAATCATACCCTGATTTCTCCATTTGAAAGTTGTACTTCTAAGAATGAACCTGCAATCCAGGAGAAACAATGATTTACTGATCTAGAGGCAACATCCCAGAGGCAGTAATCTGGGGAATGGCACAATGGTATCCCACTATATCCAGAGATGCACATACATCTGCTGGTGAATAGCCAGGAGCAGTGGAACACACAGTTCTAATTAGGGATCCATAAAGTCACACAATACATTTAGATTGCTACAAAAAGTATTTCACATTAAAATGTGTGATGCTGTAATATGACCATGATTGTTGCACAGCATTGTGAATATTGTTGATGTAGTGAAAATGGAGGGAAAATTGTGTGTATATATTTACTCATAGGACAGTTGGACATTTTCTTCCAAATCATATGAACACTAAAAAGACAAATGCTGGTAGTTCCTGTAGGGTGAAGATCTTGGGATTTCACTTCACTATGCCACTTTCAAAGACAAGGGGAAGATGAGCTAGGTTGAAATGCTGTTAATTTTTTAGACGCACAGTTGTGTAAAGGCTGTGCTCTCTCTGAGAATCCAACCCTGACTACATAGCTACCGTATCTAAGAAGAGCAACCCACCCATCAGAGTTGAGTGATCACTTCATATAAAGCAAATAGCAGAGAAGTTGTGCAGTACAAAGAAATCGAGGTACAGTAGGCACAGAAATCCCATTATTTTTAATAGGATTTTGCACATACCACCTCCTCACCACTTTGAAACTAATTTGAACTGCCCACACAGTGTCCTCTTGGGTTGTCATGTGTGGAGCATCCATCTGCTTTACTTCAACACTTCAAAGTTAGTCAAGAGTATCAGGAAAAATCTCTTGGAATTTTCAGTAGGCACTTGTGGTTTTGTTCCTGCAGCTAAAACCATATTTCTTCAAGGACAGAGCTCAGATTTTTGGACCTAAATCCTCAGTTGTGAGAAGCGCAGCCATACAGTTAACAACAACATGTACACCCTGATATGTTAGTGGAGTACCAGCATATAAAGCTATCACTGAAATGTCCATAGAAATGTGTGATTTTTTTTTTATACAGAGTAATTCCTATATATGTCAATTATTTGGACAGGTTCAGGTGAGATTTACTATGGCTAAATACAGTTTTCTTTATCATTTTCACCTCACAGTACATGTGCTTCAAATGAGGCATTTAGGTATATTTTTAAAACCACAGGATACATCCATATGAATAGGCAAAATGACTAATATTTCTATGGCATTTTTCTATTCATCTAATAGGATTCTCTCCTCCCGGAATTTGGAACTCTCTCTATGTGTTTTTAGTCCTTGGAACTACCCTGTTTTCATCTCAGATTTCCCTTCCACTGGCAACATGAGTAGGGTAACTTCCTGCTGTCTCCTGTCTCTGAAGTCATATTCCTGTCCTGCAACCCTCTTTTCTCTGGCTCTGCTGTAAAGATTGTCAAGACATACTTTGAGTCTTGTGAGCCAAAACGAGCCTACAATGCAAAGCATCTATCCAGCGAAAGCGGACAGGGGGCTGCAGACAGGGGAGTTTGAGAGGGAGTTTGACAGAGGGAGGCCTACTATGGTCAGGAAGACCCGCAACACCTGTGCCAGTGCTGCTTCTGTCTCCTCCTCCTGCGCCTATAGCCAGACAGAGTGCCTGAGCATGGATGCCTCTACCCAGATCTTGGTATGGTTTTGCAGGGACTGTGGCTTGCAATTCCCACTTACTGATATCCAGGCTGGGGAGATCATCCAACGTGAAAGGTGCCTGCTGGTGGAATCTCTCAGGCAGCAGGTGGGAGAGCTACAGGAGGAGGTGGCCAGGTTGAGGAGCACCCGAACCCATGAGCAATTCCTGGACCGTGTTCATGAGGAGATTGCTGAGGTAGCTGTCCTAGTACACAGGAGTGCGGACACACCACTGGTGGAGGAGGAGATGGCTCAGGGTGGACACTGGCAGCTGGTCACTTCTGGCAGCAGGCATTGCTCCACCCCTGCTCCGAACCCTCCCGCTGTGGTACTAGAAAACTGTTATGCTCTTCTTTATACATGCGATAAGGAATCACCCCCTACAACAGAGGAGGAGAAGCCTCGTACCCCCAAGGCTGGGAGGTCTGCTGCCACCACTGCGAATAGGAAACGTAGGGTAGTGGTGGTCGGAGACTCTCTTCTGAGGGGGACGGAGGTGCCCATCTGTCGCCCTGACATTTCATCTCGGGAGGTATGCTGTCTGCCGGGGGCCCATATCTGAGATGTTACGGAGGCATTGTCGAGGATTATCCGGCCCTGTGACTACTACCCCATGCTACTCATCCATGTGGGCACAAATGATACTGCGAGGTGTGACACTGAGCGGATCAAGAGTGACTACAGGGCTCTGGGAGTACGGGTGAAGGAGTTTGGAGTGCAGGTGGTATTCTCTTCGATCCTTCCTGTTGAAGGTAGGGGCCCGGGCAGAGACAGGTGCATCCTGGAGGTGAATGCCTGGCTGCGAAGATGGTGTCACCAGGAGGGCTTTGTCTTCCTCGACCACGGGATGCTATTCCAGGAAGGACTGCTGGGCAGAGATGGCATTCACCTTTCGAGGAGGGGGAAGACCCTATTTGGACACAGACTGGCTAACGTAGTGAGGAGGGCTTTAAACTAGGTTCGATGGGGACAGGTGAGCAAAGCCCACAGGTAAGTGGAGAACATGGAGACCTGGGAGATGGGTCGGAAACAGGAGGGAGCATGGGCTATAATGGCAGAGAGAAAGGAGGATCAGGGCAAAACTGGGAGGCAAGGTCAAATCAGTATCTTAGATGCCTATATACAAATGCGAGAAGTATGGGTAATAAACAGGAGGAACTGGAAGTGCTAATAAATAAGTACAATTATGACATTGTTGGCATCACAGAAACTTGGTGGGATAATACACATGATTGGAATGTTTGTATAGAAGGGTACAGCTTGCTCAGGAAGGATAGACAGGGGAAAAAGGGAGGAGGTGTTGCCTTATATTAAAAATGAACACACTTGGAGTGAGGTGGAGATGGCCATAAGAGACAGAAGTGTGGAGAGTCTCTGGGTTAGGCTAAAAGGGATTAAAAACAAGGGTGTTGTCATGCTAGGAGTCTACGACAGGCCACCTACCCAGGTAGAAGAAGTGGATGAGGCTTTTTTTAAACAACTAAAAATATCATCCAAAGCCCAAGATTTGGTGGTGATGGGGGACTTCAACTATCCAGATATATGTTGGGAAAATAACACAGCGGGGCACAGACTATCCAATAAGTTCTTGGACTTCATTGGAGACAACTTTTTACTTCAGAAGGTTGAAAAAACTACCAGGGGTGAAGCTGTTTTAGATTTGATCCTAACAAATAGGGAGGAACTGGTTGAGAATCTGAAAGTGGATGGCAGCTTGGGTGAAAGGGATCATGAAATCATAGAGTTCACAATTCTAAGGAAGGGTAGAAGGGAGAACAGCAAAATAGAGACAATGGATTTCAGGAAGGCAGATTTTGGTAAGCTCAGAGAGCTGATAGGTAAGGTTCCATGGGAATCAAGACTGAGGGGAAAAACAACTGAGAAGAGTTGGCAGTTTTTCAAAGGGACATTGTTAAGGGCCCAAAAGGAAGCTATTCCGCTGTGTCGGAAAGATAGAAAATATGGCAAAAGACCGCCTTGGCTTAACCACGAGATCTTGCATGATCTAAAAATAAAAAAGGAGTCCTAAAAAAAATGGAAACTAGGACAAATTACAAAGGAAGAATATAGGCAAACAACACAGGAATGCAGGGGCAAGATTAGAAAGGCAAAGGCACAAAATGAGCTCAAACTAGCTATGGGAATAAAGGGAAACAAGAAGACTTTTTGTAAATACATTAGAAGCAAGAGGAAGACCAAGGACAGGGTAGGCCCACTGGTCAGTGAGGAGGGAGAAACAGTAACAGGAAACATGGAAATGGCAGAGATGCTTAATGGCTTCTTTGTTTCGGTCTTCACCGAGAAGTCGGAAGGAATGCCTAACAAAGGGAATGCTAGTGGGAAGGGGGTAGGTTTAGAAGATAAAATAAAAAAAGAACAAGTTAAAAATCACCTAGAAAAGTTAGATGTCTGCAAGTCACCAGGGCCTGATGAAATGCATCCTAGAATACTCAAGGAGCTGATAGAGGAGGTATCTGAGCCTCTAGCTATCATCTTTGGAAAATCATGGGAGACAGGAGAGATTCCAGAAGACTGGAAAAGGGCAAATATAGTGCCCGTTTATAAAAAGGGAAATAAGAACAACCCAGGAAACTACAGACCAGTTAGTTTAACTTCTGTGCCAGGGAAGATAATGGAGCAGGTAATTAAGAAAATCATCTGTAAACACCTGGAAGGTGGCAAGGTGATAGGGAACAGCCAGCATGGATCTGTAAAGAACAAATCGTGTCAAACCAATCTGATAGCTTTCTTTGATAGGATAACGAGTCTTGTGGATAAGGGAGAAGCGGTGGATGTGGTATACCTAGACTTTAGTAAGGCATTTAATACGGTCTCACATGATATTCTTATCAATAAACTAGGCAAATACAACTTAGATGGGGCTACTATAAGGTGGGTGCATAACTGGCTGGATAACCGTACTCAGAGAGTAGTTATTAATGGTTCACAATCCTGCTGGAAAGGTATAACAAGTGGGGTTCCACAGGGGTCTGTTTTGGGACCGGCTCTCTTCAATATCTTCATCAACGATTTAGATATTGGCATAGAAAGTACACTTATTAAGTTTGCAGATGATACCAAGCTGGGAGGGGTTGCGACTAATCTGGAGGATAGGGTCATAATTCAAAATGATTTGGACAAATTGGAGAAATGGTCTGAGGTAAACATGATGAAGTTTAATAAAGACAAATGCAAAGTGCTCCACTTCGGAAGGAACAATCAGTTTCACACATACAGAATGGGAAGCGACTGTCTAGGAAGGAGTACGGCAGAAAGGGATCTAGGGGTTATAGTGGACCACAAGCTGAATATGAGTCAGCAGTGTGATGCTGTTGCAAAAAAAGCAAACATGATTCTGGGATGCATTAACAGGTGTGTTGTGAGCAAGACACGAGAAGTCATTCTTCCGCTCTACTCTGCGCTAGTGAGGCCTCAGTTGGAGTATTGTGTCCAGGTCTGGGCACCGCATTTCAAGAAGGATGTGCAGAAATTGGAGAGGGTCCAGAGAACAGCAACAAGAATGATTAAAGGTCTAGAGAACATGACCTATGAAGGAAGGCTGAAAGAATTGGGTTTGTTTAGTTTAGAAAAGAGAAGATTGAGGGGGGACATGATAGCAGTTTTCAGGTATCTAAAAGGGTGTCATAAGGAGGAGGGAGAAAACTTGTTCATCTTGGCCTCTGAGGATAGAACAAGAAGCAATGGGCTTAAACTGCAACAAGGGAGGTTTAGGTTGGACATTAGGAAAAAGTTCCTAACTGTAAGGGTAGTCAAACACTGGAATAAATTGCCCAGGGAGGTTGTGGAATCTCCATCTCTGGAGATAGTTAAGAGTCGGTTAGATAAACGTCTATCAGGGATGGTCTAGACAGCATGAGGGCAGGGGACTGGACTCGATGACCTCTCGAGGTCCCTTCCAGTCCTAGTATTCTATGATTCTATGATTTTGTGGAGAAGGTGATTGTCAAATATATAACTGCTTGGTGAGGGAGTCCTAAAGTTTAATGCATGCTTTTTTAAAAATGTATTACTTTATCTAGTTGAACTACTTCTGGTTTTGAATGTAAATAGCAGCTCTTGTTCCTGTGATGAATTTGACTTCTCTTTGTTTTCTGGTACATTGTTTGAGTCTCTTCCTTCTGCTTGCAATCAGACCCGATATCCGTGTGCTCTATTCCAGAGTCCTTATCCATGCTGATAATGTCCCTTTTTACAGTACTCTTGGTGTCATTTTGTATCATCACAGATGATGACTGTTCCAGATTGGCTGAGAATCTCATGATTGCCAGAACGAATATGAGATTGTCCCAAATTGTGGGTGAGTATTGCTCATAATGCTGGGACTTGAGGTTTTGATTGAGAGTGATGTTTGGGAAGGAGATTATTACACAATTGGTCATTGTTTCCTTTAGTGTGAGACTGAGTATAACTAACTTGGATGACCAAGGGACCTGTTTTGATGGACTCCCTCCAAAGACTGGTAAAAAGCTTCCAGGAAGCCATGAAGAAAAATATTGCTAGACCATTTTACTGCAGGTCTGGTGGGATTTTACAATGATCTGTTGTCTTCTATTGTTGTACATGCCATTTAGCCACCCTCAACGTTCCTGTTGTCCACAGAGGACCTGTGATAAATGTAGCTAAAGGGGAGGCATCTGGAGTTCCAGGCTGAATATGACTGATTCCAGTAAAAAGGTATTTTAAAACTGTGTGCCATGACTGTTTCAGAAGCGAAGAAAAGATTAAGTCCTGGGGATTTAGCTATTGATTTCAGTTTTGCCATTAATTTAACCTTTTGGTTTCATCATGGACTTTGCGAAGTCTTGCAGAGCAGCACTGGTCTGGGAAGTAAATGGCATGAGTAATCCTAGCTCTTTCCACTCAAAGTCAAATTTTCCTCACTGTTTGTAATTGCCATAGTACTTTGCAGACAAAATCTCTCTAATCCGGACTGGGTTTTCCACTCCCATGAAGCCAGAGCAAGTGTCTTGAAGGAACAAATGTCTGGTCCCAAGTTTCCACTATTGTCGCTCATGTTGACTCTCAGGATTCTAAGGCTATTCTAACTACAGCCCATGGGAGCTAGACCCAAGAACTTCCTGGCCAGTGAGGAGAAATTAGCTGTGCTGTTGGTGGAGATTTTCAGTCTTTTTGCTGAGGAGCAGGGTACTAGCCACTGTTCAGCTGTTGTAAGGCCCTGCTCCAAAATCCTACTTATCATCCTGCCAGTATTGCTGATAATCAACCCATTTCTAATCCTTCTGTTTTGTGAAAAAAAGATTAAAGAGAATCTAATGAAGTGACTCCAGCAGATTATGAAGTGTTATTGTAGGCTGGCCTCCTCCAGAGTGTCCCCTCAGCAGGAACGGTCCTAACCAATTGGCGGCCCTGGGTGACTGCCCGGCTCACCCATAGGGTTGCCAGATGGTTTAAAAAAAATACTGGACAAAAATTTGTCAAGCAAAAAAACCCCCAAAATGCCGGGGAAAATTTGTCGATCAAAAAAAAAAGGGGGTCGGGGAATAATGTGGTCACAGCCCACCCCTAAGACTGGCTCTACCCCTCAGAGTCTGAGGGTACTCTACAAGAGCTATCACTGTTTTCCTCTTCAGTCTTTTTTCATGGGCTTCAAGAACTGCTGCATGGTGTCACATAACAGTCTAATCTCCTGTGGGTCTCATTTGCCTTGGTCTCATTTCCATTGCTCCATTGTGGGAGCTGAACGGTGTTGACCGCCTGTAACACACGTATGAGGTCAGACTAAGCAATCTAGCGGTCCCTTCTATCCTTTAATCCTATGATTCTGACTGTAATCTACAGGCTTCTGGGATCAATCATTAGGTTTTCTTGTTACAGCACAACTCGATCAGCCTCTTTTCCCTTAGCAAGAGTCCATAGTGCCTTTCAGCATCAGATGAAAGCACTTTTCCTCCTTGAATCAAGAATTTACATCTCTTCTTTCAGGGTTGGGATGTAATTCCTGTCAGCTGAAGGCCACAGCCAGCTTCTGTCCAGCCAGCCCCTATTTCATACTCCTACTGCTTTACCTAGGAGCAGTCAAAACATAGGCTTCATTTTCCTGATAACTTATCTCTGTTAGGAGGGAGAAGATAATCTAAATATTGCCTGCTTCCCCAGTCTTGTCTTGTTAGCGGGGAAAAAGGCAGCTCTGCCCCCACCTGACACTACAGAACTCCTGGCCCCAGGACCTTAAAGAGACAGCAACCTGGATTTTCCCCAAATCACTAAGCTCAGGGTTCATTTTATCTGCTCTGGCTTTGGCCATTCACTAGCCCATCAGTCATTCTAGTGTCCCTGGAACAGGGTCTTTTGACCCCTTTAGCGGGCCAGCTTACCCCCATTATAAGGTGAGGGCTAGAAATAGAACTGTTTCAGATCACCTATCTGTGAGTCTTGTAAGTGTGTTGCAAATGCCTAATTTTTCCCTAGTCATTTGAGAAGGTGGGTTGAAAGGATTTATTGATTGGCAACAGCAGGGGGAGTAGGTTTTTTTTAATTGTTTGCTGAGTGATTGTATTTTGCAGCCTTTTATAATTTATTTTGTGAAAATGAAACCACATACAAGCACCCTGAGTATGAGAGAGCTGCTTGTGTGTGCTATATACATCTAAATAATAAATAGTAAACAAATTTACTTTGGTACTTGATCAAGTTGACTGGTAATATGAGATCTCTGATTCTGTAAAGCATTTTTCCCAACTTGCAGAGAGAGAAGTATGGTAATCTGCCATAGTTTTATAAACAGGGAAACTGAAATAGACACATTAAATAATTACAGTAAATACAGTAAAGGTGCTATAAAGAAGAAACCCACTGGTATTGTGCACAATTATTACTAAGTGGATTTAATTCTGGGCATTCATTTTCCCACAAATAATGTTTTAACCTATTTTTAAAAAAATTATGCATAAATATTAAATCCCATTATCAGTGCTTTATCTACCAAGCAATCCAAAATAAAGGCTATAGGATGTTGGGAAATATAGGACCTTTCCCTCTAGCTTGCTAGTGATTTTTTTTTAAACCTTCAATTATGCTGGGGAAATTTTTTGAGCTTTAACAAAATGCTCATTGTAACAAGATCAAAGGTTTGAAGCTTAAAGAATAATCTAAATTCTCCTGGTTTCTTGGCAGCAAGTGTTCCTTAGCAGCAGTTATACAGTTCCCACACTACAATGTCACTAGCAAGGTGTCCTGTACTAGACTCTTTTAGCACAAGTAATAAGTTGCTACACTTCTGAATGCATCCTGCATGATCGGAAATAGGACGCTTTTGTATTTCCAGTGCCAGGTTTGTTAGATTTCCTCTTGATAAGATCTTGTAATCTTTTTCCAGAACTGCATTCAGAATGTACATGAGCAATGAATAAAATACTTGGGACCAAAAATAAGGTGTTAGTTGCTGCTGGGCAGGATGCTGTAAATGTGTCAAATTTACAAACAGTTGAATCATTTGGAGGATATTTTATGCAAAGATCATATGTAATAGTGGGGAGAAAATGCACTGTTTTGCTGCAATTAACAGACATGTGTCCAGAGCTTGGGGATATGTCTTTCAAGACTCACTTAGGGTGTGTCTAGACTACACCTCTCTGTTGACAGAGAGATGCAGATTAGGCACATCGAAATTGCTAATGAAGCAGGGATTTAAATATCCTGCACCTCATTAGCATAAACATGGCCACCACTTTTTTCAAAACTGAGTTTTTTCGAAAAAAACGGCAGTCTAGATGCGGATCTGTCGAAAATAAAGCCTTTTTCGACAGATCCTATAAACCTCATTTTTTGAGGATTACAGGATCTGTCGAAAAAGGCTTTATTTTTGACAGATCTGCATCTAGACTGACGTTTTTTTGAAAAAACTCAGTTTCAAAAAAAGTGGCGGCCATGTTTATGCTAATGAGGCACGGGATATTTTAATCCCTGCTTCATTAGCAATTTTGATGTGCTTGATTGGCATCCCTCTGTTGACAGAGGGATGCAGTCTAGACATAGCCTTAGGGTCCAATACTCGAATGGCTTTAGGGAGCCACACCAATTTACATCAGCTAAGAATATGATCTATAGAATGAATTTAGTGCATGGATTCAAATTGAGGACCAAACTCATCTCTCTACAGGAAGTTTAATCCACAATGACTCTTCCTCTGATCTTAGCCTCAGTGATATAGAAATTGGCTTCTGTTAGCCAAAATTTCCCACATAAATACCTTCTGGGGGGAATAGTAGATGAATTCTGTGAGAAGGCTGTCAAGGTATCATAGGTGATCAAGAACCAGTCCAGGGTATCATAGGTGACCAAGACTGCATTGAATTTGGAAATGGATAGGCAGCCAATGTAGAACATGAAGCACTGATATGATGTTTCTGATGCATTGCAAAGCTTAGCAGACAGCCCACAGCATGCTGCTATCAGCTTTGATTTCTAAATAGTTCTGTTGACCTGTTGCTTAGACCCACATAAAGCAGTATAAGCAAGAAATGAAAAGGCATGGATCACCATCACTATTAGGTTTTCATCTGTCAGAAAATACACAATTACCTGGCCAGCCATAATTTTTTCCACTCCAGCTATCTGTGATTCAGAAGTGGATTCTAAGATTGTACATCTCTTTTTTGCACCAAGAGACAGATATACTCAGAGTAGAATATGGTCATAAATGCTGTCAGTCCATATTGGAGACCTTCCTGAAAGGTGTGCACTCAGTTCTTTAACTATTGCCAGCTGATCAAAATTTGGACATAACCTGTCAAAGGATTAATTGTATTAATTACACACCAACTAGAGCAAAACATGTTCTCACTTTCCTAAGAGGTTTTCTCTGATTTACATGCCCTGTTAATTTTGTGGGTTTTTTTCAGAATTTACTCTTTCTTATTATTGACTTCAACGGGGTCAAATTTCCACTCTTTGTCTCCTTCCCTTTGTATGTGTGTCACACTCTCTTATCTATGGTTCCTTCTCTAGAATTTCTTTAGTATTCAAACTTCCTGTCATTCATCTTTTCTTCAAATCTCTCCTGTAAACTTGTAGTTATGCATCCACTTCCGGCAGTCTGGTGCTTTGAATCTGTATTATTTGCCTTTGGGCCAAATCTTGGTCTGATTGATGTCAGTTGGGAGTTTGTCAATGATTTCAATGTGTTGTAAGCTCTTTGCAGCTGAGGCCACATTACTCCAATTTTCTGTATACAGCAGTCTAGCCTTAATATTTCACTTACCCTTGAAGGGATCCCCTGCCTGGCAGAGTGAATTCCGTTGAATAACACTGAGTTCTTGTATTAAAGACCCTCCCACTCTGCAGGACAGGAGAAATGTGGTGGTAAGGATTGTAAAAATATTGTTTTACGGCATCAGTGGTATAGCTTATGACTGAAGCATTATCTTCTGCAGTTTAACATTTATAAACCAAACAGGAAAGATGTTTTTGTATCTCTTGTCAAGAAAAAAAAATCCACATAGCAAAACAGGTCTAGTGCACAAGTGTATTTAAAAGTAATGAAGAGAGTGTGGACAAGTTATATTGGAAAAGCAATAAGAGACAAATTTGCTATACATGACATCTAATTTTGGATCAGTTGATGTACTTGTTATTGATATACCCTGGGCAAAAATAGCAACATTAGGTGAAGTAAATCATTCCTCATTGCTGAATTCAGGTGTAGTTTATTGTCTTTCCTGGCTTCTGATTACCTTGTTAATAGGGCACTCCACATCACATTTTTTCCTGTCTGGAGATTATATTGTTGGGGTCTGCTGACCTGAGCCAAGAACCTGAAGGCAGAAGTTAGTAGCTTTATTTGGAGATATTATGAGCAATAAAGTGAATGTTTCAATTTATGTGTGCATTTCAAGTAGGGTTTTCAAAAGCGCTCAGTGTTGGCCTAACTCTGCTCCTACTTACTGTTGACTCTGGGAGGGAGCTTGGATGTGGGTTCTAGGTTGGAGCAGGTGGTTGGGGTGCAGGAGGGACTTAGGGACTCAGCACTTACCTCAGTTGTCTCTCAAAAGCAACCAGCAACCCCATTGGCAGTGGCTTCTAGGGAGGAGGGACCAAGGGGTCTCATTGCTCTCATTGCCCACAATTTCCAGCCAGTAGGAGCTGTGGAGTTAGCACTCAGGGCAAAGGCCGCATGGAGAGTCCTCCCTCCCCATGAGGCACAGAGATATGTTGGGCCTGCTGCTCCTGGGAGCAGTGCAGAGCAAGGGTGGGCAGGAAGCTTGTCTTAGCTCTTTTGTGCTTCCAGGAGAGGCAATAGTCAGGGACCCTCAAGCCTTTTTAAATAGCCTGTGACCCTGGGCAATTGCCCACCCACCCCCATTGGCAGGCCTGGCTGTAGCAGTTCTGCGGGCAGCTTGGACTCAGGTAGCTAGCCCAAGTCCACCTGATGCCATGGTGTTAGCTAGTCTGAGTCACCAGCATCCCACAGCATTAGCACTGCGATTTCTAGCCTGCCTGCTCAAGCTAAGCTAGTGCAAATCTACTTGTGCTAGGAACCTCACCTGCCAGCTGCAGTGTAGACATACCCTAAATACATCATATGGAGCATTGTGGTCCTTTCAGAGCACCAAATGGGGCCCCAAATACAACCAAGATTGCTGGCTTAGCTCCCTGTTAGGAGCTGTGCCAAAGAACCAAGGTTTTTATACTTGCCGCCTTTTGTTTTCACTCGGCAAAACACCTTGTTCTAAATGAACAACAGGACCATTTTCTACCCAGAAAACAAACTAGTGAACAGAATCTTACTGGTTGTAGCCAAAATCAATGAATGAGGATAAGATCAATCAAAGTTAAGTGAGGAGTGGTTACAGAGGAGGTCAGTGCTCCATAACAGAAGAAAAGAGCAAGAAATTAAAAAAAAAAAAGTTATGGATGTTTTTAGGCCCTTGATAGTCCTGGTTCCACTGGAACTGTTTAAAATCCTCCCCCTTACCGACCTCTGTTTGCATGAGTCCCCCACACAGATGTGAATTTCAGTCCAAAAGGCTAATGTAAATATTTCTCCAAAATTATTCCTTTCATTAAAAATGTAACTAGGAAAATAATGCACTTTCAAGATCAATTTTAAGGTTATTTGAATAAAATGTGTTTCAAGTTGCAGTGAAAGAAATGCCATACTTAATTGTCATAATGCATGGGTTTGCACAGTTCTTGCAGGGGTGTGATTTTTTTTATAGTTATACAATCCCTAGCTTTTTAACCCTTTGTCTACTATAAGAATAAGCTATAAGAATATAAGCACCTTTATACATATTTATGTTCGCACTGGGAGTTTGACTAGCTTTAACTATGCTCGTACAGTTAAAGCAACATAGCTTCTGAGTGTAGACAAGACTTTAGTCTCTCTAATCTGTAGAATCAACATCTAAGCAACTCTCTTAATTGCCACAGCTGAAGAACAATGGGTTTGCATGTTGGTTTCAGAAAATTGTTAAAAAGGCAGCTTACATTTCCTCTTGCTATCAACCTGTACACACGCTTTGTGCTCTGCAGCATCTCATCAAATACTTTAGTTAATTACTTGCTAATTATGACATTGCTGAATTACGGAGCACAAAGTACTGAGCAGTTATAAGTTTGAGCATATCGACTGGTTACAATAAATCCCTTGCTCATTATTTGCACCTGTTTAACATTCCTCATCTGTTTGCATATCATAACTTGAAAGAACAACATATGAAGTGCTATTAGTGACATACAAGTAATTTAAATTAAGAGCAGGGAATACAGGGAAGCTATGTTTTTTCTGTTTGTGTTTTGAAGTTATATTTTATATGAATGATCATTGTACATCAAAATAACCTGGAAATGAACCCAAACCCACCCTCAACCCAGGTAGAAAAGCCCCTCTCAATTGTCAATGCATGGTTGTCTTGGAGCCTAACATCTGTAGAACTTCATAGATGTCACTGGAGTTAATCCAAGTTTATACTGGTGTAGACAAAAGGAGAATCAGATCTAGTGTGTTTTCATAAATACCACCCTATGGGCTAAATCCATAGTGCAAGTGGCAAAGGATAAGGAAGGTGTCTTTCTGATTTCTCAGTTCTGGGAACATCACAGGAGTTGAAATGGTCTCTGAAACAATTTATAGCAGCCTGAGAGCTCTAAGACATCTCCTGTATGTTCAAGAAAGGAGGAAAGGTTATGTAGAGCTATCTAGGCCATCCTTACACCTACAACACATTTTCCTGCATCAGTGGGATTCTCAGCTGCTGCGTTAGGGCAGCTTCCTGGCTGATTTTGTGCTCAGCAACACAAAGTAAGGGCAACAGGGGATAAGAATCTGGCTCTGTGTCTTGCTTGCTAAATAAGTAAAATATGCCACCTTTAAACAAAATATTTTTTTCCCTATCCCCTCTTCAAATCCCTATTCTCACTCCCTCAAATATATTACAGTTCTGGAGCTGGGAAAACTTTAAACTTAGCTTCAGAGGGGTAGCCATGTTAGTCTGTAACTTTGAAAACAATGAGTACTCCTCTGACACCTTAGAGACCAACAAAAATATATATATAGTATCATGAGCTTTTGTGGGCAAAACCCACTTCTTCAGAAGAACTTCCAGCCCATGAAAGCTCATGATACTATATATATTTGTATTAGTCTCTAAGGTGCCACAGGATTACTCGTTTTTAAACATAGTTGTCATTTATATTATACATGCTACCACCGAGAATGGGATATTAGGATTCCTACAGCTGTTGAACAAACAAGATAATTCATTAAAACTCAGTGTAAGTTTTACACTCGTCTTGTTCTCGCCATGAATAGTTCTCACTTTGTTCTCAAAATGGAATGTTAAAGCAGGAAATGTCTGATCAAAGGGTTTTCAAGATTCATTTTAGAAAAGTGAATCACTCAACATTTGTACTGTCTGGGTTCCCTATTCAGTAACAATGCCACCTGCAGCATAAATATGCACTTTGAGAAAAGCTTAATGACAGTCATGTGCAGAATATCTAAGCAGCACATAACTAACTTCTGATTTCCCAGTAAATTTAAAGATCTTTCCACAAAGACAAACTTTTGTTATAATGTACTGTAAGTTCCTTGCCAGTGAAAGGAGATTGATTCTGTCTGTCTGACTACACCATCTCTCCATAGTTGTCAAAAGGTCAGAGGTTAACAAGGAGCCTATACTGTCTGTGTATTCTATTATTACTACACAAGAATTGAAAATGCACATTGAAGCTGCTGCTGTTACTGTTGCTGTTCTTTTCAAAGGGGGAAATGTTTTATCAAGCTATTTTAGTATCATGTGACATGCCATAACTTAGTGGGTCTGGCTTTGAAGCCGGAAAACTGCTGGCACAATCGTGTCCAACCTCAGCCAGTGATGATTTGACATCTGGTCATTTATGTCACCGTACTCAGCAATTCCAGGAACAAAGCATCACCCCTTAACAATTGTCAGCAACAGCCCATGCCTGCTTTACTGAAGTAATACTGCTGTTCATTGATGGCACAATTAATGGAGACAATAAGAACTTGCCCTGTGTAACTATCAAACAGGGGAGCCCACAGCATGCTGGGCCCCTGGGCAAGGTGGGGAGGGGCCAGCTCCATGCCCCCAGAAGTGGTGAGGCCTAGGGGCGGGGCTGAGGGCATTTGGCCCTCAGTGCTGCCCTGACTGTGGCACCTTCCCCCCTCCCAGCGCTGCCTGGAGCATGCTGCGTGCTGCCCCCACCTCTCCAGGTGGTCTTAAGAGCCACCCAGAGTGCATCATGTGGCAATATATAGGGCTCAGAACTCTGGGCCCGTTTGAATTGCCAGGCCCCAGGGCAATTGGCCCTTTTGCCCCTCCCAGTTGGTGGGCCTGTTATCAAAGCACATGCAATTGAACATGTGCACCTAAAAATAGGCATGCTCAGGCACAGTCTCCCTGTTTGTCAGCCAGTTGCCTCTGCACACATATGCACTCACTGACTTGGATCAAGGAGAGCTGTCGCATTATTACCCTTCAAAAAGAGAAGGGCTGTTTTAAATCAGCAGATGTTTCTTGGCATCGATCTAAGGGAAGTGCCTTTATAAATGACAGAAAATATTCTGAGGTCTGGAGAGAGTCACCCTCCTCTGCACTGATTCCTTACTCATTCTCTGGAATGTCACATTATGGGGCAGTGTCAGGGAACAATACCCCTTTACCCTTCCCCAAACATGCCCATACCCTGCCAGAGCTGGCACAGATCAGGCAGAGCTAATTCTTTGCCTGCTGTAGGGGCAGAGGTATTATCTTGTTTATATAGTAGGACTTAAGCCTGTCCCATTACATCTCTGTATGCTACTCTGCTACGCTGGTACCTTAAAAGCAAAGATGAATTTCACCCAGTGTGCCAATTTATTAATTAATCCTCACTGTGTGCACTCCAGTTAAAAATGCCAGCCTTATTGTATCCATCTACTCTTCTTTCAAATCCTTAGGCAAAGAGAGACAACTGTTTTTCCCCCAAACCTTCTTCAATTTGGTACCCAAAAAGCATTGTTTGCTATCTTTATGATAAATGCTTTGGATTTGCCTCCATCAGATGATTTTAAGCCACACAAAAACTGAGACAAGGGAGGAGCCGTCACTTGCCTGTGCATTAATTTTAGAAAATTGCAAGGTCTTGGAAGATTGTTTTTGCTGGTAAAAATGTGAAAAATAATCTTAAGCTGGTTGAGACATAACCATGTAAAGAGCAGACCCTTTTATCATAGGAACAGGAGGGGAAAACATAATAGATGACTGGACTGTCTCCTTTCATTGTTTGACCTTTAATTGAAAGATTGAAGATAAGTAGTTCCTGGGAGAAAGCAAAAGGCTGATTCACTTACCCTGTAGCTTCAAGTGAAAAAGCTTCCTGGAAGCCTTACTATATATTATGAATCATTCTCTTGTCATTCCAAGAAGTTCGTAGCCAAGTAAAATGCTAGAAATGGATTGATAGCACAGTGATGGGCAATAGGGCCTAAGTGAGAGGTGAAAGACCACAAGATAATATATTCAAGCATCCCTTAGGACTTTTTTGGTAAAACTGATGTTTCTGACCTCAGGTACAGCTGTCTCCCTGTATCAAGATTCACTGCTCTCTTAAAATAATACCATTTTGGAAAGTTCACTACTTTACGTTAAGTTTTTACAATGCAGATAGACTGTTCCCATTTCCTTTCAAGGGAGGCATATCAAGATCATTTCAGCATTCTCTTTGTGGGATGTCGAAGCATACCAGCTGCCATGGTGTTATCTGTGTTGAGTGCCAAACTGTAAATTTCATGGAATCAGACTAAAGAAAAGCAGCTGTAGAACAAGTTTGTTTATAGCTAGTTGTGAAGTGTCCAATTAACAAATCCTGAATATTGTGTGTCCACATGTTGTCGGGGTGAATTTATTGTCTTGAACAGAAGCCGAGTTTTCAAGGTGGGGCTAAGTTGCCTTGTCTAAGGGAGTGGGATTCGGGGGTAAAAGTGCTTAGTTTCTCTGTATGTTTTCATTTATTTGGGGGAAACAACCCCTTTCTCATTTTGATGCAAGTCTTATCTCATATTCCTACTCCCGACTCTAGCTGGCACACGCTATCAAAATGCTATCAGTGGAGGAACTCCTATAAGAACAACTCATTGTTTCTGTCTCCCATGGGAAATTTATCCTACTCTGCTTCTGGAGCTGACTTCTTCTGTGGCTCCAGTATCAGGGAGTTTGACAGGCATGGGGTTCATAATACTGCTTATAAATGTAACTAGTGGCTACACCTATTTCCTAGGAGAAAAAGGGTTCAATAGACTATTAGAGCTGAGATCCCTGACTCCCTGAGCAAGTTCTGTGCTTAGACAAACATACTTCAGTACATTGAAGAGGCTCTCTTACACTCACCAGATGCTGTGTGTAAAATAAGAAATGTCATCTTTACTAAGAGAATTCATTTTTAATAAATGGGGGAGAGTGAGCAGTTCTCTTGCTCTATGTTCCGCTGCACAAACATACCTGATCACTTTGTTATATAAATACTTGATATTTTGCACATAGCCAACACCATCCTCCCTAAAACTCCTCTTTCTGGAGAGGAATGGGTGGCTAAGGAAGACTGGATGGAAGTGTAGTTGTCCGCTTATATAAGGACTGAATTTGGCCCAATGTTTTCTGGATACACAGGGCTTGATTCTCATCTCTGTTATGCTAGTACAACTCCATTGACACCAATGATCTCATCCTTCGTGTATGCAAGAGCAGAATCAGACCTCTTGTTTCCAGTTGAGAGTCTTCTTAGATTGTATGAGCCATATTACTAGGGTTGGCATTTAAATGATCACAGCTAGGAATTGAAGTAAACACTTCACAGAGGTGAATAAGGTGCTGAAGAGATTTTTCCTTTTTTTCTGGTTCTATTGTTTAACTGGAGACAGCTTTCTGCAAGGCTGCGTTACCAGGGCAAAAGTGCATTGATTTACATTCTGAAGGTTATCTTTCCAATGGAAAAGGGTAGAATAGATTCTTTTTAAAAATTTACTTTATTTTTGAGGAAAGATTCTTTAGAAATGCTGTTAAAATAACTGGTGTTGAGTAGCAATAGCAGTGAGGGGTTCTCTAAGCAGTGGGATTTGATACTGGAGGGGATACATTTTATATTTTGATGGATTTCTCCTTTGTTTCCCCTTGCACACTGGCAAGTGTATTATCTCCCTTGCTTTTCGCTTTAACCATAGGATCTTTGGCTCATGTTGTATTGATAATGGATATTCAATTGGAAGGTGTTCACTAAGAACAACTAGATATTTGACTTCTATTGACTCCATCTCACAAGTCCTTGATATGTGGAACTAAAACTGATTTGATTCATACAGTAAACTAATTCTGTGTTACCCAAAATACTCTGTAGGATTGATTTCATATTGAATATTCCTGTTATTAAAGTAATTGGAGAAGAGGGAAGTATTATTAATCCCTTTGAAGGCCTACTTCTCACTCACATTAATGATCTCAGAGGGGTGACTTTGTTGGTTTGTAACTGAAAAAAACTTAAAAAACAACAAATGGTCCTACAGGACCTTAGAGACTAATAAAAAATGTAAATAGTATCATGAGCTTTCGTGGGCCTCTGAAGAAATGGGTTGTGCCCACGAAAGCTCATGATACTATCTACATTTTTTGCTAGTCTCTAAGGTGCTTCAGAACCATTCATTTTTAAAAAAATGTTTTCACATTAATAATGAAATGAACATCAGGAGAACTAAGTGTCTAATAAAGAAGAACGGGATTTGTCCCTTTATGAAGCAGGAAGAGCTGCAGTACACCAGTATCTAGATATTGTTATTGGGAAGTATTACTTCAGTGTCTTATCCTTGGCTACAAGGACACTTCGGGTACATCTACACTGCAACGCTATTTCGGGATACCAGAATATCTCGAAATAGCTATCCCATGTCTTCACAGCAAGCCCATTGTTTCAGGCTCACTATTCCAGTGTAACCTGTAAACCTCATTCTACAAGGAGTAAGGGAGATTTCTGAATAGTCCTTTATTTTGAAATCTGGCGCTGTGTAGACAGTGCCAAATGACAAAATAAGCTATTTCGAAATAGCATTGTAGTTCAAATTGCATATCTTATTTCGAATTATGGTGCAGTGTGGATGCATCCTTTAAGTCTCTTCATTGCTCACTTGTGTCCTTGTAGCCAAGGGATAAGACACTGAAGTAGTTTGCCTTGTGTCAACATCCATCCACATTTCAGGGGAAGATGGAAGTAAAAAGATCACAGGAAAGACACTTGTGATGGGGTGTCCATGCTTACCCTAGAAAGAGTTAAGGCAGAGTGAGAAGAGGGCTAACTGTCCCAGCAAGACTAGCTGAGGGGAATTATTTGGCCCAGAAATCCCCTGAGTGAGGGAGCCCATCTTAGGGGGAACAAGCTAAGTTGGGACAATAAAGACAGGAAATTGGAAGCAGAAGGGGTGGCTGGGGAAGTCTGCAGTCACTCCCTGGGAGCAGAGTGGTGTTCTTCAAGACTACAGGTGACCAGAGTTACTTCCTGGGAGGGGGGAGTTAGGAGGCTGACAAACCCCAGAGAGGGAGGAGTGCCAGATGATGAAAGGTAGTAAAAGGGAATAGACCTTGACTTTTGGTTGGAGGGTCCCTGAGCCCGACCGTGGAGTAAGAGGGTAGGTCCAGGTTCCCTTGCCAGCTGCTAAGGAAGTGGCATTGGGGCGGTGAATGGGAAGATGCTTGAAGAAAGGCTTTGGAACCCCGGAAGGGGAAAAGATGTAGTGCAACATTGCTGAAAGGCTAAGTTAAAATGAGACTAAGGTCCATGGAGCAAGAGAGGGGCCTTGGACCTAGAGAGAGAAGCGGAGAGATGGTGTGATGTAACTCACAAGGTATTACACAGAGTGACCAGGAGGAGATGCCATTCTAGCAGTGTGTGTGGCACCCCATTACAGTACCAGACACCTTTACAATCATAAGGGTGCTCACAAAACAAAACAGAGTTTGTGGTTTGTTATTGGTAATAGACAGAGACATACTAAATTGTCACATATGGAAATTAGACACTCACCTGCTGTGCGTGTGTCTTTGAAAATCACTCCCTTCATCTAACACTTCATGTAAATTAGTTTGGTAAAAGAAAGTTGTGCTCTTGCTTTTATTCAATTATTTTTGTCAGCGTTTACTACTGGGATATTAACTGATTCTTTGTATTAGTTCAAAGGACTGGAATTAACATTTTAGTTAAGTACAGTAAAACCTGTGTTATCCGGCATGCTCAGGGATTAGGGCATTCTGGTTATCTTAAAAATTCAGGTTATCTGAGGGTCCTATCAACCTAGGAAAAACCAATGGACAAGAATAGTAAAAATCAAGTTTTTAATATTGGTAGTTTTGTAGTGTGAGGCAGTTGGACTCACATTTCTATTTTGAGTTAAAGATGATTAGTACTTCTTAAATACAAAATTGTTAAGCCAATCATGGTAAACTAAGCCAGGCCTGTGCACCTGAAGATGTGGCAGTATTGTGGCTGGGGGCAATGCCAGTTAATAAAGTTTTCTGGTTAACAGAGTGCCGGATAACAAAGGCTTCACTGTAAAATCACCCGATAAGGAGCAGATTTATTTTTCTGCCAATCAAACATAAGCAATAAAATGGAAGTAAAGGATTTCCATCAGAAGGTTTGGAACTGTTGGAGTGTTTTTGTTTAAAATAACTATACCGGTTACAAGAATTGCTAGAATTATTCCTTCTATTAGTGTATTACAGTGCAAATCCTGCATTTCCCCAGGAAGTTACCAAAGGCAGAAGAATGGGTGCAGTTCTACATTGGATTCAAGGAGGCCGCTTCACCTGTTGTATCACAGAGCATAGCTCTATGCGGGCTCCCTGAACTGCAGTGTGGAGGGGCATTGAAGAATGTCAGGCCAGAGCAGATGGATCCACAGTTATGAAGGTCCACCAGGCCATCGAGAGACAGGCACAGCATACAAATAGATACTGCTTCAGCCTTGAGACTTCCATAGACGCTGGGCACAGGCTCCCCTGATGTTCTGGAAAAGGAACTGGAAAAGGAACTCTTTCTTGGAACTCACTAGCACAGACCCTGTGAGCATGCTAAATGGTAAAAAGCTTAGTGTAAGGAGTTATTGTAGGACTGGGTGGACAGAATTCATCTCCAACCAATGGACTGAGCATTGGAGTAACTCTATAGCTATGTTAAGGATATGTATCCTATTATGAGTATTGCAAAGGCTATGCTAATACAGGTTGTGTCTCTGAGTATGCCCGTTGTAAAGTAGAAGCTTCTCAGAAACCTGATTAATTCAATCTGAGATGACTGATCATCGGGTTAATGCAAATGCACCCCTTCTCTCCAAATATCTGACTCTAGAGTGCTTACTAGATATTCTGGTCACTCAGACCCGTACTCAGGGGACTGCAAATGCCCCCTCTCCCATAGTCCCCCAAGTTAGCGTGAGGGAGCTCCACAGCTGCCTTTCTGGTGATCCACTGCTCGAACTCAGCTCCCTTCCTTCCCCCCACAAGGTTGGAGCACTGGCTTCCCACTGGAAGCGGGAGGAGGAGAAGAAGACGGGGGAGAGGAAAGTGGAAGGAAGGGGGGAAGAAAGCTGGGAGTCCCCAGCTGACCCCAGCTCCGTGTGGCATTTCAAAGTGGCAGCACAGCAAGGACTCTGATTCCCCTGCTGACCCCGGGCTCCATGCTGTGCTGCTGCTTTGTAATGCGCCTGCTGGGGACTCTTGTACATTTCAAAGCTGGCACCCGCATGTAGGTCGGAGTCAGCAGGACTTCCTGTTGGCCCCAGGCTGCACCTGGAGTTCCTCATTCCTCCTTTGAAATGTACAAGAGCTCCAATGGGGGCTCTTGTATATTTCAAAGGAGGAATGTGGAAGTGCCTATGGACTAGTCAATGGAAATTCCATTGACTACTCGACTAGTCAATTAACTGCTAGTTAATATCCTTAGCCCAGACCTTACACCCTCAATCTCTGCTGCACACCATCCCACCCTCCCGCCAGATCCTGCACCCCCAGATCCTCTCTCTGGGTGTGTCTAGACTACAGGGTTTTTTCGAAAAAAGTGGCCTTTTTCCGAAAAAAACTACCTGCATCTAGACTGACGCCGCGTTCTGTCAACAGTAAATTGAAAGAACACGGCGGTTTTGTTGACAGTGGTAAACCTTGTTTTACAAGGAATAATGCCTTTTTTGAGAGATCTGTCGAAAAAAAAGGTGTGTGTGGATGCAGGGAGCTGGTTCTTTTAGGGAAAAAAAAGCCTCCAGGAAGAAGCCCTGGTGGTCAGTCCATCCTTTACATACTGAGCACCTCTATGGTTCCTGTCCGCAGCCTCTTCAAGGCAAAGGCACCCAGACTGGCATTGTTGTCAGGAAGCCAGCCAGAGTACCTGTGTAGCCATGTCCCAGCCTCAAGGCCCTCCTGGCCCTTCTCAGGACAGTGAGGAGAACCCACCCAGGGGCACCAAAAGGTGGGCACCAGCCTGGTCAGGGCCAGAAATTAAAAACCTCCTGGAGCTCTGGTCCCAGGAAGAATCCCTGCAAGCCCTGCAATCGCGCTGCAGGAATGCGGACATATATGGGTGCATGGCCCAGGGACTGGCCAAGAAAGGGCATCACCACCGCACCATGGACCAAGTGAGGGCCAGGGTGAAAGAACTGCAGCAGGGATATGCCAAGGCCCAAGACCAGAGTTCCCGCTCCTGGGCAGCCCCACAGAGCTGCCCATATTATGCAGACCTGGAGCAGATTCTGGGCAGTGGGGAAGCCCAGACTCCACTGTGTGCGGTGGAGTCCGGGTTACCCCACCGTATTGTGGACCAACCCCCGAGGGATGATGACCAGGAAGGAGGGACGGGAGAGCTGCACCCGGAGGAGGAAGAGACAGCAGGGATCCTCTCCCTGGAGCCGGTCCTCCAGATCCCAGAGGCCTCCCAGGCATCCATGGACATCGGGGAGGGAACATCAGGTGAGTGCTTTGAGGGGTCACCACACACGGATGGATTGGCAGTATGGGGGGGCCATCTATCCCATCGCCATTGTGGGGCCCCTGTGAGGCTTTCAGGCTGCTGCCCAACTCACACACCCTGTGTCACGTGTAACACCCCTGAGTCTCCTGTCCAAAGGAGAGCCCCTGACAGCAACGGCATGCCCTCAGGGATAGCGGGGGTGCACACAGACATTGATTGTCTCCTCCTCTTTTCCTCCACAGCCAGACCCTTCACCCAAGAGGGGAGCACCACACCTGCCCCACCACCATCCTGGTTACGTGGCACCCGCAGGCACTGGCGTGTCTACACTGACGTGCTAAAAGTGGCCCTGCAGGACCTCAACAGGACTCTTCAGCAGAGGGCAGAGGCCGAGTGGTGCAACAGGCTGCTGGATGAGTTGGTCCAGCAGCGCACTACCATCCGTGCCACTATACGGGAGGTCCTAGTCTTGCCTGCCCTTGTCACAGACACCGCTCCTCCTACATGCCAGGACTCTGCTCCCCCAGCCCCCCTTTCTCCCCCAGCCCCTCCTGCTCCCGAGCCCTCACAGGCCTAACAGCTGCCCCCCCCCCACCTCCTGCCCAGGCCAGGACTGGCTCTCACTCCACCCGAGCCCAAGGCTGTGGCGGTGCCAGGACACAAGAAGGTGGCAGGACCATGCGATCAGGGAAGCAGCGGCCTACTTGAGCCCCCTCCCCGCTCCAGATTTTCAGCCCCCCTGCACCCTCCAGGTTTTCAGTCCCCTACCACCCCAGTTAAAGGACATTTCAGTTATGTTACAAAATCTTTATTTTTGGGTGAAAGATTTACCTTGTATATAAACATTTGAACAGTAAAAAGAGAACTTTTTTTTAAAACAGTTAGCACATTTTCCTTACTGATAGTGTTTCTAATAAAAAACTAATGTCTGTTTACAGAGAGAACTGGGTGTGTATGTATTCTTTATGGGAAGAGGGTGAGGGTAGTGGAGGGACAGATAGGGGTGGGCCAGGCCCTGGGGAGAGTCAGTGGGCTCCTTCTGAGAATCTCTCCCTCCAGGGCCTCTCGGATTTGGACATCAGACTGGTGAGCCTGGCAGATGGCAGCCGTCCAGGGCTGCTCAAATTGCCTCCCCTCACCATCAGCATCTGTCCCCCACCCCAGCAGGAAGGCCTCCCCTTCCTCTCCACCAGGTTATGGAGGACGCAACATGCAGCTACCACCTCCGGGATGTGGCATTCGCCCATCTCTAGACGTGTTAGGAGGCAACGGAACCTCCTTTTCAGACGTCTGAACGCACATTCCACCTGGATGTGAGCCTGGCTAAGATGCGTGTTAAAAAGCTCCTTGCTCACATCCAGGTGGCCGGTGTAGGGCTTCATGAGCCATGGCATCAGGGGGTAGGTCGTGTTGGCCTCTATGCACACCAGCATCTGCACATCCCCGAGCGCGAGGTCCCACTGGGGGGAAAATATTCCTGTCTGCAACCTGCGGTACAGACAGGAGTTGCAGAATATGTGGGCATCATGTGCCCACCCCGACCACCCGACACAAATGTCCATAAAATGTCCCCGGTGGTCCACCAGGGCTTGCAGCACCACTGAATAGTAGCCCTTCCTGTTTACAAATTGGGCTGCTCGATTGGGTGGTGCGCGGATTGGGATGTGTGTCCCATCGAGGGCTCCTCCGCAGTTTGGGAAGTCAAGGGCAGAAAACCCAGCAATGATGTTGTCCAGGTCCCCAAGACGGACGAGCCTCTTCAGCAGCTCCGCATTGATGGCCCTCACCACCTGCAGCAAGAGACAGACAGAAATCAGGGAGTTAGGTTACTTAAGAGCTTGGGTGGAGAACCCCCCCACCGACCCATCCCTCCCCTTGTCAGGATGACCCCTCCCCCACATCAGCACTGGGTTGGCCGAGGAACCGCCTCCAAGTGCCACTCCATCTCCCACTCCCTCTTGCCCTTGCCTGGCAGTCCCCCTTTCTCAACCCCCACATTCAGCAGGGCCTGTCCCCCGAAAGTGACTTACCTCCATCAAGACGTCCCTGACGGTAGACCTCCCCACGCCAAACTGGTGTCCCACAGAGCGGTAGCTGTCGGGGATGGCCAGCTTCCACAGGGCAATTGCAACCCGCTTCTGCAGGGGTATGGCAGTCCTCAGGTGGGTGTCCTGGTGTTGCAGAGTGGGGGCAAGCCAGGCACACAGCTCCTGGAATGTGGCCTTCTGCATCCGGAAGTTGCGGAGCCACTGGTCATCATCCCAGAACCCCATGACGAGCCGGTCCCACCAGTCTGAACTCGTCTCATGCCTCCAAATCTGCCTGTCCTCAAAAAAGTTTGGGGGCAAGGACAGAGTTCCTGCATCCCAGACAAAGGTCTCATAGGTCTGGTCCAGGTCCATATGGGGCAGGAGATTCATGACAGAGTCACGAAGATGCAGCAGAGGCTGCAGTATGGCAGCATGGGGCCATCGCCTGCCCAGGGGCAGCTCAGTCTCCATGTCCAAAAAGACAGTGAAAAGCAGAAAAAAAACCCAGAAAATTAACTGCTGTGGTGTCCAAGAAAGCAGGGCAACCAGAGCAAGCACTGCAGCAGCTTTGCTTTCCCTCTAGGAGGTAGGCAAGCAGGAAGCAGGAGCAGAGCAATGGCTGTCCAGGGGAATCCCTTTAAGCACGCGTCTCTGCAAAGGGCAGGCAGCAGCACCAGGAAGTAAAGGCTGCCCCCATGCCCTGCCAGAAGCAGTTCTGGGTGCCTTTTTTTCGAAAGATAGATTTTTTTTTTTCGAAAGATCAATTTTTCGATCCGCGTAATGCAATCTAGACACTCTTTTTAGAAAGAGGCTTTTTCAAAAGTATCTTTTGAAAAAGCCTCTTTTGAAAAAGGCGTGTAGTCTAGACGTAGCCTATGGCAGTGCTGTCACGCACACTGAACCCCCCATTTTTGTTCCAACATCAGAGACTGGGGGTCCACATAATCTACTAACTCTGGAACCCCAGAAGAGAAAATCTGGCCTATGAGAATCCCTGAACTTCAGTCCTCCCTGTCCTGCCCTCTCCACTGGGGGGGGGGTGGGGGGGGGGCTGGAGTGCCAGAGGAGTGAGGTTTCTCAGTTGGGGAGGCCACATCAATGAGGACTGGGGGGTTTTGGAGGGTTTTTGTTTGTTTTGTTTTATTTCTCAGCTGTGTGGTCCCCAACTAATTTTTCTGTGGGTCAGTTGCCCCGACCCAGAAAAGGTTTTCCACCCCTGGCATAAATAAAAAAAACATGGGAACCTTTTGTGTTGGGCACAAATTAATATTTTACTTTACTTAAAACGAAGTTTAATAAATGAACATAAGAAAGTTAAAGCACTTAGTCTGTTTAATAATTTAAATTAATATTTCCTTTCTCCCTGGTTAAATTAAACCGTTCTCCCTATCTGCAGTGCTAGCAAAATGGCTTGGGCATAGGTATGTAATTAACATCGTTTCCATTAGCAACTGGTGGTCCACGGAAAGGTTTGTATTGAGCCAGGTGGGCCACGGGCCAAAAAGTTTGAGAACTGCTTTGTTCCGGGGATGGGAGAGCGCTGTGTCGCAGCGGGGGGGATGGGTGGGCCGGGCTGGTGTCAGTGCGGCAGGGCTGGGGGAACGGTGCTCTCCACCTGCGAGGAACAGCCTGGGCCCGGCCCCACTGGCTGGAAGCCCCGCTCACACTCACCCAGCACTGGCCTCGCAGAGTGGCAGCAGGGAGAGGCAGCCAAGGGATCAGGGGGCCATGGCAGCCGCGCTGCCCGCCACGATCCCAGAAGGTAATTTCTATAAAACCTTTATTACTGTATAACATTTTTAGTATGTGTTAACAAAATCATTTTACTGTTTCCACGCAAATTTTTCATTAACCTCTCTTATGCACACTCATTGCATGGCTATTTTGCACTCCTTTATATTTAAAAAAAATGCAATCCACATTTACAAAAAAAAAAGCACATACCCCCCCACACACAGAAATTCTTGCATACTGGCGTATCACTAGTCCAGCTCTGAGGTTGGAATAGGTCCCTGACGCTGCAGCACCATCGTGGTTCAAACCCTGTGGATCTGTACAAGGCCTACTGGCCCTATTTCCTGTCCCTGGCCCAATTCAGTATTTCCATCTCTCAATATACTGGGCTGGAGAGAACCCAGTTCCACATAATGCACAGGCTACAGAGTTCCCCTCTCTGCCTACTTTATTATCACATGCTGTGCAACCATGGCAGTTCTGCTGCTCTGGGGGCTTCGATGGCCCCTTTTATAATGGATGAAATTTTAGCCTAGAGAGCATTGGATTGTGGTGGGGTTTCAACATGCCTCACACTAGCTGATATGTGATGGCCTCATTAGACATGAATAGGCAGAGTTCATGCAAATTTTTCCATTCCAATGTATTGCATAAATGTATTGTTGATTAGGGTAGTTTGTTCAGATTTAGAACTGAATGAATAAGGAAAAAATAATGTATTGAGCTATTGACCAAAAATATATTTGATCAGAATTTTTTATGTTCACACTATCACTCTCTAATGCTACGTTTTACATTTTATTTCAGCCGTTCATTTTCTCTGGTATGTGTTTAAACAGGACATTTTAAAAAATAGCTTCCACAGAAGAAACAAATATCCAAGCAAATATTTGATTCATAGAGAGTAGCCACCAGTCAGACTATTTCTCTAGTGTAAGCAGATGCAATTCCATTGACATCAATGGAGATATGCCAGCTTATACTGGGTCTGAATTAGCTTGTAAGTATTTTTCACTGTAACATGAATCATTGAACATGTGCCACAGCTACAAATCTGTTGTGTCAGTAATACCCCACATAATATAAAGCGTCTCAAGAGATGTATATGGCTCCATGGCTAATCATAACAATGGAAATTAAGCCAGCAGAGGCTAGGTAAGAGTGATTAGGTGTCTGATTTCAGTTTACAAAACAAAGGAAATACACTCCACAGTGAGGGAAATGTATAAGGCATCAGCATAGCCGGGTTCTGCAGGAAGTGGATGAACAAAAATGTTACGCTCAACAAGCTGTGTTTACATACTGCTATGTAGCTACGGCCAGCATTCGCAGGGACAGGAGGGCAAAGGAGGCTACAAGATGCTTCGTCCACCTTCCAATGCATAATCTCCATTGGTAAACTCTATAATTATGTACCAGTCATTCTGACTTCAGTACCTGGAAAGATACTTAACAAACTACTAAACCATCAGTTCCAAGGAATAGGGTTAGAATGAGTAGCCAGCATAGATTTGTGAAGAGCAAACAGACCTAATTTCCTCCTTTGACAGGGTTACTGGCCAAGTATTATCTATAATTCACTGTGCAAAGGAGGAGGACACATCTAGTAGAGTCCCACATAAGTTAGTCCTGGATCCATTACTAGTCTTTATGTTCATTAATGAATTGGATAGTGGAGTGGAGACCATGATTATAAAAGCTGCAGATGACACCAAGCTGGGAGGGGTTGCAAGCATCTTGAGAAAATGGAATAGAATTCAAAACAACCTTGACCAATGGGTCTGAACTCAACAAAATGAATTTTAATAAAAAAGTACACAGTACTTTGCTGAGGAAGGAAAAAATCAAATGCACAACTGCAAAATAGAAAATAAATGGTTAGGAGGTCGTTCTGCTTAAAAGGATCTGATGGTTATAATGGATCACAACTTGAATACCAGTCTTCGCTGTGATACACTTGGGAAAAATAGTCTAGTATGGTTGGGTGTGTTACCCAGAGTGTTGTATGTAAGACACAGGCGGTAATTGTCTCACTCTGTTTGGATTTGATGAGGCCTCAACTGGAGTTCTGTATCCGATTCTGGGCACCACATTTTAGGAAAGATGTGGACAAACAGTAGAGAGCCCAGAGGACAGCAATATGAACAATAAAGGGTTTAGAAAACGTGACCTATGAGAAAAGATGGGAGTGGGAGTGGGGAAGTGGGGATGTCTCATTGAGAAAAGAAGACTAAGAAGAAACCTGATAACAGTCTACAGATATGTTAGGGGCTGTTTCAAAGAGAACTATTAATTGTTCTCCATGTCTACTGCACAAAACAAAAAGTAAAGGGAATAATCTGCACAAAAGGAGCTTTAGGTTAGAAGGGAATTTGGGCACTGCAACAGGCTTCCAAGGAAAGTCATAGAATCCCCATTATTGGAGGTTTTTAAGAATAGGTTGGACAAACACCTGTGACATCAATGATCAAGGTTTACTTAGTCCTGCCTCAGCAGTGGGGACTGAATTTGGCAAATTTTCAAAGTCCCTTCTAGGAAAAACACAGCATCAATCAGTAAAGGCCCACTGAGAAGGTGGAGAAGGGAAATTGCCCCAGGGCCGGTGATTCGAAAGGGTCCGGGGCTCCCAGCTGCCATTGGCACAGGTGGTTGGAGCACCGGGCCTTTTAAATCACTGCCAGAGACCTACATGGTGCACTCTGTGCAGTGCTGAAGTCTGCCTGAGGGAGTGGTGGCATGCTCCAGATGACCATGAGAGCTGTCTGGGGCTAGCTCCAGGCCCTTCCCTTCTACCCAAGATCCTGCCCCTTCTGAGAGAACAGAGCAGGGCCCTCTCCCCACTACCTCCACCCTGCCTTCCCAAGGAGCCCAGCAAGTTTGTCGGCACCAGCAGGTGACAGTATAAGCTCGTGTATATTAGTCAGATAAGATAAACATGGTAAATAAAAATCACATTACAGAAAAAACAGAAATATAAATATTTCTAATTAGTTTTCCACCTCATATATATTCTCTGTAAAGTTTAATACTGCCCCAACAAAAACATTTAAATGATTTCCTGTTTAAATTTTAATTAGTTGTGGAGCTGCGGCTTCTGATACCTCACATTTTTAATTACTGTATTACTTCTAAGACTTAACATCTTGAAATATACTGTGTGGAATCCAGTACATTAAGCTGAAACTTACAGACTTTTATTAAAAGCCTTCACAGCTGATGTGCCAGGCTAATAATTTGTAAGGGACTGGGCATGCATGTGTGCGCCCGTGTGCAAAGATGCATCCAGATTGGCATGCCATTATGGTGTATTAAGTATAACAGAATTTACAGTCATTTTGTTATTTATATGCCAGCCTAATGACATTTATAAAGTTGCTTCAATCCCCTTTCTGTGTCTGAGTGGCAATGTATTCCCAGTATTAGGTCAGCCTCAGTGAAGCATTCTTACCCTATAATGGCCTGAATTTTGGAATACAGAATACCAGACAACTACAAAAGATTGCATTGAGATTTCAGCATTGACTAGCAACTATAAATTCCTCTTGGTTCTCAAGGGTTAGAGAAATTCGTAAATCCTTCATATTTTACATGCATAAGTACCCCCTGACACAGATGTGTGGGGTGGGATGGCTCCTATGGGAAAAGATTGTAGGCAATGATGACAAATATGATAATAGAAGTCATTGATCAAATAGCTGTTAAAAATGAGATATGGCATGTTGTCGGGTGGGGGGGGGGGAGTCTGGGATTTTCCAAGGAGCCTAAGGGATTTATATGCCTAAATCCCATTGAAATTCAATAAGTGGGTGCTTAATTCCCTTAGGTTCTGTTGAAAATCCCAGCCTTTATCTCTCTCTGACACCTGATTTTTTATGCTGGTTTATGAAGCATAGTTCTAATAATGCAGACACGTTTATGAGATGTGATGATGATGAAAATGCTTATATTTGGTGCCTTTATTTCAGAATAATGGTTAAAGGTTTTAGATGAAAATTAGTAAAGTGAAGCAATTTCCTGCTGAATGCCTAGCAACATGGCTTTTAGTCTGTATTAGGGATGTAAACATATGCGTTAAACTTTGTAATGGAATTTATGAAACTTAATGGGCAAATTTTTATTGTGTTGCAATGATACAGTGAAGCTCCTCTTCCTTCTTCTGCTCTCTCTGCCTGCAGCTACAATTAAATTTGACATCCGTATTATGTTATCCTAGTTCACTGCAAGTTTATCATGTTACTTGACACTAGAGCCTGTATTTGAAATGGCTGGCAAAAGTGGCTGCACTTCACATTTTTGTTGAAATGAAAGAGGAATATCCAAAATGTTCCTGATCACATGTAAACAACTTTATGGCAAATATGCTCTATTTAACTATACTGTTGTTGTTACTGAGCCATCAGCTTACTGGAACATCTGGAGGTTTCCCACTTCAAGGACTTATAGTGGTATTGTGAGTAAATATAAATAGACTGCATTAATTGTAACAAACAAGTGTCCATCATTGTTCAAAACTATTTCAGTAGGAACTATATGTAATGTTCAAAATTCTGTGGTCAATGGCATCCGTGCAACCTCACTGAAGATATGATTGCATATGTGTAATCAGAGTAGAATTTGCATTTGGATTGAAAAAGTTGAGAACTAGGATTAATAATAGTAGTCTGCTTTATTTACAAGGTGGCCAAATTCTGCCTATGTGGTTGCATAGCTATAATGGGTGATTTCATAACTCTCATCACATTAAAAACCCAAATTCAGCTCTTTTCATTTTATGTCTCGTTATGAAACCCAAATTTAGGACAGAGGCACCAAAAACTTTACGGATGGTTGGATGACCCTAGGCTGAGTTTTGATTGAGCTATAGCAACTGAAAGAATTATGTAAAATGCAGTCAACATTTACTCAAGTTTCACTGTGATTTTTTTTAAGCTCATTTGCGCCTCAAACTTGAAGTGAAATTGACGGTGACCCAAAACAAACAAAAACAAAAACAAAAAAAGGATAATTCATTGTGACTCAGAACAAAAGAGAGGTTTCTACAAATCCCATATGAATACAAGTTGCCAAGTTTCGCACAGTTTGAACTTTACATTTTGAATAACAGAGAATATTTTAGCAGTTTTAAAAATGTAAAGTTTCTGGAGTGGGAATACTTTATTAATTCAGTGTCTGTTTCAGCTAATTTCCTTCTCAAGAATGAAGTCCACATCTTCCTGACCAATTGGAAGTACTGAAAATTTCTTAAGTTTCTAGTTAAATAATTGATTTTTTCTTAATGTTACTAATGAACTGAATTAATAACTATGCCGTTACTATACCTTTAGTCATATGGCCTGTCTCACCATCATTGCTAATATAAGTTCTAAAATTAAACCATAGATCAAATGTGGGCATTTCCTTATGGAAATTCACCACAAAAGCTAGACAGATTTCAAACCAGTGAACTGTGATGGTTAATACCATGCTCTGTTCTAACATTATGGGATAGGGCTACCAACATTTCCAAAACACTAGTCCTTTTAGCTTAGATTCTTTTTTAACTGTCTTTTGAAAAAGGAATGTAAATGAGGCAAATTAAAAGTTCAAATGAAGCGCGGATTTAAATATCCCATGCTTCATTTGCATATTCATGTCCAAGAGCAGTGAAATCGCAGTCTAGATGCAGTTCTTTTGGAAAAAAACACCCTTTTTTGAAAGAACCCATACTCCTCATTTTTTCAGGGGTACGGGTTCTTTCGAAAAAGGGTTTTTTTCAAAAGAGCGGCGTCTAGACTGCACTTTCACTTTCAAAAAACCCTTTTTCAAAAAAGCACTCAGACGCAAATATGCAAATGAAGCGTGGGATATTTAAATCCGCACTTCATTGCACTTTCGATTTGCCTCATTTACATTCCTCTTTCGAAAGAGGAATGTAGTCTAGACATAGCCTAAGAATTATAACAAAGCAAATAATGTGTATACATTATAACTTACATACAATTACTAATAAAATATTTTGCTTCTAGATAGAAATGGCAATGTAAAGTCAAAAGATTTAGATTGTATGCTCTTTGGGGAGGGAGCAGGTTTTTGTTCTGTGTTTGTACAACATGTACCACAATGGGGATGCTAGTGCAATACAAATAAATACTGCTAATAATCATAATACTTGTTTCGCTGTTCTATGCTGGGAAGCTTGAGGATAGCTAATCACTCCCTAACTGAAAGGGAACATTGGAAAGAGACCTTCTAAAACAGGGGTGGGAAATAATTTTCACAGGGGGCATAGTTTGGTACTGGTCAGGGGCCAGCTCCCTCCCCCCCCCCCGGAAGCGGCAGGGCTTTGGGTAGAAGGGTTAGGGCTGGGGACTGGCCTCCCCCAGAATTGTCTGGGCCAGAGGCTTTGAAGTAAAAACAGAGTAAAGGGTTTACTGCTTCCAGCCCTGCTGCTACCATGTTGCTTGCCAGCTGCCCAGGTTGCTGCCGCTACTTAAAGGGCTCGTGGCTCCAGCCCCTTCCAGGGTAGCACTGTGAGCGGGAGTCCTTTAAAGGCCCACAGCAACCCTGGGCAGCTGCCAGGCAACACAATAGTGGCAAGGCTGAGAGCTGGGAGCCCTTGGGCCATTTCAATAGGATCCTGCTGCTTGAGTCACCACCTGGAAATTCGGTGGCACGAGCAGCAGGATATAAATAGAAAGAGGCCAGATGCAGTCCGCAAAGTGTTTGGCAGGCCAGATCTGGACCCTGCACTGCATCTTGCCAAGTCCTGTTCCAAAAACTAACCTTGTTTTATATTTGCATGGTAAAATCCTTTTCTCATTTACATCAATTTTCCTCCAGACTAAGTCTATCGAAGTCAGTAAGCTTACTCCACTTTAGATTGGTGCAAGGGCAGAATTTGAGCCAGAAATTCCAAACATCTCCCATTCAAAATTCTGTTCTAATGGAAGATAATGGTGGGTCCTGCCATTCAGAAGCTGTCACAAGGCCATAGAAGTCAGTATTTTCCTCTCAGACTAAGGATTCATCTCTGTTATCACTTAAGAGTAGCAAAGCTGGATTGAATTTTTTTTTCAAAATTTAGAGGGAAAAAATATCCCCTGCCCCTGCATAGTTCTACTATTTACTGAATTTCTGACAACTTCTTAACTTTCCAATTAAATAACTGGTCCTGAAATTTTTCAATTTCACATTTAAAAAACCCCTCAGAAATCAAGTACTCGTCATTCCACAATTTCCCTGCTGCCTGGTGTTTGTTTTTTCTCTTCAGACTCTAAAATTGCACTTTGTGCTTGGTATCCTTAATTAGTCTCATTGTCCCAGGTGCAAGACCAAAAGGCATGGTGGCTTACAGGCCCCTACCCAATCAATGGTGCATTTTGATCAATTTCATAGTCATGGGGTTTTAAAAATAGTAAGTTTTATGATGTTAGCTATTTAAATCTGAAATTTTATGGTGTTTGTGATTGTAGAAGGCTGACCCAAAAAGGAGTTGTGGGGGAGTGTTGCAAGGTTATTGTAGAAGGGTTGTATTGTAGAGGTTGTGGTACTGCTGCCCTTACTTTCATGCTGCTGCTCAGTCTTGAGCAGCCTTCAGAGTTGGGCTGCAGGAGAGCGGCAGCTGCTAACCAGAATCTCAGCTCTGAAGTAAGAGTCACTGCCCCCAGCATAGGATGTCATGGTATGGTATTGCCACCCTTACTTCTGTACTGCTCTGTTGCCTGCAGTGCTGGGCCCTCGGTCAGCAGTCGCCACGCTCTGCCCACCCAACTCTGAAGGCAGCAGCGCAGACGTAAGGATGGCAGCAGTATTCCTTGTAAATTGTATGCTTGTGTGGCTGCTCAGGAAAGATTCAAATGCCTCCTGCTCCATGCACATCTCTTTTTGTTTCTTCTGCTGGTGCACAGTTACACATGCTGTGGCGCACATAAAATTTATTCCACGCGTGGATGGAAAAGATTAGCGGGAATATGGGTGCTGGTACAGTGAGGCACTGCCTTCTGAACTGGACACCCAGCCAACAGTCTCCTCTCTTTGGCTGCTGAGCTCTGAAGACAATGCAGAAGTAAGTGTGGCAATTCCAAAACTGTCCTAAAATAACCTTGTGATACTCACCCCCACAAATCCCTTTTAGCTAGGCCCCCCCAGTTTGAGAAACTCTGGTCTCCCCCATGAAATCTGTGTAGCATAGGATAGAAGCACACAGGAGATCAGATTTCATTGGGGGAAACAGATTTCATGGTCCGTGATGCATTTTTTATGGCTATGAATTTGGTAGGGCCATAATAATATAGATTCTCCTGGGCTCAGCAGCCACTTTCAGCTTCCTGCTCCAGCAAATCTTTGGAATTCAAAAACCATGCTAAAAATATACAGAGTGAAATTCTGGCCCCAGTGAAGTCAATGGCAAAACTCCTGAATTTACTGCACTGTTTTTAGCATATATATGCCTTACCATTTTGTCTTCGTGGGTTTTTTTTAAGTGGGGCTCTAATTTTAATCAAGCCATAATCATTGTCTCTGTGTTAAAGAAACTATTGACAGTGCTGTCAACCCTGCTAAAGTCAATGTGATGAACACTAGAAGTGTCAGAATCAGCTGATAGGGAAAGGAAAGCACTGGTTTTCATAAGCAATTCTACCCACAAAAATATAGTGCAATGAAACCTTTTCTCTTCAAAAACTTGTAAAATGTCACTTGCTGAGATGACATGCTGTGCCTTGTCATGCCCATTTATATGAGATTGATTGTGTAGTATTAATCCAGTCTTTGAAACTGCTCCACTTGCTAAATCTTGTTGAGGATTGAAAGGTGCTTGATAAACCCCTATAGAGTGCCTTGTCTCAGAAGAACACTTCTACAGCTGCAACCAAGGCAAACAAGCCTATGATGCAAGATCCCCACAAGAGAGTGCTGCATGCTGTTAGCACTGGCAGTTTTCTTTACCATTGCAGTTTTCCTTACCGTTGGCACCAGGTGCTTGGAAAAGTAAAGAGATCTGTATGTTTATAGCAGCTGATCTTTAGCTCTCCCCCAATGAAGTACCTGAAGTATCAAGTCTGCATGATAAAATCTTGTGCTTCAGCATTTTCTAACCTAGCTGAACAACTTGTTCTAGGTGGCATCTTCTCTGATAAAGTCTATTGAGGTTGATGAGTCTTTTAACTGAATTTTATAGGCCAAAAAAGGTTTATTTCAGAATCATATTTTACTGTTTAAAATCCAATAACACAAATAGATCTTATTGTTAAAGAGGTTAAAGATGAGCAAAACCTCTGATGATTTGCAGAAGTGATAGTTTTAGAGATGTTTGGGTTCCTATCATGTACATTTTTAACATGGCTGTTTTCAAAATGAAACTTGATAGGACATTTTGGGTTCCTGGCCTTTGCACAAATAAATGGAGCAGAAAAGAGATTTTACCTCTGACTCTTGATGCAAAGGACACTGACATCACACGTTATTTCATTCAGGGTAGCATGGGGATTTCGTCATCTGGTAGCTGAAAGATGTAAAGTAGAGAGAGAATGCGCCAGAGGCTCCTGCCACTACTTCCAGACCATCCTGCAGATGTGGCACAGTGCTCTGCAGTAGTATGCAGCGTCATTTTGGGTGTTCCTCACTGCATGGTAGTGAGCATCAGGAAGGATTTCCTCCCAAGCTCAGGTCAGAATGCTCAGTCAGGCAGAATGTTCAGAACAGTCTAGACTGGCATGAATTTGCGCAAATGCTTTTAACGGAAAAGTTTTCCATTAAAAGTATTTGCACAAGAGAGCGTCTAGATTGGCACGGACGCTTTTGCGCAAAAGCACTTTTTGCACAAAAGCGTCCGTGGCCAATCTAGACGCGCTTTTGCGCAAGAAAGCCCCGATAGCCATTTTAGCCATCGGGGTTTTTTTGCGCAAAACAAAACTGAGCTGTCTACACTGGCCCTTTTACCTGAACGGGAGCGTCAAAGTATTTGCGCAAGAAGCACTGATTTCTTACATTAGAACGTCAGTGCTCTTGCGCAAATTCAAGCGGCCAGTGTAGACAGCTGGCAAGTTTTTGCGCAAAAGCAGCCGCTTTTGCTGAAAAACTGGCCAGTCTAGACACAGCCTAGCTGTGCTTAACAATTCAGCCTTTTCCATTTTGAAATGTGCTAGCTAGACTGTAGAAGTAAATATATATTTTAAAAAATTAAAATAGACAAAAATCCTGTCAAAACTCTTGGAGAGCCAAGATGATGCCCTGATGGGTCACTTAGCATAGGAGAGTAGAATCTGTCTAATCCACCACTGCAGCCACCTGTTGATTCTGCATTGTCTGTTTGGACTCTACACTTCCCAACTCAGGACTCTACTGTTTGCTAAATACCTAGCCCAGTGCTGGGACTTTATAAACAACAGATACTTTGGCTTGGTAATTTTTTTTCAGAACATGTTTAGTATACAGAAAAAAGCATTGTTGACAGCTCTTCATGCTGACTTTTCATGATACGATAGAATGTAACCACCCTTAAATTACTATTAGTTTAATAGGTAAATAGTATGCAGTTTAAAAATGGCCTGAATAGATAGATATTTGACAGGCTTTAAGAGGTACTGATAAGCCACTCAGATCTCTCAAGTGTAATAATGCACATACTAAAAAACTGTAATTTGTGGCTGAATGATTTCTTTTCTAATGGGGAGACATTGCAAATGTGCATCTTTATTTCTTCTGACACTTCATAGAAAAAAACAACAACAGAAAATGCAGAAGTGCTTCTCTCTGGCAGATTTCCCAAATGTACTTAGAGTTACCAAACACATGTAAGAGCTTCTTGGTATAGACTATGCAATGACTTTGTCATAGTTATGGACATCAGATGGAGAGTTTTCAGTCGCAATCCTTCATTCTGCAGCTGTTTCAGCTCACTGTGCTGATCAGCACATTGCCCCAAGGAATGCCTTGCTGATAAGAAGGTAACAGTGCACTTCCTTAGTACACACCTAGCACACGTTATTAGTTTGAATGTATTGGAAGTAGTAGAAGCAATAGATGGAACAGAAGAGCAGTTCATCCCTGAATCAGTATATGCATTTGGAAAACCAGGCATAGGGACTTATTGGTGGGGTCTTTTAATGGATCTGTTTTACAATATTGCTATATATAAATCTTAAGTATACAGAAACTTTATTGGTACTGCAGTCATAAGGCAAAATTCTTTGCTGGCATAGCTCCACTGACTTCAGAGGTATTAAGCCAACAGAGAATTTCACCCACAGTCTTTTCTTCAATATTATTTCTTTTGCTAAAACAGAATGTGGGCATCAGTTCATGTATGGTTGGCTGGATTTCTGCTTGTTTTTAAGCAGTAAGGCCAACAAACCAATTGACGATTAGGAGTGTCTTCATTTTGGGTTCCCAACCTAAATTATCTTGCATCTGATTTTTTAAAATGACAGAACACTGAGAATCAGCAAATCCTAATTATTTTGATCAGAGCTGGGAGCATTTGGCACTTCTGAATATAGGACCCATGTTAAGCACACAGAAATGAAGATATGAAAAATATTAGGGGCCAAGAAAATGTGGCCCTGGCCATATCGTGGAGATGGTCAAACTGATAGCCAGACTCTAGTATCCTGTATTATTTTAATACTTTGAGGATTTGAAATTGAGTGGCCATTGCCAAATTGTGGCCCAGAGAATTCTTTATTAGCAAGACAGTTATGAGTGCAACAGGGCCACCCAGGGGAGTATAGAGGCATAAGGAAACCCTTTGATTTTCTGAGCCATCTGGATCTCACCTTGGGTGGGGGAGAGCAGACATGGGCAGCGCCTTTATTTTATACCTCGGAACCCAATGTAGTTCCATCAAAAAGTTAAGCAACTGAAGAGGGAAAGTACTCAATCTAGGAAAGTAAGTAGCACAGTATTTCTTCCCTTGAGCTAAGGGAGAAACCAGAGAACAAAATGGACAAGGAGTCCTGTAGCACCTTACAGGCTAACAGAAGTATTGGAGCATAAGCTTTCGTGGGCTCCAATACTAAAAGTAAGTATGCTCCAATACTTCTGTTAGTCTATAAGGTGCTACAGGACTCCTTGTCGCTTTTGCAGATCCAGACTAACACGGCTACCCCTCTGATTCCCAAAGTCACATATGTGTGTCCTGCTTTGTTTCTGTGTGGCACCCTCATAATACTACAATCTAGCCCTCAGTCATTAAGTGTAGGAAACATTTGTATGTTCCATAATGGAGCAGAAGGGAACTTCATCTACAGGGATAGTGTCTTTTTTCTCCCTCATAAGCCTTTAGACTGTGTTAGAGTACACTCTTCATTTACTGTGATGCTAAACATCTGAGAAGTAATCATCTCTGGAAAGAAAATGATTTACTGCTATAGTCTAGGAGTGTCCAGTAACGATAATAATGCTTGGCACTGTTGTATCCAAATTGAGCAGGATTTAGTTACTTGGCAGCCAGGACAAAATTCTAAAAATCTAGCTGTTTGAATATGTTCTTCCATGGGTTGCTGAGAAGGATTGTCTAGAAACCAAGCCTGCTGGGATCAAAAGGGCATGGAAAAACATGAACGGAAACTTCATGCAAGCTTATCATTATGTTTAAGAATGGACTGCTGGTCATTACGTGACTTCTCCTACGTTAATTCACCCAGACAGGATACATTATATAAGATTTTGAGCCATGTAACATAGTTTTTTGGAGGGTATAGATTTTCGAGGTAGGAGAAAGAAAAATATGAGCAGAATTCTGTTTAGACCTAGTGGAAAGTTTCCCACTGAAAAACTTTTTTCTAGTGGAAAATTGGGGTTTCAGTGAAATGACTTTCACAGAACTATCAGCTTTTGTCAAAATAAAAGTGTTGGTCTTTTTTCAAAAAACTAAAACTGTAAAACTGGGGTGGAGGACAGGTTTTGGCTGAAAATCAATTTGGGAGTTTTCAGTTTTTCTATTAAAAACTGAAATTTTCGTGGGGCGGGGGAGAACCAAAAGCCATTTTTCAATCAAGTCTCGATTTGTCATTCCAAGTAATCCTTACTGTTTCTGCACCGGGTATAATGAGAACCAAGGGGGCTTCCTGTGTAAACCAGATACTGGGAGTTGAGAAACTGGTATGAACTGTATGGTAGTTTGGGTTGCCAACCCTCCAGGATTGTCCTGGTGTCTCCAGGAATTAAAGATCAATCTTTAGTTAAAGATTATGTCATGTGATGAAACTTCCAGGAATACATCCAGCCAAAACTGGTGACCCAACTCATAATATAGCAGCTTTACCACTAGCAAGTGTAACAAACTTTCTTGAAGAAGAGATCTTTTCTTTGACAGTGCATATGCATTTTTTTGTTTCTGGGTGATTGCTTAAATAGTGCAGGTTAGAATTGTGGGGCCTCATGGTGGAATATTTTAGTTCTCACAGGTGCAGCAAAAGCCACGTGCCATTTTGATTACTTCATTCTGTATTTGATCTCTAACAGAATTGTTCACACTGAAACCTCATCCCTTCCCAGAGCCATTTGGAAATCTGTGCTGTCAATCACAGTGGTCTTGTACAGTTTATCTCCAACATTAAATTCAATTAATTACAACTTTTATTGTCTATTTGTAATGGAAATATGGGCTTTTTTGTAATGCAGTTGGGTGCGTTTCCTGTAATGTATATTCTGTGACTGAGCTTCTTTTTTCTCCTTTCTATAGTAAACATTATTGTGTTTGATAGATTTTATTACATATACCCTCCTGGTTTCACACCATTTACTTCATTAGTCATAAAAGAATCAGGCTCTCCTATCATTCACTCTATATTGTTTATTACCCTTTATTCTTTTCTTTTTTTCCAAATGAATTCCTTCAAAACACACTTGCCTAAAATTAAAGAACCTTTAATGTCAGAAATTCCTTGTATGTATGTAATCTTTGCATGCGATAATACAAAGAGATTTTTGCTGACCATGTGTCCAGAAACAGAAGCCTTGCCCACAGAAACCTGCCAGCATTATTATTTTGACTTTTCACTTTTTTTTAAACTCTTCATTAAAAAAACCCTCAATGGTTTACTAGCATGCCACAGACAAACTGATTGAGTGTGCTTATTCAATCCATCTGCATCTAATGACACTACAAATACTGAAGCTTCAGGGGGTAGCTGAGTTAGTCTGCACAGGATAAACTTAAAAAAACAACAAATCATAGAATCATAGAATACTAGGACTAGAAGGGACCACGAGAGGTCATCGAGTCCAGTCCCCTTCCCTCATGGCAGGACCCAATACCGTCTCTACCATCCCAGATAGATGTCTAACTAACCTGCTCTTAAATATCTCCAGAGATGGAGATTCCACAACTGCCCTAGGCAATTTATTCCCATGTTTTAACCACCCTGACAGTTAGGAACTTTTTCCTAATGTCCAACCTAAACCTCCCTTGCTGCAGTTTAAGCCCATTGCTTCTTGTTCTATCCTCAGAGGCCAGGAAGAACAATTTTTCTTCCTCCTCCTTGTGATACCCTTTTAGATACCTGAAAACTGCTATCATGTCCCCTCTCAATCTTCTCTTTTCCAAACTAAACAAGCCCAATTCTTTCAGTCTTCCTTCATAGGTCATGTTGTCTAGACCTTTAATCATTCTTCTTGCTCTTCTCTGGACCTTCTCCAATTTCTCCACATCTTTCTTGAAATGCGATGCCCAGCACTGGACACAATACTCCAACTGAGGCCTAATCAGCGCAGAGTAGAGCAGAAGAATGACTTCTCGTGTCTTGCTCATAACACACCTGTTAATACATCCTAGAAACACGTTCGGTTTTTTTGCAACAGCATCACACTCTTGACTCATATTTAGCTTGTGGTCCGCTATAACCCCTAGATCCCTTTCTGCTGTACTCCTTCCTAGACACTCGCTTCCCATTCTGTATGAGTGAAACTGATTGTTCCTTCCTAAGTTAAACACTTTGCATTTGTCCTTATTAACCTTCATCCTGTTTACCTCAGACCATTTCTCCAATTGTCCAGATCATTTTGAATTATGACACTGCCCTCCAAAGCAATTGCAACCCCTCCCAGCTTGATATCATCTGCAAACTTAATAAGCGTACTCTCTATGCCGATATTTAAATAGTTGATGAAGATATTGAACAGAACCGGTCCCAAAACAGACTCCTGCGGAACCCCACTTGTTATACCTTTCCAGCAGGATTGTGAACCGTTAATAACTACTCTCTGAGAACGGTTATCTAGCCAATTATGCACCCACCTTATACTAGTCCCATTTAAATTGTATTTGCCTAGTTTATTGATACAAATATCATGCGAGACTGTATCAAATGCCTTACTAAAGTCTAGGTATACCACGTCCACCGCTTTTCCCTTATCCACAAGACTCGTTATCCTATCAAAGAAAGCTATCAGACTGGTTTGACATGATTTGTTCTTTACAAATTCATGCTGGCTGTTCCCTATCACCTTATTATCTTCCAAGTGTTTGCAGATGATTTCCTTAATTACTTGCTCCATTATCTTTCCTGGCATAGAAGTTTAACTGACTGGTCTGTAGTTTCCTGGGTTGTTCTTATTTCCCTTTTTATAAATGGGCACTATATTTGCCCTTTTCCAGTCTTCTGGAATCTCTCTTGTCTTCCATGATTTTGCAAAGATGATAGCTAAAGGCTCAGATACCTCCTCTATCAGCTCTTTGAGTATTCTAGGATGCATTTCATCAGGCCCTGGTGACGCGCAGACATCTAACTTTTCTAAGTAAGTTTTAACTTGTTCTTTTTTTATTTTATTTTCTAAACCTACCCCCTTCCCACTAGCATTCACTATGTTAGGTATTCCTTCATCAGACTTCTCGATGAAGACCGAAACAAAGAAGTCATTAAGTATCTCTGCCATTTCCAAGTTTCCTGTTACTGTTTCTCCCTCCTCACTGAGCAATGGGCCTACCCTGTCCATGGTCTTCCTTTTGCTTCTAATATATTTATAGAATGTCTTCTTGTTTCCCTTTATGCCTGTAGCTAGTTTGAGCTCATTTTGTGCCTTTGCCTTTCTAAACTTGCCCCCACATTCCTGTATTGTTTGCTTATATTCATCCTTTGTAATTTGTCCTAGTTTCCATTTTTATGACTCCTTTTTTATTTTTAGATCATGCAAGATCTCCTGGTTAAGCCAAGGCAGTCTTTTGCCATATTTTCTATCTCTCCTACGCAGTGGAATAGCTTGCTTTTGGGCCCTTAATAATGTCCCTTTGAAAAACTGCCAACTCTCTTCAGTTTTCCCCCTCAGTCTTGCTTCCCATGGGACCTTATTTACCTGCTCTCTGAGCTTACCAAAATCTGCCTTCCTGAAATACATTGTCTCTAATTTGCTGTTCTCCCTTCTACCATACCTTAGAATCACAAACTCTATGATTTCATGATCACTTTCACCCAAGCTGTCTTCCACTTTCAAATTCTCAACCAGTTCCGCCCTACTTGTTAAAATCAAATCTAGAACAGCTTCCCCCAAGTAGCTTTTTCAACCTTCTGAAATAAAAAGTTGTCTTCAATGCAGTCCAAGAATTTATTGCATAGTCTGTGCCATGCTGTGTTAGTTTCCCAACTTATATCTGGATAGTTGAAGTCCCCCATCACCACCAAATCCTGAGCTTTGGATGATTTTGTTAGTTGTTTAAAAAAAAGTCTCATCCACCTCTTCCGCCTGGGTAGGTGGCCTGTAGTAGACCCCTAGCATGACATCACCCTTGTTTTTTTACCCCTTTTAGCCTAACCCAGAGACTCTCAACATGTCCGTCTCCTACGTCCATATCCACTCAGTCTAAGTGTGTACATTTTTAATATTTAAGGCAACACCTCCTCCCTTTTTTCCCCGCCTGTCCTTCCTGAGTAAGCTGTACCCTTCTATACCAATATTCCAATCATGTGTATTATCCCACCAAGTCTCTGTGATGCCAACCATGTCATAGTCGTATTTATTTATTAGCACTTCCAGTTCTTCCTGCTTATTACCCATACTTCTTGAATTTGTATATAGACATCTAAGATATTGTTTTGATCTTGCCTCCCAGTTCTGCCTTGTCCCTCCTTTCTCTCTGCTATTATAGCCCACAGTCCCTCCCATTTCCAACCCATCTCCCAAGTCTCCATGTTCTCCACTTACCTGTGGGCTTTGCTCACCTGTCCCCATCGAACCTAGTTTAAAGCCCTCCTCAGTAGGTTAGCCAGTCTGTATCCAAATACAGTCTTCCCCTTCCTCAAACGGTGAACGCCATCCATGCTTAGTGGTCCTTCCTGGAATAGCATCCCATGGTTGAGGAAGCCAAAGCCCTCCTAGTGACACCATCTTTGCAGCCAGGCATTCACCTCCAGGATACACCTGTCTCTGCCTGGACCCCCATCTTTGACCACCTGCGCTCCAAATTCCTTCACCCGTACTCCCAGAGCCCTGTAGTCACTCTTGATCTGCTCAGTGTCACACCTTGCAGTATCATTAGTGCCCACATGGATGAGTAGCAAGGGGTAGTAGTCAGAGGGCCAGATAATCCTCGACAATGCCTCCATAACGTCTCGGAAACAGGCCCCTGGCAGACAGCATACCTCCTGAGATAACATGTCAGGGCGACAGATGGGCGCCTCCGTCCCCCTCAGAAGAGAGTCTCCGACCACCACTACCCTCCGTTTCCTATTTGCAGTGGTGGCAGCAGACCTCCCAGCCTAGCGGGTATGAGGCTACTCCTCCTCTGTTGTAGGGGGTGATTCCTTATATCCTGTATCAAGAAGAGCGTAACGGTTTCCTACTACCACGACGGGAGGGTTCAGAGCAGGGATGGAGCACTGCCTACTGCCAGAAGTAACCAGCTGCCAGTGTCCACCCTGAGCTATCTCCTCCTCCACCAGTGGTGTGTCAGCAGTCCTGTGTACTTGGACAGCTACCTCAGATGTCTCTATATGAACACTGTCCAGGAATTGCTCATGGATTCAGATGCTCCTCAACCTAGCCACCTCCTCCTGTAGCTCTCCCGCCTGCTGCCTGAGAGATTCCACCAGCAGGCACTTTTCACATTAAATGATCCCCCCAGCCTGGATATCAGTAAGTGGGAATTGCAAGCCACAGTCCCTGCAAAACCACACCAGGTAGAGGCATCCATGCTCAGGTGGAGGAGACAGAAGCAGTGCTGGCACAGATGTTGCGGGTCTTCCCACGTTCCTTTTTTTTTTTTTTTGCTCGACCAAAAAATACCGGCTGTCTGGTATTTTTTGGGAGACCATCTGGCAACCCTAATATACAAGTATGCTTTTTTTGTCAACTCAGTGTCCTCCTCGCACATTTTCAAATTCTGGTCACCTTATTTAAAGACTAATAAAACATATACTGTGGATGGTATCATGAGCTTTCATGGGCACAGCCCACTTCTTCAGATTACCATTACAAATACTGTAATGTATGGAACATCCCTAGCCTGACCTAACTTGGATTAGATGGTTTACCAATGTAGGCAATCCAAAGCAGTCTGTGATGCCATGAGGATTATTCTTTGGAGGCTATTTGGTCTCTAATGTCCATGTGTGTGCTGAAGTTGTACCTTTTGATTTAATAAACCATATTTTAGACTTCCTCCCAGTGTACTCATTTGAGCAGAAGAAGCTAATTAGCAGAATCACCCTTTTAAAAGGAATCTTCATAACTTGTTGTTAAATAGAAGAACATTAAGTATTTCCATTTTAGAAGATTTGGCTGTTCACACAAATTCTCTTTGATCATTTAAATGCTGAGGATAACACAAGAATTTGGTGTTCTCTGATAAGATATCAAACTTAATTAAGCTAATGTATCCCACTAAAAACTCGTTGTTATTGAACTGAAGAGCCACAAAAGGCATATATCCTTACAGATCCTAATACATTTAGATTCATCAGGGTTTATTTCATTCATAACAGAACTTCATTCAAAATTAAACAGTATAAGCCTTGTAACATGGAAAATTTGCAGTTGACTTAATGTTTAGGAAGGTGTGTGTGTGAGAGAGAGAGAAAGAGAGAGAGAGAGAGAGCTTGCAAAGTGGAATGTTTTTGTTGGTGTTTAGAATTATTTTATAGATCCCAGGTGTGTGTGTGCCAAGTACTTCTCAGAAGACATGACAAGACTTTCTGTCCCATAGATATAAAATTATAGCTGAGACACCCAAGTAAAGGGTGGCAATGAGATGGGAAGGTAAGAGATGAGGAAGGATGAGGACTGCAGTAATGTGAATCTGAGATTACTTGGTTATGACATAGTGCACATCTGGACACCTCTGTCATAGGATTTTATTAACATGAATATAAAATGACTGACAAGTAGTATAGTCACTAAAGGGTGGTCCTGCACACATTGACATCAGTCTGTTTTTTCATTAGCTTGAATAGCAGCAAGAGAAATCTCTTTATCAAGTTAGGATATCCATAATGTAATTTTCCTTTTATTTTTTCTACAGTCATGATATGAAATAAACTATATTGTCTCCTGGAGTAAACCATATTTATTCTGTACCCTTCACCCTCTCAACTGGAACTACTGGTAGTATTTCAAACTTCTGAACCTGTGAAATAGTTATGAAAAAGAAACTATGAAAACTTTGTTTTCTTTCCAGAAATAGGGAATTTTTCTACCAAATCATACTGGTCTCAAATCCAATAGACACATTTTTTAGTCACGGGATTGTGACGGTTTTAAAATCTAATATCTTAACACTAGCAAAACCCAAAATATTAACACTAGCAAATCTTAACACTAGCAAAACCCATAAATCATGATATTCTGTTATATAGAAAAGCTATTTTAGATCTTTTTCACAGTTTTAAAAAATGTGTTAGTAATCCTATGTTGGCCTGTTCATATAACTAAAGTAGACCTTGCTTTAAAGAAACAATATGAAAAAGAGTAACAGCAAAAAAAAAAAAAAAAAAAAAAAAGTGAACTACTAAAAATGTTGCCTAATCTTCTCTAAATTGTGGCATAGCCAGAAAAATCACTATGCTGTTTGGTAGTCTAAAGATTTTAATGACAATCATTTGAGATGACCTGTGGAACCTACTCATGATTTTGCTGCATGGTCATCCAAAATGAATGTCAGTAAAATTATACCACCAAGAACCATCATATATTAGGGCCTAAGTTTTTCTTCCACGCAATTCAATGAAAGTCCTTCCATTGATTTATTGGTAATTGGAGTGGGCCTTTAGGGTAGTTAGCTCCAAATTGAATCCTATCAAATGTATCAATCAAAACATAACGGCACATGTGTTTAACTTCCTGCCTTCGTCAGGTAGTAAAATGTGTGATTCATTGGCCACAAGACTGACTTTTCCCCACCAAAACTGCAAATATCCCTAGAGTGGAAATTACATGGTGTTCTGTGTTACATCCAAAGAGTTCCATATGCTGTAGTTTTGTTTTATACTTCAATGGAATTCGCATGTTCAGCTGAGATTTTTCAAAGGAGCTGAAGCGCTATGTGATCCAGCTCCCACTGACATGGGAAGTGTGCGCCTAACTACCTGGATTCTTTTGAAAGTCTCATCTCATAATGTTACGCCTGTCTTTTTCTTGGTTTAGCGAGGCATTTATAGCTTACACTTTGCCAAGCTATCTGATGGTTTAAGTCTATAAGGAGACATTATTTTAAGAAAATATATCCAGAAAATATTTCCTTCTGACAGTTGTTCAACCATAACATTTTTCCCATTGGGAAAATGTTGATATCTGATAGACTGTAGCGTCCTTCAAGTTAGGCCACTGGCTATAGATCTTTTCCAATAATGATAACTGACTTGTAATGTCTAAATTAGGTCTGGAGGTCTCTGGAGGTCTTACATTTACTGTTTCTGGTATTTCTGTATTTTGCTGGTGTTGAGGGCTAGCTTTTCAAACACATGTGCTTGAATTATACACACCAGTACACCGATGCATGTACGTAAATTGAATATTGCATTTATGCAAAGCAATTGTGCGTGTTTCATGACTGTAAATATAGAAATGCCAATTCGTTCTTGTCCCTTGATGCAAATATATACATGGGTAGCCTACATGTCGAGAAATTTGAGTCTGTGGGATATAAATAATACTGTGGTACTTCATATGAACTATTGCTAAAATTCACCTGCAGTAACATTAATGAATTCAGAAGTTAGATGCAGGTGGCCGCTTTGAATCCAGACCGCTCTGAATCACAGTAGTCCATTCTTTTACTGTGAAATTCCTAACATCTCTGCAAAGCTGGAGTAAAAAGGTATTTTGGAATGAGGGGGTTGGAATTTATCACCTCAATTTTAGGACAGAGCACAGAGTAACATAACACATAGATTGTGTATTGACTACAGTCTATGGTCTCTCATATAAATGGGGCTTGAGACCAGTGGACTCAGGCAACTGATGAATCCGTGGCATGTCTCCATCTCTCTGCTAACCCATCTTGCAGCCCTTTGCATGCCATGGAAGTAGTGCTCCAAGTTTTCTAGATGGTTTCTGAGCTTTCTAAATGGTTCTATGGTTAGGGACAGACACTGCTGAATCCAGAAAGTTTGGGAGAGGAGCGATAATAATTCTCACCCTTAGGGAGAACATTAGTGTGTACTAATCCTGCTCTGACATTGAATTTCTCCAAACTAGGAGGTTTGTGTGAGGCAGGGAATGGAGGATTTGCCCTTTTGTAACTTCACTGAAGGTGATATAAAATAGTAGGTGTCTGATTATTTCTCTCTATTTTAAAGTTGCTGGATCAATACATGGATGTTTATTTATATCATGTGCAATGGTGATATCCATGTGATAAGTCCCTTTTTGCCAACATAAAATATTATTATTATTATTACCCATATGAGTTGTATTTACTTCGAACTAGTGACTTGCTCCCCTGCACTCTGTCCACTAAGAACCAAACCTCTGAGCTGCTTCAAAAGAGTTTTAAAGCAGGTGCTAAAACATGTCCCTTTCTTTCCCCACACATAGGGTACATCTAGACTACATGCCTCTGCCGACAGAGACATGTAAAATAGGCTACCCGACATAGTCAATGAAGCGGGGATTTAAATATCCCTAGCTTCATTAAAATAAAAATAGCCGCTGCGTTGTGCCAGCTAAGCTGATCGTCGGCACAGCGCACAAGTCAAGATGTGGATCGGTCGACAAGGGAAGCCTTTGTCGACTGCTTCTGTAAACCTCGTTTCACGAGGCATAAGGGAGCGGTCGACAAAGGCTTCCCTTGTCGACTGATCCGCGTCTTGACTCGTGCGCTGTGCCAACAATCAGCTGAGCCGGCACAGCGCGGCGGCCATTTTTATTTTAATGAAGCTGGGGATATTTAAATCCCCGCTTCACTGACTATGTCAGGTAGCCTATTTTACATGCCTCTGTTGGCAGAGGCATGTAGTCTAGACATACCCATAGGGTGTGTTATGATCAGTCAGACTTTGAAATCATGATTCACTCAGATAGGGAGATTCTATTTTAAATAATCTAGCCTAACTTTCCTCTCTGTCTGAGATTGATACCAGGTTACAAAGGCACCTGGCTTTGCAGCTGTTTGGCTGCAAAAAATAATCCTAACAAAAAGTTTTCTGATAACTGGAATCTATCTGAGCAATTTGAAGATAGTGTCATTGGTGGTTTTGTTACTACACTGCACTATCACCAGCAAACTGTGTGCACTGTTCTTCAGAATATTACAAAACACAGTAAGATGAGCAGGTCTCATGCAGAGCATAGGAATAACTGTATGGTGGTGACCTAGAACAGCACAAGAATAATACTCTGATTTTTGTATTCCACCTCTTTGTACTCCTTGACTTTCAGAAGCAACCATTTCATAAAAAGTCGTATTTGCTTTCCTTTGATTTACAATTATTGAGTTTTTAATAAGGATTGTGCAGCAACTCCAGACATCACATACTGTCAGTGAGGAATTATAACTTTATTGCAGCACACACTGACAGCCAACTCATAAAAATGAATGACATTCTATATCATAACATCTCGTAGGCTGTTCGGCATGTTAATAGCTCACTTCATCTTTCTTTAGCATAATGAGGCAGACAGTGTACCAATATTCAACGTGAAAATGAAGATTAAGAAAATTTGAATTGAAGCAAGAAAGTAACATTTAACAGAGGATGAGACAACATTCCGATAAAAAGTTTCAATTAAAGTACTGTTAGCAAGCCTTTTATCACTGGAGCAAAGCTTTGTTACCAAAGACGAACAGTTATTACAAAAAAAAAGAATGTTTTCAAATGCACTTGGGTTTGGAAACTATGTATGAATGGGTCTATAGTATTTTGTGACCACTTCTAATCATATTTCTCTTCTAGGTTCAGTTAGATCAAATGAAAAACTGGAGAAACATTGACACAACAGGAATTAATGGTTAGCCACATTCCTAGTGTACTTTTCTGTAGTCGATTCCATGAACAGATGAAAATATTTTGTTTCTAATCTATAAAATGTTATCATCTCTACCACTGATTAGTGTACTTGAACATATCTGAAGGTATAGTCAACAAAGTATTTGAACCCCACAGTTACAACATTTTACAGAAGCAGTAAGTTAGATATACTTGAATGACTTACATATACTTTAAAAACAATGAGTAGTCCTGTGGCATCTTAGGGTATGTCTACACTACCACCCTAGTTCGAACTAGGGTGGTTAATGTAGGCATTCGAAGTTGCAAATGAAGCCTGGGATTTAAATATCCCGGGCTTCATTTGCATCTTGCCGGGCGGGCGCCATTTTTAAATCCCCTTAGGTCGAACTCCGTGCCCGCGGCTACACGCGGCACGGAGTAGGTAGTTCGAATTAGGATCTCTAATTCGAACTACCATTACTCCTCGTGGAATGAGGTGTACTGGTAGTTTGAATTAGAGATCCTAATTCGAACTACCTACTCAGTGCCGCGTGTAGCCGCGGGCACGGAGTTCGACCTAAGGGGATTTAAAAATGGCGCCCGCCCAGCAAATGATATTTAAATCCCGGGCTTCATTTGCAACTTCGAATGCCTACATTAACCACCCTAGTTTGAACTAGGGTGGTAGTGTAGACATACCCTTAGCGACTAGCAAAAATATATATAGAATCATGAGCTTTCATGGGCAAAACCAGCTTCTTCAGATGAGGTCATTAATGGAGAGAGATATTAATGGAGATAGATCCTCATGAATTCACTATGGTAGGGTATAGGCATCTCCATACTAAGGCCCCAATCCTAAAGTACATCCCATTCAATTAAATGGCATTATTTACATGAGTAAAGTTATGCACCTGCATAAGCCTTCGCAGGGTCAGGGCTGTGAGTTGCAACTGAATTTTTGCTCTTGCCACCTATGCAAAATGTTTTGAGATGAACATATGAAAAGCAGTAGCTATGTGCAAAGCATATTATTAGCCATAATTTAAATGAGGTAACTAACCACCCTTGGCTGAGAGACACTATAGTTTATGAGATGGAAGCAGCAATATGGGTTTTAGTGTGGGGATGACACTTCGCTAAGTATTTTCTGCACCTATTTTGCAACATTTGGCTGTGCATGTGTAAACTAGATAGGTAGAGAATTAGCATATCTTTTTTTCCAGAGCTTTTTCGATTAGGCAGATTCTGCAAGAATCATTAACATGTTGGCCAGCATCCCTCACCCTTTTAATGTGACTCAACCTTACTCTGTTCAGGTGCTACTGTAATAAACTGGTGATTTTCCACCATCCCTTTTATTTCATTTTTTGCTTTTTTGTAGTGAAACGAAGTGGGAGAAAGTACATAGACAATCCCCTGGGAGATCCCAGAAACAAAAGGTCCATTCTTGCCAACCTCTGCAGTAGAAGTTTTTGGATTTGGAATAACTAATAAAATTAATCTAGAGGATTGCATGACAATTAAATAATGTATCTGTCACAGTTCTCAGGTGGCCTGTTTCCACTGAACCCCTTCCTGGTGGGTTCCTCTGGAATGATGACCATTTTAATCCCTCTCAGGGGAAGATTTCCTCTGTCCTAGTTGCACTCATCACCCTGATATCACAGCCTATTTTGGGGTCTACGCTGACTAGGTTGGGCCTCTGAAATTAAATGAAGTTGCATGTGCTATGAAGAACTGCACTCTCTCACTGGGTAGACTTTCTGCCACCCTCTGTTGGTAGAAGAAAGCACTAGAGCTGGTTGAAATTTGGAATATCCATGGGAAGTTTCAACATTTCAGAATTAGTTTTTTCTGAATTGGAACAAAAGCAGATATTTTTGAAATTTCCTGTGAAACTGAAATTCAAAAAAATGTCATGTCAAAAATATTTTTCCACGGTACATTTAATTGAAATTGAGATATTTGCATGAAAAAAAAGTCTGTTTTGACCAGGCATTTTTTCAACTGGAAATGTTTTTCTGGACAGCTTTGAAAAGAGGCCTTTTTCCGACAATGTTGCCTTTTATCCAGAAGACTACCTGAATGTTTCTACCTTAACTAGTATCTGTATTGTTGTCATAAAAAAGATGAGAGACACAAGGTAACACTGAATGCTAAAAGACTAAATGAAATAATTTTCAAACTTGAGCCAGCTCTCCCTTCTTCAAGTATTAAGAATATTCCTAAATGTGATCTGTGTCATGTGTATAAATCTCTCTCTCTTGCTCTGTTTCATTTATATTGTTTCCTTAGTACAATTTTGGGTTTCTATCGCCAACCAGATTCAATTTGATTTGTTATGTAACAGTCTGAGATTGCTCCTGGTTTATTTCTTCACTTTCTCAGGCTTTTTATTATGGGTGATTCTGAAATATATGCTGATGCTTCAGAACGTCCACTTTTACAAAGGATTAATGATTTGTTGAATCTCCTTCGTTTATCGCATTATGTTAATTGTCTTTCTTGTAAAATGGGCCATATATTAGAATTGGGTGTTACTTAATCTTCATCTTGGCAATATATCACACTTTATCCTTCTCATTCATTTTCTCATTATGGATAGACTAAAGATTTTTCTCACTTTCCATTCTTATCCTATGATATTTGGTAGCCATTCTGGGCCCAGTCCTGTTCAGGGACCAGATAAGTAGTTCCTTATGCCCATTCACAGTCCTGTTGAAGTCAATTTCCCTCCACATAGGCAAAATTCTTTACAGAATTAGCCCAAGACCAATCGTGGTATTACCCAGGCTAGTGATTCAAAATGGAGTCTGCTGACCATTATCACCTCAGCAGTTTCTTCCCACCAAAACCACATGGAGGGATGCTTTGCACTCCACCCTCTGACCTCTGCACACAGTTCTAAACCTGTGCACTCCTCACTAATGCAATGCGTGCGTAGCCGGGTTATGCACCCGACACCCTTTTTCCCTATGCACACCACACTATCCTATTGCACCCCACTCGCTAACCCAGTTTCCCACCTTAGTGCCTTTATAAACCCTCCCTTGAGAACAACTCGGGTTGGTTCTCCTCTGTCCGTATGTATCAGCGTGTTGTCGTGTCTTCTTCGTCCATCACCCCTGAGGAGCGCCATCCAAACGTTACCTGGCTAAGGCTGCCCTGGTCACTAGCTGTGCCCTCCTGTGGTGTGAGAGAAGTCTCCCCTCTAAGGATTTTGGGACTGGTGTTATTGGACTCTGGTACTTTACCATCCATTGTTTGTACACTCGTGGAGCCTCACCAAGCCGAAGGACTGGTGCCAAGGAATCTGGACTGTGTCAGCCACGTGGAGGCAAGGATACCCCACTTCGAGGGATCTCCCTGTTGTCTTCCCTCACCGTTTTAAATTAACCATGAGGTTGCAGGTTGCAGGCGTCCATTGCCGCCTCCAATTTTTGTTGTAAAGTATATTCCTTTTGTATACGGGACCTTTCCTATCCTTCTTTTCTTCTGGGTTAGGGTGGGACTTTTACTGTTGTTCTTGCTGTTGATGTGTGTTGCTGTCTTTCTAAATATATGGTTTGGCCCTAAATTCGTGTCTGGCCTGATTTGTGACTGCCTTCCCAACAGTGATAGATACGTGTACCAGGTCGAATCTGGCTTCTGTGGGGGAGACAGCATTAAGCTTTAATTGATTGCCCACAGCAATTGTTTACCTCAGTCTCCCGGGTAACAGTGGCGAGGGGAATGCTATTTGGCCTCGGCCTCAAGCTTAAAGGGGGCCTCAAATTTAGACACTTGTTAATTTTTTGGCATTTGATAAGTTTCACAACCTGTTTTATGTGCATCTATCAGACCAAAATGTGATGCACTCTCTTGGTTTAGAGCTGCAAATTTAAGCAAATAAGAAACGTGAGAGAGGCTAGAAAATTGTTTTGTTTTCATATGTTGTCATTTTTATTTATATTATAGCTAAGGGCCCCAAAAGCTGGAAGTGTCCCGAGCCACTCTGAACTTCAGAGGGGCCTGCCAGAGGCTACCGTGCTGTCACTCATTGCTTGTATGTGGCTCATGTGGCTTAATCATTTTTCTTCCTCTTTATTGTGTATAATTGATCAACTATTATAGGTCATCCTGTGCCAGTTTAGCTGATGGCATTGCCCTTTGAGTCCAACAAGTGATACCTGACAGTGACGCTGAGTATGCGTTTCTTATGTCAGATGATTAGGGCTGTTCATAAGGAAAACGGGGGGCAGCTATTGATCTGCTTGCTGGGCACAAAGAAGAGCCAAAACTTCTGTGTTATATTCTCAGCTGCTATCGATTCGCTCTTTAGCCTGGGGCAAGTTGCAGATAAAATAAGTACAATACTTGCCTATATTGTATGACAGGATAAGTGTGTTGGGGGGAGAGGGGAATTCTCCTTTTCAGATCTGAATCTGAGTATGTCTAAATTTTGGTGACCCCACCAGGCCCCACCTCATCTTAGAGTTTCTATCACGGGCAGCAGCCATGATGAGCATCAGAGAGGACACCATATGGACTTGACTGCCTACACAGCATTTCTGAAATTCAGCCATCAGAGACTTTTCTTATTGCTGCCAGCAGGGGCTAGGCCTTGTCCTTTTCTAGAGTTAGGCAGCAGGAATGAGTTCCTCATCTTCCTGAGGGTACAGGGCTCAGGCTTCAGCTCTGGGGTGGTGACCAGCTGGATGGCAGTAGCTCCACACCCCTCATCGCCTCTGGGCTTGCTTTCTCCCTACTTATCTCTCTATCCAGGAGTTAATTTGTCCCCTGGCTTGCCAGGGCTGAGTTAGTCTTTTGTGAACAGTGATATTTGTATGTTGGTTAATATCACTTTTCATAGCCTCCCAGCTAGCTAATAAATCTGCTGCTGTGAAAAATTATATTAATAAACACAAATACCAGTTTTCAGAGAAGCAGACTGATTGGCTTGCAAGTCTAAAAAAAGAGCAACCAAAAGAAACAATGACAAAAGATAATAACATCCAAAACATCATATTTATGTTGTCTACTAGAAGAATTAGAGGTGTTGTTTGGGCCTGGGGCTAGCGCAGGGCTGCACTACCCCACTTCCCACCAGACTTCTCCCTGGCTGGCCCAGGTTGTGGCCTGGAGGGGCCATGCTGCTACCTACCAGCTTGTCCCGGGGGCTGGGGAACTTGCTGTCCTCCTGTGGTCATTTGTGTCCCCAGGCTTGTGCCCCTCCCCCCATGGTCATTCATGAGTGTAACTGTCCCTCTTATACCACCCCTCCGTTTTTGTTTGATGCAAACAATCACATTCCATGCACATCCCATTGTCCCAGCACAGCCAAACCCTGGACTTGGTTTAAGTTTTCATAAGAGGAAGATGCATAACTAATTTGGTGGCCCTAGCTCTCACTGTTTAGGAGTTATTCTTGAAGAAACAGACTCACAGCTGGATGGATACAGACACACAAACTCTCTAAAATGTATAGTAGATTCTGTACAGGACAAGTAAGGAATATAGACAACAGTGCATTGTTTTTATTATTAAGTCTGCAGGAAAAACCCTAGATAAATAAATTTCAGTGATTTGGACATGTAAATGTGTATATTTTTTGTTTTCCTGAAGTTAATTAAGTATTTTGGGAAAAATTATCAGTATGGCCACCAGCAAGAGTTGGTGGCAGCACTGTGAGGCCACCAAAAATGTGTTGTGACAATCTCCTAATATACCCTTTACAAGGAATCTGAAAGCCAATGGAAAGCCCCCTCCTAGAAATTTGGTAGTCAGGGTATGTCTACACTGCAGCATTTTTCCGGAAAAACTGCACTTACGTCCACACTGCTATTGCATTCTTTCAACAGAAAGTCGAAAGAATGGAGGTTTTTTCTGACAGCGGTAAACCTCCTTCTGTGAGGAAGAAGCCTTTTTCTGGAAAAGCTTTTTCAGAAAAAGATGTGTGTGGACGCAGAAGAGAGGTTTTTTTCCAAAAGAAGAGGCCTCCAGGAAATAACACAGGTGCCCTGCTGGCCACTCCATCCAAAGTTATCAGAACTCTATAGTTCCTGTCTCCTGCTAGCTCTTAAAGCTGCAGTCACCCGGGACAAGCCTGGTGGCAGAAAGCCAGGCCTGGGAGCTACACCTCACAGTGCAGCTCTGACTGCCACACAACTTGTGAGTGATGGCCCCACCTCAAGCCCCCCGACACTCCCCTGGCTCTCACAGGGAGCAACACACCAGGGCTCCCAGGACCCATCCAGGGGCACCAAACGGCGTGTGCCCTCCTGGTCCGGGACAGAGATCTTGTCCCTCCTCGAGCTGTCGGGGGAGAAGGAGACACTGCAGGATCTCTGCTCCCGGCACAGAAATGCTTACATCTATGGCTGGATGGCCGAGGCCCTGGCAGAGAGGGGACACCCCTCCAGGACATTAGAACAGGTCTGGAGCAAAGTCAAAGAGCTACGCCAGGGCTACACCAGAGCCAGGGAGCACAGCTCTCATTCCGCGGCAGAACGCCACTCCTGCCCCTACTTTAATGACCTCCACCAGATCTTTAATGACCTCCACCAGAGCCCATCCCCCCAAGTCGCCCGCCCGAAGCTCCCTACTAAGGAGGAAGAGGAGCATGAGGAACAGCAGGTGCAGGAGGAGGAGATGGCAAGCACTGTGACTCTGACCCTTGAGCTGGTACCCCAGGGCCTGCACGTATTGCAGGCATCCTCTGACGGCAGGGAAGGATCATCAGGTGAGTGCTCTCAGTTTTCCACACACACAAGGCGGGGGAGGCAGGCGCAGAGCAGTGGGGTGCAATCGTTGCTCAGCCTTCTCGGCCTGGACATCGTGCTGCAGTTGGTGCATGTGGAAGCACATGCAGCGCCAGTGTGCACTACACAGCCTCGGGAGGCGTCCCTGGGATCCTGCTTACAGGCTCAGGGGAGGCCAAACACATGTCTGAACCCTGGGGGGGGATGCCCTCCCACCACCAGCCACCACTAGAAGCAGACTGGGCACAAGGGCACACGCACGACCCCACACAGACTGCGGATTGTCATACACAGGTGTGCCTGCACGCACGAGGGACCATCCGCTCCCACGGACAGTGCAGCCAAGCGCACGTGTGTGTGCGGCTCCCATGGAAGGCCAGGCTGCTCCAGGCCCCTCTCTTGCCCATGAGATCCCACTGTGCCCAGACACTTCCCTTGCTTCTTGTCCATGGGACAGGGGGGTGGGAAGTGGGAACTATGGTCTCCTGGGCACCTCGGGGCCCCTGTGGGGTAGGGCCTGCTGTGCAGGCCACACATGGCCTTGCTCCCAGGACATCCCCCTCCTCTGGCCCAAGGACTGTTGGTTGCTGCTCACAGAGGAGGGCACAGTCTCAGGAACAGTGTCTGCATGGATGACTGACCGCCTCTCCCTCTTTATTCTCCACCAGCCATCACTGAGGGGTGATCCATGCCATCCGAGGCAGCCGCCTGACCCCAGGGGAGCCGCAAGCGCATGAGGGTCCAGGAGTACCTCCTGAGGCAGCATGTGGGCGTCCTGCGCGACATGCAGCAAATCCTAGCCCAGACTGTCCGGGAGGACGCTGCGTGGCGGAACTGCATGTGGGACCAGCTTGTGTGGCAGGGCGACAACATGTGTGCCATCATGCGGGAAATGATGGCACACTCGGCTGCTGTCCCTGATCTTGCCCTCCACTCTCCTGCCCCCCCCCGCTATGCCCATTCCCCCACCCCCTGCCCCTCAAGTGACGCCTCTGCTCCCACCCCCGCTATGCCTCTGCCCCCTCTCCCTTTCCCCTGCCATCCCTGACCCCAATCCAGCCTCCCCTCCTGCCCACCCCCTGTTGTCCGAGGCCCCACCCAACCCCAAGGTGGCCAAGGTCCCCAGACCTGAGGGGGCACTTCCAGCCACTCCACATGCCACTCCCAGCCCTGAGCCCACCTCCTCCCTCCCCCTCCAGGTTCTTATCCCCCCTCCTCCCCAGTTTATTTTATTATTAAAAAAATATGAAGTTTGTTTTGTTCAAATCAAAACAGGTGTGTTTATTAAGAGTTCAGGGAAGGGTGGAAGGGAGGGGTTGTGGTGGGAAAGGGACAGTGGAGCAAGACCCTAGTGGGGAGGCCCTGGGGAGAGTTATTGGGTCCTTGAGAGGAACTCTCCCTCAGGGCTTCCCGGAAAGCGCACCCCCAACTGATGGGCCTGACAGATGGCAGCTGTCTGCGGCTGCTCGAAGGCCCTCCCTTCCCCCACTGGCCTCTATCCCCGACCCCGTTAGGAACGCCTCCCCCTTCCTCTCCACAGTGTTGTGGAGGATGCATGTGGAGACCACCTCAGGGATGTTGTGCTCCCCCACAACCTCGCCTTCAGGTGCCTGAATGTGCATTCCACCTGCAAGCGGGCCCAGCTGAGGTAGGCATTGAATTGATCCTTGCTGGAGTCCTGATGGCTGGTGTACAGCTTCATCAGCCACAGCATTGGGGGTAGGCCACGTTCCCATGATGCACAGTGGCATCTGCACATCCCCAACCCCAAAGTCATGCTGGGGGAAGAATGTGCCTGCCTCCAGCTTCCGGTACAGGCTGGAGTTTCTAAATACATGGGTGTCATGTGCCCTGCCTGACCATCCAACGAAAATGTCCGGAAACTGTCCATGGTGGTTGACTAGGGCTTGCAGCACCATTGGGAAATAGACATTCCTGTTGATGTACTGGGCAGTTCAACGATGTGGTCCGCAGATTGGGATGTGGGTTCCATCAGTCGCTCCTCTGCAGTTGGGGAACCCCAGGGCAGCAAATCCTGCGACGATCGGGTCCAGGTCTTCCAGGCAGATGACCCTGCGCAGAAGGACAGAGTTGATGGCCCTCACCACCTGCAGAAAGAGACAAACACACAAAACAGAGAATGATAGGGCGTGCCTGAGCTCTTGGGAGGTGCCCACCCCCTTCCCTCCCCTCCCCTCAAACACCCCAGGAGCCAGCCCCTATGAAGCCACCCCCCCCCCAGCGGGGGATGTGGAGGGGCTGAGGGCAGGGGTTGGGGATGACCAGCAGCTTCAATACACTTCCTTCTCCCTAGCAGCAATTTTGATGAACAATATTAATTTTCACAAAACTCTGGGTTTACTCTTCAACATTTTGTGAAGAAAATGCCTAAGATCAGGCAAGCCCCCTGCCATGGGTTGTCATTGGCCTTTTCAGGGCACATCTATCATGGCAGTGAACCCTAAACCCATGTCAAGAGACTTGGGCTCTCAGGCTCATGCTATCAAGCTAAAACTTGCTGTGTAGACATTGAGGTTGGGGCTGGGAGAGGAGCTAGTCTTAGTACAACTTAAAAGTGTTGTCTTCACAGCCATTTTAATGCACTAACATGAACTCCAGTCTGTTGGCATGAGATCAGTGGCACATAGTTGCTGGCTGTGTAGATGTCTCTGAGGAGAGAAGAGGTTTGTGCACCTGAGCCCTAGAGTGAAACAGAACTGGTGAGCAGTGCCTTGGAGAGTCAGAAAGGACAGATGAATGCTGCTTGGAGCAAAGAAATGAAGGAGAGCAATAATTGCGAGCCACCTGTGCAGAGCATGTAGGAGGCTGTTGGTGAGCACTGACTACATCTGAAAGAGCTTTTTCAGGAAAAGGCTTCTTCCTTGTAGAATGAGGATTACCAATGTCGGAAAAACCCTTTGCTCTTTTGATTTTCTTTTGGAAGAACGTGATTGCAGTGTGGACGTAATTGAAGGTTTTTTGGAAAAATAGCCATTTTTCCGAAAAAACTCTCTAGTGTAGACATACCCTCAGGTATGGACAGTGGAAAACCCCTGGTATCTTTATGTGTTTAGTATGAGAACTGGAGAGTGGATTTACTATAAGATTACTGAGAAACTGTAAATATAGGGAAACTGAGGCAGATACTGCCTGCCTCAGGTCACCCAGATGGGAGTTGCCCTGTAACACTCATCCTTCATTCATAGTTTTCACAGTAGATGTTAAGTTTTGCTTTGTTGCCGTTATCAACTTGTTTCCCTGAATGTATCCACTTCATTAACACCGAGACTACATTTATTATTCTGAAAAATACCTCGAACCAGCTGATTCATTGATCCTTGGTTGCCTTGCTTTAAATAGGTCATATCCACTCCTAGGCTTTTCACCAGTCTAGTTAATATTCCTTCTTGCTCAAGGTCAGCATCCACCTCATTAGAACATGGCTGTAATTACTGTTATAATTAAAAAGCTCAATTAATGTGACTAGATTCAGTTAGTTTTCATCCAGTCTCTAACCCTCTATTTATTTCGGTGGCATGTTAAGAACGTGGTACTGAAATAGCTTTTGCAGTAGTGGCATATATTTGATTTTATCATAAAGTCTTAGTTCCCAGATCTTATCTCATATTCATGCCACTCAGGAGTGACTCCAGTGAAGTAGTGGGGCCAATTTATACCTGTGTCATAAGCAAATCCCTGATGCAGATGGCATCGTTTTAACTTTCATTTGGTTGCCAATGTCTCATCGAAACTGTTGCAACTACCAGGAATAGCAAGTATGAAACAGCAATCTGGCAAGCCCTCCTGCACCAGGGTCTGTTGTGGAGGATGGCACAGAGTGAGCTAAATTTGCTCTACAACAGGCAGGGATGTTGGTGGATGGAGCCCGCATGATGGATCTACCACATCACCATAGCCAGCACAATTGAATTGGGGGCCCCGTAGATTTACATAAATGTAAAGCCAGTGTTAGTGAGCAGGTTTAGTTACAACCTCACATACACAAGATAAAATTGTGGATAGTTCCATTGAACTCATAGGTGTTACATGGTATAAATCTGCTATGGAAGGTGAATTAGGCCTTTAGTCTGCTTGTTGCACCAGCTTGTAGAGTTGAAACTGCTCCGTTGTAAGCACACAGGAATTCTATTAGTACAGGGTATGATGTCATGTACCTGTTTGTGAACTTTTTGTGGCTTATCATGCTACTAACCACCATCCTTCTGTTTTTGCTTGGGATTTTGTTCAGGTTCATCAAGCTTCGTTTATCTATTTTCTGTTGTTGTTTGTCTCATGCCATTTATCTAGGGAATTATTATTGCAAACTACCAACTGACATTTGTGGTCCCTTTTTATTTTTCATTTACAGTCTTCCCTTGGGTAAAATTATTCAGTCTCATTGTTTGCAGTGTCATTGGTATGCAGAAAGTACTCAAATATACTTTCCAGTCCCTACAGATCTTGTGAAGCAGTTGATGTTTTGCATAATTTTCTGTGTGATATTCAATCATAGATGTCTTCAAATTCCCTTAAACCTAGTAGGTAAAGTATAATCAAGCTCTTATTGAATGCCTGAGTTTTTATTCAAAGATTTTCTAGTACTGCTCCTCAGAAGCAGACCGTTCGGGAAAGAAACATCAGCTGTTTGCTTTTTTTTGCTGTTAAAGATTTTGCTTAACTGTTTTGGCACTTGGTTATCTTGAGTTTATTTAGACTTTTTAGCCTTACATTTGACCATGCAAAAATCTTTTTTTAATAGTCTGATCTTTTTTAAAAAATAATAATAATAATCAACAAGGAAAACAGCCTTCTTCTATGATCAATGGAGTCTCTTCAGTACCGCCTAGGCTTAGCTCTGTACAGATTGCAGGTTATATGCAAATCATCTCAAAAACTTCTATTAATACATGAGTTTTTTTCCACTTGCACTGATTTTATACCAATATTCCACTGACTTGTTAAGATTACTCCAGAGTTATACCAGTGTAAGAGGGGGAATTAGGCCCTATGTGTCCCAAACTTTTAAAAGATGAAGACAACTTCTTTCATAGTCTTATATTCAGTGAAATCTGGACAGGTGGAGATGAAAAAAGAACTCCTTGTGGCTTGTCTCCTCTACAGGGCAGATTGACACTGCAGTATTGTTCTATCAACAGTTGATTTAGCAAGTCTAGTAAAGACCCTCTAAATTGACCACTGATCCACTGATCTCTCTCCTGGTGACTTCAGTATTCCAACAGAATGAGGTGAATAAGGGGAGTCAACAGGAGAAATTGTTTCTGTTGATGCCCTGCAGCATGGACCCCATGATAGGTAAATCTAAGCTACATCGATTTTAGTTATGCTGCTAACATAATTGCGTAGCTTAGCTTGACCCATCCTTGTAGTGTAGACTCGCCTTTAGAGATGCAACTACTTTCCCCTGTTCCTGTTGCACCCCCGTTCTAGCTCTCCTTAAACAGTCCATTCTCATTACCTGTAGTCAGATGTACAGAATGAGTATGATTTGGTGTCAAGGGTCATTGTCATTATACCTGAGCACATACATTAACTAATTATGTCAGAAGTCCCCTCCTTGTGGGACTTTTTATGGGGACCTTCACAGCTGGGAATTGGTCCTCCCAATAGTGTCTGAATTTTGGTGTAAGCTAACACATTATTAGGGTTATATTTCAGCTCTGCAAATATGAAACACGTGCTCAGTAAATAGGTAACTGACTTTAAGCAAAGGTTCTTCCTAACAGCTAGAAAGACTCTAATTATAAATAAGGAAGTACAGGTTGAAACTGTCTAGTCTGGCGTTCTCAAGTCCAGCAACATCCTTGGTCCAGCATGGTTTTAGTTAGCCAGATGACCACTTATCATGAGTGTGGCCAAGTTTCCCACAATCCCATAAAGCTTGTTGACAGCCACCAGTCCTGGCTTTCAGTGTTCTGTGCTGTTATTTAGCTCTAATTTGCCCCTAAATATCTTCTGTGTGTCCAGTAAGCAGTGGAAGTATTAGTAATGCTGCTAGACAACATTAAACTACCATGGTTTGGCAAATTCTCTTATCCGGCACTGGTCAGATCCTGAGAGTGCCAAACTAGAGAGATTAATTCAAAATCTATAGGTACATTGCCATGTATCTTGTAAAATCTGCTATTGTGTGTATGTGTGCGCGTGCATACTCATACATTTTAAGAGGGTTTTTAGTTCTGTGGAGGGAGTCATATGGGAGTATTTCAAATTAGCCAAGCCCTTACATTTTAATTATTTTTAGAAAGCTGCTAGATAATTGCATTCATGGACAGTGAATGATTTATATTAGTCAGAGTAATAGCACTGAAACATTAGCAAGGATAATGTATGATGCCATAGTTCATTTACTTCATTTAAACCTTTTTAAAGAAAATCTTCTGCCTATCTCACCACCCTCCTTCTATAATGTCTGCTGCCCATCTCTTCGATACTACATCCAGGCTCTTATCTTATATATTTCATTTGATATTAATATGATTGTTACTAAGAATCTTGTGTAACAACCCCCTATTGTCAATCTTATCACAATCCTGTCTGCTATTTGCTTCTGTTCTATGAGCTTGCGGTTGATCATGTGATATCAAAAGGAGAAATCTCTGTTTTGATCAAGTACTGAAAGGTTTCTTCATTTTGCTTTACAAAATGATTTTCTCTATAAATTGTCATCTCAGAGTTGGAATTGGGCAGGTGGGAGAGTTGGAGTTAAAATGGCACAGGCTTAACCTTCAGTAAAATGTATTTAAAGAGACCCATCAGAAAGAACAAAATAAATTTACATATGAAAGCCATGACATGGGCCAAACCACAAATTTATCATCTGAAAGTACCCTTACCTGGTCTTCCTGATTTTAAAAATACTGAGACATAACTGGGAGCTAGGAGATCTGGATTTTATTTTTGAAGAAATACAATTGGAAAGGACAGGTTTTTTATGTGCCTGAGGGCGCAACTAGATGACACGTTTTTGTCTGAAAAAGGTATGCAAAATGCGCTCCCATCAATACTAGGCCAAATGTCGGGGGGAAAAACCTCTTTTGGAAGCCCCTTTCTTCATTGTAGAACGAGGAATACAGGGGCTTCCAAAAGAGTATGTTTGCTCTTTCGCAAATAAAAGCTGAAGAGCAAACGCATTCCCTGGACATGGCAGGGTTTTTTTGGGATACCTCTGGTATCCCGAAACACACACCCCCCCCCCAGTCTAGCCGTACCCTCAGTGTCTTCATTAGTGAAATGAGGATAATAGCCTCTCCTTTCTGGACATTGCAAGTATTATAGAATATGCTTTGTTGGCCTCCTATGAAAATTGCTGTATGAACTAAATTTTGTTTTGTTCCACTGGTGCAACTCCAGAATCAGAGACTTAATTTTCTAAAAGAGAGCAGGAATTGTACATACCAAGTATTATTATTAGCCATAATCATAGATCAATTTAATGTAGGGGTTTGAATTTATAAAAATGAAGATTTGGGTGAGACAGTTTCAGAGGATGTGATGGATAGGAGTGCTGACCAGCACCAGGTGACTAACAGGTTAAACTCAGGTAGCTAGCAAGGGTGCTGTCCGGGAGAACCAATCAAAATAAAGTGCTAGAATCTGTCTCGTATAAGGTATCTTGCCTGTTTTCTTTGTGTGGAAGAGTTAAACCAGGATTTGAGAGAGACAGAGTGATTTAAACCCAGGCAGGACTACCATGCCTCCAAGGAATTTGGGGCATGAAAGCGAACTGAACAAAGAGAAGATCATGAGTAAATAAAGGGGGAAAAAGTGAACCTAGTTGCAGTCAGGATATTTTCTTTATTTTGTGGTTTGGTTTGAACTCATCTGTGTGAATTTATGCCTCTCCTCCCCATTTACTATCTAAGCATTGTTCCCAGAGATTTTCTCTGTGTTTTTGTTTTCCTTAGTTGCTCTGTAACATCTAGCAACCATAAGAACATAAGAACATAAGAATGGCCATACTGGGTCAGACCAAAGGTCCATCGAGCCCAGCATCCCATCTGCCGACGGTGGCCAATGCCAGGTGCCCCAGAGAAGGAGAACAGAAGACAATGATCAAGTGATTTATCTCCTGCCATCCATCTCCTGCCCTTGTTATGAAGGCTAGGGCACCATACTTTATCCCTGGCTAATAGCCATTTATGGACCTAACCTGCAAAAATTTATCAAGCTCTTTTTTAAACCCTAATAGAGTCCTGGCCTTCACAGCCTCCTCGGGCAAGGAGTTCCACAGGTTGACTGTGCGCTGTGTGAAGAAAAATTTCCTTTTATTAGTTTTGAACCTACTACCCATCAATTTCATTTGGTGTCCCCTAGTTCTTGTATTATGGGAAAAGGTAAATAATTTTTCTATAATCACTTTCTCCACACCATTCATGATTTTATATACCTCTATCATATCGCCCCTCAATCGCCTTTTTTCCAAATTGAAAAGTCCCAGTCTCTCTAGCCTCTCCCCATATGGGACCCTTTCCAAGCCCCTAATCATCTTAGTCGCCCTTTTCTGAACCTTTTCTAATGCCAATATATCTTTTTTGAGGTGAGGAGACCACATCTGCACGCAGTACTCGAGATGTGGGCGTACCATAGTTTTATATAGGGGAAGTATGATATCTTTTGTCTTATTATCTATCCCTTTTTTAATAATTCCTAACATCCTATTTGCCTTACTAACTGCCGCTGCACACTGCGTGGATGTCTTCATAGAACTATCCACTATAACTCCAAGATCCCTTTCCTGATCTGTCGTAGCTAAATTTGACCCCATCATGTAGTACGTGTAATTTGGGTTATTTTTTCCAACATGCATTACCTTACACTTACCCACATTAAATTTCATTTGCCATTTTGCCGCCCAATCACTCAGTTTGCTGAGATCTTTTTGTAGTTCTTCACAATCCCTTTTGCTTTTGACTGTCCTGAACAACTTTGTGTCATCTGCAAACTTGGCCACCTCACTGCTTACCTCATTTTCTAGATCATTGATGAACAAGTTGAACAGGATTGGTCCCAGTACTGACCCCTGGGGAACACCACTAGTTACCCTCCTCCATTGTGAAAATTTACCATTTATTCCCACCCTTTGTTTTCTGTCTTTTAACCAATTCTTGATCCATGAAAGGACCTTTCCTCCTATCCCATGACCACCTAATTTACGTAAAAGCCTTTGGTGTGGGACCGTGTCAAAGGCTTTCTGGAAATCTAGGTATATTATATCCACTGGGTGCCCCTTGTCCGCATGTTTATTAACCCCTTCAAAGAATTCTAACAGATTAGTTAGACACGACTTCCCTCTGCAGAAACCATGCTGACTTTTGCCCAACAATTCGTGCTCTTCTATGTGCCTTGCAATTTTACTCTTTACTAGTGTTTCTACTAATTTGCCTGGTACTGATGTTAAACTTATCGATCTATAATTGCCAGGATCTCCTCTAGAGCCTTTTTTAAATATTGGTGTTATATTGGCCATCTTCCAGTCATTTGGTACCAAAGTAGATTTAAAGGATAGGTTACAAACCACTGTTAATAACTCCGCAATTTCACATTTGAGTTCTTTCAGAACCCTTGGGTGAATGCCGTCTGGTCCCGGAGACTTGTTACTATTCAGCTTATCAATTAATTCCATAACCTCCTCTAATGTCACTTCAATCTGAGTGAGTTCCTCAGATTTGTCACCTAAAAAGGCTGGCTCTGATTTAGGAACCTCTGTAACATCCTCAGCCGTGAAGACTGAAGCAAAGAAATCATTTAATCGCTCCGCAATGGCACTGTCTTCCTTGATTGCTCCTTTTATATCTTTATCATCCAAGGGCCCCACTGCTTTTTTAGCGGGCTTCCTGCTTCTAATGTATTTAAAAAACATTTTACTATCATTTTTTGAATTTTTGGCTAGCTGTTTCTCAAACTCTTTTTTGGCTTTTCTTACTACATTATGACACTTAATTTGGGAGTGTTTATGTTCCTTTCTATTTTCCTCAAGTATGCTTTATTAAGTAGATCTTTTGTTTTGTAATAAAAATCACTTTTTTTTAAAGGTGATGATTTGCTTCTTGTGTTCTGGAAGGTACAGGAGGTCAGTCTGTCTTTTTGTGTCTGCATGCCTCAGACTGAGAGGTCAGCTACTAGAGACTGCAGCTTGTTCTCTCTGTCTCTCTCTCTCTCTTCTCTTTGTTCAAACTCTCTTGTGGCAGAAGAGCTGGGGGTACCCTGGGGGTGGGTTCAAGTGTTCACCCAGCAGTTTTAGAGATAAAAATCACTTGATGGTGGCAGTGACCCTCCACCCCCAAAATATGTGTATTGTGATTCTGGGGGAAATTTTATAACCAGTGCCTGTACTGGCAAGGTATTTTTAAAGTCTTTGTGGGCCCCCGTCTTCTGCACGCAGAGTGCCAGAGTGGGGAACAGCCCTGACAGAGACTATGAAAGTACAGGTTGGATCTCCCTGGTCCAGCACCCTTAGGACCTGACCAGGCCCAATTGGGGGAGTTTCCTGGACCAAGGGAGGTCAATGCTGGCCCCTCTGCAGCCAGCATCTCCAGACTCTCCCAGCCAGACTCCCAGGTTCCCCTCCCGGCCACTGACACTGCTGTTCACCCTGGCCACCAGGCTCCACTCCTGGCCCCGGCCAGGCTCACAGCCTCTGGCCCTTCGCTCCCAGCCCAGCTGCACTTCCGGCTACCAGCCCCTCTTCCACTGGATTCCCAGCCAACCTTCACTCCCAGCCACTGGGGCTCTAGTCCAGCAATGTCCATGGTCCTGCTAGACGACTGCTTTTGCTGGACCAGAGAGTCCCAGATCAGAGAGGTTCAGCCTTTATTTTGGTGCACATGTGTAAGAGCGCAGAAATGTAAGAGTGCAGTTACCGAGCCTTTGCCAACTTACAAGTGGAAACTTTCCTAAATGACGACAAAACATTTGAATGATCTAGAAACATTAGATGATAAACTTCAAAATATTTTTTATTTCCGCTCTCACTTATCTGATGAAGTGGGTTTTACCCACAAAAGCTCACTATATATGTGTTAGTCTCTGAGGTGCCACAGGACTACTCGTTGTTTTCAGAATGTCTGTCAGTTAGGAAAACACCATTTAAATATGCATTCCTCATTTTAATAGTTTAACTGCAAACAATACTTGCAACATTATCAATCATGCTTGAAGAAAAATGGATTTTAGTTGTTACACTGTATGTAAATTATAGTTAGCCTAGTGGTTTAAAGAAAATAGTAATTAAAAATCAAGTTTAACTCCATATTTACCTGTTTATAAAGGCACAAACAAATGAATTCAACTTTACAGGATCTTTTGTGGGATGAAACTGGAGTCTTATGTTTGCATTTATAAGATAAACAAACATGTTCATTGAATCTATAAGGACCATGAATTTACTGCTCCAAAGCCTGCAGTTTCTAGAGTTATCACAATAAACTGTTTGTTTGTTTATATTCATGGCACATATCCAGTCATTTGGAGGGGGTTGTATTATTGCCCTATTTGGTCTAAATTGCTATTATTTGACTGAAATATGTCCTATAAACCACAACACATTGGATATTAAATATTGACTTTTCTCTTGGAAAGACCAATTCATTATCTAGCAGGAATTACATTATAGTAAATGTCCACAAGAAAACAGACTCTTTAGTACTGTATAATTCCTATTGAAAACAGAGGTTTACAACAGCAGTTATGCCTTTCAGATCTTGCCTTCTGTTAACTCTCTTACCTTCAATTACCTGGTGCTAGATGCTCCCTTCTCAGGCGTTGTTTAAATAATGTTTGTAATCCAATTTAAACTATCTGTGAGAAAGAAACTGTTTGAACAATCACTGCTGTCAGTTTTCTAAAAGTAACATCATGTTTTCTAATTTTCTGGTACCAATTGCTGGAAAATGGCTGTGGAAACTTTTTTGGGGGTGTTAAGAGCACTGACAAAATATATGGAATTGCACAACTTCAGGAATGAAAAGATTGCAGTCTTTTACTTAATTTCCTATAGACATCTTTTTAAATCATGGGATTGGATCTCATCTGTGCTCAGTTCACAGTTGGTATAATGGAACAGAACAGAAAAGATGGTTCTAAATAATTTGGTATGCCTCCCCAGATCCTGGGCTTCCTAGGGTCTTAATTAGCCCCCAGCATAAACTGGAGCAACTCTGCATTCATTCCAATTTATGGCAACAGAAATAGTACAGTAGCCCAGATTCATGGAGGGCAGGACTCTCTGGCCCTTTACACAACCCAGTCTTCCAAGAATGCCACGAAGCAAAAAAGCAGAATATTCAGATGACATAAATAAATTTAAAAGCCATCACGTGATTTACTTGCATCAGAAGAATCTCTTATGAGGTGGTACAAAGGAGATTTAGCAAGGACCAAAAGTCTGACTAATTATATAAATACATATGTTACCAGTGCTTTTGTTGTTAAAAAAAAAAGGTGCCAGTATTCTTTAAGACCCAGCTGACTGTCGGCCATTTCATTACAGAGGTGCTGGTACTCTCTGTTCTTTCCAGGTAACCTCTGATTGGAAGTGCCGGTATTACATACTGGGCAGTACTATCACAAAAAAAGCACTGTATGTTACACTTATCCTACAATGTCCAGGCTTGGGAAAATTAAAACAAACAAGATGGTCATAAAACCAACCAAATTATTGGGAGGCAATTTTGGAGACAATCTTTAAAACTCAGGACCATTCTGTCATCAGCACCCTGAACCATATCCAGGAGAAAATAGGAAGGTAATGCAATGATGTTTATTCATATCAGCCTGTTCCACTTTTCAGCTAGGCAGCTGCCACATTCAGTATGGCTTGTAGCCTCAGAAAGATCTTTGGGGCAGCGTCAAGTACAGTGTGCAGCAGCAGTCCAGCCTAGGCGTGCCAAAAACATGGTTAATCATGGAATCATAGGACAGGAAGGGATCTCAAGAGGTCTTCTAGTCCAGTCCCCTGCTTTTAAGGCAGGACTAAGTATTAAATAGACCAGCGGTCCTTAAATATTAGCAACCTGAAGATCCACATTTTGATGTAAAAGTTTTCATGCGCCCCGAAGCCTCTTCCTGCTCAGCCTCAAGCCTTGCCCTCACTCCACCCCTTCCCCTAGGCCCTACTTTTACCCCATTGCACCCCTGCTGCTACTCCTCCTCCCTGCCTTTTTCCACACCCTCCCCCAAGCATGCTACATTCCTCACTCTTCCCCCTCCCTTTCAATGTCTCCAAGGGTATGTCTACACTAGCCCCCTAGTTCGAACTAGGAAGGCTAATGTAGGCATTCAAAGTTGCAAATGAAGCCCGGGATTTAAATATCCCGGGCTTTATTTGCATCTTCCCATCCAGGCGCCATTTTTAAACCCCCCTAGTCCGAACTAACTGCCCGCGGCTACACGCGGCAGTCAAACGTTAACTCGAACTAAGTCCTTAGTTCGAGTTAACTGTTACACCTCGTGGAATGAGGGGGCTCCAGGCTGAGTGTAAGAGGGGGCTCCAGGCTGAGCTTGGGGTAGGGGTTTCAGGTGCAGGAAGGAGTGTGGGGTATAGGCTCTGGGAAGGAGTTTCGGTACGGGATGGGGCTCAGGACTGGGGTGCAGGAGAAGTTTTGGGGTGCAGACTCTGGGAGGGGGCTTAGGGCTCGGGCAGAGGGTTGGTGTGTGGAAGTGAGGACTGTGGGCTATGGTCCAGTGGCACTTACCTTGGGTGGCTCCTGGTCAATGGCACAGTGGGGCTAAGGCAGGCTCCCTGCTTGCCCTGACTCCATGGGGCTCCCAGAAGCAGAGAACATGTTCCTGCAGCCTCTGGGAGAGGGGGTGGGCAGACACTAACAATGCAGCTTCTATTGGCCACAGACCCCAGCCAATGGCGCTCCGGGCAAGGGCAGTGCACAGAGACCCCTGCACCGCCAGGGGCTACAGGGATGTACTGACAGCTTCCATGAGCGGTGCAGAGCCAGGACAGGCAGGGAGCCTGCCTGAGCCCTGCTGCCTCCACCAGCAGGGAGGCATTGATCAGTGAAGCTGGTGGACCCCATGGAGCTGGTGGATTCCCCAGTACCTTTGTGGACTCCTGGGCTCCCCAGTCCCCAGTCTGAGAAACACTGATCTAGATCATCCCTGACATGTGAAAATATCTAGTGGTAAAATCCCACAGCCTTCATTGGCAATTTATTCCACTGTTTAACTATTCTGACAAATATAATTTTTTCCCTCAAATCCAACCTAAAGTACCCATGCTTCAGTTTAAGCCCATTGGTTCTTTTCCTCTCCTCAAAGGTTAAAGAGAACAATTTTTCTCCTCTTTCCATGTTAACAACCTTCTGTGTACTTGAAAACTGTTATCGTGCCCCTGCCTCCATCTAGCTCTACTTCAGGTCTGCTTTAATGAATGGGAGCAGGTGATTAAAGAATGAAATTTGTTTTGGCATAATGTAAATAAGGGGATTCTATTTGTGTCATTGAAACATTTGCGTCATATGGCTTTTCAGTTTGCTAACTACCAAAGAGAAAAACATTCAATGAACCCCAAAATACTATAATTTTACTCCAGTTACATTAATATTATCCTCTTATGATAGAATTTTAAAAAATGCTACAACAAACCAAAAATCGTGAATTAGAGACATCTTTTCTTGAAATCACAATGGTATTGATCACCATTTCAATTTTCTTGAGTGTGGGTCTCAAGAAGTTGACATTATAAGGACGATAGAGTCTTTTCTAATGTACAGAATATTAAATAGTGCCCCTAAAGGCAATATAGCATGCAGAGGTTTTGAATTTGAGGATGGGGTAATCATTTTATAAAGAAACATGAATGCAGATCCAACCAATATCCCATGTCAATCAATAAACAATATTACTACTTAAAACTCCATTCAATTCACATCTCATGCAAACAGATCAATCATAGCTGTAACAGCTCTATCTAAGGTAGAAGGAAGCATGAAATCTGTGTATTATCCATATAAACTTGAAATTCTAAATGCACAATCAGCAGCCTGAACATTATAGTATATGCTAAAGATCAAGGGCAAATGTGATTAGTAATTTTGGATGCCTCTTTTTTCCTTTCTCCAATTTAACACAAAAGAGACTTTAATTTTATAGGCTGGGTCTTCAGCACTTAAAAAAAAAAAGTCTTTTAAGTCATCCAGATAGAGCACTAAAGAAACACCTCTTACTTTTGGAGAAAAATTCTAATATTAAAACTTTTGGTACATTTTAATGGCCACTAATGATTTCACTATTGATCACTAACAGGAAATGAGCCTGTCCTTATTACAGACAGTACCATAATACACAGGAAGTAAACTAAAATAACATTTTAATCAGCAGTATCAAAGGAGGCCAAGTCTAAAAACAGGGATGGGGAACCTCAGTCCCGGGGGTTGGATGTGGCCCCCAGCTTGCCCTTATCCAGTCCCCAAGGCTCAGGGCTCCCTCCCAGCACTGGGAAGGCTTCACTGGTGCTCCAGTCCCCGTGATCCCCACCACAGGGCTGGAGCACACAAAATCTACTATCTTGGGTCCCCCTAGGCTCTAGTGTACAAGGAGAATGTGGGGAGCAGGGCTGGCCTTACCATGAAGCGAACTGAGGCGGCCGCCTCAGGTGCCAGACTGGGGGGGAGGGTACGCCACTAGGACCCAGAGTGTAGAAAATTGTGTCTTGCTGCTGGTGCATATGTATTCTCTCTGCTCCAGATGCATAGAGATGGTGGAGTGCTGTGCTGGAGGAAGGAGGGCACAAGAGACATAACAGGCAGGCAGGAGAAAAGGTGGCATGGGGGCATCATTTGAGCTTCCCGCCTCAGGTGCCAAAATGTTGTGGGCCGGCCCTGGTGGGGAGTCACTTTCTCCTTCTGAGTCGGGGGCCATGGGTCAGTGAGGGTTTGTTTTGTTTGTTTTGTTTTGAGATTTTTGCTTCTCACTTGAGTATGGCCCCTGACTGATTTTTCTGTAGATCAGAGGCCCATGACCCAAAAACGGGTCCTGATCTTTGTCTAAAAGGGATATCATGTCAGCTTCAACTAAAATCATTTTTAACTTAAAATACCATCAAGCTTTAAAAGAAACATTCTCTTTTGCCTGCATATGTTATTTGGGCCAAAAAAGTGCTTTGAACTGAAAAATCATCCAGATGTGATTCAAATTTATATCCACCTGTTTGTCATCAAGAAATTAAAACAATCACAAACATTTGGCTTCCGTTTTAGAGACTCACAACAGGCATTACTTGAAGAGCTAGTTAGAAAAAGTATGTTGGGTGGGGTTTTTTTAGTTTTCAGTATGCTTCATTTGTTCCCCTTACAAAACCTTCAACAAAAGCAGATATTTTCACTGATGTTTTTCTTCAGAAGTTAATGTTTTTGTTATAAAACTGAAAACCCGCAAACAGAGCATTTTGGTTATCAGCTACTGAAAATAGTAATAATAAATATAATAAATAAATAGTAATAATAAATAATAATAAAAAAAAACCAACTTTTTAAGTGTGCAGGGTACAGTTGTTTAAGTCGCCCCTCACCAAATGTTAGTTTATATTGGACATTTCCTGAAGAAATTTCCATTCTGACAAAAGTGCTATCATTTTTTTGTTTTAAAAAATATTCCAAACCAAAATTTTTCACCAGTTGTTTATGTTATGCTCTCTCTGTGCTGATTCTGCAACATCACTTTAACTGGTTAGTAATAATCATTTGCTTGGGTTTACATAAGTAATGCTGGTGCAAAAAGCAAAGGTGAAAACAGAAAATAACCATTTTAATATCACCCCCCCCCCTTTAAACACAGGAACAAAATCAGGGCCAGATCTACAATTTGTTTCTAGTAGGCGGCTTGCAATGTTTTTGTTTGCCCATGTTTTTTCATGCACACATTCATACTAGTACACAAATGTCAGATGATTGTATGCCTTGCTACCTAATTTATGCAAGCAAATGTGAGTGCTGCAGAATGCACACAAAGGTCACTTGAAAATGTGATTATGTGAAGAAAATGCATTTCCCTACTAACTGTATGCTTGCAATTTTGAATCTTCTAAAAGGCAAGTAAGCGCCGTATTTAAAAAAAACCCGAATTTGCAAATATTCTACATTTTATTTTAAATTGACTGCTCCCCTTTTTTTTATTTCTGAGTATTCCAGCAACTTCTCTTGACTGTTGCTTTTAAGCACAGAATTCATCAGGTGCTGAAAATAGCTTGCCAGACTAAGAGAGTCTTTCCATTGTATTACCTCTATTTGAAAAGAGCCTAATTGGCCTACAGAAATAATATGTTAGACTTTAAAGTCTTGATGCCGGCTTACAAGGCTTTGCATGCCTTGGTTCTGTCTTTTGGAGACTTAATCAAGGGTCTTTGCTCAGTTTCTTAAATAGCTTTTTATCTATTCTACTTGTACAGACAGATTCTAATGGATCATATCCATTTACTCGCTGTACTCCACAGCAATGAAATGTGATTCCTTTATGTTTTTACAACTCCAAAATGCTGTCTATTTTTAGGTCAAAATGAAAAATCCATTTGTCTTATTTAGCTTTTTAAATATTTATTTTATTGTATTTTACAGTCTTTGTGCTTTTGCCCTAGGGCATTTGTACAAAACGTGCTGTTGAAACGTGCACAGGATTGGTTTGATTTTAAGGCTGGCACAACAGGACTCAGGTTTCACTCACTGCAGAACTACAGGAAAATGATCCGGACGTAGCAGAGAAAAGAGAATATTGCATTTTCAGTCCAGGAGGAATTAGCATTCTATTAAAAAGGAGAACACAGTGAAACATTTAACCAAAAAATGGGCCAGATTCTCATCTGGAGTTATGTGAATTTATGCCAGCTGAGAATCTGCCTCAGTATTTTTACTGCACTCTGGAACCTGGGGAGTGAGCAGTATAAACACAAACCAACTCTTTATTTCCTTTTCATCTGAATTACTAAATTAATAAAAATCATAATTATAATAACTGAGATGCAACAATAGACTGAGTAGACTAAGCTTTCCTAAGACATCCCTTCCATAGGCCAGTAGTGAACTAACATAGTACTGGGGATGGAAATTTTGGTCTCCAGGACAGTGCTAATTGAACGTTGTGATCTGCAGCCCTTATTCAAGTGGACTAATACTTACATAAGGAGCCCCAATGATGCCTTTATAACCCATATATGCCTTTGTAGTTGGCCAGGTCTTAGTTATGACTCAGTTTTAATTCAGTCAAAATTCCCACTGTAACCTACCTTGTGGGATCAACACTGCAAACACTGCAATCAAGGGAGTTTTGCCTGAGTAAGGATTTAATAAAAACTGGGGGTGGCAGGATTTGAGGCAGTGACTGTAGCTTTGGAGAAAGGCTATGCTTCCTGCCCTCTCAGCTAGAAGTTGGGTATTGTGCGGGAGCCAGTTATTCCAAGAAAGTTGGCAAGCAAGCACGACAAAAATAATAGAATTAGAAGGGGGGAGGACTTTTTGCAATTAAAATTGCAAGTACTGGCATTTCTAGTTTGTGGCAGAGATCCTGCACATTTTACTCCTGAGTAACAAAGAAAAGAGCTCTGTAGTCACCATGGAAATGTGAATGGAGCTCCTTTTACAAACAGAAATATACGCCATCCTGTTCTATTCAGACAGTGTGTTTGTAGTTGGGTTGAAGAGAAGAGTAGCATAACTGTAATAGAAATGACATGAAAATGCTACTGTATTATTTTGATACCATAATATTTTATTGTATATTCATATTCAATTTGTGTAATACTGCCCAAAACAAAAAACGTAATGAGCATGCACTTTTTTAATTCTTCCGTGAAGAATACAGTATTCATAGTCAACAACATAAAATAGCAGAGATCTAAGTTGAAGCAAGCAGCATAGAACGAAACGCAAAAAAGTTAAATGTGTTATATCAGCAATGTTCCCCCTCCAAAACCTACATTTCTGATTTCCAAAAGACTCTACTATTTTATATTATCTCCTATTTATTTTGTGTTGCATTTTAAAGGGTTTAATTGACCACTGCAAGTATAGACATGTAATATTTATACAATAGCCTATCACAGTAGGAAAGTGAATAAATAACAGTTCATAAATGCAGCTCACCTACATTATCAGCCATTTAATAATGGTCCTAAGGAAATGGAATAATTACCTTACTTTTCCTTTGTTTTCTCCATGGAAAAGGAGGAAGAGTTATCTGTTTTTGCTATCGCTGGAGTGGTGTACAAAGAAGAGATGGTGAGAATTTCCTGTTCTTTCTACATAGCAGTTCTGTGCAGGGAGAAACTAGATAGGAAGCTGCCAAGTAAATGAAACTCCTGTGCAGTTGGAATTACAAGGTAATCAAGTGGGGAAATGGGTCCAGAAAGAGAATGCTCCTCAAAAAGCTTGGGGAAGAACATATTTTATCCCGTCCTCACATCCCCACTCTCAAACGTTGAGAAATCATAGTCAAAATTTTTAATATGGTGCTGGGATAGAGATGCTGTCAAAAGGAGCAGATTATTATTTCTTTACTTGCTTAAATATCTAACTTCTGATGAAATGCTATGGCATTTTCCCATTGTTGAGGCAATTTTAATAGGACTGTAGACTGTTATCATAAGATTTACTGGACATCATAGATTTGTAGGCCAGGTCACCTGCCTTGGACAGATTATAAGGAAAATGCAAGACTGATAAGGACACGTCTGTATAGCATATAGGGAAATTTACTCTGAAACTTTCACGGTTTCTCCCCAAAGTGTCTTTTCTCTTTACGTGAAAGACAGCAAAATCTGTATTGTGGTTGTACACATTCTTTCAGAGAAGGCAACAAACAGCAACTTTAAGCGTATACTCAAACTCATAGCTAACTTCACACTTCTAGAATAGATATGTAGGTTTGTAGTCCACCTTTCTGGCCTGCAGACCCACATGAATAATATAAAACATCTCCAGTTGTTTGAATTTTAAAAAGAATTCATATGGGTTATTCTTACACTGAATATGTGGGGTTCATTCTAGCTCATCTATTTGAATCAAAAGTAGAATATTTTATAGTAGATGAGCAAAAAGGATGGGGTTCACAGAACCACTTGCCAGACTCATTCATAGTAGGCAATGAAACCAGACAAGGATTTGACCCTAAACTTCACAAATATGATCATATTTGCACAGGCTTAAATTTAGTAATTGTGATATGAGAAAATTAAGTGTAATTTGTACCCCAAGTGAATAAATCTTATAGTAGCCCATATTTTTTTTTCTAAGAATCTGATTTGAAGAAAGAACTCTGGCTCAGAATGGAAAAAGTTTTAATATTCTGTAATCCTCTTTATTTTCTACCTTTCCCAAACACATGCAGAACCCAATAATGTCTTCAAATCATGCTTCTGATTTTATTTTCATACTAGAATATTTACCCAGCATTCTTGAGTCCTTAATTCAGATAAGTTTTGTTTTTCATTTAAATCATTGTTCTGGGATAGGATTAGGTATGCAGGGTTCAGTATGCAGGTTGCCTGGGAAAGAGAGGACAACCTCAGCCCTCTTTCACCACAGCAGATTGGGGCCAGGTGAGAAGTACCTCTCCATGGCTGCTGCAGCTTCAGCGGGAACAGTCAGGAGAGATGTATGTCCCTCAGCTGGAGGACAACAGACACATAGGCAAACAACAGGCTCTCTAAAATATATAGTAGATAGCTATCCCTTTCTCTACACCTGCCCCCTGCTGACCCAATGGGGTTATAGCTGTCCTGGTCCCCATCTCTGGCCCTTGGCTGACCCCTGTGCTCATTCTGCAATATGAGAATGTGAGACCCCTCCCTCTTGCCAGACCCTTCCCTTTCTATTTTATGAGAAACAATTGAATTCCATGCACATCCCATTGTCCTGGAACAACCAAACTCTGACCTTGCTTTAAGTTACGATAAGAGGAAGCTTCATTCTAAATGTGGTGGTCCTAGCTCTTACCATTTAGGAGTTCTTGAACAAACAGACTTACAGACAGACAGATGCACATTTCTAAAATAAGTAGTAAGATACTAAGAGAGCAGAAACAGTACAATGCACAGTATAATTTATTTTAAAAGTTACAAAAACAATTTATTTTAAAAGTTGCAAAAACAATTGAGCATTTTGATTAACGTAGAAATTGTGAGCTGCTTGAGGAATTTCCACTATCAGAAAAAAAACACTAAATGAGTAATTACCTCTCCAGGATAATTATAAAGATTGCCAAGCACCTACATTGGCTTATTAAAATTTGTTCAGGAGTGACCATTACCATATTCATTATGCATGTTCATAAGTCTCAAATTTTTCATTTGGGCAAAATTCAGATAAGGAGGGATTAGGGAAAAGGCAGTGTACTAAACGACAATGATAATCACTTATATTTTACATAATTCTTTTTGCCACAATGGTGACAATGTAGCATTTTGTGTTTTAACCCATTACTGAAATGCAGCCAGCTTTGAAATGAAACAGAGCAGCTCTTTAATACTACGAAACAATACTACACAATAGTAAAAAGGAAGCATTTACTTTATCTAGTTGAAAATAAAGGATCATTTTAGGTAGGCAGAATGTGGGATTTTGGCCAGGACACACATACTCTTATGAAAAATTCTATGGGAGCTTTAGTGGTCATATTGGCAGAGACATCTGTTTTTGTGTCTCCGCTAAAAGTTGGCAGCTAACGCATAGCAATGACCCTTTTAGCATCATAACAGGGTATTTGTTCAATCAGTACCTAGTCAGTGATTACAGTACTATCTCCTGCATTTGGAACACTACAGAATCTTGATTTTCATTGACTTCTCCTATCCAACTAATAAGACTGGTATTGCTTAGCTTATAAGATAGTTGTAAGTACAGGTTAAACCTCTAAAATCTGGGACTCTGGTTTGGCAACATCCATGGTCTAATAGGACCAGAGATCCTTGACTGGCCAGGTTCAAGAATATAGCCCAGGCTGGGCTGGTGGCAGGGAGCACAGCCCCAGCCAGATCATTGGCAGCAGGGCCAATGGCTTGAAGAGCAGCCTTGACTGGGGCCAGTGCCAGTGAGGCTGGCACAGTAAGAAGCACAGTCCTCGCTGGGGCTGTTCTCTTAATGAGAGTTACCCACAGAAATCTTTTGCTCGTCAGTGGGAGGATAGACCGCATATGGCACCTGGCTCATTTCTTAAACTTACTGTTCTCTTCTAGAGCAATAAATATTATGGGTGGAAGTGTAGGTGTGGACACATCTGTGAATGGCTACAGCAGGTACTTTGGCAAGGCTAGAAAACTCTCAATGAACTATACAGCTAGAGAGTTTGTCATGAGAATAATTGTACCAAGAGGTTCCAACTCACTGAATCTCTTCTCTCCATATGCTTGAACATCTGGAATGTGAAGGAGCTCTATATATGGGTACATATGTTGATAGAAAAAACAGTTGTACTGACTTCTACCTGCTACAAACTAGTATCCCATTTGGTCATTGTTTTCTTTGTTTAAATGCCCAGGGGATATATCAAAGCCAAAAAAAATGACAAATCAGTGATCCACAAAGATTTATGGAGCAAACTAAAATGAAGTTTTCGAAAATAATGTAAGAAAGAGCATGAAGTTTTCAAAAGGACAGATTTTCAACAGTTCAGTTTTTCAGGTGAAATGATTTTGAATATTCATATTTGTACCATTTTTACCCATTTAGATACAATCATTAACACCAGTATAAGAATGAAGTAAGTCCATTGCAGTCAGTGGAATTACTCCAGATGTATGTTGGTATAACTAAGCTCAGAATCTGCCACACTTATCCAAATGGAAATCCCAATCTGTTTCTTACCTCCACTTACTACAAAAATCCTACAGATTTTTTTCATATTCACAAATAAAAGAAGCTGAACTCCCTACTCATCCACACAGTTCATTTCTTATTTAGAACTAGAGATTAGCACACTGATTTATAATACATTAGGGCTACGTCTACACTGCAGGCCTCTTGCGCAAGAACTGTTTTGCACAAGAGGCCTTGTGCATGTGCTTTTGTGCAAGAGATGTGCATTTTAGCCATAGGTGTGCTCAAGATGTGCTCAAGAAACCCCTGTTGCCCATCCACACTGCCTTCTTGCGCAAGAGTTCTTGCGCAAGAGGGCTTATTCCTCATGGGGAGAGGAATAACTCTTGCGCAAAAAGCCCTCTTTTCCTACGCTTTACTGTAAATTTACTTGTGCAAGAACGCATGTGCAATATAGATGCTCCACAAGTTTTTGCGCAAGAATAATTGTTCTTGCGCAAAAAGCCTTCAGTGTAGACGTAGCCTAATAGAAAACATAGTGTCGTACAACATTGTCAGAAAAGTCTCGTGCATTTTGTGGGCACCAGAAATGTTCATAGCACACTGCACAATAAGTGAGATATTGTGTAACTAAATTCACTCATAAAGTAACCATGAAACCATCCCCTTACATCTCTTTTTCTTTCTCTAAAGTGGATGGTGAAAGCACTAAGAAAGAGTAAGTAGATTGAAGCAGACTTCGTAGCACAACTGTGGGAGATCTTAGACACATGTAGTTTACAGGAAAAAACATTGTAGCATTTACCACATCATGTGTCATGTCAACTGAGAAATCCATCGCCCATTCTCTAGTGCATTTCAAATGTGATTACTCTAAGCACAGTGAGAGAAGAAAAAAGAATCTTATTACTTACAAATCAAATCTTTTCTCTCCTATTTTATGTGTTTTGGCTGTATTTCCTACACCACTTTTAAAATAAAATTATATTGATTTCTATATTGAAGTAATTATTGAAATTGAAGCTACAAAGACATGTGGCAGATGCACAGTCTGGCCTTTGGTCTGTGCAGCTACGTGTGAGGAAGAAAAGGTTCAAGAGTTCCCTTTTCTGTGCACAGGATACATGTTTAGAAAGGGATGCCATCTCAAGAGATGGGTAAAAGATAGTAAGGTGAACAAGACTGAGACACAGGAATTTGCTGGGGGAATCTGAAGGAGTTAGTCCTGCTTAATTACCATCAGTATATGGGAAGACTTTAGGTCAAATATATATATAGATCATTGTTTTGAACCCTTTTTTCTCTTCTGCTTTAATCCTACTGCTAAATAAATAAACTTTTCATTAAGAAGCTATCCGATCTGTGTATGCCACTGGTGAGACTCTCAAAGGGAAGAACAGCAGGTGTCAGAACTCAGACTCGTTGGTTAAGCAGAGTGGGTATACAAGGGACTGTAGCCCATGAACTGGTCTCTAGGGCTATGTCAACACTGCAGAGCTTCTCCGGGATACCAGAGGTCAAAGGAACGCATCCGCTTTTTCGGAACAGTTTCCTGTATACTCTAGATGTAGGATTTGGTAGCCAGTTACACTTCCTTCTGGAGCCAAAACAAAGCAGCCCAGGACAGGGTCATCACCAGCTGCAGCTACACAGACCATTTGGAAGTTTAGTTGCCTCATTTCTGTACATAGCTCCTGTTCATAATAAAGGGTTTATGTGTCAGTGGTCATCAATAAGATACTCAATTGTAGTAGGGTTAGGAGGCACAGTGTTCTGAAAGACCCAGTAGGAGAGTAATAGAGATGTAGCCGTGTTAGTCTGGTCTTGCTGAAACAAAAGACAGGACTATGCAGCACTTTAAAGACTAACAAGATGGTTTATTAGGTGATGAGCTTTTGTGGGCCAGACCCACTTCCTCAGGTCAAATTGTGGAAGAAAATTGGCATGACCATGTATACCAAAGGGATACAATCGAAAAAAGTGAACACATATAAAATAGACAAATCAGATTTTAGAACAGAGGGGGGATGGGGAGGAGGTTAATGTCTATGAGATAATGATATTAGAGGTGATAATTATACATATAATTATACAATTATCACCTCTAATATCATTATCTCATAGACATTAACCTCCCCACCCCCGCTCCATCCCCCCTCTGTTCTAAAATCTGATTTGTCTATTTCATATGTGTTCACTTTTTCGATTGTATCCCTTTGGTACATGGTCATGCCAATTTTCTTCCACAATTTGACCTGAGGAAGTGGGTCTGGCCCATGAAAGCTCATCACCTAATAAACCATCCTGTTAGTCTTTAAAGTGCTACATAGTCCTGTCTTTTGTTCCAGTAGGAGAGGTAACATTGCATAGTTCTGTAGCAGCCCTGTCTACTGCAGGTAGTTCCCCCCACCTGCCCCAGATTCAGACTGGCTATGCCTGGCGTAGTCTGACTGTGCCTGGTTCAGACAGCATGAGCTGTATCCAAAAAGCCACTATGGCTTTCCACAAAGGAGCTGAATAAGACAATAAAGAAAACACTTGTGCAGAAGAAGTGAAGTATTGCCTGAAATGGCAGGAGCAAAATACTTCAGCAAATTAGATGCATCAGAAGATTGACAGATTCCCTCAGACCTTGGGAGCTACAAGATCTCACGCTCAATACACTGGCAATTGCTGTTTCCTAAGACTGCCTTTAGGAATATCTTTGTCTCCAAAAATGTTCCACTGTACAGTGATCCGGATGTGAGCAGGGTGAGTAGCCATGACAGTGTTCGTTGATGGCATAATTTGGGGCAGCAGTGCCGTTGAACATCAGGAACAACTGAGGAGCATACTGGAAGTTGAGAGAGCAGATACCCTTAAACTGTATAAGGCCAAATGTTAATTTAAAACAACAGAAATAACATGCTTGAGAGAGAGAGAGACCTCAAAAGGTATCTTGCCTGATGAATCAAAGAGTCAAACAATACTGAATACTAGAGAGTAGAGGGAACCCACAACCAGCATCTTTATTTTTGAAAAGAAGAGGATTGAGAGTGGGGCAACCTGACAAGTCTTTCAATATGCTAGAGAGTTTATAAATAGGATGGTGATTGACTGTTCTACATGTTCACTGAAGGTAGGACAAAGTAACTGGGATATTAGAAAAAGGTTTCTAACTATAAGGACGGATAGACACTGCAGGCTTACAAAGGAGGTTGTGGAATCCTTGTCACTGGAGGCTTTTTGGAACAGGTTAAACAAACATTTGTCTGAAAAAGTTTAGGTGCACTTGGCCCTGCCTCTGTGAACATGAATGAACTAGGTGCTGTCTGGAGGTATTGTCCAGCCCTACATTTCTGTGATTCACTGAACATGCCAAGACCTGAAGATAAAAAAGGATTTCAAAGGCTTGTAGGCATATTGAATTATATCAGCATATTCACATTAACTATACTGCTTGTGCAACTCACCAAAGATGTTTCCTCCACAAGGTCACCAATTGGGCATGGATACCAGAGCATGAAGGGGAGTTCAGTGATTTAAACCACATTCTGACATCATCTCAGGGCTTCAATTTTTGACCTCATTAAAAACACTAAACTCTCCAAAGACATCTCAGAAAGAGGGCTAGGAGCAGAACTATTAGTCATGGAGCTGACTGGTCACCAGTCTCATATGAATCTAGGGCTATGACAGATGCAGAGAAGATGTAAATATGAACTGACTAAGAGAGATGTGCATCCATACACCAGATGTAAACATATCATGACTTTATGGACATAGCTTCAGAACAGACACTGATCACAAACCACTGACTGCAGGACACAAAATGGGATACAGTACCCAGGAATGCAATGATTGCTTTTGGAAATACAGAAACATGTTGTGACCTAAGAGTTCCAGCCAGGACTCCACTTAGAAATGACAGCCACACTCTCAAGAGCATATGATCCATCTGACAGTATTCAGCCTGGTGATCTGGAACAAGCAGTGAACATACATCTAAGCATGATAAAAGGGTCTTGTGTGGTCATTCCAGATACGTGATAAATTGGAAGCAGAAACAGCTAAAAAAGAATTCAAGCAGTGAACAAGCAATGAGTAAAGGAGGGAAAAAAATCAACATTTTCCACCTTATTCCCACTGTCAAAACAAGCTGCCTGTGATCTTAGGCACGCTTTTCAAGGAGACCTAGACTGTGATTACCACAGGGATGAGAGGAAATATTGGAATGAATACATGAAAAGCACCTTGGAATGACCCAATCACAAAACAAAACAAAACAAAACAAAACAAATGCTCAAAGTTGTAATTTGGCCACAGAGGAACAGTGACATCAAAGACATGATGAGAATGCATCAGAAACAAACCAATTTCCAGCATAAAGAGCCAGTGACACTGTGCAGTTCCATGAGATAGAATTAGAAATGACGTGTTCAGCCTGGGAAGAAAACATCACCTGGTTACAATCAGGCCTGCCAATGGGCGGGAGAAGTAAGGAGGAAAGGGGGTAGTTGCCCTGCTGCCTAGCAATTTAATGGGGCCTGAGGCTATTGCCACTGCCTCTGCTATCACCATCAGACAGCCACACAGGGCACACTGTGAAGCTGTGAGGGATGGGGAGAGGGCTGACTGTCTCTGGCCCCACCTCTTCTGAGAGCACGGAGCTGTCTTGCCCTCACCTTCCCCACTGTCCCGCAGAAGCTCTCGGCTCCCGTTGTTATGATAGTCTACTTTACCCCATCCCAGAAGCAGTCACACCTGAAGAGGCCACTGCAGCAACAGTTGTCAGGTATATTAAATCTGTATTAGCATGTTAAGGAATTCCAAGAACAGCAATAATTGACAAGGGACCATCGTTCAAGAATAAGGACCTCCTAGACTAAAATGTAAACTATATGATTTTCACCACAAGATAGCCAGTCCCAAATATCTTCAAATCAATGCATTAGCCGAATGTGGAGCACGTGTGGTGAAGAACTGGTTCAAAAAAGCCATGGATGCAAGAGAAGATCCATATTTAGCATTACTCAGCTGCAGAACTACACGGCTGCAATGCAGAATGTCATCTGCTGAATCCCTCTACAAGAAATACATATAAATACTTGATTGCTAGATGTATGACAACAACAAAGGATGAGTAAGGAGTCTGTAAGAGTGAGGAAAAGTCTAGGAAAGCAGAGCCAATCAAAATATTACACTGCAGGAGAAAGCCCTCTTCCACAGTTTAAGAAACATACTCTGTAAGAATATGACAGAGTGAATGCTGCCCAGGGAAAGCTACAGCGATCAGAGATCATACTCAGTGCTTACAGATGAAGGCAAAATCTTACAAAGGAATAGTGAGCATCTGCTCCAGATACCTGGTGAGGCTGAGACAAATAAAATGAAAGTAGACACAAGGTGGAACAAGTCACTATCTGCCCTTTTATTGATCATGAGACTGAATTGTATGTTGCAGACAAGGACTTGCCTCGAGGATGTGCAATACAGGAGATCAGGGAGATTGCTGAATAGGCTGATTGAAGTATGTTGTGTTTAAGCAACCTTGAAAGGGTGTTAAGTCCATTATTGTATTTGGCATAGTTTGTGTAGTTTAAATAGTGTTTTAGTTCAATCAAGAGATCTAAAAAAGGGAAGATATGCTATAGGATAAGTCATACACGAAGTGCAGAGATGCCAAATATCCTGTACAATCTCTATGTAGTCTTTGGTAGCCCACAGTACTTTTTGTTGGGGCAGAAATGAAGAAACCCCAGAAGGTCAGTTGCAGCAGTTTTGATATCTCATTTCTCTACATAGTTCCTGTTCATAATTAAGGGTTTATTTTGACACGGGCCAGCACATCAATAAGATACTACATATGATGCCTTTTGAAATCAAACTATGATTTTAGGTTTGCTAATCAGAGTATTACTTTTAAAAATCCTCGTACACTCTTGAGCAAATGATGCCATTATTAAAAGTGACCAAAGGTGGTCCAAAATAGTGGGCCATTTTTTCTATTAATTGAAGTACCAATGCATTAGAATGAACTCTTTTGCCAAAGTGTTGCAGTCTCTGATACATACAACCACTCAGATAAATCTAATAAAGCCTTCATTGTTTGCATAATTACTTTCTATAGAGAACAGGGTTGTTGCAGAGCAGTCAGTAGTTTCATAGTTTGCAGGAGAATATCAGAAAAAAGTCAAGGTTTCTCTGTATACCAGGGACTCATACTCTCTGTCTCTCTCTCGTATATATTGTGAAATGACACTTCTGCTTTCAACATCCAAGGGACCTAGCATCCTAGTTATCTGTTTCAAAGCCAGTTTCCCTGATATCTGGGTCCTTTACACTTCACTATCTGCTGCACTAAATGAAAATAATGGAACAACAGAGCTGTGGTCCTGCTGTATGGCAAATGAGAAATTACAGAAAGGCAATACAGAGATTGTATAGCCCAGGGGTGGGCAATAATTTTTGCCTGGGAGCCACTTCAAAAATGTTTGAAGTAGCCCCGGGCCACTCCAGAAGGGGTGGGGCCTAAACAAGAAGGAGCAGGGCCTAAACAGGAAGGGGTGGGGCTGCCCCACCCCCAGACCATGATTGGTCTGGGGGTGGGAGAGCCCCTTTGCCCCTGCTTCCCACTAGGTACCCATGCCCCGGAAGAGGCTTGGCACATTCCTCCACCCCCAGGCCAATCAGGGTCTGGGGGTGGGAGAGCACAGGAAGCCTCCTCTCACCCCGCGAGGAGCTCGTGGCACTTTGAAGTGCCATGGGTTCCTCACAGGGCTGGGGCAGAGCAAAGGAAGCTTCACACAGCTCCCCCGCCCCCAGGCCCTGATTAACCTGGGGGTGGGGGAGCAAGCAAAGCATCCTCCGCATGCCCTCCCTCCCTCCGTCCCTCCCTCCCCCCCCCCCCATGAGCAGCGTGCGGCACTTCAAAATGCCATGTGCTCCTGGCAGGGCAGGAGGAGGCTTCACGCACTCCCCCACCCCCAGGTCAGTTAAGGCCTGGGGGCAGGCGAGCAGCAGGGCCTCCGCGGGCTGGATCCACCCGCTTGGCGGCCCTGAAGTGGTTGCCCCTACTATCCTATGGATGGGTTGGTCCCTCATATTGATGGTAGCCTGCAGGACACAGGGCAGCTTGGGGCATTACGTGAGGGAGCTGACACAGGATGGCATCAGAGGTTGGGCCCCATGACACTCGCTGCAGCACTAGGAGCGACAGGAAGCAGAGGGATGCAACAGTCTGCTCCACTACACTGCCATCTCCCACCTGGGTTGCTCCACTTCCCCATGGTAACAGAAATCAGAGCATCCCAGCCCAGGCCCACGCCATTCCTCGAAGTGATGTGGGTTCAGAGGAGTGGAAGGAAGCGGGATGGGGCATTCCACTTCCCACCCCCACAGTGAAGTGGTGAGACCTAGCTGAGAGGTGGCAGTGGAGCAGAATAGGCTGCGCATGCATCACTCCACTTCCCATGGCTCTCACTGCTATCATGAATGTAATGGCTCAACCCTGGTCATCAGCGTCAACCCTGGTGTGCCAGGGCCCCCCAGTAATCTCCTAGGTCATGTAGATTTTTTAGATAAAGGAAATGCAGTGGATTTAATCTACCTCGATTTTAGTAAGGCATTTGATACAGTACCACATGGGGAATTATTGGTTAAATTGGAAAAAATAGGGATTAATATGAAAGTTGAGAGGTGGATAAGCAACTGGTTAAAGGGGAGACTACAGCGGGTCATATTGAAAGGGGAACTGTCAGGTTGGAGGAAGGTTACTAGCGGAGTTCCTCAGGGATCAGTTTTGGGGCCAATTTTATTTAATCTTTTTATTGCTGACCTTGGCACCAAAAGTGGAAGTGTCCTGATAAAATTTGCAGATGACACAAAGTTGGGAGGTATTGCTAATTCAGAAAAGGATCGGGATATCATACAGAAAGATTTGGATGATCTTGTAAATTGGAGTGATAGCAATAGGATGAAATTTAACAGTGAGAAGTGTAAGGTTATGCATTTAGGCATTAATAACAAGAATTTTAGTTATGAGCTGGGGACACATCAGTTGGAAGTAACGGAGGAGGAGAAGGACCTCGGAGTCCTGGTTGATTATAGGATGACTATGAGCCGCCACTGTGACATGGCTGTGAAAAAGGCTAATATGGTCTTGGGATGTATTAGGCGAGGTATTTCCAGTAGGGATAAGGAGGTGTTAGTGCCATTATACAAGGCATTGGTGAGACCTCATTTGGAATACTGTGTGCAGTTCTGGTCTCCCATGTTTAAGAAGGATGAATTCAAATTAGAACAGGTACAAAGAAGGGCCACTAGGATGATTCGAGGAATGGAGAACCTGTCTTATGAAAGGAGACTCAGGGAGCTTGGCTTGTTTACCTTAACCAAAAGAAGGCTGAGGGGGGATATGATTGCACTCTTTAAATATATTAGAGGGATAAATACTAGGGAGGGAGAGGAATTATTTAAGTTTAATACTAATGTGGACACAAGAACAAATGGATATAAGCTGGCTAGTAGGAAGTTTAGACTTGAGATTAGACGAAGGTTTCTAACCATTAGAGGAGTGAGGTTCTGGAATGGCCTTCCAAGGGAAGTAGTGGGGGCAAAAGATCTACCTGGCTTCAAAATTAAACTAGATGGGTTTATGAAGGGGATGGTTTGACAAGATAACATGGTCTTGGTAACTAATTGACTAGTCATTATCAGTGGTAAATAGGTCAATGGAGGGAGGATAGGGGTTACTATAAAGAACTTTCTGGGTGTCTGGCTGGGGAGTCTTGCCCACATGCTCAGGGTTTAGCTGATCGCCATATTTGGGGTCGGGAAGGAATTTTCCTCCAGGGTAGATTGGCAGAGGCCCTGGAGGTTTTTCGCCTTCCTCTGTAGCATGGGGTACAGATCACAGCTGGAGGATTCTCAGCATCTTGGGGTCTTCAAACTATTTGAGGGCTTCAATATCTGAGATATAGGGGTGAGGATTATTCTAGGAGTGGGTGGGTGAGATTATGCGGCCTGCATTGTGCGGGGGGTCAGACTAGATGATCATAATGGTCCCTTCTGACCTTAAAGTCTATGAGTCTATGTAATTCAGGGGCTGAGCAGGGACAGGAAGAGGTGAGATGGGTGTGGAGCAGGAGCAGTGCTTGTTGAAAGGGGTAGAGTGTGGAGGGGCTGGAGCAGGTGGGAGGCTTACCCCAGGGCCCCATAGGGATGGCCCTGATGATGGCAGTACTAGTGAATAGAGCTGGCGCAAGGATGATCCATTCTTCTGACAACTTTTCAGGGTTTGAAATTGGTTTTCATTTGGCATTGGAACAAATCCAGAACCTTTTAAACATTTTTGTGAAACAAATTTGTATCAAAATGCCCTTTTTTGGATCCAAAAGCTTATAGTTTTCATTTCAGTTCAGGGAACCTGTCTTGGGCCTCAGAAAACATACCCCAAAAGATCTGGCTCTAAGTGACTTAAGATTCTTATCCAATTTTCAAAAGTTCTTTTTATAAAAATTGTTTCCCAGTCTTCTTTTTGGTTGTACATTTAATGGCATAAAACCCCGCAAAGAAATCTTTTGCTAAAAGAATGCATGGGAACAGTTCACATGTTAATTTTGACCATATCACTTTGTTTACATAATTAATTATTTAGGGACAAATCCTTAAGTTCTTATTCAGTCAAAGCTGTCATGCAAGTCATCAGGTGTGCATGAAATTGTCTTCATTGTCTGGTTTGAATTCCAAGGGTCATAGGAGACTGCAATACAGAAGTCCTGCCAAATATAATCACTGTTCAAGTGAGATTACTGTTGCATCATTGCATACAAGTGGCCCTAAACTCTTCTCGTTCTCATATATCATGTGAAATATGTCCTTGCCGTCTCATGTGTTGAGATGTTTTGATGTGTTTGCTAAGTGATGTGTGTGTTTCTGTTCCTGTCAGCCATGTGTGTTGCATTACTGGGCAGGAATGCTTCAGGTCTTCATGTGCATGTGGTCTACAGAATTCAGAGCTTGACACATGCTGCTCGAGGGCCACTCATGGAGTGTCTTCTACTTCTGTCTCTGCAGATATCTGTGGGATCATTTTGTCATGCAATTGAAGGTTTATGAGTAACTTTTCAAGCCTCGGAGTGTTCATTCTTCCTGTTCCTAATCACACTGGTCACAAAAAGTCAAAGAAGAGACTTGCCTCCTTCTTCCCCTCAACAAAGTGCTACAAACACTTTATGCAAAGTTTCAAGGAATGATTTATGGTTGTGAGAGCAGCCTGGAGATACGTAAGTGAACTGTGCCACGGACGCCATTTTTACTGCTCTGATTCTTCCCCATGTGAAGTGTCAAGATAAATGTGTTCCTAATGCTGTTCCATTAAGTTGAATAAATTAATAATAGGGATGGATTTAGCCCAGGCCTGGGCAAAATACAGTCGGCAGGCTGGATCAGCCCACCAAGCCACCAGATTTGGCCCATGGAGGCAGCGGGGAGCCCCAGGCAGGCTCCCCTGCTTGCCCCACACACCACTCAGACATGCAGCTGCCGAGCCCCATTTCTGTTTCAAAACTGGAGGGGGGGAGCTTCAGGAGCTTCCCCTGCCCCCAGCACAATCCCATTGGCCAGTTTCTGGCCAGAAACTAGCCAATGGGAGCTGCCTGTTTGAATAAAAGGCAGCCAAGAAGAATCACACCTTCTCTCCTCAGCTCAGTTATTCACACAAGCACATAGGCAGGAAGGATGGCTGGCTGGCTGCAAAACATTTTAAGCTCTGCAAGCCTTAGCTCTATAGGCAGGCAGGCTGGTTTGGCTGCTGGCTACTAAGTCTCCTGGCTAGAGCCTACCTCTGGCACCTCAACCCCTCCCTTCCCTAGCCCTCTGCCTCCCCCATGAACATACCCAAACCCTCTGCCCCCCTCTTGCACCCATACCCCCTCCCAGATATGGCACCCCAATCTCCTGCCCCAGATCACAATCCCCTCCTACCCCAGGTCACATCCCAAACCCTTGCACTCCAGTCTCCTACCCTAGGTCACAATTGACTCCTTCACCCAAACTCCCTCCCAGATTACATTCTCCCTCCTAAACCCCAACCCCTTATCCCAACCTCCCTTCTGCACCCAACCTCCATCCCAGACCCTGCATATCCTCCATTAATATCATGGAAGAGTGCGGTCCTCGACCACTTTCCAAAATCTTGGAGTGCTCCCCTACATCAAAAATTATTGCACACCCCTGATTTAGCCCCAACTGTGTTTTAAAAGACTTCTATAACTATATATATATATATATATATATATATATATATAAAATCCAATCAGGAGCACTGGAACAGCTTTTATAGTGGGGGTGCTGAGAGTCACTGAGTCAAACCAGAAGCCCTGTATATAATGGAAACCACTTCAAGCTAAGGGGTGCTGCAGCATCCCCTGCACCCTTCATGTCAGCACATATGAATCCAACAGAACAATGTAAGTTGCTCTAAAACATGTCAAGGAACATAGGCTGCATTAATTGGCAAAGACAATATGCAAGAATTAACTTGTGAGTTTCTGGGAACCTTAAGACAGACATCTGATGGACTTGTGAGTGCAGAACAGAGGGTGCTGCAGCAAAACATCACCCAGATGTTCTAAGTCATCTTTGAATGTAGAGTTAGACGGATCCTCTGAATAGTGAAATTATCATAGGACCATTGAAGAAAAGGGAACTATGATAATTTGCATCAGCTAAGGTTCTGTCCCAGCATCTTTAGCAATCTAGACCTATATTCTTTAGTCATATGGATAGAACTGTAACAAATCTATTGTGCTGAATGCCGAGGAAGATGAGCTATGCTTGCATAGTTCTTCTAGGGCTCAATCCAGCATTTGGCATGATTGAGCCCTCAGTATAATTATTCTCATTCATTACAATGACATTAACAAATTTCAGACCTTCTTGTCATCTGTGTCAGGTGATGGGTTTTACCTTTTGATCTTTTAGTGCTTTGTCAGGTGCATTATGTTGCCTAGTATTATGCCATTTATGCTAATAAATGCACAATCATGAATCTGCCTTGAGGAGGTTTTAAATAAACCCTTGCCCATTTATGAATTCAGAAAAATATATCATTCTCAACAGCCTGTATAGTTACACGTTCAATAATTGTCATTTTATCCAGTCATTTCAATTTCAAGGAGAAAAAACCTGTTGCTAAAATAATAGAATGAATAAAGGTGACTTTTTTTTTAATTATTAGATGTGGAATATACCTTTTACATTCTGTATAACAGCAGTTCCTCATGGAATAGTTAAGCCTAGAATAAATGACCATTGTATATCATAAGGAACATAATTACATCTCTGGTGAAACAGTGGCATGCTGGCTATATGGACTAGATATACTAACCAAACACTATTGATTGAAGAAATATACTGAATAGCGATATATTTTTGCATAGGTGCACAAAAAAGGATGAGCGCAATCTCCCCAAGAGCAACCCTGCTTGAGTTTAGAGAGCACAAAAGTATGGATTGCCCAGAAATATCTCGGTACTTTCTAGTACTGCCAGCAGTGCAAGTAAAAATTATGGATGAGCTGAGAGAGAGAAGAGCCAGCTGCACCTTCTGTCACCTAGAGCCTGATTCTGGAAGGTACTGAGCATCTCCTGAACAGTGCTGCCTTGCTTTCAATCTTCTGTTGACTTCCATATAAACAGAGATGTTCTGCATCTCCCAAGGATAATCCTGAGGACTAATTGCACTGGCATGTCCAGAACTAGAGCCACAATGGTATATTACAGTAACACTGGGAGGAAGGAGATTATTCATAATCCTTTTTATGCTTAATGGCTAAGGATTAAATGTATTATTTATTATTAGCTATGTATTGGCTATAGGCCTTGGACCCTTATTCAAGCTCAATGAGAATCTTCCAGTTGATCATAATGGCCTTTGGTATCACAAGAACTGGCTGGGGAAAAAATCTGCAGAAAATTTTGACCTTTTGTTAAAAAAAAAAGTTTTCCTTGCCAAACACTTCAATAATCTAAGATTTAAAATGGCAAAAACCTGGAAAGTTTCAGGTGTTTTTGTTTGTTTGTTTGTTTAGCTTTTTCCAAACAAAAAATGTAAACATTCAAAGAGAGACGATATCATCTGGTCAAACACAATTTTCTGGTGCAAGTGTTCAATTAAATATGTTACTAGCCTTAGTGACTGTCTACAATGTAACTATTCTGACTGATTCTTTTTATTTCAAGTTTTAAGGTGTTAGTAAGTTCTGAGTGATGGATGGGTGAAATCAGGGAGTCTAATGGCTGCTTTGCAAGGGGAAAATAAGGACAACTTCTTTACTGTGGCAATTTTCTCTTGTTTTCATTTATCTTTACCTATTCAAATGGCTTGTAATTTTTCAGTTTGAGTCCCACTGGCTCAACTGTGTAAGGTTTCAGCTATAAGATGCAAAGTGCTTTCAGCATCCATGAGAATGAATGAATGACTGATTGATTTTATTTATGCAATGGTAGACATGTAGGCCCCAACTAAGAATAGGGCTCTGTTTAATAGGCACAGAAAATCCTTGCTCCAAAGAACTTACCGTCTAAATCAGTGGTTTTCAAAGTTGGGTTATGGGCCCACCTAGGTAAGCTGCTGGCAGGCCTGCAACACTTTCTTTTATCTAAATGTCTGTAGCCATGGAGCTTTGCAACTTCCTTTGGCTATGGTTCACCATTTCCCAGAGCTACGGGAATTGGTGTGGCCTGGGCTGTCGATTCCCACAGTTCCCCTTGGTTGGAAATGGCAAACCACAGACAATGGGAGCTGTGAGGTTCCATGGCTATGGATACTTCGATAACAAAGCATTGTAAGCCCACCAGCAGCTTACTCAGGTGGGCCTGTGGCCCAACTTTTGAAAATCACTTGTCTAAATAAATGAGCTAAATGAAGGGTGGAAGGGGAAACAGAGGCAAAGAACAATGAAGTGACACACAGGTTAGCAGCAGCAGCACCACAAGAGTCCCAGTTTCCTGAGTCTCAGTCCAGTGTCCTAACCTTGCTGTCTCCCTTCAAATATTTGTCAGTGGGAACAAATAAGGACTTTGAACAACTGATGCCCCGATTTCCTGACAAGAGGATGTCACGTAGTGTATCTCAGAGTTATTGTGTGATATGGAACTCCCCTAAAGTAATTCCGGTAGTGTAACTGGTTAATTATGTATTTCTAACTAAATACTCATGTAATTTTAAAGGTGTAGTTTTCCCTAGGTAGACATAAATTGGAATGATAGATTGCATTAGGCAATTACCATTTTGAAGAATAGATGTTGTCACCATTCGAAGTGGGTACTTAGGACATATAATAGCAGTGTCACATTTGTCACAGCATCTAAGAGACAGGATGCTTAAATGCAGCAGAAAGGCTATTAAGGCAGAAAGGTTTTAAAACTGCCATCAGATCTCTTATAGTCAATACGAGTGCTTTACATAAAAATTGCCTGCACTGATAAGGTAAGTTGTCTGAGCTCAAATCATTGAAGAACAATCAAATATGATAAATGAGTGTCAGATGCTACAATTTTCAAAGCACAGACACACATTTATAATAATGGAGGTAAGACAAATCAGATAGAAACTTGAAGGGGGAAACCCCTTGAAGGATTGTGTGATTCCTGGCAATTAGGCAATGTAAAGGGGAGTCTCCTCTTTAGGGATAATACTGGGTGTATGTTCTCATCTGTGGGTCACAACAGTATAGTCAGAAATCTATCTACCTACAATGGGCACAGTCAACACAGAAAGCAATGAAATTCCCCTATTTTATCTCTGCTGGTTATATGAATTCATTGTATTGTCTTTTCGGGGGCCCAGCAGATCATGTTAGTCTTAGAATATTTTCAAAGGTGCTGAGCACCTCCATTTCTTTCTGACTTCATTTGGAATTGCAGCTATACCTAAAAATCAGGCCTGAATAGAGCCCAAATTCAATGTGTCAGCATGTTGGAGAGATTTAGGCTTTCTAAAATGAAATTGTAATAAATGCTGTATCCTCATTTGTGTTTTATGCTTAGCAGAATTATTTAGAAACTCATACTTTAAGCATAGGCTGAAAATATATCTAATTTAGGGGGAGGGCAGAGAGGGAAAAGAAAACACCTGTTTTCCACAAATTATCAACTGCAGAGAACTGTTAGTTCTAATTACAAAATAGCTACAGGATTCTCATTTAAGCAAAATCAACTATACTTGAAAAACTAAAGTTAGAATGTAAATGATGCAATCATTTTTAATTCATTCTGCAGCCCTAGTCAAAGCTGAGCCAGTCGTAGGATTTGCACTTTTTAAATTTCTGGGTGTGTTGTGCTTTAACACAACTTGAACTAGATTTCAAAAGATGTAAAGGAGAAACCTAACTTACATGGATGCTATTTCTAATCCATATTTTGAAAACTGGTCTTAATTAGTTGATCAATCTAATATCTTTGCTGTTCTTCAAAAAGAAAGGGATACCCCTAGGCTGTGTCTAGACTGGCGCGATCTTGCACCAGAGCTATGCAAATGAGGCTCAGCGTGGAATATTGCCGAGCCTCATTTGCATAACTAATGAGCCGCCATTTTTGCGAAAGTGTCTCTTGCGCAAGACGGAGCTGTCTACACTGCCCCTTCTTGCGCAAGAAAAACCCTCTTGCGCAAGAAGGGGCAGTGTAGACAGCTCCGTCTTGCGCAAGAGCCTCTTCCGCAAAAATGGCGGCTCATTAGTTATGCAAATGAGGCTCGGCGATATTCCACGCTGAGCCTCATTTGCATAGCTCTGGCGCAAGACCGTGCCAGTCTAGACACAGCCCTAATGTCTCACTCAGAAGGCCTGTTTAGGATATTTCCTATCTTTGAGGAATAAGATCAATTTCTGGAGCTTAACACATATATAAGATGCTCATTAAAGAATTCCTATTATGCTACTATTTGCAGGACTGGTATCTATTGTAACTAATAGTACCTGCTGCAAGATTTAAGAACTGACTTGTCTCCTACCCATATATTAGTAGAATAAATGATCCAAGGACAATTTCTCAACTTCTGAAAACTTCGGACATGGGAATTATGCACTGTTTTACAAGTACAATATCTGATACTTTTGTTTACAAGACATAACATATTAATATTTTTAAACCAAGAAAAAAAACACTTCTGTCTAATTTGGTGCCCCTTAAAGCCTGGTGCCCTAGGCAACCACCTAGTTCACCTATATGGTAGGGCTGGCCCTGCACAGAGGGGATGCAGTAAATGAGTTGCTAGAAAAATCATTATATAGCTTCTGGGGCTATCCTTTAAAGTGTATACAAGAGAAAAGGGGTTAATTTACAATGCATCTGGAAGAGTGCTTCCCAGCTTGGGTAAATAGACACAACATGCCTGCTCTGTTCAAGCTTAGATGCTTAAAATTGTAGTATAGTCAGAGGTAGAATGGGCAGCAATTCAGGCTAGTCACCTGAGGAGAAACCCGTCTGGAGCTCCTGGGTTCATGCTCGGGTAGGTAGCCCAACTAGCCACCTGTGCTAAACTGATTTTAGCACACTAGCTCAAAAAGGGTTTGTGTGTCTCTCTATCCAGGCTGTGAATCATGCTTCCAGCTGACATGTAGATATATCCAAAGAAGGAAGGACTGTTAATTTCGTCCGGTGGAACTACTGCAAAACTGTGTCCTGAAATGAGCTACACATAACTCTATAGTAAGTAAAATTATTTAAAACCTACTACTTCTAATATATCAAGAATAAATATAAACCAATAGATTAATAGATGACAGTGATTTATCCCATTAGTGAACCTTACAGTGACTATCCTGTATGTTCAAAAGGTTTTGCAACATGTTTCAGGAATTTCTCATAAAAAATCAGTATTATATGGATGTCAGTTACTTTCATGTACTATCTGAGTGTAATTCAGCTTTTTGCTTTTAACCTGTAAAGTTCTATAGAGTGTGAATCCTGATTGTTAGATACTGCCTTTATTGTCTTCTTTCTTCTCCAGAACCTGAGATCATCTGGGGTATTCTTGCACACTGTCCCAGTGTGGGGGATGAATGAACTTAAAGAACAACAAATGGTCTGGCAGCACTTTATAGATTAACAAAACATGTAGATGGTGGTATGAGCTTTCGTGGGCACAGCTCACTGAGATTTCCTTCCATAGCAGGTCTGACAGGCCCTCAGTTCCTGACCTCATGCCATGTTGCAAGATCTTTTTATTCACTCAAGTCTTAGCCTCAATTAGTGTTTGTGATGAGTTGAATTTCTGTGATTGGCAAGTTTTTTAAGGCTGACATTGAGTCATTCAAGGTAAAACTAAAGTGTATATATTTATATTTTGCATGGACATAGAGGTGCAGAAATTGACACTTTAAAAAGTAATATCTTGAAAGTCTGTATATTATTTGAATTCTGTTGTTAATCACTTTACATTTCAGTGGAAAAGAAAGGTATGAACATAATAGAGTCAGAACATTGTTTCTGAGCTTGAAAACATAGCCTTACAGTTAAACCAGTATAAATGACCAGACGTGTAACCAAAGCGAAAACTCCACTGTCCACTTAATGGGGTTAAAGGTGTGAAGCAGGAATATAAAGCAGGCTAAACAATATAACTTTGACATAATTGCATTTGCTATTTTGGATCCCATTCTTAAGAGCAAAAGGAACATAATGAGTGTGTATTTTAAGTGTATGATTTATTTTAAATCAATCTTCTTTCTATTCATGTATTAGAAAATGTAAAAAGGAAATCTGAAGTTCCACCACTAAATATGTTTAACCATTTATGAGTTATTTATTAATATTTTATTCACTAACACTTAAGATAATAGAAAAAGTATTCCTCGCCAATTTAGAGGAAGCAAATGATCATTACCTTAATGATTTAACTTATAAATCTTATGAAATGTGCCTGTTGCTATTGTTTACACACGTTTTTCTAACAGATTCAATAGATAACTAGTACACATTCAAATCCCTGCAAATAGGTTACTGCTTTTCATGGGGATATATGCTTTCCCCATCCAAACATTATTTTCCATCTTTATTCTTACCTATATATATATATATATATATATATATATATATATATATATATATAATGTTCCCTTATGCCTCACAAATCAAAGAGTTCTGGTGCCAACCAGGGATGCCCTCAGCATTTGAGTTAGCAAGTCCGAACAACAGAAGATCAGTCTCCACCATGACACGTGGAGACATGGCCTAAAATAGTAATTCAGAGAGGAATGAACAGTGCTACTCATCTATGAGGTAAAAACTCAAAAACTGAATGATCATATTTTTTCAGTATTACTAACTACTTCACTGCTGATCAAAGTATGGAAGAAAGAAGAGGGAAGATCATATTATAAACTTCCATATCATCTATTGCTTCTCTCATAAACCAGTTTCTTATAACTGACCCAACTGTGAGAGTACCCAGCTTTGATTTGTTGCAGCGCTTGTGAGCCCTCCTGTAAGAATTTCAAACAGCCCAGAGTCTATTTGCCATCACAAAGAGGGCCAAGAGGAGGATCCTACATGTAGTTGTGGCCAAAGACAATGTCACACACCTACCCTCTGACCAGATTTGATGGAGATTTGAAAGCTGTGCACTTCACTGTGGAGGGTATCATAAAGTGGCTTAATAAGTGCTGTATCTGATAAGAAGAAGAATCTATTGTGCATGGGTCTCATTTTGTTGTTTCGAGTGTATGGAGGTTGGATAAGTAGATTTTAATGAAACAACAAATGGTCTGGTAGCACTTTATAGACTAACAAAATATGTAGATGGTATCTTGAGCTGAATTTTTTGATGAAACCAGGTTTTTGTTACGAAATGCTGATTTGTCAAATCTGAAAGGTTATTTTGGAAGCACATCCAATCCAGTGAATTTCTGATGAATCACAGGCGGGGTTCCATAAGAACATAAGAATGGCCGTACTGGGTCAGACCAAAGGTCCATCTAGCCCAGTATCCTGTCTGCCGACAGTGGCCAGCACCAGGTGCCCCAGAGAGGGTGGACCGAAGACAATGATCAAGCGATTTGTCTCCTGCCATCCCTCTCCAGCCTCTGACAAACAGAGGCCAAGGACACCATTTTATCCCCTGGCTAATAGCCTTTTATGGACCTAACCTCCATGAAATTATCTAGCTTCTCTTTAAACTCTATTATAGTCCTAGCCTTCACAGCCTCCTCTGGCAAGGAGTTCCACAGGCTGACTACACGCTGTGTGAAGAAGAACTTTCTTTTATTAGTTTTAAACCTGCTACCCATTAATTCCATTTGGTGTCCTCTAGTTCTTCTATTTAGAGAACTAATAAATAACTTTTCTTTATCGGCCCTCTCCACACCACTCATGATTTTATGTACCTCTATCATATCCCCCCTCAGTCTCCTCTTTTCTAAACTGAAAAGTCCCAGTCACTTTAACCTCTCCTCACATGGGACCCGTTCCAAACCCCTAATCATTTTAGTTGCCCTTTTCTGAACCCTTTCCAAGGCCAAAATATCTTTTTTGAGGTGAGGAGACCACATCTGTACACAGTATTCAAGATGTGGGCGTACCATAGTTTTATACAGGGGCAGTAAGATATTCTGGGTCTTATTTTCTGTCCCTTTCTTAATAATTCCGAGCATCCTATTTGCCTTTTTGACCGCCGCTGCACACTGTGTGGAAGTTTTCAGAGAACTGTCCACGATAACTCCAAGATCTCTTTCCTGATTTGTTGTAGCCAAATTAGCCCCCATCATACTGTACGTATAGTTGGGGTTATTTTTCCTGATGTGCATTACTTTACACTTATCCACATTAAATTTCATTTGCCATTTTGTTGCCCAATCACTCAGGTTGGTGAGATCTTCTTGGAGTCCCTCACAGGCTGCTTCTGTCTTGACTATCCTAAACAGTTTGGTATCATCTGCAAACTTTACCACCTCACTGCTTACCCCTTTCTCCAGATCATTTATGAATAAGTTGAACAGGATTGGTCCTAGGACCGACCCTTGGGGGACACCACTAGTTACCCCTCTCCATTCTGAAAATTTACCATTTATTCCTACCCTTTGTTTCCTGTCTTTTAACCAGTTCTCAATCCAAGAAAGCACCTTCCCTCTTATCCCATGGCCATGTAATTTACACAAGAGCCTTTGGTGAGGGACCTTGTCAAAGGCTTTCTGAAAATCTAAGTATACTATACCTACTGGATCCCCCTTGTCCGCATGTTTGTTAACCCCTTCAAAGAACTCTAATAGATTAGTAAGACAGGATTTCCCTTTACAGAAACCATGTTGACTTTTGTCCAACAAATTATGTTTTTCTACATGCTTCACAATTTTATTCTTTACTATTGTTTCGACTAATTTGCCCGGTACTGAAGTTAGACTTACCGGTCTGCAATTGCCCGGATCGCCTCTAGAGCCCTTTTAAAATATTGGTGTCACATTGGCTACCTTCCAGTCATTAGGTACAGAAGCCGATTTAAGGGATAGGTTACAAACCACAGATAATAGTTCAGCAATTTCCCATTTGAGTTCTTTTAGAACCCTTGGATGAATGCCATCAGGTCCCGGAGATTTGTTAACATTAAGTTTTTCTATTTGTTCCAAAACCTCCTCTAATGACACTTCAATCTGGGACAGTTCCTCAGATTCATCACTCACAAAGGATGGTGCAGATTTGGGAATCTCCCCAACGTCCTCAGCCGTGAAGACTGAAGCAAAGAAATCATTTAGTTTCTCCGCAATGGCTTTATCGTCCTTGATTGCGCCTTTTGTAGTTCGATCGTCTAGGGGACCCACAGGTTTTTTAGCAGGCTTCCTGCTTCTAATGTACTTAAAACACATTTTGTTATTTCTTTTTGAGTTTTTGGCTAGCTGTTCCTCAAAGTCTTTTTTTGCTTTTCTTATTACATTTTTACACTTGATTTGACAGTGTTTATGTTCCTTTCTATTTATCTCACTAGGATTGGACTTCCACTTCTTAAAAGATGACTTTTTGTCCCTCACTGCTTCTTTTACATGGTGGTTAAGCCACGGTGACACTTTTTTAGGTCTCTTGCTATGTTTTTTAATTTGGGGTATACATTTAAGTTGGGCCTCTATTATGGTGTCTTTAAAAAGTTTCCATGCAGCTTGCAGGGATTTGGCTCTAGTCACTGTGCCTTTTAATTTCTGTTTAACTAGCCTCCTCATTTTTGTGTAATTCCCCTTTTTGAAATTAAATGCCAGGGTGCTGGACTGCTGAGGTGTTCTACCCGCCACAGGAATGTTGAATGTTATTATATTATGGTCACTATTCCCAAGTGGTCCTGTAACGGTTATTTCCTGGACCTGATCCTGCACTCCACTCAGGACTAAATCGAGAATTGCCTCTCCCCTTGTGGGTTCCTGCACCAGCTGCTCCAAGAAGCAGTCATTTAGGCCATTGAGAAATTTTATCTCCGCTTCTTTTCCTGAGGTGACATGTACCCAGTCAATATGGGGATAATTAAAATCCCCCATTATTATAGAGTTCTTTATTTTGGTAGCCTCTCTAATCTCCCTCAGCATTTCAATGTCAGTATCACTGTCCTGGTCAGGTGGTCGGTAATATATCCCTACTGCTAATTTCTTATTATTGTAGCATGGAATTACTATCCATAGCGATTCTATTGAACATGTTGATTCACTTATTTTTATTTCATTTGATTCTACATTATCTTTCACATACAGTGCCACTCCCACCCGGCCTGCTCTATCCTTTCGATATATTTTATATCCCGGTATGATTGTGTCCCACAGATTTTCCTCATTCCACCAGGTTTCAGTGATGCCTATTATGTCAATCTCCTCATTTAATACTAGGTACTCTAGTTCACCCATCTTATTAGTCAGACTCCTAGCATTTGTGTAGAAGCACTTTAAAAATTTGCCACTGCTTATTTGTCTGCCCTTCCCTGGTGCATTGGATTCCTTTATATGCGGTTGTTTGTCTGCTGTGGCCCATGGTTTGTCCTCTCGCCTCCTCTCTTTCTGAGTACAGCTTAGAGAATCTCTATCAATGGATTCTCCTCTAAGAGAAGTCTCCCTCCGATTTACGTGCATCTCCGCACCAATCGGCTTTCCCCCATCTCTTAGTTTAAAACCAAAACCTTTCTGCCAGGTAAGTTGCCCTGATTCCTGCCAACTTCTCTGATGGCTGTTGTGGATTCTCGGCTTCCTTGGTCCATAGTACCAGGGGAGCCCCTTTTGCCCCTCCTCTTGACTAAAAGTCCCAGGTTTTCCAGACTTCCAGACAGCTTAGCACCCTGGGCTACCAGACACCTGTAGCCTTGTGAAACAGATTGCCTTGAAAGTCAGGCAGGACAGTGAGCCAACTGGCAGGCAGGAGGACATGTGGGGGAGCAGAGGTAGGGTTGGTCTCCCCGGATTTGCTGTATGGCTTGTACTGATCATGCTCAATAACACTGCTGAGACAGCTGCCTTCACTCTGCCACCCTCCTCTCTGGCAGCTGGCCTGGGAGTCTGGAACCCCATGGTGGGTCTGCCACAGAGCCATAGATGCTGGAAGACCCATAAATTGCTGCCTGAAAATGACAGGATTCTTATCCATTTCAGGCTGCCAACCACTAGTAGCTATGGTGAAATAATTTCACTACTGTTAGTTAGTGGTGGAAAGCTGTGAAACTGACAAAAATATTGTCAATTTCAGGTATCAGCTCAGCTGCCAGGTCTATATTTTGAGCTATATTTTTTCAGAAACACCATATGTCCGGGTTTCTGAAATGAAAACTCTCCAGAGTTTTAATATAGATGCCTGTATTAAAAAAAAAGTAGGGTTTACAAACACATGGCAGTGCTCCTGCAGTTGGGAAAGACAGAAAGGACAAAGAGGGAGTGGAGATCAGAGATTCATGTGTCCCAACAACTTTAACTCTGTCCCAAGTTTGCATCTTTCATGCTACCCCAAAGACTTTCAGATGAAGTACTCCAGGTGACTAATGCATTTTTTTTCTGTCTTGAAAAGGCTGCCCAGTGTCATTGCAGATATTTAATGCAAGCATCGAGTCTTGAAGTGAAAGGTAGGGAAAAATCTAGCTTCTGTAGACTCAGTGCAGTGAGCCACAGGGATTGCTGAAACCTGCCGGCCCAGTTTTTTGAGTTTTAGAAGTCCTGGGCCTGCCTCCATGAAACAGTAAGGATTCTTTGGATCCAGCACACTAGAGGGATACTCCCAAGAGATGGGATGAAGGCTGGGACATACACTAATCCTTTGAATCTATGACAGAAACTTTTTGGGGAACTGAGTCAGAATTTCCATGAAAAACTATTTTTGAAATACCCAAATGAACTTTTCTGACAAATCAGCATTTCCTAACAAAAACCTGGTTTCATAAAAAAAATCAGCTCAAGATACCATCTACATGTTTTGTTAGTCTATAAAGTGCTACCAGACCATTTGTTGTTCCATTCAAATCTACTTATCCAACCTCCATACACTTGAAACAACAAAATGAGAATTTTTGAATTACCCAAGTTCAAACAGTTAGGGTTACATATTCAAAGTGCTTACCTTTTATTTTGCCTACTACTTTTCTTATGTATGTAGGACTGCCTACTAATTCCTTCAAAACATTTCTAAAGCATCTTTAGCTCTCTCTTTCTTGCCTCCATCTCTCTTTCTTTTCCGTAATCACTCTACATTCTCTCAACTAATCTATTCTGCCATTTTTTTGTTTTGTTTTGTTAAATATATAGTTGCAGCATTGTGAATCCCAACCAATCAAAAATCGTGAATCATGCATTCACAATAATAAGACTGGTTACAAATCATGAGTTTTCAAAAATATAATGTAGGGACTCTTTTAATATGTTTTCTGATTTTAACCATGCAGTGTTCATGTTGTCAATCATGTTGTCAAAGGAGGGCTAAATGACAGTTGAGATCCTCCATAATCAACATGACTCTAGGAGCTGGGACTTAAAATACCAAATATCACGAGACCTGTGATAGTCATAAGAGTTAGCAAAAATGTAGCTGTTTATCTCCTTCTTCGTATATGGAAATATCTATATTTGAGAGAGTTTGTCTGTGTATCTGTCTGTTTGTCCAAGAACTCCTCCTAAACAGCTAGGACCACCAAATTTGGTACACAGCTTCCTGTTATCATAACTTAAAGCAAGGTAAGGATGTGTTTGTGTCAGGAAAATGGGATGTGCCTGGAATGGGACTGTGTCTCATAAAAGCATACAGAAAACAGACAGACTCACTAATCAGGTGAAAGGGGCTGGCTGAGGGTGCCCTACCATCTGCCCCAGCCCAGAGCCTCTCAACCCTTAGGTGTGCTGTAGAAGGATGGGACGTGGCTGGGGGTGTCTCCCCTCCCCGATTCATATGGGAACATGGCTGGTTGCTCTCCATCAGGGAGTGAGGGGAAAGTGCACAGTTTGCTGCATTCCTCATTCTCACTGGGGAGCGTGGGAGCAGCAACCATGGAGAGGCACTCACCTGGTTCCACGCTGGAGAACCTGGACCTGTCCTAGCTGGGGAACATGCACCCCTCCCCCAGATATGCCTGCTGGAGCTTCAGCAGCCCAAACTGCTGTGTTGAGAGAGGGGTGGGGTGGTCTTCTCTCCCTGGGACAGTCTGCATACTGAACCACTCATCCCTAATTCCACCCCAGAACAATTATTTAAATGAAGTGTGTACATTTTCATTTTATTTTCCAAAAAAACAAAATTAATTGAGTTAAGGACACAAGCAATGCCAGGTAAATTCTCTAATAAATATATAATTCCATCTTCAGAAATCTTCTGCAGCTTTCTGCCCATTTTAGAATTCAATACAAAATTAACCGTCTAAATATTCTAAATTCTTTGTGCATTTACTGTCCCTTTCTCTGTATCCTCCTCTTTCTGTTAGACATATAAATCTTGATTCTAATGGCACTCTGTCCAGGTACATGAGCACTATTTAGAGTAAGTTGTAGGACTGTGGCCTAAATCATTATGGTTTCAGAACCTTATATCCCAATCTCTGAAACTTGGAGTAACATTCTTTAAGATATGTAATGAGTACAATAACGAAATACATGAATTTAAGTTTTAACACTTAAGGGTCATTGAGTCACTAATTTAGAACTGGAGTAATCTAACTTTGGTTTTCAGAATACAGGTCCTGTATCGAATATTGAGAATACCTTTGCTTCTGAGATCATAGCTACCATTTCTTTAATGGTTTCTATCAGAGAATGTTAATGTTTTATGGCTTTATTTAAATCACACGGATCAGTGCATATCCACACTTCTATTTGGCTTTTCATTTAGAACCCTAGAATCAGAGCCCAAGGAATGGGCCAGCCAGGCTACCGCCCGGGGCGCCCTATTGTAGGGGGCACCACGCGGGGCTGCCGGGCCGGGCGGGGGTGGCACCGCGTATGCTCTGCGCGCCTGGGGCGGGGACGCATATGTGCTGGGTGCCCAGGGGCGGGGCCGCACATGCGTTGCACTCCCAGGGGGCGGCGCCGTGTTCCCAGGGCCCGGGGCGTGCGAATGGCTTGGGCCAGCCCTGCCTAGAATTAAACCATTCTGTAAACTGTTTTGCCTTTTAAATATATCCCAGGTTTCCATATTATCAAATTCATTTTTTACTTTATCTCTTTAGGAAAATTCGATTTTTTTGGTGTCTGTTTCACTAGAGTTACTGATTTGCTTAACTTATTGTAGTATTCTCTTTTTCAGACATCCTAAGCTTTGGAAAACATCTAAGAATTATGTCTGTTCTTTATGTTATCTGGTGGCATTTGAAGCAAACATCTTTTTTAACTAACTTCATGTCTAGGCAGTTTTTTAATCTTAAAACAAATAGAAAGTCAACATTTACTATGTGGAAAGTTATCAAGTGATATTGAATTTTAAAATAGAATATGATAGTTTCTTGCCCTTTAACTGGTATTTTCTGTCTTGAATATGAACCAAGTTCTGCTTTACACCTCTGTCCTCTTTCCTTATCTGAAGTCATCTTGGAATAACATTTCACTTTGTGCCATTATCCATTTGAAAGGATACAGTTTTGCTACTGATGTTTAGCTGTATTTACCAATCTAAAGCAATTTGCTCTGCACTCTTTGGACCTAATTCTCAAGCACCTCACACCTTGTGTAATCATTTACCCCACGCTAAGTGTGTGTAAACACTCTCAAAGCAGAACAGTAGCATTTTACATCAGTTTGCACAGGGGTAAATTAAAAAAAGTTGAAAGTAAAAAAGCAGGCATATTATGCTTAGTTTTCTTTGCAAGGATTTTTAAAGCTTTCTACAAACTCAGCTGAGCATCATTTTGCAATTTCTTCACATCTTTAAGGTTATTTTTGCAACCATATGATCCAGAAACTTGATTTTAAAAAAGTGGAGATTCTGAAGCATGATTCTGGAATGATAGGAGAATCCTATAGCAAATTTAAGAACAGCAGAGTTGGGGGAGCAACAGAATTTCCAGGCCCCTTGGCAAGGTGGGGGTGGCTCCATGTTCCTGGAAGGAGTGGGGCCTCGGGCAGAAGGAGCAGGGTGAGGGCACCCCCTCATCCCCAGCCCTTCATGCCACCCAATGCTCTGGCAGTGATTTAAAAGCCCTGCTGCTCCGGCCACTGCTTTTGAATCACTGGGTCCTGGAGCAGTTGCTGCCTTTGCCCCCACCCCATTAGTGGGCCTGAGTACAATACGCTTGTTCCCTAGAGATAGTGTTCACTCTGAAATGAAGACAGTTAGGACACAGCTTCTACATATGGCTTTTTGTCAGGCTAAGGTTAAATCATTTATCTGCAGAGGTCTATGCCTCTCTTGGTTATTCTGAACCCATAAAGAAGGGTTTAAAAAAAATAGTCACATCATTCCCTAAATCATGTTTCAGATTTAGTTTCTATTTTAGTTACACATTCATCAACTGTTTCATACAGCAAGAATAAAACAAATGTCTCATAAATACCATTTTATGGGGTTACAGTACCTAACAAATATGTCTATTATCCCTTTCATTGTTTTCTTTGTTCTCTCATGTCAAAATCACAAGCACCTGTAACACTGCCAAACCTGATGTGAAAAAAATCTGTCTGCACAATTAGGTGCTGTGTCTGCTAAATCAAAAGAAATCTGATGAGGTTCAACAAAGAAAAGTGCAGAGTCCTGCAGATAGAACAGAAGAATCCCATGCACTGCTACAGGCTGGGGACTGACTGACTAAGTGGCAGTTCTGCAGAAAAGGACCTGGGGATTACAGTGGATGAGAAGCTGGATATGAGTCAACAGTGTGCCCTTTTGTCCAAGAAGGCTAAAGGTATATTAGGCTGCATTAGTAGGAGCAATGCCAGCAGATCAAGAGAAGTGATTAATCACTTCTATTCAGCACTAGTGAGGCCATATCTGAAGTATTGCATCCAGTTCTCTCCCTTTCCCCCCCCCCAACCCCATACAGATAGGATATGGACAAATTGGAGAGAGTCCTGCAGAGGGCATGTAAAATGATTGGGGGCTAGGGCACATGACTTATGAGGAAAGGCTAAGGGAACTGGGCTTATTTAGTCAGCAGAAGAGAAGAATGAGAGTGCATTTGATAGCAGTCTTCAAATATGTGAAGGGGGGTGCTCAGTGGTCACAGATGACAGAACAAGAAGCAAGGTCTCAAGTCACAGTGTGAGAGGTCTAGGTTGAATATTAGGAAAAAAATATTACTCTAGAAGGGTGGTGAAGAACTGGAATGGATTCCCTAAAGAGATGGTAGAATCTCCATCCTTAGAGGTTTTTAAGGCAAGGCTTGATAAAGCCTTGACTAGAATGATTTAGTTTGGGTTGGTCCCTGCTTTGACCAGGGGGTTGACTAAATCAAGGTTTTTCAAACTTGGGTCATGGGCCCACCCGGGTAAGCCGCTCGTGGGCTGTGAGACACCTTATTTATCTCAGTGTCCAGAGGCATGGAGCCTCCTGGCCCACCAGTGGCTTATCCAGACAAGGCTGCGACTCACATTTGTAAACCTCTGGACTAGATGACCTCCTGAAGTCTCTTCTAACTCTAATCTTCTATGATTCCATTAACAATGGCATTTAGAAAAATGCCAAACTATTGTTTGAGCTGGTGTAATTTTTCTACTAACTTCCTTTGCAAACCTAGTAAATATGAAAGATGTCATTGCTTTATTATTTGATATAATTTAAGATTTGATGTAAAGAGCTGCAAAGCAGGAGCCATTTGAAGTACACAACTATTTTTTATTGTCGGAGACTAGTGGATAGGGCAATGGACATGAACTCAGGTTCTGGAGTGCCCTAGTGGATAGGGCATTTGCTTGGGGAGTACAGGGTGGTCATTCAAGTCCTGTCCCCCCCTCTGCCTGCCCAGGTAGCCACTGGTGGGCCAACACCTTTTCAATGGCTATTAGTCAGGATGGGTAGGAATGGTGTCCCTAGCCTCTGTTTCTCTGGAGGTGGGTGACAGGGGAGGGATCATGTGAGGATTACCTATTGTGATCCCACCCTCTGGGGCATCTGGTATTGGCCACTGGCATCAGACAGGATACTGGGCTAGCTGGACCTTCGGTCTGACCCAGTATGACCATTCTTATGTTCTTAGGTTGTATTCCTGGTCTTGTCTGTTCAGTGACTTTGAGCAAGTCACTTAGCTCCTCTGTGCTTTAGTTTCCCCATCTGTAAAACAGAAATAAATTATACATACCTTTTGTAAATCGCTTTGAGATCTAATGATGAAAAGTGCTATCTCAGAACAAGATTGTATTATAAAATCCAGGAACTATATTACATATTTTAGAGTGCCATCCTCTGGTATTATCTATAGATATACAGACACCAACTCCTGATACAATTTAGTGAGCATTCAGGCAACAGGTTGATTAGAAGGCATTTTACTAACTGAACTACCAACCAGCTCAGACTGATATTGTTTTTGCTTCTGGAAAACATTTAGTTTACACTGGACATGCTCAGTGGCTTAATACATAATAGCAAAATCATTCTAATGTTAGTATTACTTTTGATTAGCACAACCACTCCCATCTTTATAGTGATGAAAATAACTGCACATGTTTAGACTCTATAAAAGAAGACTGAGCTGATAGTGGTCTTCCCATATGCTAACAGATTTTATAAAGAGGATGGTAATCAATTATTCTTCATGTCTGCTGAAGATAGACAAGAAATAATGGGCTTAACCTGCCACAAGGGAGATGTAGTTTAGATATAAGAGAAAACTTTCCAGCTATAAGGGTATTTGAGCATAGGAATAGTTTCCTAGGAGGTTGTGGAATCTCTATCACTAGAGGTTTTTAAAAACAAACTGGACAAACACCTGTTGAGGGTGCCCTAGGTTTACTTAGCCCTTCTTTGGCATGGAAGGCTGGACTTGTTTTCTCAAGGTCCCTATCACTTTTTAATTTCTATTTTACCTACCCTTTGTTTAAAGAAATTATAAATTATGATATACAAAATAATTTGCCTTGTAATATACTCCTGCCTACATTTATTCAGAAGCAAATGATCTGAACCCAAGTATTTTCCATACATGTAACTTTTAAATAACATTAAAACAAAGAAATTTGGACCAGACATAAATTACAATTATTCTTCATGGAAAAGAATTAAAAGGGTCCAAGAACGAGCTCACCTTTACATTGCTTTAGCCATTTACCCTCTCTGAAATATAACTGAGTTATTTACTGTGCAAAACTGCCACTACAAAACTGGTAATGATGCAAACCTATCCTTCATTTCTCTTACCACAAATTCAAAACCCAGCCTATGTTTGTGAACCCAAAATTATTTTTATGTGCATGTGAACTCTGAGAAAATACATTTTCAGTGTGCAACCACATGCCATTCATCAGTTTGCTCGAATCTTGATCTATTGCATAGATAGAAAAGAAAACACCCTCACAAACTGGAGTCATTTATTTGTGTCCAAATCTAGTGTTCTTTATTGTTCAGGGTAAACTAAGAGAAGCACTTAGTGTTTAAATTTAAGCAGGAAATTTCACCAGGAAGTAAAGTGAGAAAAGTAAAGCAATCCATTTTGAAGAGAAAAATCTCTGTTTGATATCTTTCCTCACAGCTAAACCAACTCATGCTTTATTGATTACTGAAGAGTATTTGTGTGTCAGCTGGGGCTGGGGGTGGGGAACTGGTTCAGTCAGCCAGGCTGTTGAATTCCCTGAGATGTAGGCAACACAGCAAGTCGATGCACCCTCATTATGGATGGTGTCCCTAACCCTCAGATGATTAAATTCAAACAAAAATTAAAAAAAATAAAAAGTTCAGTAAATTGGATTGCATTACAGAGTGAAGAGAAAAGAGACAGCTCTAAAAATGACAAGGAAGGGGAAGAAACTCAGGGGATCTGGGGTAGATGAGTAGAGGAAAGCATGGCACCATAGAAAACAAACAACTGGGAGAAGCAGAGTAAATTGAGAGGACAAAATGAGGAAAGAGTGGCTGGCAGGAAGGGGAGCTAGAAGGATGAGGATGGGATGAAGGAAGGACAAACACCAAGACAAATGGAAGGGAGGGAAGAAAGAGGTGAAAGTGTAGCAAACCTGGAAGAATGAGCTGTTTGAAACAGAAGTGAGAAAGGGAGTTGTGCAGGCACTACCAGGAGACTGCAACTGAAGAGTATGGGAGGGGTCTGCTTGTATAATGTAAAACACAGGTGTGGGCTCTGCATGGATGAAGGAGACATTTGGTATGAGAAGCTGCAATACAGATGTGTGTGTGTCTGTCTGAGACAGGGCTGCTTTGGGGACAATGGAGAGGTGCAAAAGTGAGTCCTGGCTGATGGAGTCTCTGGTGGGGGAATTGGGCTGTAAAGTGGTCTCCCCACAATAAGAAAATATTGGGCTGAGGGGGAAAAGGCTTTGCCGAGACAGCCAGTATAGAGCAGAGGATGACCCAGAGCAGAGGCTGTGGGGTGGGGTGCACCTGGAGACAGAGGCTCTGAGGGAGAATGGGGTGGACAGGAGCTGTGTTAAAGGAGGCACAAGGTCTGTGCTGGAAATGCTGTGGGGTGGAGCTGGGTGGGAAGAGCCACAGACTGAGCAGGTGGGATGCCCTGGGAGAAGGGACACTGGGTCACAGAGGCGCCAGAACGATTGTTTATAGAGAACCACTGAACCAAACTGTAAACCCTGTATGCAATGGAAACCACTTTAAAGTACCGGGTGCTGCAGCAGCCCCCCAGTTCCAGCACCTATGCTGGGGCCTGGCCCTGGGGGAGAAGGAGAGGCCTGGCCCTAGGATGTTCTGGGGCTCGCTTCAGGAGGGAGGCTGCGGCTGGAACCGTGCGGGGGAGGGGCACAACGGCAGGCTGCGAGAGACGCGTGTGGGGGGCGCTGTGCGGCAGGGGCTGACTGAGGCAATGGCCGCGGAGGGGCGTTAGGCGCGGGGAGTGGCGGGAGGCGGGCGCGGGGCGTGGGGTTTGAAGTGGAGTCACCCGAGGCTGGGAGAGAGCCGGACCGGGAGTTTGCCCTGCCGGGAGCTGAGCCAGCACCGCCTGCCTCTGGCCGCTGTCAGAGCTCCGCCGAGCCCTGCAAGTAAGTCCGTCTGACTCGCTAGCTGCCGTGCCGGGGGCAGCGCTGCCTGCTCGGCTGCGGCGCGCCTGGGCTCCCGGACCTAGCCGGGGAGAAGCGGGCGCACTTTCCCGCGGGGGGCTGCGACTCGCAGCCCAGGGGCGGCAGCCCCAGGATGGGTGGGGTGCGCCTCGCTCCCACCTCAGCATTTGGCCGAGAGGGAAGGAAAGCCAGAGAGTTCGGCCCGGCTCGTATTTTTTTGGTTTTTATTGATAAATCTTTATTTCCGACCAGCAGCTCCACGCCGAATGCCGGGGGGGTGACCCCCCAAACTCCCCTCCCCAGCCCTTCTGGGGCTACAGGGTGCTGGAGCTAATGGCTCTGAGTCGAAAGCTTTGCTTCATTCAATAGCCAGAAAAAGCACATCGGTGCGGGGAAGAAGTCCTGTGTGTGTGTCTGTGGGTTTGGGGGAGGAGAGGGGCGTCCTTCCATCCCCTTCCCTGGTTTTGGTCGGTTTCGTTGCATTTCTCTGGGTGGGTCTCTTTTCTCTTGGCTCGTTGTGCGGTGTTATTTCCATCCGTGCCAGTGGCCGAGAGACAGGGGACGCGGCTGCTGGGCTGTCTGTAAACCTGCGGAGGTGGCAGGGTTCCTCCTCTGCCCTTTGCGGGGAAGGGTCGGTTTGGGGGTAAAATTGACTTCCTCGCAACAGGCTTGGGATAGATGAGGAATGATGATAATACTTGTCTGAATAAAGCAGACAGCTACTGTCTGTGAGCCTCAAACTTGGAGCCTGGCTGTCCCCACGCTGTACAAAGGAAGCAGACGCAAGGAAATGAATGAAAACCTCTTTGTAAAGCCAGTGGAAGCATTTTAAGGGGAGGCAGTTTGATAGGATTTTTTAAATTTAAAATATTGCTATACGAGATTCAGTGTATATAGTCTCAGCGCAAATATATACAATAGATTATAGGCTTTCCTTTCACCTATGTACCTTCTGTGGTTTCTCTCTTGGTTCTAATTCTTTCAGGATGTTTCCACTTTCCAATTATTTTCTCAGCTGGAGTGCTCAGCAGTTTCTATTTGATGGGCTGAGGAATTCTAATTTTTAATGATGTTATCCACTTCTCATATTTTACCAGACATTACATACATGCTATTAAGGGTTTATTCTCTCCTACAATGTCCACATGAACTCATTGTAACACTAATGCATGTGCACCTAGAGCAGAATAGATCAATATAATATTGATGCACATATATCACATACAGTATATGCCTTTAAATAGTATGTGTAACTGTATACACTCATACAGTTTTCTGCTCCAGTTTATAATTCCCATCTCTTGACCACTTTGTTTACCTCCCCCACAAAGCAGGTTTGATTTAAGTAAACCACATGCTAGTGATTTTAAAAAAAGAATTATTTGGGTAACAACTGGTACGGGTCTCACCATTAAACTGTTCATGTGCATCAAGTGATGCTGGCTGTAAATCCCAGAGGACCTGAAGATATCTAATGCCCTGAATGTATTTTGGTTTGACAGTTCTTGACGGACTTGCTAAGTGCTCCAGTCTGCTGAAGCTTAGTTTCTAGCCCCCAGGAGAAACACATTAGTTATATGAAAACCTCTGTCTAACTCAGAGCTTGATTTCAAAGGGAAAATCCATGACACAGAACTAGTGTTATGATTATGGAAAGTGATATGTAATTTATTTGAAAAAATAGGAAATTCAGAAGTGATTTATAAAATGAAATATAAGTATTATGCAGGAGCTAGATGTCTGTTTTATCTATCATCAATGTATCCATTTATTATTTCTCTTCTTTAGTAGCAATCTGTTTTCATTTTTCAATGTTTATTGTCCTTTTCACATTGATTTTTATTGATTAAATGCTTTTGTTTGACTGTCATCAGAGCCGTCTGTCCCTAGTTCAGCCTTTAAGAGCATTTCTAACTACTGCTCAGTTTGTCCCCATCTTTTTTTTTAAAAAAAAATCTATCATATCTGCATTGTCCTCTTCATTCTAGAACACTGGATTTATATTATTGCACACAACATTGATCTTTTTGTTGTACATTTGTTCTTTTCAAATGTTAGAATAACATGGACCATTTTGAGCAGATTTTAATTAAGAAACAAAGTAGTGTAAAATATAAATTTGACTTCTCTTCATGGCCCTTGTAGCTCCTTGCATACTATTTGCATTCTCTGTTCCCCAGACTCCAAATTATAATGCAACATGAATGATAAATCAGTACATCTATTTTTTAAAATCAATTTATTAATTAATTGTCTTGATACATGTTGACAAAGTATCTAGCAATCAGATGATTCACATTTTGCAAAAATTCATATTTGATTAAATGTGGCATTAAAATATGTACAGCTTGTATGAATTATTTAAAAATCACTGACAAGTCCAGAAGTAAATAAGGTTTCATAGACTATTGAAGAACCAGTCTTTCTTTTGCAAAAGAGCCTTTACCAATGTTTATTGAATTTGCTTGTCTGCATGAAGAAAAGAGCTGTTGTTTTGTTAGTAGCAGCTGTAAGAAGATTGACAGCTACAAACTGCAAATCTATGAAGGATCTGTCCATGACAATTTTGAGTTTATTTAGATGTCCTACACATCTTATCATTTTCAAAATTATATAAACAAAGATACATTTGTGGAGAAGATACAAAGATTCTGGGATAATTGGCAAAGTGTGGTCTTGTTTGGAATGTGACGTTCATACAATTAATTTAAATCTTACTAAAATATGAATACACGGTTTAAAATTAAAATATATACAAGAAATACTTATTTTAGCCATTCTGGCTTAACTGGAAGTATATTAAGTGTAATAGCCTATTTGTTGCAATAAAGAGAACATCATTGATGTGATGGCGTGCTTTGCATGTTTAAATAGAATCTAATGAATTACAAACATTCATTACACTGCAAGCAATTGCTGAAACTTCTCAGGACCCCAAAATAGAGAGTTATTTGTATACTGATGCTCACATGTTTTCTGATTTTTGGATTCACTGTAAATACAGAAATAAATAAAAAAAGCCATTGTTTTTAAATGAATTCTCTGCTAGATCTAAATCTTTTGTTGGTCAACTCCTGTCTCATAAATTTGTTTAAATACCTTCAACATCTTCAGGTTATAGAACTTTCTGTTGAGCGGTGTGGGAAAGCTGCATGGATGGAGCAGCCTTTATTAAATCTTATAAGAACCAAGGACATATAACGCACCAGGGAAGGTCAGCTTTTACTAAATGTCGGAGAATGGAATAAAGATTGTTCCTTTGACCTTTCTAAATTCAAGCTTTGTACTAATTTTAAATGGCATCTTAAATAAATATTGGTAATCCATTGCCTAGCTGCACATATCAAGATACAAAAGAAAGATCTGGTCAGTACTTTTTGAACTGTATTACATACATATTTAGTTTACTTTTAACAATTCACTTCTACTTTAGCATGAGTATTATTAAAACAGTTATTGTCATTTTCTTCTGTACAGGCTTGATTGAAAGACTACTGTAGTCCGTGGAAGTGGACCATATTTTTTTGGTCAAGATTTTAAAAAATTCACTTATGATTTTTAGGTGCCTCAATTTGGAGATACTAAGAGATCTGAAGAATTGTGTACACAATTCTTCTTCAGACCCCTTAGTATCTACATATTGAGTTAGTGTGTGGCAAGGCAGGGTATGAATCTTCAGCACCAATTTGCTATAGGGAAAAGTCATGAGTATGTGTTACCAGTACTTTAAATCAGGCCTCCTTGATAAGTTTCAAGTTTGGCATCCGAAAATAGAGGATCTGAAATTTACAAGTTCATTCTTGAAGATATGGTCTGCAGAAATTGGAGATAGTGGAAGTAAGTAGGATAAGAGCAAGCTGCTAGAATTGTCCATTATAAGGATTTTTTAAATATATTATGAATAATAAAGATTTTGTAATGTCAGCTCAGATTCTGGCCAGAAATACTATATACCTACTTTTATATTTATATCAGAGAGACTGCATAATGGTGTTCTGTAGTACAAAGTTTTATTGGCATCAGTTTTTAATGGCCACATGAATTATCAGTAATAAGTCATGTGTGACATTTGCAGGTCAGCCCTAACAAGTGCCCATGAAAACCGCATACCATTCTGTCAAAATATTCTGCATATGCTTTGTATTTTAAATAAAATCTATTTTTAAAAAGTCTTACACAGATTTATTAAAATGTTCATTACTCATGTCCCCTCTTGTAAAACTGAAGGACAGACTTCATTGCTACTAGTTCACTGCACAGTGCTCAGAAGGAAAAAGATTAAGTTATAAGTAATACCTGTTCTCTGGATGCCTGTCCTTCTTGTATGATAAAGGGTAGTAAGGAAGTATGGAGTCCATTGCTGCTGGGGATTGTCAACATTTCCCTTCAGGGGGGGCAGTGTGCTTGTGGTCCCTTAAGGCAGTAACTGTCAAACATTTGCTCCACAAATCAACTCTTGACACTATAAGTCTGGTTAATTATTGGCCATGATGACATCCTCTATTATGGGTTATGATCACAGAGAAAACTTAAAAAACAATGAATAGTCTAGCAGCACCTTAAAGACTAGCAAAACATGTAGATGGTATCATGAGCTTTCGTGGGTACAACCCACTTCTTTCAGATGAAGGAGTGGGTTGTACCTACGAAAGTTCATGATACCATCTACGTGTTTTGTTAGTCTTTAAGGTGCTGCTAGACTATTAGTTATTTAAGTTTTTCCAGTTATAGACTAACTCGGCTGCCCCTCTGAAGCTTTTGATCACAAAGAAGTCTGTGATGGTGCAACAACTAGTTAAGTACTTAGATTGCTCAGACCTCCTTGAAGTTTTGGGTACAGATCTGTGTATTGGGGTAGAAATTGTACTGGTGGCATTAGTAAATGATTTGGGGATAATCAAAAACTGGATGTCTGTGCTGATATTGTCAGGTGTAGTAGCAGCCATTGACTTTGATGCCCAGATGGCAGATTGCAATAGGAGTGGATGGAGCTGTTCTTGAGTGACTCCATTTCTGTCTTAAGTGTTCCCAGAAATTAGGACAATTGCTTTTCCTCTGTAGGATACTATGGTCTTGAGTTCCACTAGATTTCATCTTGTTTCCTATCTTGTTTAATCTCTGTATGGTGCTGATTGAAGAATTAACACCCCACCCAACTTACTCACTTTCAGTATGTTGACACCACCTCAGGTCAATAGTAATGTCTCAATTGAATGCACAGTAATTGTGGAAGGACTGTCTTGTTCCAGCTGTGGAAGTGGATGGAGCTTGGATGAGAGTTATTTTTTTTCTGGATTGAGCTTCAACCAAAGTGATGTTTTTTGCAGGAAACAGACAAATGCTGTGATGGGGATGATCTACTGAATTAGCACACTGGCCATTTGTTTCTCAAATTTGCAATCTGTGAGTATCAACAGCCATTTCTCTTGGGCGTGGGTCTGACTGCAGTGTTTATGTCTTTACCTTGAGGCTAGATTCTTGCAATGGTGCTACCCTTCAGGTTAATTTGGAAACTTGAGTTGGTTCAAATATAACAGTATATTTAGTAAATGGTGTACTTTAATGAGGGCCCCATATTTCATGATGTGTGTTGCCTGCCTCTTGGATTCTGTGTGGATTTTAAGATATTGATTGTAGTCTATGAAGCCTCAACTGGACTGAGGCCTTCGTACCTGAGAGACTGCTGCCATACTGTGATCACAGACAAAGTAGCTGGATTCTCTTTTATTTGACACAGAGGGGATTGGTGAGTGAGTTTTCTCCATGAGGAGTCCTCAGTTTTAGTAGAAGCTCTGTCTTGGGTCTGAAGAAGGCTGGTATAATGGGGTGCAATCACAGAAGACCCCTTGGGGCTGTTCCCCATTGTGCTGATTATGCCATTGACACTCAGCTTCTTGCTCTCCAGGGCTCCCCAATACCCTGTCCTGTTGGGACAGATTTTCTGGTTTCTCCCAGATATGGCACAGAGTTGGGGTAACCCCCCCGAAGAGCAATGCAGACACTGAACCACTTCAGCTCTGGGAGAATGCAGTTTTAGGGCACAGCACCCAGGAAACCAACCTGCAAAAGGGATCAAGACCCCAAATTAATCAGTCTTTCTATGAATAAGAGTTATACACAAAGATGTGTGTAAAAGATGTTCACCCTCTTTATCAATGAAAGAGAGAATATGCATACTGATTATCTCTCTAATCTCCCCCCCCCCCCACCTCGGTAACAATTATTTACACTGGGGCTTTTCATAAACAAAAGTGGTTTTATTAAGTACAAACAGCAGGATTTAAGTGGTTGCAAGTGAAACCTGACACATCTAAGTAAGTTACAGAATTAAAATAAAAAGAAATACATAGCTAGTTCTAATATACTAAAGCTTGTTGCAGACTTACCCTAAAGCCTGCTCTTGTTTCATACATGCTTTCAAGTCAAAGATGATCTTTTACTGACTTCAGTCTCCAACCCTCCTTTTGGGAGTAGGGCTGCCAGATGGTTTCAACAAAAATACCGGACACACTTGACATTACATCACAATCTATATTACATCTTATGTAGAAAATACCGGACATTTATATTTTCTCAATTTGTTTCCCAAACAGAAAGCTCAAATACTGGACTCTCTGGTTCAAAACCGGACACTTGGCGACCCTATTTGGGAGGCCATGCCAGCCAAAGACCAAGGGATGTTTTTATAGACTTTCCCTGGGTGGGAATCTTTTGTCTCTACTCTCCCTTTCATGGAAAATTACTTGGTCAACCTGGTATTTCCGGTACTAAGTGGTATGGTCAAGTGTCTTCCAAGGACCAATCGCTGCTTAGACTTAAAGAACAAACAAGGCTGTTCTCAAGTAGTTAAGTTGATCTCACAGTGTTAAGGCTTCTGGAGAACCACTGATGCCTTTCATTTGCACATTTAAAACCATAAACAAATCTTATACCTCATTTCTAGCTTTACATACAAGAACGACACATGCACCAAAACAGGTCCAGCAGAGACTGTAACACTAAAATTGACAGGGTACATGTAGGGTTGCCAGATGGTTTAACCAAAAATACCAAACACCCCCCTGCAAAAAAAAAACCCACCCGGGGAAAAAATTCTATTGACGGGGAAGAAAAGGGGGGGGACCAAAGTTGTTGAACAAAAAAAAAAAAAGGACCCCGAGAGTTATTAAGCAAAAAATAAATAAATACATCAAATAAAACAGCATGGCCCCTTTAAGTGCATGCAGAGTCAGAATAGGGATAGGAAGAGGGGAGAGGTGAGCACTAAGACCCAAGGAAGTCATTGCTTCCCCTTGCTTCAGGTCTTTAGGCTTTTTGCCAGGGGCCCAGTGTAGGGGGCGGGGGCTGGGCCCAGTTGCTGAGTGTGTCGTAGGGTTGCCAGGTGTCCGGTATTTTTGCCTCCTGGCAGGGGAAAAAAAAACAGCTAAAACATTTTCGGTGCCTGGTATTTTCTGAATTTTTTTACTGGACAGGAGGCAAAAATACCGGACTGTCCGGGTCAGTACCGGACACCTGGTAACCCTAGGTACATGAAGTATTTTGTCCAATGCATCTTTGAGTTGTGTGTATTTATATTCATAAACCAATCCATAAAGCATGGGATTCTTGATCAGCAAGCCACTATGGAGGGCCCATCCTTTCCCTTCATGTCTGACTAGGGTGAGATTGATAGTGGAAATTGTTTTGTGGGTGGTTGAATTTTAGTGAGAGAAGCCCTAACTTTCTAGTTGTCATGGATGGGATTTTGGTGGACTTCTTGCTGCTGATTTGGCTTTGGTTTATTGTTCAAATAATGTAAACTGCCCTGAGGGAAGCAGATGGAATGAGAGCCTCTTTATGACGTTTGTAAATAAAAAAAGTTAGGGATAGACAAAGGTATTATTTTCAAGTCTGATATCTTGGGATGTTCCAAGACTTACAAACTAGTTTCTCTCACATTGGAGCACTAGGGATCTCTCCTTTCTGATGGTATAAAGCTTTGTTACCTTGTAGGATGGTAAGATACTAGATTTCACAAGCTTTAATTGCTAAGGACTAGCTTCTTTCACGGGGAGAGCGTTATTGCTTTCTTACTACACTGTATTCCACTTAAGTGCCTGGTCAACATAAAGGATAAATGCCTGCTAAAGCAATTAACTTTAGCTCATATAGCACAGGAGTCTGTTTTGAAGCTGAAGACGCGAGTTTTATTCACAAAGACAACCAACGTAGAGGCTGTTACATCAATTTTGTGGTACTTATTAACAATCCACTTCAATCGTATTCCTTCTACCCTAGTTTAATTCTGTCTTTACTTCCAATCTATTGAGTTTGCATCCTCCCTCAATCAAATATTCATTGTCATTATCCCCATTCTATTACAGTCTCAGTTCCCCTTTTCCAATTCCAGTTCCAGCCTCCCCAGACTATCAGTTTCATTCTCACTTCCTCTCAACCTATGAAGGTCTAAATCTGTTTCCAAATTTATCATTTATCAGCCTCACCAGCTAATAAATCCTTTCCCCACTGTAACAGCTTTTGACCTTTTGTGGTGCCATTGGATGTGCTGGGATGCTACTGAGTCAGCCTATTTGCTAGCCTGAGTCCCTTTTATTTGGTATTGCTGAGCTAGCCTCACAAGCCTTTACTAGCCAATCTTGCAGGCTGAGCCATGCCCAGCTATACACAGAGAAGTAGATCCATTCTGGAAAGATTCAGTCTTAGGGACTTTGGTGCCCATACCCTTTACAGAGTACAAATGCAAAAGTTTTATGAAATTCACACCCTCACTCAGTGTGGAGGACGATTTCTACAACTTCTCCCCTCCCCACCTGTGTTAGAAATTACATTATCTGGGTTATATTATAAACAAGAAATAAATGTTATTAACTACAAAAGATGAATTTTTAAGAGGTTAAAGTGGTAACAAACAGAACAAGGCAGATTACTAAGCAATAAAACAAAGTATGCAAACTAAGCTTGATTCACCAAATAAAATTGGTTGCAACTAGTAATTTCTCAAGTAAGTCTTTTAAGTAGATTACTTCACAGTCCAGATATCTTTCCAGATTGAGTCAAGCAGTTTTCTCTCCCTCTCCTCCCCCCCATTTCAGTTCTTGTTTCCACGTGTTTTAAAGTATCTCTTTCAGCAGGGAGGGAGGTAGAAGAAAAATTACTTTGATTATTTTCCTCCACCATCTTATATAGGATGTCCATAAGGCGGAAATCCTTTGTTTGATTTCCTCTCCTCCCAGTAGAAAAGTTCAGTAGTCCAAAATGTATTTTTAGTATTAGGTGACCAGGTCAGCTGATTCTGTAGTATCACACTGTTCATGAGTCATTGGGAGTATGGAATATCTATCAATTCTGTGTGACTTTTCCATTGTTGTACCTGAAGTGTTGGCAGTGGGCGTCACTCAAGGTAGCATAGTTGAAATACAGATATTTAGCCAATATCCTTAATTTCAGACACTCAGATGGTACATGTATAAAAATAGGATAATCATATTCAGTAAATCATAACCTTACCAATGCAGCTTACATGAGTTGCCTTGCATAAGGCATATCTTAGTTATACCACACTCCTATCCCAATAATGTTTCTGTGAAGGATATGGGAGTGCCAGGGTGTCACATCCAGTTCATTAAATATAATTCAATACCCTTCCTCTTAATTCAGCAGTTCATGCTCCCTCAAGTCCTCTCCTACTCACCCACTGACCCCCAAAGAGTGTTACTGTGAGAAGACTGACATTTTCTTTCTCCAGCTTTATAGCATTTAAGATTTTTAATTTAATGTTACATAAACAGAAGATTTTGCATTTTGAATTCCATGAACCACATTATGCCATCTAAATATATATGTAGAGGGAGCTCTCCAAGGACAAATCTCACTCTTCTTGTACAGAATATTTGCGGCGGGATAAGGTACCCCTATAGCACTATTCTTAAATGTGTCAAAGGATTAGATTCTTCATAGAGGAGAAAGAGAAGGTTGGGCCTACCAGTCACAGAGATTATCGGGAATGTATAATACAGTCTCAGGCTCTTACGTTTGTGGAGTTTACGTAGGAACTTTATTCATTAAGCTTTCAAATTTCTTGAACAGAAATTATGGGGGTTTTCAAGGTGGCAGCCTTCTTTGCTAGCAGATCTTCTTCAGCTAACTGTTCTCTCTTGTAGTAGAAATAAATTTTGTAGAAGAAAGTTTCCCTTTTCCAGGGTTTATGAGCTCCACAGAAGCATAGGGATTTCAGTACAGAAGCCTCCTGTTTTCTGATTTTTCCTACAGAGAGAGAGTGTTAGGCTGAAAACTTACCACTGTCGTGGCTGTTAACTACAAGGCTAATTCAGCAGCACAGTTGATGTCGTTGTTCCTAACAAAAATTACAGTCATGAATGCACAAAAAATTTTTTTTTTTAAAAATACTCATCTGTTGTTTGGGTGTTCTTTTTTTCCTTTTGCAGGTAATGAAAGTGCCCAGTACTGAGTCAGAAGTAGCCAATCAGAAAATGTCAGATCATAAAGATCAGCTGCTTTTCAAATTGCATGGTTTTTTAAATCACTTAACATTTACTTGAAATGGAAAAATATATGTTTTTCTTCTTCTCATAATTCAAAATCAGGTGAACGGATCTCTCTCAAACTTGGGGGGAAAAGGCAAAAAATAAAAAGCACCTCTGGGTGAGGGGGGAGTCAAGTATGGAACAAAGCAAAAGATGGAACATCTCATCTACAAATGAGGAACAATCCAAAAATTATAAGCTGTGGCTTTTGATATTGTAATATAGACTGAATATAAAACTTGTTAAAAGAACACTAAGGTTACAAAATCAAGCACTTTTAAGTTAGGAAATTTCTGAATGAGATGTCTTGAGCAAGCTTAATTTAAACTCTTATGGATATGCATCTTGCATTCCATGATTGCATATTTTAACCCTGCCTTCTTCAGTGGACACAATGAATAGTGCTTACTTGATGAACAGCTATTCAGTATTTTGTTTCACACATGCCTTTTTAATTTTTTCAATTTTATTTTTTATGTTGTTCAAATTTTCCTTGATGACAGAATTCTTAATTTCCTTATGGGCTTTTCTCTGGTGCTCCATCACTATAGCATCTGAACATATCACAAATATTATTTTACTTTCAGATAATTAGAAATGCCTATGACCTGATTTTTAGGGCACTTAGCATTATATGACGGTGAGTGCTCAGCTCCTCTGCAGATTCTAGGGTCTCAGTTGGTCACTGCAAAAATAAACATACAAATAGTGAACACTTGTGATGGAGTTGGTTTAAATGTCTTGCCTGGCATCGCATAGGAATTCTGTGGCAGTGGAAGGGATAATATCCCATACTTCAGGGCAGCATTCCACTGCTTTAGCCATCCTTTTTTCCCCCTTCAGTCTGTCTTTTTCACTACCTTTTGAGTTTTTTAGCATTTTAATGATATTTATGTGTAATTTCCTATGGTTTTATTAAAACAGAGTGGGAAAAAATAGCAATTCCACTACATGGGTCATTGGCAGGGTTAAACCTTTAGATATCCTTCATAGCCCTCTGCCATTTGAGCTAATATTATAACTGTTAACAGCAGTGGATGATCCACTATGTGGACCAGCTCTTAGAGGGGAATGGGATAAACCCATTGACAAAGTGTATCATAGATATTTGCTGATTGAAGAGGAATGGACAGTCTTGGAAATCTTGGATTCCATTTGGACTCTGAAAGGGACTATTCTGTAGTGGGTAGAGGCCCTTGTCTCTGCCCATTGCTTTCCCTGGTTTCTCATCCCAGTTTTCCTCCCACATCCTGGCACATCCTCAGCCTCTTTCCCCAGGCTTCTCTTGCCAGACCCAATCTCATTTCCCAAACAATCCCAGTCTTTTTCTATTCCCCATGTTCTTCTCCACCATTTTGAGTTCTCCTCTGCCTTCTTTTATGACTTCCCCTTCCTGACCATGCTGACTCTCAGTATCAGTCTCCTCCTCTTCCAGCCTCCCCTCTCCAGTGAGTGCCTTGTCCCCTTCTTCTCCCTCTGCTGACACCCCCTTTCAGTTTCAGCTCCTTTCTGCTCTGTTTGACTCAGGTAGCCTACTCCTCCAAATTGTCTTGCCTCTAAATGGGGATACTAGAGCCTGGTCTACACTAGACCAGGAAGGTTGGTTTAAAGTATGCAACTCCAGCTACACAAAATCATAGCTGGAATCAGCTTACTTTAAGCTGAGCTTTGGCGGTGTCCCCAGTGCAGGAGGCTGACAGGAGCAAACATTCCCATTGGCTTCCTGTTCTTCTTGCAAAAGTACTGGATGCCAGCGGGAGCTACCCCCAGCATTTAATTTATGGGTCTATACTAGACTCCGGAGGGCCGATCATCCAGTAAGTACATGCTCTAAGAGTGTGTCTATATTGTAGTTAGATGCCCACTAAGTCAAACTCACAGGGTTTGGGATAGAGTGCTATTTAATTGCAATGTTGACATTCAGGCTTGAGCTGCAATCTGGGCTTTCGGACCATATGATATGGCAAGGTCCCGGAGCTCAGACTACAGCCTGGGGCAAAACATTTACACCACAATTAAACAGCCCCCTAACCCAGACCCTGCGAGCCTGAGTCAACTGGCATGGATGACTCATGGGTGGCTAATTGCAGTCTAGGTATGCCCTAAGTGCACAAGAGGGTCTCCTTGCTCTTTGATCTGGTACCCGGTGGCATATGGCTCCAGTAGCTGGCAGCAGCAGCTGAAGTGAAAGTCTCTCAACCACAAGAAGCCTGGAATAGAGCATGTTCCATGGAGACAGAATCTTCACAGAACGTATCTGCAGAACACTAACAAGTCTATACTAAGCATGTGCAAATGGAGATTAAAATATATAACTATAATTAGGGCCCTACCAAATTCACTGTCAAGAAAAGCACATCACAAACTGCAGAATCTGGCCTTTTGTGTTTTTACCCTGTACTATACAGATTTCAAGGGGGAGACCAGCATTTCTCAAATTGTGGCTCCTGACCCAAAAGGGAGTAGCAGAAGATTATAAGGTTATTTTAGAGGGATTGCAGTATGGCACTCCTTACTTCTGTGCTGCCTTCAAAGCTGAGTGGCCAGAAAACAGAGGCTTTTAGCCAGATGCCTGTTCTGAAAGCTGCATTGGTGACTGCTGGGGAGGAGACATAAGGGAGGTGGCTAGCCACATGACCATTCCCCACTAGGGTTGCAAGATGGTTGAAACAAAAATACTGAACACCCGCGCCCCCACCCACCCCAAAAAAAACACCGGGAAAAATTCTGTTGAAGAAAAAAAAAGGGGGGGAGACCAAAGTTGTTGAGCAAAAAAAAAAAAAAAAGGACTCCAAGACTTATTAAGCAAAACAACAACAAAAAATTAAGAGTGAGTGCAGGGATAGCAACAGGGGAGCAGTTGAGCACTAAGACCCAGAGGAGTCATTGCTTCCCCTTGGTCTTTTTGCTGGCAGCCATTTTGTGCCGGCAGCCTTGCGGAACCAGGTAAGCATGGGGTCAGGGGGCTGGGAGTTTGTAGGGTTGCCAGGTGCCTGGCATTTTCGCCTCCTGGCTGGGGGAAAAAAAAATCTTAGGTGTCCGGTATTTCCTGAATTTTTTTTACCGGACAGGAGGCGAAAATACCGGACTGCCCGGGTGAATACCGGACACCTCGCAACCCTATTCCCCGCTCCATGTGACTCTTCCCCATGACCCCCCAACTGAGGGAGAGCCATGCCTCTTTCTTCCTTCTCCACCCAGGCCGCACATCTTCCTGCCCCTTCCTTGACTCTTCCCCACCCGTGCTCATCCTCTGCCCTGACCCCAATCCACCTCTTTCCCCCAAGCTGCTTCCCCCTGAACAACATGGCCCGGAGTACTAATGTGTCCTGGAGGCCCAATCCCTGCTGCCAGCTCCACCAGCATGCAGTGGCAGTAGAGGAAGTGGAGCAACCTGGCTCCGGCTCCTGCTCTACTCCCCAGGTTCACAGCCATGTCACTCTGTCCCACTGCTGGTGAGTGTGTGTGCGTGGGGGGTGGGGATGATCCTGCTGTCAGCGCCCCTCCTCCCTGCTAATCATTTGGGTTACATCACTCAGGGGAAGGGGTGGACCCACCCTCCATATTCTCCAGTGGTTGGAAACAGAGCAGTTTGGCTGGGAGTCTTAGGTGCACAGAAGAGCAGGCTGAGTCTAGGACCTTCTCCTTACCACTAGTGCCAGTGAGTGGGGAGGCAGACCCCTGCTGCCAGTGCATGGTCTCCTGATAGTTCCCTGAGCTGCCTTGGGTCCCACAATCTCCCCGCCCCCATCCAAAGCGTGGGGCTCAGGACGGCTCTGCCTGGTGTTTGGAGGGCATGTGACTCTTCATGCCACCCCGGGCATTGCCACTGAAAGGCATCACTGGGCCAGCAGAAAGACAGAAGTAAGGGTTGACCATACAATACCATGCTACCCTTTCTTCTTCGCAGCTCTTCGTGGCGGCTCTGCCTTCAGAGCTGGGCTACCAGTCTCCTGCCACTGCCCTCCAGTTGCCAAGTTCTGAAGGCAATGCCTCTTCCAGCAGCAGCACAGAAGTAAGGGTAGCAATATTGCAACCCCTTGTACAATAACCTGAAAAGAACCACTTCTCCTCCACCCAGTGCACCTACAACATCTTTTTGGGCCGGGATCACTACAATTACAACAAATGATGAAATTTAAATTTTTAAAAACCTATGACCATGAAATTGACTAAAATGGACTGTGAATTTGGTAGTGCCTAACTTATAACTTAGGTACTAATGTGTCCTGGAGGCCCAATCCCTGCTGCCAGCTCCACCAGCATGCAGTGGCAGTAGAGGAAGTGGAGCAACCTGGCTCCGGCTCCTGCTCTACTCCCCAGGTTCACAGCCATGTCACTCTGTCCCACTGCTGGTGAGTGTGTGTGTGCGTGGGGGGGTTTTTTCATAAGAATGCCAAATGTGGGAGGTTTTTTCATAAGAATTGTGTTGTCCTGACAACAGGGCGACACCCCCGCCATACTTTAATTTCAAGGCCATGTTTGTACATGGGAGTACTATAGCATTTAATGAAACAGTTATATTGATTTTTTAATATTGGTATAACTGTGTTTTTCCTAATCATGTTCTCCAAAATATCTAAACTGTTTTGTTGAAACCGAGGGCGCCATTTCAGGAGAGCAGAGAGGGACAGGAGCAGTAGCTGTGCGTACCAGGATGTAGCTGGCTTTTCTGTCCGTTCCCCTGACTATCAAGGAGCAAGGGGAAAGTACTTGGATTCCATGATTTACTCCTCTGTCCCCTCCCTTCAGCAGCCAGAAGTAAGAGGCATGCACAGAATCCAAGTACTTTCTGCTCAGTTCCTAATAATCAGGGGAATGGGAAGAAAAGCAAGCGGTGTCTGGATACACACAGCTGCAGCCCCCCTACTCTCCCGAAATGGTGCTCTTGGTTGAAACTTTCCCCAAAAAATTCAATTTGAAGCACACATACAGGATAGCAAATTTCCTATCAAATAGTTAAAATTTGGCAAAGCAGCTATAAACAGCATCTTTTTAATGAGAAGTGTCAGGTAACCTTAAATAGAGAAAACCTTTGTCATTCGCAATGGATCTGTTCCTGGCACCACCACAAATGGTGAAAATCTTGAATATTGAGAGCCATAACTTTTGGTTCCCACAGTGAGCTCCCTGCAGCTCTGAACTCGCCATGGAGTTAGGAGCTGTGGGGAACTCTCCGAGGGGGCCGGGAGTCGCTGCCTCCCCAGGTCAGGACAGGAGACCTCCCGTGAATATGTGGCACTGTAATATTTGTGATTCTGCAAATAAGGAGGGTCTTCTGTATAGGCATTGCTACTTATTCTGCCTGTAGTACATAGATACGGTGCCGCAAGTTTACTCTGTGCCTGCAGACTCCTGAGCACACCCAGGATGTCTTGGAAGTTTTGTGTCATACATTGAAAAGCATTTTGTGTGTTTGTGAATCTGTGTGTATATTTAAATAATGACAGTATGTGAGAGAATATATAAAATAAATAGGATGGGTGGCATGAAGGTTTTAGCAGCAATCCAACAAGAGTTTTAGTTCATTGCATTACTCACAAATAGGTAGATATATGCATGTTGATAGACAAAAGAAAGAGGTTAGTTTATATATAGGTATGCATCTGCTTGAGAGTGAGACAGAGTGAGGATAAAATGCAGTTGAATTCTGTAAACCAGTATAGTTTGGAAAGTAACACTGTTGTGGAGTTGTAATCAGTTTACCACATCTAATTTCAAATATATGGTTCATTTCATTGTCTGTTAAATATGGAATTTCGGAAGATTACACTTCTTTACTAAATTAGGATTTACCTTGCTGGTATTTTAAAAACGTCTTTCCAGTTAGACTCTTTAGTTTTATATGTGACAGGAGAAAGTACACATTTCATGTGTTTTAGTTTTATTTTAATTGAAGTTGTGGATTTCTTTTTATCCTGTGCATTAATTTAATGTGCTGTGAGTCTTTAACAGATGTGTATTCACTAGGAGATTGCTGAATGTGTTGTCACTGCTTTACAGGCTGGCAGACGGTTCAACTCTCTAAGCCTGTTTCTGTCAAATGAATTTTCTTGATTGTCTGTGCATGTGCAAAGCTTCAAAATGTCATAGTTACCTCTTTAAAGTGAAAAAAAGAAAAAGAAACGAAGGCTAAAATTCAGCCTTCCATTCTCACTTATGTACAAAGAAAATTACATAGTTTAAAGGGAACACAAAAACAGAAGACAGAAATTTTATAACTTGAGATACCAAGATTTTGAAAATTGTATAATAGGAGTTATTGCTGAAAAATCAGATCAGAATTTAAGGCTTTGAATATGTAAGAAATTAAAAAAACTAACCTGAAACTTTCATATTTTCAACATAATATGAATGTTTGGAACAATCTTGCAGGATCTTTGGCTATGGCTTTCTCATTAAAATCAGTGGGCATCCTGCTCAGGAGACATCTGAATGACGAGGCTCACAGTTAATGTTGGTATTAGATATAGTTAATTTCATTTCAACATATTTTATTTATCTAAATAGTATGTCTAATCTATCCACTGAACCTGCCTAAGAGTTTCAGTTTTGTATAGCAGAGCATTAGCTGTTTCTATAGAACTCATTACTTTTTATATAGTGGTAGGGGAAAAAAGCTTTTGATATATTTTGTGCCTTTTGAGACACATTCAGGTTTACAATATTCTTCTCTATGCAAATTCCTATTGTAATTTAATCCCTCCCAAAAATACTTAACATTTCTATTAGGCCTGGTCTACACTAGACCAGGAAGGTTGGTTTAAGGCAGTGTTTCTCAAACTGTGCTCCATTGAGCCCCAGGGCTCCGTGAGACATCTCCAGGGGCTCCGCGAGGTTGGCAAACTGGAAACATCGATAGGTACAACACTTAGGGCACGTCTGGACTACATGGCTCCATCGACGGAGCCATGTAGATTACCTCTGTAGACATAGGAAAATGAAGCAGCGATTTAAATAATCGCCGCTTCATTTAAATTAAAATGGCTGCCGCACTGTGCCGATCAGCTGTTTGTTGGCACAGCGCTGCAGTCTGGATGCTCCATGGTCGACATCAAAGGCATTTGTCGACCTCCCCGGTAAACCTCATCCCACAAGGCATACCAGGGAGGTCGACAAATGCCTTTGATGTCGACCATGGAGCATCCAGACTGCAGCGCTGTGCCAACAAACAGCTGATCGGCACAGTGCGGCAGCCATTTTAATTTAAACGAAGCGGCGATTATTTAAATCGCCGCTTCATTTTCCTATGTCTACAAAGGTAATCTACATGGCTCCGTCAATGGAGCCATGTAGTCTAGACGTGCCCTTACAATCAGTGGACCGCTGGGGCTCCGCATAAATTTTTACACATGTAAAGGGCTCCAGAGCCCAAAAAGTTTGAGAACCGCTGGTTTAAGATATGCAACTCCAGCTATGCAAAATAGTGTGGTGGCGTCCATACTGCAGGAGGCTCACAGGAGCAAATGCTCCTGTCGGCTTCCCTTGCTCCTCACAAAAAGAGAACAGGATGCTGGTGGGGGTTGCCTTCATCGTACGATTTAGTTTATACTAGATCTGCTAAATTGAATGCCAGAAGATTGACCTCAGTAGCGTCAATCTTCCAGTAAGTATAGATGTGCCCTTAGTGAGGTATCCATAGAGAATAAAGAAGTAAGATCTTGGCAAATAGGCAATATTTCATACAGAATTGTGAAAAACACTGCAAGATTCATAGCATGAATTAAGTTTCTAGTTGATTAAACCTGCAGCTAGCTTTTCAAACATCCAAAGAAAGCAGATCTTTAGTCAAATAAATCTAGAGAGCTTCATAAACAATAATACAGGAGTATGTTAAACTCAACTCTTGAGATTTTGAAGTGCCAAATCTACTTATCAATCAGAACTTTCTTCTGACAAGACAATGTGTCTTTGATGCCAATGTTGGGGTCTTCATGATTACCTTTTCACAAAAAATAAACGCTTCCCCCCCTGAATATCTTGCAAAGAGAGTTCTCTAGCACAATCTGCAAAAGATCTTCAGTCTCTTACCAGGAGGTGTCACTGCAGTTCAGTTTGAACTATTGAAGTGCATCTCTAGAGACAAAATAAATTCAAGGTCTCATCAGATATAAATGCTTATAACATCCGATGCAGTGATGTGCTGTCAGTGTTTTAGAAAAGGAGTCACATTATTTCTTCCTCTACCCCTTTCAAACCTTGCATACCATGTGCCTGCAAAAGGGAGAAGGAATGATTGTGGAATCTGTTGGTTTGTTTTTCCCTTTTAAACAAAAGTGCTTTCTGCTTACCATGGAAAAGGAAACATCATTTTGGGAAGAAATGTATATTAAGTGCACATTGTTAGATTGATATTTTGTTCTTCAAAAATATTCTTAGTGCAGTGATTTCATAGTGCAATCTTTGAGGTAATTTGAAGTGGAGATAGTGGGGTATCTTGGTGCATCTTCTCCTGGGGATTTTTTAAAAATACCTAACACTTGATATAATCTGATCCATTCCTTTGATTCTATTCATTCTTTCAGAATGGTTGCAGACTTTAACACAGGACTCCTATGAACCTCCGAAGCAATTCCCAAAGATTATGTTAGGAGTTACTTTATAGGAAAATCATTGTAGACCTTGGATGAAATCCCCACGTCATCTGAAGTTTGGGATGGAACAAGGGCCAAGATCTGGCACTGATTCATCTTGTTTCTTAGAATAATTCTCACAATCAGTTTTACTCATTGTTTAATGTATATTTCACATAGCCTGCTAATGAAGTGGAGACTTGTTAATTATGCCGATTTGAGTAGTTATGTTTATGGCCCTTATTTTCTTTTACAAACAAACCTTTCTTCTGACTGCACAATTGCTGACTGAAGATAGCAGTGGAGGATACTGCCACAAACTTGCATGCTGGGTGGCTTCATCCCTATCAGTATATAAATTCTGGAAGTATGAAGAGTGAGTCTGAAAGCTATGCTGGATGATCCTGGCAACAAAACGTAGTATTCAAAAGACATCTTTTTATGGCATTGAATAGCATCTGGAAACTTTATATTCTTCTGAACTAAAAAAATAACTAATAAGAAAGTGTGGAATCTGGAATGGTTCATTTTTCTTGGTTGCTTGTTTTCTAATGCATTGTATTTTCTTGATTTAGCATTGTTTTTCTTTTTGAATTCAGCAAAATTAAACAAAGATAATTCAAGTTAATTGCCACAGGATTTCAATTATGACATTATAAATATTGTACAAAATGGAATCTTAGTAAACACAGTTTCTAAACTATTTCTGAAATTTAGCACACTTTTTGTATTGTAAGTGTATAACAATGAAGTAGCTAAGCCCATCAGCTCTTTCTTTCTTCTGGTAACTTTAGTAAACTATAAAAGTTTGCTCTATGATGTAAGATTATACCAGATTGTTTATTATACAACATTTATAAGTTTAAACTTAATATCCAGTGTAAAATTGCATAAACAAAAGATGACCTTCAAATATTCTGTGTATTTTTCTTTTGCTATGAATTTTTAATATTCATGAATACTGTCTCTAGCCCAATGTATGAGGCAGAATGGGGCAGCAATGATGTTCGATTGAAATGAAACTGAGGTAATGGTAGTTTTAGTAGAAGTATCTGGAAGGTGTAGCAAGGCTGATCTTCCTTATGTGAAGGTGTTTGCCGCCATTTTCACTTGCATAAACAATCTGGTGATGTATCTATGCCATTTCTTCACATAGACCCTCTTTACAGTCAGTCAGGCTAGTGCAGACACAATAGGAAGTAGGAGCTAATTAGTCCTGAACATCTGTGCAACTTAGCCTGATGATCTGGCCCAAAGTGAAGGGATCTGCTGGACCCTTGGGAGTTGCATCCCTGAAACAGTGTAGAGTTTTTCTCCTGCATATTAATTGCATGGTAGATTTCAGCTTGTTTCTTGGAAACGTGTATTCAATGGTGATTTGTAGTACTAAATGTATACAAGAAGGATCACATTAAATTCCTAGAGCTATCTATGGGATACTCTCACAGGTATCAATATGCAAACTACTATAAAACTAACAAAGAAAATTGAAAGTTAACGTTATGTAATTACTCTTAAGAGTCAAGAGGTTTCAATTAACAATTATTTTGGTAATCAATATTTCATTACACTACTGAACTAATCTGCAATGTTTTGGGAAACAATTAGTATTAATTGTTCATAAAGAACTTTTCATTAATTAACTGATCATATTTATTTACTGGCTTAATAAAAATTCAAGTGGCAGGAATTGTCCAGCATATTCAGCAATCGTTGTTGTTAAAAATTTTTTATAATCTTCCTTTGGATGTTTGCAAGTACAAATATAAAATAACATGATATAGTCAGTCACTTTAGTAGGTATCCTTATTAAAATCATATATATGGCTAATGAGGAATTTCTTAAAAATAAATATTGTTGTTTAAAAATTAGATATATGTGGCTTGAAATGCAAATCCAGGAGGACAAATAGGCACTGTGTTAAATAAATTCTTGCTAGAATTAGCTATATGTGTATTTCTTGGGAAACCCTATAGGATTGGCCAAACTTACTGATCTTCTGAAACATCTATAACAATCTTCAGAAGCTTGAGAGTGAGGGTGCATCTTGGGGCTTCAGCCCCACTCCTGCTGAAGCCCTGAACTCTGTCTGGAGTATCCTACTAGGCTGAAGCTCCAAGATTCTCCTCTCTGCAGGGGTGAAGCCCATATCCCACCACCCCAATGCAAAGCAGAGGTCCCTAGGCACCCGCCCCCACCAGTCTGGTAGGTGGAGAATGGGATGGTCCACGAGACCCACTTTAATGGTAAAAGGGCTGCATGTGGCTCACGGGTCAGTTGACCACCCCACCTCAGCTATAAACTGAGCTCAGCTATACAGGTGAGCTCCATTTAAGTGCAACTAAAAGAATTATCATCTTGTCCATTTGCCTCTTTCGAAAAGGAACATCTAGACTACAACCAGTACTTTCAAAAAAGCAAGCCGCTTTTGATGGATGGCAGTCTGGATGCTCTCTTTCAAAAAAGCACAGTTTGCATTACATAGAGCCTTTTTTCAAAAGAGCACTTCCGAAAAAAGGCATTTTTCTTGTAAAATGAGGTTTTCCGCAATCGAAAAAACTGCCATGTTCTTCCGATTTACTTTCGAAAGAACGCGGCAGCAGTCTAGACGCAGAGGAAGTTTTTACAAAAAAAGGCCACTTTTTTCGAAAAAACCCTGTCGTCTAGAGTCTACATAAGGTGTAAGTCTCCTCTCACTTGCACCTTATCTGCACACAGAAGTACTGATTTGACAAAACACATTTAAAAAAAATTAAACTGGTGCAAACCTATATGTGGAGTCTCTGTTATTGGGTCAAATCCATAGAAGTGTTCAAACAGGGTTTTGCCCCAGTTCAAATACATCAGTTTAAAAATGCACGTTTTAGCCTATGCACAGAGTTGTACTGGTTTAATTAGAGCTCTGTTGTGCATGTGTGTGTTTGAGATGTTATTGGTTAACCAGTAAGCATACAGTTTACCAGTAATCTTACCAATTAACTGGCCCTTGTTGGTGAACTCTGGCAGTGGCCATCCACACCAGGGTGGAACAGCTCCCACCATGGAGAGGCTGGTAGACTGGGTGGCAGGACTCTGAAGTGGGACTGCACAGCTGCAGTGGGGCTGGGCAGCAGGCCCTAAGTTAACCAATTAAACGCTAGCATTTAATCGATGAGCACATTATGAGATGCTGACAGCATAAACCCAGAACCACCTGCGGCACAGTTTTGGTCCCAATATGCACCTGGAACATAACTCATAATGCAAAGCAGCTATCCACAGTGCATCACTCTCAATAGCGACATCAGTCTCCCTATTGTGGGTGTGTTACTTTTAACTATGTTGAATTCTTGTGCACAGTGGGGACATGGACCTTCGACTTTACTCAGTAACATGGTAAGAAATCAATCTTAATAAATTCTACCTTATCTCGTCGTACAGACATAGCCTTAGTACATACCGAAGCCACTTCTTGTATAAACAAAGCCTTATATTTGTTTTACATCAGAATAACTCCATTGACTACAATGGAATTACTCCTTCTTTACAGTGGGAGGACCTTCACCTGCCAAGCTAACATCTCCCATCTTTCAGAATAATCATTTCTGCCACCCCTCTCAAAAATGCATTTACAAGAATTATTGCTGCATTTTCTCTTTTGCTACTCATCTGCCATCTCAAAGGTTGTGCCCTGGACTTACTACAAATTTAGGACTGCTGCTGGAGGTTCTTACTTTGAGTCAATCAGTGGCCAAAAAATCAAGATATTTAAATAGGTTTTAATAAATGCTAAATGAGGATGTTTTAGAAGTAGTAGTTATCCATTGGGCACGATTAAAATAATTTTTTTTTGAATTGTAATATTATTCTCTATTTATGTTAGAATCATAGAGCTGGAAGAGACCTCAGGAGGTCATCAACTCCAGCCCTCTGCCCAAGGCAGGACCAATCCCAACTAAATCAACCCAGCCAGGGCTTTGTCAAGCCGAGACTTAAAAACCTCTAGGGATAGAGATTCCACCACCTCCCCATGTAACCCATTCCAGAGCTTTACCACGCTCCTAGTGAAATAGTTTTTCCTAATATCCAACCTAGACCTCCCTCGCTGTAACTTGAGACCATTGCTCCTTGTTCTGCCATCCATCGCAACTGTGAACAACCTTTCTCCATCCTCTTTGGAACCTCCCTTAGGGAAGTTGAAGGCTGCTATCAAATCCCCCCTCACTCTTCTCTTCTGCAGACCAAACAAACCCAAATCCCTCAGTCTCTCTTCATAGGTCATGCGCTCCAGCCCCCTAATCATTTTGGTTGCCCTCCTCTGGACCCTCTCCAGTGCGTCCACATCTTTTCTATAGTGGGGGGCCCAGAACTCGGCACAATACTCCAGATGTGGCCTTACCAGAGCCGAATAAAGGGGAATAACCACTTCTGTAGATCTGCTGGCAATGCTCCTCCTAATGCAACCTAATATGCCATTAGCCTTCTTGGCTACAAGGGCACACTGTTGACTCATATCCAGCTTCTCATCCACTGTAACCCCCAGGTCCTTTTCTGCAGAACTGCTACTTAGCTGGTTGGTCCCCAGCCTGTAACAATGCTTGGGATTCTTCCGTCCCAAGTCCAGGACTCTACATTTGTCCTTGTTGAACCTCATCAGATTTCTTTTGGCCCAATCCTCTAATCTGTCTAGGTAATTCTGGACCCTATCCTTGCCCTCCAGTGTATCTACCTCTCCCCCTAGCTTAGTGTCATCTGCAAACTTGCTGAGAGTGCAATCCATCCCCTCATCTGGGTCATTAATAAAGATGTTGAACAAAACCGATCCTAGAACCGATCCTTGGGGCACTCCGCTAGAAACTGACCACCAACCTGACATAGAGCCGTTGATCACAACCCATTGGGCCTGACAGTCTAGCCAGCTTTCTATCCAACTTACAGTCCATTTATCCAATCCATACTCCCTTAACTTGCTGGCAAGAATATTGTGGGAGACCGTATCAAAAGCTTTGCTAAAGTCAAGGTATATCACATCCACTGACTTTCCCATATCCACAGAGCCAGTTACCCCATCATAGAAGCTAATCAGATTGGTCAGGCATGACTTGCCCTTCATGAATCCATGTTGACTGTTCCTGATCACTTTCCCCTCTTCCAAGTGCTTCAAAATGGATTCCTTGAGGATCCCTTCCATGATTTTTCTGGGGACTGAGGTAAGGCTGACTGGTCTGTAGTTCCTTGGATTGTCCTTCTTCCCTTTTTTAAAGATGGGCCCTACATTTGCCTTTTTCCAATCATCTGGGATCTCTCCCGATCTCCACGAGTTTTCAAAGATAATGGCCAAAGGCTCTGCAATGACATTTGCCAACTTCCTTAGCATCCTCGGATACATTAAATCCAGACCCATGGATTTGTGTATGTTTAGCTTTCCTAAATAGTTCCTAACCTGTTCTTTCCCCACCAAGGACTGTCCACCTCCTTCCCATACTGCGTTGCCTAGTGCATTAGTATGGGAGTTGACCTTGTCTGTGAAGACAGAGGCAAAGAAAGCATTGAGTACTTCAGCTTTTCCCACATCATCTGTCACTAGGTTACCTCCCTCATCCAGTAAGGGCCCCACATCTTCTCTGATCACCTTCTTGTTGCTAACATGCCTGTAGAAACCTTTCTTGTTACCCTTCACATCCCTTGCTAGCTGTAATTCCAGTTGTGCTTTCACCTTCTTGATAACTCCCCTGCATTCTTGAGCAATATATTTATACTCCTCCCTAATCATCTGTCCAAGTTTCCACTTCTTGTAAACTTTCTTTTTGTGTTTAAGCTCACTAAGGATTTCCCCAGTATGCCAATCTGGTCGCCTACCATATTTGCTTTTCTTACTGCGCATTGGGATGGTTTCTTCCTGTGCCTTTAATAAGGCTTCTTTAAAATACTGCCAGGTCTCCTGGATTCCTTTCCCCTTCATGTAAGCATCCCAGGGAATCCTGCCCATCAGTTCTCTGAGTTGTGTATTTTACTACTCTCCTTTCTTCCTTTGGTTAGGATCCTGAAATCTACCATCTTATGATCACTGATTCCCAGGTTGTCACCCACCTCTACTTCCCCTACTAGTTCCTCCCTGTTTGTGAGCAGCAGATCAAGCTGTGCACAGCCCCTGGTTGGTTCCTTCAGCACTTGTACCAGAAGTTATTCCTAACATTCTCCAAAAACTTCCTGGATTGTGTGTTTATTGCTGTATCTCCCAACAGATGTTAGGGTGATTAAAGTCCCCCATGAGAACCAGGGGCTGTGATCTGGAAGCTTCTCTCAGTTGTCTGAAGAAAGCCTCGTCTACCTCATCCACCTTATTCGGTGGTCTATAGCAGACACCAACCACAACATCACCCCTGTTGCTTCCACCTCTAAGCTTAACCGATAGACTCTCAACAGGCTTTTCTCCCTCTATATACTGGAACTCTGAGCAATCATACTGCTCTCTTACATACAACGCAATTCCTCCTCCCTTTCTCCCGGGCCTGTTCTTCCTGAACAGTTTATACCCTTCCAGTGCTCCAGTCATGCGAGTCATCCCACCAAGTCTCCATTATTCCAATCAAATCATAGTTCGTCTACTGGGCCAGGGCTTCTAATTCTTCCTGTTTATTTCCCAGGCTTCTTGCATTTATGTACAAACACCTTAGATAACCAGTTGATTGCCCTACCTTCTTCATTCAAATCAGGGGTCCTCCTTTGTTGCTCATTCCTCCTTGTGTTTCTTCCCAGTATCCGACTTCCCCACTTACCTCAGGGCTTTGGTCAGCATCCCCCAACGAACCTAGTTTAAAACCCTCCTCACTAGGTTTGTTGTCTATTGTCAATGGGTATTTAAACAATAAGGCATGACAGGAAGAATATTTCAAAGGCATGAATTAACAACTTGGGCATATTGTGGCTGAAGGGAGAGCTAATTTTACTACCTGAGTAGTGCAGTCATCTTTTAAAAAATGCATTACCTGATATCTTATTGCTATTACAACAAGGTAATTTAAAAAAAATCCCAAAAGAGCTACGCTCTGGGATTTACTTATGTATTGTATATGTATGGCATCAATGGCAGCTCATAAGAAAAGATACATATACATATGCTATATTCTAAATCTATTTGCTTTATTCATATTGACACTAGCATGGAGTGATGTCATACCTTACAGAACCATTAAACCACAAAATGCATATGCAACTGTAGTCAGTAGTCCCAGTGCATTTTCCCTATGTACAGTATCCATAAATGACTTGTTTGTTTGGCTTTGCCTAGAGTAAATTATATGTTTTCAAATTGAAAGCTGGCAGAAACCATAATGCACTGCAAGCCCAATTTGTTTTTAGCAAGACTATAAAAAGCTGCACTAACAGCATACAAAGAATTTTTTAAAATATACCTGATTTTTTTTCAGTATGAATCATCACATCAAACAATATATTCATGTGGTATTTATTGAAATTCGGGGTATACAAAAGTACAAGATCAGACTGATTGCATCACAAAAAAGGAATAATCCATGAATTATAGGAGAGTGCTTTTAACTAACCATTCCCTCCCAAATCCATCTATAATCAGAAGCTTTAAGACCTTACTAGAATGAGGAGAAGAACCCATAGGAGGCATAAGGATCTTGTGCAAAAAGGGGGTTTTGCGCAAAACGGACACAACCACACTGCTTGTTTTTGTGCAAAAACCCCTTGTGCAAAAATGGCTCGGAATAGATTATGCAAATGAAGCACAACAAATGCTAATCAGAGCTTCATTTGCATTGCCTCTTCTGGCAAAAGCCATAGTGTAGACAAAGCCTCAGAGTTAACATGGCTCCTGAATCCTAAAAAGGTTCAAGAGACTGAGTCACCAGGAGCCCTTCCTGATTTGTAAGACAAAGACATTGCTTTTGGAATATGCAGAACAGAGGGCGGGCCTACCTAATGAGACAAAGAAACCAAGTGATTTGATCTCCATGATGGGTCCTGGCTAGCTTATCAGTGAAAACTGGAAAGGAGACTGGGTAAAAGAAACTATTTTGAGTAAAGGCTGTAGCTTGCTAGATTAAGGTTTAAGCTTTTAGATGCACCTTTTCACTTTTATTTGCTTATAACTATCTCTATCTTTTAGCTCTTTCACATATCACATCACTGAATCCATGCTCTCATTAATAAATTTGTTTTGTGTTTACTATTAATCTATTGAGTGCAGTGCTTGAAGGGAATGGTGGAAAGTGAAATTAATAAGCTGTGATGTACTGAATCTTTATCAAAGCAGCAAACTTAACATCTTCTGAGAGTGCACAGTATGGTAGGGGCTGGGTATTGCAGAGCAACATCGTGGGGCTGGAGTGCACTGACTGTTACCTGCTAGGTGAGGTTTGGATAGTGAAGGCCTTGAGTTGCCTTGTGAAGAGGACAGATTGAAATGGCAGGGAACTCACATACAATCCAGTTGCCAGCAAAACTCACATTACTGAGGCAGAGAGGTAAGAGAGTTGCTGACAGCTCTGGAGATCCCCAGCAGTGTGTTACAGAATCCTACTAAGCTTTTAGCCCTTGTTATGCCTTGTGATGATATGATCCAGAGGTTAGTTAGATGCAGTACAAAAATACATTTCCTTATAGCCGGGGTTTTTGTTTTGTTTTGTTTTGGCCTTTCATCATAGTTGAATCTCCCCTTTTTTCTTGTATTATCATAGAATACCAGAACTGGAGGTCCGCATGGCAGGACTAAGCACTGTCTAGATCATCCCTGATAGATGTCTATACAACCCACTCTGAAATATCTCCAGTGATGGAGATTCCACAACCTCTCTAGGCAATTTATTCCAGTGTTTAACCAACCTAACAGTTAGGAAGTTTAATATCCAACCTATACCTCCCTTGCTGCAATTTAAGCCCATTGCTTCTTATCCTATCATCAGAGGCCAAGGAAAACAATTTTTCTCCCTCCTTCTTGTAATAGCTGTTTTCAAGTACCTAAAAGGGTATCATGTCCCCTCTCTGTATTCTCTTTTCTAAACTAAACAGGCCCAATTCTTTCAGCCTTTCCTCATAGGACACATTTTGTAGAACTTTAATCATTTTTGTTGTTCTTCTCTGGACCTTCTCCAATTTCTCCACTTCTTAGTTGAAATGTGGTGCCCAGAACTGGACACAATACTCCAACTGAGGCCTAATCAGCACAGAGTAGAGTGGGAGAATTACTTCTCATGTCTTTCTCTCAACATTCCTGTTAATGCATCCCGGAATTATGTTTTCTTTTTTTGCAACATTGTCACACTGTTGATTCATATCATAGCTTGTGGCCCAGTATGACCCCTAGATCCCTTTCTGCAGTACAGTCACTTCCCATTCTGCATGTGTCAAACTGATTATTCCTTCCTAAGTGGAGTACTTTGCGTTTGTCTTTATTAAATTTAATCCTGATTACCTCAGACCATGTCTCTAGTTTGTCCAGATCATTTTGAAATTTTGACCCTATCTTCCAAAGCACTTGCAACTCTTCCCAGCTTGGTATCATCTGCAAACTTAATGAGCACACACTCTATGCCATTATGTAAATCGTTGATGAAGATATTGAACAGAACTGGTCCCAAAACAGACTCCTGAAGAACTCCACTTGTTATGCCCTTCCAGAATGACTGCGAACCATTAATAGCTACTCGCTGAGAATGGTTATCCAGCCAGTTATGCACCCACCTTTTAGTAGCCCTATCTAGGTTGTATTTCTCTAGCTTATTGAATAAGAATAAGATGAGAGACCATATCAAATGCTTTACTAAAGTATAGGTATACCACGTCCACCGCTTCTCCCTTATCCACAAGACGTGTTACCCTATCAAAGAAAGCTATCAGATTAGTTTGACATGATTTGTCCTTTACAAATTCATGCTGGCTGTTACATATCACTTTATTATCTTCCAGATGTTTGCAGATGAATTCCTGAATTACTTGCTCCATTATCTTCCCTGGCACAGAAGTTAAACTGACTGGTCTGTAGTTTCCAGGGTTGTTCTTATTCCCCTTTTTATAGACGGATATTTTTTTTGCCCTTTTCCAGTCTTCTGGAATCTCTTCCAACTTCCATGATTTTTCATGGATGATACCTAAAGGCTCGGATACCTCCTCTATCAGCTCCTTGAGTATTCTAGAATGCATTTCATTAGGCTCTGGTGACTTGAAGACATCTAAGTTTTCTAAGTAAGTTTTAACTTTTTTTATTATTATTTTAACTTCTAAACCTACCCCATTTCCATTATAATATGCCTATCATCAATTAGGGGTGTGAAGGACTAGTCAACTAGTTGCTTCCCCCCACCCCCTTGCTGCCTCTAACAGAAAGAGGCAGCAAGGCAGGGGAAGAGGATGGGGTATTTCAAAGTGGCAGCATCACTTTAAGCTTGGGGCCAGACCCAGGGCTCCATGTGGCGCTGCCACTTTGAAATGCCACAGAGAGCCTGGGATCAGGCTCCTCGCAGCATTTCAAAGTGGCAGCACAGCGTGGAGCCTGGGAACAGCAAGGGATGCCCCCATTGACCCCAGGCTCCATGCGGCACTGCCCCTTTGAAATGCCATAGGGAGCCCGGCGCCAGGCTTCTTGTGGCATTCTGGGATTAGGGCTGTTGCTACACTTCAAAGACAGAATCGCCCTATCAACTAATCGAATAGTCAATGCAAAATGCATCAACTATTCAATTAGTCGATAATTAACATCTTTATTATAAATAGGTATACCTGATTTGCCTTCTCTGTGCAGTTCGTTATTCTGTATAACTTCATGTCCCCTCTTACTCAACTTTTCACCTCCTCATAAACATTCCTAGTCTTTTAAATACTTCTTGCATGCCCCTGATAACTTGTATCACTATCTCTAGAACTTTTTTTTACTTTTTGATATTGTTAAATTGTGTAATGACATATGTCAAATATTGATTTTAATCTCATCGTAATATTTTATTTGCTTTAAAAAAAATCCATGAACTTTGAGTGAAGGCTTTCCTTGAGCTGTCCATGATGATGCACTGGGTCTTTTTCCCATGTGGCTGCAATTTGGTTAGAATACCAGAAGTATGTAAGAGTCATCCATGTTATTCCTTCCAGAAAAAATTACCTTGCATTGGTCTACTCTGAAGTAATTATTTTCCATGTTATATTGTGCTCCAATTCCATCATATCTTCTAATCTAAGCAGCATTGGGTCAGCATTTGCATAGACTACTGAAGAACACCTAAATGCTGCAAAAGTGGTACAGGGATTCAAGATATTGATTCAGTCTTCACTGTCTGTGTTGAATCAATGCCTCGGCATTATGTTAAGGAGCACTGAGCTGCCAAAGGTGCACTTTTTGCATATATAAAAATAAAGTCCTGACCACCTATAGGTATTAAAGATCTTGTGGTATCCTTAGCAGGTATGGGGATAGTAAGACCAGTAACCTGGCCAGGGATTAGTTTGGGCTGTATGCCTACATTTCCCTATAGTTTCAATTGGATTCCATGTTCTTTATCCCTTTTCCAAACAGATGGATAATGTTTTTTTATATCCTGCTTCCTTTGTGTAGTTTGCATCTTTCATGTCTTTGTGCTGCGTAAGGACAGGGGAGTGTATAATTCTATGTTTGTAAAATATTTCAGGATCTTTGGGGATGAAATATAGCATATAAATGGAAGAATATTATTATATATTCTGAGACCTGATTAAAGTCAGCAGAATTCTGTGGCTGCAGAAATTCTCTTTCAAAGCGGGTTAAACAATCAGATCAACTCCATATGAATCCTAGAAACTACATTTTGGAAAAAATATTAAATCAAAATGCTTTCTTTGTACTTTGTGAAGTCTGAGAAGAATTTAATTACTAAAAATGAGGCCACTATAGCAAATATACAGATATCAAATTAATTCATTAAACTGGTTAAAGACTATTAAAATTGTTCTATAATTTCAAAATCAGAGATTTCTTTTGGAAAAAAATCATAAAGGGTTGAAATTCATCAAATGTAATTAGCTGTAGCCTGGAGTGTTCGTTATTTGCTTTTCTTTGGTGAGCAGGAATTCGTTTATTGAACACCTGATGATATTACAGTTGCTAAAGGAACTTATGAAGAACTCATATACTGCTAAGCACTTGAGTGCTGAGAGATTTTTGGAACATTTAAAATAAAGGCACAGTAAAAAGAAAAATAAATCCCTGAGAATATGACAAAATTTAGGGCTAAATCATCCCACATAATCCATCCTAAAATGTTTGTACTTATAACAGTGAAATGAATATTTTGGCATTTCTCCAAAAGGCCACTAGCTTGTCTGTAAGAGTTAATTCTTATGGCATGATGCTGCCCCTGCTAAAATTAGCTGTCATGTTTTTATACTATACATACACATGAATTACTCTGTATATCTATACATATATACATAATTGTTCAAGTGTCTCTCATAACATATAAGAAAGAGACAAATTTTGATATAATTCTTGATGTAGAGTCATAGATTCCAAAGCTAGAAGACACTATTGTGATCATCTAGACTGGCCACTTAAATAACATAGAATTTCCCAAAATAATTCTTAAAGCACATCTTTTAGAAAAACATTGATTCTTGATTTTAAAATGGTCAATGACACAGAATCCACCATGACCCTTAGTAAATTGTTCCAATGGTAAATTATCCTCAGTGTTTAAAAAATTATGCCTTGTTTCCAGTCTGTCTCATGGGTTTTCTCAAGTGTATGTCATTATAAAGTCTAAGCAAAAGCTATATGATTGACAGCTGAAAGCATTTGTATAGCTGTGAATTTTCCAAATTTCAGACTTGTCCCGTCAAACCATGTGGATAGTTGAGTTTATTTTGTATATGTATCCTGTATGCATACATGTATACTTCAGGGTGAAGGAGTTTGACCCATTTCTTTCACACTGAGGCATAAGAGATCTATGGGAAAAGGCTTTCTTTAGCAAAAGATCAGCCTCTAGACTGCCGCTTTTCTCCGACAAAGTTCCATGCCAAAAGAAAGTGGTGGCCATTTTTATGCTAATAAAGCGCGGGATATTTAAATCCCTGTTTCATTAGCAATTTCGACCTACCTAATCTGCATCCCTCTGCCGGCAGAGGGGTGCAGTCTAAACATACCCATGGAGTTGCACTGATATAAATCTATCCCTTGAGGGCAATAGCTCCCACAGATTCCAAAGGAAGATAGAGGAAGAAATACGGTACCAAGGGAGGCGCTGAGCAAAAAAGGAGTGGTAATCTCTGGTTTTAGGAATGAGGCAGCTTGTCCTTCTTATCTGCACATGAATCCAACCTTAAGATTTGTCAGCCCAGATTTGTTACTACACAACCAATTTATGTAGCATTTTGTGGCTTATGTGACTGTACTTTATGGTAACCTGGGATCAAGATTGGCACTGTGGATTGTTTAGCAATACAAAATTATTTTTATGTGTGTGAATCTTTTGAATTTTTATATGCTTGCCATAGTATTTATTGATTTATAAAAGAACTAATATTTTGGGGCCTCATTCAACTGGAATAGTATCTTGCTGCACAAGAAATCACTTTGAAGTCAATGGAGGAAGGTGATTGTATAAAATCTGTCCATGTTAAACTAGACTTGATCACCAGAAAGAGTATCTCTCTTCTTATAAGGAATCATCTCCTCTTTTCCCAGAAAAAAATCACCTCCATCTGAGACAATCCTATGAATTCCTACACCAAACCCACATGTGGAATACAGTGCCCCTATTGCAAGAATTTGTCCCCTTTACACAACAAGAAGTGATTGATGCTCTCAAACACACTACCTGTGAGTCTGATCCTTGACCATCCTTCTGAGAAAAGTGAGTAGGAATAACGTCTAGGACTTTGACTAACAAAGACTGTTAGTAGTTCTTTGGACGAATTCAATCTATCTAGAGACATGCAACCAATTCACAAGAAGTCATCAATAAATATAGTAAGTTTCCTATCATTAAAAATGTTTGTGAAAACAACATATCATAGTATTCATAATATCAGCTTTACGAAGAATGGCTTGTATGGACCTCATAACCACAATGCTTCGGTGATGATATTGAAGGTGGCTTGCTAGTAGCCAATTGCCATAACAAAATGGTGCAACAGTGCTTCCAGAATTGACATCAAAATGAGGCCCAGACCTGAAGAAAAGCTCTGTGTAGCTCATAAACTTATATCTATTACCAACAGAAGTTAGTCCTATAAAACATATTAGTTCACCCACTTTGTCTCATCCATAGAAGGGTGAATTCAACAAGCAAAACAAATGGAAAATGGTCTTGTCTCCATAATATTCTGTAAAGCAATAATATGGACTTCACTGTTTCTTCCATTTACTGACACTTTATTCACACAGCTAAATGACAGATTTACATCTTACAGTGAAATTTCCTCCAGATCTATTGCTTTGGTGCCTATGTTTTCCAGCAAATACTTACTGGAAATCACTGCAAACTTACTTTACCTGAATATAATCATTAGTTGAGAAATCCTGACTCCATTGAAATGAATGGCAAAACTCTGACTGGAGGCTGGTATTTCACCCCAGGTCTCTGTTGAATATAAGAAATGGAGTTTAGTATGGGCAAGGAAAGAAGCCAGTACCTTAATTAAAACTCTGACTCAACATGACCCTGGTATTCTTTGCCTCTGCTAAAGATATTTGATATTTTTCCTGTTACTACATATGCCAGACTCACTTTTAGAACTATCGATGAACTGCTGGAATTGTGTAATTTTTAATGTTTGTTTACTGAAACCCATGTCACTAAAAATCTGAGATAAAATAGAGTTTACCAATTTACAACAAAGTCAGCTTCTTGAAGATTATTGCTTATATAGAGCATTGATGGCATGCCTTTTTACTTTCTTTCATCCAGATGTCACTAACACTTTTTTCCAGTGTCATTTATCTGTGTCTTTATTTTACCCATCCTCAGCTACATAATTCTAGATCGACTTCTGATAAAGTACTGAATTGTATTTATAAGACAAAACAAACCAGCTAATATTGTCAAAACATTTATCAACCTTTCACATATTAGTCAAGTGCAAATTAGCAGAAATGATTTTGCTAACCACAGCTGCTATCAGGAACTGTATTAATAAATAAGAGATGATTTAACAGTACAATTGTGTGAGTACAACAGCTTTCAAACAGCTCATGCTCATGACTTTGACTGAACCATCCTATTATTTCCTTACACATTTCTAGTCTTATTCAAAACATAATCAAAATAATGAAATAATAAGCCTGTATTATAAAAGAAGATCTATATGTTTGTAAGATCTTGCATTTATATGCTTGTCTATTAAAACTTTCAACTCCCTTTCTATGTGGTGTATCTTGTATAGTTTTTTGTAGCTCAGAAAAAAGCCGACTTACATTTTTCACAGGGGATGTTATACAAGAAGCTCCCATTAGTGATGACGTGTGTTGTGAATTACTCCATGTGCATCTTGCTGAAAATGTGGCTTAAAAAAATCTGTAAGCAATTAAAAATGAAGCAGCAACAAGGCCCAGGCTGCCTCCTTTTTCATGTTCAGTGAAGAAAGAAAATGCAGAAAAAGAAAGGTTTAGTGCTTTTGTACAGTTTTTCTTTTACTTAGTAAAACTATCTTTGTATGCCTTTAAATGAGCAAATGTCACCATTTCAGATGTTGTTGTAGCAGATATGCACATAGATGCTATTGTACGTTGAGCCATATTTATTTAAAAAGCACATATAAATAACTACTATATTTATCCAGTAGACCAGAAGAGTTCCTAATGATGCACATTATTTAAAAATAAAGGAACTGCCTAAATCCTTGAGGGTAGGTTCTCCAGGGAAAAGGGGGGTACAGGGAGCCAGCTGTACAGCTTCGTCACTGCCCATTTACATGATAGGTGTTGTGGAGCTCTGTGTTGTGGAGCTCTGCCGCTTCTTGTCACTCCTCCTACACCCCATTACGCTAGATGTTTGCGAACAATCTGACACAGGAGGTGACTATACCATTACTGTCCTCTTTACAGCAGAAAAGAGTTTATCTGTGGAAGAGGAATTCTCCATTGGCTTTCCTCTGCAAGCATATCACCATTCTATGGTGCTTGAAAGTTTCAAAGCATATACATACACAGGAGTGTACTGGCAATCAAAATAGGCGCAGGAAGTGGGTTGAGAACGGCCCTCCCCATGACGTCACCCCTGCGTGCCCCTCAAGCCCCACCCCCTGCGTCATGTACAGCACGCGGCGCAGGCAGCAGGTCGGGCTCTGCATGCCACATACAGCGCGGACGTGGAGCCACTCAGAGTGAGGGGCAATGGCGTGCAGACACGATGGCCCACTGGACGATGGCCCACTGGGAAATTCCCGGTATCCCGCTGGGCCAGTCTGCCCCTGTACATATATATGTTACCAACAATTAAAAATTTTCCATTCTTTTTCAAAAGTTGCCTGAATGCTCAGTGGACATGAATAAATTTGGGCTGACAAATATGAGGGAAGAAAATATCACATAATGGGAAAGGACTATGCTGAGAGGAAAAGTAAAGGATGAGAAAGTGAGGGAAGAAAGAGGAAACAAAGTGAAAAGGTTAAGGATGGGAAAGAGAAAGTTGGGGGTAGAAAAGAATGTTAAGTCAGGAAAGAAGAAGAGGTAAAGGAAAATCTTTGATGTGTTATCTGTGTGAGAGAAAGAGAGTATAACTGAGCAAAAGAAGAAATTGAAGAGGAATGGTTATTTCAGTCCCTTGAGTTAATAATTCTTGCTCATTATTGTTTTCCAAAAAAGCTTCTTTTTTTAAATAATAGAATTTAAACTGAATATATATCTAAAAGATTTAGCACTATGAAAGTAGCTAATAAAAATCAGGAAATTCAGAGTTAACACTGACTGTATCATCTTTACATATGCCAGTGTTGGTGGTGGTTTGCATTATTTTCCTTATCAATGTAACATAGTGTGTGTTTTATATCAAAAATAGGATATGGTTCCAAAATTGACACAGCAATTATTTCCTTTATCACTTCCCTGTGTTAGACTTTGCTTCAGGTACTTTTAAATGACAGTTTCTGAAATCTTGAAATTAAACCATTGGTTATTAGACATGATATTTCAAATCTCACACTGGGAGCAACTCCTTTTCATATTGCTTTTTATGATAGGCAGTTCCTTGCATGAATAATAGAATGGCCCTGAATGAATTCATAAAGGCTTTTGCCTCAGAGAGAAACACTAGGTTAGGTAGATGACTCTGAGTATGATCCTTTCTCTGTTGATGTTACTTTTCAACTTTTTCTTTCACAGTCTATGGCAATGTGTATTAAATACATGATAAACACTGTCTTGCAAAACCATTTGAGCCACAAAGGACACTTTACAGGTAGTTGAGAGGTTAATATCTATGAATTATTTATTTGTTCTGGTTGGTGATTTTTCTCTCCTCCCCCCCTCCATTTTCTCCGATGACTGGCATTCATGGAGGAAATAGATAAAATCCAGCATCTTCATTAACTCAGACATATCAGAAACATTACACTAACTAATTGCTTTGTGTCTAAACCATTCAGCCATTGTCTCAATCCATGGATGGGAGAAATTGCCACTTTTAAAAATGACTGCAGTTCTATCCCTTGAAATTCAAACATTGCAAAGTTTGTAGAAGTTTCTATGGAAAATGTAAAAAATACCTGGACAGATTGTTTCTTTGATATAAATATGTATTAACTGATCTAACAGTGAGAAACTACAGTAACGCTTTACTGACTATTCATCTTTGATAAGCCTATAATGAAATGTACAGGAAAGAATGTAACCAATGACCTCTACATAAAAAAAAAATTTCCATTCTCAGCTTATATTTTAGAAGTCAATACAATATATTTTTTCTTGAAGAAGTGACTGAAATCAGAGATGAAACATTCATTCAGATGAAAAACCAACAGCATTGTCATCATTTTGCAATTGATCCTTTAAGTTGAAATTCAAAAAGACTAGCAATCAGATCACTTGGGCTACGTCTAGACTATGGGGTTTTTGTGGGATACCTCTGGTATCCCGCAAATCCCCCCTCCCCGCCCCCGGGTCCAAGGAACATGTTTGCTCTTCTGTGGAAAAAAAGAGGAAGAGCAAATGTGCTCTTTCGGGGAGCCCTGTATACCTCGTTTCATGAGGCATAAGGGCTCCACCGAAAGAGGAGGCTTTTCCACTATTTGGCCCTGTCTAGACGGGGCCAAATGGCAGAAAAGCTTCTTCCAAAAAAACCCCCACTTTTTCTGCAAAAACACCACAGTCTAGACCTAGCCTTGGAAAAAATGTGTTTCTTGACATTTCCATGCGGATGTCATCAATGGGAGTTTTATGCATGTAGGCGGAGTAGAGTATCAGAACTGAGATCGTCCATCTGGATCTTAGAAGACAATTTTACCTATAGATTTCTGCTGCTGTTTTTGATGTTCTTCATGTTGAATATTCTTCTCCTTCTAAAGCTATTTGCTAAAACAAAAAAGGGGGGGAGGCTTTGTGCCCTCCTATTACCTTCCAGGACACAAGAATCAAATAATCGCCTTTAAAAAGGTGATTTCATTAACAAAACAAAAAGATATACTTGATAAAGAATACTTCGTTGCTAGGTGTGTTAAAGCAACTGGGAAAAGAACAATTTAAAAACAGAGAAAATTCTATCCCTGGGATACAGTTTAAAGTATAGCATATGGGGGTCAGGAGCACACGGACTTAGCACGAAGAAGTTTAATCAAACAACAAATCAAAGAAAATAGTCTGATCATGTCTAAACAGACATTCCATTCCCTATCTACTCTCAGATTCATGCTTCAAGATTCGGTCAATTTCCATGCCCAGTATTCTTTGTAGGCATGCTAGTTCTTCCTGGTTCGATTCATCTTGTTCTCCCAACTCCTGGTTTAAAACTCACACCAAGAAAAACAGCAGGCAGGTATATCTTCTCATTCAAATCTCAATACTTTCTTTTTATTGGTTCTCCTGGCTTCCTGCCAACACTTTCTAGCTACCTTGGTTTAATCCTTTGGTTACTGAATACTGGAATGTTCAGAAAACACCAGCACTTCTCCTATCAACCACATCCTTCATCTCTGAATATCCAGTAGTCTTTTCTGCCTAGTCAGGGACTCATCTGCTGCTCCATGTTACTCCTGATTTTACCCGTTCTAATGTTAACAAAGCTAAGATTCAGTCTGTATTTGTGACCCCTATCATCTCAATGAGGTCTTAATTTGGAAAGCTCTTTGGAAACCAATTGAAATGTTGAAATGCATTGTTGGGAGCTCTTTCAGAAGAGTTTAGTAGATGGCCAAAAGGTCATATTTCTGCAATAAAAAAAGAACAGCTTTGGCCCCTCCCAGTTCAGTGGCCATATAAAGGTAGCAATTAGGAATAAAAATAAGCAGGTGGAAAAGGGGAAATAAATAGCAATCAATATAAATTAGAAGTGATGAAGTATAGAAACTGGTAAGGGAAACTAAAGACCTCAGTGAAATATCTTTGTCTAATAGGACTGAGGGCAATACAGAGGAACTTTTGAGTATATTAAGAACAAAAACAATCCTACCAATACATAAGCCTATTAATAGATGACAATAGTAAAAATATTAATACTTATGCTGAAAGGCAAAGTATTCAATAAATATTTCTGTTCTTTATTTCAAAAGGATTGTGGGAAGATGAAGTATGTTTAAGTCCATTATTAGCTATGGAGGATGTTAAACATCTTACAGAGAGAAACATTTTTTAATCAGCAGGCCCAGACAACTTGCTCCTATGTCCTAAAAGACATAAGGAGCCCATTGATGTTCATTTTTAAGAAATCTTTAAATGCCAGGGAAATTCCAGGAGGCAAGAAGAGTGATGCCAATGTTCAAAAAAGGGCAAATAAGAGATCAATCTGAGACAAATAATGAAAAAGCTGATGCTGGATTCAATTAATAGAGAATTCAAGAACTGGAATATAATGAATGCCAATCAACATGGGTTTTTGTAAAATAGGTCACATCAAACAAACCTGCTCAATTCTTTAAGGTGATTACAGTTTGATTGATAAAGGTAACTGCTAGATGAAATAGACTTTTGTAAGGAGGTACTGCATAGGATTTTGATTTTTTAAAGAGTTCTATATATCAAGAAAGACCACATTAAATTGATTTAAGAACTTTCTAACATCTCAAAAATTCATCATCTATAGTAGTGGTTTTCAAACTGTGGGATATGACCCAGTACTTGTTCGCAGAATGTCAGGCCATCTCGTTGCTGCAGGGTAGTCAGTGGGATTGCTAAGGAAGGGCTTCCTGCCTGTCCAGGCACTGCAGACTGTGCTTCTCCAGGTGCTATGTAGTATTTTCATCAATGATCTCGAAATATATATAAAATCACTACTGATAAAATATGCTAATAACACAAAGACTGGCAGAATGGTAAATAATGAGGACAAGGTAATCATAGGGTATGTCTACACTTGCACCCTAGTTCAAACTAGGGATGCAAATGTAGGCGACCGAAATAGTAAATGAAGCAGGGATTTAAATATCTTGTGCTTCAGTGGCATAATCTCGCCTGCACGCTGTTTTGGAACTCAGCTGTTTCGAACCAGGAAGTGCACTCCGGGCCACGTTAATTCGAATCAACCCCCTTGGTTCGAACTAGCATTATTCCTCATTTTTTGAGGAGTAATGTTAGTTTGAACCAAGGGGTTTGATTTGAACTAAGGCGGCCTGGAGTGCACTTCCTGGTTTGAAACAGCTGAGTTCCGAAACAACACACAGGCAAGATTATGCATAATGAAGCATAATGATATTTAAATCCCCGCTTCATTTACTATTTCAGTCGCCTACATTTGCATCCCTAGTTCAAACTAGAGTGCAAGTGTAGACGTACCCATACAGAACAATCTGGATCACTGGTAAGATGGGTCCGTTCAAAGAAAATGTTTTTAATATAGCAAATGCAAAATTGTACATCTAGGAAAAAGAAAAGCAGTTGATACTACTGGTTGATGGCTATATCCTGGAAAGCAGTAAGTCCAAAAATGATTTCAAGGTCATTGTAGACAAGCAACTCATTCAACATGTGTTCTCAGTGCAGAGCGTGGCTCAAAAAAAAAATGCCTAATATGCTTCCTGGATATATAAATGTGAGGACTAAGTCAAAGTAAGGGGGAGATTTTACCTCTGCATGTGGCATTGAGAGACCAGTACTGGAATATTGAATCCAGTTCTGGTGTCCACATTTTAAAGAATGTTAAATTTGAGCAATTGTGAGAGAGACCCACAAAAATGATTGCGTGTTGGAGAAAATGAAAAGGCTTAAAGAGCTCAGTCTGTTTAGTTTATCAAGAACAAGACTGAAAAATAAATTGGTTGGTGTACAATGGCTAGTCTACACTAGAAAATTAGGTCAACCAAACTACATTGCTCAGAGGTGTGAACAAATTCATATCCTTGGGATATGTATGACAACCTGAGCCTCATGTAGTTATAGTGTGAACCTCCTAAATCTGGGACCACAGAGCCCCGGTACCTAGGAGTGAGAGCCAGTCAGGAGTCCAGTATTGAGGAGCCCCACCATTGGGATCAGCGAGCTCCGTGCCCAGCAGGGTGGGGAGCACTGGGACTTGCAAACCCCATCTCCAGCACAGTATGGCAGCAGCCAAGCATCCGGGGAGCCCTGTCCCCATGAAGCCCTGTCAGGATGCAGAAGAAATGGGGCACTCAGGGAGCCCCATACCTGAGGAGCCTCAACTGGGCAGGGTAGAAGTGGGGCCACAGCAGCTGAGGAGCTTTGTCTCTGTAGTGCTAAGCTGACAAAGAATTCTACCACCTCTCAGGAAGATGGATTTATTATAATGACAGAAGACTCCCTAGTGTAGACATTATCTCATCAACCTTCCTGAGGAGAAGATACAGATTAGTAAAGGGCTCTTTAATCTAGTGGAGAAGGGCATAACAAGAACCAAAGGCTGGAATTAAAACTAGACAAATTCAAATTGGGAATAAGGCACACGTTTCTAACAGTGAACGTGATTAACTATTGGAACCAGGGCTGGCCTTACCATGAGGTGAACTGAGGGGGCCGCCTCAGGTGCCAGACTGTGGGGGGGCACCACTAGGACCCAGAGTGTAGAAAATTGTGTCTGCTGCTGGTGCATATGTATTCTCTCTGCTCTAGATGCACATAGATGGTGGAGTGCTGTTTTGGAGGAAGGAGGGCACCAGAGACATAACAGGCAGGCAGGAGAAAAGGTGAGAGGGAATAACAGAAAGCAGCAGGAGCTGCAGGGAGAGAAAGGAGGAGTTGTCTCTTATGTACCTCTCTAGCACCCCCAGGAGCCTGGACTGATTAACACCAGCTTCTCAGGGAGCTTCCTGTTCCCTGATGCTTCCCTGAACCCACTTGAGGAGAACAGGCAGTCAACTGAAGTAGTAGGAGCCAGTTAGGCCCTTAAGACGCTGATATCTTCCCTCACTCAGGCCCTGCTTCCAGCCTGCTTATTTGTCCCCTTCAACTGAGTGTTGAGAGCCACTATAGCTGGCACAGAACAGCAGTCATGAGTGAAAGAAGAAAACGCCCCTCTGGGGCAGCATTCAGAAAAAGAAAGAAAGCAAAGGAAGCTTTTCTATCTAAGCAGGAAGGAGCTCTCTTGAGATACATAGACACAAATGTTCACGGTGAGCCTTCTGGCCCCAGTGAGGATATGAGTGGTGAGGAGATGCCTGATCTTCCAGTTAGTCAGAGTGCAGGTGACTTGGCAGCTACTTCAGCATCCATATATCCATCTCAAATGGATGTAACCATGCACATTCCTGAAGAAAAGTGTAGATCAGAGAAGAGTGTGGTGGAGGTGCAAGAAATAGCTGCTGCTGAGTTTAGTTCCTTAAGTCTCGATGATCCATGACTGTGGACCCACTTGAGCAGTAGCCTGAGGGACTTCCTTGTACTGCATGGGCCACAGCAAGTGAAAAACTTCATGTTCCCCAAAGACAATGAAAATAGAAGTTTCTCTCCAACACATTACTGGCATGAAATCCCCAATGGTGGAGAGGCCATGGCTTATGTACTCAAAAACCCAGAATGCTGCATACTGTTTTTGTTGCAAACTCTTCCAGTCTAATGTTCCAGCCACATTGGATTCTATAGGAACAAAGGACTGGAAAAATCTGGCTAGAAATCTAGCATGCCATGAGAAGGCAGCAAATCACCAGAGAGCATTCCATAGGTGGAAAGAGCTTGAGATGAGACAAAGGTTAAAGGCCACCATAGATGATCAGCATCAAGAGAAGATTGCATCAGAGTCTCTTTACTGACAAAATGTTCTGAAAAGGCTCATTGCCATTGTGAGAGTGCTTGCTACCCAAAGTCTAGCACTGAGTGGCACTTCAGATCAGCTGTATGTGCCAAACAATGGAAACTTCCTTAAAATTGTGGAGCTGATGGCTGAGTTTGATGCTGTACTCCAGGAGCATCTCAGAAGAGTCACCACCCAAGAAATGTACACACACCACTACCTTGGAAAAACAATTCAAAATGAGATCATACAGCCACTGGCAACAAAAGTCAAACAGAAGATTGTGGCAGATCTGAAGTCAGCAAGATGATATTCTGTTGTTCTGGACTGCACACCTGACATCAGCCATATGGAACAAATGACTTTAATGGTGCGTTTTGTAACAACAGCAGAACCTAGTGAAAATGTCCCTGCAATGGTGACTGTCAGAGAGCATTTTCTAGAATTTATTGACATTGATGATACTACAGGAGCTGGTATGACAAATGTGCTTCTTAAAAAGCTGGAAGATACGGGAATTGCGATAACTGACATGAGAGGTCAGGGCTACAGTAATGGTGCCAACATGAGAGGAAAGAACAGAGGAGTGCAGACACGGATCCGAGAGTTAAACCCTCAAGCTTTTTTTGTCCCGTGCAGTTCTCATTCATTTAACTTAGTGGTCAATGATGCAGCATCAGCTTCTACTGAGGCTGCTGAATTTTTTTAATGTAATTCAAAGCATCTATGCATTTTTCTCTGCATCAACTCATCGATGGTAAATTTTGAAGCAACATCTGGGAACATCCTCTCTGACACTGAAACCACTGAGTGCCACACATGGGAAAGTCGAATGGAGGCAATAAAGCCTATCAAACACCAAATTGGGAAGATAGATGATGCCATAGTTGCCATTATGGAGGATAATGCTATGTCAGGATCTGTTCGTGGGAGAACAGTGGCAGAGGGAAATGGAATCACCAGAAACATACATAACTTCAAATTTCTCTATGGCTTAGTGTTGTGGCATGACATACTGTTTGAAATAAATGTTGTAAGCAAGAGACTCCAAGGTGTTGACCTTGATATATCTGGAGCAATGGAACAACTAGACAAAGCAAAGTCATGCCTACAGTCTTACCGGTCAGATGAGGGATTTCAAAATGTTCTGAAGAGTACACAGAAGTTGACAGAGGAACTTCACACTGAAGCTATTTTCCCACCCATTCAAGGATACAAGAGTCACTGAAGAAGACGACATTTTGATTACGAGGCACAGGATAATCCCATAAGGGACCCCAAACAACAATTCAAAGTTGAATTCTTTAACCAGGTGCTAGATTGTGCAATACAGTCAGTTGAACAACGTTTCGTGCAGGAACACAGCAGTATATTTGGGATGTTGTATGATATTCTAAAACTCCTCACTATACCTGAAGAAGACCTACACCAGCAATTCAGGGCACTAGAGACAGTGATGACATGCGCAATATTGATGAGGGTGATTTAGGTGATGAACTGAAAGCCCTTTCAAGATACATTTCAGCAGGATCAACTCCAAAGACTGTTCTGAAATATATGTGCACAAATAATATGACCACTTTCTTTCCAAATGCTTTTGTTGCTCTGCGCGTACTTCTAACACTTCCTGTAACAGTTGCCAGTAGAGAACGCAGCTTCTCCAAGCTGAAGTTAATAAAAACACATCTACGCTCCACAATGACACAGGAGAAGCTGGCCGGCCTTGCAACCATCTCAATAGAGCATGAACTGGCCCAGACTGTGGACCTTCAAGAAGCAGTTCAAATCTTTGCAACCAAGAAGGCACGGAAAGCACCACTTTGATTATTCAAACAGATAAAAATGCCAGTGTTTACTATACAGACAAGAAAAGTTACATTTGCTGTTCAGGCTTTTGAAAGTTAAGTGTTACTTACTATTTTTGAACAAGGCATTTTAAGTTGTTACCCTTTATTGGGGTAGTAGCAGAGCAGTACCATGAGAGGAGTAGAATAGGAAGAAAGCAGAATTGAGACCTTTCAGAGTTTTGGCCCAAGCGAGGGGGTATGGGGGCATCATTTGAGCTCCCCGCCTCAGGTGCCAAAATGTTGTGGGCCAGCCCTGATTGGAACAAGGGGAAATTGTGGATTCTCCCTCTCTTGTTGTCTTAAAGACCAGATGTCTTTCTGGATGATATATTTTATCCAGACATGAGTACCCGGGTAAAATGTAATGTCCTATGACATTCAGGCGGTTGGACTAGATTAGCAATTCTTCTTCAAGGAGTATCCCTGTGGGCGCTCCACTGTAGATGTCTTGGTGCTCTTGCACTTAGAGCTTTGTAGCAGCAGTATCCCTCTGGGTGCCGGCGTGCATGCACGGCACTGCTTACACCACAGCGAGTGTGCCAATGCACACGTACCATCAATCGTCCTTAGTTCCTTCTCAACTGCTCCCAGCTTGGTTGGAACCCAGCAACACTCTGTGTTTAATTCTTAGAATAGTGTTAGTTGTTGGTTAGTTAGTACTGTATTCTTAGAGTTGTTAAGGGTTTTCCCCCTTTAATTGTTGTTGGGTTTTTTTAAAGTTTTTCTCTCAGTAGTGTAGTCAGGATTAGAAACAGGGAGGAACTAATAGGGGAAGTAGAGGTGGGTGACAACCTGGGAAGCAGTGATCATGAGATGGTAGATTTCAGGGTCCTGACCAAAGGAAGAAAAGAGAGTAGTAAAATACACACCTTGGACTTCAGAAAAGCAGATTTTGACTCCCTCAGAGACCTGATGGACAGAATCCCCTGGGATGCTAACATGAAGGGGAAAGGAGTCCAGGACAGCTGGCAGTATTTTAAAGAAGCCTTATTGAAGGCGCAGAAAGAAACCATCCCGATGCGTAGCAAGAGAGGCAAACATGGTAGGAGACCGGATTGGCTTACAGGGGAAATCCTTGGTGAACTTCAGCACAAAAAGGAAGCTTACAAAAAGTGGAAACTTGGACAAATGACCAGGGAGGGCTTTAAATGTATAGCTCGAGAATACTGGGGGGTTATCAGGAAGGCGAAAGTGCAAATGGAATTGCGACTGGCTAAGGATGTGAAGGATAACAAGAAAGGTTTCTACAGGCATGTTAACAAGAAGAAGGTGATCAGACAGGGTGTGCGGCCCCTACTGGATGAAGGAGGTAACCTAGTGACAGATGATGTGGGGAAAGCTGAAGTACTCAATGCTTTCTTTGCCTCTGTAGTCACGGACTAATGCGCTAAGTGACGCAAGATGGGATGAAGATCGACAGCCCTTAGTGGGTAAAGAACAGGTTAGGAACTATTTAGAAAAGCTAAATGTACACAAGTCCATGGGTCCGGACTTAATGCATCCGAGGGTACTGAGGGAGTTGGCAAATGTCATTGAGGAGCCGTTGGCCATTATCTTTGAAAACTCGTGGAGATCGGGAGAGATCCCGGATGATTGGAAAAAGGCACATGTAGTGCCCATCTTCAAAAAAGGCAAGAAAGACGATCCAGGGAACTATAGGCCGCTCAGTCTTACCTCGGTTCCTGGAAAAATCATGGAAGGGATCCTTAAGGAATCCATTTTGAGGCACTTGGAGGAGAGGAAAGTGATTAGGAATAGTCAGCATGGATTCACAAAGGGCAAGTTGTGCCTGACCAATCTGATTAGCTTCTATGATGACGTAACTGGCTCTGTGGACATGGGAAAGTCAGTGGATGTGATATACCTTGACTTTAGCAAGGCTTTTGATACGGTCTCCCACAATATTCTTGCCAGCAAGTTAAGGGAATGTGGATTGGATAAATGGACGGTAAGATGGATAGAAAGCTGGCTAGAAGGACGGGCCCAGCGGGTAGTGATCAACGGCTCGATGTCAGGATGGCAGTCGGTTTCTAGTGGAATGCCCCAAGGTTCGTTTCTAGGACTGGTTTTGTTCAATATCTTTATTAATGACCTGGATGAGGGGATGGTTTGCACCCTCAGCAAGTTTGCAGATGACACTAAGCTAGGGGGAGAGGTAGATACGCTGGAGGGCAGGGATAGAGTCCAGAGTGACTTAGACAAATTGGAGGATTGGGCCACAAGAAATCTGATGAGGTTCAACAAGGACAAGTGCAGAGTCCTGCACTTGGGACGGAAGAATCCCAAGCATTGTTACAGGCTGGGGACCAACCAGCTAAGTAGTAGTTCTGCAGAAAAGGACCTGGGGGTTACAGTGGATGAGAAGCTGGATATGAGTCAACAGTGTGCCCTTGTAGCCAAGAAGGCTAATGGCATATTAGGTTGCATTAAGAGGAGCATTGCCAGCAGATCCAGAGATGTCATTATTCCCCTTTATTCAGCTCTGGTAAGGCCACATCTAGAGTATTGTGTCCAGTTCTGGGCCCCCCACTACAAAAAGGATGTGGACACATTGGAGAGGGTCCAGCAGAGGGCAACCAAAATGATTAGGGGGCTGGAGCATATGACCTATGAGGAGAGGCTGAGGGAGTTGGGTCTGTTTAGTCTGCAGAAGCGAAGAGTGAGGGGGGATTTGATAGCAGCCTTCAACTTCCTGAAGGGAAGTTCCAAAGAGGATGGAGAAAGGCTGTTCTCAGTAGTGACGGATGGCAGAACAAGGAGCAATGGTCTTAAGTTGTGATGGGAGAGGTCCAGGTTGGATATTAGGAAAGACTATTTCACTAGGAGAGTGGTGAAACACTGGAATGGGTTACCTAGGGAAGTAGTGGAGTCTCCATCCCTAGAGGTGTTTAAGTCTCGGTTTGAGAAAGCCCTGACTGGGTTGATCTAGTTGGGATTGGTCCTGCCTAGAGCAGGGGGCTTGACTTGATGACCTCCTGAGGTCTCTTTCAGCTCTATGGTTCTATGATTCTATGAGTGATGCCAGGCTCCCTAGGAGTTAAGCAGTGCCTGACATGTAGAATGTCCATTCCCGTCTCTGATGAGCATGCCCAATGCATTCCTTGCCTGGGCCAGGATCATTCTGCTAAGAGCAGTCAACATTGTAAAAAGCTCTCATCTAGATCTCTGAAAGCAAGGGAGTTGCAGCTGAAATGCCTATCTATGGAGAAGACCCAGAGCCCAGCCTCAGAACCAGTATCTCAAGCCTCTCCACCCTGTATCTCGCTGACAGCAGCCTCTGACCAGGGCTTATCAGCACTTAGGGATCTTCCAGCCAAGAAAATGGCTAGGAGGAACATGCCTCACCATCTGTAGACAGACCATCAAAGAGGTTATCCCCTCAGCAGAAGATTTCCTCCAAAATACAGACTTCAAGGATCTGCAGGCACTGGAGCCATCCACTATGGACGTTCCCTGAGGGGCAGTGCCCTCTAAAGATGCACACCCTGTGGTCTCAGCTCTGAAGCCGAAGAAGACCACCCCTGTGCCATTGGTACCAACACAGTCAGTACCCAAGCCATCACATCAGACTGCAGCTAAGATTCGACCAGAACCGCCAGTACAGACTCCAACTAAGACGGCTCCAACACTGCGTACTAAACTTTCCCCAGTACTGACCACATTGAAGGCATGGGGCAACAAGGTACCCCAATGAATCCAGTTCTTCACGCCCCTGGCATTGGTCTTTACTCCACCAAGGCCTCTCATCACTCATCAGAAGCTGGCAGTTTCATTGGTACCAGGTACACCGTTATTTGGTACCAATGCTACACTGATGTTACAGGGCCCTAGTAGACTAGCTATACCATCAAGATTGGCCCCACCATTTTCTAGTGACAGTGAGGAGGATGAAGAAATCTTTCTCCCCACGACATTCCTCTCCTATGCCATCTTCTCAGCTTCAGTAACAGCAGCAGCAGACCCAACCACATGTGTAGCAGCTTTTTCCAGAGTTCCCTCCTGTTCCATTTCATCAATCATGGCGGGGCTGGGATCCCTGTGGCCCCATAAGAGCTCAGTTACTAGCACCACAAGTGACACTGGTAGCAAGACTTCAGTCAGTAGTTCCTAAACCACCTGCATCCATCAGATCTGACACTACACAAAGGGACCCTTCCCCTCCTCAACAAAGTCATACAAAAAATAAAACAGGACAGACCCAGCATTATTCAGATGGCCCTGGTAGACTTGGTTCCCTTACCTGTCTCAGCTGTTAGCTGCTTCTCTCATTCCCCTTACACAGTGGCTGGACATACTGTCTCAGGGTCAGTGAGTTGGCAGCGCTCATGGTGGATCCACCATTTATGACTTTTCACAAAGATAAAGTGATGCTAAGACTACATCCAAAATTTCTTCCAAAGATAGTTTCACAGTTTGACCTCAACTAACCTATATTTTTACTTGTTTTCCATCAAAAGCCTCATCCTGATGCTAATTCGGCTTGACTCCACTCCTTGAATGTTCAACACGCGGTTGCTTTTTATCTAGATAGAACAAAGCAAATGCTTATCAGATAGTCAACATGCTAGTCGACTAGTTGCTTCCCCCCCCCCGCCCTGCTTTGCTGCCTCTATCAGAAAGGGGGGGGAGAAGGGGTTACTTCAAAGCGGCAGTGGCAGCGCCACATGGAGCCCAGGGTCTGCCGCTTTGAAATGCCATGTGCAGCCTGGGGCCAACTAGGAGTCCCCAGCTTTGAAGCGCTGTGGGGAGCATGGGGCCAGTGGGGGACTCCTTGAGCGCTTTTGCCTTTGAAGTGTATCAACAGCTCTGGGGCACCCTTATTGATTAGTTGATAATTGCATCAACTATTCAATTAGCCAATTAATCAAAATTTTACATCCCTACTCGGTAGCCACCTACAGTAGTGTGCCTACAGGGACACTCCTTCAAGAAGAAAAAGAAAGGTTACCCATCTTGTGCAAGTATCAGAGGGGTAGCCGTGTTAGTCTGAATCTGCAAAAGCGGCGAGGAGTCCTGTGGCACCCTATAGACTAACCGAAGTGTTGGAGCATAACCTTTCGTGGGCAAAGACCCACTTTGTCAGATGCTTTTCCATCTTGTGCAGTAACTGGTGTTCCTTAAGATGGGTGTCCCTTTGGGTGCTCCACAATCCTTCTTCCTCCCCTCTGTTTCAGAGTTCTAACATCTCCCTGCAGTAGAGAAGGAACTGATGAGTGGTTGTTGGAGCAGGTGTGTCAACATGTTCTGCATTGTGATCTGTACCACATATGCGTGCCAGTATCCGGGGGATAATGCTCCTAAAAAGTTCCTATTGTAGGCACAAGAGTGCCAATACATCTGCAGTGGAGAGCCACAGGGACACTCATCTCGAAGGACACAATTTACTGCACAAGGAGAGTAACCTCTCCTTTTCTCAAATGATGGGTAAGAATTCCAAAGTAGATTATGACCCAGTTTTAATAGGGTTGCCAGAGTTGGCTTAGTCTTGGTGGGAACCATGGCCAAAACCCAAGCCTGGCAGCTTCAGGCTTTTTGCATGGGACTGACGGCCTTGACTTTGGCTTTGGCCTCCCAGGCTGGGGCAGTAGGGCTTTGGCTTTCCTCCTCCCCCTTTCCCTCCCCCCCTCCCCCAAGGTGGAGGGGGTTGTGCTGCCTCAGGCTTTTGTCCCCACTCCTGAGCTCCAGAAGTAATTTTTGTTGCCAGAAGGGGATTGCAGTGCAGTGAAATTTGATAATCCCTGAACTAGATGTAGTAATGGGACATTTTGTTCTTAAAATCTAAACTCTATGAAACCAATTTACTTTACAAGTGGAGGCAAGAGGGGTGAGGATGGGGAAAAGAAGAGGAATAAATGAGCTTCTCTTCAAATTTAGAAGGCCTGAGAATGGGAAACCCAGCATATTTGCAGAGACCAAGACAAATGATTTCAGTGGCTTTGAAAGGAATGTATAGCTTGTTTGTTATCCTCTTGGCCTTAGTGATGCTGCTACTCAGTCATTTGAGTAACTAAGAGTCCAGAGTTCCCAGGGTAAAACAGATAGACTTGAAAACTTCCAGCAAGTCATCCCCTGAGAAAGATACAAGGCTAAGCCTTCGTTCAAAAACACATATGGAAAATGTCCGGTTTCTCTGGGAAACTTTCTGTAGATAACAGAAGCACTTTTATTTAAAATGATTCTTTAAAGTTTTGTGTGGGGTTTTTTTTCAAAAAGTTACAGTTAAAGAACATTATCAGTATTTTTTGGTAGTTTGGTAAGCCAAAGGTATTGCCAAAGTGCATTTTGAAGAGACACAGGAATGACATTTGAGAGATACTGAGCATTAACCAATTAAGTATCTCAAGGGAGGACGCTCTCTTGCCACTGCAAGAGACCATCTGATCCAGTCCTCCCTTACTGTATATATAAAATTCCCATTAACATTAATCAGAATTACATGTGCCCATCATAAGGTGACTAGATAACTTTCACATCTGATAGTCAGAGATGATTTCCAGATCTTTCATGCTTCCTAAAATGAAGGCAGCTAAAAATTTCACTAGAAGTAGTTTTCACTTAAAAATAAAAAATGTCTGTCATCCTTTGGAATTTGCAATCTGAATTTTTCTGGATCTTCTATTATTATTTGATTTGTATTGCAGTAGCTCCCATTATAGATTGTGACCACATAGTACTAGGTGCTATTCAGGTAGCAAAAAAGATAATCCTCATACTGGAATTTTTTTGAGCAAATACAAACCACGAGATGACAGATTAATAGGGGAGCCAAGGACAAACATAGGACAATAACTGGTAAGATTTAAACATAGCCTGGATTATTCTGATTTGAAAATGGTGCCTATGTTACAGATCTAAGTGATATTCAGGTGTTGGCCACAGTGATTGAGAGATGCTAGACAGCAGGGGGAGAAGCAGCGAGTATTGAACTGGGGCAAGGTGTATAGTGGGGGCCCAGTTCTGACCATTCCTCTCCAAACATCCAGAATTTTACAGGATAGACTGCCCTGATTTGGGGTCATTAGGACTCAGGAGTTGCTTCTGCTCTCTATGTGGCCTTGGGGGGACACTGCAGAGAGGAGTAGTTAAAGACTCTTGCCCAGTAGGGCCTAATCTATACTATATGGGAAGGTCGAAGTAAGATGCACAACTCCAGCTATGTAAATTTTGTAGCTGGAGTACATACATCTTCCATTGCATTTTTGCATTAACCACACAGCGGGAGGCTGACGGGATCAAATGCTCTAATCAGCTTCCCTTACTCCTTGTGAGAAGCACAAGTACTGGTGCTGACGGGAGTGTCCTTTGAGTTCAATCTAGCGGATCTATACTAGACCTCCTACATCAAACCCCAGAAGATCGACCATGGCAGCATCGATCTTCCAAATAGCATAGATGTGCTCTAAGTGCAGAAGCAGCCAACACAGGGATCTCTGGATAGTTTTGACTTAACTTCCTCTGCTCTCCTCTGCAGGTTGTTCCAACCCTCTTTTTCTCTTTTTCTCCTCTCCTTCTCTAAATCTCAGACTATGTCTGCACTACAGTTTTTTTTGAAAAAGTCATTTTTCCGAAAAAACTTCACTTACATCCACGCTACAATCATGTTCTTTCGAAAGAAAATCGAAAGAACAAAGGGGTTTTTCCGACATTGGTAAACCTCTTTCTATGAGAAAGAAGCCTTTTTCTGAAAGAGCTCTTTCATGCATGGACGGAGAAGAGGGAGTTCTTTCGAAAAGAGGAAAAAGGAAAAAGTGCAGGTGCCCTGGTGGCCACTCTGTCCATAGTAATCACAGCTTAAATGCATGATAGCGTCCATTCAGTGTGGACGCTATCTTTCAAAAAAGCAGATCACTTTTTTGGATGTGCTTTGGCAGTGTGGATGCTCTCTTTCAGAAGAAGTTTTTTTGGAAGATCTCTTCCAGAAAAGCTTCTTCTGAAAGAAGCCTGCAGTCTAGATGTAGCCTCAGTCTCCTCACAATAACTTTCCACACACAACTTTCTTTCCCTCTTCTAGCCTAGTCACCCTCACACCCTTTCTTTTTCCCATTACAATTAGTTAATCTCCCTCCTAACTAGCCCCCCATTACCCTCCAAAAATTGTGAAAACTAATAAAATGCTTACCATCATCCGCTCTTATTGCTCTGCTTGTGTGTTCTAGCCCTTTTCCCACCCAATGTCTATTCCATTTAAACTGTAAGCTCTTCAGGGCAGTGGCCATCTGTTTGTACTTGTACAGTGCCTTACACAATGAGGCCCAGTTCTTGGATGGCCAGTAGACACTAGTGTAATAATTATATGCTATTATAATATAACATCATGATGACTAAGAATAATGATAAATGAGGGATAGGAGAGGGCTTAGTGGGGAAAAATTAAAGGTTCAAGTTTTGGCTATGTCAGTCTCAGGATATTAGAGAGAAGAGATGGGTGAGATAATATATATTACTGCACCAACTTCCATTGGTGAGAGACACAAGCTTCTGAGATACCCAAAGAGCTCTCTTCTCTCACCAACAGAAATTTGTACAGTAAAAGATAACACACACACAAACACAGTGACTGTATGTCAAAGGGAGGTGACAATTTTAATGTAGATAGGAGGAGATGGGTCTAGAGTAGAGAGGTGGATCTAGTCATCAGCATAAGAATAATAGGTAAATGTGTTTATGGGTGTGAATATCAAGAGACAAGATATAGGGGGGAAGAGAACTGTGAATGTGGAACTCCCACAGAATGTTGGAGGGAGAATGAGAGAGAGCTTTAGAAAGATTTGCTGAGGATGTGATTAGAGAGATAGGAGGAGACCTGAGAGAGGACAGAGTCAAGGATGCCTAGAGTCAGTAGTTGGAGAGGCAAGTGGGGTAAATGATGGAGGGGGATTACATGTGTGAGACTAAAGCATGTTTGTATTGTGAGCACGAAGCACAAAAGAAGAGTAAGAAGTTAAATGCATGACTAAAGGAAGGGATGAGAGTGGGCATGAGGGAGGTCAAGAAATGGGATGGGGTCACTGGGGCAAGTGGAGGGGTTTAGAAGAGGAAAGCAAACATGTATATAACATGGAAGAAGCGGGAAAGAGTTGTAGGAGGGAGAGAGAGATTACATGTTTCCAGTTTTCTCTTTGAAGAAATCATTAAGATTCCATAAAGAGAGAGAAGTGGAAGCAAGAAGAGGAGAGGGTTTGTGGAGGGAGTCAAAGTTATCCAAAAGTTGGTGGGGGGGATTGTAGACATGTGATTCAATTCGAGAGGAGAGTTACTTATCAAGGAAGGTGGCAGAACTGAAGGAGAAAAGCACAAATTTGCAGTGGAAGTAGTCAGCTTGATCATGGGATTTCCATAGGGGTGTTTCACAGTGCATAGAGAAAGCAGATGTTGAACGTGAATTAGGGCAGGTTGTCCCTTTAAAATGGATAGAGGAGGAAAATGAAGCATTGACAGAATAAATAACCAATGGAGAAATGGAAAAGAAAGGATGGAGGAGAAGGCTGAGAATGAATGAACAATCATCAGTGTTGGTAGTCTAGAGGATGAGCTGGAGGGGACAGAATGGTGATCGTGAAAGAAACCAAATGATTGTCAGACAGGTGGAATTCTACAATTGAAAAATAAATAAGAGACCTTCTAGCTAGGAGAAATGTTGCACATTAACAGAGAAAATATCCAGTTTTTACCAACAGGAGACAGTGAAATGTGACTTGGAATCCATTTCTATAGTCCCAAAAATATAAATGTAGATTATAGTGGGAGTATATTTTATTTTGTAACCTACTGGCTATATAAAATTTATTTTTGGATTGTTTTTATGATTCTTCATGAAACAAAGACTTATTAAATTTGCTTGGCAGCTGTGAAGCAAGGTAGAAAAAATAAGCTGTGCTTGTTTTTCTTAAAGCAGCCTTTGGCAGCTCTCCATCTTTTATTTTAAACTGATGAGACTCAGAAACAATGACTACATTTACTGCCTTTAGAAACATTTAAATCTCATTTTAGATACCATTTATTTCAATGAGAAATGTCATAAAGTCCAGTTTATGACCTAATTCAATACAGGTTTAGTCAATTGTCTGCTTTCTGAAGTACAATAATAGTGAACAACCAGCCTTCTGTAGATGAGCCTGACAAACTATTATAAATAAATATGCTAAATAAAGATTGAAACATTTAGTAGTGGATAATTCCATTTATAGGGTGAAAATATCCTTTGTTTTTTGCCGGAAAGGGTGGGTTGTTTTGTTTGTTTGTTTTAGCCTTTAAGGCAGGGGTAAGGAACCTTTTTTGACTTGAGGGCCTCTGACCCACACAAAAATATTTCAGGGGCCACACACAGGTGAGAAGCATATATATATAGATATAGAATATATATATTCACTGATGTGGCCCCTGACTGAGAAAGAAAAAGAAACTCCCCACATTCTCCTCACACTCCAGAGTCTGGGTGCGGGGGCGGCTAGTAGATTTTGTGTGCTCCAGCCCTGTGGCCAGACAGCAAGGGGTTGAAGCGCCAGTGTGGGATCCCCAATGCTGGGGTGGAGCCCTGAGCCTTGGGTACTGGATCCAGGCAAGCTGGGGGCTGCATCTAGCCCCTGGGCCTGACATTCCCTACCCCTGCTTTAAGGTGTCCAATACAAATATCTTTGTTCATTTCAAGTTATTTTTATTTTACAGCCTCTATTTCCTTTACTTAGAGTATTTAGGAAGAGCATAAACCATGGTTTATGCACAGACAGCTTGCATAATAATAATAATTGCATAATAATTTCTTAATAAAGAAACGTATTTCCTTTCATTTGTTTTAAAGGTTACTGACTCAAAAGAATGTAACAGTCTGAGAAATGTCTTTGCGTCATCTCAGCTGGCTCTGATTTTCAGGTTGGCTGACTTATTGAGGTGAACGTCTGAATCATATCCATGTGTGTCCATCTTGGTGGGAGAGCTAACAAGAACAAGTGAAGATACCTTCTTTGCCAGCATATGTGGAACTACTGTCACATGGGTACCGCCTGTATTTTACAGTACCTGTTCAAACTTTTTCCTCTTTTTGCCCTTTTCTTCTCTTTCCAGAAGGGAACTAAGATGCATGCTAACTCTTCTGTTGCCTTTCCAGTCATAAGACCTTATATTAAGAATTTCTTTTCAGTCCATATAATTTCTCCCCTTTACACACTATTGTCCATCTATCCTGTTTATGATAGATTAGCTAGCATGTACCATCTACATGCTAATTGCAGGGATGTTTTTTTCTTGTAATACCCGGCATTAAGAGAGAAGCACAAGAGGGTTATTTTGTTTGTCTAGGTAGTTCAATAGCAACATTTTAATGCAGAAGATATAAAGAGATTTTTGTCCATTGTAACTGGTACAGGAATGTCTAATTTTTACTACTATAATTAAAGTTCACGACAATGTTCAATACATTTCTGCCCTAAAGAATGACAAACCAATGCAAAGAGTCCATGGTAAGGATGATGCTTAAGTATCACGTAAAGGATACATATATTCTATTATGTCAGTAATGCTAGTAGGCAAAATGGAAAGCTACGAGTGCAGCACATTTTGTCCCATTTGAATATTCTTAACAACTGTTTAGCTAGAAGTAATTATTGTATAAGAGATTTGGAGGACTTGAAACAGCAAACACTTTAGTTTGAGAATCTCTGTTCTCTCATTGCATTCATTTTTCTGTTAATGTATATATCATATTTGATTAAAGTCTCTGAATAATATTGAATTTTGTCTTCAGACTCTGCAATTTATTTGATGATAAATTGTGACACTTTGGGTAGAATGAATGAAGCAGTAACTGCTTATCAGAGAGGAAAATTGATGATTTGGCACTCAGCAAATACCTTGTGGTCATCATGACTGCTATCTGCAGAATCATTGATTTCCTTCAAGGTCTGTTCCATTTGTTTGGAAGAAAGACCTATTTGTAAATAGTCTTGAGGATGAGATGTGCTATTTTATTTCCCACTGCATGAATTTCCCATTCAGTTGCTTACCTGTCAAAGCTGAGATGACCTGTAACACTTCATGATGGGAGTGAGCACAATTTAAAGGTTTGGGGCATTGCCTCTCATCTCTTTCCCACACCCTCGTGCCTCCCACATCTGCTTCAGTCTGGCACCACTTTACCCCCACTGCACCTTAGTAGCTCCTTTCCCATTTACTTTTCCCATTGCCTCCCTGCTGCAAGCATAGAGCAAGCTGGAACAGGCACCTACTGCTGAGGAGGTAATAACGGCAATGGGTGAGGAAGGGATGGGACTCAACTCAGAGGGCTTTACCATGCCCCCTCAGGCAGAGCTTGGCTGCCAGCCCATCTCTCTTCCCTGCTCCAGGTGCCTCCTAGCAGGAGCACTAGGTGTTCTCCCCATCAATGCAGTCAGTCCAACTCCCACCCTGACAGAAATTGAGAAGGGAGGCACATGTCACCTCTATGTCAAAGGTAAATTGGGAGTTGAAATACAATACTTTATTGCCATGAACTTTGTGGGTTTGAGTCTCTGAATGTCTGCCAGCATCTACAGAAAATGCTATAAAGTTCCAGCTTATGTACATTTACAAGAAAATCCATAGTAACCATTGTTTGCAGTGGGACAACCGTTCATGGAAATTCCTTCTGGTGTTTCTCATCTCTCCAAGTCATTAGAGCAGGGATGGGTAAAATATGGCAGGCAAGCTAGATTCCACCCACCAAACTTTTGGCTCCAGCCCACCACGATACTCTGGTACACCAATGTCCTGCTGCCTAGTGGGTCCCTGGGGCACCCTGAGCCCCAGCGGGAGTGACTCCTGGTACTGCCCCTGCCCCCCAGCACAATCCTTGCAGCTCCTGTTGGCTGGAAACCACATGATTTTTTGGGTGCAGCCAACTCACAGAGCATGCCTTTTCCCCAAATGGCACGTCACGCAAAGATGCACATGCTAGCCCCAGAAGCGTAATTACCTCCCAACCAGAGCCTGTACCTGGCACCTCACCCCCTCCCACACCGCTACGCACTTCTGCCCCACATCACAGCCCAAATCCTCTGCCCTACCTCCTGCACCAGATCACAACCCAAACCCTCTGCACCCCACCCCTGGTCACAACTCCCTCCCAGACCCTGCACCCCCTCCTACATCTCTCCTCCAGCTCAGAATCCTCTCCTGAGCCCATACCTCCTCCCAGACCTGCACCCTCTCCTGAACTCCTGCCCCAAGTCACAACCCCCTTCATCACCCAAACACCTTCCCTGACACCACTCAGTCATGAATTTAAAAGTAGCAGTTCTTCTACAAAGGAATTTCACCACCAAATTACAGAGAGAAACTGCTGAACTGGAATTCCTCTACAAATTTGACACTGTTATCGTAGGCTTGAATAAAGACATTAAATTGGTTAATGCACTACAAAGCCAGTTTCCCCTGCATTTGACATTCACATTTTCACATCCAAATCTGTGAATGGGACACATGCAGCCCACTTCAATTAGCTTCATTAACACAGGTCCTACAATTGACAGGTACTTCTTTTGCTCTCTCTCTCTCTCTCTCTCTCTCTCTCTCTCTCTCTCTGTGTGTGTGTGTGTGTGTGTGTGTGTGTGTGTGTGTGTGTGTGTGTGTGTTATAATGGATTCTGTTATTTCCACTCCAGCTTATCTGATTAAATGAGTCTTACCCATTAAAGCCATGAAAGCATGATGTATATACTTTGGTTAGTCTGTAAGGACAACTCGTTTTTAAAATTACCAATTAGCAGAATTATCCCCTGAGATGTTTAATCACATCTGCCTTGTGCACCTTTATTCCCTACCCCAAGCTTCCTTCTGTACCCAACCTCTGTCCCAGACCCTGTACCTCCTCCATTAGTATCATAAAAGAGTACAGCCCTTGGCCGTTTACCAAATTCTTGGATTGGTCCCCCATCAAAAATTATTGCCCACCTCAGCATCAGAGACTGCACTTCATTTTTATCCGTAGCTGACACTCTAATTTTATATTTTCTTTCTTACCTATATTAAAGGTTTGGATATTGACCATAGCTCTGTTGTACGGTTTCATTATTCTACTTTCAATCCCTCTTTAGTAACTCTTCAGTTATTACAATAAGGTTGACTTAATTCACAAGTGTGTTCTTACCTTACATAATTATTAGAATTTACTACCCAGTCATGAGAATATATTCTTCTGACTTTTAATATGATAATGAATAAAACTAACAATATGTTACTACATTATCAAAATGTATTTGTCCCAGGTAAATAAGTAAGTGAAATTTTTAGGAGATTGTCTAAATTTCAAAAATAACAATAATAACTTATGTTTATATACAGCTTTTCATGTTAGAAATACTTTGATATTAGGTATACAGACAACTAAGTCATTGGTTAAAAAGGAAATTCTAGAAAGATTTGACCAGCACTGAGAATTTTGAAATATTCCAGAAGTTACTCTGTTGTTCTTATTTTATTCCCTAGGGCCTGCTCCTGCACATACTTATTCAAGCAATTTTCTTCATCTGAGTAGCCTTACTGATTTAAGAGGAGTGAAGTTACTCCTATGCATATGAGTTGGTAGGATCTGGCTCTTAAACATTACAAAAAATTTACAGAAATTATCCTGCAGGCATTGGTCACTCAGGGGTGGGCAATAATTTTTGATGGGGGACCAGTCAAAAGATTTTGGTAAGTAGTCAAGGGCTGCATTTTTCTATGGAGGGAATGCAGGGTCTGGGATAGAATTTTGGGTGTAAAAGGGAGCCTGGTGTAGAGGACTGGGGTGCAAGAAAGAGTGTGGGGTCTGAGAGGGAGTTTGGGTGCAGGAGAGGATTCTGAGCTGGGGAAGGGTTTAGGAGGATGTGCAGAGTCTGGGAGGGAGTTGTGACTTGGGGAAGAGGGGATGCAGAAGGTTTGGGTGGTTACCTGGAGCCCGGTTCCTGGCTAATGGGAGTTGCTATGATTGGGCTGAGGGCAGGGGTAGCACATAACATTTTCCTCCTTGCCTCCACAAGGTAGTACCTAGAGGCACATGGAGGGAATAGCCAACTGTTTTGAGGAGCCTGGGGCTGAGGCAGGCAGAGAGCTTGCCTCAGGTCCTGATGGAACTGGCTGGATCAAAAGGCTTGGTGGGCAGAATCCAGCCATGGGCCATATCTTACCTGCCCCTATCAGAGTTCCTAAAAGTATTCATGTAAAACTTTTCATTCTCTATTCATTAAAGCATAACATTAAGGTGTAACAGGTGATAAAACATGTTAATTCAATGCCTTTTTTTTGAGAGAGAGAGAGAAAAAGTTCATCTCTTCCATTTGTGACTGAGTGCCACTCAGTGTAAAAAAAAAGTCACAGACAAATTTGTTTTGGGCACATTGTTGTCTATCATTTCTGTCCTGGACACAAGGCCCAAATATACGGGCTAGCCCACTGAATAATGATCTCCAGATCCTTTAACCTAGTTAAAGGTAAACTAACATGAAACAATGGGGCTTTAGAAGGACAAGATGGGGTGAAAAAACTCTCATACTAACAGTACTGTATATCTTTGGAGATCTATAGATGGGGAATGAATAGAAGTCACAAAACAGTTGCAGAAAGAAGGGTGACAGTGTACTTAATTACAACTTAAATGTTCAGGAATAAAACTACAAAACTATATTTGTAGTTAATGATAATAACATCTCTAGATGTATACAGTATTCATGCCATATAGTATGGATCACCCATTAGAAATGAAAGGGCATATAGAGTGCCCAGCAGAAACCCATCTGGAAATTTAGGCAGTATAGAAACTATCCTCTGTAAAATGCCTGTTATAAGAGAAATTTTTTCAAATAAATGAAAGATTTTTTTTCTGAACATGCCTTTTTGCTTGCATAAGTGGTCCAAGAATTAATCTAATAAATAGTAATTTCTAAGCATGTGTGCATGCACTCTCAGTCAGAGAGACAGAGATACACAATCCACCTTATAACAAATTAAATTTATGAAATGACAGACAACAAAAGCCTTATTATGCTAGGGCTGTGAAAATGCAGAACAATTATTAGACGCTGTTGATAAAGATGTGAAAAAGAAAATGTAAAAAAATCCAATTGACTATACTAGTATCCCAATCATGTCTGATCCTTACTATATATAGTTAGAAAGCACCATATTAGAAATGTGAAGCTCTGAAGCTCTGTTGTAATTAAATAGAAAAGCTATGTTAAAGTGCCGCTGATGTGCAGTTCTACTCTGAAAGGTGTCTCTGAAAACAGCGCCTTTTTACTCAGAAAATCTGCTTCTTGTCAATATGCTGAGACATGCGTGTTTATTTTGGAGGACAGGGAGACGGTGTGATTTTTCACTATTTTCAGGCCATACAGTCCTGGGTGAGAAAACTGGAATAACTTCTGTCTTGTGTAACTGGCCTGGTCTACACAGAAAGTTTAGGTCAAACTTAACCACATTAAGTTGATTTTCTAAACAATGAGTCCATGCTACCAAATCTATTCTGTCAATTTCTGTACTCCTGCTTTCACAAGGAGTAACCACTAAATTCAATCTTGCCTGGTCAACTTTATAGCAGTGCAGACACAGCACTGTGAAAGTCAATGTTCTTGGCCTCTGGGAGGTGTCCCACAGTGCCCCATGGTGACCACTTTGGCCACAACTTTCAATTCTACTACTCTCCAGGTGAACAGAAAAATTGTAAATTTCATTTCCTGTGTGGCCAGCATGACAAAAAGACCTTAGAGCAGGTAGCACATCTGAGTTGTACATGTGACCATGAATTCATGAGTTCAAGTTTCAAGAGGGGTAGCCGTGTTAGTCTGCATCTGCAAAAGTGGCGAGGAGTCCTGTGGTACCTTATAGACTAACAGAAGTGTTGGAGCAAAAGTTTTCGTGGGCAAAGACCCACTTCGTCAGATGCATGCATCTGACGAAGTGGGTCTTTGCCCACGAAAGCTTATGCTCCAACACTTCTGTTAGTCTATAAGGTACCACAGGACTCCTCGCCGCAAGTTTCAAGAGTTTCCATGTGTTTCCAGAGTCACAGACAAACACCAGCATGTAGTATGCAGGAGATCCTGGACCTCATTGCTGAGTGAGGAGAGGTATCTGTTCTCACAAAACTTATGAACCAGCAAAAAAATGCAGATGTATGTGCCAAGATCGCAAAGGGCATGGAGGAAAAAGGATATGCCAGTGATGCTCAGTAGTGGCAAATGGAAAATAAAGGCACTGAGGCAGTCATACCAAAAGACAAAGGAGGCAAATGGACATCTGGAGAATCGTCACAAACATGCCTCTTCTATGAGCAGTTTTATGTGATCCTTGTGGGGGACCAGACCAGCTTCCCTAGCCAGTCCATGGATTCCTCCCAACACACTCAGGCAGCCTCAGGCATTAGCAAGAAGGACAAGTAAATGAAGGAATATGCTGCTGGAGAAGTGCACAGAGTAAGAGAAAAAGAGAGTGTGTAGGAAATGGGAAGTGAAGCACTAGGAGAGATTGTTGTCATCCATGGCAGCTGTGATGGACCTCATGGTGGCTTTCCAGGATGCTTACCTGAACCAGCACTCTCTCCAGCCCAACGTTCCTTCCTCACCAAGTTCTGTAGCCTCTTCTGCTGCCCTAGAACTAAGGATGTTAAATTGCGGTTAATTGACTAGTCGAGTAGTCAATGGAATTTCCATTGACTACTCGACTAGTCGATAGGCACTTCTGCATTCCTCCTTTGAAATGTACAAGAGCCCCTAATGGGACAGCAGGAAGTCCCACTTACTCCAGGCTGCACGTGGGTGCCTGCTTTGAAATGTACAAGAGTCCCCAGCGGGGGCTCTTGTGCTTTTCAAAGTCATGGAAGCTGGGGTCAGCGCTGCATGCTGCGCGGAACCTGGGGTCAGCTGGGGAGTCTCCAGCTGACCCCGGGTTCTGGGGGAATGCTGCGCAGAACCCAGCTCAGCTGTGCAGCGCTGCCACTTTGAAGTATCCATTCTCCCCTCTCCCCCTTTGCTGCGTTTGTCTGATGGAGGCAGCAAGGAGTGGGGGGGGGGGCGGGAGAATCAACTAGTCAACTGACTATCTGATAAGCATTTGCTTATCAGATAGTCAGCTAGTCCTTAACATGCTTACCTAGAATGTTGCGGGGGAGGGGTCAAGGGCAGCTTCACATTCAACTCCTTTGGATGTGTTGCTAAGCAAAAGGCTGTCCTCACAATTGTGATCACACACACTCCTTAACCTCCTGCCCAGGACTCCTTTTTGGTCTCTGCTGTGTTCCCTGAACACATGAGTTCTGAACAACAATCACTTTATTGCTTGTATGATGCGGCGGGGGGGGAGGGTTACAGGAAAGGACACTGAATGTAGGAGTACCTTGTTGAGAGCAACATACATGACTCTCAAACATGGTCATTCAAAAAAACTCTCTTTCAAAGCCTCTCTGAGATGCATTGCCCCTCGCTATGTTTTCCTTATTGCCTTGGTGTCTGGATACTCAAAATCCCTGGATAGGTAATGTGCCTCAGTATTCTACCCTGACAGATACATCTCCCCTTTGCTCTCACAAACATTATGGAGCACCCAGCAGACTGCAACCACAATGGGAATGTTGCGTTCACTGAGGCCAAATCTAGTTAGTAGAATGTGGAACCTTCCATATAAATGCTCAAAAGCACATGCCACCACCATTCTGCAATTGCTCAGCCTATTGTTGCACTGCTCCTTATTGCAATCCAGGCTGCCCATATATGACTTCATGACTGGTAGCTGTCTGACATTGCAAGCTTCCACAGTAATGTTGCCACTCACTTTTCCACTGTCAGAGTAGGTCTCATTCTGGTACTCTTGCTTCAGAGTGAGGGAAAGCAATTTGCAAAATTCCATGAAAGTGGCCTTATTCACGAAAGTTTCAGTCACTGCTGATCATCCCATACCTGCAAAACAATGCAGCCCCACCTGTCTGTGGTTGACAGCAACAGAACCAGCATTCCACTGTATCCAAAGGATCAAATCAGGCACACGAAGAGTTAGAATTGCACCAAGGTTAACATCATCATCATCATGCTTTAGTGCTCAACAGGATCCGCTTATGTTGCTATGGTGCTTGCGTGGCTAATGAACAAGAGAAAAAAGAGCATCAAAAGGCTGTTTGCCATTGGTTTTAAGCAGGGTGTGAGAGAAGAAATGAGTGCATTCTGGACCTCTGATGACATGTACCCAGAATCACCTGCTGCACACTTTTGCTCCCAGCATACCCTGGGAGCATGCAAAGGAGTACATAAACCACAATACAAAGGGGTGCAGGCACAGTGGAATAGTTACCCATGGTGCATCACTCTCAAAGTCAACAGTCCAACCTATTGTGGATGAGCTACTTCGAACTACATCTAATTCTTGCGCACAGTGGGGACATTCACCTTCAGCTTTACAAACTGGGTGCTAAAAAATTGACCTTAATAAATTTGACCTTCTCTTTCAGTTGCACTTTCAGGACCAACTTTGCAGTACTTTTTCTACAACATATGCCTTCACTGATAGTGAAGTCAACAAGATGGTAGTTGTGTCACTGAACACTTTTTGAGGCTGCTGTTGTTGTCCACATGTAAATGAGGGCAGCTGTAGTACTGCTAAATCTATTACTGAAGATGATACATAAGTAAGAAAGAGCCTAGTTTGACTTTCAGATCCCAGACTTAGTTGGCAGGCCTGCCAACTATAAATTCATTAGATCTGGATGTTTATTGGCAGAAAGTAATAATGAAAATCACACCAGGCTGTTTTTTTTTTTTTTACAAAGGTACACTTTAAAATAGACTGCATGTTAAAATTGCACAGTTAAATTTACTGTCTAGAAATGCAAAAGTTGAGATGCCAACAGGTGTAGGAAATACAGTATTGACAACAGTGTTTTCAAACCATGGGTCAAGACCCCAGAGCAGTTCATTACCTCATTTTAATGAGGTCACCAGGGCTGGATTAGACTTTCTATGGCCTGGTGGGGGAGCCCAAGCCCCACTGGCTTGGGCCACAGGGCTCATGTTGTAGGCCCTCCTGCCTGGGGCTAAAGCTCTTGGGCTTCAGCTTTGTTCTCCTCCAACAAGAGGCAATGGGGTCTGGTGGACTCATGTTTCAATCCCCCTTTCCTGGTAGTAATTTTTGTAAGCAGAAAGGGGTTGACGTGCAGTGCAGTTTGAGAACGTCTGTGGCTGGAACTTGCATCTTGTGACATTTTATTGCTTTACATGTACAGCCTTACTATTTGTCAAGGCTGTTTCCCATTCTGGCACTCTGAGTGCAGAAGGTGAGGGCCCACAAGAGACCTTAAAAATACCTTGCCTCTATAGGCTTCTGCTTTTAAAAACAACCTGACAAGGTCACCAATTCCATGGCCTTGGGAGATGGTTTTCACTTGATAGTGGCAACCTCTCTTCTTCTTAGACCCAGGAAGAAAGCACTTTAACTTCTTCCAGAGGGGTACCCCAAGCTCTTTCTACCACAAGGGAGCTTGGGGAAAAAAAGAGAAACTAATCTACAATTACTGATAGCTGACCTCTTAGTCTTAGACATGCATACACAGACCTCCTCTTACCTTCCAGGACACAAGAATCAACTCATTGCTTTAAAAAGGGGGATTTTATTAACAAAAAAATATACTTGATAAGCATACTTGGTTGCTAGGTATTACAGAGCAACTGAGAAAAGAATAGATTAAAACAGAGAAATTGTATTTCTGGGATACAAATTAAAATACAGTGTATAGGGAGACACACATGGACTTAGCACAGAGAAATTTAACCCAAACAACAAAACAAAGAAAATAACCTGACTGTGTCTAAATAGACATTTCATTCCCTATCTACTTGCAGATTTGTGCTTTAAGGTCCAGTCTATTTCCATGCCCAATATTCCTTGTAGGAATGGTAGTTCTGCCTGGTTCAATTCATCTTGTTTCCGCAACTCCTGGCTTAAAAACTCCCACAGGGAAAACAGCAAGCAGGTATATCTTTTAATTAAAATGTCAACACCTTCTCCCATTGGCTCCCTTGGCTCTCTGCCAACACCCCCTAGCTACCCTAGTTTAACCCTTTAGTCACCAAATGCTGGCCAGAGCTCCTCCTATCCATCACATCATTGAATTAATATTGTTTCTGTATATTTTAATCTCCTTGCTTTAAAAATAATTGGAAAAAAATGTCCTTTGTGTAACATTAATATTTAAAGTGTCCTAACACAATGGAAACTGTTTTCAAATTAGCTATAGCAGAATTCTGACTATACTTTCCCGTAGGTCAGAAAGTATCATTGATTGATATCAAAGGGAATTTCTGGTTAAAAAATAAAGGTGTTATTTGGTCATGTTAACTAATGCGTGTTCTGTATGCTTATCATCCCACAACATCTCATTGGATGTTGTGGGCTGATGCTATAGTACCAATTTTTTTTCCTTTATCCACGTAAGATTTTCTCACATCAAACTTGCACTCATATCAGTGGACATTTGGGGTGAATCAGCCTCTGTTATTTCATAGAATCATAGGTTGAAAGAGACCTCAGAAGTTCGAGTCCCACCCCTTGTCCAAAGCAGGACGAACCCTAACTAAATCATCCCAGCCAGGGCTTTGTCAAGCCTGGACATAAAAACCTCTAGGGATGGAGATTCCACCACTTCCCTAAGTAACACATTCCAGTGCTTCACCATCCTCCTAGTAAAATAGTTTTTCCTAATATCCAACTTAGACTTCCCCCACTTCAACTTGAGACATTTCTCCTTGTTCTGTCATCTGCCACTACTGAGAATAGCATTTATCCATTCTCTATGGAGCCCCCCTTCAGGTAGTTAAAGGCTGCTATTAAATCTTCCCTCACTCTTCTCTAGACTAAATAAGCCCAAATCCCTCAGTCTCTTCTTGTAAGTCATGTGTTCCAGTCCCCTAATCATTTCTTTTGCCCTCCACTGGACTTTCTCCAGAGTGTCCACATCCTTTCTATAATGGGGGACCCAGAATTGGATGCAGTACTCCAGATGTGACCTCACCAGTGCCGAATAAATGGGAATAATCACTTATCTAGATGTGCTGGCAAAGTTCCTCCTAATGCACCCTGTAGCCCATCGGGGCTCATGGAGGTGCTCTTTGCCCATCCAGGTCAGCGGGCGGCCACTCCGCCTAAGTCCACCAAGTCCTTGTGGTCCAGGGTCTTGGGCCTGTGATCAGACCAGTTCAGTGATCAATAAGCCAGTTTATGCAATTAGAAGCCCAGGCCCTGATGCAGGGCAGGGCAGCAGTACACACAGTCACAAGGTACACAGGTAGTAGCCCAGGCCCTGGTTCAGGGCGGGGCAGCAACCACAAACAATCACAGAAGGTAAAGGAACAGTTGGGTCTTCTTGTTCCAGTGGAGGTCCAGCAAACACAGATGTTTCACTTGAAGTGGTAGCAGGGGGCGGGGGGAGAGTCACCCAGGGATTGGAAGGGAGGGGGGAATGCAGGCCACCCACTCCACTGCATCCCAGCCCAGGGCCCTAATAGCAGCAGAGCGGTCTGCTGTTGGGTCAGTGGGGATCCTGACTGCAACACGCTAACCAATGCCCTGGGTCAGCCAAACTATGGTCAGCTATCCCTGGGCTACTGCCATTCTCCCCCTCTGCACATTCCTGGGTCTCTGACAGATACACTGGGGTGTTAGGGCTTAACAGCTCTGGCAGGTGTCCCAATGGTCCAGGCCAGTCCACAGCCTCCCAGCCCGGGAGCACAAGGCAGGAGTCTGGTTCCTCTGGTGACTGGCCTCTGACTGAGCTCCTGGGCTGGCTTTTTATAGCCCTAGCCATACCTCCTGATTTCCAGTCAGATGAGTGGGTGGGCCAGGCTCAGCCCAAGAGGCCTCACGGAGGGGGCTTTTCCCCCTCTGGGTCAGTGGACAGCCACTCCACCTCATTATACACCCTAATATGCCGTTAGCCTTCTTGGCTACAAGGACACACTGTTGACTCATATCCAGCTTCTCATCCACTGTAATCCCCAGGTCTTTTTCTGCCGAACTGCTGCTTAGCCAATCAGTCCCCAACCTCTAACAGTGCTTGTGATTCTTCCATCCCAAGTTCAGGACTCTGCACTTGTCCTAGTAGAACCTCATCAGATTTCTTTTGGCCCAATTCTCCAATTTGTCTAGGTCACTCTGGATCATATCCCTACCTCTCCCCCTAGCTTAGTGTCATCTGCAAACTTGCTGAGGGTGCAATCCATCCCCTCATCCAGGTCATTAATAAAGATGTTGAACAAAACTAGCCCTAGAACCAACCCTTGGGGCACCCTGCTTGATACCGATTGCTAACCAGACATTGAGTTGTTGATCGCTATCCATTGAGCCCAAAAATCTAGCCAGCTTTCTATCCATCTTACAGTCCATTTATCTAATCCATACTTCCTGAACTTTCTCGCAAGTATACTATGGGATACTGTATCAAAAGCTTTGCTAAAGTGAAGACATATCATGTCTACTGCCTCTCTCATCCACAGAGCCAGTTACCTTGTCATAGAAGGCAATCAGGTTGTTCAGGCATGACTTACCCTTGGTGAATCCATGTTGACTATTCCTGATCACTTTCTTCTCTTCCAAGCAGGGGCGGCCCGTGGCTATAGGCAGACTCAGCCGCCGCCTAGGGTGCCCCCGATGACATCAGTCCATTGACGGCCCTGCAGGCAGGGCACCGATCGCGCGCTTTGCCTGGGGCACCAGCTGCCGCAGCCGGCCTCAGGCCACTCCTGCTTCCAAGTGCTTCAAAATAGATTCTTGTAACTCTTTGTAACACTCAGAACAAAAATATGGGTTACAATATTAATAGTCTTACAAGCAGTTATTAAAAATGTGGTTGAATGTATAGTACATTAGGAGTTTTGCTTCAATTTTGCATGTTTTGTTTTATTGAAAATTTCATCACACTCATACATGCTTTGATGTTGTTGCTGAATTTTGAAAAATATACAGAAGCAGCCCAGATTCTGATCTTACTTAAACCACTGTAAACCAGGTGTGATTCTGAAACCTTTTATCAGATCAGAATGGGGCCCCCCTTTTTAAAAAGGAGCACCTTCTGACCAAAAGTCTAGGGTGAGAGGTAGGCAAGCATGTCAACAGTTAAACTTGGACTTGAAAAAACATTGCCCTTCATACACTGATGTACCAGTAGTCATATAACCAGCTAGTATTTATGCAAATTCTTATTCATTGAAGCTTCAGTAGATCAAACAGAAAATATACTAGGAGAAAATGTTAATTGGAAAACAATTTATGTGCTCTTACATAGTTTACAACAATGTAAAAGCTACAGAACCTCACATAATATTTTAATGAGTATGTTCTTTTAGAAAGACATAATAGATGGCTGGCAGTATTTTAATCAAAATACAGCACTTGTAACAAGAAATACTCCTTTTTTTGTTTTAATAGATAAGTAAATAGACCAATAAATATCCACATAAATGATCACCAGGTGTAATTTATAAACATGTTGCAGAACAGTTTCCTTATGATTTTTTAACACTTGCTTTTTTTCCCTGTGAACTCAATACATTTGGGTGTAGTTGATTAAAAAGAAGTGATGGTTGAGCTAAGAGCTAGGAAGGAGAGAGAAAACATTAATAATGCCTAATAACTATATTTTTCTTATGTCCTTTTTGTAACATGCTGCATGGCAAATCAGATAAATAGTAAGAAATGATATTAAGGACACTATACTCTTCATAGTTTAGTTTCATGACTCACGAGTAATGCATTCATCCTAAACTCATATTAAGACCTTTATTCTATGACATACTCCAAAAAGTGGCATAGTGCAGTCACTCTAAAGTTGTCTGAATTTGTTAGAGTTAGATTTTATTTTGGACTACATGCCTGTGCAGGAGATGTAGTAAGGGGGAGTAAGGACGTTGTCCCCCGCTCCCGATACTCGTATGTGGATTTCACAGATCTTACGGCTGGGCAGACAGATGTGGGTGAAGGTAGGTACAAAAGGGTGATGAACCCTGCACTGGGATACTTTCCCTGGGTGCTGTACCATTCTCTCTACTACTCCTCTATGCCACAGGTCAGAATCTGGCTAATGATGTGGTGGCTGTGCTGGGTTAACAGTAGGTCAGGGACAGGAACTGACTTATGGTCTTTCAGATTGTCATAACTAATCATTTCCACATTTTATTTTTAGCTGCAGACTTAAGTTTGAGTTTAGTTTTGCCTGGAAACTTGTACTAACAATAACAATTCACATTCTTACCCTTATATGTGACGGCAAAGTAGGTATATCAATGCCAAATTCACACGCCCATTCAAACATGTAAACATGGTGGGAATTATTTCAGCAACCACCTTAATAGTGAAACTACAGCCAATAACCTGAAGCATGAGAGGTGAAACTGACTGAAAGTGGTCCCTTTGGCTCTTAGCTCATGAGCTGAATTTTAGCACTTATCACAAGGTATCCTTGATTTTTCAAGGTAATTATTTTACTTTTTGGGGGGTACACAATTCTAAACACAACTGAATTTAGACAGAATTATTTTTCCTCGCTATGGAAACAGACCTATATTTTAATGTCCAAGAAAGGAAAATACACTGGCATTGTGGAAACTTAATAGATACTTTTATAAAGCTGACTGCCACTAACAGAGGAATATGTGACCTTTGAAGACTGCATTTACTCAAATTAAAGAGCAAATGGTGCACATCCAGATTTTCATGCAGTGTAATTTTAGATTACTCTAGGATACTTAACTTTGACCATAAAACTAAACTTGATCAGCACAGCCAAGAAACAATAGTTCTTCTAGTTTTGTTACGAGTGCTTTGTTGGGAGTAAATTATTTAAAAATATCTGGGGAGATGGGATGAATCTGGGGAGATGAAATCAGGTACAATGATATTTAGTGAGAGTCTAGTAAATCAAGGAAAGAAGTATTTTATTCTTGTAGGTAAAGCAATATTTTCCTGTTGAAATCCACAAATTAGATATGAATGTATTGCCCTAGGTTTGAAGAACCCATGTTCTCTAAAAAGATCTATTTTCATATTATGAGGTATTATTTAACATAAGCAATCATGCAAAAAACAGAATATGTAAATGCTAGCCAGATAATTCTCCATTGTGTGCAGCTGCACTGGAAGCTAATATCATATTAATGTTTAGATTTATCAGAGATATTTCCATTAGCTTTCTATTTAACAAATGATCAGCAATTGTGTATAATAGCCAATCTCCTCACGTCTTAATGATCATGGATATACACAGTAAGAGATTAACATAAAATCAGCACTGATGCAGCTATTTAACAATCTCAAAAGAGTTTTGATATTCTAAATCAACCAGGTTCCAACATGTATTGGAGTCTTGTGAAAACCTCTAGGCTGGTTGGGCTTAGATATTTTTCTCACAGTGCACATCAACCCTTGTCCCACCTCTCCCCCTGTGTCTACTATTTTGTACTAATCTTCCAACTTCCCAAAATAATTTATAAAACTGTAGAGGGCATGTTCCCTGCTAAAATCTCTTGTATCGTCTTTGGGGCATGGTTCCTGCAAGGTGCTGAGTCCTTCCTGGGAAGTGCTGATCATTTTTTAATCCCATTTACTTTCATAGGCAGTGACTGGCACATCACAAGCTTGGGGATCTTTATCTCTTTTAAAGCCTGAGCACCACAATAATGTTATTAAGACCAGGACTTTAACAGGGTTCCAAAAAGAACTAGATAAATTCATGGAGGTTAGGTCCATCAATACTTATTAGCCACGATGGGTAGGAATGGTGTCCCTAGCCTCTGTTTGTTAGAGGCTGGAAATGGGTGACAGGAGAGGGATCACATGATGATTACCTGTTATATTCACTCCCTCTGGGGCATCTGACATTGGCCACTGTTAGAAGTCAGGATACTGGGCTAGATGGACCTTTGGTCTGACCCAGTATGACCATTCTTAATAAGACATACAAAATTTGCTATTATAATTTGTGAGGCCTTTCTCCCTGTAGATTTCATACTGCTCTACATTGCCTCATGCTTATTATGTCTCAGTATTTTTCAATTGAAAATAAATTGAATAAATATATTTGTGACTTTCATTATTCGAGTGTTTCATCTTGCCGTTCTTTTGCCACAGCAGCATGGTAAATCATAACATAAATCGTAAATCCTAAGTCTGTCATTCTGGTTTTATTATTGACAGTCTGTCCAATTTAACTATATATAGCTTCAACTTTTTGGAGACCCTTAATGGGGCTTCCCATGAGCTCAGTAAAGAAAGTGAGGAAATCATCAGTGGCCCTGTGGAATAGGTGTTGTCAAAACAAAACATTACCAAAGTAATGCAAATCCTTCAAATGGTTCTAATTCAATTCTGAATGTTTTCAGAACCAGAATTTGGGCTGGTATGTTTTCTCTCAACCTGTCTTTTCTCTCTTTAAGCTAGCTTATCTTTCTCTACTGGGTAAAACCTACTGCTACTTGCACAGCAGTAATTATCCTAACTACACTTCACCATTCAAAACCATCTTCTGGAAGATGATTTACAAGAATTACATAAAAGAGATCTATATACAATGACACACTTGCTTGTTTGGCCTGAAGCCTTTTATGTTTTCCAGCTTAATCGGAATTCTTATGATGAGTAGAGAAGTTCTAATGAGTTTCTACATGACTCTTGTGCCTGAAGTTGTATTCAGAAATGTGCTTGGTTATTTTTTCTCTCCTGTACAGCTGAGAGGGTCAAACAGTACTTAATTACCCTGACATACTATGAGGCGTTTGTTACAATATTTCTGAGATCACAGTTGCTAACAGTGTGTCTGTTCATTTCCAGAAGCTCAGAAAGTTAAAATGGGCAAATACTTAACCTAGTCTAAAATATCATTAAAAGTAGCAGACACTTTGATGTGCCAATGCCTACCAATGTCTGAATGTTCTTCCCATTCTAGAATTAACAGAATTATGGAAATCAAAGTGCTGGAGTTTTCCCCTCTCTTTCATAAACAATTGAATTCTATTATGTTCGTGATAGGTTGAAATTTGGGGACTAGATAAAAACAGTGGGCAAGATGTAGTAATTTGATTTATGTCTTCTTGAAGTTTGGTAATAATTTCTAAGGTCTTAGCTTTGTCCTCTATGAATATTTTGGAAGGATGGTTGCTGATGCTTTTGTTCATGCATGGACAGTAAACCGATATTCCAAAATCTCATAATAATGAGAGCCATGAATCAGAGGGCAGAATCAAGGCCAAAAAGTCCACATGAGTATGAGAGTATACCCAAAGATTTAGGTTAGAAACCCGTTTTGAAAGACACTAACCATAGCTAGACTGGTTTTACTATGATGTAAACTTGGCTGAGAGTTTCCTCTTCTTTCCTTAAGTAATTTACTACGAAGTTCCCAAGATGCAGCTGTCACTAATATATTTCTGGAGTACTATACTTGCTATAGTAAGGCACACTAAAATAAAAGAACTAACTGATTAATAATCACTTCAGAAATGTATTCTGAAGTATTTTAATATAGAATCCTCTCTACTGCACCATTTTTGTTTCCTATTTTATTATTACCACAATCCATTAGTATAGAATGTTAATGTTGTTAGTGTATTTATTGATTGTATAGTATACTTAACACTGATTGTAGAACCATTCAGGAGATAAGCTTTTGAACATTTTAAGGAAGTGCTACTACAAGAATGATTGTAATGGGGTTCTGTATACTTGGGAATGTAGAAACCCAGCAGTTTATATTGGTTAGACCATTATAATAGAAAGATTTGTAATGAAGGAGAAAAATAATTTTGAATCATCTACCATAATATGTTCTACTTTCAAAATGTTGAGGGTATGATGATATACAATTTAGTTTTATAAAACAGTTGAAAACTTTTTTTAGATGTAACTGAATATTCCACATTTTCTGCTAGGCAAAACACCTTCCTCAAAGGTCCTAATGTATATTACTACTGGCACTGGGGAATAACCAAAAATAAAAGAATGGCTGATGTTTGCATTCTTGAAAGAAAGTTGTATTTTAAAAATGTCCACGTTTTTCCTTTTTACCTTCTAATAATAAAAATTTATTACATCTATACATAGTGCTTATATGGCTATAGATATTTCATACTAAGCAGATTTGTGAACATATATTTAAATAAATGCATGTACTTTACTTGAGTTAGAAGTATATTCTAGCTGCTGACATTGACCTATACACTGATTCAAATCCAGTTCAGGCTAGTAGTAACCTAAAGTTATTATCTAATGTCTCTTCAACTACATTTCATGTAGACTACTGTAGTATCACTCCAGTTCCTGGTGTGGAGGTGGTCCTTATCACTAAAGTTACCATTACAGTTCAGACTACTTGGTATCTATGATAGCAATCGATATAGAAAAGACAAGGTTTGAATGGGCCTATAGAATAGTAATTGTCTCTTCAGTTTGCATTTGAGGACAGAGCAAAGTGTAGACAAAATTGTTATTTAGGTAAACAGAGGACATCAGATTCCAAGTCAATAAGTGCTACAGCTATCATGAACACTATACTGTTTCAAAAAGCTATCTGAAATTTGTGTACTCAGTCCTTCAAAGCCTTATTCACAAGTCGTCTCATTGTTTTTAGTGGGACTATTTTTTAAAGGATTACTCATGTAACAGTGTGCAGTACTGGAACCTAAATTATTAGTGTTGTTCAAGTCAAAGCTTGCTCTGAGACACAACGATCAACTTGTTTTCCAATTTCATGCATTTAATACAGTTCTGATGCTCTCACACAAACTCTGATTAGTAATGGATGGGAATTATCTGTGCTTACTTCCCTGTTTCAGAAAAATGGGTTAATACTGAAATAATGAATTATTTAGTATAGTGAAAACTAAAGAATACCGTGGGGAACTTCAGGTATGTGAATCGATAGCATGATGGCAGGTAAAATGCAATGTTGGCTAACGCTAAGTAATACACATGGAGACAAGTGAGAAATAGGTTATAATAGCAGAGATAAAAGAGGGACAAGGCAGAACTGGGGGAGCAAAAATCAATTCAGTATCTTAGATGCCTGTATCCCCATACTACTTGTATTTGTAATAAGCAGGAAGAACTTGAAGTACTAATAAATAAACACAACTATGACATACTTGGTATCATAGAGACCAGGTGGGAAAATACACACGATTGGTATAGAAGGGTACAGCTTGTTCAAAAAGGATAGTCAGGGAAAAAAGGGAGGAGGTATTGCCTTATATATGAAAAATTTATACACTTGGACTGAGATTGAAATGGACGTAGGAGACAGGCTAGTTGAGAGTCTCTGGGTTAGGTTAAAAGGGGTAAACAACAAGGGTGATATCATGTTAGGGGTCTACTATAGACCACCTTCCCAGGCAGAAGTGATGGAGGAGGCTTTATTTAAACTCATAAAATCATGCAAAGCGCAGTATTTGGTGGTGATGGGGGACTTTGACTATCCAGACATATATTGGGAAACTAACACAGCAGGGCATAGATTATCCAATAAATTCTTGGACTGCATAGGAAACAATTTTTTATTCTAGAAGGTTGAGAAAGCTGCTGTGGGGAAGCTATTCTAAATTTGATTTTAACAGACAAACATGGAGGAACTGATTGAAAATTTGAAAGTGGAAGGCAGCTTGGGTGAAAGTGATCATGAAATCATAGAGTTCACGATTCTAAGGAATGGTAGAAGGAAGAACAGAAAATAGAGACAATGGATTTCAGAAGGGCAGATTTTAGTAAACTCAGAGAGCAGGTTGCGTGGAAAGCAAGACTAAGAGGAAAAATAACTGAAAAGAGTTGGCAGTTTTTGAAAGGGACATAATTAAGGGCCCAAAAGCATACTATTCCACTGCATAGGAAAGAGAGAAGATATGGCAAAAGACTGCGTTGGCTAAACCAGGAGATCTTACATGATCTAAAAACAAAAAAAAAGAGTCATAGAAAAAGTGGAAACTAGGTCAAATTACAAAGGACAAATATAAGCAAATAGCGCAAGTATTCCGGGGTCAAAATTAGAAAAGCGAAGGCACAGAATGAGCTCAAACTAGCTAGGGACATAAAGGGTAACAAGAAGACATTCTATAAATAAATTGGAAGCAAGAGGAAGACCAAGCACAGGGTAGGCCCATTTCTCAGTGAAGAAACAACAACAGGAAACTTGGAAATGGCAGAGTGCTTAATGATATCTTTGTTTCTGTATTCATCAAGAAGATTGATGGAGACAGGATGCCCAACATAGTGAATGGTGTAGGTATAGAAATTAAAATAAAAAAAGAACAAGTTAAAAATTACTTACAAAAATTAGATGTCTGCAAGTCACCGGGGCCTGATGAAATGCATCCTAGAATACTAAAGGAGGTATTTGAGCTATCATCTGAAAAACCATGGAAGTCAGAGGAGATTCCAGAAGACTGGAAAAGGGCAAATATAGGGCCCCTTTATAAAAAGAGAAATAAGAACAATCCAGGAAACTACAGACCAGTCACTTTAATTTCTGTACCAGGGAAGATAATGAAGCAAGTAATTAAGGAATTCATCTGTAAACACTTAGAAGATAATAAGGTGATAGGTAACAGGCAGCATGGATTTGTAATGAACAATTCAGGTCAGAACAGTCTGATAGCTTTCTTTGATAAGATAACATGTCTTGTGGATAAGGGAGAAGTGGTGGATCTGGTATACCTAGACTTTAGTAAAGCATTTGATACAGGCTCGCATGACCTTCTTATCAATAAACAAGAGAAATACAACCTAGATTGGGGATACTCTCAGGTGGGTGCATAACTGGCTGGATAACCATTCTCAGAGAGCAAATAATGATTCTCAGTCATGCTGGAAGAGCATAACAAGTGGGGTTCCTCAGGGGATCTGTTTTGGGACCTGTTCTGTTAAATATCGTCATCAATGATTTAGCTGATGGCATAGAGAGTGTGCTTAGTAAGTTTGCAGATGATACCAAGCTGGGAGGGGCTGCAAGTGCTTTAGAGGATAGAGTCATAATTCAAAATGATCTGGACAAACTAGAGACATGGTCTGAGGTAATCAGGATAAAGCTTAATAAGGACAAATGCAAAGTACTCCACTTAGGAAGGAACAATGAGTTTCACACATGCAGAATGGGAAGTGACTGTACTGCAGAATGGGATATTGGGGTCATAGTGAACCACAAGCAAAATGAGTCAACAGTGTGACAATGTTGCAGAAACAGCAAACATGATTCAGGGATGCATTAACAGCAGTGTTGAGAACAAGACACGAGAAGTAATTCTTCTGCTCTACTCTGCACTGATTAGGCCTCAGTTGGAGTACTGTATCCAGTTCTGGGCACCACATTTCAAGAAGAAGTGGAGAAATAGGAGAAGGTCTAGAGAAGAGCAACTAAAATTATTAAAGTCCTAGAAAATGTGTCCTATGAGGGAAGGCTGAAAGAATTGGGCTTGTTTAGTTTAGAAAAGAGAATACTGAGAGGGGGGGCATGATAGCTGTTTTCAAGTATCTAAAAGGGTGTTACAAGGAGGAGGGAGAAAAATTGTTTTCCTTGGCCTCTGATGATAGGACAAGAAGCAATGGGCTTAAATTGCAGCGAGGGAGATGTACTGTATTTTAGCACATATAACCCACGGATTATATGCATTTTTACAAACCCCGCACACACGCACCCCCGCGGGGTATATTCGGGTGCGGGTATACAATATTTTTTGTACTCACCCGGTGAGTTCCTGCGCAGCCGCCAGCCTCCAGCCTCCAGGTGGGGGAGCGCTCATCCCCCTGGTTCCTGCGCAGCTGCAGGAAGGGGTGGGGGAGCGCTCATTCCCCGGTTCCTGTGCAGCTGCAGGAACCAGGGGGATGAGTGCTCCCCTACCCAGAGGCTGGAGGCTGCACAGGAACTGGGAGATGAGTGCTCCCCCGCCCTTCCTGCAGCTGCGCAGGAACCAGAGGGATGAGTGCTCCCCCGCCCGGAGGCTGGAGGCTGGCGGCTGCACAGGAACCGGGGCGGTGAGCGCCTGCAGGAACCGGGGCGTTTAGGCTGGCTAATTCCCCCCCCACCCTCCCAGCACTGTAAATTAGCTAATATACCCTGGCACAGTTTGAAAGAAAAGTCTTGTATACCCTGCAGGTTATACTCGTGCGTGGGGTATACAAGATTTTTTTTTACTCAATTCGGAAAAACCGCAGGGTATATTCGAGTGTGGGGTATATTCGAGTGCAGGTTATATTCGCTAAAATACGGTAGGTTGGACATTAGGAAAAACGTCCTGTCAGGGTGGTTAAACACCAGAATAAATTGCCTAGGAAGGTTATAGAATCTCCATCTTGGGAGATATTTAAGAGCAGGTTGGATAGACATCTATCAGGGATGATTTAGAAGGTCATCTCAGTCCTGCCATGGGGCCAGGGGACTACACTTGACGGGCTTTCGAGGTCCCCTCCAGTTCTAGTATTCTATGATTTGGAAGGAATTGTTTTCATTACAATCTTCTAAACAATGACTAAGAAAAATGACCTGCATATATTTACAGAAGTTCATTTTAAGGATCTTTACAATGGCTAGTGGTAGTTAACAAAATATGATAAGTACAAAAGTAATTTTAAAAAGAGTCTGAATAAATGTGTCAGTATTTTAAAAAGGGTAAAATGGGTGACCCAGGTAATTATAAGCCTTACAGCTTGACTTTGATCTTAGGCAAAATAATGGAATGGCTGATACAGACTTAATTAATCAATAATTAAAGGAGGTTAATATAATTAATGTTGTTAATATGTGTTATGGAAAATAGGTCTTGTCACAATAATTTGATATGTATGAGATTATAAATTTGGTTAATAGTGGTAATAATATAGAGGTAACATTCTTTGACTTGTGTGAAGTATTTGACTTAGCAACTCACAATATCTGGATCAGAAAATAGAATAATACATCATCAACATGTCTGTCAGAGTAAGTGGATTAAGAATGGCCCTAACCTCTGCCCCTCTACACGACTGAGGTGTTTTATTTGGTTGGAGGCAGACATCTCCCTCTGCTCAGGATTCACAGCCATGACCCCTCTCCTGGAATTAGGCATTTCAGTTCTTTGTGGCAAAGAACAAAGAGGAGATGATTGTTGTGGTTCCTCCATTATAAATTTAGTCCAGCGGTTAGCACATTTACTCAGAAAGTGGAAAACCCGGGTCCCCCCTTCCATCTGATGTGGAGCAGGGACTCTAACTTTGGATGTTCCTTTCCCAGGAGAGTGCACTCACCACTTGGCAATGAGATATTCTCATGTGGATCTTTCTCTCTCCTCTTGTTGCTGCTCCACTGTGTATAAACAGTAGAATTTTGAGTAGGAGTACAGTTACTTCTGTATTTAGCCAGTTCTTCTGTCCACATCTCAAGAAAGCTGCTGAAGAAATGGAGTGGGTTCCTAGGACTGCTATAAGAAAGATTAAAGGACTGGGAAACATGCCTCCTTTTGAAAGACTCAAAAAGCTCAATCCTTTAGTTTACCGAAGAGGAGGTGAAGGGGTTACTTAATCACAGTTTATAGGTACCTACATGGGGAACAGATATTGATAATAGAAAACTCTTCAGTGAAAACAAAGGTATAACAGCAAACAATGGCTACAAGTTGAAGCCAGACAAATACAAACTAGAAATAAGGTAATTTTTTAACAATTAGGGTTTTATCATTGCAATAACTTACCAAGGGTTGTAGTAGAGTCTCCATTACAGGAAATTTTTCCATTGAGATTTTTTTCCTCCAAAAAGATGTGCCCTAGTTTAGGTACATCTTTTGAACTTAAAACGAGAATTAATAACAGGGACATCCTAAGGCATGGGTGGGCAAGAGGCAGCTAGCAAGCCACATCCAGCCTACCAAGCCACTAGATCCAGCCTCTGGCTGCCTTGCCAACAGTATTATTACACAGCAGCTGCAACTGCTTTAAACAGCAGGCTGCTAATTGCTGTGCAGTCTGGGCAGGGAGGAGAAAGTTTTGCACGCTATCCCTGCCCCCTAGCAAAATCTTCCAGCTCCCATTGGCCAGTTTCCGTCCAATAGGAGCTGAGAAATTTTGCTGACGGCAAGGGCAGCAAATGAAGCCTCCTCACTCACTTTGCCTCCCTCCCTGTGCTGGAGGAGAGTCACGTGGAGCAGCTGCCCAACACACAGGCATGGCGTCTGCAGAGCTGCTGGCTGGGGAAAGCACCTTCCAGCCAGATCCTGCCTCTGGCACCCCAGCCCCTCTCTCCCCACAACTACCTGTCCAAGGTCACACCCTACCCCTCTATATCCCCTCTCCCCATCTCCTCCAGGTCACAACTCCCTCCCAGACCCTGAACCCTCAACCAGACCAGAATCCTTTTCTGCAGCCATAACACTCCCTGACCCTGCACCCCATTCCTTTGACCCACATCACCACCCAAACCCTCTGCACCCCTTCCTCCAGGTTACAACTCCCTCCCAGACCCTGCACTTCCTCCTGTATGCCTTCCCCAGGCCAGAATCCTCTCCTACACTCATAACTCCTTCTGGACCCTTCACCCCAAGCCCCTGCCCCAGATCATAACCCCCTCCTTCACCCAAACTCCCTCTTTGACCCTACACTCCCTCCTGCACCCCAGTCCTCTATCTCAAGCGCCTTTCCTCATCCCACCTGCAATCCCACACCCCCATGTCCCTTCCACAGAAGTGAGACCCTTGACCACTTACCAAATCTTGGAGTAGCCCCCCATTAAAAATTATTGCTTCCGCCTGTCCTAAGGCTTGTGGTATGCTGGAGGTCAGATTAAATGATCGTAATGGTTCCTTTTGGCCTTAACATCTATTTATTACAGTGCGTTTATTCAAAATCGATGGTATGCTTTCACCTGGAATGGTGTATTCAGCTCTGATCACCCCTTTTAAAAAGGGATAGCAGAATAACAAGAACGTCTATGAGGGAAATCACTGCCCCAAGTTATCTTTGTGGCAAAAAGTTTAGTGGGATTCAAAAATGGATTAAATAATCCTTTGTAAAATGAAAACACATATAGTTACAATAATGAGCTAAAACAGTTTATAAAAATATAAATTCTATAGCTTTAGGGCATAAGCCAACCACTAAGGCTGTGTCTAGACTACATGGCTCCATCGACAGAGCCATGTAGATTCGGGTTGTAGGCAAAGGGAAATGAAGTGGCAATTTAAATAATCGCCGCTTCATTTAAATTTAAATGGCTGCCGCGCTGAGCCAACAAACAGCTGATCAGCTGTTTGTCGCTCAGCGCGCTAGTCTGGACGCTCCACAGTCGACATCAAAGCCCTTTGTCGACCTTCCCCTTATGCCTCGTAGGATGAGGTTTACCGGGGAGGTCGACAAAGGGCTTTCAGGTCTACAGGGGAGCGTCCAGACTGCCCTGATCTGCCGACAAACATCTGGTCGGCAGAGCGCGGCAGCCATTTAAATTTAAATGAAGCCGCGATTATTTAAATCGGGGCTTCATTTCCCTTTGCCGAACAAACAAATCTACATGGCTCCGTCGATGGAGCCATGTAGTCTAGATGTACCCTAAGTGAAGGTGGTTAAAAAGAAACTTCTGTATAGGCCACTTATTCCATTATGGGTTTCTGTATAGGCCACTTATTCCTTCTTCAGGGTGTCTAGAATTGGCCTCTGAGGTAAGCAGTATAACAGAGAGATGGAATACTGCTCTCAATTGCTGTTTGTAAAATTCTCCTTTTAGTCTACAAGAGATGCATTGGTGCACCAGAGTTTACTGCGATATTAAAAAACACATTCTACTTGATGCAAATATTAATTATCAGGTTATGCTTTTAGAAGGAAATTCTGAAAGATGTCAAATCTAAAGCCTGTATTATTCAGTGTAGGAATTATCAACACAACCAAAAGTACACCTAAGGCAGCTTGTGTTTCCTGTCGGATTGTGAGAACTCTTGCTGAGGGGTTTAGTATTTCTGTTACTGATCATTGTAAAGACACTGTCGCAAAAAATAACTTCATTTGCAAAGAAAATATTTTCAGTGTGAAAACAATCTATTCTGGATTTTATGAAGAAAATTCCTTGCAACAATTGTTCCGAAAAATTTCACAGTAAAACATTCTCCTTGTTCCTGGACTTTGCCATCCATTGATATATATATATTAAAAATATTTTTTTAAACGAGCAAAAGCTCTCGGGAGACAAATGTGCACTGTAGAAACACTGTTTAATCTTCTAACTTTAAAAATATTTATGTATCAAATTATCTTTACCTACCAAGCCATGGGAAGAAGGTTTAGAACTTTGCTATATTTCCTCCACACCCCCACCAACTAATCCCCAGTTTTCAGAGCAGTCACTGAATAAGCTTGGTTAGTGTTTAAAATATATATTCTCTGCTGGTATAGCTCCTTTGCCTAGCCTGAGCAGTAGAAAGGAACTAGAATGTGAGTGCAGCTGCGAAGTGAATTCCACTGGCCAAGAGTAACTCTCAGCTGGCTCATAGGCCCACCACTTCCCCATACTCTCTCACTCTGGCATACTCCCTCATCCTGGCGTGTCTGAGAGTCAACACATGATAGAGGTGGGGTATAGCTCCTTGCTGCTACTTCACAGCTCATATTGAGTCCTTCATGGAACATAGCCTGATGTTTTATATCAGATTAGCCATGTGGGCCACAGCCTCCTGAGAATTTTAGAACAGCAATTGACACCCTGACAGGCCACCGCTGTCCTGAATCTTTTCAATTTTGGTGCCAGAAAAATTCTACTCTAATATCTGTAACATAGTGGGTTTCTACTTCCCCAGCTAGCTTTTCTTCCCTCTTGAGTCGGTAATTTTGTACATCATCAAGCATTGGGCAGTTGCAGCAGTAAACAGACTTGTTTGCCAACAACCAAGGATTGCAGGGACGAGTTAATAAACCTCCATACCTGCAAGAAATCAAACTTTTAAGCCATGTCACCCCCACCTCCATCCTTTCTGAAGTCTGTCTCTTCATTTCATACCTATCGTTTGCCACAGATACTGCATGTTGATAGAAGTGCAGTATCTAACTTCTTTAAAACAATCATTTGCAGCATTTATATTTATCATAGTCATTGCTAGTCTGCTAGACCCTACTCTGCTGAATTAGCACTCCTGGAAGCAATACCTCCTGTCAATCAATTGACAGGAGGTATTGCTTCCAAAAGTGCTGATTAAGCAACACAAAGAACTCACGGCCTATAGGCTCAGCTGAAGAAAATCTGCAGTACAAGAATTCTTTTTTTTTTTTTTTAAGAGCAGGGTTTTTATTCTTTAAATGAAGGACAGGTGGAGAGAAGAGCACCAAAAAGGTTGAAAAAGTACAAGACAAAATAAGAGCAAGATAGAAAAAGAGGAGCGTTGATCCATTTTTTTCTCTCTCTACCTTTTTTCCTCCTCTTCTGGCACTGCCCCTTTGTTTCAGAGGCAGCATCTTCGCCTTTCCCCCAGAACTCTCTCATTAATTAGTATCAGTGTCACCCTTCTGTCATGTGGTAGCAGCATTTTTAGGCCTTGTTGCTTAGCTTCCCAGAGAAAGAGAAATCAGTGATGTGGAATCTGGACACATTCTAAGTGTAATCTGGGTATATGCTAAGTATGATTTGCTTTATTTACACATCAGTCCTGGCAGAGAGGGTATCATACTAATCCCACAAACATGCCTCTCTTCCAGAAATTTCAGCTCACACAACAATGCCTCATTCCCAGGAAGCTACTCAGTCTCAAGAATTGACTGAAAAATATCAAGAATAAAGCAGATAACAAACTTGTTATAGGACTCAGTTGCTCTCAGAGGACTCCTGCATAACAAAACTAAGAACAACAACATGGCATTTCTTCAAAAACTGAAATCTTGCTTGTGCAATAAAAGCATTTATATGTCTGTGTGTGTAACAGTACTATATTGTAACTCTTGCCCTAACTGTATTTATTTTTATTTGTTGAATACTCACAGTGTGCTTAGTGCTGTCCAAATCATAGATAAAATTATGGACCCTTCGCTAATGAAATTGTAATTGAAAGCAATTTGAGGGTGGAAGCTTCACACAGGCAGCTATGTAATTTGTGCATTAATGGACTGACCCATTAAGAGCACTCTGATTCGTGCAAGGTGCTAAGCACCACAAAGGTATGTGCTCCTCACCCCCATGTTTTATAGAAAGCATTTTATCACTCACATTTTGGCTGTAAGCCATAGGTACTCAGACTTTGAAGTGCTGCTCAGTATTAGCACTGGCCTGCAACCAAGCAAGCCCTCTGAGGGTACATCTACTCTGCAGAGGAAGATCACAGGTGCCACTGTTCAAATTAGCGGTCTAGTTAAGACAGCTAATTCAAAGTGAGAAGGGTATTCTGGTCGATGCCAGTAACCCTGCTTTCTCGAGGAGTAAGGGAAGTCGAAGGAAGAGTATTCTTCCTTCAATTTCCTGCAGTGTAGACAGCGCCAAAAGCCGAGTTAAGCTACTTCGACTTCAGCTACGCAATTAATGTAGCTGAAGTTGCATATCTTAATTTGGCTTTTTCCTGTAGTGTAGACGTACCCAGAGAGAGGCAAACAGAACAGGAATTTCCAGAAAGGGAGGATAGTGGGGCTGTGCAAGCTAAAGGGACAAGGGCTATACTCTGAGACAGTGTTTGCTGTCAAGCTCCAAATATGAATCAGACAGGCAAACATACCAGACTTCACATTAGGCAAAGGCTGGGTGGTGCAACAACCAGGAGAACAATGCTTATTCTCAGCCCCTTCTATTCTCAGTATTTGTATAACTTTAGTTCCTTAGGAGCTTCCAGTGAGAAGTGATGGGGACCTATTTTCTGTAGTACAGTGGGGTAGGTAGGTGAGAGATAACACCATTCTGGTCCCTATCTATCTCTCTGGAGTGCATGGAGTATAAAAGGCTTGCAGACATCTTTTGCAGTTGAGTTCAAGTTATGGGGTATGCGTTGGACTGGGAATTTGTTTGTCTTTGGGATAGTGTTGAGGTGGGAGAAGGATTATTATGCAGAAAAAGGAGAAGATGATCAGGTCTGTCCTGATTGATTTTTCAAAGGACTAATGAGGACATTCAACATTTCTATTAAACAGAAGGTTTAAAATCCAAGAGCTTCAATTCTTTGGATATTCTAAACTCTGCAGGACTCCAGCCTGAAAGGAAATTCCACAACTGCAGCAAAGTTCCATTCCTACCGAATTTAGAAAATTCTGTCCTGCAGAGTTCAGTAGCTCTACAAGACTGAAGTGGTGAAGCTCCTGTCTAGCAGAGCTTCAGTCAGTGTGACCCCAAGAGCCATAATGATCATCTTTAGTTCAGGTAATGTGAATTTGGAAAACCAGAGTTGTTTTGTGCTTCAAAATGAGGGTGTTATGCAGCATGAGCAGGCATGAATGAAAGCTGAGTGTGTCAGTTTGTCTTATTTCCATTTTATTAAGGTAGCACCATTTCCAGGTTTATATTTGCAGTACCAAATAATTTGGTGCCAGAATGGCAAAAACAATTACAAATGACCCCCTTTTGCATAACACGCTGAACTATTATTAGAATAATTTTGCATGGCAAATTTGCATATGCATGTAAGTTTAGGCAGAGGGTTGATTTTTAAAATTACATGTGCAATATCTCTCTTCGGCCAAAAGTCCCTGAATAGTATTGCTGCATAAAAATATCAGAAATGTTTCTCAGCCTTTGGATAAGAAAAAGTAATACCAGCCTGCTGGTTTACAGCTTTTAATGACAATATGTGTCACCTTTACTTTCCACTCAGAAGTGAGGGGGTATGCTCAGGATCAGGCCCCCAAATCAAGGGGTGATATTGAATGATAGAAGGATCAAAGTGAAAAAGCCTGAGGCCTCCTTATTCTTTCCCTCCACCATGTCAGCTGCAGGGGAAACATTAACTTTCATTAAGCGCACTTCTGTAAATCTGACTAATACCATTCTCAAAAGTTCCAGAAAAGCCCTTTGTCTTTCAGGTATCTCTCCCATGATCCCTCATCACTGACGATTTTAGACCGTGACAAACAATGAACTGTATCTGCCTGCCATTTTCTCTTTCTGTCTCCTCATCCTCTCTTTACCTCACTGATATGAAAAAAGCAGCAGTCCCTGATTAAGCATCCTGTGTGTCACGCACCCACCCCCACTCCCAGGGTATGTGGGATCGGGGCACCTACGTTAACAGCTTGGAGGCCCCAATCCCGGGTTTAGTCTGGGCCCATGAGTTCTAGGGGGTAGGCTTGCCCATGTAGAAGGGCTGAGCCCGAAGCATGGCAGCCTACTCCCCCTTGAGCCGACTGCCCGCTTATGACAACTATAGGCAATGGGGATATAGTCCACGTCTGCTTTGGGCGTCCCTCCCGTCGCCACTCTCAAGAGTTCACTCAGGAGCAAACCCCTCCCAGCGTTCAGTCTTCAAGGTCTTTGCGATATTTAGACTAGGGTAGGTAGGGGAACTCTGGCCCTCCCCCGCTCCCAAGTTTCAGCCCCAGGACCCTAGGGTGAGGCCACACAGACCTTACCGGAATGGAGAGTCGTATGTGATTCACTCACCACCCCTCTCAGGGGGTTTGCTGTCCATTTCAGCGCTCCCATCCTGGACCTGCTTCCTACGTTGTTTCGATGCTCCTCTGTTGGGCTTTTTTTCACGGGTGTCGGAAGAGTCAGTTCCAGCATCCATGGTCGCTGTCCCCATCCCGGAGCCTGGGTCCCAGATTCAGCCGCGCTGGCTGCTTTCGGCCCGTCTCTGGCGTCCCTGCCCACTTTGGCGCTGGTCCCGGTGTCCCTGGCCACTCCTGCACCAGCTCCGGCGTCCCCGTCTGTTTCCCAGCTGGCCCTGGCATCTCCAGCCGCTTCCGCCGCCTCCGCCTCCGCCCCGATCAGCTGAGCCGGCACTGCTTTTGAATGTGCCGCGCGGCTCAGGGTGCATGCGCAGCAGCGTTGGAGGGGGGCGCCGGTCTACCTCTGGGTCAGGAGCCTCTGGTGCGCTCCAGCTCGCGAGAGGGGACGGGTTTACCCCGTCACACTGTGCAAATGGTGTTTGCTTTTCAAAATAAAAAAGGAGAGCTGGTGATCAGTCAGGTTTGGTTTATTTCACCCAACCTACCAATCTGGGCCACTAATGTTCCAAAACTGGAACCTGTCATTCAACAGCCCTAACCCAAAGCCCTAAATTTTAGTGATTCTGATGAAATAGTATGTAGATCTGGACCCTCTCTCTTTTAAAGAGGTAGGGGAGCTTTACAACATAAAAAACAATGTCATTTTGCAAAACCAAACCATTGTTTCTTGCACACAGACTAAGCTGGATTGTTTCATTTATCTTCCCTCTATTCTGACTGTACATGTTGACTATCTTAATGAGCCATTTCCCCCAACAAACGTTACTTCTACGAAAGCCAAATTAATACCCCCTTCTACATCTTTTGTCCCCCTGTTCACATGCAGTACCAATATCTTGGTGGAATCTTCTGCTGCTCAGTTCATTCATTAGAGCTTATTTCCCTTATAGCCCCGGAACTGAAATGTTAGTAATAACTCATGTCCATTACATAGCGTCTTGTAGTTCCAAGCTTTCCATGTTGCTGTAGAGTTGCTACCTTTTTCCTTTCTTGTGTAGATGTTCTGTTGCCTGTTTTGCCTCCCTTTTATTCAACATTTGCATTTGTCAGTATACAAATAGCTAAAGAGTGGGATTGCACTGAGAAATTTCAAACTTGTTGCCTGATCTAAGATTACGTTTTAATTTCTAAATACCACCTTTAGTGTTGACAGGTTCTTTGTCCCAGGATCAGGCCCAGGATTCAATTATTCTACGGTTAGGAACCCTGATGTGTACAGTTGCAACACTCACACTGTAGAAACTCTTGTATATTTACAAATATAGTTTATTAATACAGTTAGCACAGTCACAAACACCCCAGTTTCATAAGATAGGGAATGTACATCCATATTTCCATACCATATACTTACATCATTCCTTCTAGAACAATCTTAGGTGTTAGCTCATCATCTTTCTCATTACCTTCATCTTCCCCATCCTCACCAGGGGCCATCATTCTGGCCCTTCCAAGGACTATATTTTCTTTTCCCGATCGCCTCTAGGCTGGGGTACCACTCTTATACTATGTGACACTGACGCTGACATGTTTGATACATATTCAGTAGGGGACGTTTTTAATGCTGAAGTCTTCTTTTCCTATAGGTCAATGTATTATTGCTCTCAACTTATCATATACATCAATTTGTTACCATGGGCCTTTGTGGTTATTTATCACATCGTGTGTCCTGATTACTTCAGCTCAGCCTGAACCAGTTATTTTGGGATTTTTTATATAAAAATGCATCTGCTGAGTCTGAGAGTATTTTCCCTACCATCCTATGTGGGTGAAAGGCCCCAGACATAAGTTCCTCTTTTCTGTCCAGGGAAGCTCTAAATAATCTATGACGCGTGTCTGGTTGAGATCAATGTCTCAAACACAGAAATCTGCTAACCTTAGCTTCTGCTGATCTTGCAAACGGCCTTTAGCAGATTTCTTGCGTTACCGCTCTTAACTATTACCTCTGTGCTAAATCTACCCATTAATAAATTAATGAATGAATCTAAATCAACACAACCATATTATTAGCATGATAGACAAGCAACTTGATAGACTACAGACTACAGATGTTCTTGTATTTTTCTGCTTCCCTGCTGGAGAAAAATGCTTGAAAGTGAAATGGATTTGTTGCTTTAAGCAGTGTCCCAGGTACCAAGGAAACACTTGTGTAGTCACTGATTAGTTCCTACTAAGGTAATTGAATTTGGATTTGTAGGAAATTTAGAAGGCTTTCAAGAATGGTAGTTGGTATTAAATTACATTGAACATTAGGAATCCAAACTAGTGCAGCTGTCCATTCTTCATTATGAAAAACCTCTACATGCAGTACAGCATCTGAGAGGAGCTATTTTGTGAAAAACCATTAGAGGAAACTGATTTTCTAATGCAATTTCCACTAATTTCTTAGCTGCTAGGCAGAAGAATAACTGGAACTAAATCTGTGTACAATCATACTTAGAATATGAAGTCTGCAGCTATTGCAAGCAAGTAAGTTAAGAGCATTTATTAATTAATACTGTTTTGTTTTTTTCCCAACAAAATAAATGCTTTGACTTAGTGAAAAGATGGGTTCAGTTGTACTGATTTGTGAGTGTATGTGTGTGTGTGAGATAGAGATGCTATTTAGTTTCAAACAAATAGTCGTTGGCTTGCGTAGACTCACTGAATTCCTTATTAAAATATTAAAATGGTTCTACTGCTATTCTGTAATATTGCTAGGGTCTTTTTATGTGCAGGACATACTCCCTAAAGCTTGTTTCCTTTTCCCAATCTTTTATGCATTCAGCCATAATGGGGAGGATTAAACGAATATGCAAAAGTACACAAGAAATAGAGATTATGATAATGCCCCTCTTTCTTCACTATAAAATGCATATGCACACATTCTGTCCACCTCTTCAGTTTGTGCTCTCTTATTTACTTGAAGGGTGGAGTGGGCACAGGAAAGGTATCTAAAAAAGAGCCAAATCCTTTATTCTGTTTCAGCGAATGGAGGAGATAAATTTGTGACACTTGTGAAATTTGTCTGAAGCATGGTAGTTACGTTTCTTCTTCCTCAGCCAAAAGCTCCCTGTGATGATGTGCATTTGAGTGTCTGAAAATTTGGACACATAACCAAGAGTTCGTCTAGACTACACGCTGCTTTTGAAAGAGATTGTCTACACAGCCACAACTTTTTTTGAAAAAGCGATCCGCTTTTTCGAAAGAGCACCTAGGCAATCTGGATGCTCTCTTTTGAAAAAGCCCTGTTTGCGGTCAAGAATGCCTTTTTTCAAAAGAGCTCTTTCAAAGAAAGGCATTCTTCCTCGTAAAATGAGGTTTACTGCTGTCAAAAAACCACCGCGTTCTTTCAATTTAATTTTGAAAGAATGCGGCGGCGGTCGAGATGCAGGTGAAGTTTAAAAAAAAAAGCCACTTTTTTTCAGAAAAACCCTGTAGTCTAGACATAGCCCAACAGTATGGCAGACAGAGGGAACAAATGCCAATTGGTAAAATATTCTCTTGGCAATACAGCACATTTTGGGGTGCAGTTCTTTGCCTAAATTAATACTGATCTTTGCAGGATAAATTTCTATTATACTTTCTCTCGAACAAGTGTGTAAGCAAGACACAAGAGATGAAGAGCAGCCAGCCCACTAAAGCTACTGTGCTGCCAGAAAAGAGAAGGGAGCCCAAAACAGTACACTGAGGGACAGGCCAAGCTGTCCAGGGCCTTGACTGGAATTCATGACAGCAGAAGGCTACATCATGCCTTCTGTGAAGGACAATGTTTTTCTATTAAGTTTTCCTCTTCCATGCACTTTTTGGGCAGAATGATATTCAGTTCTCCAGTATTGCTAAGATAGTACATTTGAAAAGAAATGTGGGAGCTGTCAAGCATAAGTCAAAGAGCATGAGCAGCATAGGCAGATGTCACATGCTGCTTTGCAGTATAAAATGGTTCATCACTAGGAATGCAGGGAAGAATCATGTCCATAGATTAAACAAATGTACCTGATGGAAGCATGTTAAATTTAATTGTCTTGGTATTGTCATGCGGGTTAGTATCTTAAGGTAAATTTCTCAAGCATTTCAAAGGTTTTAACTACACATACCATTTAAATGAATGGGAGCGACAGAGCTAAACCCTCATGCAGTGCTTTGAAAATGTATTTCTTGGGTGTTAATTCCATCTTTTAAAATATCTAGTATAATGGAAAGTTACTGTGCGAATACAAAGTTTTAAGTCCCTCTAGGGACTCTGCCAACAGACTAAACCATGTGAGTACATATCAAGTTGTTTCTGAACAGAAGCAGAATCCCAAGAGTGATATACAGCTATAAATTCACTCCAGCCTATGGCTATCTATTGTTTGTAAGAGAGAGCAGTTTTTACCTCTTTGAAGAGTTTTAACTGAATAGCTCCATCTGTTAATCAGGGTTGATTAGGGAATTTGACAAAGGAAGAATTCCATTTTCTATATGGGTTATATATATAATTATGTGTGTTAATATGAGTCCAGTAAACAAAATGAATTATGGGATTATATCAAATATTTGTGTGTAATTTTAAAAAGAATATTCATTTTATTTACTTACTAGACCTATTATCAGATAAAATTATTCTGGTGCATTAGGGTGTGTTTTAAAAACATGTTATCAGTGCAATAAACAATAATCTTACACATTGTATTCAAGATCATACTGATTTGTAGTATAGGTATATGAAGACTAAAGACTTACATAAAGAATTAATGTATTTCATCATTATAAAATGGCAAAATTCCAGGCGCATTCCATTTTCCTGGCACAACCAAACTCTGACCTTAAGTTATAAGAAGAAGCTTTATACTGAATTTGGTGGTCCTAGCTCTTACCGTTTTGGAGTTCTTGAACAAACTGGTAGATAGATGGATGGACAGACAGACAGACAGACTCTTTCAAGATGTATAGTAAATATGCTTGGGAATATGCATAGATAGATACTGAGTATATTCACTGTGTTACAATACACACTTGTGCACATACACATATGGGGTGTGTCTAGACTACATGGCTCCATCGACGGAGCCATGTAGACGAGTTTACTAGACATAGCAAAATGAAGCGGCGATTTAAATAATCACCGCTTCATTTACATCAAAATGGCCGTTGCACTGTGCCGATCAGCTGTTTGTCAGCACAGCGCGGTAGTCTAGACGGGGCTCAACCGACCCCAGATCCCTTTGTCGTCAGATCCTTTAAGCCTCATTTCACAAGGCATAAGGGATCTGATGACAAAGGGATCTGGGGTCGGTTGTCCCCGTCTAGACTACCGCGCTGTGCCGACAAACAGCTGATCAGCACGGCGTGGCGGCCATTTTGATGTAAATGAAGCAGCGATTATTTAAATCACCGCTTCATTTTGCTATGTCTAGTAAACTCATCTACATGGCTCCGTCGACGGAGCCATGTAGTCTAGACACACCCATGGATGCTAACTTTCACAACAGTTGGATGTTAGCTAATATGTCTGCAGCTGATTTGTGTACAGAAAACTATAATCTGAGTGGGAGTGTAGCATGGAAAAATAGCCTAGAAGTGTTAGTAGACTAAGCAGTTAGGTGCATAAGACATCTGGTTAATAAGAAAAGGCATATGAGCAAAGCAAGCTTATAGTGCTCACCGGTATCTTGAGTCTCTTAGAAATACAAATGAAATATTTTATGTGTTATTTCTGTATTTATTTAGTGGTTTTGACTGCTCCCTGATTGAATTTATGATGAAGTTTTATAGTTTATAAAGTCTCTGAAACTACAATAGTTTAGAAATTACATATAGTATAACCATTTAGGCTATACCTTAATGCACTTTTCGCATGCCAATATAGTAGTACCATTGTTGGTCCTGGTATATTAGGTAAGGTAAGTGAGTGTCACATCCCCTCATGCTTTATGAAAATTGGCTTGTGACTATGAATATGCATAACTCGAAGACTCTTTGATAGAATACCTCATGTAACATATCAAATTTAACGTTACAATCTGCTGAATCTGTATACCCTAATTTTTGTGCATCTGTCATTCTTGTACATGAAGTTAGAAATATGAAGTATGAATCTGTCCTATGAGGGCCATTGCTGATGCCCTGAAAACTGAAGGGTTAGTGATCAAGTCAACAACCTGTGAATTGTCTTGTTTGTCCTGTAAACCCAAACTGTGCTTGGTCCTAGAAAGATATGTGGCCGTGCCACCTGATGCTGAACTCCAGTTTTGGTTCCTATAATTTTCCATTTGAGGTGAGAAAGGACACACAGAATTCCCCCCTGGGGCAAAAAGGATATGAGAGAGGAAAACAAACAGTAGGGAGTTGCCAGGTGGCTGGAGACACACACTCTCTTACCACCTAAGATGCCTGCTGGACACATCTAAGACTGAACAGGGAGGAGGGATCAGGCCCAAGCTAGGAGGCTGCTTAGCTTGTGAAAGAAATGTTTAGAACAACTGTTTAGGGTAAGAATTTGGATGAAATAAATTTCTTAGTGGATTAGGATTAGCTGACATTTTTTTAAATTTTAATTTAGTAATTTACTTTGATCTGACTGTTTTCACTTGCAATCACTTAAATCTTTCTTTTTTTGTACTTTTGTTTCTTATCCAGCCCAATATGAATAATTGTTGCTCCTGGGAGTGGGTGAATGGGAGTTAACCACTCTCTTTCATTGATAAAGAGGGTTGACCGGACCTTATGACCATTCTCCATGCAAAAGTTTTACACAGAATAAGACAGATTTATTTGGGGGTTTGGTTCCTTTTGAAGGTTGATTTTCCTGGGTGCTGAGCTCTCATGGATCTGAACTGATTCAGTGTCTGTGTTGCTCTTCAACGGGGTGCTTACCCCCAACTCTGTATCTTTGCTGGAGAATGCCAGAGCTTCTCGTCCAGTAAGTCAGGGTGGTAGGAAGCACCAAAGAGCAAGAAGGCAGGCATTAGTGGCATGATCAGCAAACCAGGGGACAACTCCAGGGGACTTCTGTAATCTAACCCGTAACAGTGAGGTAATATCTTTTGTTTGAGACACTTCTGTTCAGCTTTCAGGTTACACAGAGCTCTTCCTTGAGTCCAGGAAATGTATTTATGCTAAACAACCTGTTCTACCTTCTATTGACCTATGACATTCTGAGTACATTTCCCAGAATAAAAGAAGAGCTCTGCTTAAATTCAAAAGCTTGTCTCTTTTACCAACACATGTTACTCCAGTAAAAGATACTGCCTTTTCTCTCTGAACTTTGTAATGAAAACCTAATTTAGAAATATTTAGGCTAGTTTACCATGTTTTAAAAAATATTGTTGTCTGCCTTCACCAATAAGGTCAGGCTCCTTTATCATCTTGAAACCAGCTATCCAAACTCCAGAGAGAAAAATTAAAACTAATACATCTTTAGAATGTAATTTTTCAATACGTAGCATTATTATAACTGTAAGATCCAGTGACTCAGGAACTTCAAGGTGGAAAGAAAGTATTTTTTCCACTTTCTAGCCATGCAAAGTTATAGGTAATAGTTGTATGTGCATGTACGTATACTACAGGTTGAACCTCTCTAATCCAGCACTCTTTTGTCCGACAACATCTGTGGTCGGGCATGAGTTTAGTTAGCCATATGTCCACTTATCATGGGTGTGGCCAAATTTCCCGTGATCCCATGAAGTTTGCTTACAAGCCACCAGTCCTGGCTCTCAGTGTTCTTTGCTGTTGTTTGACTCTAATTGTCTTTTAAAATCCCAGTAAGCAGTGGAAGTGTTGGTAAACTTCTAGATAATGTTGACATCTTGTGTTCCAGCAAATTCTCTGGTTCGGCAGCGGTCAAAAGAGATTAACGCAGATACAGCACATACTGTAAATTTTTTTCTGCTCAAATCCATTTTAGAGATTTTGGGCTACAAGATGGTTCTAGAGATGCAATTGTCTCTCTTATTTAACATAAATACATGCCTTGAAATAGCCACCTATTCCATTATGTGCCTTATTTAATATATTATTTTTAATGATCTGGAAAGAGGAATTAACAGCATATTAAATAGGCAGATGATATAGATAATGAGGAGTTCTGAGTGTTAGAGGAATAAAATAAAGAAGATTATGAATATGGATAGAAAATAACAAGAATTCAGCTCGATAAAATGAACACATTTAGAAAAACTTAACTCTTTGCCATTATTATTGTGTATGTAGATGTCTGTATTTATTTAATTTGATCAAGGTCTGAAACATTGCCCCCTGTGCTATCAAACACCCACCTGACTCTGGTGATTATTGCACCTCATTATATCTAAGAATGAAACTACATGCCCTGAAAACTGTCCAACTGTTACAAATTGTAGTAGCTCCTCTGCTTAGTAGTACAGGTAGGCAGTTTCACTGTTAGTTTTTCAGCCTACTGCTTTGCTGTCTGGCCTGGTGCAACTTTGAAGGCAGAGTCCAGTCTAAACCTTCTTATGTTGACAGTCAAATCTTCAGTGGAATGAATTCTAGCTATCACGGAGATTCTCTATGTACTCCCCATGTTTATGACTTCCTGTGGCAACTGCGTTCCACTAGCACAATGCAACAATTGACCAATAATGAGAAACTCAACAGTGCAGGAGACGAACTTTTATGATACCTAGATCTGGACCTGAAGGAGACAACTTTCATGGAAATCTACCTGCAAAAGAGAAACATGATCATGAGTCAGCCACCTCTGAACTAAATGCTAAACTTTTTTCTTCATCTTAGCTTTTCCTCGGTAACTTCTTCTCTCTTTTGCATAGAGCCCACACATAAACATAAACCAGCAAAGAAATAAAAAATTTTAAAAATATTCAAGCTATTTCACCAACAGACTAGGAAAACTAAGAAGAGAGAACTGTAGTTCCATTGTAAATATTTGAGGCATTTAGCTTCTCCAGTTACCAAATGTGTACCTAGATAGATTTGTATATGTTTGTAGTTGGAAACTATTTTGAATATTAAGTAAAATAATTATAATAAAATGTATTTTAAATATATCAGTATTTTCCTGAAAGTACATGTATTTTCCTACATTAATATTGTATGCCAGAAGGTTAAAAATATAGCTGATCTGTTTATAGTTCAAATGTTTATGAGTGGGTAAAAACTTCCAAAATAACTTCATTATTATTTACAGGAAATTTATTTTGTTAAGTCTGACTATGAAAGTGGGGCTAGATTCTCATGTGCTTTATACTGATAGAAGTTAGAGGAGAATCTGTCTCTAGGAAGTAGATAAGTGTCAAGCTAAAGATCAGTGTAAAAAAAGGGTAGTCGGTTATTTTTAATGTTGCTGTGTTAGGTGAAATAAAGTATAGGAAAGCAATACAGAAACAGGATGATCAGAGCTGTAAATTGTCTGTTCTCATTTTTTCTAGTTCATTAAAGACCTGATTCTGGAATTCTGATTCATGATGAGTAGCTCTCATGTGAACAGACCGATAAAAATCCACGATGCTCTGTTTGAGAAAGTACTGCAGAATTTGGTTTTCTTAAACTTACCATAACAATGAAAATTTTATTTTCTTAGGGGAAATGCTTATTCTCAGTATCTTCTGGGAAAAAAGGTGTCTGAGCTCAGCTCCTATAAGATCTTGCTAACTCTGAGAACTGCGCAAAGCAAATAAATTGGATCCTAGGGTGGTTGAAAAATAAGTCACAATGAAGCCAAAACTATACAACTAACGTGTGACATTGTGAGAGTTCATCTCTAGAATATTGCATTCAGATTTACTCCTCTTAATTTAGGATATTACCATACTGAGAAAGGTTAAGCTGACTATTGTGTGTAGCAGATCTCAAGAACATGTGCTCTAAAACGCTGTTTGAAAGTCTACAAAATGTGGGTTAAAGGAGCCAATTCATAAAATATTATTTGGTCTGTTTCCATGGGATTATTGAAGTATTTCTCACTGATAGCTGTTCTTTGTTTACAGTTTCTAAGACAGTTTTCACTGTTTTGGAGTTCTTCCACAACCTCTTTGTGCTCTTATTTTTAAATAAGCCTTTTATAAGGAAAACTTCTTTAGAAAATTCGACAGGGAGAAGACTTTCAAATACTTGCATCTCTCCACATATATTACAATTTTTCCAACCTCAACATAGCTTCTTGTAATGATTATTTTTAATTGTTTTTCCAAACTATTCTGGATATTGCATAATTTCTTTTTTCCAAAACAGTTGACTGTTGACTTTGTTAATGAAAGCTTGTAGTAGTGTTTGGCATAACAGTGCAGTGATTGGGTTGAAACAGGAAATTGTACAACAGAACTAAAAAGTAGAACAGCATTTACCAATATCCAATCTTGTAGCTCATCGGACGTGGAAAAAATATGATCAAGAAAATTATAGGTTTGCCTAGTAATATGTAAATAACATGAGTCAGTGCGTTCTGATCTGCGCCATATGATTTCATCTTGATTTACACTGATTTTGTTGGATTTAATATAAAATAGTTCATCTACAATTATGCTTCTAATTTTTTTTGTAATTTGGTAATTTTCTAGTAAAAAGACACAAACCATTTACCCCAAATATGTTGTTTCCTGCTTAAATATTTAGCCATTAAATCTTACAATTATTCGCGGAGGAAACTGGTTGTATGGTTGTCATCAAGGATAAAAGCAGATAGTAGTTATGGTTAGAATTAAATGGCTGCTTGCCATTCTTTTTCAAAGAGAAAAACTTGTGTGGTTTTCAAAAGAGCTTAAAATCCACATTGTGCCTCTATTGCTGGCAGCATCAGTATAGAAAAGAGAGATGAAGTGGGTTTATTTAACAGTCTAATCTGCCTAAAATGTGTGTATCCAGTTGTCCATCTCCAGGGAATAAAAATGCTTGAAGAATAGCTTCTGAATTCATTCTAAGCTTATTGTCAAGAGATTTTGAACATCCCTTAAAACCTATTTAGCAAAGAAATAACAGGCAGGAAAACAAAGTATGACTATCTAATTAAAGATGGCAAAGGTTTAGATTTTCCCATGAAAGGTACCAGTTCATCATCCAACTTGCTAACCAAGGTTCCATGTTCTCATCTTTTCTTCTGAAGTGATCTTGCATCTAGTATGCTCAAAAGATGATAATGAGTATTTATGTCTTTAGGGTAGTAGATAAGAGTATGAAGATTAGAGTTTAATTCTAATAGTGTTTATGGAGAACTAAATCTCTAATTGGAATTTATATCAGTTTTAAGATTTGCTGCAACACTTATCCTGTTTTGCTGCTCCTAGAGCACAAGGAAAAGCATATTTGTATGTGATGTCTACACTACAGAGAAGCCTCAAAATTAGTCTGAGCAAGGTTTCCCTAATGAAGACGTGCTACCTCAATTTAAAGCCCCAGGAAGCACTGAGGAGAAATTACTTAGAATGGTCCTGGTGAGGAGCTATTTTAAAATAGCATGAAATAGCAGCGGTGGAGCATCCACACACCCCCTATTTTGAAATAGCTATTTCAGAAGAGGAGTTATTCCTCATGGAATAAGGTTTACAGAAGTCAGACTAAGCTGTCTGTAATTTCGATGTTATTTCGAAATAACAGAATTGCTGTAACAATAACAGAATTGTGTAGATGCTTGTATTGTTATTTCAGAATAACGGTGCAGTGTAGCTGCACCCTAAGCGTATAGGCATCAAAATTGCAATCTCATTTGCAAATAAAACAGGTCATCACTTCAAAAATGTTTTCATTTAATTCATTGTCTCTTCTTGTCTCCCCCCCTCCCATTTTTTCTTTCTTCCAGCCATCCCCCCCCCCCTTCTCCCCTATTTATTTTGGTCCTGGTCATCCAACATTCTGGTCATCTGAAGAAGTGGGCTGTGCCCACAAAAACTCATGAAACCATCTACATGTTTTGATAGTCTTTAAAGTGCTACCAGACTATTTGTTGTTTTTTTAAGTTTAAGTTTATTCATCCCTTTAGTCACTTTTCAGGGTGTGTTGGTGCTTGTAATAGAACTGGGTGTGTATAGAAAATGCATTCTTACAAATGAACTCAATTCATAAATGTCATTGTGGTGCCTAATCAATGTTATAAATTGGGTTCCTTATACCCTCTCTTTATGGCCAGACTACATCTCTCATAATGCACCATGGGTCCCCTCTTCCAGAATATTTGCAGTGAATCAGGGTAGTCCCATAGGTCTGGTGCATCATGAGACATGCAGCTTGACTGGGGAGTCCACTCTGTAGAGGAGAATGGGAGCATGAGGCACTGCAGCAACATTTCCAAATTGGAAGTTTTTAGGTTTTCGGTGTTTCTATAGGGAAAAACATTTCTGCAGAAAGAAGACATTCTTCTTTGAATTTGTTTTTGTTGAAAAAATATCTGTAGAAAACAGTTTTGATCAAAACATTTTGGCCTGCCTGCTGCCTACATCAGCGGTGGGCAAAAGTGCCTCCTTGGGCTGGATCTGGCCCACCAAGCAGGTTAACCTGGCCCACAGAGGTCCTGCCACTCCCCAATCCCCAAGCCAATCAGGGCCTAGGGATGAGGGAGTGTGCGGTGCTTAGAGTCAACCCTGCCACATGCTCCTTGCAGGGCAGGAGAATGGGGAGAGGACACTTCATGCATTTTCCCCCACCCACAGGCCCTGATTGCCCTGGAGGCAGGGGGAGTGTGCAAAGTCTCTTTCTACCTCCAGGGGCGCAGGTGCCTAGAGGGAACTGCCAGCTCTTCAGAACAGTCGGCAGTTCTCTCTGAAGGTGAGCGGGGATGAAGACTTCACACTTTCCCCCACACACAGATCAATCAGGGTCTATGGGTGGGAAAGCACAGAAGTGTCCTGGCCCCTCCCCTTCTGCCTGAGGCCTTGCCCCTTCTAGGATGACCCGAGGCCACTTCAAAAATTTCTGAAGTGTCCCCCAGTCAAAAATTATTGCCCACACCTGGCCTAACCCAAAAACTAAGTATTAAGAAGTCCAAATGCAATTATTTATGTGCACCCAGAATTAATCGCTGGTGCAAAAGTGAAAGTTCTGTAGTTTCCTTTTAAAAGTCTATCCTTTAAGTCAGGACTTCTCAACACGTGGCCCACAGGCCACATGGGGCACTCAACCTGTTTTTTTGCAGCCCAGGTGTGGTTTGGGTTTACACGGGGATCAACACGCGGCCCATGGATGGGATCCTTTGAACATGGCCTCCACTGGGAATATGCACTATAACGGTGAGACATCTACCAGGCAGGGTGAGCACTGAAAGAGGCAAGCAGGCGGCTGACTAGAACAGATGGGTACAGGGTGTCAGCGTTTCTAGCCCCCAGGGATAGGGCTGGGAGCACCAATGCATTGTGGGAAGTGGTTTGTATTCATGCCCGTCAGAGTAAAAAAAGTTATTTGCATAAATTTGAATATATATTTGCATGTATATGCAACCACACTTAAGTTGCAGCCCTCGGCATGTGCTGTGAGTATCGTCGTGGCCCCAGGGCTTCCAAAGTTGAGTAGCTCTGCCTTAAGTAATCACCTGCCCAAATAGTCAGAATAGCTGTGTATCTGGCTGCATTATTTCCCATTACATACCAGAAGTGACAATGCACAACATGATGCAAACTTTCACCAGGTCTCTGCATCTATACCTTTAAATGCCTTACCATTGTTTGTGAATAATATACTTGTGTTCATACAAGAAAATGTGATTGTTACTTCTGGGGGAGTTCTGTGGCACTGCACATGTGCAGAATTTGTGCCCCCTCCCATAAATTAGATTTACATTGCCGCCTCTGGTGGTCTGACATACATTTAGTTTAATGTTGATTTCATAACAGTCATTGATCTAGGGAGCAAGGGTGAGAATAATTCTACATTATTTGGACATTTGCCTAAAATGTGGGACACCAAAATTCATCTTTCTGTTCAAACGACAATTTAATTATTTATACACAGTGGAATAGCTTCAACAGAAAAAATGAGACTACCTTTCACCAGAATATCTCACAACCTAATGATTAGGGCATCCTCCTATACTCTGGGAGACTCACATTGAAATTTCTCCTGCACGATATTCAGAGGGAGTGCAATTCCTACAACTTCCTGCAGTGTGAAAAATGCCTAGTTCTAGTCAGTATTGTGTCCTTAGACTATGTAAGCAAGCAAGCAATTTATTGCAACACCACTAGTAGTAAACTGCATTCCCCAACATGTTAGTGTGGAGAGACATCTGGAATATATAGAGACAAATTAGGATCTCCTGATTTATTAGAACTAATTTTTTTCTCTCTCTCGAGTTTGATAGCTCTATCAAACTGTATTTTCAGAGAATTTTTTAATTTGTTTATAAATCATTAGGAGTGCAACCTCAAGTACATTAAATACAAGATTAATCCAAAAGATTTTTAATGAGAAGTACCAGCTGTATGAAGTGACATAAGGCAGCAGTTAAAATTTAACCTGCATAATAGTATAGTCATGCTATATGTTCTTATATAATTCAAGGTGTTTTTAAATTGCTCACAGCTGTTTCAGGGAAGACAAGATTTGTTTTAATGTCTATAGAATAAACTATCCTAATTCTACTTGATATAGAATTTTCACTGTAATTACAAAGAATAATATAGTTTTTAATTCTTATACTGTGTTCCAATGAGGAATCCAAACTACTTTACGAGCATCACTTAACTAAACTTCAGAACACCGGTGCTGCCCATTTTGGCAATATTTGGTATTCTTTTGAAAGCTGTAGATCCTGGAGTCCAGTGATTACATGAGAATCTCAGCTGTCATTTAAAAAAAAAAAGCAAGATTTTAGTTATTGTGGTTGCTTGAAAATGTGGCCAAAGTGTGAACTCCAAACTCAGGAATCAGAAGGCAAAAAAGCCACTGAAACTCACAATATATTATTGTTCTTAGGGCAGTCTCATTATTTTAAGTAAATCTCATACTACAGTCATTTCTTTTCTTAAAATGAACAGTGCCACTCTTTTTAATCTCTCATATACCTTATCATTTTTGTTGCCCTTCTCTTCATCTCTTCCAATTCTAATATATGTTTTCTGAGATGGGGCAATTGGAACTGCACATGATATTGTAAGAACAGAAGAACAGCCATACTGGGTCAGACTGAAGGTCTATCTAGCCTAGTATCCTGTCTGCTGACAGTGGCCAATACCAGATGCCCCAGAGGGAGGGAATGCAACAGGTAATCCTCATGTGATCCCTCTCCTGTCACCCATTTCCAGGCAAACAGAGGCCAGGGACACCATTCCTACCCATCCTGGCTAATAGCCATTGATGGACTTAACCTCCATGAATCTATCTAGCTCTTTTTTGAACCCTGTTAAAGTCTTAGTCTTCACCACATCCTCTGGCAAGGAGTTCCTCAGGTTGACTATGGAAGACAGGCACACTAACATCAGTGTTCTAGAAGAGGCAAAGACTTTGAGTATTGAAAATAATGATCATCCATCAGCAACTTGGCTAGACCGGTCACATTGTTCAGATGCCAGACCATCGCCTCCCAAAACAGGTCCTGTGCTCTCAGCTGAAAGGATACCATAACGTGGGAGGACACTGGGAGCATTATAAGGACTTACTAAAGGATAACTTAAAGAAGTGCAACATTGACGTTGACACTTGGGAGACACTTGCCCAGGATAGCTCAAAATGGAGACAAGTCCTATGCAATGGCTCCCTGCATTTTGAATTTGCCTGCCAACATGCTGAAGAGAAGAGGTGCAGGAGGAAGGAGAGACTGGTTTCTAGCCATGGTCAACAGCTGCCTGCTGTACCTGGACATTTCTGTCCTCACCGTATTAGACCTTGTGGTTCAAGGATCAGCCTTATCAGTCACCTGAGGGTCCATAACTCCCAGGGAAGATGATCATACTCGGCAACAAGTGATCGCCCATCATCACCATCACCATCATCGAGGATTCACCAAACATAATAAAAGTTAGATGTAGTTATATGTACACAATATACTAATAAATAGAATCCTAAGTATAGGATTTTTAAAAGCATTCAGCAGTGCTTTAACTCTCTTTACACTTTGTTGTCTTCACTGAAATTACATCTGAGCCAATGCTGAGTGCTTCTGATAAATCTCACCTTAAATATAATATACTGATACATCAGTACATTTACAGATTGCTGTGATGATGAATTATTGCATCATTACAGTTTATCTAATGAGAATATCTAATATCTAGCAAAACTATGAGCATATTCTGTATATTTTTGCAATCACAGGTAATATACTGATACTGGGAATTGCCAAAAATAATAAAAATATCCTGAATTCTTTACTTGGGCAAAATTCCCATTGAAGTTAGTGGGACTTGCAAGTGCTCAGCACCTCTGTAAATCAGGCTACTCTTCTTCTTAAGGTGTATGATTTTAGGCACCCTGGCTGGATATATTTGTGTTGTATATATATTTTTTGCTGCATGCCTCATTTTTAACAGATTTAATTTATTTTCCATATGCGTGAACTACAAATCTGCACCCTGTTCTTTTGATTTAAAAAAAATATGTTTTTACATGTTAATGATACTAGAAAGTTATTTTGTTTTAACAAAAGCATACTTCCTTTCTGCCTTAAATCTTATCTGTTTTTTAGTCTGAATGTACTTATCATTCAAGACGTCATGGAACAGAGATTACCTGGGATTTGTGCCCTTTGGACTATGTAAAAATAGGATTAATGGAACATCTGACTTCACAGTTGGAATATTTCACTCTAAAGTGCAAAAATATAGAATCATAGAATCATAGAGCTAGAAGAGACCTCAGAAGGTCATCAAGTCCAGCCCCCTGCTCTAGGCAGGACCAATCCCAACTAGATCAACCCAGCCAGGGCTTGGTCAAGCTGAGACTTAAACACCTTTAGGGATGGAGACTCCACTATTTCCCTAGGTAACCCATTCCAGTGCTTCACTAGCCTCCTAGTGAAATAGTTTTTCCTAATATCCAACCTGGACCTCTCCCACCACAACTTGAGACCATTGCTCCTTGTTCTGCCATCTGTCACTACTGAGAACAGCCTCTCTCCATTCTCTTTGGAACCTCCCTTCAGGAAGTTGAAGGCTGCTATCAAATCCCCCCTCACTCTTCGCTTCTGCAGACTAAACAGACCCAACTCCCTCAGCCTCTCCTCATAAGTCATATGCTCCAGCCCCCTAATCATTTTGATTGCACTCCGCTGGACCCTCTCCAATGCGTCCACATCCTTTTTGTAGTGGGGAGCCCAGAACTGGACACAATACTCCAGATGTGGCCTCACCAGAGCCGAATAAAGGGGAATAATGACATCTCTGGATTGACTGGCAATGCTCCTCTTAATGCAACCTAATATGCCATTAGTCTTCTTGGCTACAAGGGCACACTGTTGACTCATATCAAGCTTCTCATCCAGTGTAACCCCCAGGTCCTTTTCTGCACAACTACTACTTAACTGGTTGGTCCCCAGCTTGTAACTATGCTTGGGATTCTTCCGTCCCAAGTGCAGGACTCTGCACTTGTCCTTGTTGAACTTCATCAGATTTCTTGTGGCCCAATCCTCCAATTTGTCTAAGTCACTCCGGACCCTATCTCTGCCCTCAAGCGTATCTACCTCTCCCCCTAGCTTAGTGTCATCTGCAAACTTGCTGAGGGTGCAATCCATTTCCTCATCCAGGTCATTAATAAAGATATTGAACAAAACTGGTCCTAGAACCGAACCTTGGGGCACTCCGCTAGAAACCGACCGCCATCCTGACATCGAGCCGTTGATCACTACCCGCTGGGCCCGTCCTTCTAGCCAGCTTTCTATCCATCTTACCGTCCATTTATCCAATCCACATTCCCTTAACTTGCTGGCAAGAATATTGTGGGAGACCGTATCAAAAGCCTTGCTAAAGTCAAGGTATATCACATCCACTGACTTTCCCACATCCACAGAGACAGTTACCTCATCATAGAAGCTAATCAAATTGGTCAGGCACGACTTGCCCTTTGTGAATCCATGCTGACTATTCCTAATCACTTTCCTCTCTTCCAAGTGCCTCAAAATGGATTTCTTAAGGATCCCTTCCATGATTTTTCCAGGAACCGAGGTAAGACTGAGCGGCCTATAGTTCCCTGGATCGTCTTTCTTGCCTTTTTTGAAGATGGGCACTACATTTGCCTTTTTCCAATCATCCGGGATTGCTCCCCATCTCCACGACTTTTCAAAGATAATGGCCAAAGGCTCCTCAATGACATTTGCCAACTCCCTCAATACCCTCGGATGCATTAAGTCCGGACCCATGGATTTGTGAACGTTAGCTTTTCTAAATAGTTCCTAACCTGTTCTTTACCCACCACGGGCTGTCCATCTTCATCCCATCTTGCGTCACTTGGCTCCTGGACTTCTGCGCTGACCTTGTCCGTGAATACAGAGGCAAAGAAAGCATTGAGTACTTCAGCTTTCCCCACATCATCTGTCACTAGGTTACCTCCTTCATCCAGTAGAGGCCGCACACCCTCTCTGATCACCTTCTTCTTGTTAACATGCCTGTAGAAACCTTTCTTGTTATCCTTCACATCCTTAGCCAGTTGCAGTTCCATTTGCGCTTTTGCCTTCCTGATAACCCCCCGGCATTCTCGAGCTATACATTTAAAACCCTCCCTTGTCATTTGTCCAAGTTTCCACTTTTTGTAAGCTTCCTTTTTTGTGCTGAAGTTCACCAAGGATTTCCCCCATAAGCCAATCCGGTCTCCTACCATTTTTTCCTCTCTTGCTACGCGTCGGGATGGTTTCTTTCTGTGCTTTCTATAAGGCTTCTTTAAAATACTGCCAGCTGTCCTGGACTCCTTTCCCCTTCATGTTAGCATCCCAGGGGATTCTGCCCATCAGATCTCTGAGGGAGTCAAAATCTGCTTTTCTGAAGTCCAAGGTGTGTTTTACTACTCTCTTTTCTTCCTTTGGTCAGGATCCTGAAATCTACCATCTCATGATCACTGCTTCCCAGGTTGTCACCCACCTCTACTTCCCCTATTAGTTCCTCCCTGTTTGTGAGCAGAAGGTCAAGCTGCGCACGGCCCCTGGTCGGATCCTTCAGCACTTGTACCAAGAAGTTATCCCCAACATTCTCCAAAAACTTCCTGGATTGCCTGTGTACTGCCGTATTGGTTTCCCAACAGATGTCAGGGTGATTAAAGTCCCCCACAAGAACCAGGGCCTGCGATCTGGAAGCTTCTCTCAGTTGTCCGAAGAAAGCCTCATCTACCTCATCCACCTGATTCGGTGGCCTGTAGTAGACACCAACCACAACATCCCTGCTGTTGTTTGCTCCTTTAAACTTAACCCATAGACTCTCAACAGGTTTTTCTCCCTCTTTATACTGGAGTTCAGAGCAATCATAGTGCTCTCTTACGTATAGTGCAATTCCTCCTCCTTTTCTCCCCTGCCTGTTCTTCCTGAACAGTTTATACCCTTCCATGACAGCACTCCAGTCATGCGAGTCATCCCACCAAGTCTCTGTTATCCCAATTAAATCATATTTCTTGGACCACGAAAGATCAAGAGAAAAGCATTGCAGGCAAGAAATTACCTTTTTTTTTTCTGTCCTCATTGTCCATCAAGGACTAGCATCTTAGAGATAGAAAGCAAGGAGACAATGAAAGAAAAACAGGGAACAAATTAAAAAGTGGACTTACCTCAGTATTACTTTTGCAGCTTTTATAGCCTAAAGTAGCTCTTATATACAGCCATGAGGATCTATAGGAAGTCAGTGGGAATGCAGCAAATTGTCCGTGACTTTCAGGAATAAGCCCTCAGTTAGCAGCAAATTTCCAGAAACTGGGCATCCTGTACTTTCACTATGGCAGGTAAAAGGAAATGAGAGATTAAGCTATTCAAAATATGTTTGTATGATTCCCAAAAGGTCATATTTCTTACAAGCTATGAAGAACCCTACATCACAAAAGTTCTGAGTTATTATTTTTAAAAAGCATAATTTTCAAACTTAATTCACATCTTCATTAATGTATTTATTTACAAGGTTAAACGAGGAGAGGATCAGATTGTATCGTTCACTTTTTCTGAGGGTATCTCAAAGGCTATGACTAAGGTCCTACCAAATTCTCAGCCATTCTGTAAAATCTGGTCTTATGTGTACTTTTACCCTATACTATACTATACAGATTTAATGGAGGAGACCAGCATTTCTCAAATTGAGGGTCCTCGGAGTTGCAGGGGCATTACAGTATTACCCCCCCTTACTTCTGTGCTGCCTTCAGAGCTGGGCAACTAGAAAGCAGCTGCTATTGGCTGAGTTTTCAGCTCTGAAGGGGCTGCCAATAACAGTGCAGAAGTAAGGGTGGCAATACCATATTATGTCACCCTTACTTCTGCAGTGATGCCTACAGAGCGGGGCAGCTGGAGAGTGGTGGCTTCTGAATGAAAGTTCAGCTCTGCAATCAGGAGTACAGAAGGTAAAGGTGACAATATCATACCATGTCATCCTTACTCCAGTGTTGCTGCTGGTGGCAGCTCTACTTTAAGAGCTGGGAGCTGAGAGCCTGGCCAACAGTCACTGCTCTCCAGGGCTACTTCTAGACTGCATCCCTCTGCCAAGAGAGGGATGCAAATCAAGCACTTCGGAAGTGCAAATGAGCCCGGGATTGAAATATCCCGGGCTTCATTTGCATACTCATGTTCCAACGCTGTGCCTATCAGGCTCAGTGTCGAAAGTGAAAGTAAAGTATAGCCATGGCTCTGCCGACAGCGAGGAGCTTTTTTGGCAGCTCCTGTACTCCTCAAAAAATGGAGGAGTACAGGAGCTGCCGAAAAAGCTCCTCGCTGTCGGCAGAGCCGCGGCTACACTTTACTTTCACTTTCGACACTGAGCCTGATCGGCACAGCGTTGGAACATGAGTATGCAAATGAAGCCCGGGATATTTCAATCCCAGGCTCATTTGCACTTCCGAAGTGCTTGATTTGCATCCCTCTCTCGGCAGAGGGATGCAGTCTAGACACAGCCCAGGTGTCCAGCTTTGTAGGCAGCGCAGCTTCTAGGAGCCTTGCAGAGGTAAGGGTAGCAGTACCAGGACCCCTCCTACAATAATCTTGTAATCCCCACTCTCCCTCCCAAACTCCTTTTTGGGTGAAGACCCTACAACAATGTTTCTCAAAGTGGTCCATGGATACACTCTGAGAAACCTGCCAAATGGCCACTGTGGTTTGTTTATTGTCCTTGCAGCTCCCATTGACCTAAAGTTTGCCATTTGCCGCCGCTCCCCTAGGATGCAAATGGTGAACCGGAGCCAATGGGAGCTGCGAAGTTTCATGGCTGTGGAGCTGGTAAATAAACAAACTGCAGTGGCCAGTTAGCAGGTTTCTCAGAGTGGATCTATGGACCACATGAGAAACACTGCCCTGCAATTAGAACACTTGTGAAATTTCAGATTTAAATAGCTGAAATTATGAAAAATATTATTTTTAAAACTTATGTCCATGCAATTGACTAAAATGCAACTTGAATTTGATAGGGTCCTACTCGTGACCCAATGTATTTGTACTGACAATTTGTCAACTGAAGACTGAACTGGCATTGACAGTCTGTAATGGAGTGGCACTCAACTCTTGCTCCTCCTGGCCAAATGTGTGTGCCTGAACTCTCTCCTTTTCAAAGTCTCTTCGGTGACTCAGCCCTCCGGGCAAATCATACATGCCCTGTATACAATCAAACAAAACCCTTCTGGGGTACACCTATAACAGAGGCCCATTTTCATGGTGTCTCTGGTGCCCCTCATCAGTCTGTTCTCCCAGTCTGTTCCCCACTCTGGCAGAGAGTGGTACTCCGTAGGGCTTCGCTTCCTGGAGGCAGCGTCCTCGCCCTTACCTCAGAGTCCCCGCATAGTCCAGCGGTCTCCAATAATCTCTCCACACAGAGCTGTCAGAAGTGCTGCTTTTCTCTGAGCCAATCAGTCATCTGGTCTGCACACCTTAAGGCAGAGAAGGAAAACCTCGTTTAGTTAATGTACTGCATGAGAGGCCCTCGTTCCTCTGGGTGGGACACAAAACTGTCATAACCAAAACTCTCTCCTGGGATAGGGTAGTTTTGCTAATTGTGCTAGCATCTCTGATTGAACTGTAGCAGCCCTTTGACTGGATGCAGAGCGCATTACTCTTAAAGTCAGTGTTGTATGCAATCAGCATATACCTCACTTCATGTGCTCTTGCTTTAGGTGTGTGTCACTTGAACAATACCAATAGGTGTGAGCAACAGTAACACACAAATATCAGAGATGATCTAGGTGCTCGGTTCTGCCATGGGGGCAGGGACGTGGACTCGATGACCTCTATGTGATACAGCAGAAAACTACCACATAACCCAAAATATGTGCAGTGAATTCAATACGCAATAGAAAGATATTGGGGATGTGGGGTGTGGTCTGTGGAAAGTGGGAAGACCCAGACTACGTCTATACTACAGGCTTCTTGCGCAAGAAGCCTTTTGCACAAGAGTTTTTGTGAAAAACTTCTTGTGCAAGAGCGCGTCCACACTGCATGGATGCTCTTGCGCAAGAAAGCTCTGATGGCCATTCATAGAATGGCTATCAGAGCACCTGTGCTTTTTTGGATAGGCTGTATTTGCGCAAGAAACCCCTGCGGAGCATCCACATGCCTTTTTGTGCAACAGCTGTGGAGCAAAAAGGAGTTACGCCTCATAGAAGGAGGTTTACCTACACCGCAAAAAACCCTCTCTTCTGCCATTTTACTGTCGATTTCCTTGATCAAAAGCACGCCTGAGGTGTGGACGCTCCGCGGGTTTTTGCATAAAAACAGCTGTTTTGCATAAAAACCTTGTAGTGTAGATGTAGCCTCAGTGTATATATGATGTGTTGGATTAAGGCAAGTATTCATAGTAGTATGAAGTCTGACAGTGATGTTGCTCTTCATGGCACAAATTTCAAACTATCACTGGTATATATCAGCCATTAAGCCAAACAGTGCTGCAGTATGTTGAGAGTAATTTAGGGGCTTTCTGCCTTGTGTGTGCAGGTTTTTCAGACATCAAGACTTTGTCCATTGTAATGATATTCACCATCTTCATCAGATATATGTATTAAACTTGTCATGTTCCATACTTTTACCTGTGAGCAGTCTATGTTATTTGAAGTCTGTTATTCCTCAGTGTGTTTTTGTGTTGCATCCACAGTGCATTTTTAATATATAACTAAGACAAAGATACTCCATAATTTAGTAGGAAAGTTCACTGAGGCACTCTACCTTGTAGAAATCTGTAACTTCCTCATTAAGATCTGCAAAACACCAGCATTGTGTGTCCATTTGATCTAATGAGTTTTCTCCAGTTCCAGAAACAGATCATTATTACTTCTAAAATAAACAACTTGGATGCAGATCTTCTCAATGTTTTTTCCCCATACATTTCTATCTAGCCTTATTGAGTAATATTTTACTTTGAATGGATGGAGATTAGAGTCTGTCACTGGACACCAAATGATCTTCTTCAGTATTCTCATTCTTAGCAGTTGGGGAATTTTCATCTGGAAATGTTTCAGGACTGTAGACCGGAAGTTGTACCTACTAATCCAGGAGTCTGTCATAGTGTCTGTGTTATGGCTATTCTCTTACAAACTAATTTCAGGAATCAACTGGAAAGAAAGTCTGTGGAACTGGCCTTCATATGCAAATTTGATACTATTTCTCATGACTTGAACAAAGACATGAATAAGATAGAACATTATATTCAATACCCCAAGTATTGGGCACTTACAGTTTACTCTATTAGCCTCATTTAGCATGGACATTTTAATTGACAGGTTTTTTTCCCTCCCCCTTCCCCTCTTTTCTGATTTATAATTGAATCTCTGTGCTTCTTGCTCCATTTTGTCATCTGAAGAAGAGGGTTGTGCCCATGAAAGGTCATGGTACTATCTATATCTTTTTTGATTATTCTCTCAGGTGCTATAGGACCATTGTTGTTTTTTAAGTTAATTTTAAAAACATGCCTGTTACCTTAAGCAAGTAATGGTGCATTTTCCAGGGTTTATGTTGACAACACACATGTATTTTAACATTTAAATTAAATTATGTTGGAGCAGTCTCTGTGTCTCTTCTTTATGGCTGACAACAAGACTTGGCTCACACTCAGCAGCTTCCAATTTAGTTTTGACAAGATGAAACCCACTTCTGAGAGCATATGTCTCCTGTAGCTGAATGCTCAGTTCTTTCTTCTCGCACAGGTATATTTACCATCAGACTAGAACATTGTTTGGGCATACTGTAACCTAATAGGAGTAAAGACATTTTCCCAGTTTTTCAAATCTGTTTCTGTAGATATATTCACTGGTACTTCTCTGCTTCTGGTAGTGCTCTGGCAGTGCAAGGTGAATATTGATCAATGAAATCTGATTTGTTGATCCGAAGCCTGCTCCATTGTTGTTACTAAAATAAGTTGGATATTCTGTAGAGTTCAACAGAGTTTGATATAACTTCTCTGAAAATGTTTGACACCTTCACAATGTATTGAACATTTGCTAAGGCAGTACCCACCACATTGTGGGGAGCATATAAATCCTAAGAACCCCAGTTCCACCCATGGGCTTCCAGGATCTACCCTGCATAATACGGAGCTTTGGGGTCCCTGACTCTAAGGCAGTCAGCATGCTGGGGCTGCTTAGGGGCTATGGATCCTCACTCACAAACAGGTGAGTGCTAACAGGGAGTTTAGAGAGGGAGTTCTCCAGGTAAAGGAGAAGCAGATACAGGACTCTTGAGGGAAGTGTGTGTTGTTGTTGGGGCTTTCTTACTGTGTGCTGAGCTTGTGTTTGTGAGTGAGGGTTGGTGTGTGGTGGTTTGTTTGGTGTTGTGTTGGGGGGGTTTTTTTGTTTGTTTGTTTTTTGTGTTTGTGTTTGTGAGTGAGGCTTTAGAGAGGGAGTTCTCCAGGTAGAGGAGAAGGAGATTCAGGACTCTTGAGGGAAGTGAGTGTTGTGTTTGGGGCTTTCTTGCTGTGTGATGAGCTTGTGTTGTGAGTAAGGGTTGGTGTGTTTTTTGTTTGATTGTTTGTTTTTTCCCCTGTTTGGGAGTGAGGCTTTTTTTTTTCCACTTCCCCTTTCCCCTCCCCCTCTCCTTCATGGAGTGTGTGCTGTGAGTGGCAGGTGGAAACTGTTGGCTTCTAATTAAAGTTTGAATTCTAGAAGCCTTTGCTGATTGGCTGAGCCTTGGTAGGGGGAGGGACTTTCAGGCAGTCCAGGGCTTTATAAGGCAGTGGGCAAGCGACCAAGGAGCTTGCGAACAGGTGAGTACTAACAGGGAGTTTAGAGAGGGAGTTGGGAAGGGTGCGAGGTTCTCTTGCCTTTTTTTAAAATCCTTTCTCCGGGACAGCAGGGATGGATGGTGATAGGTCTGCTATTGTTACCTGCACAGCGTGTGCCATGTTTGTCTTCCTCCCGGAAGAAAGAACGGATTTCATCTGCATGAAGTGCAAGCTGGTCGCCGTTTTGGAAGAAAAAATTGGAGGACTGGAGGCCCAAGTGTCGACCCTACGCTCCATCAGAGAGGTTGAAGACTTGCTCGATAGAAGGCAGCATTTAATCCTACAAGCACGGCAGGCGGAAGAGCCAGAGAGGGCAGTACAGGACCAGGAAGAGAACTGTCAGCATGTAACTTCTAGAAGGGGAAAAAGGCCAGCACGGGAATCCCCCAATGCTATAGAGGTAAGTAATCGCTTTCAGGCTCTCTCCACAGGCCTGAAATGCTGTGGTGAATGCTTTGGAAGGGACCTCACAAGGAAGAAACCGCAAGGGAACACCATCTACTGGAAGGCATGGGATGTGTAGTCCTAGGGATGGGGGTTCCATGACCACCACCCCCAAAAGAAGACGACGGGTGGTGGTGGTCAGGGACTCCCTCCTAAGAGGGACTGAGCCATCCATCTGCAGTCTGGACCTGCAATCTCGAGAGGTGTGCTGCATACTGGGAGCTCGAATTCAGGATGTGACTGAGAGGCTTACCAAGCTGATCAAACCTTCAGATCGCTACCCCTTCCTGCTTCTCCACGTGGGATCTAACGATACGACCAAGAATGACCTTGAGCGGGTTACTGCGGATTATGTAGCGCTGGGAAGAAGGACCCAAGAATTCGGAGCACAAGTGGTGTTCTCGTCCATCCTCCCTGTTGAAGGGAAAGGACTGGGCAGGGATCGTCAAATTGAGGAAGTAAATGCGTGGTTGCGCAGGTGGTGTCGCAGAGAGGGCTTTGGTTTCTTCGACCATGGGACTCTGTTCCGGGCACAAGGATTGTTAGGAAGAGATGGGATCCACCTAACAAAGAGAGGAAGGAGCATCTTCGCGGGCAGGCTTGCAAACCTAGTGAGGAGGGCTTTAAACTAGGTTCGTTGCGGGATGGTGACCAACACCCTGAGGGGAGTGGGAAAGTTGGATACCGGGAAGGAATGCAAAGAGGAACGAGCAAGAAAGGAAGACCCCTGATTCAAATGGAGAAGATGGGGCGATCAACTGGTTATCTGAGGTGTTTGTACACTAATGCGAGAAGCCTGGGCAACAAATAGGAAGAACTGGAGGCCCTGGCCCAGTCCAAGAAACATGATTTAATTGGGATAACAGAGACTTGGTGGGATGACTCGCATAACTGGAGCGCTGTCATGGAAGGGTATAAACTGTTCAGGAAGAACAGGCAGGGGAGAAAAGGAGGAGGAGTTGCACTATACGTAAGAGAGCACGATGATTGCTCTGAACTCCAGTATATAGAGGGAGAAAAACCTGTTAAGAGTCTATGGGTTAAGTTTAGAGGTGCAAACAACAGCAGTGATGTTGTGGTTGGTGTCTACTACAGGCCACCGAATCAGGTAGATGAGGTAGATGAGGCTTTCTTCGGACAACTGAGAGAAGCTTCCAGATCGCAGGCCCTGGTTCTTGTGGGGGACTTTAATCACCCTGACATCTGTTGGGAAACCAATAAAGCTGTATACAGGCAACCCAGGAAGTTTTTGGATCATGTATTTAACATCTCCTTTGCACATTCCTTCTACTACGCTAAACTCATTAGTTGTAGAAGCCCCAGAGCGTCCCCAGAGGAGAAGAGGAATTGTAACAGGGCACCCGATGGAGCTCAGGGGCTCTGCCACTGGGTGAACGCCATGGCAAGCTGCCGTGACGGGCCGGCCCCGCCCCCGCGCCCTTGCGGCACATGCATACACTGCGCGCCAGACAGGGGTGATGGAATGCAGAGGCCTCGCCCCTGGGCGGATGCTGCAGCAAGCGGGCGCAGCGGGCCAGCCCTGCCCCTGCACTCTTACAGTGCATGCTCATGCCATGCGCCGGGTATTTTAAATGCCAGCGGCGTGGCAGACAAGGGGGAGAGAGTCCACCCGGAACGGTGCAGTGAGCTCAGCTCAGGGAAGTGCTCACCCTCCTGCATCAGCCGGGACCCAGCAGGCAACCCCGCAGGGCAGACGCCCAGACTCCGCAGCCCCAGAAGGAATGGGCAGCGGATGCTGGAGCGGCCTATACCCCCTCGATGGACAGAGGGGCGGCAGGGCCTGATCACAGACTCCAGCCCTGCTGACCCGCAAACTGGAAGGCAGAAGGTAGGGGAGGGGGAAAAATAGGGGGAAAGGGTAGGAGAGGAAGGGGCTTGTGCTGAGGGGAGGGGGGAAGGTCAGGAGAAGAAAGGGGAAGGCACCAAGGGACAGCATGGAGGAGAGACAAATGACAGGGGGCCAAGTGGAGACAATGAGGAAAAGGGCAGGAGGGGAGGTGATGCTGGGAGAGGAGAGGGTAAGGGCATTGGGAGCTAGAGGGGGGAGGGGAGGTGCTGGGAGAAGGCTTGAAAGAAGGGGTGGGCATGAGGAAGGCGGGGATGGAGCAAGTCATGTGTGAGGGCACAGGGCATGAGGGGAACAGGGGCAGAGGGTAGTGGCATCAGGGAAAAAGGGGGCAGGGTAGTGAGGGAAGGAGGAGGCACCAGGAGGGTGCAGGGATAAGGGAAGGTGCAGGTGCCAGGGGATTCTGGGGGTGAAGCAGAAGGGCAGACACCTGCAGGGGAGGGACCAGCACCAGACGAGAGAGGCAGGGCAGGTGTGTAGAGGGAGGTGTTAGAAGAGGGGATGAGGAGTGGTAGCTCACATGATCAGAGTGGGGCTACTGGAGGAGTGGGCACAGGGGGGAGAGAAGGGCTGGTGGAGGGGGGCAGGTCGCAGGAGGGCTGAGGGCAGCGAGAAGGGCAGGAGTCAGGACACTAGAGGAGGGTGAGGAGTTGGGGGGCAGCAGGCACCAGGGAAGCTGATGGAGCAAGGGGAGGAGACATGGCAGCAGAGAGAAAAGGTAGAGGTTTATAAGATATTTATTAATAACTTGGGTGCCACAGTGGTACATCCAAACAAGACACATGAACTCAGTCCTGGTGCACAACACAAAATTCATTCTGCTCATGGGAGGAAACTCTTAGGCTATGTCTGCACTGGCAGCTTCTTGCACAAGAACATCTGTATGGCACCACCAAAAATTATACAAACCTGCCGCCCCTGCCTGCCAGATAAGTTTCCCCCTTGCTCTTGCACAGGTTATGGAGCATACAACACGCTGCCACTATGAAGAAAATGTTTCATTTTCTAAGGTCCAGATGAGTCAGGAGACTCCTGAACCTCCCCTTTAAACATCCAAAGGCACATTCGACCACCATTGCATCTGCAACTACTCAGCCTGTTTTCAAACTCCTTCTTGCTGGAGTCTAGGCTGACCGTGTAGGGCTTCATGAGCTATGGCACCAAGAAGTAGGTTGGGTCACCAAAGATCGCTATTGGCATGCCCACCTCTCTGGTGTGCATCTTTTAGAAGAGTCAGGAGTTCCAAAAGATGCGGGCGTCATGCACCTTTCCTGAGCATCACACGTTGATGTTGGTGAAACAGACCTTGTGATCCACAAGTGCCTGCAGCACCATGGAGAAGTAGCCCTTACAGTTGACCTACTCCATGACAAGGTGTTCATGGGCCAAGATGGGGATGTGTGTTCTGTCTGTGGGCCACCGTAGTTAGGGAAGCAAATCATGGCAAAGTCATCCACTGTGGTGTCCACATTTTCCAGAGTCACAATCCTCCATAGCGGGATGTTATTGGTGGCCTCGGCTATTTCTATGACAATAGCCCTGACTGTAAATTTTCCCACCCCACACTGATTCATGACTGATCGGTAGCTGTCTGATGTGGCAAACTTCCACAGGACAATTGCCACGCACTTCTCCATGGTCAAAGCAGGTCTCATTCGGGTATTCTGGTGCCTCAGGACAGAGGGAAGACATTATCACTGTTCAGAAACATGACCTTACACATTCATAAGTTCTGCAGCCACTGCTGATCGTCCCATGTCTGCATCACAAGGCGGTCCCACCAGTCTGAGCTCGCCTCATGGCGCCAGAACCAGCATTGCACTGTGTCCAGAGGACTGACTGATCAGTGCAGTAGCATGAGCACCAGGCCTTACCTGAGCAGGGCCTCCATGCCACACTGAGCTTTGTCCTTTTCCTGGTGGAGCAATATGCGTATGCTCTCACAGCACAGTGCCATGAGGTGCATCACGACATACATGACCATGACAAATGACAATGCTTTCCTGCACACTGGACTCCATGCTTGCACTGTTATGGCAGCCTCATGAGCAACCAGGGCACAAAAAGGCATGAGCAGACTCTCTCCCATTGATATCATGCAAGGCAGGGAGAGGAGGAGGGGAGTAGATGAGTGTATTCTGGGATGATGTCAGCATGAGCCCCATACCATTCGCTGTAAAGTTTTGGACCTGGTGGTCACTGTCAGCATAGCCCAGAATACAAAGCTGCCCACAGTGCCTCGCTTTCTGAATTGATGGTAGGCTTCATAATGGAGACACACTACTTCGGACTATATTCAATTCTTCCCTGTAGTGAGGACACGGACCTTCGTCTTTGCAAAATTGGATGGTAGGAAATCGACTGTATCTTGTGGTGTAGACGTGCCCTTAGTGTATGGGTTTTTTTAAAGTTTACAAATTAAATATACCTGACTATAAAAAAACCTGCTTTCTACCTCTTTATAGGTATAGTACACAATCATAAAGTAGTAGTACAGACTTCTTCATCAGAACCATTTAAATTTATTAATAACTGCCTTTTAAATGTTCATTGAGAGAGGATTTAGCACCATATTACCCCAGTATATTTTTAAAGCATCTGTTGTGATTTGCAGTTTCGCGACAAGGAGAATAGGCGTATTAATATGGCCGGCCAAAAATTATTTCCACCTCACACCAAAAATAAGGTTTTAGAATTTGTGTTTGTTTGAAAGTTGAATGAAATGAAGAACTTTTAATATTTATTTATTTATTTATTTATTTATTTGCAACCAAAAAAAGGAGAGAGAATTCCTGACTCCCTAGTGTATTCTGTGTGCAGGATACTCATGTGAGAGACTCACATTCAGTTCCCTGTTCTACATCAGGCAGAGTATGAACTTGAAACTTCAATATTGGCTCTTCTAGGATCTCTCTCATTTTGATTTTGACCAGACAATTCATCCTGAAGCCAAACAAAATTTTCATCGGAACGATCCATTTTCACCAACGGTATCAGTTTTCACCAATCTGCATTTTCTATTACAAAAGTTGTGTTAACAAATTCCTAACTATCTCTCTCTCTCTCTCTCTCATATATATATATTATATATAATATATATGGGTATGTCTACACTAGCCCCCTAGTTTGAACTAGGGAGGCTAATGTAGGCATTCGAAGTTGGAAATCAAGCCCGGGATTTAAATATCTTGCGCTTGATTTGCATCTTCCCGGCCGGTCGCCATTTTTTGAAATTTACAAGTCCGGACTAACTGCCTGCGTCTACACGCGGCAGGGACCCGGTAGTTCGAAATAAAGCCCTAGTTCAAACTACCCGTTAAACCTTATTCCAGGAGGAATAACAGGTAGTTCGAACTAGGGCTTTATTTCGAACTACCGGGTCCCTGCCGCGTGTAGACACAGGCAGTTAGTCCAGACTTGTAAATTTCAAAAATGGTGACCGGCTGGGAAGATGCAAATCAAGCACGGGATATTTAAATCCCGGGCTTGATTTGCAACTTCGAATGCCTACCTTAGCCTCTCTAGTTCGAACTAGGGGGCTAGTGTAGACATACCCTATGAGAGAGGGATTTATGCATCTCCCTGTCTGTGAGTCTGTCTGTCTGTGAGTCTATTTGTTCAAGGACTCCTCCTAAATGGTAAGAGCTAGGACCTCCAATTTTGGTATGCAGCTTCCTCTTATCATAACTAAAAGAATGTTCAGGGTTTGGTTGTGCCAGGAAAATGGGGTGTTCCCAGAATTTGATTGTCTTCCATAACGTGGAAAGGGAGGGGGCAAAGACAGGAGGGATGCAATACTCAGTCACTACTGGGGACAGCGAGCGCAGGGGACAGCTATCCTGAAGAGTGACCACTGGGGGATAGCCACACCACCAATGGAGTGGCCAGCTGGGGACAGCGCTTGCCATCTTGCCTGCCACAGGCCCATGTAAGTGACACCCCCTCTGCCCCAAACTCCCTTCCCTGGCCCTCAGCTACAGCACCAGGGTTGGCCCCACTGCTGTGCCACACACACACACACCGGGATCGCCACGGGGGAAGAGAAGCACAGCCATTCCCCCCCACCAGCACCACTGGGCTGCTCAGCATGGCTGCAACTGGCCAGCTTTCATGACCCCTCCTCACCTCTCCCATCCCCAGGCTGGGCCCAGGAGGTGCCAACAGGGGAAGCCTGCATTATCACAAACTCTGGGCTGGCCCCCCAACCCTGGCCTTGGGCTGGCCTCCTCACATTCCTGCTCTGGGCCAGGTCCCCCTCCCACTCCAGAGCCCTGAACCGGTCTGGGGAGTGCCAGCAAGAGGTGTGTGCAGCCCTCTCCAGGCCAGACTCTGGTAACGGTGGGTAAGTCTTCTAGTATATTCATACTCTAATATGTTATTTAAGAGCCTTTTTGTAGTAAATAGGTAGCTCCAAAGAAATCTAGGAAAACAGAAACTTAGATTATGTTTCAGAATACTCTTTCAATTCCATGCAGTACTATTTGCATGACTCTATCCTTATCCTTTATAAATGTAAAATGTTCTTCTACAACTAATGAGTTTAGCGTAGTAGAAGGAATGTGCAAAGGAGATGTTAAATACATGATCCAATGTTGATAGCAAAAAATTGTTTACTGTCAGGTGAAGTAGTACCGAGATGTATTGATATTCACAATATACAAAGATTGCATGCTTTAATGCTGTCTTAACTACCCTCTTTCTTATCATGTAAAGCCACTTTATTCTGATAGGGAACAGCCAGCATGGATTTGTAAAGAACAAATCGTGTCAAACCAATCTGATAGCTTTCTTTGATAGGATAACGAATCTTATGGATAAGGGAGAAGCGGTGGATGTGGTATACCAAGACTTTAGTAAGGCGTTTGATATGGTCTCGCATGATATTCTTATCAATAAACTAGGCAAATACAACTTAGATGGGGCTACTATAAGGTGGGTGCATAACTGGCTGGATAACCGTACTCAGAGAGTAGTTGTTAATGGTTCACAATCCTGCTGGAAAGGCATAACAAGTGGGGTTCCACAGGGGTCTGTTTTGGGACCGGCTCTCTTCAATATCTTCATCAACGATTTAGATATTGGCATAGAAAGTACGCTTATTAAGTTTGCAGACGATACCAAGCTGGGAGGGGTTGCGACTAATCTGGAGGATAGGGTCATAATTCAAAATGATCTGGACAAATTGGAGAAATGGTCTGAGGTAAACAGGATGAAGTTTAATAAAGACAAATGCAAAGTGCTCCACTTAGGAAGGAACAATCAGTTTCACACATACAGAATGGGAAGCGACTGTCTTGGAAGGAGTACGGCAGAAAGGGATCTAGGGGTTATAGTGGACCACAAGCTGAATATGAGTCAGCAGTGTGATGCTGTTGCAAAAAAAGCAAACATGATTCTGGGATGCATTAACAGGTATGTTGTGAGCAAGACACAAGTAGTCATTCTTCCACTCTACTCTGTGCTAGTTAGGCCTCAGTTGGAGTATTGTGTCCAGTTCTGGGCGCCGCATTTCAAGAAGGATGTGCAGAAACTGGAGAGGGTCCAGAGAAGAGCAACAAGAATGATTAAAGGTCTCAGAGAACATGACCTATGAAGGAAGGCCGAAAGAATTGGGTTTGTTTAGTTTACAAAAGAGAAGATTGAGGGGTTTAAACTGCAACAAGGGAGGTTTAGGTTGGACATTAGGAAAAAGTTCCTAACTGTCAGGGTAGTCAAACCCTCGAATAAATTGCCCAGGGAGGTTGTGGAATCTCCATCTCTGGAGATATTTAAGAGTAGGTTAGATAAATGTCTATCAGGGATGGTCTAGACAGTATTTGGTCCTGCCATGAGGGCAGGGGACTGGACTCGATGACCTCTCGAGGTCCCTTCCAGTCCTAGTATTCTATGATTCTATGATTAATAGTAACTTACACTTCATGTTTTTATGATAATTTTTATTAAAATTCTGTACTGTTGTCATAATTCATTTGAAAATTCATTGACAGAATTTCATTAAACAAAATCTGAAATTTTAAATAAAATGAATCAATATATGGTTTCCACTGCATGCTAGCATGAATGCAAAATCTTTATATCTACAAAAACTTTAGTATAGTGATGGTTTTAATGTTATGAGGCAAAAGAAATTTCCATGAAAAACAAATATGGATTTTCATTAAGATTTTCCCCATTTCCAGTCAGCACTAAACTGAAAATAAAATGTTATGGGCATTTTGTTTGACTATGTGGGATTATTTTAGACATTTTACTCTTTTCTGATTCTCAGTTATATAAATTACATAACTGTTGTTATAAATTATTCAAGTCACTTCCTCATATTTTTTTCCTGAATAAATAGCCATGGAAAAATTGATCATTTTTGCTATTTAAATATATTCGCTAATCTATTACAGTACAATACAGTTCAGTTATACAAAAGGGAAACTGAATCACTCACTCATGATGTTATCCCAAGGAAGGATGAGCCCGTCAGACTTCACTTCCACAATTTCTAATATTCTTAATCTATATTCTGATACTACTAGCCGAGGCTCTGGTGGATGATGATGTATCAAAATCCTATGCTGCTTATTTTGACAAATAGTTACAGGCCATCTAGAGACATTTACAAGTTTTCTTAAAATATGAAGAGAAAATCAGATTTTGTGAAGAGCAGTGCCAAAAATAAGAGCACAAGGATTTCTGTGCTATGAAGGAAACTAGAAGATAGCCAGGCCTTGCACTTTATCTCATTCCGTACCAGGAGAGAGAGAAAAAGCAGAAGCAGCCACTTGGTCTCTACAAGGCAAAGATACAAAGTGGAGTTATGTAGAGGCCCTGATCCTAAGATGAACACAAAGAACAATCAGTGTAATGTAATGAAGGAATGTCAATATTGACAGACCGTGAGCAGACCTGCATTGGGCCAGTCCTCAGCACAAGTTGAGAGCCACATGATTTACTTTAACTTGCACTAGCTCCCTAAAAGGCTTGTTACTGCTGCTGGGAATTGCGCATCATGTGCATGCTCCAATTAAGATTCCTTTCTCCCTGTCTCTAACACCCAGAGTTAGAGACATGAGGAAGGAATATTGGACAGCTCTGCCACACAAAGTACTATGTATTGCTAGTTTCCTCCTTTGGTTATTAATGTCAGCTTTAGGGCAGCTTAGCCTCAAAGAACTATGCTCACCATTCAGAGCAGGGGTACACAGCAAGATAGTAAAAAAACTGCACCCCTGATAACACCTGCTCTTCTGCTGTTGCTAGCACAAATGGAACTGCACTAGTGCTGTATACATGGTGCAAAATTTCCTAGTGCTGACACAGTTTGAGTTGACAGGAGAGCTCAGTATGACAGCAATTTATTATAGCCACAAATATTTATTATTTTAGACTCTTATTACTCATAATATTTAAAATAATAAAAGCTCTGAGAATATGCATATGCACTGACAGGACCCTAATTCAAAGCTGAACAAAATAAAGTTACTAATTTTTGGAAATAGGTTGATTAGAGATGCCATATTGTTTCTGCAATGATGCCAGGTCCCTTGTCTGTATGAAGCAGTAGGAGATGAATCTGAGTGGAATAACTACAAAGTGTACCAGAGATAAAGAATTTACATGGTATGAAATGGGTATCCAGTATTGTTTTTCAAAAGTGTACATAGTATTTGCTTCAAAATGAACACAAAAGATAGCTATCTTTTTAAAAGACGTGTTTAGCACCTGGTCAATTGACTACAGTACTGAGAAGTAATGGTAGACAATTAGAAAGATGAATGGTTGGCTAGCCATACTCTTTTTTGCTGCAGTTTTCTCATTCAGATATTCATTTTACATTGTCACATCTTTATTTCTGTAGTTCTCATTTGTGGCTTCTTTGTTCATTGCTACAAGTATTTCAAAACTGCTAATTCAGTTTGATCCTGAATATAGCAGGAAGTTTTGGCTCTAATCTCTGTTACAAATTGAGTTGTCCTTTAAAAAAAATTTGTTTTACAATGCAAATGCATAACAGTTGGTCCTGACACAGTGTCCTCCCAGTGGTTATGTGAATGTTTATAGTTTATGCTTAGCTTTCCAGCAAGTTCCTAGTATCTCCTGAAATAACTACTGTAGGAAACAAAAATGTTAATCTGCAAAACCAAACTCTTCATTTGAGTAGTATACAGCTATTATTTTACTTTAGGCATAGTTTGCCAAAGGATAATAAACAAATGTGCCCAGACAAAGCAGAAATAAGGAATTTATACTCAAGTGCAAATTCAGCTCTGACTCAAATAGTAATGTCACAAACACATTGAGGTTGGTTCTCCATTTTCTTGCATCTTGTGTAATCATTTGCACCAATTTAAAGTGGCTGTCAAATAAGAATTTTCCCCAAACTTCTCATAAATGTAAATTATTCCCCAAGGTGTAAGCTGGTGGAAATTCAGGCTGTTGGGGCATAAATTGACTGGAAAATGCCAGTATTAAGTGCTAGCCTACACTTGAAATGGTAGAGCAGCAGAGCTGTCGCACTACACTGACAGAAGTGGTTCTCCTCTTGGTATACATAATCCACCTCCCCGAGAGGCAGTAGCTAGATCGACAGAAGAATTTTTCAGTTGACATAGTGCTGTCTACACTGGGGGTTAGGTTGGTTTAACTATGTCACTCAGAGATGTGGATTTTTTAATGCCTCTGAGCAATGTAGCCAAATTGACATAACTTTTTAGGGTAGCTCAGGCCTAAGTAACATAACTTGCTCTCAATAGGCTTCTGAAAAGGGTCTGAGAGTTATAGTGAATCACAAATAGAATGCAAGTCTACTTTGGGTACCATTGTGAAAAAAGGCTAATACCATTCTTGAGTATATTAACAGGAGTGACATACGATGCAGATAATTGCCCTGCTTTATTCAGTACTGATGAGATATCAGCTGGAGTACTGTGACCAGATCTGTGTGCAATACTTGGAAAAGATGTGGACAAATTGAAAAGAATCCAAAATAAAACGACACATGATAAAAGGTTTAGAAAACCTGGCCATGAGGAAAGGTTAAAAAAACTCAACCTGATAACAGTCTTTAATTTTAATTTTAAGGGCTGTTATAGAGAGGACAGCTAAAAGTGAGAACAGACATTCGCATGGCACTATTGTAGCAAATGTCACTAGACATTTACATGCCAGATGTGTTAAAGATTCATGTCTCTTCATGCTTCAACCACCATTCTAGATGACATATCTCCATGCTGATAATGGAGTCTGTTTGATAATGATCCAAAGCCGTGCAGAATGACATATGTTCATTTTTATCATGTAACTCAGATGACACAAGCTGAAGGTTAGTGAATGTGTGTGTATGGTCTGTTCTCACTTTCAGTTAACATTGCAAATAAGAAGTGGATAACATTATTTCCCATAAATGTAAACAAAACTGTGGTTGAGTAAATAAGTAGTAAGACTGAGTGGACTTGTATGCTCTAAAGCTTTAAATTGTTATGTTTTTGAGTAAAGTTATGTAAAAAAATCTACATTTGTAAGTTTCACTTTAACGATAAAGCGTTCTATAGTACTTGTATTAGGTGAATTGAAAAATACTATTTCTTTGATCATTTTTACAGTATAAATATTTGCAATAAAATAATAATGTAAAGTGAGCACTGTATACTTTGTATTCTGTATTGTAATTGAAATCAATAAATTTTAAAATGTAGAAAACATCCAAAAATATTTAACAAATGTCAATTGGAATTCTATTATTTATCAGTGTGATAAAATGATTAATCAAAATTTTTAATCATGTTTAATGTTTTGAGTTAATCACATGAGTTAACTGTGATATAATTGACAAACCTATTTAAAATATAAATGACAGAACCTGGGATTATTCTACAATTCTACATTACCACCTTTTTTTAATAGGGACTTTATACCCTTACTTGTAATAAGCTATTCATTATCATGAAAAACCTTGTCTGAAAAATTGCAATCACCTGCTGACAAGTGAATTGGATAACTACAGGGAAGTAAATGTGTTAAATTACTTTGATAGAAGGAAGAAAAATTAGAAGGTCAATGTTACTTTGTGTTTCAGTATTTTTAAATAAATCATGTTCAATATGAAATATAAAGGCAGCATTCGGTGTATTTTATTACTGAAATTTAAAGTTTTTAATTCTCCTACAAATTGGTTCTAAAGTATAGGCAAACCACATGCACTAGAGTGTACTGTTAGAATGTATAAACAGATTAAGGATTATATCTTGGGAACATGAGGCATGATTCTGAAAGTTACAGTATTTCAGTATTTGGGAACAGGGCCAGGTGAGGGGAAAATGTGTGTGTGTGTCTGTCTGTCTGTCTGTCTGGACTATAACATACAGGCTCAGCCAGATTTTCAAAAGCTGACTCTACAGTGGTGCCTGATAAAATTTGTGGATTCATTATGGATTGCTTGGCAACATAGGTCTATTAAACAAAATGCATTTTAATACAGACAAATGCAAAGTTCTGCATCCTGGATCGAGGAATACAGGGATTGTAACTTGAAAAACAGTAACTCCAAAAAGAATTTAGGGCCATAATGAACAAGCATTCAGTGTGAGCAATTGGTGTCATGCTTTGTCAGAAAGAGCTTATGCAAATCCTTGGATGTATAAACACGGGTGTAATGAGTAGGAGATCAATGATTTTACTGCAATATGGTGACACAGATACTGGAATATTGTGCACAGTTCCAGGACCCACATTTTAACATGGATGTTGAAAAATAGGAAAGGGTACAGAAAAGAACCACAAAAATTTGAGGACTGGCAGAAATGCTTCACTGTTAAGAGATTTTTAAAGTTCAGTCTGCCTGATAAACTAAAAGGAAGATTAACTGTTGATTTGATTTTAATGTACAAGTAGCTTTGTGTGGAGAAAATATTGGATGCTAAAGGGCTCTATAATCTAGCAGAGAAAGACATGGCAAGAACCAATGGCTGGAATCTAAAGTCAGACAAATTGAAATTAGAAATCAGACACGCGTTTTAAATAGTGAGGGTGATTAGCTGGAACAAACTGCCAAGCAGGGTGGTTTTGAATTCTGCATCTCTTGATATCTTCACATCATGACTGCAAGCCTTTCTGAAAGCTATGATTTGCTCAAACACAAGTTATTGGGTTTAATATGGGGGAAATTAGTTAAATGTAATGGTCTGTGATATACAGAAGGTCAAACTAGATTAATGTTCCATTTTAACCTTAAATTCTCTATCTTTCATAAGCATGGAGAGGCTTGTGTGACTGTAGCGTAGAGCTATTGGTATAACCATTGAGCTCAGTATTTTGTTATTCAATAATGAAGAGGTAACTTGAGGAGAACTGGCTCAATGAGAACACTATGCCTAGTGTAAGCCATGAGGCACTAAGCTGCTGCCCTTGTGAGATAATTTTAATGGAAACTTTTGGAAACATTTCTGTCAGTGGCTGTCCCTCGTGGCTTCTCAGACTCCCACCTACTGAGCATAGCTCTTAAACATGCTTGCTTGAGTGAACTATGCTTTTATTGAGAGTTAGAGTAACTGAAAATCCTATAAAACAAAGTATGTTGGGATCGGCACATCATTTGCCCCACTCTAGACATGTAAACCACTATTCTCTGGCCACAGCCAGTGAGATGTCACTGCTTCGCATCTTGTGTATTAATTTCTCATTATTATTTATTATTATTATTTATTAGGACAGTCAAGCAATTAAAATTAATTACACTTAATTGTAATGTTAATAGAATGCAGGTTGGACCTCTCTGGTCCAGTACCCTTGGGACCTGAACAGTCCTGAACTAGGGAGTTTGCTGGGTCGGGTAGGTCAATGCTTCCCTGCTGGCCACCAGCCCGGCTCACACTGTGCTCTCCTCTTGGCTGTGGGACTCCCTGTGCTGGGGCTCTCTGCCCTGCCACTGGCCCCAGTGCTCCTGGCCTGGCTCCTGGCCTGGCATGGCTGGCTCCAGAGCTCAGCTTCCCCAGCCACCCCCAGCTCCATTGCTGCTGGGCTTCCCGGGGACTGCTGTTGGGGTTCTCTGAGGCCAGGATTTCCTGGCCACTGCCAGCTCCACTGCCACCACTGCTCCCCAAGACCAGGGTTCCCCAGCCACCACTGGCCCCTTTGCTACCAAGGCTCCACCACCACTGCCAGCCCCACTCCTGCCGGGGCTTCCCAGGGCTGGGGCTGCCCGGCCACTGCCACCCCAGCTGCCATTGGCCCAGACTTCTGGCTCCCTGGCCACCAAACTTCCAGCTGACTCCTGCTTCCCACTTCCAGAGCTCTTTGGTTCAGGAACATCCATGGTCCTGCTAGACCGGATATCAGACCAAAGAGTTCTGGATTTGAAAGGTTCAACCTGTGCCATTTATTTTAAATATTTCGGATGTTTTGTACATTAGGGACGTAAAAGCTTAACCAGTAAGCCTCACCCTGCCCCATGGGGCCCACCAAAGCTCTATACTGCAGACACTGCAGAATGTGAAGCTCCTATGATTTTGAGTGGCTACATGGTTGTATTTTTAAATGCATTTTGCATCACTATTCTACATCTTCAAATAAGTTGATTTCTATTACAACACAGAATACAAAGTCACCAGTGTCCACTTCATATGTATTTTTGTTATTAATATTTCTCTATATATATTTAAAAAAACTTTTCCTGCAGCACGACAGAGTGACGTCATCACATAACTCTGCGTTCCATCTGCCTCCTCCCTCTCCCCACCCCAACTTGAGCCCAACCTCGCTGCTTCCCCTCACCACTTGGAATTGATATTTTAAACCAAGCCCCTACTCCCCTTCCTCCATCCCCACCCCACAGGGCTTTCAACACAAATAAACATGGCATAGAAGCTGGCAGATCCCAAATTGCAGCTGTGACAGCCCAGGGGTGGGGGGTTAGGGGTGCAGTGCTCGGGACAGCAGACCGGGGACAGGCATTAGGAGCAGGGCTCCCAGCCAGTCTTATGTGCCAGCAGCAGGCTTTTGGTGGCTCCCTCACCACCATGCTCTTGGGGAGCTGGCGTGCAATGCCCAACTGTTTGCAGTTCAGCTGCCCCTGCAGAGACTCACCCCCTCCCCAGTGGCTGCACTTACCATGTCTACCATAGAATCATAGAGCTGGAAGAGACCTTAGAAGGCCATCAAGTCCAGCCCCCTGCCCAAGGCAGGACCAATCCCAATTAAATCAACCCAGCCAGGGCTTTGTCAAGCCGAAACTTAAACATCTCTAAGGATGGAGACTCCACTACTTCCCTAGGTAACCCATTCCAGTGCTTCACCACTCTCCTAGTGAAATAGTTTTTCCTAATATCCGACCTGGACCTCTTCCACCGCAACTTGAGACCATTGCTCCTTGTTCTACCATCCATCACTACTGTGAACAGCCTTTCTCCAGCCTCTCTGGAACCTCCCTTCAGGAAGTTGAAGGTTGTTATCAAATCCACCCTCACTCTTCTCTTCTGGAAACTAAATAGACCCAACTCCCTCAGCCTCGCCTCATAGGTCATATGCTCCAGCCCCCTAATCATTTTGATTGCCCTCCGCTGGACCCTCTCCAATGCATCCACATCCTTCCTGTAATTGGAGGCCCAGAACTGGACACAATACTCCAGATGTGGCCTCACCAGAACCGAGTAAAGAGGAATAATCACATCTCTGGATTGACTGGCAATGCTCCTCTTAATGCAACCTAATATGCCATTAGCCTTCTTGGCTACAAGGGCACACTGTTGACTCATATCCAGCTTCTCATCCACTGTAACCCCCAGGTCCTTTTCTGCAGAGCTACTACTTAGCTGGTTGGTCCCCAGCCTGTAACAATGCTTGGGATTCTTCCATCCCATGTGCAGGACTCTACACTTGTCCTTGTTGAACCTCATCAGATTTCTTGTGGCCCAATACTCCAATTTGTCTAAGTCACTCTGGACTCTATCCCTGCCCTCCAGCTTATCTACCTCTCCCCCGAGCTTAGTGTCATCTGCAAACTTGCTGAGGGTGCAATCTATCCCCTCATCCAGGTCATTAATAAAGATATTGAACAAAACCGGTCCCAGAATCGAACCTTGGGGCACTCCGCTAGAAACCGACCGCCATCCTGACATCGAGCCGTTGATCACTACCCGCTGGGCCCAACCTTCCAGCCAGCTTTCTATCCATCTTACAGTCCATTTATCCAATCCACATTCCCTTAACTTGCTGGCAAGAATATTGTGGGAGACCGTATCGAAAGCCTTGCTAAAATCAAGGTATATCACATCCACTGACTTCCCCATATCCACAGAGCCAGTTACCTCATCATAGAAGCTAATCAGATTGGTCAGGCACATCTTGCCCTTCATGAATCCATGCTAACTATTCTTGATCACCTTTACCTCTTCCAAGTGCTTTAAAATGGATTCCTTGAGGATCCCCTCCATGATTTTTCCAGGGACTGAGGTAAGACTGACCGGCCTATAGCTTCCCTGGATCGTCCTTCTTCCCTTTCTTAAAGATGGGCACTACATTTGCCTTTTTCCAATCACCCGGGATCTCTCCTGATCTCTACGACTTTTCAAAGATAATGGCCAAAGGCTCCTCAATGACATTAGCCAACTCCCTCAGTACCAGAGCACCTCTGAGCTGCCGCACCAACCTATCTGCTCCTTTCTTTCCACTCCTGGTGGGCGGATGGGTGGCCCCAGGCTCTGCAGGCAGGGCTAGAGCAGAGAGCAGTGCAGGCAGGACCACATGGGGGAGAGGTTAGGAAAGCAGCCCCCGCGCTGCTGCTTTCCCCACCTCAGCAGGCTGAAGTACCCCAGAGCACCATGTGCACATAGCACCACCTGCACTTCGCTGCGCCTCACATGGGGCAGGTAGGTACTCTGTGCTTCCCCGGCCGCCAGAGTTAGAGCTGGGCCTCATGTGTGCCATGGCCAGAAGAGAAGGGAGGTTATGGCTGGGGGAGAGAGAAAGAGTCTGGGCTGGTGGGGGGGAGGGGAGGGAAGGGGTTCAGGCTTGCGGGGTAGGGTGGGGGAAGGAGAAGGGACTGGCATGGCAAGGGAGGGAGAAGGGGCCTGGGCTGGCAGGGTCGCGGAGAAGGGACCCGGGCTGGCACGGCTGCAGCCCAGCCCTCCCTGATGGCCATGGGGGAAGAGCTGGGGTTGCCTACCCCCAACGAGAGGGGGGTTGGTGAGCACAGTGAGCAGGGGGCACAGCACCCTAATGAACTGTAAAGAACAAAATATTGTATTTTTTTCTTATACAAGTACTGTAGTGCAATCTATCATGAATGTTGAACTTACAAATTTAGAATGATATAAAAAAAACACCCTCCATTCAAAAATAAAACATTGTAAAGCTCTGGAGCCTACAAGTTCACTCAGTCTTACTTCTTGTTCAGCAAGTTGCTCAGACAAACAAATTTGGTTACAATTTGCAGGAGATAATGTTGCCTGCTGCTTATTTACAATATCACCTGAAAGTGAGAACGGGCATTCACATGGCACTGTTGTAGCTGTTGTTTCTAGATATATATGTGCCAGATGTGCTAAAGATTCCTATGTCCCTTCATGTTTCAAATAACGTTCCAGAGGACATGCATATATGCTGATGATAGGTGCTATTTGATAATGAACCAAAGCAGCGCAGACTGATGCATGATCATTTTCATCATCTGAGTCAGTTTCCATATCAGAGTGTTGCACTTTTGAGACTTCTGAAAGCATGATCCACCCCTAATCCCTCTTAGATTTTGGATGGCACTTCAGATTCTTAAAACTTGATTGAGTGCTGTAGCTATCTTTAGAAATCTCACATTAGTATCTTTGTGTTTTGTCAATTCTGCTGTTAAAGTGAACATGTTGTAGGTCATCATCAGAGACTGCTATAACATAAAATATATGGCAGAATGCAGGTAAACAGAGCAAGAGACATACAATTCTCCCTCAAGGAGTACAGTCAAATTTAATTAATGCATTATATTTTAAAAAGCATCATCAGCATGGAAGCATGTCCTCTGGAATGGTGGCTGAAGCATGAAGGGGCATATGGATGTTTAGCATATCTGGCAATAAATCCCTTGCAATGTTGGCTACAAAAGTGCCATGTGAACACCTGTTCTAACTTTCTTATGACATGATGAAAAAGAAGCCGGGAGCTGTATCTCCCATTATTGTAAACAAACTTGTTTGTCTTAGCGATTGGCAGAACAAGAAGTGGGACTGAACAGACTTGTAGGCGCGAATGTTTTACATTGTTTTGTTCTTGAGTGCAGTTATGCAACCAAAAAAAATTATAATTTACACTTTCATGATAAAGAGATTGCACTTTAGTACTTGTATGAGGTGAGCTGAAAAATACAATTTAAGTGCATATATTTATAATAAAAACAATATAAAGTGAGCATTAAACACTTTGTGTTCTAGGTTGCCATTGAAATAACATTCACAAATATTTAATAAATTTCAGTTAATATTTTATTAACTTTTTAATCATGGTTAATTTTGAGTGGATCATGTGAGTTAACTGCAATTAATCAATAACCCTTATTTTTTATTTATTTCATTGGTAGTCCATTGCTGACAATGATGATGATATTATCACAATTCCCATACATGGCTACAATATTACTCAGCAGTCTGAATTCTGATACTCAGAGTTGGCTATACTGAAGGAATAGGAATTATGTATCTATGATGCTTGATGATGCAACTCTCTGGCACCTTGCACATGGAGCCTGGAGATAATTTTGTCGCTCCCTCTCAAACTTGTCACATGCTGATCTTATCAGAGATGGTCACTGAATCCTGTTCTGAACCATTTACTCAAGTTCTTTCAGATTGATGGCAGTCCACGGGAGACTGCCCTTCACATTATCTTTAAAGCACTTATATGCACAATGCTTTTTTCTTTTGCCCTGACTGAGCTCGCCATACATGATCTGTTTTGGGAGACAGTGGTTTCAATTCATTTACACATCTGCAAAATATTTGTGAAGATTGACTGTTCTGATTTTGCGGTATTTTATACTCATTTTGTACATACACAAACAATTTCATAATGGGCAAGGCAATGGAGATTTAAGTCACCTAAGACTCACAATCTTACACCAAGTCTACACTAGACCCGGCAGCTCAGCTTAAGGTACACAACTCTAGCTATGTAGAATACAGGAATAGGAGTACTAGCCACCAGCAGGGGAACCCTTTGAGTTTGATTTAGTGAGACTTAACTAGACTCAATAAATCGAATTCTTGAAGATTGATTGTGGCAGCATCGATCTTCCACAGAATGAAAACATGGCCTCAATTGTTGTTGCACTTACTTCTCCCTGTGATCCACCACTGTTCAGCTCACAGTGCTGAGAACTGTGCACATTTCTCTGATTTACATGGACGACTCCAGGTCAGATTTTTTGTTCCATTGCAATCGTGCAAGGCAGCTGGAAAACCGGATCAGCTGCCTACATGAACATTCCCTTTCAGGGTGCTCTAATTCATGCTAAAAGACTTGTTTGTTCCCTCTCCACATTCTGTGCCAAGCACAGCTTGTCCAAACAAGAGAATCTGGCCATCTCTGTGTCAATACTGAGAAAACACTGAATCCCAGATACTAATGTTTTTCAGTCATTTAGCAGGCCATAGCATCCAATATTGTTGTTTCTTAGCTTTTTATACAAATTAAGTATATGAGGAAACCTAAGAGACACAGTTGGGTTCCAAAGAAGCCTATTTGCTAACTATGTAAATATACAATGCCAAATACATATATATGCTGCAGCTCTGTGTATTTTGATAGTCTCTGCAATTGAAGACCAGGAGATCCCAAACGATTTAAAGCGCTGTTACTCAATTCCTATATACTATAAATAGTAATAGCAGAATTGTCCTTGGAAAATGACAGAAAAACGTCATGGAACCTTATAGCCATGTAGGTATTTGCCCATGAGAAACAAGAATGGAATAGTGGGGAGGGAATATGTGATATTGAGAATGCTGTGCTCTCTAAAGAAACTGGTTCTTCTCTATCAGAAAGCACGAGGGTCATTTAATAAAAGCCAACAAATGGGAAACACTTAAGTGAATGGATGCTAGGATGGGTGATAGACAAGCAGAAGTACCAAAGTAGTAACACTAAACTCCTGTCTTGGTGAGGCAGAAAAGCAACTTGTAATATTGACAGAACAAATAAATGAACCTGAAATCTTTCCTAGTGAAGTTACATAGAGAGTAATATATTTCTCAGGAAACTAAGTATTTATGAATCACTCCAAGCTGAATGTTAAACCACGGGGGCCTCTGGAGGGTAACAAAATTTATTAATGTTGAAGATTTTATTGGAACAATGTTGAAATTTTTACTTCCAGCAGGATTTCTGTGTTCTTTTACTTTAATGGCATGAGCTGTTTGTCCCTTCATCACAGTACCCAGCCCAGTAAGGTCTAATCTTCATGTTCATTTTTTAGTATGGTAGTGACCTAGACTGAGATACCAATTTACATTTAGCATGTACAAATTCTGATTTAATTTACTGCTCAGTTAGAATATAATTATTTTCTGATTATACTTTAATTGTTTATACTAGAAAGAAAGGTGATTTCTGAAGTTAAGGGGAAGCTGAGAAATCCATACATTTGAATAGCCAATTCTTATCTTCCACAATTATGCATATGAAGGGGAAGACTAAAGTTTCCACTAATGCAGAATAGCCTATGAGTTTTTGTTGAGTCTTACTTAGCACAGAATAAGAATAAATCATCAGTGCATCAACAACTCAAGATTAGTAAAGGTTACTGGGGGGGTGGGTGTTATTATACCTAATTATGAGACCTAATTAATGATGAGGGCATGGTAGACTTTTGCTAATTTATATCAGTGACTGAGAGATCCTTTGCAAATAAATGAATATTGCAAATTAGATAGTAAGTAAGCAAACAAAATTAGTAAAAAGTAAGACTGTGTATCATAACATGTATTTTGTTCATTAATGTTGACAACTGCTATTTAAGTTTCTATTATATTTTACACTGTTTCATAATGTACTTGTAAACATACTGCAGTCTGTTATGTGGAAAATAATAAAGGCTTAGTGGTGTGAGATCTCACCATAGCACTCTGCTTTTAAATCTTTGCTGAGAAGCAAAGAAGAGAGAGACCTAGTTTTTTGGTATCCTGCAATTTCGCTATACATGAGGCAATCAAATAAAGCAAATGACTGACATTTCTTTTAGTGTTTTTGTGTTGAAAATTGGTCATAATGAGGTATCCTTTGTTTTCCTCGTGGTGTGTAAGAACATAAGAATGGCCATACTGGGTCAGACCAAAGGTCCAGCTAGCCCAGTATCCTGTCTTCTGACAGTGGCCAATGGCAGATGCCCCAGAGGGAGTGAACAGAAAAGATAATCATTAAGTGATCCTTCTCCTGTCACCCAGTTCCAGCCTCTAACAAACAGAGGCTAGGGACATCATTCCTACCCATCCTGGCTAATAAGTATTGATGGACCTAACCTCCATGAATTTATCTAGGTTGTTTTTTGGTTTTTGGTTTTGTTTTCTTGAAACCTGTTAAAGTCCTGTTCTTCACAACGTCCTCTGGCAAGGAGTTGCACAGATGAACTTTGCACTGCTTGAAGAAAAACGTACTTTTGTTTATTTTGAACCTGATACCTATTAATTTCATTTGGTGACCCCCTACTTGTTATTTTATGGGAACAAGTAAATAACTTTCCCTTATTCACTTTTTTCTATGCCTGTAGACCTCTGTATTCCCTTTAATCCCCCTTTTCTAAGCTGAAAAGTCCCAGTCTTTTTAGTCTCTCTTCATATGGCACCTGTTCTATGCCCTTAATGATTTTTGTTGCCTTTTTTGAGATGAGGTGACTACATCTGTATCAGTATTCAAGATGTGGGCATAACATGGATATATACAGAGGCAGTAAAATATTTTTCTCTGTCTCTTTTTAAATGATTCCTAACATTCTGTTTGGTTTTTTAACTGCTGCTGCACATTGAGTGGATGTTTTCAGAGAACTATCCACAATGATGCTAAGATCTCTCTTGAGTGGTAATAGCTAAATTAGTCCCCATCATATTGTATGCATAGTTGGAATTATTTTTTCCAATGTGCATTACTTTACATTTATCAACATTAAATTTTGTTTGCCATGTTGGCTTTTCCCCCAACAAATTGTATTCATCTATATGTTACAGAGGACATTATTTGGGAATAACTGCTTTCATTCAAAACAGCCAAGGAGTGGATGATTATGGCAGGAAAAATTGCAGTTGAAGTCATTTGAACTGGGAATGCAAGATTTATGCTATGCCACAGACAGAAATGCAGCTAACATCCTTGCCAAATAGAAAGGGGCTGTAAGATCTCCACATCTATATTCTAACTTTCCTCTAGCCTCCACAGAGCGGTGTTTCTGGGTCCAGGGGTCTGTGCAGAGAGGTAGGGAGAAGCAGAGGGCAAGTCACTGCTTGTGAAGTTGAATATCATTCCTCCCTGCCAGTCCAACAGCAATCAGGATAGACATAAGATACATCCTCAGGATTTACTATTTCTCTGCAATCTTCTTTTCATGTGTAGTGAGCATAGGCACTGACTTCTCATCTTGCAGGGGGGGATGCCCCCCTTCCAAGCCCCACCCTCACTCCACCAAGCCTCTTCCCAGTCCTGCTGCATCCCTGCTCCACCTCCTTCCCCAAGCATGCTCTATCCCTGCTCCTCCTCCCGCCTCCTTCCTGGAGCTTGAATGCTTCAGATCAGGTCTTCATATACTTCAGAAGCACCCTATATTAAAAGAATATTATGGTTACAAAATCAAGCAGCTAACATTACGAAATGCCAAAGTTTAGGTTACTGTATCCCACTTGGCTTCTGCCTCTTTCCTGCCCACTGCTCCTTACAGCCCTCCCCCCCTTTCAGCTCTTGCCCATGTTTCCTGCTTCCGCCCCTCCCACTTGTTCCCATTTTCCCCTATCTTCTGCCTCTTCCTTTTCTGTGCTGGTTGAGCAGCAAGAGGGGGGAAACATTAAATGCACAGGAGAGACAGTCTTCCTGTTCTCATTTCCAGTATCATAGTATTCCCAGGCAGCTGTGAGAATCACTTTCAGGGAAGACCCTGCTTCATCCCAGGGATGTTGCTCTGTGCAGCCAGATTCTTCAGATAATTTAGCTACAAATTCGAAGTCTCCACTGAGCATGTGTCAACTGAGATTTTTCAGAGGCTTGTGACTTGTTCAAATGTGGGTAGATTTTTCATAGTAACAGCAAAAAGTATATCCTTGATACCAAGACTATCCCCACTGCAGATTTAAGACTCTACTCCAAAGCAGAGCTGATTTTCAAAGGTAATGAATGCTCACACTAGAGGCATAAGGATCTTGCACAAAAAGGGTTTTTTGCGCAAAAAGGAAATGTCCACACTGCTTGTTTTTGCGCAAAACATCTTGTGCAAAAATGGATCGGAAAAGATTATGCAAATGAAGCATAAGAAAATGCTAATCCACACTTCATTTGCATTGCTTCTTCCGGCAAAGCACATAGGGTAGCTATAGCCTTAGTTGTCACTTGGGAATGGAATGGAATGGAATGCAATCCCAATCCCAATCCCGATCCCTGTCCCTGCCCCTGCCCCCTCCTCTCCTCTCAACAGGAGGGTTTGAAAAGGTCTTAGGCAGCCCTGAAATGGAATCAGCTGATCCAAGTTGGGCCAAGGTAGCCTTGTCTCATCTGATCCTAATTTGCCTGAGACAGCCCCTTTTTAACTGATCTTGACTGACCTGCAGTAACCCATTTCTGGTTAATAGGGGAGTGGGCCTTTTCCCCTTCTATTGCTGCCTTTTCCCACTCTACTATAGCCATCTGATCTGACTTTGTCGCAATACACAGGTCTGTGCCACTGGGTATTTCCATGGGACGTGGTGATCCAGGCCAATCAAATCCCTCCTAAATGCCCATTTCACCTGCAACACTTAGAAGTAAATATAATGCAATGGTTGTATCTGTGATTGCCTGTATATTTCAGTGTGTATGTGTATCTATTTAAAATATGTAAAATACCACTAATACCTGGCCATTGTCGTTCCACCACTTGTCTACTATCTTTCTCTATTTTCCTCTTTTTCCCTTCTCTCCATCTGTCTGTTACTTTATTTTGTCCTTATGGGGTGTGAACTTTTCAGGATGGAAACCATGCCTTCTTTAATGTTTAGAAAGCAGTCATCACACTGTGGGCACTACCAGAAACAAATAATGAATAATGAAGATAATAATAATCGTCAGTACTATGACTGGCATGCTAATAAATGTTGAGTCTGTGAATTTTCTGTTTCTCAAAGACTGTCAGTTACTTTTAATCTTTAAATAAAGAGATGAATTGAAAAGAAATATATGACTAAGATTTTCAAAGGTGCAAAAGGGATTTAGATGCCAAGTTCTTGTTAAAATTAATGGGAATTGAGCATCCAAATCCCTTTGGTGGATTGAAAAATCTGAGACACTGTTTTCAAGTTTGTTTTATCAAGACTCTATTATTCTCATATTTGGAGCCTCTGTGCATCAGAAGACAAGCAGGACTAAGTCTGTATTATTAATTTACTAATAATTACTGTTTGTGTTATGTTCTAAATTATATATTCCCCTTCAGCTAATTCAGTGTGTAGTAAGATACATCTCTGAAAAACTTGGAATGGTATCAAAGAAATAAATATATTGAGAGTTCAGCCTTTAGCTTTATGTGAAAAACACTGGATTAAACACAGTAGGTATTGTAGGTCAACTATATTCACTAATCACTACCACAACAAAAGAGATAGACTTTGTTGCATGCTGACTTCAATGAGAATTGTAAATCAGTTCATAGACTCTCTGCTTATTCAGTTCACAGCATGATCACTATTGTTTCACCTTTCCTTTGAAATACAGTAGCACTCTCCATTTAGTCCTGTTATATGAAAGTCACACTGCAAGTCTAGTTGTTTGCTTTAAATAAGCCAAAAAATACAGCCTGTGCCCATCAATCCAAAAATAAAACATGCTGCCTAACCTAATGATGTTGATAATTAAGTGTGATATTAAACTACTGAAGAACAGTGGCTACATGTAATTTTTAGGTTGAACTAAGAAAAAATCTATACTGTATTTTTTATGGATGGCTATGATAGATGATTATGCCTTTGTGAGTTTGAATTAGTTAACAGTGAATGTAAAGTCAGTTGCAATGTAACTTTGCAGGTACAACTGTGAGCAGGTATCCTGTGCTGAAAGACATCTTTCCCCCCTCCCCTGGGGTAAAGATTGCATTACCATACTAACCAAAATTGCTTGAACAAAAATGATTAGCCACACATCCATAGAGACAGGCAGAAGTAGTCCAAGTGCATTTTCTAAAGGAATATTCCTTTATTGATGGAAAGGTCTTATGATATAAAATATGCAGAGGGAAGTTGAAGAGTATTTGTGGAGATCTGATGTTACTTTAGAAAATTAATTTTAAAACTTACAATTCTGCTTTTATTAAGGATGAAGTGATGTGCTAAACATTTCTGAAAACTTTGATGTGTCTCTTTGACATATATCTTTTGGCAGAGAGACATCCAAGTGCATATAGGTTGGACCTTGAGTCCAGCACCCTTGAGACCTGACTGGTCCCTGATGAGGGATTTTGCTGGCCCAGGGGAGGTCATTTCTGGCCACCCTGCCAGTGCCCCTCCCAACCCTGTTGCCTCACTGGACTTCCTGGCTCCCTTGGACAGCCAAGCTGTGCTGTGCGTCAGCTTCCCAGCCTCCCCACAGCCCAGCTGGGCTGCACACCAGACTTCCCAGCTCCTGCCCCCCGCCCCCAACCCAGCTGAGCCATGCACCGGGCTTCCCAGCACCTGCCCCCTTCCAGTAGAGCCACAGCTCCTGGTTCCTCCCCCCAGGCTGTTTGCTGGGCTCCTGGGCCTCCACCCTATCCACAGCCCAACTGAACTGTGCTCCCCCAGCTCTCTCAGGCAGCCCAGCTGCATGGTACCAGCTGCCAGACCAGAGTCCCAGTTTAGAGAGGTGCAACCTATCTTGTAGTGGTAGTGTTTATATAGCATTCTATGTTGTAGATTATATATTCTCTCTAAACATCTCCATAGAATCACATTATAAAAAATGGATTTGGTTGTTAATTGACTAGACCTGCACACTAACACAGTGGAACTGGGATTAGAAACAGGCAGCTTCTACTGCAGGGGTTTAAGGGGTTAATTCTACTCCTATTAAAGTCCTAAGTTTAGAGTTTGCTAATGCAACTTTTTGTAGTCTATGACTAGATGAAACTAAATGTAAATGTTTTGCTTTGCTTTCATGTGTTTTCTTCTCTAGTTCTTAACTAAACAGCATTTTGTTTAAGTGTTTTTATAATTTGGATAGGACTGTCAACATGTGAATACTGGGCAGTCTAGGGGTGCACATCTCTACTTTGGGGAAGGAAGTGAAAGTGGGTAGGACTGCCTGACTTAGAGATATTCAAGTTCATAAAAGAAATCTTGGAAGGTGCTGATGTTTTTGTCCATATAGATATTGCAGATGGTATGAATAGTATATGCTGTTAATAGACAGACTGTTATGCTGTCATTTTAAGTAACAGAATCAAGCTAGTCCATTGTAAATTGGTAGTGACAAAACATCTCAGTGACAGAGTACAGAAAACATGCCATCAATTTGTGCCCCATCTCCAAGACTATGAGGATGTATACAGGCACACAGTTCCATATGCAAATTGTACATGAAATCTTTGTAACTGAGCATACATTTTGTGTATGCATTTTTACATACATGCAGTTCTGAAAATGTGGCCCTTATTACTTTTAGGGTGTTAAAATAGAGGGAATATTGTTAAAATAGAGGGAAAGGGTATGATTGGCTATTAGGCAGAAAAGTAGGACAGAATAATATTTCTATACGATATTAAGGGCATTTTGATCTGGAGGCTGATAAAAGAAAAGCTATCATTTAAAATATAAATTATGGTATATTATCCCACAGAATTTGCCAATGTAAGCAAGTAATGGTTTCATAAAAGTGGAAAATATGAAATATTTTCATTCTTTTGTTAAACAGCTTTCCCTGTTATGATTAACTCTGCACAGACTGTATATATCTCAGCCTCTGTATATATCTCGGCCATGCCTTCTGAATACAGGAGCATTTATTTTGATGAAGATAGACTATAGTGAGTTCCTATTAATAACAATGTCCCCTCCCGCCTTACTGTCTTCAGGGTACTCTCAGGTTTATGAACAAATGACCACTAGCACATTAGTTGCATAACTTTCAAGTACTAGAATCATAGAATCATAGAATACTAGGACTGGAAGGGACCTCGAGAGGTCATCGAGTCCAGTCCCCTGCCCTCATGGCAGGACCAAATACTGTCTAGACCGTCCCTGATAGACATTTATCTAACCTACTCTTAAATATCTCCAGAGATGGAGATTCCACAACCTCCCTGGGCAATTTATTCCAGGGTTTGACTACCCTGACAGTTAGGAACTTTTTCCTAATGTCCAACCTAAACCTCCCTTGCTGCAGTTTAAACCCATTGCTTCTTGTTCTATTCTCAGAGGCCAAGATGAACAAGTTTTCTCCCTTCTTCTTATGACACCCTTTTAGATACCTGAAAACTGCTGTCATGTCCCCCCTCAATCTTCTCTTTTGTAAACTAAACAAACTCAATTCTTTCAGCCTTTCTTCATAGGTCATGTTCTCTAGACCTTTAATCATTTTTGTTGCTCTTCTCTGGACCCTCTCCAATTTCTCCACATCCTTCTTGAAATGCGGTGCCCAGAACTAGACACAATACTCCAACTGAGGCCTAACTAGCGCAGAGTAGAGCGGAAGAATGACTACTTGTGTCTTGCTCACAACATACCTGTTAATGCATCCCAGAATCATGTTTGCTTTTTTTGCAACAGCATCACACTGCTGACTCATATTCAGCTTGTGGTCCACTATAACCCCTAGATCCCTTTCTGCCGTACTCCTTCCAAGACAGTCGCTTCCCATTCTGTATGTGTGAAACTGATTGTTCCTTCCTAAGTGGAGCACTTTGCATTTGTCTTTATTAAACTTCATCCTGTTTACCTCAGACCATTTCTCCAATTTGTCCAGATCATTTTGAATTATGACCCTATCCTCCAGATTAGTCGCAACCCCTCCCAGCTTGGTATCGTCTGCAAACTTAATAAGCGTACTTTCTATGCCAATATCTAAATCGTTGATGAAGATATTGAAGAGAGCCGGTCCCAAAACAGACCCCTGTGGAACCCCACTTGTTATGCCTTTCCAGCAGGATTGTGAACCATTAATAACTACTCTCTGAGTACGGTTATCCAGCCAGTTATGCACCCACCTTATAGTAGCCCCATCTAAGTTGTATTTACCTAGTTTATTGATAAGAATATCATGCGAGACCATATCAAATGCCTTACTAAAGTCTAGGTATACCACATCCACCGCTTCTCCTTTATCCACAAGATTCGTTATCCTATCAAAGAAAGCTATCAGATTGGTTTGACATGATTTGTTCTTTACAAATCCATGCTGGCTGTTCCCTATCACCTTGCCACCTTCCAGGTGTTTACAGATGATTTCCTTAATTACTTGCTCCATTATCTTCCCTGGCACAGAAGTTAAACTAACTACTAGTTACAGGCAGACAATCTCACCAGTGCAATCCTACTGGAATAGAGTGCTAGAGATGAAAGCGAAATGAGCTACTTCATATGGGAATGCATTAATTCCTGAGGTGTGGGCATGTTAAATCACTGGATAGAGAATGAACACCTGGAAAGTTTGGTACCACGTGAATAAACTCAGTTTAGCTGCCCATCATAAATATCCCCGAAATGTGTAAAAAATCACTACCAATTGAATTAATCTGTCAAAAGAAACTTGACACCCATGAAATTCAATAAAAACAATTGCAAAGTACTTGCCTTAGGAAGGAAACATCAAATGTACAACTACAAAATGGGAACTAACTTGCTAGATGGAGCGTCTACTGTGGGAAAGTCTCTGGGGATTCTAGTGGATCACAAATTGAATGAGTCACCAATGTGATACAGATGTGGAAAAAGTTAATATCATTTTGTTTTAACAGAAGTACCATATTTAAGACACTGAACATAATTGTCCCTCTATTCAGCATTGATGAGGCCTCAGCTTTAGCATTGTGTTCAGTTCTGGGCATCACATGTTAGGAAAGCTGTGGACAAACTAAAGAGAGCCCAGAGGCCTGAAACAAAACTGATAAAAGGGTTAGAAAACCTGACCCGTGAGGAAAAGCTTAAAAATGACATGTTTAGTCTTGAGAAATGGAAACTGAGCAGGGGAACCTCATATGTCTTCAAATATGTGAAGGCTGTGAAGAGAATGGTGATCTATTGTTCTCTGTGTCCACTGAAGGTACGATAAGAAGTAATGGGCTTAGAAATGAAATTAATAGGTAGCAAATTTAAAACAAATAAAAAGGAATGGACAGTCAATGGACAGTCAACCTATAAAACTCCTTGCCAGAAGATGCTGTGAAGGCCAAGACTCACAAAAGGGTTAAAAAAAAAGCTAGATAAATTCATGGAGAATAGGTCCGTCAATGGCTATTAGCCAGAAGGGCAGGGAGAGTGTCCCTAGCCTCCCTTTGTCAGAACCTGGGAATGGGTGACAGGGCATGAAGCACTTGAAGTTCACCTGTTCTGTTAATTCCCTCAGGGATACCTGGCATTGGCCACTGTCAGAAGACAGAACACTGGTCTAGATGGACCTTTGATCTGACCCAGTATGGTTGTTCTTAATCTGCAGAAAAAGAGATTTAGGATAGATATTAGGAAAAGCTTACTAGCTTTAAGGGTAGTTAACATGTGGAATAGGCTTCGAAGGAAGGCTCTAAAATCCTCATTTATCAGCTCCTTTAGTATTCTAGGATGCATTTCATCAGGCCCTGGTGACTTGCAGACATCTAACTTTTCTAGGTGATTTTTAACTTGTTCTTTTTTTATTTTATCTTCTAAACCTACCCCCTTCCCACTAGCATTCACTATGTTAGGCATTCCTACAGACTTCTCGGTGAAGACCGAAGCAAAGAAGTCATTAAGCATCTCTGCCATTTCCAAGTTTCCTGTTACTGTTTCTCCCTCCTCACTGACCAGTGGGCCTACCCTGTCCTTGGTCTTCCTCTTGCTTCTAATGTATTTATAAAAAGTCTTCTTGTTTCCCTTTATTCCTGTAGCTAGTTTGAGCTCATTTTGTGCCTTTGCCTTTCTAATCTTGCCCCTGCATTCCTGTGTTGTTTGCCTATATTCATCTTTTGTAATTTGTCCTACTTTCCATTTTTTATATGACTCCTTTTTTATTTTTAGATCATGCAAGATCTCGTGGTTAAGCCAAGGCGGTCTTTTGCCATATTTTCTATCTTTCAGGCGCAGCGGAATAGCTTCCTTTTGGGCCCTTAATAATGTCCCTTTGAAAAACTGCCAACTCTCCTCAGCTGTTTTTCCCCTCAGTCTTGATTCCCATGGGACCTTACCTATCAGCTCTCTGAGCTTACCAAAATCCACCTTCCTGAAATCCATTGTCTCTATTTTGCTGTTCTCCCTTCTACCCTTCCTTAGAATTGTGAACTCTAGGGGTATGTCTAGACTACATGGCTCCTTCGACGGAGCCATGTAGATGAGGTTCTAGATATAGGGAAATGAAGCGGCAATTTAAATAATCGCTGCTTTATTTACATCAAAATGGCTGCCGCGCTGTGCCGATCAGCTGTTTGGTGGCACAGCGCGGTAGTCTGGATGCTCTGCAGTCGACAAGGGAAACCCTTGTCGACCGCCCCGTTATGCGTCGTGGAATGAGGTTTCCCGGGGTGGTCGACAAGGGCTTCCCTTGTCGACCGCAGAGCGTCTAGACTACCACGCTGTGCCACCAAACAGCTGATTGGTACAGTGCGGCAGCCATTTTGATGTAAATGAAGTGGCGATTATTTAAATCGCCGCTTCATTTCCCTTTTTTGAGTACACTAATCTACATGGCTCCGTCAACGGAGCCATGTAGTTTAGATGTACCCTATGATATGGCAAATTGTTGTCTTCAGAAGTGAATATTTTTTAAATGTTTGTTTGTATTTTGGCTAATTGCATCTGTCCCTTCCAAAATAGGGTGGGGCAGCTAATTGCATTGTTTGCAGCAGGCTCAGAGTAATTTGTGAAAGATTCTTGACTGAACACTCTGCCTGCCTGCACAAATTCCAAACAGTCAGAACTTGGTGTAAAAAAAATTTATATTTCAAAAAGCAAGCCTCATTCAAAATGCTACCCTCCCAGACAAGGGACAGTTATAAAACTGAAGGTCTATTAAACTTGGTATAAAACAAACAAATACAGCTTGTGAAAACCCCGTTGCTGCTCAGTCCTCTTACAAAACAGACATTTCTACTGCTGTAACCAGAGCTATCCCCTTTGATCCCATCAATACACCTTCAGTCCTTAAAGGGACAGGATACATGTAAATCTAACCCTCACATTCACTTGTGAGTGCTACAAAAACACATTCCTTTCTGAACTCTTGCCTGTGGCTCTATAACATTCTCCAGTTGGCATGGCAAAGATGTCTAAGGTAGCACAAGCAGAAAAAGACCCTACACTTACTAGTGAGTCTTTCAGATGGAAAAATAGATGAGTGGCTTTTCAAGGAGGGCCAGATATGTGTGGCCCAGTTCTCATTGTGATCACCACATCTTTTTTTCCTTAGAAGTTGATAGTCGTAACCATTGAATACCAATTTTGTCCTACGGAGGGATTTTCTTCCTTCTTGGGTGGGAGACAAAATAATTGAAATGTTTCCATGGTGGTGGAGATCTCCTATATCTGTGCCAAGCCTTAGAGATTTGCCAGTTGGCTAAAACCTATTGCATGCTTTTATTCATTCATTTCTTTAAGTGATGTTCATGGAAAGTTTTCACTATTCCATCAGGCTCAGTAGAGATGTGCACACCATATTTATTCTTATTACATGTTGAGCATATTTTTATATTATGTCAGGTTTTCAATTAATCTTGCTTCCGTATATTTTATAGCATTAAGAGCAATGTTGAACATAATTCATTTTTCTCCATGCAAAATTTCAAATATAGATAGATATATACATATGCATGAATAAAATAGTAATAAATCTCATTCTAAATGATCCATTATGTTTTGATCTTCTGGATTTTTTCTCCTATTATGTAGCACAACTGAAATGGTGAATAGTTTACACCAGTGGTTGTGTGTGTCAACCAATAGATTATGAACTCTGCAGGATTATTGACTGGGATAAGATGTATTGAAATTAAGAATTATTATTAATCTTCCATCTCTTAGCAAAAATCTGGAAAAAGGTACCTTTTCTCACCTATTAGATCATCCACTGCTATTTCTAATCTAGCTGTGCCACTTCGAAATTTCTGAAGTCCTTTTAACATGTGATGAATGACCTGTCTTTTTAAAATCGCATCCTTCCTCTCCCTCCTTGCACTTGGTACTAGAGATTATGACAGAAAACTGTAAGGGGTAATGGATCCAACCCCACTTGTGACCTGATTAGCTTGCCACCCCAGGTTGAGAAAATAGGCAGTGACATGGTCTCGCATCTAAAATCATTCCCCGCTGGAGATTAAAAAAAAGACACCTCTGGAGAGACAAAAGGACAGAAGAAAGGCTCTGTGAAGTAGATTTGGAACTATACTAGTACATTGGGGAACACAGCTTGAGCCATTGAAACAGCCCACGTAAGAGGACTGTAGAAACCCTTAACCAGGAGGAAGAATTTGGTATGTGACCAGGTTATGTGGGCGAAGAAAGAGGAAACTGAGGATTGTATGCCTGCCTGGTCATGCAGTGCCTTGAAGTAGGAATGTTAAATATCAGTTAATTGAGTAGTCGAATAACCGCATGATTTTCTTATTGATTACTCAACTATTCTATAGTCCGTGGGGGGGGGGTGGCAGCCAGTGTGCTCCAGCCCCACTCTGAAGGAGCCCTCTGCCACTCTGCATTGCTGCCTCTGTATCAGAAGTAGAAGTGCGGGGTGCCAGACAGGAGCTGGTCCGCAAGGGGAGCCAATTTAAAAACCAGCTCCCCTTGCAGACTGGCTGCCTGCCAGAGGCAGGGCTGAGCTCCCAGACCTGGCACACGCCAGAACTGAGCTGGCTGCCTGCCCACCTGTCTCCTAATACACTTTAAATGCAGAGCTGCAGTGGAGGTAGGTCCCAGACCTGGCATGAGTCAGGACTGAGCCAGGCTGCTGGTCAGCCTTCTAAAAAAATTATTGTTGGGGGGGAGGATGGGGGAAATGCGTGTAGTCTATAGCATTAACCTATAAGCTTTTGCTTATCGGTTAATCGGTTACTCGACTACTTCACCTACCTTGAAGAGGTGTGCTCTGAGGCATCACCCTGCCACAACAACTTAACCAGCTAAAATCCACAGGTACTTTGCTATCCTGGATTTGCCTCATTTTATTCAGTTGTTCATTTTTGTGATTTGGAATGTAAGATTCTCTGCTAATGGATTCCTCCACTAAGGGCCCTTTCATTCGGTTAGTTACTTTATTCCAGTTAGCCCCTTCCTTTCTGAATTCACATTTGGATGCCATTTGTGGAAAGATAATACTTAAATCTCTGTTCCTTTGTAATTGTGGTCCATTTTTACTTTTACTGCTTCAGTGTTATCAATCCCTGGCTCTGCTAAAACTGCGTTAAACTCCATTACTCTCTCAATAAGAATATTTTCAACCAAAACTTCATTCTATCCATTTCTCTTACTGGTTTACCTTCACCCCTACTTTTCAGGAATATAAGTGTTCAAATTCTCCCCAAACTCTGTTTTTATTGCATATCTTTCAGACCTCTAAATTTGCCTTATATCAGCTCCATAACATCATCCATAGCAGGCACAACATCAACCACTCTTCTGTCAAAGCTATTAGTATTTCTTCCTCTTTCCTCATCTTGACAAGTGTAGTTTCCCTTCTTGTGGTCTCTCTGAGGTCTCCCTGTGTTTATAAATTATTCAGAATATGATGGTTCATTTTCTCATCAGTATTTGGAATGGTGTCCGCTCCATTCTATTTTCCTGGGGAGAAAATTTCCCAAATCTTCAAGATCCTTCATTGGCCTACAAATTCCCTTGCATTCTGTGCCTATATCTATTGACTTTTTCCCTTGTCAGTTGGCACACTTTTTCATATGTGCCCCACCCCATCTACACATGCCCAGTCTTTGAAACTTTGTAACCTCCTGTACGTAGCTTAGTGATGCAAAGTTTATGTCTGGCTGAAAATTGTTCTATAATACTTCTGCATGCAAAAATTAATAACTACATTTGAAGTGAAAAGTCTTCTAGGCCCATTGTACTTGTTCTGTGGCAGTATTAAAACAACAACTTTTCTTAGTTTCCAGAATCAGGTAGAAAATGTGTTTGGAACTGTCAGAAGCAACAATGAAATTTGGGGTGAAGCAACTAAAAAATAAAATAATTTTCACATAAGAAGTTCCATTGATCTATTCTCTATTACTTGTTCCAATGGGCATCTGCCCATTGGATCTCCAAGATCTGGGAATGGGGATAAGTTTTTCTTTGATGGCTAAAGATGGAACTTGTGTAAACACAGCCCTAAATTAGTCCTCTCACTTTTCAGCTGTGAACACTGGTATAATTTGGGAAATAGGATGTGGCCAGTGAGTCAAATATTCCATTCAGGATAATTAGGGAAGATCCAAATATTTGACCTATCATGCTTAATCAATATCTTTCTTTAAAAATAAGGATCCTCTCACCACATTACAACCGCTGTGCAGAGGTTACTGCAGCTTCGCAGCTGAGCTGAACAAGGAGAGAACTGGACTGAGTTCTACTGAGCACTTCAGGGGTGTGCGTGGAGGATAAGATTGTCTACATTAACTCCTTGCCTCAACCCTTAGATGACTACAATTGGTTCCCACATTGTAGGGTCTCTCCACTTGTCTTGGCAGATCAGTCCAATCTAACTATGGATAAGCTGGCCTGGCAAGGAGACGTTTTAATAAGTGATGCTATGCTACCATACCCCTTGTGTCCACCATGACCACTCTGTGGATTTGTCTTCCAAAGAGAGAGGAGGGAATGAAAAATAAACTTATATTTAAGGTTTTGTCTGGCTTGGCTTTTAAGGTTTCTTGCAATCTGTCTTTGCAGTACATTGGCTCTTGAGTTCAATTATATGTATCAAGTCATGCTTTACATTCTGCGGTATAGATATCAGTCTTCTCTCAGCTCCAATACCAAGGATTTTATTCTAAATTGAAACATGTACATCTGTTGCCCCTTAAACCAATATAACTCATGTATTTCTGCAGCAGGCTGCAGCTTCTGTTCAAAACTGTATTAAATGCACTGAAAATCCCTTTATAAAACCTCTGGGATTAGAAGCTGGGAACACTTAAATGATAATTTTCAATGTTTTTGTTAAGTATATGGTAAAGTATAGAATAAACCTTTGATCAAGGACTATTGTGTAAATATTTTAAAATTCAAGTTTGTAGATTAATGTGAAGTGCATTGGAAAATGATTTGGTACATAACAAACTATCAAACATATCAATGGTGAGATTTAAAATGCATGGAAGAGAAGTAGGCCCCCGATTCTCTCAGGTGTCCTTGAAAATCTCACCCTAATCCACTTGTTAAAAATGTTTAAAAATGATAATATTTTCATGTGGAGCCTGAACAATAGAGAATGAAAGAACTCTACAAATCAAAAGATCAACTATAGCTCTTTGCAGTTTTTAAATTTCAAATATACAATGTATATTTCAGAATCCTTTCCTGATTGCCTGTTATTGTATGTTGCAACTTGAATTTTATGTCCACTATGAAAATTAATAACATGATGTAAGAAGAGACACGGGCCAGATGATCCAATTTTCTGTTTCTTGTCAAGTCTGTTTCTTCTTTGAATTAGATTTAAGTCTAGTTGCATTTTGTCAAGAAATTCAGCATCTTAAACAAAAGCTATTTTGAATAATTTGATCAATGTATTATGTAAAATATATTTGTAAATAGATCATTTTGCTAGTTTTAGGTTTTTTATAGAAGCTTCAATAGTGATATAAAAATGTACAGAATATGGTAAAAAATTACAATTTTGCTTGCTCCTAAAGTGCTTTTGTACAAGTAAGCACTTAAATGCTATCTCTGAATATTATTTTTCTGATTTCAAGAGAGATAATCCCATATTAGAATGACTAGGAGGCACATTTCCATGAACTTGAAAGCATCTTAGATCTAGAATTAAGGACTGTGTTTGATAGTACACTTCATTAATCTTAGATTGGCCACTGGCTTTTTTTTTCTGTTCCCCCCCCCCCCCCCCGCATTGACTATCTTTCTAATACAGTTTATTAAAACTAACCATGCAGTGCACTGTTATTCTTCCTGGTAGGATTGTTTTGTTGCATTCATGAAAGGACAGTTTCTTTATAGAAAATGCCCTTTGGGAGTCAGTATTCAGGTTTACAGTTCCTGAAAAAGTCAACATGTTGGTGTGTTGCATTCAGATCTGTCTTAATGGTCTTATCATTAAACCTGCTGTAGGCATATATAAATCACACTTTTGTGGCTACCGGGAAACCATGATTAAAATAAATCATCTGATGAATATTTTCCTCTAATTTTTTGGCAGGACCACCCACCTGAGTTCATGCCAGCCTGTATGGGAACATTGATGCCAGCAGTTTAAAGATCTTCACATTTGCTCTCAGTGGTAAGATCTAACGATAAAACAGTAAATAGCATTATAATATTACTGTCAGATGTCATATTGCACTAAAAGCAAACTAATATAAGATAAATATTTCTCTTTGACTATCACAAGGAAATAAGACATCTTATTACTGACAGGACAACAGTTGATGATAAAGTCTGAAAAACAGAAATAATTAGCAGTTTTCATCATAGTGATAATTAACAGGTAATAATTTACAAAGGAAAATCGGAAGTCTTTATTTATGCACGGGGCAGAATCAGGCCATTTTCATTGGCTGCTGTATTATAGTTGTTACTCTGAAAAGACTGCTATTGTACAGGACTGGTATGTATTTTGAAGAGTACAACCATTTCCCGCAAGTTTATCGATCACCTCCAATAAGACAACCTCAAGCATTACTTCTTTTGGAAGCAAAAAACAGCAAATGTGACCAGACCTACCAGTACCTTCCCAATAACTATAACCTGATTTTCCACACACTTAGGCATGTTCTTGGTTCTTGATCCACACCTTTTGTGCTCCTGAGAACTAAAATTGGACTTTATCTGGCTATATGGTGAAATCCAAGACCTATCCTGGTGAAGGGAAATTTTCAACTGATAGCAAAGGTACAGAGTGGAGTTCCACATATCTGCAGCAACTCTAAACTACCATATTGACTCTTATGACTATAGCTAGGTCTCAAAAATTAGAGCACCTCCCAAGCTCCCTCTCTGACTGACACACACATTCTTCCCACTCCTCAAATATCCTTGATACAGGATTACATGGGGAATGCCTGGTCTACAGATTATAAAATTGGGTTTGATGACATTTAGATGGGGATGTTAAGTCCCATCATGCCATCAGTTTGCACTGAACATTTCCATTATCATGAATGGACATACAGTATATAAAATGATTGCAGAACCAGACCCAGTATTGTTGTATGTATTTTTTCTAAATACCTAGGATAGGTATCCCATTATGATACCAGTTCACAGATTATTTTACTATACTCATAACAAATGTAACCAGTATCTGTTCCCACCATGTGTGCAGACACATAACAACAGAGAGAAGGTTAGGAGTAGCTATAAAATAAAACTAGTATACATGCCATAACATTTTTATTCCAAAATATATTAAACATGTAGCATTGCTGTTCTTCCTTTTTAGTTAAATTTTACATCAATCTTAATCTAAATAAGACCCACAAATAGCAACGTTTAGCCTAGCACTGAAAATCACTAAAAAAATTCTTTTTAATTTGTTTGTACTGGGACCAGTTCTATGAAATGTGGAGCCTCAACACCCGGAAATGTGACAGTTTCTCATAGCACGCAGAGAGTATAAGCATGCATGGAACTAAGGTTAACAGCCTTGGTTCTTGGGCTTTCGGAAGTACAGATACCAGAATGTGCTCTGGTGCAAATTTGAGCAGCCTAGGTGATCACACAAGGTCTCAGGGCTTCACAAAGTTGCAAAATTAGTGTGTTATTTTACTCTCAAGAGCAGATATGAAGAAAGGGGGAGCTAATAAGACACTTGGCAAAATACTTCCCCATTTGGCCTGATTTCTACTAGTGGATAGGGTTAACTTGATGGCTGTATAGAAGCTCTCTCCTTAATGAAGGGGAGTAATTGACAGCTTTCCAATTTTTACCTGGTGTTTATATGTGTAATACATGACATTTGTGTTGTGCAGTGTACAGCCCAATTAAGTCATGCCCCTAGATTTGTTCTTCCAAGCAGTGAAGTTATTTCATTTCACATTAAGGGGAAAACATATCCAAAGCTTTTAAGCTTATCATTATTGTGTATTCAAAAATATGTCAGAATATAGACCAAATGTCTTCTAGCGTGAGTTTGCAACTGTTTACCAGCATTTCTTTTAGACCATTTCCTATCATTAACCTTGCAGCTTAATCATAACTACCTATTATTAGGAAAAGGTATCATACAACAGTCATATCTACCATATTCCCATCCATCACAGACAGTTTTCTTATAATAAACATGATATCCTCGTATATTATGAAGCCTCACCTAAAATTAAATTTCAGTGTTGTTAAGTGACTTTGTAAAACTAGAACGTGTTTAGTATATCTAGTGAAAAACAATATCTACATCAGGGCCCAGGCTACAAGTACACTACTTTATTAGAAACAAAAAAGATACAGTTTGAATAGCACCTTGCCTTGTCAAGTAGCCATGGAAAATCTAATTAAGTGCTGAACAGAAAATTGTAAAGACTATTGTGTAGGCAAACATCATGATCCTAGTAACAGTTTCAGAAGCTTTCCAAACTGTTCTCTATCACTCTTTGATTTCTTGGAATACTATAACCTGGGGACTTGCAAGTCAGTGCTACTGCTGAGAGGTGAAGAACTTGTAAGAATGAAAGGCCAGGTGGTGCTGAACTACAAGACCTTTTACCCATGGAAAGAGAAAACTCTGATGATTCAGTAAAAGAAAGGAAAGGAGCTTCATTTGTTATTTCTGAATTAAAGCAAATGAAAATCCATCATAGGACATGTAAGGCCCAGTCTTGTGGTAAAAGTCCTATTGAATGCAATGGAAGTAAGCCAAGTACTATGGAAGGTCAAGAAAACAAACATTTTAAATACTTCAAGATGTAACTGCAATTAGGTAAAGTTAGAGAATGAGTCTCTGGGCCAAATCTGCCCTCAGATTTCCTTGTCTAACTCCCATTGCTATTAGATAAAATTCAGTACACCTGGGTGTATATGTTAACACTAAATATAAACTTCCATGATTACGTTTTCAGTATATGCGCCATGCATATTAAAAGCTATATGAATAAGGATCTTTAGAGCATCTGCTGTTGCCAATTTAATTCCCTTATTAGTATTTTTTAAAAAGGTAATCTGTGCTATTTAAGAGACAGAGAGAGAGTAAAGGGGAACATTCCCTTGTTATTCAATTTCTTTATTTGAACATGTTTTCATACTTCATTTCAGCCTTAATACAGCTTTTGTATTCAAGCTTTATTATATTTTCTTGAGGCAAGAAAGGATTCAATGAGAAAGTGATGAATGTCCATATTAAATTGGATCCTCTTTTTAATTAAGTTCATCTAAATTTAATTTTGTAATTTTACTTCAGTAAACCCATCTGACTCCAGATGTTGAATGTGCTTTTCCTATTGCTGTTCTCACATAATTGTACCTGTAAAAGATTTATGACTTAGAGAAGCATTACTAAACCCTTTAGAGTGTTTTCAGCATATGCTTCATGGATGGCTAGTAACATGAGCAATTAGCATCCTAAAATACTCTTCTGCTTCCAGGATTTTTTTATTAGCTTGAACTTTACACAAATAATAAGTTTAAAAGAAACATTGTTATCAAAGTATCTCAGTTGAAATTGTGAGATTACCTCCTAAAGAACTTTAACAGTGCAAGTTAAGACCTCGGAAACTAAAAATACTATGGCAAAAATATAATAAAAAAAGAGAATAGCTCTTCAATAGAATGGGGAAGTCTCTAACCAACTCACTTTATATTAGCAGCGTTGTTTTCAGTCAAATGGTGTGGGAAAATGTTATTTGTGTGTGCAACAGTGATATTTCTTGTTATTTTGTAATATCTGAAAAACTAACTTCCATGAATATCTTGATTCTTCTTTGTTTCAAAATGTTCTTGCTAACTTTGGTAATAGTTAGCACTGACATTGAGAATTAATTAACATCGTTTCCCTTATCCCATTCTGTCATGACTTCTTGACCACAAAAATTGCTGGCAAATTGCCTGTCTTATTACAAGAATTACTTGGAATCCTATAATTATTCTGGTTCTGCCTCTTTGCTTCTTTAGTCAAAGCATATCTAATATAATACTTGATAGCACACGTGGGATCTTGTATAATGAAGCCCCTGGTCCTCATCAAAGAAACATATACCACAATTAAACCTTTAGACTGTAATACAAGGAGAAAAAGGCAACTGCAAACCATAAAGATAACTACATCTTTTTTTTCTCAAATGAAAATCAAATTTCTTGAGTTTTTAATGCTTTTAAAAGTTGTCTTCATGTGTTAGTCTGAAACATTCACTAATGCAAAAACAAATCAGTTTATGGATTTTTCCAAGAATGTAAGGTTTCCAGTTCTAATCACACTCAGGAACAGATTCATCATGGCATTACTCCAGCTTTATGCTGGCATTTCTCCACTGAAATTAGGGCTTACAACATTTTGAAACTTTAGTGGTGCTTCAGGTGAGAATCAGGTCCTATGTTTTTATTCTAGGCCCTCAATAATAATACTAAGCATTTAATATTTAATTCTGTGAGAATTATTCCTTATTCCCACACTGCACATTTAGGGTATGTCTACACTTGTACCCTATTTCGAAATAGGGATGCAAATGAAGACATTCAAAATTGCAAATGAAGCCGGGATTTAAATATCCCATGCTTCATTTGCATATTCATGTTATGGTGCTATTTCGAAATAGTGCTATTTCGAAATAACAGAAGCTGTTAAGACGCAGTTATTTCAAGAGAAAGCCCTTCTCTCGAAATAACTGGTAAACTTCATTGTATGAGGAATAAGGGTTATTTCAAGAGAAGGGTTTTCTCTCAAAATAACTGCGTCTTAACAGCATCTGTTATTTCAAAATAGCGCTATTTCGAAATAATGCCATAACGCAAATATGCAAATGAAGCACGGGATATTTAAATCCCAGCTTCATTTGCAATTTTGAATATCTTCATTTGCATCCCTATTTTGAAATAGGGTGCAAGTGTAGACATACCCTCAGGGAAGTAAGCCTCTACTTTGAGTAGTCTCAAATTGGCTCCATGAAGGAAGGCTGCAGGGTAACATCTTAAGCAAATTTCTCTATGGCAGGGGTGGACAATATTTTTGACAGGGGGAGCCATACCAAGAATTTAGTGAGTGTTCTAGGGCTGCACTCTTCTATGGTATTAATGGAAAGGTGGCAGGTTCTGGGATGGAGGTTGGATGCAGAAGGGAGCTTGGGGTAGGGGATTAGGGTAAAGGAGAGGGTGGAGAGGTTGAGAGGGAGCTTGGGTGAAGGAGAGGGTTTTGACCTGAAGCAGGGGATTGGGGTGCAGGAAGAAGTACAGCATCTGGGAGGGGGTGTAAGTGCAAGAGCGGGGGTGCAGAGGGTTTAGGTTAAATGGGGCAGGAGTTCAGAGGGTATGTGTAAGGTTGGGGGAAGGGAAGGGTTGGAGTGTCAGAGGCAGGCTCTGGCTGGGAGGTGCCTACCTAGGCAACCCTTACCTAGGTAAAGCCTGGCCAGCAGCCCTGTAGGTCCTTCAGGTGTTACTCTATGCTTCTCTGAGCACCGTGAGCCTGTGGGGTGGGAGGTCAGAACTTTGTATGTTGCCAGCTCTGCAAACAGGAAGCTCCCATTAGTGCAAGAGCTTGTTCAGGGTAGTGTTCAAAGCCTTTCGCACCCCTCTCCCTCTCCTGTCCCCTGATTTGCAGTGGCAGTGTAAGGCCACGTCTATACGAGGAGAAGATCAACATGCAGCGGTCGATCTTCCGGCATTCAATTTAGTGGGTCTAGTAAAGACCCACTAAATTAAGCGCAGAGGACACCCTGCCAATACTGGTACTCCTCGATTCACAAGTAGTAAGGGAAGTCAACAGGAGCATTTGGTCCCATCAACCTCCCATTGCAAAGCCAGCACAAAAGATGAAATTAAGCTATGTCAACTCCAGTTACACAATTAATATAACTGGAATTATATACCTTAATGAGAACTTTGGGTAAGTATAGACACCCCACCCCTACTCAGAGCAGTCTGTTGTAGGAGTTGTAGGCTGCTGGGCTGTTGGCTGGATCTGACATCTTGGCAGACTGTATTTGGCCCGTGAGCCCTATTTGGCCCACCCCAGTCTGAGGTCTGATCTGCACTAGGAGTTTAGGTCAAACTTAGCCACATTAGGTTGATTTTCTAAACAATGAGTCCACACCACTAAGCAGTCTGACGACTTTAAAGGCTGTTAAAGTCGATTTCAGTACTCCTGCTTCTCACAAGAAGTAATGGTAAATTCGACCTTGTATGGTCAACTTTAGGGTAGTGCAGATAAAGCACTATGAAAGTCAATGTTCTTGGTCTCTGGGAGATGTCTGACAGTGCCCCAATGTGACCACTCTGGCCAGGTGGTCTCCAGGTGCACAGAAAAAGCCCTGATAAAATTTTAATTTCATCTCCTATTTGGCCAGCATGGTAAGCAGACCTCAGAACAGGCAGCACACAGCAGCAGCACACCTGAACATGAATGCCCAGGGTCACAAACGAGCTCCAGCATGAAGCGTGCAGGAGATCCTAGACCTGATTTCTATATAGGGAGAGAAATCTGATCCTGCAGATCCACAAAGCAGCAAAAGATTGCACAGGACATAGTGGGGAAAGGATATGCCAGGGACGCCCAGCAGAGCCATGTGAAAATAAAGGCACTTAGATAGGCATATCAAAAGACAATGGAGGCAAACAGATGCTCTTGGTCAGTGCCACAAACATGCAACTTCTATGAGCAGATTCATGGGATCCTAGGGTGTGACCCAACCAGCCCGTGGATTCCTCACAAGAGACTCTTCAGGCAATAGCCTCGGGCAACCGGAGGATGGACATTGTGGATGAGAAAGAGGAAGAGAAGGAGAATGGTCAGTTGGTGAGCGGAGCATCCAATCTCACCAACAGATAGCACCTTTTTATAACTTTGGAGCTAATCCCCTCCTCTCTGGCCATAGTGCTGCTGAGCCCTTATGGCGGGGAAGGCACTTCTGGTGAGTTCATATTTTTAATTGTGCTACAAGTGGGTTAAGGCAGTTGGGTGTGATCTTTGGTGGCTACTCTACCTATACAATGGGGGCTCCCTGGAACAGAGTGTTAATCTGTCTGAAGATGGAGCAGGAATCTTCTGTGCACAGCTCCATGAAGCTCTCATAGAGGTACTCTTTATCTTTCTAAGAAAGTTTCTGGGGATGCCTTCCTTATTCCGGTAGGACACGTTTCCATGCCAAGCCAGCAGCAAGTGGTCTGGCATCAGTACAGCACAAAGCATTGCAGCATACAGTCCAAGTTTCTGGCCACACTCAGCCAGCATCTGCTCCCTGTCACACTGTGATTCAAAGAAGGTAACCTGGTAACCTGGATGAAGCTGGGGAAGCTCTGTAACTGATACCACAGTAGTACAGCTCCATTTGCTCCTCCCCAATAAAGCATGATTTGAGCCCCTGCCCTGCTGCCATGCCCAGACCACCTCCTCCTCCTGCCTGCAGGCTCCTCGATGTCTGCATGAGCCCCTGCCCAGCCACCACATCCAGACCCCCTCCTGCACATTGGCTCCTATGGGAAATGAAAGTTGTACTCTTCCGTCAAATGGGGGTGGGGCAGAACACTTAGTCATAACTTGAGCCCTTGTCCTTATCAAACCTGGACTCCCTTCTGTCCGGGGAAAGGGAAAATTGCACTCTCCTGGAAAATGGCAGTTGTCAAACACAGTTATCACCTGAGCCCCTGTTCTTTCCCTGCTACCCACCCCACCCCACTTTGCAAATGCATGTTTGCCTAGCTGCAGGAGCTGCTATTTGCAAGAACTGTGTTTCATATGCTTTCAAACCAGAAGCTGAAGAGTTAGCCCAGATGTATCCTTTACCATGTCTGCCACTAAACAAAGTCCAGATGCTCCTTTAAGGTTTCTCTGGTGTACCTGCTGCATAGTGGGCACTTAAAAGTATAACTTTGGCCTTGTACGTGACACCTATTGTATTGGACAGACATTCTTTTATGCTAAGAGATTGGGTTCTACATTTCACAATGTATCTCCTGTAAAGTCCATCCTTCACTTTTTTTGTTAGAGCGAGTGCGACAGCAAACCTATTGCCCACTCCGTGGCTCCTCCAGCTGGTCGGCTATCACAGACCTGAAGGTGAAAATTAAATCAGGATGACATGTTCGAGGAGAAAATACAGTCTCCCCACTTAGAGCACAATTAAATGAGTGAAAGAGAATGCTGCTGCAGGAGATGCAAGCAGAGCCTGAGGACAGGGGAGTATGCAGCCAACATGAAGTGAAGACACAGGAGAACATCTTGAGGATCATGGCAGAGCTGATGATGCTCAAAGGAGAGTCATATGCACAAAGACCACCACCAGGCCATGATGACTCATTCCCTCCTCGCCAATTTCATAGGCTCCTCTCCCAGGTACCCTTGAATACAGGAGAGGAGGAGGAGTCAAGCACAGCCTTACACTCAATCCCCAGGGAAGTGTCCCAGAACAAAAGCCTGTCATTCTCACATCTCTGTGATTGCTGAACAGGGGGATTGCAGTATGCTGCTATTCCCCCAAAGGTACCGCTCTGAACTCCTTTTTCTATCCCTGCTTCCTTGTGTTCCCTAAATTAAAAAATCATGATTTTTCAACAACAGTATCTTCATTGCTTATGCTGCATGGAGGAGGGGGCGAGGGGAGGGACTACAGCATTTACAGGCAAGCACACTTAATGCATGGGGCATCTCATTAAAAGAAACATGCATGACTGTCATATCATTGTCTGGCTTTTCACAAAGCTGTTTTTCAAAGCCTCTCTAATTTGCAGCAGTCTTCAAAATGCTCTCCTTTTTGCCCTGATGTCTGGCTACTCATAATTAAAGGCACTGTACTTTGACCTTGGCATAAAATTTTCACCCTTATTTTCACAGATATGGAACACAGTGCAGGCTGCCACAACAATGGGAAAGTTGCTTTTGCTGAGGTCTAACATACTTAATAAACTGCAAAACTTTCCCTTTAAATGTCCAAAATCACATTCTACCACCATTCTGCACTTCCTCAGCCTGTAGTTGAATTGTTCCTTACTGCGATCCAGGCTGCCAGTGTATGGCTTCATGAGCCCCAGGAGCAAAGGGTAGGCTGGGTCTCCAAAGATCACTATTTGCATTTGTTAAATTTCCAGTCTGGAAAGAAAGTTCCATCTTGCAGCTTTCTGAAGACCCTGGAGTTCCTGAAGATGCACGTATCATGTACCTTTCTAGACCATCACATATTGATGTTGGTGAAACAGTCCTTGTGATCCACAAGTGCCTGCAGCACCATAGAGAAGTACCTCTTGCAGTTGATATACTCCATGACAAGGTGTTCGGGGGGCAAAATGGGGATGTGTGTTCCATCTATGGAGCCACAGCAGTTAGGGAAGCAAATAGCGGCAAAGTCATCCACTGTGGTTTCCACGTTTCCCGGAGTCAGGATGTTATTGATAGCCTTGGCTATTTCTGTGACAACAGCCACCACTATAGATTTCCCCACTCCGAATTGATTCTCAACTGACTGGTAGCTGTCCATCATTGCAAGCTTCCATAGGACTATTGCCACTCACTTTTCAACTGTCAGAGTGAGTCTCATTCTGGTATTGCTACACTTCAGGATGGGGGAAAGCAATTCGCAAATTTCTATGAATTTGGCCTTAGACTTGCAAAAGCTTTGCAGCCATTGTTGATCTTCCCATAGCTGCATAACTATGCAGACCCACCATTCTGTGCTCCACTGGTGTTCCACTGTGCCAAGATCGACTGCCACCAGCATCTGCCAATTGCTCAACACAATTTTCTGTTCATGGCTTTCTGACATTCTTCCTCACTCCAGCGGGTCCTGGATAGGCTCTCGACATACTGCAGTATAAGGTGTGAGATGTTTGCTATGATTACCATAACACTTCGCTACTGAATAGGGTCCATGCTTGCCCTGCTATGACATCTGCATGGATAACCAGAGGAAAAAGTGCAAGAAAAGATTGTTTGCTGTTGATTTCAAGTGGAGCTGAGGAGGGGAGAGAGGAGATGAGTGCATTATGGAACAGTGACAGCATGTACCCAGAACCACCTGCTGCATTGTTTTGGTCCCATCAGACACTGGGAGCCTAACCCAGAATGCAAAGGAGCAACGGGAACTGTGGGATAGCTACACACAGTGCATCACTGCCACAGTTGATGGTAGCTACCCCACTGAAATGCACTACATTGAACGTCAAACTCTTGCACAAGGTGGGGACATGTAATTTCAACTTTACAAAATCTAGTGCTAAAAACTCAACCTTAATAAATTTGATCTTATCTCATAGATAAGGCCTAAACCACAGAAAATCAGCTTCTGAGCCAATAGGATCTTCTGACCTAGGGATCCTGGCTCACTGTGTTCTGCTCAGACTTCTAGGTTACACCTAGTTACACTTACAATGCTAGAAAACCTCTTTTTCACAATCCTTTTTTCCTTTTCTTTATTTCAGTTTATTTTGGCTTCTAACACTACTTTTTAAATATGGCAATGGAGAAAGTGTTGTTCTTTCCCAGACTTCTGAACAATCCTGGATTAAATTAACTGTAGTACATAAGACTGAACAAGTATACACTTATAAAAGTTTCAGGAAAGACACTCAAGTAGCTCATTTAATTTCCAAAAGAATAAGAAGAAACATAACAATCATCAGGCTGATGAAATGCTTCTAAGCTTTAAGAATTTATGTGGGAGTCTGGATGAGACCCAAAGGAGGAAACACTTGAAAATTACAAAATTACAGTTATTTTTTTGTGAAATTGTCAAGGTTCATTATTTATTTGCAGAAAAGGTAACCATACAAGAGTTTTTTTTAAATACTAAATGGGGGAGGGTATGTTAAACCTCCAAAGTCTTAAGAATGCCTAATGACTGCCTGCCAGTATAGCTGAATCCTGCTGTGTAATGAGGGAATGCCTACCATGTAAATATAAAAGGGGTTTATTTAGGAGACCCAGTGAGCTGTAAATTATTGCCTAGGTTGTCACCAAAAAAAAGGGAAAATGAGTTGTGAAGAGGAAGAAACGTGTACTGAGTTCTAAATAGCTTTTTGAGACTTTTTTGTGATATATGGGAAAACATATAGTCTGTCTGCAAAAAGAAATATTTGTTTTGTCAGGTTGTGAATCTACCAACCCACCTAGACTGCTTTGCAAAATCCATTATGGAACCAAAAGTAGGCTATTTTTATATCTTACATAATGCAGATACCAAGAAAAAAATAAGTTGGAAGCTCAATTGAATTATCTAACTTTTCATTGTTTGCCCAGTGATTGAAGTTAACAACTGTATTGATCCAGTTCCTGCTGAAGTCAATGGGAGCTGGATTGGATTCTTGGGGAGGTAAAGAGTTAATAGCAGGATTGAAAGGGGAGGTTGTAGGCAACAGAAGCTTCTAAAAACCCATCTTTATTGTCTGTTAGCACAAACTAGTTGAAATAAAGAATTTTTAAATGGTACTAGTTCTGAAGTGTTTCCAAGTTTTCTGTCATTTGCCATGCCAGTTCATAAACTGAGCTTTACTACAGCTACTTACTTCCATAAGAGTATATCTGCTAATGAGTTTTTTAATCATATAAATTACAAAGCTCATTCTTTTCAGCTTGCTTCATAAATGTAATTCATTTCTAAGTAAACTCTACCAAAGGGACGCTGGGATTTTCTGAGTTAGAAGTTCTTCAGAGCAGCTTTGTTTTATTACTCTTGATAATCATGCTAACTCCACACTGTTTTCTATAATAATACATGAGTACAGTGTATATATTTTCTGAGCTGTGATACAAAAGTTCTAAAGACTCATGAATCTAGATTTTTCCCGTCCTAATCTAAAACTAGCATACTAAGTAGTTTACTATAAAAAATAAAAAAATATAGGAGGCCTTAAGTGAGTGCTTGGAAAATATAAGTGTATTCAGCCATATTTTCCAGAATACATAAACTTTATCGATCTTGTAAAGCCACAATCTTTCTTTCTTTCATTCTTTCATTCTTTCCTTTTCTTTTGAAATGCTAAGAAACATCTTAGGAATCTCAATAAACTAGTTAAGAAACACTTCATCTCAAAGAGCATAGAAACTAAATTTAATATTACAAAACAGATTCAGATCCTAAAGGGACCAGATTGATAATAATAAGAGCCATTATTATTGAGCTAAATATATTCATAAACATGGTTTAGTTCTTGTTAGTGATCATTATTTGTTGGCTTTTCTGCTGAAGGAGTAGTAAAATATGAGTCCCTGATGATGAGATCTGGTCTCAGAGAGGAGGAATATGTTGTCAGCTCTGATGGAGAACAAAGGTTGTGTGTGTGGGCAGAGGGATGTTCATATAGAGAGGACAGTTAAATGTCAGTGGACAGTGAGAGATCTGACACTGGATCACAAGAGATTGCTCTTGGTAGCTTTTACACATTCCAGTTGGCTGTGAACTATAAACTACTTTTTGTAGCGAAAGGATATGTTGGATAAAATATCAAAAATCCTATTTAGGAACAATAAAATGTAGAATATAGCACTAAGAAATCTAAAAATGTGCTTAATTAATATACGCCGCAAATGGTGTATGTAGAGGACTGTGTGAGTCTTTATTCCGTACCAAGGCATACCTTAATGGAACACTGGATATTTCTGAGTCTTCAAAATACCTGCAAATTCACTAATCTTAATGTTGGTACACTGCAATACAGTAGTTAACAGACTTGGTGTTATTTTACTATTTTTTATTCTTCTTCACTTTTTTCCTAGTAAATGAGCATGTGGAAATGTAAATAGCAAATAGTTAAAAAATAGAGTAATGGCCCTTCAAGTGTATGTTACGTTGTTGCAGAGAATTCCTAATGAGAACATATTTGTGCATAAATAAATCTTTTATCCCCTTCATAACTTCTCTGTGTTCAGACAATGAAGTCATCCATCCAGACCTCCTTGTAATGAGTTGGAAGCCTCAATAGGCTCTTTTATTTATAATAAATATTGCATGCTAATGTTACCAATGTCATTGTATGATGTCTCAATAGAGGATTATGACTTCATGTAATAAGTTATCTTCTGATAGTGAAGTCTATTTTTTCTCATGAAGAAGAGAACCATTTATGCCCATATCTTTTAATGAATATTCTGTGCAAAAACTATATTAATCCAATATTGAGTGTGCACAGTTAAGCACAAAGTCAAAAATACAGAGTTAAAGTAATGTTAATAGTGCTAACATTGTTTGTATGGGTATATGCACTAAAACAGTGGTTCTCAAATTTTCAGGCCAAGACCCTCTTTGAGCTCACCTTGGTTAACATGACCCTCAATTTTGGTATTTCGTGTGACAGCAAATTTTTCAGCCCTGCTCACCACCTCCCTTTCGGAGTCAGCCCTATTCTCCTCATCCCTTTGCTGCCTTGCAGGAGGGAGTTGCCATTGCAGGTCATAGTAGGCAGAAGAGTATGGGCTTGACACCCATGCCCCGGCAGTGACAGCAGCACAGGTTCCCCTGCCCTCCAAACTTTCTCCCACTGTGCACTACAGCTTACTGTAAAGCTAAAGGACACATGTTAGCACCACCTGCCCTTAGATTCTGCTATTGGCAGCAGGGACTATCCTCTCTGCAGACAGCTGCATGCGTCTATATTTGGGATGAGACCACAAATAGACTCCCTGATTTCTCCTGCCCTACCTACATAATGCTCTTACCCCCTGCTTTCCCCAGCCCTCCCCACTCTACTCCCCACCCTCGAGACTCCTTACCGCTGCTTGAGGCTTCCTGTTGCACCAAAGGGAGCTGATATAGATTCTAGAAGGATGCCCTAGCAAACAGTACCGGGCCTGGGTGCTGGCCATCCTCCCTCTAGAGCCCCTACCTCCCTATCCTGCTCCTTCCCCTCCCTCTCCCCCTCCCCCCCCATACTTACTGCTGGCTTGATGTCTCACAACCCCAGTAGTACTCTATCATAATGACTCTTCTGGGGACCCACAGTTTGGGAAATGCAGCACTAAAGTATGTATTATAAGTACACAACATGTAGTATGTCCCAAATAACATGTTCAGATTTATGATTAATGCATTTTCAAGTACAGTGTTAAGTATGCTATGGGTCATGTTTTTAAAATGTGTGTGCAAGCAAACAAATGTTTTAGCACATATATAATGTAAAGTAAGAGATACAATGTGTTTATATTAATGAGTAGACAGGAAAACAGACTACCAAATGTGCTACAGATAAACTATGTGGAACAGGGTCCCAAATCAGAAATGCTCTGAAAGCACATACTTAACTTTGAACATTGACTTCAATTGGAATTGAGAACAAGCTTAAATTTAAACACTAGACGAAAAAGACTAACAAATTAGCACAAGGGGTCATATTTGCATAACAATGCAAAATCTTTAGAAAACTATATTATAGTTTTATGATCTGTTAATGTAAATGTCCAGTAGTACCACAAGGTACTTAGCTCTTGGACATATAAAAAGAATTTCTTTAAAAACTTATGAGAAAAGTTCAGTTTCAGGTGAAATGCAAAATTACATATAATTTTTAACAGTGTATAACAACTCCTTCATATTACATAGTTATCTAAAGACAAGTGTAAAATACAAGTTTTTAACATACCCCATCCTGTGTGAAAGTCATACTTCAAATGTTTATTAATATAATTTCCAACATACATGAAAAAAGAAATACCAGTGTAAGAGAAAAGTTTTGGTAAAAACAAAACTGAATGGAAAATATGAACTCTGAATTAAACAGCATAGAAGGACTCTTGTAAGAAGCAGTTTGAAAATAAATACCGTAAGCCTATCCTATTCATACAGATGCAAAACAAACAAACAAAATGTAGTGGTGTATAGGTGCAAGACCAACATAGGTAAATATAGAAAAAGACCTTTTATGGGGAAGAGAATGTATGATATATTAAGCAGAATTTTCTAGCACTTCAAAGTGTAACTATCTCCCTCGTGACCAAGGTGGAATTCACTCAGCACGCAGTACTAGCCAAGAAAAGGTGCATGCAGGAATACAGCAGGGAAGCTCCCTTTTGTCTCAGGGGCACCTGTTCCAAACCCCACAGAGTAAACACATGCAAACTTGAATTGTAAAATGAATATAGGAAAGGGAAATATTTATTTGCAGAGGGATACATGGAGAAAAACAACAAGGATAAAGACAGGAGGAGTGGTAAGACAGGGTTACATCCACAGCTCCAGTGACCCCAAAATAAGAAAGGGCAGATGCTGAGTAGTGCATCTACATGCAGGTTCAGGAGTCTGGGGTAGAGTTCCATCCAGCAGTGAATCTTGGATGTTTCAAGTCATCTTCGGTGCCAGGAAATTTCCCCCAACAAATCCTTCTGATTCCCTCTTTTTTGCCACTCTCTGCAAACTGGCACATAGTGACAATCTCCCCACTTGGCTAGCTATAGTCTCTCTCATTCCCAATGCAAGGTCACAAGCCCCAGAATTCATGGCCCCATACAGCTGTGGCCAACAATGATACTCAGTCCAGCTCCAGTTTGTCCTCCTTGGGTGATTGTTCGCTGACATGGTGCTCCTCCTAACTCCTGTCCCTGGTGTCTCTGGTTCACTGCTTTGGCCATCCCAGGCTCCTGGGGTAGATAAAAATCAATAATTTAAAATAAATTTAAAAATTGGATTTTTTTTTAAAGTGTTTTTTATTTTTTAAATCATCAATAAAATACTAAATTTTTCATTTAAAAATAACAGTTACAATTAAATCTTATCACAGACATGCTACACTTGCACTGACAGTCTCATAAAAATTAACTTAAACAACAACGAATAGTCCTGCAGCACCTTAGGGACTAACAAAAAAAGTAGATGGTATCATGAGCTTTCAGGTGAAGAAGTGGGTTATGCCCATGAAAGCTCATGATACCTTCTACAATTTTGTTAGTCCCTAAGGTGCTGCAGGACTATTCGTTGGTTTTTAAGTTTTTCTTATTACAGACTAACACAGACTAACACAGCTACCCCTCTGAAACTCATAAAACTCATAAAATGTCTCTACTTTGTCAAGCTTAACAAACAGCTCTTGCTTCTTGAAAGTTATTAGTCTTCAATTTGTTTTTGTTCTGTGCTTATGTGGTGGTGAACATGGGCCAAGCACAGCACAGTTTGTCTCTCTCATCTACAGACAGAGAGACAATATACGGGAAAGGATGGAGGCAGCATAGAAAGGAACATTGGAATGGGCAGGAAAGAAAAGGGAAAGACAATATTCAGAACACACACAGCTTCCTATATTCCCTACACTTTTGCCATAGAAAATCTGTCGTGGCTTCTGGGAGTAAGAGACCCTACCCGGGAATATTTTGATGCAGTTTGTTCCCTGGATAAAAACAGAAAACATGTCAAATGTAAGCAGTGAAAGAAGACGATGCAGGTCCTAGCTGCAAGAATGAAACATCATAAGGAAAACTGCTTACTGGGAGAGAATGATGTGAATATGTCTGAAGAACAATGTTATCAACATTGCAATACATCATTCTTCAAAACTTTCTCAATTCCTATTAGTATTTAGTGTGACTTAAGAAGTAAATTCCCATGCTGGTTGCCTTGTTGGGTGTTGCTAGAAAAAAAAAAGTTTATCTTAGCTAATCCTTATGGACTGTTTAACTAATTAACTAGGTTTAGAATCTATCACTGAAGTATACAGTACAGAAAGCTGCAGTAAGAGAAATCTAGAGTTGCCAATTGCACTGAATATTATTTTCTTATTTTATGTTACATAATACATGCCTCTTACTTTAGAACATTATGGTCACAGATCATAATGGTGATGGCATAAGTCTATTCCTTATTTTACTTCAGCATACCTCAGCTTTCCCAAATGAACCTCATCCTTGTTTTCAATGGGGCTTATTCCAAAATTAAGAGTACTCTAAGCATAGTCAAGTCTTAGCTTTTTTGGTAACTTGTATCAGATCTGCATCCAAATGACAGTGGGAGTGGACAAGATGAGAGCTAGTTGTAAAAGTTTTAAGGACACCATACAGTTAGTGTTCTGGGCACTTGTCTGTTAAAGTTAATAACATTTTAAAATTTAAAAAAATAAAAATTTAAAAACAGCCCTCAGCTGACAACTCAGGAAACTCTTCCAGTTGCAAATGTGAAACATTTATGTAACATTTAAGATTTAATTTAATAAAATAAGTGCTATTGCATTTGCATGTATAATTTAGTTCTCAAAATTCCTATTGCACCTGTAGCTCAATACAGGTAATTAGTATTATGTACTATTCCCTAAGTTAATAAAACTTAAGTTACCCCCCAAAATTGCACAAAATATACCCTCTTATATGTTGTAAAATGCTGTACTAAGCTATAAATAACAAATTTTAGTGATCAATTTTGCACCAGGGCGAAGAAATATGTGAAGAAGCATCAGTGGGAAACCTGATTTAAATCAATGATTTAAATCACCTTGATTTAAATCAATACATGCTGCAGGCTTCAGGCTCATTCTCAGCTGCTTCACCACATGATGGCCTGCTCACTGTAGCCCTCTTGGCTGGAGCTACAGACACACACACACGGTCACTCTCCTTCTCCCCACTCCCCTCGAACAACTAACACTTCCTTTTCCTGGCTCAGAACAAGATGTTAAAATGGCCATGCTCTCTAAACCCCAAGGCTGCGTCTAGACTGGCATGATTTTGCGCAAATACTTTTAACAGAAAAGTTTTTCCGTTAAAAGTATTTGTGCAAGAGAGCATCTACACTGGCATGTGCCTTTGCGCAAAAGCATCCATGCCAGTGTAGATGCTCTCTTGCGCAAGAAAGCTCTGATGGCCATTTTAGCGATCGGGCTTTCTTGCGCAAGAAATTAACGTTGCTGTCTACACTGGCCTCTTGCACAAGAATGCTTGCGCAAGAGGGCTTATCCCTGAGCGGGAGCGTCAGAGTATTTGCGCAAGAAGCACTGATTTTGTACATTACATCGTCAGTGTTCTTGCGCAAATACTTGCAGCCAGTGTAGACGGGCGGCAAGATTTTGCACAAAAGCGGTGGCTTTTGCGCAAAATCTTGCCAATGTAGACACAGCCCAAGAGACTTATACAAGTTTAACCAAAAGTATATCCTGTCAGCATGAAAACTATTGCACATTTGAATATTAGGACAAACTAACAACAGTAGAAACTCCATGTCTGGGGTGATGAAGGATATATGTATCTAATGCACAAAATTTCTGTTATTCAAGAAGCATTATGTGATCCAGTAATTAAAGACTCTGAGCCAGATTCTGCTTTCAGTTGTACATACTAGTGTAACTCCAAAGAAATGCCATTGATGTCTTTACACCAACATAAATGTATGATACTGAATTGCAATTCATATAGCCAATAGTTAAGATTGATCATTTATCTTTAACTGCACTTCCTGACTCTTGTATTTTTTAATTTAACTATACGACACTAACACTTTATTAGTATAGTTTTTGCATAGAATTTTCTTTATGTAAAAAATAGGAACAATTTAAAAAAGTGGTGGCTGTATGTTGGAATGAACAAATCTGTGTACTCTTGTGAACATGCTATTCTCTGACTGAAAAAGCAATACTTATTCATTCATCTTTATGCAGTTATAATTGAATTGGAATATTCACACCAGTGACATAGCTGCATAGGTTGTTGTTATATATGGAATCTGTGGGTTCTATGCTGTCCTCAAATTTGCTTGTGCAAATGCCCATTGACTGTGATGTGAATTGCATTAGTAGAATATCTGAGTGCAGAATTGTGCCCTTTTGTGTTTGCAATCTGTAGGTGAATCTACAGAGCTATGTTTTACTAGGTGTCTGATGACATATATGGTAGATAGACTTTAGCATGAGGAGAGGGATTTATATATAAAACATACCAAATTCTGCGTAGGCTTAAACCCTTTGTAAACTCAATGTCCAATATTATGCTCCCACTCCAGTGCAAATCCAGAGTAATTCTGTTAACTCAGTGTAACAGCAAAATTCACAATCTAAAGTTTAGTCAGATCTCAAGGATGTATAGATTTGAATAGAAATTGGTGGAGTAACTTCTGTGTGCCCTTTCTGTGTGCAGTGGTCTGATATATGTCTGAATGTAAACTGATGAGAGGAAGCTATGTGTATGGGAATCAGTTTGCAGTTGGCAAGGTAAGTGTATCATCTCAGCATCATTATTAGATATTGGATGCCTAGAGGAACTCAGTATTAACATATTTACATGTGGACTTTGTGTTTTTGTGGTATCACAAAAATCCTTGTGAGCAAGCTCCCAGAACTTGTGCAGGATTTGGGGGGATTTTATACTGCACACAATAAATAGAAACAAATTTTCTATTATCATTAACTTAGTTAATTTTACTTTTCATGACATAACTAGCATGTGCTCACAGTTCAGCATATTATAAATGTAGGCAAATCAGAGTATTAAATTGTAGCTTTTTGTGTTACAGTAAGACACAAATGTAAATTGTAGCCTTTAAGTGCTATTGCAGTGTAAGTAATAGTAACGTGAAATTGTGAAGTTCAGCTATTTCCCAACAACACCAACATACTTTAAAGCAAAAAAAAAAAAAAAAGCTTTGATAAAAAAAAGTCTACATAGATTTTTCTTTAAACTTAACACAGTTAGCCAATATCATGAAACAGTTCAATTCAAAAGTTGAATTTGGTGGAAAGTTATAAATGAATAATATAGGCATGTTAAATAGGTTATTAGTTTTCACTTTACTAGTTGCATTCCCGAATCAGATCTGGCTTTTCTGTACCACTCAGTGAACAAAAGTGCTGGGAACTAAGCAAAAACTGTCAACTAAAAAGTCCCCTAACAATGTGTAACTCATTTTGGGTACAAGTATTCCACTACCGTTTCCAAAACTGCCATCCCCACCCTTTCAGCAGATGGGACATGTGAGATTGTGCAAATGGTTGGGAAATGGCATATGGTCTACTAAGGAACCTAAATCAGCGAGGGAATTTACAGATCTCTGGCAGCATCTTTGACTAGCATCCATGTTAGGGCTGTGGCCAAGAATCAGTGTTTAGTCCCTTTTAGCATTTGCTGCTATGAAAGTTCAATAATTTAAAAGACCCAATTAACTCAATTTTTATATAAAAAAATTTAAAAGTTCAAATTTCTTACGTTTTGTCATCACATGCATTGGTGAGACACCTCAAGAAATCCTGACTTGCATAAACAAGTTTCCATCAAGACAAATAAATAAGGGAGCCATTCTAGGATCCTGCTTATGCTCTGAAGAAAATTTGTTTTCCTCTAATTTTTCTGATTAATTTAATGTGTACTACTAGAATAAAGTCAGTAAAAAAAGTTAAAGAACTTTGATTTTTGTATGACTAGAAAAAGCTGGAATAAACCAACAAGACTGGAAAATATCTTACATAGTTAAACCTGTGTTGACAGAAAAATCTACCAAATAAATATGAGGAGTAAACAAATAATCTTTTTGTTTTACTTCTGAATGAAAAGGTGCATTCAGAAGATCAGTTTTAGGATTTTTGAAACATTATATCAATATATTTTATATGTATAGCAATGTAACATAGAATCTTCTTATAATTTTTTTACTGCAAACAATGAATAATATCTCAGCATGCAGAACAAATTACATAGATCTAAACTGCTTTCACCTTGACAAAGTAATCCAACCACTTCTGTAACTACCAGTAAGTTTTGATTTTGCCACAATAAAGGAACATTAGCATTTGGGTTTTGATAAAACTGGTGTGTGGACTGGGAAGTATGCCTTTCAACTGCATTTCATGTGCCCTTCAGTTCATGTTGCCAAAAAATTTATGCCAAGTATTGCTATTAAATCATTTTATGTTTCAAGTGATTTTTGTCAACACACACATGGGGATTGGGTTTTAAGTGGAGTTAATAATTGAACTTGGAAAAGAGAAACACTGTGGGTGTACTTGACTTAAACAAACAAACCACCACGCAAGCTTCAACCATTTCTATAATTATTACCCTGTTTCCAAGGTATGTCAAGTTAAGCATAAAATCTGGCTTACCATACCATATAAGTCTTGCAGAACAGATTACAAGAAACAGACAATTAAGATGGTGAGAGTTATGTATTTGCCAGCAGCCACCTTGTGTTGCATTAAAACAGAGCCTTTTGAAGTCAGCTTTAAGCAATTATATCCAAGAGCTTATTTTAGAAGCCTTAAGAAATAATACAGAACTTTCTGAAGTATTGTTTCCTAAACCTTTTTGTCCAGTAAGCATTACTTATCACATTTCATGATAGATTAAAAATTAATTCATTCTGCCTGTAAAAACAGACCTTGAAATAAAATACAGGTTGAACCTCTGAAATCTGGGACTCTCTGGTCCGGTAACATCCGTGGTCCAACATCCCTGGTGAAGTGCAGCAAAAGTGGGGCAGCTGGCAGGCCTTGTCTCCAGAGATTCCCAATTGGGCGAGGGAGAAGCAGGGTTGTGGCAGCTGGGAAGCTCCATGTCTGGGGAGCCCCAGCAGGCCAGAGCCCAAGTCCAAGCCCTGCAGACTGGAGCCCAGTGGCTGTAGGGCTGAAGCGGAGCCAGCCATAAGGAGAGGGAGCTTTCTTGAAGGCTGGTGGCAGGGGACCTACCCTGATCTGGCAAATTCCCTCCTTTGGGATGGGTCATGTCCCAGGGGTGCCTGATAAGGGAGGTCCAACCTATAGTATCTATAAAAAACTATCCATGGAATAAATGTAGTGTCCTGGGTTTATTTCTCCCAGCTGCAGCAGAAAGTGTTCATAAAATAAATCTGTGGGTCTTTTTAATGTATTTTGTGTAAATGCACTTAGTAACTAAAACTGTATATCAAATTGTACATGTAATGGTTAAGCACATTTGCTACACTGAAGGGTAAACATATATTTAGAAGGTGTGGTTAAATGTTTTTACTATTACTGTGTGCCCATTTGTATGCAATCAATAAATATAGGTTCGCTTTGCAGTGGGAGATGCTAATAATTTTAATCATTTAGAATGTGGTCACCTCAGTACCAGAAAATATTGCCAAGATCATGCTCAACTCAGAAGAATGCAGAGTGAAGTTTGACCACACAAAATTACACTTGTATTAACAATACAATTTTTCCTGAGAAAAATCCACTCTTCTGCACCTATGCACAGTAGCTAGTAGAGAGAATATGCAGCAATCCACAAGTGTGAGATGAAATTGTGGGAAGGGGGGGGGGAATGAGTGCCAGAGATCTATCCCTTTATTCTTTCCCACCCCAGATTCTTCAGCAAAATATCATGCATTTCCTCCTATGTTTCTTCTTATCCATAATAATCACCACCACATGCATGTGTGTCTACAGCACCTGATAATAAAAGTGACACCCTGTGTAATGAACATGTTTGGAATGGCAGTAGATTACACGGCAACCATGGCAAAGTATCATTCCTGATCAATTTGCAGCACTCAGTCCCAGATGGGGACTAAAAGTGGCGGCACAGAACAGAAGGTCAACACACTCGGAGATAGCACATCAGTATGTTCAGCCAGCAGGCTGGCTGCTCTCTGTATTTTATATCAAACAGAGGTCAACATGAGTGCCTTCTGTTAACGTCTCTATCAGTGCAGAAGCAATAACGATATTAGGTGAAACATGTTGGAATCAAGGGATATTGTTTCGGAGGCAGTGGCTACAAACAACAAAAGGTACGACATTGCTTTTGGTATGCCATACAAAAATGGTCATTCCCTTTGGGTAATGAAGTGGTTGATATGGGTGGTAGATGTTAGGATGGATGCTTCAGTCATAACATGCACAAATTGGTGGGGTTCCTCTGACTCTTTAAACTTACTCTTTATTAGCAGATTGGCTGGTTCTGTTCCAGTACAAAAGCAGAACAGTTAATTCAGGCAGCAGAATTATTCATTACCAGAAGATTTACCCAGCATTGCTTGGGTCCTTAACTTAATTTTGCTTTTAGGAAAATAAACAATTTTTTTTCTGGGGTGGGCTGGAGATGAGGGGTTCAGTATGCAGGCTATCCCGTGAATGGAGGACTACTCCAGGCCTTTCTCACTGCAGCAGCTTGAGGCCAGGTGAGAAATGCTTCTCCATGGCTGCTGTAGCTCCAGAAGGCACAGCCGGGGCAGGGTTGCGCATTCCCCCAGGCTGGGGCAGGTCCAGGTTTGTCTGCCTCCTGTGCTCCTTAGCCAGAGTGAGGAATGCAGCAAATTATGCACTTTCCCTTCACTCCCTGAAAAAGGGGAACAACCAGCAATGTACCCCTATGAATGAGAGGAGCTTCAGCTCCCCTGCCTTCCCTAAAAGGTGCTTGGGGATGGAAGGCTCAGGGCTTGGGCAGTCCCAGAAGAGGGGGGGGGCACCTCCAGCCAGCCCCTTACGCCTGCCTAGTGATTCTGTCTGTTTTCTATATAAACAATGAGAAGTCCCATGACACCTTATAGACTAACAGATTTATTGGAGCATAAGCTTTTGTGGGCAAAGACCCACTTCGTCAGATGCAAGTGGGTCTTTGCCCACGAAAGCTTATGCTCCAATAAATCTGTTAGTCTATAAGGTGCCACAGGACTTCTCATTGTTTATATAGATTCAGACTAATACTGCTACCCCGCTGATACTTGTCTGTTTTCTGTATATTTTTATAAGAAGAAATCCCATTCCAGACGCATCCCATTTTCCTGACCTAACCAAACCCTTACCTTGCTTTAAGTTATGATAAGAGGAAGCTGCATACCAAATTTGGTCATCCTAGCTCTTACCATTTAGGAGGAGTTCTTGAACAGACAGACAGACAGACAAACTCTCACAAACATATAGCAGATTCTTATTATTTATTTGCTGTTGCACCCACTGTGTGCCAGGTGATTTCCTACAAGGACCAATCCTGCTCCAAAGAGCTCACTAGCATAGACAAGTAAACTGAGGTCAGAGGAAGAGAAAACACAATAGGCAATTTATATAGAAATCCCTTGTGTCACTCTTTAATGCCCAATAGATCCTAAAGGGTGCAGGGCTGACCCTTTCTGGTGAAGTTACATTGATTACTCCTTATTCAGAGAAAAAGTGCTTTACAATGAGACTTTCTAAGGAGGGGAGTTCAAACGTTATCATGTCATTATCTTTTGAGCTGGTTAAAAAAAACAACAACACAAAATTGTCATCAGATGTGATTTTGTCCAAATCCATCTTTCCTGCAGGAAAATGCCCATTTCAACAAAATATTTTCTAAAGTGGCATTTCAAAATGGAGCAAAAAATTGTTTCAATTAAGAAAAATTCAGCCATTTTTGTTCTGTGAAAATTTTGCTTAATTTGACTTTTGCCCATATTTGGGAGGAAAACAAATGTTGACACTGGTATTTCTTGCAAAATGGTTATTCCATTTTCCAGCCAGCTGTATTTATACGTAAATAGTTAATAGAATATGTGTAAATTGATGGTCAAGAATATACACTGTTGTGTATAGAAACAATAAAATGTGTTCTTGTGTACTGAAAATGGCTTCCCCGTACAGCTCTTTACCTCACCTCTTAATAGGGGGAAGTTAGAAGTGGAGAAAATTCTCATAATTCTGCAAGGTTCTAGGAGGCAGGGAAAAAATATATGCATCATGCAGCTAAAATTAGCCCCATGTAAAAAATGGTGTGTAGCTGCTCCATTCCAGCACCAACCCTAGCAAAGAATTGTCACACAGTATTTCCCCTGCTTCCCCTCTTTCTCCAAGGGAAGTAAATTACTTGTGGATCCAGGAAGAATGCCATATGCACTTCCCATATATATAGTCAGCTACTCTGAGTAACAAGTGGGAGATTGGAGCCAAAGCTCTGCCTCTTTGACACCCTTCCCTGACCCCACTTATTCAGAGACCAGAGTCTCTTCCAGGGGCGGGCAATAAAAAAACAACAGCCTGCAGGGTTAGTCCCTGGCAGGCCGCTGCACTATATTTACCTGCGCCTCCACAGGGAGTAGAGGATCACAGCTATGGTTGACAGTGAATTGCCGTTCATGGCCAATGCAAGCAGCAGGAAGCACCACAGGCCGGAACTCCACTTCCCGCCACAAGCAATTGGTGGCCAACGAGAGCTGCAGTCCTCCAATACCTGCAGAGGTGCAAGTAAACATGGAGGTGGGAACCCACCACGGACTAACCCTGATGATCGGATCTGTCCCACGGGTTGGAATTTGCCTACCCCTGGTCTATTCTGTGCAGATCACAATACAAGGTCTGGGAGATCCAAACAAGTGCAGGGAAAAGAGTGTGCCTTATTCTCTGCTAGAAAACTACCTGGCATTTCTTGGATTCTTCAGGGCAGGGGCTGGTGGTGGGGGGTGGTGCTGGAGTCAGGACATGGCCTTGGGGATGTGGGGGGCTCAGGGCAAGAGACCTGGGGTGTGGAGGTGCAGGAGTCAGGCTGAGGGTTGAGGAGGGGCTCAGGACATTGGACTTGGGATGTGGGGAGTGAAAGAGTGAGGGTTGGGGTGAGGAGGGGCTCAGGGCAGGGAGTGGGGTGCAGGAGTCAGGGCAGGGGGTGAGGAAGGGGTCAGAACAGAGGATTGGGATGGAGGGGTTATGGCAGGAGGTGGCTGCTGGCTTCTCCCCGGGGTGGGGGGGCGGGGTGGCAGCCCAAGGAAGTGGGAACTGTGCACCCTGCCCACTGGCTTGTCTCTGGGGGCTAATGGGGATTTTCTCCATCTCCCAACCCTGTCTCGGGGTGGGGAGGTTGATGAGGGCTGTCTCCCTCCCACCTGGCCCCTTGAGTTGGGGGGATAGCAGGGGCTTTCTCCCTCCCAGGGTGAGGGGACTGCTGGGGCTGTTTACTGGACAGAGGAGCCCCACTTACGTGGTCCGTGGTAGGCAAAATGGTGAGCCCCAGCAGTTGGCCACTCCCTGGCTGGTACAGCTGCCCCAGTGGTCACTTTGCAGTATAGCGCTCCCTTGTGGGCTCACTGCCCTCAAGCCGCTGTGAGAATAGCATCCCTCTAAACAGGCCTTCCCTTTCCATGTTATGGAAAACAGTCCCATTCCTGGCACTTCTGGTTTTCCTGGAACAACCAAACCCTGACCTTGCTTTAAGTTAAGAGAAGAGGAAGCTGCATATCAAATTTGGTGGTCCTCGCTCTTACCATTTGAGAGGAGTTCTTGAACAAACAGACTCACAGACAGACAGATTCAAGTTTCTAAAATATATAGATAGATTACTTCTTTGTTAAGTAAGGATACAATGTAACCCCAAGTCAGGCCACATTTCAAACCAGCAATATTCCATTATTTGCTTTTAAAAACAATTTTTTCCAAACTACATACAGCAGAAGCTTCCCTGGCAGATATTTCTCAATAAGGAATCTTTTTCTAGAAGGAGGAGAAATAAACAGATAGTAATGGTTCTGTGTTGCTTTGATCAAGAGCCAGAAAAATTTCATTGTGTCCGCTGCTTCTAAGCCCCAGAACTTCTTACCTTTATCTTTTATGCACATCATAAGGTATTGCCCTCCAAAAACTTCAGTAAAGAGGAGGAAAGATGCTCCATTTCCTTGGAGCCCGATAGTTTTCTACATTTAGTAGCAGCTGTGGCAATGTCCTGCTTAATGCAGGGAACAGCTGTGCTGCATGCAATGACAGTAAGAGAAGTGGCAGAAGAGTCATAGACATCCTTGAATAAGGAGGGATCTTTACTTTTATAACACAGAAGTGTCAAAAACAATATTACTGAACATCAGGTTCCAATTTGGCATTAAAAATGCATCTCCGAATAGACATGACAGTTAAATTCCCTCTTAGGATTCTCCCACCTAGCATTACTTTTGCATGGTTTCAAGTAAACATGGGAGGAAGGGGAACCAAAACAGGGATAGCTGGATAGCTAAGTTGATGAAAGCCATGATCTCTTGTCTTGTGGTACTTATATCCCAACCTCACTCACTGTCCACTAAGTGAAATGAAATTGATACATTCACTGTCATTCTCAGTGGAACCATTTCATTTATCCAGACTGAATCACAAAACCAGTACTTGTGAATCCACTGACTTGGCATAATTTAAAGTTCTGAACATGGAAGGTCACTGAGATGAACTCTCAGGGAGGCCAGATCGCCTTTTCGCCTCAAAACAGGTTCATTCCTCCAGGTCATATATAATGGCTTTTGCTCTCACATTGTTAGTTGTTAGTAATTAGTAGTTCTGTCACATTTTAGTTGTTAGTGCTTAGTAGTTCTGTGCTTAGTCTGAAGGTAAAATGAGATCTTTTTTATTTCTGAGCAGGAAACGAAAGGGGGTTACTTTAGCAACATTTTTTTATTCTTTTGCAAGTGATGTTGTAGATCTCAAAATATTACCGTAACCCTTTAATACTGAATCAAGGAAAATTCCAAGGGTAGACAATAGGAATGTTCCCAGATAGGGACCAAAGGATCACATATATATGTGTGTGTTAAATTATTATAAAAAATACTAGCTGGTCCCAGTTAAAAAATCATATATGTAGGAATGATGACATCAGAGAAAGCATTCCCTTCCCACTCCAGTCATCTCAAGAAATGACCTGTGCCCTTGAAAGCTCATGATTCCATCTACATGTTTTGTTAGTCTATAAAGTGCTACCAGACCATTTGTTGTTTTTTCAGTTTATCCTATACAGACTAACTTGGCTACCCCCTGAAGCTTCTTTCTTTTCAGATATTCTTCCTCTCCTACCTTCACCCCCCCCCTCCTCTTTTCTATCTTGGCTCTGCTTCTTTTCACCTGCTCTTGTTTTCCATTGAATACCTCATTTTTGAGAGTGAGATTAACAATAGAAATTGGTCAACCTTAAAGAGCAGGCTGTTTAGTGTTAACTAATCACAAGAAATGTGATGGTTGAGGAAATATAAAAAATAAGAGGGTGATGTAATCAGAGAGCATACGCATAGGCAGACTTACAGCAGGCACGTAGCTAAAATTGTGGATAAAATTTTTGAAGTCAGTAGTTATTTGGGGCGTTTTTAGTTAAGGCTCACTTTAAAGGGGGCTGATTTTCTAAAATGATTGGTATTTTTTTGAGAAATCAAGCCCTTATAAGGTGTCTCAAATTGTGCACCCAAAATTTACTTTTGAAAATCTTGGTCTATAGAAATCGCAATATATATTTTGCATAGGTATTAAGTGTGTGTTATAAATGGACACATATAAACCACTCAAGTGTGCTCTGATGTCTTTGAATTGACACTAGAAACTAATCACAATTCTTTTCTGAATCTATACAGTGCAAGGTGGACCAAACCAATGTCTTAAGAGGTATATAGCCTTTGTGCTAGACCACTTCATAGGGGTGATTTTCACAGTGTATTTTTATCTCCTTCTGTGTGGTTGCAATTAAAAAGTCAACAATTACCAGCAATTACTCCACAGAGACATTTCCATTGTGTCCTGTTCTAAATATAGGGCAGTAAAGATATTAACAGTGATCACTGTGTATAATTTATCCTATAAAAAGCAGATTACAATATCTCTGTAATACTTTTCTTCTCTAGCTTTGTTATACAATTAAGCTGTTTTACTAGGAAGTATTCCCTCTATCTGCTACACAGATAATTCCTGCAAAAAGAAAAAAGCTAAAATATTAATGTTCTCTTAATTAAGATAAAGGACAGCTGTTGAATTCTTGTGGGACACAAGCTTGACATCTCTTTTTAAAAATAAATTAACATACCCCTATGTTTGTATCAGTCAGAAAATAATTTGAAGGGAAGGATTTTCAGAAAGTTAGCTGTATGCAACCATCAATTTAACTATACAACAAAGCTTCCTGATAATAAAAATTATTCATTGAGCTAAATCATTGGCTTATTAGAATAGTGCACGTTGTACACAGAAAGAAAATAACCTATTTAGAGTATTTGATATGATTACCATGTTATGCACATTCAAATACATAGGTCTATTTTCTAAAATAAGCTTTCAGTTTTGAGCAGAAGGGAAATGGCAAGACATAAAGCAATAGTTTTATTGTATATTTTGTAACTGCTCTGAACACCAAATCCTGAATGTTTTACACATTAAAATAAAACTTACAATTGATAATTCCACTGGATTCCTATTTATAGTATTATTGTTTTAAAAGGAGGCAAATCAGACAGCAGTTTTTAACATGAATAATATTGCTCCCAGCACTCTTCTGCAGCCCACATGTTGTGTTTTTTGGCATTGATCCTGGCATTTTTTTTTAAATAAACATTTCATCTTAATTTTTTTTATCCACAAGCTATTGCAATCGACATTGACACAGCTGGCAAAGACGCTGAGCAAAAAGTAAACATGGTGCTTAAAAATGTATTATAACATATTGCTGTATTTGTGTGTAGAAATGTAATCTTCCACAAAGAATATTTTTAAAATGTTTATTTTGTTTACTTCTTTATGGCATATCAAATATAGTGATACCTGATCATAAAACTAGACATTTTAAACCAATGACACTTGCAAAAATGTATATCCTAGGAGGCAATTTTTTAAATTTCTTTTAATGCTTACAAAAAACCAGGAAAGTAAATGAGATACAAGTTACATCGTTCAGAAAATCATAATAGTCAGAGTTACTAAAAATCATTTTCTCTTAATAAAATATGTAAAAAGAGGAAGCTTCAATAACAAATGGTTTGCTCCATTTTTCAAGGCAGAAAATTTCTATAGGCATATGAGACTTGATTCAGATACACATTTTTTATAACTCCATGACATAGTTGCTATGGTGGCATATAGGTGGGACTTTGGTAAAACTAGATACACAAGAAACATACGACAGTTGAGGAAATATATGAAAACAGTTAGATGATAACTCATAGGTAAGACCAGGCAGTTGTCATGTATGTCCTGGAGTCCATGAGCTCCATATTAGTATGTTGTTTTTAAATCCATGAATTTGCATAATTGCTTATGTTGGAAGTGAATGTGATGGTATCCTGGTGACATTTTTTCCTACAGAAGGGCAGGAGAGCACAACCACAGCTTTGTGACCCAGTAAGGGCTCATGGATAGGTCTGTGGTGCTTACATGGCCACCAGATCCTGCCCTCTTCTCAAGAGATAGTCTGCAGTTTTGTTTTGTTTTTTATTTTATTTTGGCACAAGATAAATGAAAGTAACAAACATGAAACACTTTGGCTGTGGCAGAAGTCCAGGTTCTGTGTGCGTGTGGTGTATGTATATCTATATGCATAATATATCACATGTTACCCAAGTGGCCATTGAAAATCCTATTTGATGTTTGCCAGCCCTACATGCTAGAACACTTGGGGCACATCTAGACTACATGGCTCCGTTGATGGAGCCATGTAGATTTGTTTACTCGGCAAAGGGAAATGAAGCGGCGATTTAAATAATTGCCGCTTCATTTAAATTAAAATGGCTGCCGCGCTGTGCCGATCAGCTGTTTGTCAGCACAGCGCTGTAGTCTGGACGCTCCGTGGCCGACATCAAAGGCATTTGTTGACCTCCCCGGTAAACCTCATCCCACGAGGCATACCGGGGAGGTCGACAAATGCCTTTGATGTCAACCATGGAGTGTCCAGACTACAGCGCTGTGCCGACAAACAGCTGATCGGCACACCGCGGCAGCCATTTTAATTTAAATGAAGCGGCAATTTAAATAATTGCCGCTTCATTTCCCTTTGCCTACAACCCTAATCTACATGGCTCCGTCGACAGAGCCATGTAGTCTAGACGTGCCCAAGATGTGCTGTTTTGCAGTAGCTGGGCAATGCACTAGCTTTCTGACCTTGGCCATCTCAATGAACACCATAAACAGTGTCCCTGTCAGCTTGACTGTCATTCTTTCATTACATTTAAAATGAATTCCTGAAGAGATTCAACTGTTCCTTTGGCTGATTAGTGTACACCTCATTTGAATTTCCCATTCCCACTTATTTTTTCTTTAATGCTTAATTATAAAAAGAATAAATGTTCTGCAAAAGTAAAAGAAGCAATGAGAGATAAAAAGACATCTTTTAACAAGTGGAAGTCAAATCCTAGTGAGGAAAATAGAAAGGAGCATAGACTTTGTCAAATTAAGTGTAAAAATATAATAAGAAAAGCCAAAAAGGAGTTTGAAGAACGGCTATCCAAAAACTCAAAAAGTAATAGCAAAATGTTTTTTACGTACATCGGAAGCAGGAAGACTGCTAAACAACCAGTGGGGCCGTTGGATGATCGAGGTGTTAAAGGAGTACTCAAAGATGATAAAGTCTTGGAGGAGAAGCTAAATGAATTCTCTGCTTCAGTCTTCACAGCTGAGGATATTGGGGAGATTCCCAAACCTGAGCTATTTTTTTAGGTGACAAATCTGAGGAATTGTCCCAGATTGAGGTGTCATTAGAGGAGGTTTTGGAACACATTGTTCAACTTAACAGTAACAAGTCACTGGGACCAGATGGCATTCACCCAAGAGTTCTGAAAGAATTCAAATGTGAAATTGCAGAACTATTAACTGTGGTTTGTAATAGTTGTAAAGGATCCTTTAAATCAGCTTCAATATCTAATGACTGGAATATAGCTAACTTGACGCCAATGTTTAAAAAGGGTTCTAGAGGTGATCCTGGCAATTACAGACCAGTAAGTCTACTGTCAGTACCAGGAAAATTAGTTGAAATTATAGTAAAGAATAAAATTGTCAGACTCATAGATGAACATAATTTGTTGGGGAAAAGTCAACATGGTTTCTGTAAAGGGAAATCATGCCTTACTAATCTGCTAGAGTTCTTTGAGGGGGTCAACAAACATGTGGATAAGGGGGATCCAGTAGATATAGTGTACTTAGATGTCCAGAAAGCCTTTGACAAGGTCCCTCACCAAAGGCTTTTCAGTAAAGTAAGTTGTCATTGGATAAGAGGGAAGGTCCTTTCATGGATTGATAACTGGTTAAAAAACAGGAAACAAAGGGTAGGAATAAATGGTAAGTTTTCAGAGTGGAGAGAGGTAACTAGTGGGGTCCCCCAAAAGTCTGTCCTAGGACCAGTCCTGTTCAATTTATTTATAAATGATCTAGAGAAAGGGTAAACAGTGAGGTGGCAAAATTTGCAGATGATACCAAACTGCTCTAGATAGTTAAGACCAAAGCAGACTGTGAAGAGCTTCAAAAAGATCTCAACAAACTAAATGATTGGGCAACAAAATGGCAAATGAAATTTAATGTTGATAAATGTAAAGTAATGTACCTTGGAAATAATAATCCCAACTATACATACAATATGATGGGGACTAATTTGGCTACAACTACTCAAGAGAGAGATCTTGGAGTCATTGTGGATAGTTCTCTGAAAACAGCCACTCAATGTGCAGCTGTAGTAAAAAAATACCAAATAGAATGTTAGGAATCATTTTAAAAAGGAATAGAGAATAAGACAGAAAATATCTTATTGCCTCTATATAAAACTATGATATGCCCAGATCTTGAATACTGAGTACAGATGTGGTCGCCTTATCTCAAAAAAGTTATATTGGCATTGGAAAAGGTTCAGAAAAGGGCAACAAAAATGATTGGGGGTTTGGAACAGGTCACATATGAAGAGAAATTAAAAAGACTTGGAATTTTCAGCTTAGAAAAGAGGAGACTAAGGGCGGATATGATAGAAGTCTATAAAATCATGACTGGTGTGGAAAAATGAATAAGGAAAAGTTATTCACTTATTCCCACAATATAAGAACTAGGGTCACCAAATGAAATTAATAGGCAGCAAGTTTAAAACAAACAAAAGGAAGTTTTTCTTCACTCAGCGCACAGTCAACATGTGGAACTCCTTGCCAGAGGATGTGGTGAAGGCTAGGACTTCAACAGGGTTCAAAAAAGAGCTAGATAGATTCATGGAGGTTAGGTCCATCAATGGCTATTAACCAGGATGGGTAGGAATGGTGTCCCTAGCCTCTGTTTCTCTAGAGGTGGGTGACAGGGGAGGGATCATGTGAGGATTACCTGTTGTGTTCCCTCCCTCTGGGCCACTGTTAGCAGACAGGATACTGGGCTAGATGGACCGTTGGTCTGACCCAGTATGGCTGTTCTTATGTTAAAATGGATATTTGCCCTTTTATTATCTAGTAAGTAGATTTCTAGGTGCAATCCATGAGTTTTTAAAAAGTATAAATTCATTTTTAATTTTTAATGTAATTCATATGATACCAGATTAAAAATGTCTGATATTTAGAAATTATCCCGGCATTTCATAGTGAAGTAAAATGATTATCTTACAGCTTCTAATATGTTTTCAAAAGCAACTACAGTGCATATCTCTCTTTCATCGATAAAGAGGGCTAACCCGACCTTATGAGCTTTCACCGAGTAAAACTTTTACACAGAACTAGATGGATTTATTTGGGGGTTTGGTCCCTTTGGGGGATTGGTTTCTTTGGTGCTGAGCTCTCCCGGAGCTGAAATGGTTCAGTATCTGTGTTGCTCTACAGGTGGGGGGGATGTCACCCCAACATTGTAACTTTGCTGGGAGAGACCAGAGCTTCTGGCACAGCAGGCCAGGGTGGTGGGGAGCCCAAGAAGATGGACATCAGTGGCATGATCAGCACACTGGGAGACAACTGCAAGGTGATTTCTGTGATTTAACTCGTCACACCCACTTTTCTGCAGGAAACCCCAACTAGAACTTCCCAAGACACATTTCCCATTTGTCATTTGACTTTGAGAGCATGGTCCACGTCTAACAAAAATCAAGCAAAGCAGCATAAGGAATAAGCTGGAGAGTGAAGGTTTCATGCTGTAGACAGGGTCCTGTACTTGTAGCTGAGTTCAGAAAGCAAGATCTTAACCAAATGGCAGGGCCCAATTGAGGTGATGAGACTAGATAAGGTCCATTATATCATAATCCAGTTATATCATAGAGCTAGAACTGAGCAGTGGAAACACTGCTTTCTCCCTCCCCATCCTAACAGGTACATGCAGACTGAGCAGGTAGGACTGGGGGGCATGTACTTAGCTCCACTCTCTAGTATGCTGAGCAGCAGATCTGAGCTGGCACAGTGGGGGAGGTAATCTGTGATCATTATAACACTGATTATTCCACAGTAGAAACTGTCTCAGTTGGAACATGAGGGAACCAGAGATTGAATTGTAAGTACTAGGCCATTCTTTCTTATACTCCATGGGTGGCACAGCTGCAGACTGCTCCTTACTCAGGACAGACTCTAAACTAGCAATGTAGCCCAAAGGTAGTATGGAAAAGACTATATAATGAAAGTGTTCAAGACTTCTACAGTCTTCTACAATAATCAGGGTTATTACTATAGAAGCTACAGTAGTCCCATTTAAAAGGAAATTGTTGGCGATAAATACAAAATATACAAGATAATTTTATCTCTATTCAAAACACAGGGGGAAAATCAATGTTTGTTTAATAGAAAAAACAGAATCAGTAAGGAGAAAATTATATTTCTAAGCTTCTGAGACAGAATTACAAGGAATTGAGAGTAAATTGAAGTAAATAAATAAGTAAATAAAAACTATAAAAAATTAATTCTCAGTGTGCTTTTTTGAAATCTATTACATTTCAGCAAAAACACTAATAGAATTCTAAATGCAAGTGAAAATGGAATGCTTTTTCTGTTTCAGGGCTCTATATCTTCATCTATAGATGTAAGCAAAAATATTAACAGAGAAAAAAATATATTTCTTTCTTTTATGCTCAGGTTCAGGAATTTTTCAGTCCAAATCAATAATTAAAATACTTATTAGTTATTCCAAGGTACATGAATATAAAATATCTATATATTGCAAATAAGTGAAATATTTATGTCCAGAATTTGTTTTGGGTCATATCAGAATTTCTGGGAAAAGATAGTATCTATCATATTTGGTGGATGCCATGTTCACTTACTGGCAATTTGGTACATTTTAGACAGAAAATGAGAGGTCTGTCTTTTCAAGAAGAAGCAGAATCAAACAGCATTTATTTAAAAAGAGGTGTTAAGGCAAGCATGAGGGTATGTCTACATCACAGATTTTTTTCAGAAAAAAATCCGTTTTTCTGAAAAAAACTTCAATTATGTCCACACTGCAATCGTGTTTTTCCAAAAGAAAATAGAAAGAACAGAGGGGTTTTTCCAACATTGGTAATCCTCATTCTACGAGAAAGAAGCCTTTTTCTGAAAGAGCTCTTTTGGAAAAAGGTGTGTGTGGACGGGAAAGAGGGAGTTCTTTTGAAAGAAGAGGAAAGAGGTGGCCACTCCATCAGTAGTAATCACAGCTTAAATGTGAGATAATGTCCATTCAGTGTGGACGCTATCTTTTGAAAAAGCAGATCGCTTTTTCGATGCACTTTTGCAGTGTGGATGCTCTCTTTCAGAAAAGTTTTTTTGGAAGATCTCTTCCGGAAAAGCTTCTTCCAAAAGAAGCCTGCAGTCTAGACATAGCCTGAGTTTTCATGTACAATTTTCTAAAAGATCACAGAAGAAATGCACCAACTGAATATAGAAACTAGAACTTCTGGAGTATACAGAATTTCAAATATTGGACGATTTAAAATGTTGGTTTAATCAAATGTATTTACACAGAGTGATTGTTATATATATCACAGAGAAATACCTATATACACAATATAGATATCTAGGGGAAACAGTGGGATCACATGGAAAACTTAATGTTAAAAACATTTTTTAACGGATGATGTCTTTATTCTTTGTCAAGTAGTGTCCCCATGGGTGCTCCACTGAAGGTGTTGGGCTCGTCCCGGTGCCACAGCTTGGAAAGTTTTCTCTAGCAGTAGCCCCGCCGGACCGCACATGCGCAGATGCCGCCTCACCCCGTTCACAGCCTTTTGCGAAGCGCGGTCAGGCCCCATCAGTTCCTCCTAACCGTCCACGGCTGCAGACGGAATCCGGACGGCTCCTCCTTCGTTCTGAGGAGAAACACAAAAAGACTAAAAAGATATAAAGTTTTTCTATGCGTCCTAGTTTAGCCCCTTCCCAGTAGTTATAGTTCCAGTTTATATCATTCTCTTTAAAAAAGAAGAAGTTCATGTATCTAGGTATTTAGAGTTTCAATAGTTCAACGTTGCCAGTTTAAAAAAAAAACTTATTAATAAGAAAGACTGTGCCTGACAGACTCTTCCAGTGCCACCATGCCCAGTTCCCCCGGGTTCAAGAAGTGCACAACATGCTGAGATGCCATGCCTGCGTCAAATGGGCATTCGCACTATATCAAGTGCCTTGGGGAAAGTCAGATCCCCCAAAAGTGCATGCACTGCTCCAAATTAACCGCCCACACCAGGGGGGATAGAGAGATATGGCTCAAAATGCTGCTTTTTAATAGAGCATTACAGCCGCCGACCACAGAGCACCCAGCGGACGAGACCTCTAGGCCGTGTAAGTCCCATGAAAAGAGGAGTTCTGCTCCTTCCAGGAGTGTCAGTGCGGGCGACGCACCAGGCACCTCAGGTCTGCCACCGAGACATGCTACCGATAAGACAGGCAAGAGGTGTAGCACATCAGCTCTGAGCCCCGCCATTCTGACTGACTTGGCACCAACGGTCCACGTGGCGCCGCAACCAGAATCGGCACTGGTGATGCCACCGTGAGAGCCTCATGCCGTTTCAAGACCGCTAGCCTCGTCACCAATACCTCCGGCACCAAAGCAATTGGCGCCGGTGGCAGCGCATCAACAGCCAACAGCGCCTGGCGTCCTCAGCACCAATGCCAGCATGGTTGCTGGCACTGGCGATAATGGTGGCACCGACATCACCAACAGCAACGCCGTTAACTCCATCTTGCTGCCGGGAGAGGTCGGAACCGAGAGATTTTACCTCCGCACTGACTAGCCTTTTGGGCAAGGCTCCATCTCTTACACATGCCTCTTCGACACCTACCAAAGCACAGCAAAAGGCTAGGCATGTACACACACCAATACCGAGCCCTGAGATAGCTGTCTTCTCTCCCGAACCTTCTCCTCCAGCTTCTTATCATTCAGGAAGCCATCGACATGGGCATTACACTCCCCCTCAAGAGTGGTATCTAAGATCTCCACGTTGATCCCACTCACTGCGGCATTACTATCGATCCTACTGCTCCCGCTCGCCTTCACACTATACAGTGCAATCAAGGTCACCCAGGTCTCCAACTCCTTCACGGTACTCTCATCACTATAGGAGTGCAAGTACCTATTCCCCAAGGCACTCCCCTCACACATATCACCGTCACAGCCACCATTACACCTACTACCAGCGTGAATGTCCACACTCGCATAGCGCAGTTCACTCCACCTCCAGATCGCCGAGGTGCAGACAATCACAGTCTCCTCAGTGCCCGGCCCAGGACATCCCGCCTCTTCAGCAAGCTTCCCCAATGCCCACAGGTGATGCGCCCTCGACCTCTAGTCAACAGGAGAGGGATGATAATCTGCCCTCTGACTGCGAGCAGAAGCACATGGGCTCCCCCACGGATCAGTCGTCCTCTTCACCAGATGATGCTATCCAGCATGGGATCACTCTCACTGCTGCGTACCTTCCTGGCAGGAACAACACTATCGCCGATGCCTTCAGCAGGACTTTTCCCCTGCAACGCAAGTGGGAGCTGCTCAACAACGTAGCCCGCAACCTCTTCGAACACTGGGGATATCCCACCATAGACCTTTTTGCAACTCAACGCAACAGAAAGTGCCGCCACTATTGCTTGAGAGCGGGCATCGGCTCAGCTTCTCTGGGCAATGCCTTCCTAATTGACTGGGGGCAGCACCGCTTACTGTATGCTTTCCCCCCCACAAGTACTGGAGAAAATAGCTTGGGATGGGGCAACAGTGATACTAATAGCACTTTTTTGGCCCCGACAAATGAGAATGCCCCAGTTAGCACGGATGTCCGTGTTGCAACCGCGACGACTCTCGCAGCTACACAACTTACTGTCACAGCAACACGGATGAGTCCTTCATCCTCACATCTACCGCCTACACCTCACCGCATGGCTCTTAGCTGGCTCCAAAGTCCAGAAATGACTTGTTCTCAGGCAGTAAAAGATATCCTTATACATAGCAGGCGCCAGACTACTCAAAAGACCTACCTTCATAAATGGCGTCGATTTCAATCGTGGTGTGAGGCAAGAGGTGTCGACCCTCTATCTATACCCATACAACAAATACTTGACTATATTCTACACTTGAAGACTGTAGGACTGGCAATATCCTCACTCAGGGTTCATTTAGCGGCAATCTCCGCCTTTTGACCCCCCCATTGATGGCTGTTCAATCTTCACTCACTTGCTGACCAAAAGATTCCTGAAGGGCATCGCAAGTCTATATCCCTCTCACAAACCTCCCCCAGAGCCACTGAACCTAGGTCTAGTCCTGGACACTTTGACTTGTCCCCCTTTCGAGCCACTTGCCACATGCAATCTTCACACGCTCACCATGAAGGTGACATTCCTGCTTGCTATTACTTCTGCTCGATGCGTGAGTGAACTGGCAGCACTCTCTGCTGATCCTCCGTACATGTTATTCACCAAGCAGGGAGTAACTCTTTGCATTCACCCCACTTTTCTCTCAAAGGTTAACTCGCCTTTCCATATAAACGAGCCTATAAGACTACCTACCTTTTACCCGAAACCACACTCCACTGCTGAGGAGATGCGATTACATGCGCTGGACGTTAGGAGAGCTCTTGCCTTTTATCTGGAAAGAACATGCCCCTTTTGAAAATCATAGCGTCTTCTGTTATCTATAGCAGAACGTTCAAAAGGCCAGCAACTTTCCACACAGCGCATCTCCACCCTCATCGTATCCTGGATCAGTCGATGTTACTCCTTGCGCAATAAACCGTTACCACATAGACCGAGGGCACATTCCGCTAGAGGAGTTGCAACATCTACAGCCTTCCTCCAGGGTGTACCATTGCAGGACATATTCCAGGCGGGCTACCTGGTCTTCTACCTTGACTTTTGCAAGGCATTACACCCTCGCAAACATGCTGACAACCAATTCTTTGGTGCCCCAGGCTGTCCTGTCCACAGTGCAAAGACCTTACCTCAGAAGCACATCGCTAGCACCGGACCACTGCTATGTACTCACTTTCAGTGGAGGACCCACAGGGATACTACTCGACGAAGAAGAAAGAGTTACTCACCCGGTGCAGTAACATCTGTTCTTCGAGATGTGTGTCCCCGTGTGTGCTCCACAATCCGCCCTCCTCCCTGCTTTGGAGTTGCTATCTTTGTCTTTCAGATGATTCCGGCAAGGAGGAACTGGCGGGGCCGGACCGCGCTCCGCAAAAGGGCGCAAACAGCACGAGGCGGTATCTGCACATGCACGGTCCAGCGGGGCTACTACTAGAGAAAACTTTCCCAACTGCAGTGCCGGAATGAGCCCAACACCTTCAGTGGAGCATCCATGGGGACACACATCTTGAAGAACAGATGTTACTGCACCGAGTGAGTAACTCTTTCTTTTTTGCTGTCACTTGGTGGGATCTTCAGAATATCACGGACTGTCTCAAATGGAAAGGGCTAATCTTGGTCACTGCTACTTATCATTTTTTAAATAAGGCTCATGTGTAAGTGGGTAGAATGTAGTATGTCTGCTAATACTAATGCATCTTGTACCAGAGATACAGTGATTTGACACGGCATCACAACTACAATATGTTGGCAGTGTTCTAGTTAGAATGCTTTCCATGTCAAAGAACGAAGATATATTTCTTGCTTCTTAGGCACCTGGGACTGTAGCACACAAGATAATTAAGATAGGATAGAGAGCTATTGTATTTAGTATAATCTTAATTCCAAAATTTCCATTACTCTTCTTAGATTAACTAAATTCAATTTCCTCTCTTTGCTCCTCATCAGCCAAAGTGGAAGGAGAGATCAAACCTACACTATCTAGTTGCCACCTCTTCAGCGGACTCCCTTTTCCCTTACATCCTGTGGAAGTTCTTCAATGAGTGAGGACAGCCAAAATCATGTTGGATTCTTCCCCTTCCTCCCTCTCCCCCTCCCTTCATATTTAGCCAGCTAGAGTAAACTGAGCTAATTTTATTTTTATTATTCAGGTGCTTTGGAACCACCAAGTTGTAAAATAGCTATTTATGTAACCAACTTATCACACTTGCTCCCCTTTCCTCCTGTCACAGCTATTCCTTGCATCTTATTTCAAATAGAATTGTAAGTTCTGGGGTCAGGATCATTTCTACTTGTGTACAGCACCTAGCACAGTATAACCATTGAGCAGTGTTCCCTAAAAGCTGTGATCTTGTGCAGCCAACCAGGAGAGATTCAAATGCCACCCAGCTGATTAGCAGAGTGCCCACAGCTAGAGGTTTTTTTCTTTCTACAAGTGGTACACATTTGCACATGCCTCAGTGCACATAACAATTTTTATTCTTCACGTGGACGGAAAAAATCTGCACGTGGATGAAAAAAAATAGAGGAAACTTTCTCCTGCACTATCCAGCATACTAAATACTACTTCAGAAAAAAATATGTAGGCAGATGTGGTTTTCAATATGCTTTGAACACGTTCCATCTATAGATACAGCACATACTGTAATGCAGTATATTTCTTTACAATGATATTCTCTGGGCTGTAGTATAATATGTTTTGTTCTAAGACAGACCACATCATCCTGTGTGACAAATTAATCCAACTGAGTTTTAAATGGAAACTAATTGTTTTGATTTAAACAATCTGTCTTTTTTGCAAGAGAACAGAAAATTGAGTGTAATAGCAAACTCATGATTACAAAAGCAATGTAATAAACAGTAAATAGCATATTTTGAAAAGGATGTCCATAATATGGAATCATTTGTGCCGTATTCTGCTCTTGAACCAGAGACAATCCATTAAAATTACCCTGGATTGACAGCAGTATAACTGAGAGCAGGATCTGGCCATACACCAACTAACTCTTGCTAAGCTCAATGATTAATGGGAAAATCCTTCCTCCTGGTTTCATGAAAGGTTTGGGGACTGAAAGGCTGCTGTACTTGAGACTAAAAAACAAGCATAGTGAAGGACATGCACTTTTAATGTAGGAAAGGTGCTATTAGCTTCAAGTGTAGCATCCCTAATTGGCTTCTACTTAGATCTCTGGAAGCCTCAAAAACAGTGATCCGGGGTTCCATGCATCTCTGTGGTATTTAAAAGCATCTTTTTTAAAATTGCCAATGATTTTATTTCACATCTCTTTGCTTCTGTTTCCCCATCTATAAAATGAGGATGACTATAATAATGCTGAAAAGGTAAAGCACTTTGAGATTCTTGGATAGAAGGCTCTTCAAAAGAGCTAGTTTATTGTTGTTCTCTGGTGATGATAAATAATTATTTTAAAAAAGACTCCCAAACTGAAAATTCAGGATTTATCAGAAGGCTAATCGCAGGTGTTTATGGCATCAACAGTGCCTAATTTGTGCCAGGGCTTGCCAGCTTCATAGGCCTGACACCTCTGGACTTGCCACGTAAGTTAAGAAAATAAAAAAAAATTCCTTCAGAGCTAGCCCCTCTTTCATTACAAATTAAGCTCTGGGCATCAGTAAAGTGCAGAACTTAACCACCTGAGAGACACCATTTTAAACTGTTGTGCTTTTCTCTAGTGCCGTGATTCTCAAACTGCAGTCCATGGACCACTAGTGGTCCATGGCGGCATTCCAGGTGGCCTGCAGCTCAAGCTCAGCCCCTCGCTCCCTCGGTAGCGGGGAGGTTCCGCTGGTGCTCCAGCCTCATGCCCCTCCCCTTCCGGCAAAGTTGGAATTCCAGCCCTGTCTTCCTGTGGGTGGGAATAAAGCCCCAAGCCTCACTGAGCAATCCTGCATATGAGGAAGAAGAGGAGCCAGGAGCGGCTCTGCATGCTGCCACTCCTGCTCCCCCTCCCCCAGCTGGGGGGTCAGAAGTGCACAGATGCACTGCCTGGTGGCTTTCCTCATTGCTCCTATTGGTTGGAATCTGGCCAATGGGAGCAGCGGGAGGCCGTGCCTGGGACACTGATGCCAGGGAGTAGTGTGGGGCACAAAGGCAAGTAAGTGCCCTCCTTCCCCTCATGCCCAAACCCCGCATTCTGAGCCTGATCCTACACCCTCCCTTGCTCCTGCATCCTCCCTTCTGGTCACACACTGCACCTTCCCTTGCTCTTGCCCCTTCCTCCTACCCAGGCCCCCTACTCCCAGCCTGCTCCTGCACCCTCCCCCCTGGCTGGACACCCTACCCCCACATTTGCTTCTGCACCCTCCATCCTGGCCACACACTGCAACTTCCCTTACTCTTGGCCCCTCCCCCCTGGCCAGACACCCTGCTCCTAGTATGCTCCTGCACCCCACCTCCCATCCAGACCTCACACCCTCATCCCCTCCTGCACCCCACCTCCTGCCCAAATCCTGCACATTCATCCCTATCTCACTCATTGGCAACCCTGTCCCATACACTGAACCCCTCATTTTTGTTCCCATCCCAAAGCCTAGGGAGATCCTCAAAATCCACTCACCCTGGAACTCCAGAAGAGTAAATCTGTCCTAGGGGAAGCCCTGAACCTCAGTCTTCCCTGTCCCTCCCCATCTCCCAGTGGGGCTGGAGTGCCAGAGGAGTGAAGGGTCTCAGTTGGGGGTCACACCAGTGAGGGTTGCAGGTTATTGGGGGGTTTTTTGCTTCTCACTGGTGTGCTCCCCAACTGATTTTTCTGTGAGTCAGTGGCCTCCGACCCAAAAAAGGGTCCTCACCCTTGCCATAAAGAAAACATTGAAACCTTTTCTGTTGGACATAAATTAATATTTTACTTTATTTAAAATGAAGTTTGATAAACTAACATGAGAAAGTTAAAGTGCTTAATCTGTTTAATAATTTAAATTAATATTTCCACTAATTAAATTTAAAAGTTCTCCGGAGCTGCAGCACTAGGAAAATGGCTCGGGTGTAATTATGTAATTAATGGTGAGTTTCCATTAGTAGCTGGTGGTCCACGGAAAGGTTTGCATTGATCCAGGTGGGTCATGGGCCAAAAAGCTTGAGAATGACTGCTCTAGTGGTACAATCCATTGCTCCTTACTGAGATGGGTTTAGTGAAGAAAGCGAAGTAAAACCTAGCCAAGTTCGACTGAACCAAGCAAGTCACAAATGCAATGTAGATGGAAATACAAAGACTCACCAAAACCTTTGCAAAAACAGGTAATGAACAATTTTAATAATAGCGAGAGGGAGGGATGATGTAGAAAGATTTTGACCTTCTCTGGCAACTGAAAACAGCTGATAGGACTTGGAGCTGCTGCTGCTTACATCCCCTTGGTCGGAACATTGAGTGTTGTGAGGAAGCATGCCCCTCCAATGGTCAGCGCTTTCTGGGGGGTTGCAGCTCCAGACACTGTACACTGGAGGGGAAAAGTAAGCTTTAAAATAATCATGCTAGTGAGAGAAGCACAGGCTACAGAAAGTAGTCACAGGCCCAGTGGAGCTAACAGCCACCGTGGGCCCTGGGGCAAGGTGTGGGAAGGGGCAGGGCGGTGGGCAAAAGGGGTGAGGCCAAGGGTCAGCCCTTAGCTGCACCCCATCTCCCGCAGTTCTCAGAGCCTCACATTTATTTAATTTTATTTAAAATATTTTTACCCTGCCTCTCTATTTAAAATATTTGAGGCAGCTATTTGTGGTGCTCCAGCAGCAATTCAAAGGGACATGCGTCTCCGGCCGCAGTACTGGTGGTGGTGGCAGCCAGGAGCTCCTGGCCCTTTGAATCTCCGGCACTTGGGGCAATTGTCCCCTTTGTCCCACCCATTGGATCCTCCCCTGCATCCCCCATCGGCAGGCCTGCACTGGCCTGTGTCACATCTCCTTATATTATAGATCTATAGTATAGGTAAGTATAAGGTGATGTAAGCTCTTTGAGGCATGAATTGTTTTTTTTGTTCTGTGTTTGTACAGCACCTAGCACAATAAGATTCTGGCCCAAGTCTGGGGGGCTTTGCAGTACACATAATAAATAAATTGTACGGGAAGTGTAGTGTTTGACTGTATTGAACAAGGGATGATATTGGTAAAATGATGCACCTCCAAAGGAACAGGCAGAGAGAGAATAATTAGGCTGAAATGACATGAACTTACTGCACTAGAGCTATGCAACATCAGCTTCATTTCTGAGCAAGTTCTCTTCTTGTAAACAGTTCCTTTGCTCTCAGTCTATGTGGGCACAGACTCCCAGTTTTTGCTCTGATGTTTGAATGAACAGAGTATCCAAAGTGAACTCACTCAAACCTGAGCTGGGTGAATACTGGGGGTGGGAGGAGAGAAACAGAAGCATCTTTGAGTGTGTTATTTAAACTAGTGAGTGTGATCTATATGACCCTTGTCTATTTTGTCAATATTCAGTTAGGCACATTCAGTTCATAAGAATGTTCAGGGTAATTGATGTCACAGGTGTACTTCTTTGCATGAGATTCTTCATGTTCACCTATAATAATTATGGTCATCCAAGTACAAACCAGAAATGATCTCATCTGCCTTTGTTATTCAAACTGTGCAACTGAGCAAACAGTGAATGAATACTCCCAATGAGCGATTTGAGAACAATCCATAGGCTGAACTGGTCACGTGACGTGTTACAAGCAATTGAACATAGTGACTACATCAGATGAAGGGATTAGTTTTGTTAGCTTTGAATAATTTGCAACAGACAGAAAAATGGACCAAAAGGTAGAGCGTGGTTTTAGGCACTGCTTTGAGTAAGGGAGTACCCACCTATGTAATACGAGGAGGCAATAAAGAGGCCCAGTTCTTTCCTCAGTGCATGCTCTTTGGGTAGAACTTATCTGTTTTTGGGCTTTAGCAGTAGCATATTACTATTCTCCCCCCCCCCCCACCCCCTCCACACACACACACACACTGGGATAGGGAAAGCTCTTCTAGGATGAAGCTGAGGCTCTATTTCCCATCTCTTCTTTGCAAAGTCCACTTGCAGAGGGGTGGGGAACAGTGGCTCCATATGGCCTGCTTCCCTCCACTGTACCTCATTTCAAAGTCTGAGAGGGCAATGCAGCACTGTGGTAGAGAGGAGGCCATGGGGTAATCTTACTCTGTCTCGTGTCCCTGCATAGTCATATTGGGCCAAGTGATGATTTCCCCTCACTTTGTCTAACAAAGTTGTTTATTATAAATGGATTGACCAGCTGGTCCTGGAACAATGTACCTTGGAGAACCTTTCAACAAATCTGGTTTGAGTTTCAAGTTTCAGTGAGACATGAAAATAGGTGGGTTTTATGGGTTGTCAGGTTTTGTTGAAAACCTTTCACAGCTCTAGTCAGTAACTGTTGCTTTTTGCATTTCTCTGTAAAAGTGGTTAGAAAAATTGGGAATTCACAAAAGGAGGGGGCACCCATTTTTCTTTTGTTCTTTCTGTTTTTATTTCCCCTCCTACTTGAGCTTCCCTGAGGATTTTCCAATGGATATGTCTGAACTATTTAACTAACTTTGACGATAGAATTACAGCCCCATTCTTCACTGGCTTACACAAATGGAAGAGAAGTTCTGCAGACTCTGGCAAGTAGACAAGAAACCTGGAGAGGTGGTCCAATTCCCAGCTGCCCAGTGGTGTCTGGAAAGGCAGCCTACACAGTGACTGGCACGTGAGATGGGAGGGTGTAGGAGACGGTTAAGTTCCCAGCTGGCAAAAGGAAGGCCTGGAGAAGTGGGCTGCTTTCCGTTTGGCTTTATAGGTTGAACAAGAGGCCAAGAAATGAGGTTCAGTTCCCATTAGCCTGTCTGGTTCTTGATTTGCTTCCTTAGTTAAGAGAGGCAGAGAATACTGATGTTGTTCTGCCAGGGACAGGATTGAAATTGAGCAGCATGGAAGAATACAGACCTAAATAAGCACAGCTCACTGTCTCCGCTTACTTTTGTCAGTTATTCAACCCAGTGCCAGCAACTTTACTTAAAAAAGGCAGTGGGGGGGAGGGAAACAGAGGTCATGGGGAGGTTATGTGTGTAGTTCTATGCAAGTTTTTAGCTTTTGTTTGTTTATTTGTTTGTTTGTTTATTACAGAACAGTTTATGACACAACAAACCACTTATTAGACTCTTTAGTGTCCTGATGATCTGAATATTTAGGATCAAATTAGTATTTATTGAGAGCTTTTAAGATGTATTCCAAACTGTACTTTATGGTCTGCCTGTGGCAAAGTATTAGATGTATCAAAGGTATTTTACACACTACACAACATTGGCTTTATCAGCTTTGTGAGGTGTATGTTGTTATGTATTTTTTTTTAAAAGGTATATTACCTTTTTCCTGAAAGACTAAATGATACTTTGTATCTGGCTCCTTTTTAAAAACTGGATTTTTGTTTCCATAGACTATAATCGTTCTCTTGGAAATTGTTCTATTGTTTAAATCATTCTTAATTTCCAGACCAGCTTTGTTGGTGTTGTGATAGCATATGGTAATTTAGTCAATTGTACAACTGTGTCCTACCTACCTCTTATAATTTCCCCCAAAAAATTTCTTTTAGACATAAATTCTTATAATTGAAGTTTTGAGTCTGAAGATTGTGTATTTATTTATTTATCTGTACAAACATCAAACAAAATGTTCAAAGACATCTAAATGATTTAGGAGATTAAATCCAAATTTCAAACTTGACTTCGACATTTAAGAGATTAAGTCTCAGTGAAGTTCTTTTGAACTTTGCCCTTTATATCTATCTTTTTAGCAGATAACTCTGAAATGGTTTGGTTAAAGCATCACCTTTGTTATTTACCTTTGGGCATACAAAGTCCCTTCCTCATGGCTGCAGAAGGCCCCTTGACAGTGAAACCAATGATCCACCAAACTTTACTGTCCAGAAGAGAAAGAAAATTGGCCTATGAGTTTGTAGAATACAAAGCAGAAGGCTTGAACCCTGGTTCCTGGCTTGACTCATGTTCAGACCATCCACCCCCATGGAATCCTGGGACCCTGTTTGTGAGCCCTGGCTTAGTGCAATTCATGTGTAGATGGAAAGGGAGGTACAGGCTGATATTGAATCCTGGGGTTATAGAGCAGTGCAGATATAATCTTATTTACTTTTCCATGACTGCATCCCACTGATTGCCATAGTGATACTGCAATTGATTAATACACCCAAACCTTTCTCCTCTGTCTTTTCCAACATACAGCAGAAATTCTTATTAGTCCCTAAGTGCATGACCTTGCATTTTATATGATGAATATTCATACCATTCTTATTACTCCAGTCCTCAAAGTCTTCCAGTTCTTCCTGTATAATATTCTGATCCTTCTCTGTAATGATAATGCCTCCCAGTTTTATGTTGTCAGCAAATGTCATTACCACATGGTTCTTTTTTGTGCTGAGAACATAGATGAAAATATTAAATTATATCAGTCCCAAGACTGATCATTGTAGAACTCAACTAACAACCTCTGTCCAGCCCAATGGTTCTCTTTTCACCAGAGCCCATTGTCATTTCTCCTTTAGCTAGCTCATTGCCCACTTCCAAATCTTGTATTAATCTCCATCTTCCCCAGTTTTATATATAATTGCCCATGTGGTACCAGGCTGACTCCATTGCAGCTCCACAACTTCAGGAGTAGGAGCCCTTTCCCTGGAACTCAGCATGTTCTCAGAGCGCAGCACAGCTACTCAGGACATGGGGTTGGTCCTGAACTTGCCTATTACAAAAATCCCTGATAGAGACTTCTGCTGAAGTTTCTGAGTGTCTTCCATAATCACTTGAAATCTCAATATACCTATATTTCCACCCCTTTTTATTTTCTTGTATAAGCTGATTACTAAGTTGTTATTGCTGAGTTACTCAAGCAGCAGTGCATTAAATCAGCAAATTGGGGAGTTTATACTCATAAAAGCTTAAAATAGAAAACAACATTCTTTTTGAAAAAATAGTTTTAAATCCCCCTCTGACACATTGTATACCACCTTTCATCCTGGAGCGATTTTTTACAGCTGAGTTCTAAACCTCTCATAAATGGGTTTTGTCGGAAAAGTGCTGACACAGCCCTAACTATGGAATCTTTAATGGCAAACTGCAATAAAAAATCCGGCTTGTAATGCTGGAGTAGGGAGAATGAAACACGTTATGCAAAAAAAGAAAATGTCACAGAAGTACCGGACCTCAATCCATTTAACCAAGGCCATTTATTTTCCTTTACTGAATATGGGGGTTTTTTAATGTCAATGGAATTTTAGCTTTTTCCTATTGATCACAAAGATAGATCAGGCTGGAAAAAAGTAACACTGCTGGAAACAAAGAAATTGCTCCGAGACAAATTCTTAAACCAGTTCTTGAAACACTATCCATTCAGATTTCAAATAAAAAAGCGCTGGCTGCCCAAGAGGAACTGAGTTTTTGGTATAAGATTTGAACACCTAGTCCACTAAACTTCCACTGAAGCTTAACACACTGTAGCAAGCTATCGTCATTCACATTTTGTATACTGCAAAGGGACAGCTCAGCTGGCAGAGCTGGTGAACAGTAGTAGACCATTTGCAAACAAAAATAAAATATGACCCTGACATGAATGTGTTTCTGTACGGAGCCTTTAGCCAGACTATCCATTGTGAGACATTTCAACAGCAGTGGGTCCAGGGTAGGTGTTTTGTGTTAAAGCTGAAATATCGTGCAAGGAGGGTTCGTAAAAATCCTGATGGTATTCTACTTTCCCCTAAACTATTTTTACTGCTTATATTTCTTGGGTTAAAAGATGGTTTCTTTTAGCAGAGATCATGAGGAAAATCACCAGTCCAGCAGAAGAGATGATGGCCCTTGTGCTTTATAACTAACAAGGCTGGGGAGCCTCTTGTGGAAGAAGTCTGAATATGTCACTCCCTTTGTTGTTTCTGAGGCTGGATATATCTGTAATGTAGTGTACCTCGTGATACTGAAAATCAATTTGTTTTTCCATTCAAAACTAGCTCTCAAATTAAGCTTTCTAAAACATTTCCAATAGAACAAAGAAAACTGGCTGAGATAATATTTCATCTTCTGAAACAGGAATTCTTCAAAGCCAGTCACATTACACTGGGCAGAGGAGGACATTGCTTACTTGAGAATCTGTGAGTGCTCATAAGTTCAAGTCCATCTACTGCAGACTTCATGCACTGCTAAGTATTACGCTAGTTTGACAGTAATCTTGGCATCATCTTTTATTCCAATCACAAATGGCTGTCAAAAAGCAAATAGCAAGAATTACTATAAACAGCAATGACTCAGTTTCAATGTCTACAGTTTTTGATAGTCTAGCAATGTAATCTCATACTCTACCCTTAAATTGGATATAGCATATGAAGTCCGTCAGCCATGCAGAAAAGGAAAATGTATATTATTGAAGCCTTTGCTGTCTGGAAAACAGTTGATGAAGAGTAACAACAGGAGTTTTAAATATCCGAGAACAAATTCCAAGTAGCATTAAAATCACAAACAGCAAACTTAACAACTCCCGCTGGACTAACATACCTCTTTCAAAAGTTTTTTTTATTAGCTTCAAGCATCATTGTTATAATTTATTATTATACAAGTTGAGTTTTTTTCATTCTCTATGACTGGGGAACAGTTACTTTAACTTCTTTTTCATAATAAACAGCTGTTGAAAAATTTGCCAATATTTTCTCCTCTTAAGATTCAAAAATGACTGCAGTGCTATTCATATTTCTACTTTCCCCAAAAGCACAATAAGATATTCTATTTACAATTAAATCAATGACACTTATCCTCTATAGATATTATTACATTGTTTAGATTACTAACATATATATTTTCACCTAATCTTTTGAAAAACACATTCTCAGAATTGTAATATTGTCTCTACTGATTGAAAATTAGCTTCAGCGCTTTGCCTTTTTCAGCATTCAGTAATTCTCTGACCATTTCAAATCTTCCTAGATTACAGTCTCAGGGTATGTCTACACTACCACCCTAGTTCGAACTAGGGTGGTTAATGTAGGCATTCGAAGTTGCAAATGAAGCCCGGGATTTAAATATCCCAGGCTTCATTTGCATCTTGCTGGGCGGGCGCCATTTTTAAATCCCCTTAGGTGGAACGAGGTGTACCGGTAGTTCGAATTAGAGATCCTAATTCGAACTACCTACTCTGTGCCACGTGTAGCCACGGGCACGGAGTTCGACCTAAGGGGATTTAAAAATGGCGCCCGCCCGGCAAGATGCAAATGAAGCCCGGGATATTTAAATCCCGGGCTTCATTTGCAACTTCGAATGACTACATTAACCACCCTAGTTTGAACTAGGGTGGTAGTGTAGACATACCCTCAGGAATTAAACAGAAAAAGACAAATCTGTTAGATAGTAAAAATACAGACTTCTGAAGAGGTCATCTACTGCAGGGATTAAACATTTGATTCCACCTGCTCATTATAAAGAACAAACCAAACAGAAAATGGCATGATTGTTACAGGGATAGGAAATGTTGTACATAATTCTTACTTCAATCCTGACACGGTAAACCTCCTTGGATGCTGTAAGCAGATCAACCTCAGATGCTTGTGCTGCTGTTAAAGAGGAAATTTCAGACTTTCCCAGCTCCTGGAGCTGTCATAGTTTACAATTCAAGTCTATTCTCCACATAGCACAAAAAACAAAAAGTGATGTAAGGGTTGTACATTGTGATTTGTTTGAATTTAGAATTCCAGAATTAATTTTAATCATAAACTTATATAATAAATCCTTATAAACATGAAGCATTTACCATGTGTCCTTCATTAAGTATTAAAACATCATTCATTCTGATACAGGTTAAAGACCCAACTAATGTGCTTTAAAAGGTTAATCAAATTTAATGAGCTTGTTAAAGTAATCAATATTTGTTTTATAGACACATTTTTCATTTGGTCCCAAACATGCCAAGTCTCAAAGGAGGCCAAAACAAGGCTCAACTGAGATGAGAGGGAAATGAATCACTTGGGAATAACCTGCAGTTTTCCATTAATGCCATGTTGGCTTTCCAACTAGTATACTCATATTTCTTGCTGCAAAATCTAAGTAGCATAAGTCTCTGAACTACTTTTATTGAAGTCAATGGCAAAATTCCCAGTATTATTTTTATAACTTGTGCACCTCAAATTTAGTATTCAATACAATATATTTATTCTGGAAATGGCGTACTAACCTTGACAACAAAAAATCCATAGTATAATCTTATTCAGATACCTACATAAAATATAACAGTATTTTGCAATTCTGCATCTCTACACATATTTCCCACATTTTCTGCTGCCTCCCTATAGGGTTGTATTCCAATTGCCTCTTTGCCCTTATCCAAACAGGACAGTAGCTGTATATAAACGCTCTTGCCGTCTTAAGTAAGGAATAATTAAAGCTAAATGGAGGAGATGTTGAGGAAGGAGGTTCCAAGAAATCAATGCAGGACAAGACAATAAAAGGAATGGGAATGTGGAATATGTAGACAATGATTAATATTTTCACCAGATATGTGCATATATTTGAATAATCAAACATGGCAGATTTTTTAAGAGAGGGTGAAAACAGTAATACCATCTACACTCCATTGGTTTGATACAAACTCATTGTCTATCGCAGCGGTTAGTTTAACAGTCTATTTCTCAGGCTGTTCCAGCACATTTCACTAGGGCACAAAGAGAAAAGTCATTTTGGCTTCCACTTCACTACAAATGAAACAAACCAAAATGTTTCACAAATGTTTGCACAGTTCTTTAGATGAACATCGTAACAGCAGCTGTTATAATTACCCAGGGATTGATAAAATAATGGCACTAGCAAATGTCTGCTGTGTATGCATTTAGGCAACTGATCTAATAAGCCAATATTATATTCTGTATGTCTGGTGCCAGAATGGTCAAAGTAATCTTTACACAGAAAGCCAGATCAGTGCTGGTTACACTAGTTAATCATTTACACTTAAGGCCAAATTTTGCTCTCCTTTACTCCACGGTAAATCCAAAATAACTCCATTGATTTCATTAGAACTGCTGTGCTTTTAGATCAGTGTAACAGGCAGCATTAGTCCCTACAATTTAATGTTAGACCAAGGATTATGACTAGGGTGACCATATGTCTGTTTTGGGTGGGACAGTCCCTTTTTTTAGGCCCTGTCCTGACTTTTGATAAAACTGGACATTTGTCCTGCTTGTTCTTGTCAATTCATTACCAGAGAGGGGCTTTGAGCAGTCCCACACATGGGTGTGCAGCAGACAACCAGCCATGTGCATGGGTGTGTGGCGGGGGACTCATACAACCATCTTGGGTGGGCAATAGGGGGCTCAATTGGCCCCGTGCATCAGTGGGGAGGGGGACTGGAAGCTGGCCCTGTGTAGGTGGGAGACAGGGAGGGCCAGGGGAGCCAACAGAATTGCCGAGCCTGGAGGCAGGGTAAGGGGGTCCCAGTTCCACGCTCCCAGAATGGACGGGGTCTCAGACAGAAGGGCCCACACAGCCCTGCCCCTCCCCCGCCCCCAGCTAGCTCTTAGCACCGCCTAGGGCTCGAGCAGCAACTTAAAGGGCCCATGGCTCTGGCTGCCACAGTTGTCCCCATCCTCCGCCTCCACCGGTGGCCCTGGGAAGGGCTTAGGCTAGCCCTGCACATGGGAGGGGCAGCCCCAAGTATGGGGAGGTGGCAGGGCAGCTGTGGCTAGTCCTGGGTTAGAGAGAGACCATATCCCAGCCCTGCATGGGCAAGGGGCTGGCCCCGTGCAGGAGGGGGGTGAAGATCAAACAAGCCTGTGGGAGTGTCCCATTTTCCCTTTGGAAAAATATGCTCACTCTCATTATGACACTGCTGAAGAAGACTCAGAGTGTTACATGGATATTGAATCCATTTAAACTACATCTGAATTTGGCCCTACATGCTTTGATTTCATTAAAGAAATTAAAGTGTATTAAGCTGAGTGAGTGAGTGAGTGGGTGGAAGGAAGAGGGCATCCTTTCAATTTCAGCCAGCTTCTTAGTGGAAGATACTTCTAAATCTTAACAAGTTTGTGTCAGATTAGAGGTCAGAAAAAGTTTTAATCATATTTTCAACAAACATCTCACCGAGAAATGCAGTACCTTTGACAATATTGAAATAATATTTAAACCTTTAACAATATTTAAAAACAAATATTTTACTTTTCTTGAATTAAACCACAGGGAAGAGGATGTAGACTATACAAATGAATTTGGACGGGTTTTCATTTTGTTTGCCATATGTGCTGTCTGTTTATTGGCTAGGACTTCCTTCATCTCCTTTCCTTCCAGCATGTGTTATAACTTCAGCTGGAGAAGCAGGAAGTGCACAGTTTTCTTTGATATGATCATATTCTGTCTTTATTTCCCCACTCGGAAATTGCCATTTCATTACTTGATAGAAAATAAATGAGGACCATACTCTGTTCTGAATGATCCTTGTGCAGAATCTATAATGTGCAAGGAAGAAAGTTTTTGCATTTGCCACCCACTCCTGGAAGGGTGTGTCACATTTTGGTCTAGTATGCTATCTTTGTAGTGCAATACCAAATAGGATAATTAACACAAGGGTTTTGATAATGCTTTCTATTTAAACATTTGAAAATTAAGTTTCACAGTAATGGTAAAAAAGCCTCATTCTCTTCCACTTATAGCCACCTTCCCTCCTGCCCCCCAGTTCACCTCCCATGGCCATTGTGCTTCTATTTCTCTTGTTGTTCCTCTTCAAGGCACAGAGCTTGAACTGGACTTTGTATTTGGTGAGGGCTCAGGTATAAGAGCAGGACACTGGAGTCATGCTCCCACATGTGTTGCTAAGCAGATAGGCTGCTGCCTTTGCACTAGTGAGTTACAGCAATCCAGCATGGTGCTCATGAAGACCTGGGTCGCTGGCCAAGACTGTCTGATAGGTTGGAGCATAGTTTTCTGGCTAGTTGTAGATGGACATGGTCCCATCTGCCCCATGTTTATGAGAGTCTAAAAGCACTGAATCTAAAGGACCCCTACGCAGAGGAGGGATTTGACAGTCTATGAACAACGGTGGAAGACTTAAGGAAGGAGAGGTCTCTCAAGCACTTCCCTCTGCCTGCCTACCAGCATCTCCTCATTCTTACCTGTGTTGAAGTTTAGCTGTTGTGAGGTGATATTGAGCTGAAAGCAGACTGCACATGGCTGTCAGTTCCGCTCTAGTGTGCATCTGGGTTCAGGGGGTCACAGGCCTAGCAAACAAAATGTCTACATCTCCAGCCAGGAGCTGAGGCTCATACATTACAGACCTGCCTTCCTGCCCTCCAGTTGGCTGCCCACTCTCCTTCCCCACCTCCTGGTATGTAAGCTCCCAAGCAGAAATGCTGCAGAAAGCAGTCAGGGCTCTTTGCCTTCCCTCAGGGCCCCACACCATTCACACAAGCAAGGGAGGGAGCCCAGCAGCACAGGGCAGCTCCTTCTCCCACACACACACCCTTGTTCACATCACTTTAAGGACTGTTTAACCCATGTTGTTTTACTAGTTCTCCCAACAGCTTTTTTATATTGATGTTGACTGATATGGGGGAGAGGTCTGAATCTTATAGGGTTCGCTACAGGTGCAGACTCTGCAGGTGCAAAAATAGATGTTGATAGCTACTTTCTGGATTTATCCAAAGAGGAACCATAAGCAATCTGGTGCACGGGGGAGCAAAACCATTGGATGAGTGGAAAGAACTCATACACAGAAGAATGACAGCAACATGAGATGTCACGTATACACCCTCCACTTTTCCTTTCATAACGTAAGTGTGCAGCCAATTGCCTGCTTGGAAAAAGAGTAGCATGGCAACATTGGAAAGACACTGAAGGAGAGTCAATCTCTTGAGCATGTCCCACTTCTTCAACTAAAGCCTACACAAATGCCAGGGATTAGTTAGTGGTGCTTCAAACAGCAATTACTATTCCTCTGCACTTGAGGCACAGAGAAAAGTGCCTGCAGCCAATAGCACCAGGAACCTTCTGTGAATCCAGCCACGATTCAGTAAGAACCCATAAGACCAGTTCATTCCCACCTAGCCTCCCATATCTTCACAGCAAGTTTTTCCCTCTCTTCCAGGATGGATGAGGAGTCAGCCACTTCCTCAACACCATCTCCTTCTACTAGCTCCAGGATCTGTGGTCAGAATGGGGCAAACACTGGCCATACCAAGGGCAGGAGTTAGAGGTATGGCTACATAGGACCCACATCATTCCCTGTCTTATCAGGCACTGTATTTTTCTTCACTGAATTCTCTTCTTCCTACCCATACTAGGTTCCCAGGTATCACCACGTCCAGAGATGTCCCCAGTAGTGCAGCTCCAAAACAGGCTGCTCCCCTGCAGCAGAGAGGAGGCACAGCTAGTGTGAAGATATATGATCTCCATGCCAACATCTGGGAATCCACTGAATTTAGGCACAGCTCCACATTAGCCCAATCTCACTCACATGTATGTTGCACACACACATGTACAGAGGAATGACAGTGTCAAATGAGGAGCTCATCACTGGGATTTCCTTCCCAGGAGCCATCACCTGTTGAAGGAGATGATCACATCCCTGTCCTTAATCATGTGGCCTCTCCATAGTCACATTTCTCAGCTGCTCTACATTTCTGATGGTTCTTCACAGTGTGAGCGGGTGGGCAGGAGGCAGAGGAAAAGTGTGAGCCCCAACGGCACTCTTCGATAGTTGCATGGCTTTTGGAGTGTTTTTGTTTCTCTCTCTACATTTTTATTCCAGGAGAACACATATTGATGATTATGGTTAGTGGGATGATGTTCCCACAGATATTTGGTATGAATAGTGTTCTTAGTTGTATCAGTGCAATACTTTATGACTGCTATTAGTGTGACTATAGGTATGATAGACACAAGAATCTAATTCAGCTACAAAGCAGTCCTTTCAAGTAAGGCTTTAGGCATTTCTGCAGCTGTATATCATTCTCCTGCATACTAGTCTTTAAAAAGAAGAGGGAGAATGAAATGTCAGCATTAGTCATTTACAGACTAAAATATATTTATTTGCTCAGTTTGCAATTTGGTCTCAATCTGTATTATTCTCTGAAAGTGTCTGCTGTGTACAATGAAATGTTGTTTTCTGTGGGCCCAAGTCATAAAAAGGACTAACAACTTTTAAAATTGGGCCTGTAAGAAATGCCATAAGCATCAGACATGCCTAGGGAGGAGTATTCATCACAAGCAACACAACAGCTAAAACCTTTAACAATCCTTTCTCCACTCACTGTGAATAATGCCCACATTTTATCTCTTAGTATTATTATTTCCAGTTGTTTTACACAAAGCCTGTTGTATTTAAGGCCCAAATATGTGCAGCATATGTTAGGTTATTTATAGCTTTACAATTACCTCAATAGCCAGAGTAAGGCAGATGGTAAACATTACTACTAGGCATAAGTACATTTAGAATTAGACATTTAAATAAATTCAGATCTGTCTCAAGCTTATTTAAGGGATTTTATCTCTTAAGCCATTTTAGGTGTCTGGTTCTGCTGAAAGTCTGTATTGCATACAGACATGTTCTATATGGCCTTCAGTCTATAGATAGTTGTAGAAGGCAAATGACCTTAGTTCCTGGATTTTGAACGCGGTTCATGAAATTAAGCTAATAAAACCAATTAATCCGAATAAAAGAGATTAAAACTTTTAGTTTGAAAATGACAACAGCTAACTTCTTTTACGCTATTGAAAGAATATAAATGCTTTAGGGAGCATCAATTGGTCTCTCTTAAAAGCCAGAGGACTACATATAGAGATTAGAAAACTGACAAAAGTACATGCCAGAAGGCCAAGGCATAATCTCCCAACTTGAATACCTCAGGCTATGTTGGCTTTTCACATGAATCTCACAGAGCAGCAAAAATAAAGGTTAGAACTACAGCTAAGGATTGGGTGAGTAATTTAGTTGAAATATGTTTAAAATTTTCTAGGGCTCCCTAAAAAAAATCTTGGGACTCTTCAGAGTTATTACTACATGACTGCAGAATAAAAATAGAGTTAAATTGGGTTGCAGAGTGAAACTCAATAAGATCCTAAAAGAGATTTTGACACTGGAATTGTTACCCTGATGATTTTTATGTTGTAAGGATGTATTTATTGTATATCTTTAGATTTCTTTATCCAATGCATATAAAAACCTCTATAACCTGTTTTTAATTTAGATAGAGGGAAAGGATGCTCTGATTCAAATTCTGTTGTTACAGTATTGTAAATCAAGTCAATTCACTGAAGTTGTTTATTTACCATGTAACTGAGAACAGAATTTGACATTATGTTTCTTCCAGACACAAGGGCCCAAATGGTCTCATGAAGCACAAAGCAGAGTAGAAAATGAAAAGGTACATAAAAACACAAAGTGTGGAGAAATGCACTGTGTACTCTATCACGACACCTACAATCCATATTCTGGACCTTGCACAGAGGTTGCAGTAGAGGTATTCAAATTCTCCAAGTCAGAGATGCTGCGAATCCTCGCCTGTACAGCAGGTCTTATATCAACAGGAGGCAAAATCTCTCAAAGTTGTGAGGGCTGCCAAAGCTATTTGGTAAAATACCTGCTGACAGGAGGCAAAGAACCCTGCAGGCACAGCCCAACATCAGGCCATTGGCAGTACTTCACAGAAGTAGTGCAATGTGCGCTAACAGAATGTGGCTTACAGACCTCTCCCTACACTGTCAGTATAGGGAATGTGGGAGCTGTTGTGCATCGTCTCCAATTCCTTGGCATGGCTATGAAACAGCATCTGTTACATGCCTGTTTCCTACTATGTTGTCCTATTCCTTTTGCCTTGAACGGCCTATTTCCCTCCTTGGAGATGGGGCTATTTGAGTTTGCCCATTGCTAGAGGCAAACTTCAAACATATGTTCAAATCTCTCCGTCAAATGGAGCACATACCATGATGGATAAACTTCACTCCTATCCTTGAATGTTGAGTAGACTTATGGGGAGTTATTAAGCAACTAATGTTTTCTACCCCTGAGATGGCTGCATTTCAGTGGCAATTCCTATAAATGCCTTAACTCCCTTCAAGAGTTTTGTGAGGCTTCATTAGTCATTGTTTGAAAAGCACTACATATCTATACTCTGAATTGTATGTATTTCCCTAGAAGAAAAAAATGCTTTTCTCTGATTTAAATTGGCTATGTTCAAGCCCCTATGTATAATGTGATTATGCAGGCATATGAACTGCCACATAATCACCATTCTTTTTCAATTTTCCATGTAATTGTGTTCCAGGATCTAAGCTTTCTTTTAAAAAACTTAAGTCCCTAGCCCTTATGATTGAGAAGAAAGCCTTCAGAACATTTAAAACTAACTAGAGTCTATAGAAAATAAGAACTCTGAGAAAGTGTGAATTGTCCTTATTACTCTCAATAGACTAGTAGCATTGAACCCAAATGGTTTTTCAGCAGCATTGCCAACTAATTCATTTCTGATCCATTCCAGGAGAAACATCAAGCTTCTAGAGTTGTCCATCATTGCTGAATATGGCAGCAGACAGTGCAAAGGGATGCCATGAAGGAGCTAGTTGTTGGCTAATTTTCTTGGAGTGGGGAATGACAAAATCAGCCTCCACTGCCTTTCTTAGTCATACTTAAATTTCTGTTCCCATCCCCGAGGTGGAGAAAAATAGGAGGTGCATCCCAACCCCAATATAAAAGACCTTCACCTGACCAAAAACAAACGTGAAGGCAGCCAAAAAAAAAATAAAATTGAATATCAAATAACAAAGGAAACTATACTGCATATTATGAGATCACGAACAAAACACCTTTATTTGCTCCAAGTGTATGTTAAATCCTAGACTTATTGGGAGAGGGGAAAGAAGGAGATACGGGATAAATATACATTGTACAGCTCCACACAGTATATAATAACATCTATTGCTAAAAATACAAACCGGAGTTACTGTGTAATTCACTAACTTATTTGTACCTTGCATTTTGCAATTGACCAGGATTCTGCAAAGAGCATGCTGCATTATCTCTAGATGTGACTTTATATGAAGGCTTTAAATCATTTTATTCCATACTGAATTAACATGCTAAACATAATCCCTGCTGCCCTGGGAGACAAAGAATGAACATAACTCTCTTATTAGAGGTGGCTCAATCCCACATTTCTAGTTGCCTGAACTGACTCCACTCTTGTTTAGCTGCATACTGAAACTTCTCCTTACAGTTCCTTTGTAATAACTGAAGCCAGATTGTGGGGGGAGGGGAGAAATTAATGAGCCTTCTACAGATTAAAAAAAAATATAATAATAGGCTTACCTTCAAAATGCTGCCTTACACCAAAGATAAATCATGGACAAACAGAAAACCTTGTATAGTTTTACTAATTATAAATGGCTTAATACAGCATATAGTCACCCCCTAAATATTTAGTGTTGTGATCATTGTGAAATGTAATTACTTCTACAGTGGTTTAGTATTATAGCATCAATATGATCACTATGCTAACGCACTGCGGGTTTGTAAGGTTGCAGTTTATGCAGCCATGGCTAGTGATGTCCAAATTACTTCAGATAAGAGCGTTTCTTGTTCTTTGTGGTTAGAAAGTAAGACCTAGCTAAATAATATGCCATCAGTCACATTTCCATTTAAAATCTGATAAGGTTTAATTCTGAAAGGTCTGTCTGCCTATACGTACTGTGACTTCAAGAAGATGTTAATGTAGTTAGTATGTATAAGCTAGTCATTTAGGCCCCTGATATTGTGTGCTTGGCCTGTTTCATGAAGGTTTCCTTATTCTGCCTTTATGAAGTTAAGAGCAGATTATTTTGTTCTGTGTTCTCTTCAGTATCTCCAGGATCCAGTGACTGAAACTTTATTGATAGAAACTATACAGAAGCAAAGCATTCTGTATAAAAACTATACAGAACCTACAACCATTTTTATAAGTTTATGAGGGAACAGAGAAAGCAAACAATGTCTGACGTGAGCTAATTTTAGTTTTCCTGCTAGGAATCTGGAGGAGAAAAAAATCTAGTGGGTAGAGGGGAATCTTTAACTGTAGATAAACCAGCAGTCTTGATTTGAGCCCTCTTTGAGTATGAACCCTCAAGAGTACACATGGGAAACTGTCTATTTATAGGTTACATGTTCTTTTCTGAGAAATGTAGGAAAATACAAAATGTTAAATTTTAAGAATGTGCCTGCCAAATGGCTTTTGAAAACACTAGAAATATTGTGATATCTGGCCTATTTTCTGTACATTATAGTCAGAATTTGCAGGGTCACAAAACCTACAACCATTTTCAGAAGAGTTCATCTCCCAGGAAAGCCTCTCAATGAGTGAATCTTTTGCAAATCTACTCAAAAGTGCCCCTGTGGAAGCTTCAGTGTGCAAAAATTTTGAAACTCTGCCCCTAATTTAGGTACCAAATAGGTACTAAACATTTTATAAAACTGGGCTCCAAGCACTTTTGAAAATATACCTGTAACAACTTGAGTAAATTGCATAACCAATTGCAGTGGTGGGAGTGGGAAATCTCTCCCAAATTTCTGGTTAAAAATTTGTGGCATTGGGGGAAAAAAATGCATTTTTCCTCTATTTCTCCAGCGGGACAAACACTGTAATTGGACTGTTGTTGGACTGAGTGCATATTAAAATTCCAGGGAATCATTTTAAATCACTGTACATGGGTTTCTGAACTTCATCACAACCTCCTTTTTTCACCATTCCACTGGGTCCCTGCAGGCCATAAAAAATTATTCAAAAAAGATTTTTTACATTTCACTTGTCAACCATAGACATGTGCAAGGTCAATTTACAGAAATTCTGGAATGTGGAGTCTGCAAAGATACCTCTTCCCTCCAGCAAAAAGTGTTTGATATTGATGAAAATTGGTGCAAAGTGATAAAGAGACAAAAGAGCTGCTGGCTATTTGTTCGCATTGTATCAACCATAGCAAGTAGAAAAATTCCCCATAGATTTTAAAAGATATTGCATGTCTGTGCACTATGCAGAACTTATTTTTTGTTGTTACTGTTGAAAGCCATGGCTCCCTGTAATATTTAACCAAGAAAAGTTGTTATACAGTTCAACTGAATAACTGCTCTTCTACTCACCAAAGGTAATATTCCTTTACATTGGCAGCAGGAAGCGGGTGCTTTGCCATACAGTTGCTTCACAATATTAGTGTTTTCAGATTGCATTGTATGGATACGATGCATTGAAGTGACATAACACAAGCTTTCTGTTCAAAAATCTAACATGGTATGTACATCAGTTTTCCCAAAAGAAAGTCTGATATCATTTCTTTCTCAGCTACAATAACTCATAGTGCAGGTGCAAACTATATGTTCTCACTGATAAGCAAACTAACTTCTAGTTTTCAATGCTGAATGATAATTTGAACAGTAACAGACAAGCCTATCTCCAAAATATATTTATATTTATCTTGATGTTTAGTACATGATATCAAAGCCACAGAAATAGGAAAATAGTCAGTCTGATATTAGAAAAAATATGTGATAAGAATAAGTCTGAAAACTCAGAGAGATAGAGCTTTTGTAGGTGAAAAAAGTTCAGCACAGCTCCAAATGGCATTTCCACCTTTGAGCTGCCTGTGGACTTCAAGGATATTGCTTAGTGTCTCAGCAAATTGCACACACAGCAACAAACCCAGTCACAAGATGGGTAACTGTATTACATGGGATTGGCAGGCACATCAGGGCTAGCATTGCAATCACATTAAAATGATGCATACTGACTTGACCAATAATTATTTTAAAAAATACCCTAGTGACATCCTCCTTTTTAAGAGTGCCCAAGGGAACACGGGCAAATTTATTCGCATTTCCATCATGAATACTAAATAAGATAATTGGCTACACAGAAATAGTCATTTATAATTAGTTAACTGTCCCCCAAAATTATTATTTTAATACAAGGTGTTATAATTTAAAATATATCCCAGTTAACAGATATTTCACAAAAACCTTAACCACAGTATAATATAATTAAATTGGTTATAGATAGCTGAATAGTTGATATAATTAAAATTGAATTAAAGAAAGAGAATGAACTGTGCTAGAATGAATTTTGGATGTACATTATGGAATGGCAAAGTATGCTACTTTTCCTAAGTTCAAAATAAAAGCAAAATAGAAATCCAGGCTTAAAACTAACATGTCTTGGTAACAAAAGTATTTCTGGCAAATGTAAGAACACTTAAAAGAAATGATAAATTATCTGAAATGTGATTATAAAAATAGAATTTTTGCAATGTCTCACAGTATCCATGGAAATATTCCTGTGATCAAGTTAAAATTCTATACAATGAAACTATACTGGAGGGTTTGCAATGTTTTAGAAAATGTTAATTATATCAGACATTAATATGAAAAAGTTACATAAATTTAGATTATGATTTAGTGCATACAAGAACTTTGGAAATTCAGTTAAGGTTCCTAAGAGAAACACTAAATTTTGCTTCTTTGTGAATATGTATTACAATAAGCTTTTTAATTCACGACCATATTGTGTATAAGCAAAGAGTACATGTTATTTAATGAAAGTGAGCTGAACTTTCTATAATAATCACAGACATTTTATATGAGTGAGTACTTATACAGAACTGTAATGTTATTCCTGCAGTAAGACTGTGTAAGTAAGTTAGCTGGTAGATTATTGATTTTTTGTTGAAACAGCACTTTTTCTTACAACCTTATTAGATGTATTTCTGTTTCATTTTTAATATTTCTTATTTGTGTTGGGGTCCTATAATGAGAGATCTTTTGTACTGCATATGCATAAGAAGCAGAATCAAGGGCATTATGAGAACTTTAAAGTAGAATTTCTTAATTTTGTTCAGTTTAAATCTCAAATGTTATTACATTCATGTACTTTTTTACATACGCTTTTACCTTGCATTATAAAGACGAACACATGATCCCAATGTCACAGTGTTTACAAACCAAACCAAAAATCATGCACAAGATGACAATCAGACTGGGAAGTAAGGGGACGATGTCTCAAGCTGGTCAGAGATATTTTGATAGAACCTCGTTCTGCTGGAAGATGCAGTTCCACTGAAATTGCAATGCTTCACAATATGTGGTTGATCTAGTCAGAATTCTCTTTAGGATGAAAATTGGAGAAAGAAAGTTCCAGCAATGTCACATAACTGTGATGCATCATCATGCCCTACTGAGGCCAGGGAGCTTAGCCCATAGAGAAGAGTGAGGACAGGTGCTAACTGAACTATGACTCCCATGAAGTAACATGGTCCCATAGGCAGATTCAGTTTTATGACAAATTGATTCAAAACCAAAAGTTTCATCATTTCTTAATCTAAAATTTCTCTTCACTTTTCAGGATTTCATCCCAGATTTTGGTGAAAACAAGTGCAAACTGTTGGAATTTCTTACAGGACAGAAATTCCAGTTTTCACTCTGCTCTAATTCTCAGACACAGTTAGCTGCTATTTCTTCAGTTTGCAATTTACTATGGTACCAGTCAAAAAATGGCCTATGCATTGACAGGACCCTATGCTCTCACACTGCCCCCACTGAATTTAAGAGAGCTCTGTGTGTGCAATTTGCAAAGAGCTCTCAGAAGGCCTAGGAACTAAATTGTTAAAGGTATTTAGGTGCCTAACTCACATTAAAAGCAATGGGAGTTAGGCACACCTAAATGCCAACATGAATTTCATACCAGGATGAACTTACACTTCTATAATATATTTTAAATGTGTTAGTTTTAAACTTGTGATTAAGCCACGACATGCACAACAAGTTAAGAAGTTTGGTCTCAGTCCAAAAAGGTACTTAAGCTCATGACTAACTTTAAGTACAGGAGTAGTACCATTTAGGCTTAAGTGCCTTATGCTTTGTCTACACTGGCAAGTTTTGTTGAAGAAAAGTGCCTTTTGTCAACAAAAGTGCATGAGCATTCACACAGCAACATTACTTTTGTTATGAAAAATGGCCGTTTTCCATCAACAAAAAAATTCCCTCTCCATGAAGAATTTTTTTCTTTTCCCCTCCCTATATTGTCAACAAATATGCAGTGCAGACACCTGATTTGTCACTGATTCTGGCTGTCAGGAAGTGGCCCACAATTTGTACAGCAGTTTGAACTCTGCTGTCCTGCAGCCAGATGACTAACTACCCACCCCATCTACTTGCAAGCCCCATGAAATTTAAATCCCATGTCCTGCTGCCTGAGCACCTGGACTCCACAACCCTATGGGCAGGCTCAGCATGAAGTGGTGTTATAGCATCTTCCCAGATGCCCATGCCTGGTCATGGCACCAAACACTCTCCTTGTTTGGACCAACATGGAGCTGTTGTATCTGACCAGTATATAGGGACAGGAGTCTGTTCAGTCTCAGCTGCAAGTAACCAGTAGGAACTGAGTCATGTATGGGCACATTTCTCAATCCTTGTGTGAGAAGGGGTAGGAGCAGGACATGTTGCAGTGCAGCACAAAGATTAAAGAACTGAGATAAGCCTATCATGAGGCCTGTGAAGTGAACCGACACTCTGAAGAACTGCCATTTCTATAAGGAACTATACTTTGGAAGACATGGAGGCAATACACACAGGACCTAGCCCGGAGGATGAAATTGTAGATGAAGAGGTTGAGGTAGACAAGGATCAGGGATTCTCTGCCCCAGGGCTGCCAAATGTGTTTGGCAGCCAGGAACTATTCTCCACTGCTGATGAACATAGCCAGTCTGAGCAATCACTTTCCTGGGACCAGGAAGCAGGAGATGAGATGCTGGGTAAGTGGCCATAGCTTATGGAGTGCAGAGCTAAAGGCATGAAAAAGTGGGAGCTGGCTGTGTTTCTGTGAGCTGCATGTATCCCTGTGTAGCTAATTCCTTTGGCCCAGCAGGATGTTGATGTTCACCATGATCTCAATAGACTCCTGCAGAAGAGGCAATCAAAATTTTTCCAGAGATGCTTGTAAATTTTCTGCCACAGATTCCATGATAGTACAGCCTTGTCCCCTCTCCCATTGCAGGACACTACCCTGTACCATTCAGCAATCACTTGTGCAGGAACCAAAGTGGTGAACTTAAGTGGGCTGCATACGGAGCAAGGTGAAAGCACAAGCCTGGAGAAGTTGTGCCCTCATTTCCTTGCTTACCCCAGGCAGGGAGATATCTGCCAGCATGGTACCAGCCTGTGGAGAAGTGAGGCATAATTAGAACTGCGCTTCTACAAGGGGAATTTTATAGCCCCGGTTGGGATTTCTTTTGTCCATTTGTATAGCTGCCAGCCATCCTCACCCCCTCACTCATGATGCAATCCCACCAATCTGTGCTGTTTCCATAGTCCAAAAGTGCCTATCTACCATATACAGCTGCTCTGTGACTGACAAATGCAATGATAGGTTACTACTGTCCATATCATGCACTTTGTTGGGCACTTCCATGTCTTCTTCCTCTGTCAGTAATTTCAGTATGATCTCCACAGCCATGCCCGAGGGCCTCACAGCAGTTAACAGAACATGTGAGAGATGTATGGGACCCATTCTTTCTTGCAGTAGATACTAGAGTGCACAGCAGGGAATGGCAGCTAGAAAAAAGGCATGAAAGGATGCTGGAAGCTCCTGAACAAAGCGGTGCCTGATGGGACATTTTGCACAGTCCCAAAATGCCCTGCGTTCTGTTCCAAAGTCCCACAACACCTAGTGACAGACGGTGTCAGTAGGCACTGTGGGATACATCCCCACAGTGCATTGCTCCCATTGTTGACCGGGGAGCTAAAGATGGGGACACAATCTGTTTACAGAGGTAGCAAGTGTAAACATGCTTTGGTGCCTTTTTTTCTGGTGACTTCTGTGTGTAGACATTATTCTTTGCTAAAACTTTGTTGTGTAGACATTCCCCTTGTGAATCGGGGCTTAAAAGAGATTTGTTTTGCAGGGACAGAATGTTTTCATTCAGTCAGATTTTGAATTGACTCTTCGTCCTTTTTTCTACTGTAAAGCCAACTAGGTTGACTGATGAAACTCTATTTGACTTACTTCAATTAAGGAAAGTAGGGTATATGCACACTCAGAATATAATCTTTAGGTAACAAATTAGTTATTTCAGTAACTGAAAAACATCATCTCTCCAGACCTCCCACAGCCACCACAGATAAATAAAAAATGGCTGAATGGTCTTCTCCCACTTTCCAAAACAATTCACTCTGAAGCTAAGGGCAAGCATGAGAAGCTGAAGCACTGGAAGGTTTTGGGGGGCGGGGGGTTGTTTGTTTGTTTTTTGAGTTTCATTAAGACCTTCATTAGAAAGTGATGAAAAAAGAGAGAAGAATGGAAATATTATCTCAGCCTTAGAGCCACTAACTGGATAAATCCTGGATCGTGTTCTAATTTCTGTTAACTTTAAGTTTTCAGTTTTGGAATTTAAGACTATAAATATAATGTTTGGTTGAACATACCTAATAAGTTCCTGTATCAACAGCCTGTCTGAGCTGATGATAGTTACCATAGCAACTTCACAATTTTGCTCTCTATCATTATTCGCCACCTTTGGTCACATCGTTTTAAAGCTTTGGTTGCTGGAATAACACTGTGCATGTGTAAATGAATTCACATCATTCTGTTTTGAAAGGTTATTTGGTACTTATTTCAGTCCCTTTGCAGAACCACTTAGTAACATTATAAGTAACCAAAAAACACAATTGATATTTACTCTGCCAGTCTGAAAGCACTATAGAAGGATGATCTTGTGGTTAAGATTTTGGATTGGGACTAAAAAGACTTGGGTTTTAGCTTCTGGCACTGCTGTGGACTGCTGTGTGACCTATAGAAGTCTCCCATTGACTTCAATTGACAGTCAATTAAATCTTTAATCATTCTTTTCCTCAGTTCTCCATCTGTAAAAATGTGGATTACACTGTTTTCTTTCTCCCACTGTCATGGGATGTATACAGCCCACACTCTCCCAGCTACTAAAGCAAAGGTGGCCTGTATCTGGCCCCTGCCTTACTTTGATCCAGGCCACGGCAAGGCTTGGGGAAAGGAGCTGATTCGGGGGGGGGGGGTGTTTTGTTTTGTTTTTTGCTTCTCGCTTGGGGGCCAGGTCAATGAGATTTTGATTTTGTTCCTGTTTTCTTTTTCTCACTTGTGTGTGCCCTCCAGCTGATTTTTCTGTGGGGCAGTAACTAAAGGGTTAGCACAGTCTGATTGGTAGCCCTGCAAAAAGCTATGGAGATAAAGAAGTTGCAGGTCTGAGGGGAGTGGTAGCTGCTTGAGGGGTAGCTGCATGAGAAGCTGAAAAACAAGAGAGAGTCGCATGGGCAGCGGGTGAAGCTGCTTCTTGGGAAGGCAAGCTCCCCAGTTTATGGCCCCGACCAGACTCCATTCCTGCCCTGCCCATACCCACTCCCCTCCCAACTGTCTCCCTCTTCTCTCTGCTCACCCATTTCAGCCAACTCCCTGAACCCAAATGTAGCAAATGATATTTGGAAAAAAACTACTCTTCTAAAATTTCTTTCTAAAGAAAATAATGTTTTCCACTGCATGCCAGATTATAAAGACTGGACATGCAGAAGGTTCCTAATTAAAAACACTAAATTTGGGAATAAAAATGTCAGTCACAATTTTTTTTATATATCCTGAAGTTTATCAGAGATTTATTTGCAAAAAAATAACTTTTGTAGTAGGCAGCCCTCCTGCTGAATACAGCATTAAATATTATGGGATTCATGATGCAACCCTTCTCTGTTTTACATTTTCTTCATAAGTATTTTTAAGATGATTTTATATTTTAAATGTACTCTTAAACCTTCATAAAGTAATCATTCCAGATTACTACTCATTTAACACACTGAAACAAAGACATTATTTTAAATTAATCAAATAGAGCAGTTTAGTGTGTTCATGACAAAGTTCATTGCTTTTACAGAAAGGGAACACTAATTTATTTTGTGTGATTTTTATAACAAGACATTTTTATAAAATATCACTATATATTTATATTAAAAATATGTTTCCAAAGACTTTAAGCATAACGAAGGCATAGATCCCTGGAACCCAAAGCATGTGGACTACCCACATAACTCATAGACTCCAAAGCTTTGGGTAGTTTCGCCATGCAGAATGTCCCAGGGCCAGGAGCCTGGAGCTTACAGGGTCCCAGCAGCAGAGCATAAGAACATAAGAACAGCCCCACTGGTCTGACCAAAGGTCCATCTAGCCCAGTATCCTGTCTGCCGGCAGTGGCCAATACCAAATGCCCCAGAGGGAGGGATCACAACAGGTAATCCTCACGTGATCCCTCCCCTGTCACCCAGAGCAAGAATTCTGGGAGCCTGGAAACTGCTCAAACTGTTATAAGGCTAATAGCCTAGCAGCCCTGAAACCCTGGAAACCCCAGCTGAAGCCCTGGCTGTCAGGATCTAGACTCCCAGCTGTGCAGCAGAACATGTCAGGATTTCCAGGCTCCCTGCTGCTTTGGAATCTCTGGGAGCCAGGGCTCAAGCCATGGCTGTCATGCTTTAGGCATTTCAGCAGGGAGCCTTGTCTGGAGAGCCTGAGAGCCCTGGCTTCACTTGGGGCTCTCAATCTCTCAGCCACAGCATCAAACCATCTGGCCAGCAGATTGCCTGGGTGTCCCAACTCTTGGGGTAGCTGGCTTACCAGGCTGCAGGAGCTGGGCAGCTCAGTGGGGAAGCTGGCCCCAGATCCCTGACAGCTGCAAGGATCTAGAAAGCACATTTTTTTGTTTCATAAACACCATGGCTTGGTTTTTCCAAAATAAAAATTCCAGTTTGCAGGAATTCCCCTTTCTAGACAGGTCTAGTGGGGAATTGGGTGAGGAAGACTATATAATTTCTTCTTAATTTGTGATACCATACATGTAATTTCAGTGGTCACATGCCTCAAGTGACTGGGTAGATACATTTGAAGCATCTGAATATAGATACTAAAACAGAATTTCTGGCCTGGAAGCTTTTACTAGTATTGCACCTAAAATGACCCTTTCTTAGCTGCACTCTTCTTGGTCTTTCTTCTTGGTCTTTGTATCCTTCAAATATTTGTACATTTATTATTGCCCTTAAGATTTTATATAGCAAAGTTCTATATATTTAGCACTTTACATATTTCCCCACAAATCCTTCCCAATTTATGTGCTCTTACCATGTGGCCTTTCCCCTGTACTCTGTATTCCTGTAGTGACTACAACCACAACCTCCACCTCCCATTTATCCAGCTTCTTTCATAAATAGCATTGTGCTTCATTGCTGCTCTAATTTACACACCAAGTGATCTTTCTGAACTGATTCATAGGGACTCAAAACCAAGCTCTTCCATGATGCTTACAAGAAATTGGTCAACTAACAGTGAACAAATAAAGGGCAGTGAGGTATAATTGATGAGTGTTTATCAGGAAAAAAAAAACCTATTACACGCAGTAATTCTAAGAGTCTATTTTAAGTTATTTATAACTTTGCTAACTTTAAACTTTTGTTCCATGCTGGGTGTCTATCTAAGGCTATGTCTAGACTACGTTGAAGTTTCGAAAGAGGATATGCAAATTCCATGGGAATTTTCTAAAGCAGAGCTTTCGAAAGTGAAAGTAGTCGGGATGCAGGTTTTTTCAGCAACCCTCCCTTTTTTGAAAAGCCACTATTCTTCAAAAAAAAGCCGTTTTCAAAAGTGAGATCGGAAGAAGATATGCAAATTACCGGGGAATTTGCATATCCTCTTTTGAAACTTTAGTGTAGTCTAGATGAGCCCTAAGGCTAAATAAGGCAGAGGGCTGCAGGACTAGAAAGGGCTGTCTCCTAATTAAGTCAGTTGAATGCTGACCAGTAATCTATCTGTGCCTCTTCCACAGAGTTCTTCTGAGACATTGGGCAAGTCATGTAAAATCAAAATTTTCACTGGTGACTACTATGTGGTCCTCATTTTCTCAATAACCAAATTGAGATATCTGGCATCTGATTTTCAGAAGTTCTGAGCACACACAGCAGCAGCTAAGATCAATGGGAGCTGTGCTTTGAACATATAAACTACTATACAATATTAACTTTTCTGAAAAATCAAGTCCTAGGCATTTCAGATTGGATAGCCAAAATTAGTGAATACTTTTGAACTTAGTCTTTTGTGCCTCAGTTCTATACCTCGAAAATGGGAACAATAATATCACTTCATCTCACAGGGGAGTTATGAAAATAAATTCACTAGCATTTATGAAATGTTCAGATACTAGAGTGATGAGCAGCATAGAAAAGCCTAGGAGGAAATTAATAATTCTGTCTTCAGAGTGGGGAGCGTTGGATAATATGCAGTTTAGAAGGCCTGGGGCCCTTCATGCACTGAATGATGATCAATAGAATTATTGAATAGTGGCACTTTCTGTGCACAGCACCCATCCCGTGCATTGAATGAGGAAGGAATTCTCTGGTAAAAATGGTATGGGGCCATATATTTAAAGTCTGCATCATAATGAATACACACAAGGGGCCTAATCAAGGTTGCATAGGCACCTCAATTCTGGCATTTCCTAACTTTGGAATACTTGATGTTGCAACCTTAATATTTGTAACATTGTTTTACATAAGAATGTCTAAAGTATATAAATATGTATACATCCAAATATACATACGTATGTTTTGACTGTATCCTTCTTCCTGTTCATTTGTCTTATATTGGGAGCTCTTCAGGGCAGGAACTGTGGCTTCTTGTATATGTGGTTAGTGACTTGCCCCTGAAGACACAAATAAATATATTTTAAATGAACCGGTAATAAGCATTCCAAAGACTTATTCAGAGCAACATCATCTTGTTTAATATTTTACAGCTTTTATAATAGTAAAAAAACCAGAAGTTGAAAATATCTGAACAATACTTCTTAAGAACATTTGATGGCAATGCAAATTATCTGTATTAAATACATTACCTGCAGCTACAAGGTATAGTTAACCCTCATTGCTTAGCTCTCTTTTTATTGGTCTCTCACTGATGTATTAGAAAAAAAACAGAATGAGTCCCTGCATTACCAGGATTATCAGAACTTGCAAGAGCACTGAGAGACATGGTGCTGAAGGGCAAAAAAGTAGAATGACCTTGAACTGTTCTCCGTACATCACTGGTTCTATTGCCTCCACTGGCACAATTCCATTGCAGCAACATTGCAGTCTAGCAATGGGATGCTGCTATGGACACCAGTAAGAGCCAAATGTGAGGTAGAGAAAAAGCAAGGAAAACAAAAAGGGAAAAACACTCAACTAAAAAAAGACAAAAATGTGTGGGTACTAATGGAGCAGCTCTACAATTCCAGCTTAGGCCCTGGCACAAACAAGATTGTTTTCCTATTCCAAGAATGGTGACCAAAAAAAATCCATCTTTAAATAGTTCATCTGCAGCTCATCTGTGGTAATAATCCAACTGAATTTTAAAGAGAACCTGTATTATACTGATATTTTGCAAGAGCTGGATTTTTAAAACTGTTTAATGCCACAGCTGTATACTGTTAACCCTCAAAAAGAGCTACCAAGAGTACAGTGAGAAGATTTAACTTATGGTTGTTTTTCATATATTCTGTACCATGCTATTCTGACTAGGGACATGGTAGTGCTTGAATATTTTCATAGATCTAAATTCTATCCTGAATATCTTCACTTATGCATCTGCTTTCCCTTTAAAACTCCATATAGGAAATACTTTTCATATCCTTTGAATCCTATGTCTCTCTCTGCACATAGACATGCCCTTTATTTACTTATTAGAAGACTAAGGAATATTTACTTCTGATGATAAAAAATAGTGATGGATGAAATTTAGGATGGCAATCACATGTATCCACCAGAGAAAAGCACCATTCATATTTGAGGACATTTTTAAAAACTGTTTTCAAAGAATAAATCAGAGACCATGTTTCAGACCCTGTATTTACATGTCCTAAAACAGCTTTGACAAAAATATTTGACTTAGATCAGGTGGCTAACCCCACATAGGATGGCGATATCAACAGCTTTTACTCTATCCTATTCTCACTTTCCTACATAATCATATACTGAAGAGAAGATCTTAGCAGGAAAGATGTAAGGCTTTTAGGTTGTTGCTGTTGTGTAACCTTGGACCTTATAACCACTGCAAGTGGGGAATGAGCAGAGGTGACATCTTACAGTAGAGATCCATGGGAACCCACTATTCATAGCCTGCAGATGTCATTGGGCTCAGATGGAACCAATGTGTATCCATACTACTACTTGGAGCCCTCCCTTATCAGTTTCTGTATAACTGGAAGAATTGCCAGAATACCTGGCAACTCTACATTTTGAGGGACACCACTCATTTCAATCTGAAGCTAATTACCTTCCACTCCAAGCTGATGTCCCATTACTTTTATTCTTGAAATTGTCAAAAATAACAAATTGTGAAACAGAGGTTATAGATAGTTATTTACACTGATACACCATGGCATCTTCTCTGTTCTGCAGCAGTATTTGTTGAGCAGACTGCTGCTCAAAATAGCAGTAACCTGCAAGTGTCGGGTTTTTTCCCAGTTCCACATTTCACAGAATTGCTGTTGCTCAACACCTCTGTCTGCACTCCATGACCCTGTGGCATAATGGCTTTGGCATGTTACATTTGCATGAGGAGTGGCCACAAGGTCCCTGGCGAACATACTGGAGAGATGAACATAGGCAGGTTTTCATAAAGGAGTTAAAGCAATAATTCCTGGGTTTTCTGTGGTAGAAGTTTTGGTAAAAGTAATAGAAGTCTTATTCTAAACCTTCCATTCTCTAGCAGTTTTGAGGGATAAACAAGAGAACACTGAAACTCTTTTTGCTCCAGATTTTCCCCTGCATGCAGCCTATTTTAAAGTAGCATACGTAGTCACAGAACTATCACCCGGGACTCAAGGATGTCCCTACTGGTGCTGGTGCTGGTGCCCTACACAGCCCAACACCTCCACCCCCTTGAAGTGGGTGTGGGGAGAGCCAAAGCTGTAGGGAAAAGGAATTGCCAACTCTCCCGGACTGAACTGACTGGATGCCATTTACTGCAGGAAAGTTGACAGCCTGGAGCAGGGCCAGGAGGGAGGCATGGGCCAAAGGAGCAGCAGACAGCTGCACAGATGGCTGCACAGAAGCAGCATTCTTAAGGGGAAAGCGCCGCTTCTCTCTAGCTGCCCAGTGCGTGGCTGCTCCTGCTCAGTTCTCCAGCCAGCTGAATGTTTTGCCTATTGGTAGGGATGGCCCTACTGGGCCCACAGGCATTGAGTTAGTATGGCAGGTCCTGTGCCACCCTCCCTTCCTGGAAGCTGGCATTCTTATCCCTGTGATCCCCAGTTACCATAACAGATTATTAGGGACCACTGACATTGCCTTCCTGCTTTTGTAACTTACGATGGGGAACAAATCCAGCCTATAGATAGTTCAAAATAGAAGGAGTAAGTGGCATGAAAAGCTTTGGTGCATGCACACACCCCCACCCCCACCCATTGAAGAGCTGTGCTACATGTTTCTTGATCGTCATGGAGGTTCTGGGCCTCCATCCAAACATTCCAAAGGGATGCGTGCTACCATGGTGCACTGCATAGTTAGATGGTGGTGGCTGTTCAGGTCGTGTATTTTGATCTAAAATTGATTAGCGCTTTTTCAAAAATGTGACACATCTAATTAAGATTCATCACACCAGCCCATTACATTATCCATCACTTTTGGAATAAAGTGGGCACTTAATAATTTATGATCTGTTTATCAATAGTTATTCACAGTTGGATACTCCAACATACACCTAGATTTGGATGAAATGTCAGCTCAGACAGTGGGCATGTGATCCCAGTTTAAGGCAGATGGTTAGGATTCTGTTATATGCTAAAAGTGGGTAATTTTGTTTAGCCTTGAACCATACACAGAAAGTAGAACATCTGTTCTATATCTCTCCAAAAGGCACACTACGGATATGGCCAAGTTTTAGTTTTCTTCTGAGAAAATATAAAGAAAAGGGTAGTTGCTGTGTAACAAATAACTGAAACTCCTGACATCAACCTGAGAAAAGAGGTGAGTATGTAGACAACACAGCTCTAGCAATGTAAAGGCCCTCAGAGTAAATAACACTTTGTGTTAATAACACATCAGGAAGTTGGTCACAATAGTTATAAATATATGCTAAAGATAGAAAATACAGTTTGCAATGATAGTTGTATCATAAGGCCTTATTGAAGAGTAATCCACAAAAGATAATTTTGGAAGATTTAATGTACTTTATGTTTCTGCCTTCCATGCATATTAATGTGAACTCCTAATTGTCCAGTCCACCCCATCTCACCCCAGGATGCTATGGCTAGAATTCGGCACACTATTGGCAGTAGATAATCATTGCCATACCTTTTCCCTAAAAATAAATACTCCTTTATTTCTTGAAGGACTTTGCACATGGAGTGCATGAACTCTAAGAAATATTTGGTTCCAGAAAACATTTAAAAGTTTTTTGATAAGTTCTAAAAGCTTCACAAAAGAGTTTTCTCGTTCTTTGGAGGGGAAAACAGCATGTTTAAACACACTCACTCACTAGCTCTGTGTTTAAACATATTGCTTTTTCCCCAAGAGGATTAAAAACTGTTGCATATGCACATGTCTCCTTGATTCTATACTGAACAAATCCCCATGAGAAGAACAAGTTAAGAGCAGAAGGAACAGGTGACTGTCTCTGTTTTAATGGCACTTAGAATCAGCTCTCCCCTTTGGCATCCTGCTGCTCTGATTAGGTAATGTACAACAGTTCAGGGAGACAGAGCAATGATAATGAAAGGATGCTGAAATCTAGCAAGTGTACTCCCACTCCCTCCTCATCATTCTGAAGTGCTGTACACTGTACTTCGTAGGAACATTATGGACAGGGCATTGTTATATGGGTTTGATGGTTACCTATGTTCTCTTCACCCTTCCTTGAGATAGCTGATTTTTTTCCTTTCAACTGAAATTAGAACTTAAAGGTCAGTCCTATAGATGAATATTGGCCTGCTGTCCATAAAAAAAATCTAAGACTCCCTTGTGTATAAATGGAGATTGATTTGTAAAAGGGAAATGTAACAAAAAGAGTCTGCTTTCAGAAGCATTCTGACATTAGAGATATCCCCCAGAAAGCACTGCCCAAAAAGGAACAAAGTACAACAAACATCCTATGCTAAGTCAAAAATAAACAAACAGACAAAGACTGAATAAGAGAACATCCCAAAAGCAATTAAATAAAATCACTTCTAAGGTGCAAAAAAGACAGGAGGACCAATAGTCAGCTTGATATTCCAGCTTCCAAGAGCCTTAATCATTCCTTCATCTGGTATCACACAAGGTATGATAAGGGCCCATTTCAGACAAAATACTGTTTCTTTTTTCTTTTCTTTTCTTTTCTTTTTTTTCCACCTCACTTAAGAGCCTTTTAGCTGTGACTCTTCTGTAATATTTTTTGAGTTACCAGTGGAAGTTTCCTGACTTGACTTTGCCTTTTTTGCTGAACTGTGAACCCGCAATGTCCCAATGGTTTTGAATTGTAATGTAAAGAAACCTCATATCCGTGCTCCACTTTTGCATTAATTTGTATTATTTCATACTATCTCATTATGATGTCACAGGAACAACCCAAATATGGAAACACATTGAATCATTACATGCAATAATAATAAAACCAATAGCAAGGAAAGAAGAAATGTTACATATGTGCTCAAGCTAACACATACCGGGACATCTTGATTTAATTGGCAACATCAACAGTAGATAATAAACACTTTTTTAAGGAAATAAAATGCAAATATAGATTAACACATTACAGCTGAGACTTTACACATACATTTTCCAAAGTTGTGTTTCAACACCAACTGTAATTTGACCTTCTGTTCTGTTACGGAGAGTTATTAGAATTAACACCACGCTGAGTACAGTAGAACTGTGAAGTATTGTAGTCAGGCATGTTATAGTTGATATAACTGATCTTTAGATCCTGACGCAGTAAAGCACTTCAGCCAGTGCCTAATTGTAAGCATTAATACTGAAGTCAATGGGACTTATGCTTATACTTAAGATCCCAGTTCATCAAGGCACTTACATACATGTGTAACTTTAGGCACAAGTGGTCTCTTGACTTCAGTGTGACTACTCTGCTTAAAATTACATACATGCCTAAATATCTTGGCAAAAGCAAAACCACAGTGAAGATGGCCTACTCTTCTCCATTCAAAGAGTCTTTGGTCAGCTGCGCCTATCTTTATGAACCTTTCAGTTTTTAGGTTACAAATTTTCATGCCTGGTCTCTGACTGTGGGTGACTTTGTTTTTAATAAAACTTTAGCAAAAATGGTTCATCTTTTTAACAATAAGAAGAGTGTAAATTTATTGAACAACTCTAAACCCACAGTGTGTGGGGATAGGAAATTGCATTTTGGAAGGAAGACAGGATTTGAGAAAAGAAATGCACCTATTAATGTTCCAATGAAGATTAATTTTAATTTGCTGAACGAATGCTTGAAAACCATCAGTTGCTCCCATTTGGTAGTTTTTTAACTATAGCAATTTTTAGGAAAAAATTTGGTGAACTTGTGCGCTGAACAAAACAGGGGCCATAATGTTAAACTCACTTGTTATTTTCTCCAAGACTCTTAATTCATTATTAAACAAGGTGCTGGTGTTGAATTTATACAGTGTTCACATAGCTTATATTTCATTCATGCTTCTGAAAAAAGTTCTTAAAAACTTGTACAGTGAATGCATCATGAGATTTTGAGGTGCAACCAGACAGAGCTTTAAAAGTTTATGCTTGCCAGACAAAGACACTGACATAAGGTCAGGGACTTATTGTCCATTTTAAATAAAATGGATTATAGCTCAGAACAAATATCATCCTAAGTAGTTTGTGGACCAAATGGTGAGTAATTCTGCAGTTGATACACATGGTCATGGGAACTTAAAGGTTTTCAGAGCAGCGCTTATTATTGCAGAACAAGCTGGGACTCAGATGAGAGGGTTGCTGACCTGACCTGCAACTTTTAGTGTTATAAACTATTCACTAGAAATAAATAGCTGTTTGAAATAACTTACTCACTTTGTGACCCTGCATATTTGAACAGCATGCATACATCAGAGTACATGCATATGGCAGCTGAGAAAGGCTGCCTATATGAAGAACACTAGGCTGTTTGTCACATTATTTCAGGTATTACTGCTATCAAGTGACTTGCGTAAAGTCAGGATAAAAGATCCATACAGTCATATTAAATACTGTAAAACATTTTTACATTTTGGGCGAGCCTGACCCTTTAAGGACCAGCCTTGCTGAAGATGGCAGTGCAGAGGCATATCATTTGCTAGGTCATAGTCTCCAGCCACTGGTTTACACTAGGGGATGAGTCTGAATTAAAATACGCAACTTCAGCTATGTTAATTGTGTCGCTTAAGTCGAAGTATCTTAAGTCAAATTTTGGCACTGTCTACACTGTGAGAAGTCAAAGGGAGCAGACTCCCCTTCATCTTCCCTTACTCCTCATAGAAGCAGGACTACCGGCATTGACGGAGTGTCCTCTTAGTTCAAATTAGCCTATCTTCACTAGACCCGCTAATTCGAACCCCAGAAGATTGACTGCGGCTGCTTCGATCTTATCTGTAACGTAGACATGGTCCAAAGCAGGCTCTGTGGTTCTGCTGCATCTTTTGTAAGTGGACAGTATGCAATTCTAATCTCAAATGGAGCCAGGTCAGCTGGCTGAGGATAGGGAATGATATAGCTCCAACCCTAAGCCCCGGGAGAGATTCTTGAAGCAGAGAGAACTCCTTGCACCCTGCCTGCACTCCACATGTGCACATGGCCATACACAAGCTATATTTTAATAATCGACGGGACACTAGGATGACAAGATGGCCCAATTTGATAGGGATAGTCCAGATAGTCAGGGCTTTTTCTTACATAGGTACCTATTTCCCCTTATGGCTGCTCCCAATTTTTCACATGTGTTGTCTGGTCACCCTGCAGAAAACGAATGACTGAACTCTTCTTATTGTGTTGTTTGGGAAAGTAGGTAGAACACTTAAATGTGAATCCAAGTGAATTTTCAATTAGATTTTTCTGCAAAGATAAGGAGGGATAAATAAATGGTTCCTGTGATATTATTATTTGCCCAGTGAAAGTAGAGTTGAAATTTTGGAATAGATGAATAAACTGTGAATTTCTGGAGTATATTTTATAAATCTTGAAATTACAAGGAAATGTGAATGTCATTTTCAGTAAAATATATGTCAGTACTCTACTAAATATGTGTAATAAATCCACAAGAAAAGAAGATGCAGCTGTTTCAGGAAAGGCTCAAGGCTCAGTTTCTAAGGGAAACTGATTAGCTCAGAAGATTGGTAGCTTGGCTATAAAAGGCTTTCATGTCTAGGTTCTCAGAGACCACACTGATGATCACAGTGATGAGCATTATATAGTGGAATGCAAGTCTCAATTCAGCCAAGGCTGGTAAGGAACAAAAGTCATTTTTATCAGGTGGTCATTCTGTATCCCATGTGAAATGAGGAGCTGACTTTAGACACATCTCTAGTCAGCAGGTATCAAAATCATTTAAACATTTGTTAGGCTAAGTATTCAAAGGATATGGAGAGTCCCATCCCTAGATTAGTTCCTTCCACGTCAGGATTGAAGCATATGGGTGGATGGGCCGGTGTTCAGGTGCTTCCATAGATCAGATATCGCACAGGTAGAATCAGAGACAAAATAGCAGACTTCAAAATCCCCTCACCTTCTAGAAGGACAAAAATTGAAGAGAAAATTATTGTGGAACAGGCGTATTATTGTGCTTAAGACTGCAACTAGTTTACCCTTTAATAATCAATTTTTCTAATTGCTGTAAAATTCACTTGCATACTTGGACTGTCTGAAAATTGCTGTGCTTCATGTGGAGTTCCAAGGCAGGGTTATTGGTCTAAAATTGAGGTGGTTTGAGCAAGGTACCTGAGATACATTTTTAAAAAAGCATATAGCATCCAAATGTTATGCGTCTTATGTATTTTTGCACACTCCTGTGGCTCAGTCTGTGATTCTCATTTCCTGCAAGTTGATATTGTCAGGACAGGATGCATCAGTGTCTAGAACCCACAAGCCCATTGATGAAGCAGTACTTTAAAGTTATTGGGTTTAAGAGTAGATCTTCGATGTGTCACAAGCCAGAAAATGTCATTTGGAAATTTGCAACAAGACAAAGACTCTGTTGCAAGATAGAGTTTGCAAGCAGGCTGATGTTCAAGTAACTGTGTGGCTTCTGGTAGCATGCCGTGGCCGTTGAATCTGAGATGTACCTGTGTGTACTACTTCTGGCAGCTATATGAGAATATGTGTAGTGCATATTATTATTTTTTTGCATTCTGTGGAGACTCCTCTTGGAAAGTTTCCATGAGAGCAAAGTTTCTGGTTTGAGTCAATATTTATTTCAAATTGCTCTAAAATCCACATGCATACTAAGAGGGGGTTGAAAATTGCTATTCCTCACCAGTGACATAGGTAGAGTTACTGAAGCAAGTAGTGGGTCACTTAGTCCAAAGGTTTTCAGGTACAGACCCCCAAATAAGGACCAAATAAAAGCCGCCCTGTCCATAGGACAATTCACAGCAGCTGCCCCAGGCCCCGCACTTTGGGGAGTTCCAGAGCAGCCACCTCAACAGTCCTATGGATGGGAGGGACCCAGGGATTATGGGCCATGGCGCAGAGCAGGGGTCACCCCTCCTGCACTCTCCGCAGCAGCAGGATCTGGAATGACCCAGCAGTGTGTTCCACTGCATTGTACTCTCTCCCGGCCACCTGCACTCAGCTTCACCACTGCAGTAGGAAGCAGAGCGCCTTGGCCCCAAGGTGTTCCGCTTTCCTCCACTGCAGAGAAGTGGGTGCATCCGGCTGGGAGAGGGCAGCAGGGCAGAGCAGGCTGCTGCGCTGCTCTGGCTCCCACCACCACTGTAAGTGTGGGTGGAGAAATGAGAAGATAAGAGAATAATGGATGAAACATAAATACTAGTTAAGAGAATAATGGATGAAAATATGTGAACACTCTTGGTTACTAAACATTTTTAAAATGGTGCTGTCTGTGTTAACGGCCTAAAAACTTTGCTAATGCAGAATTCAGGTTACCCAGGGGTGCCTCCCAGCCTTCCAGAATGTGGAGAGTGGCTATACTTAAACTTCAGAAAATTAGGAACTACTAAGAATACACTGTGCCCACAAGAGAACCTTAATCCTTTCCCCCTGAACCCAGCAGTAGCCCTGGGAATGGTTCAATTAGAGTGGTGCCACAAGGAAATAAATGTCTGTCAGTGTTTGTGTTGGTGCAGATCTGAATTCCACTGTTTATCTGAGTGCACTGCTGCATGAACAGTGTTAGGTGCAGCTGTACTAAGGGATAGAAAGATTAGCTGGAGCAGGTTAGAAGAGCTGTGACTTTTACACTAGGGAAGATGCAAATATATCTTAAAGGATCAAGTGTGACTCATTTTAGTGCTGAGCTCTGTAGAAATGTGCTAAACTATCTTCTTGCCATATATTATCAGCAATCTGGTGGCATACATGGCATTGGTTTCCAAGGCTTATTGAAGGCTAGGTGAAGGCATTGTCTCTGAAGGAATCTGGTGTGTGTGGAAGAGCTTTCGGGATTGAGGTAGGCAGCTCCTGCTTGTTACCCCTCACCTTAGCAAAGAAAAAAACATGAGAATTTCATTCTACAGTGTTCGAGTGCTCTGTTCCCCAAATGTTAGTACCTGTAAGGGCAGAGTTCTAATATGTGTGTTAGCATATTGAGGCATTGCTCAAAGAGGGCAGAATTAAGGTTGCATTGCTGAGATGTTAACTTAAACCTCTCGAAACTAGGCAATACATAGTCAAGTCTATGTTACCTTAACACTGCATTTCCTGGTTTTCAGGGGTTAAAGCACTGACGCACTCAACATTCTAGAAGGGCACAAGCCACTATTGGCTAACCTTGGCTCTATGTGAGTGGAGTTTTGAGGCAGTGAATATAAGAGAAAGATGGTATTTTTATTTCAGACATATAAATCATGCATAATTTTAATCATATACCTAATACTTCTGATGTTGTAAGTGAAACTATAAATTTATCATGCTTCAGATGATACTTGTGGATCTTTCATTTTATGATTTTAAGGATACAAGTGTTGGTTTTATTATAGCATTTCATTGCTGAAAACTGCCAATTAATTTGTTTGACTCTCTGCTTGTAAAAATATATTCTGAAGCAACAAGACCTCAGTGGGACAATGCAAATTATCAAAACTGATAATACAAGCCTGCATCAAGCCTGCCTTTCATTATTATTTTGTATATTATGACCCTGTTAGTGATTTATTTATAGATCTGATTGTTTTGTCAAAAAATTCCAGTTTGTAATCCTGATTTAGCATAGGTACTTAACCCTGAGTTTCTTAAATCCTCGGTGAATGCTCTAACCAGTGCAGTGTTGCCTGGGAACTAGCTCTTTATAGATTTTCACTAAAAATGTCAAAAGTTCTTGGTATTATCCCATTACAAATGGGAAAGTTTTTTGAAATCTCAGAAAATTTTCATGGGACAGGTCGGGTTACCAGGTGTCCGGTATTGGCCTGGACAGTCCAGTATTTGTGGCTTCTGTCTGGTAAAAAAAACAGAAAATACCGGACATATAAAATGTCCGGTATTTTCTGTTTTTCTCGGATGGAAGGCAGCTTGGGACATTCTTCCCCTGCTGCGTCTGGTGGGGGCGGGGGAAGTACGGGGATTTAAAGGCTCTTGACTCTTTTTTGTGTGGTTGTTTTTCGTTTTTCGTTTTTTCGTTTTTTTGCTCAACAACATTAGTCCCCCGTTTTTTTGTTTGGTTGGTTTTTTTGCTCAACCAATTTTTTTCCTGCCATGTTCGGTATTTTTTGTGAAATTATCTGGCAGCCCTAGAGACAGAAGAAATATTTCCCACTCAGCTGTAGCTATGTATGTTAAATGAAAGGAGGCAGAGAAAAAGAGAGAAACTGGAACACTAAAATGGTGAACATCACTTGAAAATTAGTAATAAAGAAGAACATAAAGTCCAGTACATAAAGCTTTTCTATGAATGAATTTTAAGTTGCAATGGGGAAAGGTCTTGCTTCAGTCAGTACTTTCAACAATTAATTTGTATCAATTTTAAATATTTTAAAAGTGTCATCACTGGAATAGGATGCTAAGTTTTTGCACTCTGTACTATTACTACAAATTATAAATAAAGATATCATACTAAAAATTAGATGACCTATTATGTTCTATCATGGAAAATAAATTTTAATATATTGCCATATGGCAGCCACCTCAACAGGATTCTTATTGAGCAAATGAGACTAAATAACTGTGTATAATTATCAGTTTATATACCAATGAGCAATTGCAATTTTAAAAACTTGCAATTTGGGAAGTCTTTCGGGTAAAACAGAGAATGCAGTTTGGGTTGGATACTGACCTTGGTAATCATATAATTTTCCATCAAAGTCCCATCTCATCTTTGCTCTAACCTTGTATTCTTAGTAAGATGAGTGCAAAACACTCATTCTGGTCAGCTTACTGTTACACTGGGTTGCACTGATTTTAAAAAAAAACACATACTGTGTAGGGTAATGATAAATTTTAGGCCCCAAAGTGTTCATTTATGGATGGAAGCAGGATAAGGCCATTATTATTAATTAGCTCCAAAGACTATTATCTATTTTACCAGAATGTTGTGGAGGTTTTTTACTTTAAAGTGTTTCTAGACAAAAATTATTGCTTAATGTGTTAAGGTTTCCTTCATTTTAGATGGTGAAACCCTATGTATTTAAAGAAAAAAAAAGCCACCACATAAAATGTATGCAAAGCAGCTAAAGCAGTGCCTTTATAAACACAGAACTGAAGAATCAAGATGTTTAGAATCATTGATTTGTGTAACATTTCAAGAAATTATGTTACAAGTGCCTGTTTTCCAGTTGGCAGCCTAATTTTTTAGCACAACATCATTCTGTTTATTGAAGGCTGCAATATTTTAAGACATTAGAATGAAAGCAAATAGCCCAAGGAAGTGCCATATAGCTTACAATATCAGATACAGACATTCAGATAAGCTTTTGCTTAAAAATGAAGGCTTGCATGCTGCCTTCATTAAGTACAGCTAGCATAAACACAGCATTAACTGACTAATGCACAGCAGAATGCCAAATACAGTCCAATCATAGAGATTCCAAAGTACAGAATAGATGAACCAGTGATTTGATGTCATCCTCAAACTGTGCTGATATTGTTATTAACGTTTATTTCCCATTTCCTATATTATAGTCTGAGCTAGGTCACTTTCCTTTGGGCTTATGAAGGGATGGTTCAAATTTATTTTCCAGTTTTGAATCTGCTTCCATGTTAAGGATTGTGCATATTGAGATAGTATCATAAAGGGAACAGCAGAACTAATAAGCATATCTTTTAAAATGCAAAATGTATGAATTATGCTGCAGTTAACACAAGACCATGTATACATTTTAAGGGTACGGATGAGAAGGAAATGAATGTGTGTGGAATACAAGATAACACAAGAAATGTTGACACCCTTCTGAAACCTTTTTTTTTTTTTTTTTGGTGTAGCATTACTAGACGGCCATTAATCTTTACATCTTGGTTAATCTCTTCTCTTTTTTTTTTTATTGCATATTGTTTGCATTAGTTTAAGCAGCTGTTTTTATTGTCCTCTTGAGCTGTTATTCAACAGTATATTTAGAGACTTCTTTATGCAAATTAATAAAGTTCAGCTTTACGTTTCATTGGAAAGGTCAGGAGTTCATTTCCCAGCGAGAATGACTTTCCAACCCACTTATGTGAAACCAGCGCTGCAATTTTTAGCTGCACTGCTATGTTCATTCCACTGTACAGAAAAAACATCTTGGAAAAGCACTTAAAATAAAATAAAGAGCTGATCTTATCATATTCTCCTGGGTAATTGCTCACCTGGAATCTATGAAAATGGTCCCTGTAGCCATAAACACTGAGAGTACCAAATACCTCTTAATGGATCACAACAGGCTGTGAGTTTTCCAGTAGGATACTAATTGATCATTCAATTTTCAAACTCAAATATATTTTCATCTAAGCCCTAGTGTTCTGCCCTTTACAACAAGAAATTTGTCAGCCATGTGGTATTATTCATTTCTGTTTTAGTCTTAAAATGCCCTAAGCAGGTGGGGGATTCTTTAAATCAGTATCTTAGAAAACTCCATTTTTATAACCTGATGATGCTGTAGAATTAGTTATAGGGATTTAGATCCAGTTTCATTCTTCTACACATGCAAATACCCCATTGATTCCATCATGGCCCAGGGAATAGGGTACAGGACAGGAAGTTTTCCTATTGACTTCAGTTGAGGACAGTATTGGACCCTGAGTATTCTGTCATGGATGGGAGCAGTATAAGGCTGTTGTAGTCATTATATCTCTACTTCAGCTACTCCTACACTATTTAAATTAAGAAATCACTTCATTCCCTGTGCCTCCATTTTTCCATCTGTACAATGAGCATAATCATACATACCCACCTTTTATACGCAGTGGCAAGATTGATAAGTGAGTGTTTTAAAACAGTTGTCATTACTCATGTGAACAATATGATCGGGATTTGATGTATTACCTTGAATAAAGTTACCAAGGATACCGTACTGTATTGGCTGATTAGCTGTTTCTTAGTGGCTATGATGTATATGAAACCCTAGCCATGATATAATGAGCCAAAGTTGCACCATTCAGAGCCTCAATTATCCAAATTAAATAAGCTTATTTTTTCAGAATTTCTTTTTGGGGATTTTTACTTTCTCAAAAAAAAGTTCATTTTAATGCCAAGAAAACAGGCACAAACATGGTAAAAGCCTGAAAATCTTATGAAATCTGTGATTATCTCAGCATCATATCAGAGTTTAGAATCAATCAATTCTTTTGTTTTAAAAAGGAGTCCAGTTATACTGTAAAAGATTTGCTTTCAAGCAGTGACTTATCAAACAATTCTGCATAAAATTCTGTTTGAGGAGAGAGAGTGTTTTGAGTATATAATTTTAAATATAAATGAATGTAAATAGAAAAGGTCAGAGGGAACAGAAAATCCCCATCTCCTCAGCTTACGGAAGCCATCAGTGGGTGTTGAGAGAGCCCTCCTTAACCTCTAGCAAGCAAAGGCAGTCTGTCAGGCCAGGTCTACACTAAAGGGGAAAGTCGACTTAAGATACACAACTCCAGCTGCATTAATTACATAACTGGTACCAAAGTATCTTCAATTGTGTTTTGACCTCCCGCTGTGTGGGAGGTCAAGGGGAGCACAGCAGAAGGTCACAGGGAGCACACACTGCACCCAGTTGGCACAGTTTATAATAACCGCTGAGCTGCTCTAACCTACTCTACGGCCTGCACTGGTGTGGGTTGGTTCAGAGAATCAAGGAGCTGCAACTAGCTCTCACCTGGCTGTCCCACCAGCAAATTTTGGACCAGAAGCTCTTCATGGCTAATGGTAAGTAAGTATTCATATAAAATCAAACACTAGATTAACTGAGTACACCTTCCATAAACACCAGACTAAAATATATACAGAAATATAGTGCAGTGCCTCATGATGAATACACAATTGAAAACTATAATAAAACCTGAACAAGCCATGTGGTAACTCTCTGAATCCATGTTCTAACTGTTTTGAGCTTTCTGTTTTTGCATCCATTTGTCAGATCTAACTCTTTGCCAGTATCCATATGAAATCTAATCTAATCTGATACAATACCATGCTCAAGTCATCTTCCAACATTCTTTGAAAGGGGCTCTGATTTTGCTAATGTGTTACAGTGGGAGAGCATTAATTACAGTGTTTAGCTGTTGTGTTATTTAGCTGCTGTTTTCACAGCTATAAGAAGCATCTGAAATTTGATTGCTGGCACATATCACCCTTAAATATATATATCTATTTGTACGAGTACATTGTTATTTTAATCTATAAATCAGATTTGGCAGCTGGACGAAAAGTGGCTCTTGTGCCCAGTGTAATTCCTGGCAGCCCAATTTTGGTGGATAAGTATTGATTTTCAAAGGACTGTTATGCCCTGAGCTCATCATTCTCCTGCTTGCCTCAGAGCAGACATGCCATGAAAGATCAAGGGGAGAAAGCATGTTTGTTAGTAAAATGTTTAGTTTTCTCAGGCAATAAAACACCAATGGATTTTCAATCCAGCCATTCCTCAGAATATAGACGAGGCATTTTGAAATAGGGATGAGTAGTTTGAATAGAGCAGGGCTGTGCAAAATACGGCCCACAGGCCAAATCTGGCCCATCAAGCCTCTGGATCCAGCCTGCGGACTCAGCAGGGAGCCGTAGGCAGGCTCCCTGCTTGCCTTGCCCCACCCTCATACTGTTCAGAAAAGCAGCTGCCAAGCTGTTTCTCTTTCACAACTGAGAGCTGGGGGGGGGGAGGGGGACTTCATGAGCTGCCAGCACAATCCCATTGGCACCACACCCCTCCAGCTCATAGTTATTCACATATGCGCATGGCCCCTGCAGCCTATGCGGGGGAAGAACAGGCAGGGAGGCTGCCTCAGAAATGTGCTGGGCTTCTAGCCAGGAGTCACCCAGGTTAGTCACCCCACCAGAGCCTGCCTCTGGTACCCCAGCCTTCCCCTCCCCTCAACTCTCTTCCCCCCCACTCCTGCCCCTCTACCCCAAATAACCCAAACCCATTGCCCCCTTCCTGAACCCATACCCCCTCCCAGAACCTGCACCCCAATCCTCTGCCCCAGGTCACAGCCCAAACCCCTGCACCCCCTTTTATATCCCAGTTCCCTGCCCCAAGTCACAACCCCCTTCTATCCTAGATCGCAACTCAAACCCTGCACCCCATTCCAGTGCCCCCAGGTCACAATTGCCTCCTTCAGCCAAACTCCCTCCCAGCCCCCACACTCCCTCCTGCACCCTAATCCCTTACCTAATCTCCCTTCTGCACCAAACCTCAATCCCAGGCCCATCACCTCCATTAATATCATGGAAGAGTGCGACCCTTGACCAATTTCCAAAATTGGAATGGCCCCCCCATCAAAAATTATTGCCCAGTCTTGGAGTAAAGAGGTAATTCTCTACCATCCTGTAAGACATCATGCTTCCAAAAGCATGGCTCTGCCATGAATTCCTTTCATTTTGTAGTAAAGCTTAAATTCTAACACACAACTGAGATATGTCTGAAGAGAAGCAAGGGGTTAATGAACAACAAACTGTGTTCACACAAAAAATGCAGTGAGCACTAGTTGAGAGAAGTGTAGCAAATAAGATGCTGTTTTTGACTCATTCTAGATTGGTCAGTGCTTTTTACAATAATACATTCACCAGACTCATACTAAAAAGGCATTGCCCGGTGCAATAAAAAATACATGAGCATCTGAGGTGAGCTGGAGAGAAAGGGATTCATACCTATGGCTACACTTGGTGAGTAATTTCCTCCAGCAGGGTTCTTGAGGATCCTAAACTGGGTAGGCAGTCTGTCTTTAATCTTCCTTACAGAGGGTTAGACAGCTCTCTGGTATCAATGCGTAACCAATGCCACCTGACACATCCCCTCTGTTTGATTTGAGTAACTACTGTCTTTTATACACACCCATCTGAGAGCTAATGTGCCTGATTTGCATTTACATTAAGGCCTTGAACTCTGCTTTGGCAACATAAAAGGGCCTCCCTGCAAGTGAGAATCAGATGACAGTAGGGAAGGATGCTATGAGATGTATTTGGGTTTCTCATAGTTAGACAACTCTACTGGGGCTCATTCAGAGCTGAGGGGTTGGTGGCTAACTCTACTGGTCAGAACTGGAGTTAGTCAAGGAGTTGAGTCAAGGGTCAGAGCCAGATTCAGAGACCAGAGGGCAAGGATTAGGAGCAGGTAAGGGAAGCATGGTCCAAGGAAGCAGCCAGGTAGAGTTCAGTTGTGCAGCCAACTTTCTGTGCCTCTGTTTGGGTTTAAATAGCCCTGACCCATCAGAGATCATGGTGTTCCTCCAGTTAGGCCCAGGAAAACCCTCCCTGATGTAAATTCGAATTCTTCTATGAGTGGTTTCCATGTGGACTCCACACTAGGGGTGTGTCTAGAACTACAGGGTTTTTTTTTAAAAATAGCCTTTTTTCAAAAAAACTTCACCTGCGTCTAGACTGCAGCTGCGTTCTTTCTAAAGTAAATTGAAAGAATGCGGCAGTTTTTTTGATCGCGGTAAACCTCATTTTACAAGGAATAACGCCTTTTTTCAAAAGTACTCTTTCGAAAAAAGGCGCTATTGAATGCAAACTGTGCTTTATCAAAAGAGAATGTCTAGACTCGAAAAGGCGACTCACTTTTTCAAAAAATCTGCTTGAAGTCTAAACGCTCTCTTTCGAAAGAGGCTTTTTCAAAAGATTCTTTTGAAAAAGCCTCTTTCAAAAGAGGCTTGTAGTCTGGACGTAGCCTAGGTGTTGTTGAATCCTGATGCTGGAGACTGGAGATTTTTCACAGTAGTACTTGGTTGTGTTGCACATACATGGTAGTTGTTTCAAGGTGTTAGTGCCTAATGTATCGTGTGCATGGCCCTAACCCTCTTGTTTTATTCTCTGTCATTCTTGGATGCAGACAGAGCTCTGTGACAGTGTTCTTCTCTTCATGTCTTTGAAAACCAAATGTATAGCTACAGGTTTAGAGTAGTTGTTAAGTTAATCTTGGATAGTTAGCTGTTAATTCCTGACCCTTCTCCCACCCAAGCAAAAAAAAAGAACCTTCCTTCTTTCCTTCTTCCTGTCCTCCCATAGCTTATAGAGCTCGGAATACATTTTCATTGTTGGCAGTTACTCTAGCCCTGTTACTGAAAATGCCCAATGGACAGCGTGCCAGGCTCCCAGGCTTTAAGAAGTGTGATTCCCATCTGATACTCTGGGCACCTCTGGCACTGCCCTATTATGGGCCTCCGCTGAGCCCAGGCACATCAAGTTGGAGTCAAGACAACTGGTATCCTCCACAGCACCAACAACTCCAGCATGGAGATTAGTACCACAACTGGCACACCCATCAATGCCGCCCCCACCAGCACCAATCCATCACTCAGCACTGGCAGCCAGGCCTAGCATGATCACTAAACCTATCACTAAACCAGACCCCAGTTTCACACCAGCACAGATAATATTGACACCACTCCAGTTCCTTCGCTAAAGGAATGTAGCGATCTTCTCGGTACCTCAATCCCCACTACTCAACACCAACCACTTACCAAGCCATACATTGGAGCACCCTCCCCTAACTCCTGCTCCATCCTCTATCCATAGTGATGTAGAAGCACATGACAATAAGAGCCAGTTCTCCTACCAACACTCCTCTCCGACACAACAGAGACCACCATGGCAGGCATTTTAACTGAGGCCTCACCATATGTTACTGTGACGTAGTGTGGGTACCTTGCTGGTTGCTATGCTGGGCAGTGGGTTGTCAGTGACCTCCACTGGCTGCTGTCTGCAGCACGGCCCAGCAGGGCAGGGGATGAGTCATTATGCAAGAGGGCTTCTCGTCAGACAGGTATCTCCCATGGAGCGGAACAATGGAAAGGAAGGGGGCAAGGCCAGACCTGGCTGGGGGCAGGGCTGGAAGGGAGTGGGTTTTAGTTTGGCTGTCTGGGATCATGGAGGAGACAGCCTAGGGCCCAGAGGGGCTGGAATTTAGGGGCCCAGCATCCCCCATCTCAAGGGGGGCTGAGGCATCCTAGGCCCGGTTCCTGTAACCAGATGACATCTGTGCTGTGCTGTATCCTGGAGAAGCAATAAACTCCCTCTATTCTACTGGCTGGTGGAGTCTGTCCGTGCCATTGCGGGGGTGCAGGAGTCGGGGGACCCCGACTGTGCCACCACAGTTACACGTGCAACTATGGTACAGTCAACCATGGTCCTATCTGCCACCATCACTGAGTGTGATGGGTTACAATCACAGAAGTCCCCTCAATGTTGTCTCTTGGTGAGCTGATTATGCCACTGACACCCACCTTCCTACTCTCTGAGGGTTCCCAGTACCCTGTCCTGGTGGGCTGTATCCTCTGGTCTCCTCCAAACAAGGCACAGAGTTGTGGTTACCAGCCACCCTGCAGAGCAACACTGACACTGAACCAGTTCAGCTCTGGGAGGGCTCAGCTATAAGAGCCCAGCATCCAGAATACCAACCCCCAAAAGGGACCAAAACCAAAACAAATCTGTCTTATTCTGGGTAAATGTTTTACACAGTGAAAGCGCGTAAGGTCTGCCCACTTTATCAATGAAAGAGAGATATGCTCACTGGTTGCTCCCTACCCTCTGGTTATAATTATTTACATTGCTCTTGATAATAAACCAAAGTGTGTTATTAAATATAAAAAGTAGGATTTAAGTGGTAGCAAGTGAAAACAGTCAGATCAAAGTACATTATTAAATTAAAATGAAAATAAACACTTGACTATTTCTAATCCACTAAGAAACTTGTTACATGCAAATTCTTACCCTACACAGCAGTTCTCATCTTAGGGAAAAACTTAAAGTCATAGTTGATTTTTACTCTGGTTTGGGTCTATGGCCTTTCTGGATTACTCAAGTATCCTCTTAAGATGTGAAAGGCAGTTTCAAAGGCAGCTGAAGACAAAAGGCACATGGCTTCCCATAGCTTAAATAGATTTTCTCCTAGGGCAGGAACCTTTTGTTCTACACTCCCTATCCCCATGGAAAAATACCAGGTTCAACAGCGATTCCAGTGCCAGGTGGCATGGTCACATATCTTTCTAGGACCAATCACAGTTTAGGCTTGTAGGATAAATAATTATCTAAAAGAGTGTTACAAGGAGGAGGGAGAAAAATTGTTCTCCTTGGCCTCTGATGATAGGACAAGAAGCAATGGGCTTAAATTGCAGCAGAGTTTGGACATTAGGAAAAACTTCCTAACTGTCAGGGTAGTTAAACATTGGAATAAATTGCCTAGGGAGGTTGTAGAATCTCCATCACTGGAGATATTTAAGAGCAGGTTGGTTAGACATCTGTCAGGGATGATCTAGACCATGCTTGGTCCTGCCATGAGGGCAGGGGACTGGACTTGATCATCTCTCGAAGTCCCTCCCAGTTTTAGTATTCTATGATTCTATCTCTCTTTGAGTACCCTTCCCACGAGTACCTTCTACAACAGGAGGTAGACTACCTCCTCCAACTTGGTTCTGTGGAACCAATTCCAACACCATATCAAGGTAAGGGCTTCTATTCCAACTATTTCTTCACCCAGAAGAGGAGTTGAGGAGGGAGACCTATCCTAGACATTCAAAAACTAAGGAAATGTGTATAAAACCACAGGTTCAAAATGGTGACTCTGGTCCCAATCATTCTGTCACTAAACTAAGAAGACTGGTTCATGGCCCTCAACATTCAGGATACCTATTTCCACATTACCATACACCCTGCCTGTAGACTCTTTTCCAGATGAATAGTAGACCACAATCATTACCAGTACTGCATTTCCGTCTTTCTACGGCCCCTCAAATTTTCTCCAAAACATTCATGGTGGTGCAGCATATTTAAGATGCCAAAGTGTGATGATCTTTCCCTACCTGGATGATTGTCTGACAAAAGTTTCCACCCACGCTGAGGTGACAGACATGGTTCACATGACAATAGATGTCTTCCTTCCATCAACTCGGGCTCCGTAAATGAGCAAAAGTCGACCCTCCAACCAACCCTGTATTTGGTGTTCATCTGAGCTCTTCTAGATTCCATACAAGCCAGGGCCCTCCTACTGGAGCAACGTTTTACCACATTGACAATGCCATGTGAGTTCCTGGACCTCAGTGCTAACATACCTCCAAATCCTGGGACACATGGCAGCTACAACCTATGTTGTAAAATACATAAGGCTCCAAAAGCACTGCCTACGAAGCTGGCTTTCCATAGTCTACATATCCAACAGATACAATATAAAAGGTAGGTGATACTGAAGAATGTACTAACTTCCCTGCAGTGGTGGACAAACCCAGAAAATGCCCTCACAGGCATGACTTTCCACCAAGATCCTCCATCAATATTTATCACAGTGCACACATCACTCCTAGTGCAATGTGCCCATATCCACCACTACAATGCATAGGGCAAATGGTCAGTCATGAAATCCCACCTCCACATCAACCTACTAGAACTCCGGGCAGTACACAATACTTGCCAGCACTTCCTCCTGTTTATACAGAACAAATCTATCCATATATACTCACCGACATCATGGCATGCATATTCTATACCAATAGACAAGGAGGAGCTAACTCTCACTCATTATGTATGTAAGCTAGCCACCTGTGGAATTGGTGTATCCATCACAATATAGCCATCACATTATCCTACCTGTTAGGCACCCGGAATACCACTGCAGTCACACTCAGTCACCACTTTTCAGACGAGCACGAGTGGGAAATACATCACAGTATCCTACATATGATCTTCCACAAATGGGGCCACATATGGATAGAATTATTTGTGTCACAGAAGAACCACAAATGCCCGCTTTTCTGCTCCAGAGTGAGTCTCTCACCCTGTTCACCGAGGGACACCTTTCTCATCCCCTGGAGCATGTCACTATTATATGTCTTCCCACCGATATCATTGATTCCATGAATCATTCGCTAGATGTGCACAGACAATGCCCACATCATCCTCATAGTCCCAACATGGCCCAGACAGACCTGATTTCTTTACCTCTCACATCTTGCAGGATGCACTCCATAACTTCTTCCATTGCAGCTGGACCTCCTATCTCAAAACAATGGCCATGCACTACATCCAAATTCACAGACACTTCACCTCAAAACCTGGATCCTTCATGGTTCCAACATGATGAGGTAACCTGTTGAGAGGGAGTAAAACACATCCTATTAAATAGCCTTTGACTCATCTGAGAAATACTTACCTCAAGAAGTGGAAGAAATTCTCCATCTGGTGCTAGCGCAAACAACTCCTCGTTACCAAAACACCACTTCCAATCATCCTAGACTACATCCTTGAACTTAAATAGTCATACTTAGTGCACGTCTCACTAAAAGTCCATCTTTTTGCCATTACAGCCTGTCCTGACCAAATCAACAGGTCATCTGTTTTCGCACACCCACTTACCAGACAATTTTTTAAGGCCATCCAGAACTTTTAGCCGCTAGTCCAACAGTCTCCCAATCATGGGATCTGAGTCACATCCTCAGAACTCTTACTCAACCATCCTTTGAGACACTAGCTACCTGTTCACTGCTACACATGTTGACAAAAGTCACCTTCTTAGTAACTGTAACACCAACTAAATAAGTAATAGAGATGTAGCCGTAAATAAGTTAGTCAGATAGGAACTCTCACAGCAGAACCCCTTTACACAATTTTCACCCAAGACAAAATCATGATCTGACTTCACCCAGCTTTCTTACCAAAGAAAGCCACTGTGTTTCATACTAACCAACCCATAAAGTTTTCTATCCCAAACTTCACAAGGACCTATGAAGCCACTCTTCATACCTTGGACATCCAATGGGCTGAACCTTTCCACTTGGATAGAATGAAACCATTCCACAAATCACTGTGATTATTCATGTCAGTAGCTGAACACTCGAAAGGTTCCATGATCTCCACACAGCATCTCTTCAAGTGCTCTCCACATGCACACACACCAATTACACCATCCATGACAAAACACTGCCCTGCTAATGTAAAAAATCACTCTAGTTGAACCAGGGTGACCTTGGTTGCCTTTCTACACAATGTCCCTTTAGTAGACATCTGCAGGGCTGCCACCTGGACCTCCAAGCATACCTTCACAATCCACTACATGATTACATTTGGCCCTATTCTTGACACAGTAGTTGGCTTAACCATGCTCTCATCTACTCTCAACACATGACTCCAAAGCCAACCGTCTATGTAGGGATGCTGCTCTGTAGTCACCTAGAATGGAGCATCCACAGAGACGCCACTCAAAGAAGAAGTTATTACTGACCTTGTGCAGTAACAATAGTTCTTTGAGACGTGAGTCTCTATGGGTGCTCCAATACCCACCCTCCTCCCCAGTACTTCGGAGTCTGTATTCTCAACTCTGGGGTAGAGAAGTAATGGGGGGGGGGTCAACTGAGCACACAATATGTTAAGCACTAACGCTTTGAGATGGCTACTGCACATGTGTGGCCCAATCAAGCACTGCTGTGAAAAATCTCGTCTCTGGTGCCAAGACTCACCAACACCTATAGTGGAGCACCCACAGGAATACACATCTCAAAGAACCATCATTACTGCACAAGGTGAGTGCAGTAACTTCTGCACAAGGTAACTTCTTCTTTCATGGTATTTCCTCCTCAGTTGGTTAATAGCATATTGCTGGGGGTTGGTGGAGGGGGTAACAATGATCTACTAAGAGCCCTGCTGACCCAAGTTCAAGACCTGCGGGGTCATGACACCTAGTCAGTCTGTTGCTTTAACTAGCAGGCCAATTTTCCTCTCAATATGAAGACTTGCACTTCCATTTTAAAAAGAAAGATACTTTGTGGCTGCCGATTATTGCTGGATTCATCTCTGCTCAGTATTTCAGGAGACCATTTCTTTGGGGGCTGAAGCCATGATTAATCATTGTTCAGGATGAAGGCCATCTCTTCAACAAACTAGAAGCAAGAATCAGCAGTCCTCGAATATGATCTCACTTACACAGTCATAAGTCAGGAATAACTCTAAGTATGTCAACTAATGCTGCTGTAACTGCTGGAATGAGATCAGACTCTAGCCTTTACATTTCCTGCACTAATATGCTAGAACTGCTAGGTTTGGAAGGCTCTTCCTCTCTGCCAACTTCATTGGCTGTGCTCCATCTATTCTACGCACAAATGTCCTAACCCAAACAGAAAATGGGAGCTACGGAGTCAGCACTCGGGGCAGGGACAGTCTGCAGAGACACCTCCCCCCTCCTCCCTGACGCCGCAGGGACTTGCCATTCCACTTCTGAGAGCATCGTGAAGTGACTGGAGTGGAGTTGGATAAGAAGCCTGCCTTAGACCTGCTGTGCTGCTGGCAGCCAGGGGCCCAGGGACTTTTTATCTCACCTGGGCCCCAGGGTAATTGCTTCTCTGACCCCCCCCCCCCCCTACCCCATTGGCAGGCCTCTATGCCAATGAATCTTATGTCACTCAGGGTTGGTTTTTTAGACCCCTCAGCTATACAAGTTTTGCTGACATAAGCGGTAGTATAGGCATGGCCTAACAAGCAAATGAAACACATTTGCAAGCTGAAGAAATGTTTTATACCTTAAAGTAGAAGACAGCCTCTGTTATCTTTTTAAAAAACTTACGGCAAACAGTGAAAATCTATGAAGCGACACTAGCCTGCATATTAGAAGAGTTCTGATAGTAATATGTAAAATAGACAAAATCAGATTGTCCTTCTTGTGCACCTTCTTGAATTGTCTTACTCTCTTCTGATGCCAAAATTTCTCTACTTAGAAATCTTCCTGCTCTGTACACAGTACATAGAAGGTTCCAAGAAACTTGGAGCTCACCTGGATAGATCCAATAGTAGCTCTCTTTGAACAGAGATCCCTCCCAGATCCTGACTATCTGAATCACAAACTTCTAGATCTATTGTGGCACAGACTATGAATAACTGCACAGTCACAAGATATTTGCACAGAGAAGTTAACATGAGAGTGCATAAGTGACAGAAATCAGGTATGTGTATTGGTCATGCTGGCTGTCAGTTTGAGGAGAAGGCACATCGCATCCAGTTATCTGAATTGTAACTATAGGGATCAAATCTTACTCCCCTTATTTACATGCGTAGGCTCATTTACTTAAATATAACTTAGGAAAATAGGATTTGGCCTAGGAGTTGTCTAAACCCATGTTTCCAGCTCTTTTAAAAAATCCTCTCATATCTGCATTTATAAATATTTTCCACTATCAATTTTAAAATTGTATATTTTCCTGTCTCTGTTAGTGGAGGAGATATCTGACATTAGTCCTTTAATTACACTGTATTTAGATACTAATTACTGCACAGGACCCACTGTAACTCAACCACTTAGTACAGTAATTCTTAACCAGATTTTTTTATAGACAGCATAGTTATATATTCAATAATGGGAAGGATAATTCTTTGAAAACATACATAGAGTTTTTTCTGTCAGGTTTTTACCTTTTGTGTATACCTATAGATAGATATAGGATACTGGATAGTTTACATTTTGTGTACACCTATAGATGTAGGATACTGCCTTCTATGCTGGCTACAAGGGACTGATTCTTCTCACATTTGCACCAGTTTTACATTGGCACAATGCTATTGGCTTCAGTGATGTTATTCCTGGTGTATGCTGGAGTAAGTGAGAGGGAAATCAGATGGACATCTTGTAAAAATCTTGCATTCTATTATTACTGAGTGTCACCATATGGCATGTCATAATTTTTGTGCTTTAAGAGAATAGTATTAGTTGTAGCAATAAATTTTGTCTAGACAGTTTTGTGACAAGTCACAGTGATGAATAGCTGGATATAGCTATGTAATAATTAAACCTTAGCCTCATCATCTTATAGCTCATGGAAAAGTTGGTGTGTCCTTCGGATTACACCACACTAAGCTCTTGGACCTGGTAGATGGACTGTTTTTTCGTATGGTCTGGATTCATAGTACATCAAATTTCCTGTGTTCCAGGACTACGCAGACAAAATTTAATCTAATAATCCTATAAGCAAAGAATTTTACTTCTGCCTTTCAGTTTTAATTTTTAAATAGAAAGATTTTTCAAAGGGTCAGACTAAAAGTATCAAAGGTATTGAAGGATTAGAACACTTTCTCATACATACGTAAAAGTTAAACTATAAAGGTGATTCAGCCTCAGTGCAGCTATTGCTAGAGGGAATTGTCCTCATTGAATCAAAGGTTAATTCTAAAAGCTATCACCTGAAAATTGAGCGAAGATTACTTCAAAGTTCATAATACAAAAAGAAACGTTTTTTCCCACTTGTGGTACATGTTTCTGCTTTATTAAGAGACAACCCTAGCTTTTTAGCATTCATCAAAACTTCCCTAATTTGCACAAATAAGTTGATCTATATGTTCATGATGATAAAAGATTTGGTCACTTTGCTTTGATTATATTTGATGTATGCAGGACATTGCAAGCTTTGTTTTCAGCAGCAGAATATGAAATACAAATACTTATTTTTAAGTAAAAGGATTTTAACATACCTCAATGCTTTTTAGTTTTTGAGGTAAATTATCCTGTGAATGCATATATATCTCAAATTTAAAACAATAACATTTACAGAGGCATCACTATTGCCTTGTAGAAGATATTCTAAATGAAATTTATCAACCTCATCATTTTAAACATTTATTTGGACTCCAAACTATTTCAATATTTTCTCATATATTCAATGTTAAAATAGCTACTTTTAGGGCACATTGGGTTGTTTTCTATGAAGATTTTTTTTTTTAATTGTGCAAAAGTATTTCTTTTTGATTAAAGACAGAAAGTCTTCAAGCCAAAAACAGGATCTCAGGAAAATGTGTACATATTTTGACAATAATTAAAGCTCCTGCAACACTGATCATCTCAGTGTTATTTCTAAACTAAATGTTTCAATACCAGCTCTAAAAGTATAGTAAGAATATCTATATATACATTTAATTGCATCAAAATAGCACATCCATCTGTGTGCTTTGTTCTAAGCTTGCTGAGTGAGTTGGAAATAAGGAATGTGCTTTGCAAACTCAGCAAGTTACTAACAGCAAGCTTTTTTGAATGTTTTTGAACAAATACTGTAAAAAGTAGCTGAGGAAAACTATCCACTGAATTAGTTAGAAAACTTTAGCAAAATAATTCATTTGTAACTAAGGTAATAGTGTCATGTCAAAATCAACACAAATGCATTTACTCAGCAAATATAATTATGTGAATTGACCTATTTCCCTTTTTTGTTTTACCCCTGTAGTTTTATTACTGAAGAGACAGTCCCCTGAGAAAGGTAAGCATTGCTATAACTTTCATTGCATTGAAACAGTGTGGTTCAGAACTTATATCAGCCTTTTATGTATTTCTGCTGTGACAAACAAGATCTCAGTACATTAGTGTGAGTGTTCTGGAGTCCCCAAAAGTTACTTTTTTCTGTTTGTTTTTGTGAACTGGGAAGCCAAACATGAAATGAAATGAAGTGGCTGAATACTCAGATCTTTAGCAATAGAGAGGCAGTTTTTGTCTTTGGTTTTCCAGTCTGATTAATCCTTTAATGAAACAGAGTTGGCAATCTGGGTAGCTAGATCCCATGACAATGGTATTTTTAAAGTCTCTGTAGTACAGCAGTGCCCCTTCAAGGAAGTCTATTTTTGAGGCTGTTTTTTTAAAGCAGATTGCCTTTACATACCACTGTAATGTCATATTTTGATTATGGTTTGCAATGCAGTTCAGACACAGCTTCAGCAGTACTGCCTAATTAACAAGGTTTTTCAGTCCCAGAATATGCGATCAAGACATTTTCAACAACTATTTGATTGTCACTATGTGAAAGCTGAGGTATGAACAAAGGACACTTTGCTCAATTGCTACTAAACTGAAAGGTTGACCAAAATGGGCAGCATCTGGTTTGCACATATAATATTAACATTTCTGGAAATTCCTGAAGCTTCAGTCTAGCAAGGTAATAAGCACGTTTAACTTTAAACGTATAGTTATATTGACCTTGATGGGAATATTCACATGAGTGACATTAAGCATTTGCGTACATAATTTCCTTGATCAGGGCCTGAGAGGCCTCATTTTCAAATGCAAAACTGAGCTTTTTAAAAAAGAGAAATAATAAACTATTTCATTTTTAACCTGAGGAAAAGAGCTATATATTGAAGCAGTTAGTACTTGCACTGGAGTTTTAATATCTTATCGGATATTGAAAATCAAGGCTAGGGTTGACAACTCTGACATTGTTGAAGCTATTTCAGGAGATTTTTTCCCCCAACATGATATAATGTGATTTTCTTAAAATATCCCATTAAAATCTCTAGCATTGCTTTCATTGGTCACTGGGAGATTGATGCCAATTCTGGGAGACACCAGGCAATCCTGGAGGGCTGGCAACTCAACAGGCATGCATTTAAGATAAGATTCAGTAACAGTACCATTGAGGAGAAAAACATTTGGAGCCTTGAAATTAGATTGTTGAGGTTACATTGAGACTGTTGTAAGTGAAAGGTGAGATATGTTCTGTAAGGGAGAAGGAAAGAAAGAAAACTAGAATAACTAGGAAAAAAATCTAGAATTTAGCAAAACAAAAATTTCAGTTTTAATGTCGATTTTAAGCTTAATCACAGACAAATTATTATGCGAATGCTTGTCATAAATCTCGATAGTATTGTAAAAGGATTTAGGAGCAATCAAATTAAGGTTCCATTGAAGTCCAATTATCTTCACTCCCTAATTTGCTCTTTTTTGTAGAAGTCAATTGAGTACAAAAAGTAATCAAAATGAAAAAAATATATATTTCTCCCCATTTTTAGGCTAATTTACAGATTTACCACTAGCTTCAAAGAAAGGGCAGTGCATATTTGAAGTGCCCCAGCAGTGGACCAGGGACCAAATTCTTATGTAAGGAGCAAAATTCAGTTCCTGGGTCCCTCCTTACTCCAGCTGGGAAGTAATGTGCACCAGCCCATGATGTGATACAGATTACTTTTCCCTCCACTCTGTGCACACTTAGGCTATGTCTAGACTACATCCCTCTTTCAAAAGAGGGATGTAAATTAAACAGATCAAAATTGCAAATGAAACTGGGATTTAAATTTCCTGCACTTCATTTGCATAATGGCGGCCACACAGCTGTTTAGAAAATAGATGAACATTTTGGGCAATAAAAAAAAGATATTCCTCTCCTCTCTTTTTTCTTTTTTCCCAAACAAGATTAATTTTTTTTTCTTGATTGGTAGACTGAAAAATGGACAATAATACTGTGTGCACCAGGCCTGAAAAGAGCACATACAATAACTTTCTTAGGAACTTAAAAATGTTGAGATATTTGTAGAGGTGGGTTGATGTCAGCAATAGAATTTTTAAAATTAATCATATCAATATACATACTTCTTCCCGCTCAGAAAAACTCAGAAATACTTGTTAGTGATTGTAGAGTGTAGAGCATTTCAATTTTCCTGGAAAGCATTACTTTATATATTACTCTTTACCGTTAATAGTAGTTTTGATAACAAATATTTAAACCATGCAGTTGTAGGCAAGCATATGTCACTTTAAGCTTTTGAAATGCACTCTTTATACTTTAAATTATGTAAATGGTTGATGTCTTGCAAACCTAACCTTACCTAACCTTGCAAATGCTCAACCTTAATGCTTTTCATATTCCTTTTACTTGTTCTCTGTGATGGACCTAAAAAATTCAAGTCACTCAAATTATTACTATTCTAGAAGACTTACCTCATGTTGCCTGGGGGAGGGGGGACCACAGAGGTCTCCTGCCAGTGCTCCCTGGGCCTGGCCCAGGGACAGGGGAGCTGTGGAGGCCTCCTGCAGGCATTGGGAGTATGGGGGTGGGGGGACCCAGGCAGGCCTGCCCCCGTGGTACTTTCAGGCTACGTCTACACTGTAGGCTTCTTGCGTAAGAGAGCGTCCACACTGCATGGATGCTCTTGCGCAAGAAATCTCTGATAGCCATTCATAGAATGGCCATCAGAACACCTGTGCTTTTTCGGATAGGCTGTATTTGTGCAAGAAACCCCTGCGGAGTGTCCACACGTGCCTTTTTGTGCAACAACTATAGCGCAAAAAGGAGTTATGCCTCGTAGAAGGAGGTATACCTACACCGCAAAAAGCCCTCTGTTCTGCCATTTTACTATCGATTTCCTTGTGCAAAAGATCATTTGAGGTGTGGACACTCCGCGGGTTTTTGCGCAAAAACCTTGTAGTGTAGACGTAGTCTCAGGACCCGACCCAGGGAGGGAGAGGGGGGCAGCACTGGGCAGCCGGGCATGGCCACTTTGAGCAGCCCAGCATTGCTGGGTGAGGGTGGGTTGTGGCTCCTATGGGGGCACGTGGGCAGGACTATGCTGCCTGGCCTCAGTGGTGCTTCTGGGAGGGAAGGGCACAGCAGTGGGATTGGTGGGGCTTTCCCCCTGGGTCTGGTCCTGGGGCTAAGGGGCCAAGGGTTTGGGTCCAGGGAGCCACTTACTTGGGCTAGTGGCTGGCAAGATAGTGACCCCCATCCCTCGCTGACCACTTCCTTCCTGGTGTGGCTGCCCCCAGTGGCCACTTTGCAGTATAAATGTTCCCTGCACTCATTACCCTCTGTTGTAACTGTGCTGTATCACATCCCTCCCTGCCCTTTCCATTTTATGGAAAACAAATTAATTCCAAGCACAACCCATTTTCCTGGCAGAACCAAACCCTGGCCTTGTTTTAAGTTAGGATAAGAGGAAGCTGCATAAAAAATTTGGTGCTAGCCATTACCGTTTAGGAGGAGTTTTTGAACAAATGGACTCACAGACAGACAGATACTCAAATCTCTCAGGGTGCGACTACACAGCAGGGCTTATCTCAAAATAAGCTACACAAATTGAGCTATGTCAATTGTGTAACTTATTTCAAAATAGCTTATTTTGAAATTGGGAGTGTTTACACAGCACTTATTTTGAAATAGAGCACTCTTCCTCCAACTTCCCTTACTTCTCATACAATGAGGGTTACAGGAGTCAGAGTAAGAAGTCAGCTTGACAATATTTTGACATTTCAAAGTAACTGCCTTCTGTGTAGACATGGACTAAGTTATTTCGAAATAAACTAGTTATTTTGAAATAATGTTGCTGGGTAGATGTACCCTAAGATAGATAGACAGATGGATAGACAGACAGATAGATGTAATATGTGTTTTTGAAAGGAGATGTTCTTAATTTTATAAACACTGATATTTTATAAGGCTATGTCCAAGAATATCAGCACAAACACTGGCATTTGCAATGTGCTGAATCGCTAGCAACTATTTCGGTGAAAAACTTTAGTTACTCTGTACTGTGGTTATCTTAAGAAACCACGTAGTAAAAAGGCTTTGTGGATAAGTCCCTTTGAATCAGCAAGCTGCTTCAGATTAACAATTCTTTTAGCTGCTGCCATATATTTTTATCCTATACAATAACAAATATGATTATCACAGAAATACCATGCTTTCCTTAACCTGTTTCTAGCTGGGAGAATCTACAGTATGTGTTCTGAAGTCCAGCTGACACTGAAGATTGAAGTGTAATTACAGTACAGGCAATCTCATCTCTGGTAATTACAGCTGTCACCATCGATTCAATTAACCAGGATAACTAACTTTTCTGAGCCAAAGTCGTCAAAGCTTTCTTGCTAAATCCAGATTGCTTCATAAGGGGTTTTGTTGGGTTTTTGAGAGTTTTCAATTGCCAAAATACTGAGACTTAAAGAAGCAGATAAAGGTGGATTTCAGAATAGGGGTTAGAAAGGGAATCTCATTTCATTACATTTTAAAAAGAGAAATTGTAAATGTTCTCTCAAATCAAGTATTGGAAATGAAAAACAGGTTTTTGGGTAGAAGAGAGAGAGAGTCCTAAAAGGCTACAAGGTAGGGCAGAATTTAGCCTAATGCTTCTAGTAAAAGGTCAAAACAGTATATAACACCCAGACTTCTTCTATCTTTGTGTCCTATCTCTGCACCCTTCAGTGGAGTTTCTCAAGATTTACACTGATGTAACTGAGAGCAGAATCTATCCTAATTGCTTGACATATCCTCCCTCCCACTCACCTGCCTCCCTATCCACAATACCTGGAGTTGGTTTTAGATATATAGAGCTCTTCCTGGATACAGTATTTTGTATCCACATTTAAATCTGTATGTGCAAAAATGAGCCACAGCTATCTGCATCCACATCCACAGATGCAGATACCTGTGGATATAAAGCAAATATCTGCAAATTTACAAGGTTCTAGATACAAAATTTGTATCTGCATCTGTATCTATCAAAAATGATATACCAACTTGAATTATTTACTGTCTGTAATAACATCTAGAGGTGATGGTATGATTCATTGTTGTACATAATACTTGAGCCCAGGTCTGAAATATAGGCAGGAAAAAACCCTGGTCCAACAAGAAAAGGGAATTATAAGCACTTCAACACACAATTAATATTTTACACAAGATTCAGCTTGAAGACACAGCTTTTGACAGATACTACTGCCCTGGGACTGGTTGGCATTGTAGTGCGGGACAAGGGAAGGAGAACTTCCTTCCCAGCAACCTGCTTATGCTACAGCTACAACTTCTGAGACATTAGAAAGTGTTGCCTTTTCATCCTCTTAGTTGCTGACATTGTCCATCTGGATTCAGGTTCTGGTACCTTATTCTCATTAAATAGTCCTGGGCCTACTCATCACACTCTGGCTTGTAGGATATATAGAGAGATCTCTCAATGTCTTCACATGTCAGTCTGTAGATCCTCTCAATAACCAGATGTTTACAAAAATGCCATTTAGGAAACTCTCATGGAGGAATTGCCCATGAAAGTATTCACCTATCTGAAGAAAGACAAATACTATGAACTATTTCAGCATATAACCTCCCTTTGTTCAACATGTTATAAAAAGAATGAATCCAGACAACTAAAATCGGTGGCATTATTCACTCCTTACTAAAATGACATAGTTACTTTATGTTCAGTACTTTCCTTGTAGCTGTATTTATGGCATTACTGAAGGGGAAAGAATACAGGATGTACTCCCCACGGGACCATATGTACAGCTGCATCTGACTGGTGTATGAAATCAACCTGAGAATATAGTGAATGACTGTGTACTGGACATTATGCTTGCTATAATATCATATATTATACAGTCAATATGTATAATTAGAATTGTGAATCTAAGTCCCATCAATAGATGAGATATTGTTATAGGGATATAAATAGAGAATAAGATTTTTTGCATTACGCATATGAATGGGTATGACCAAGAAAAATATAGAAGTAACAAGACAAAAATTAATGCTTGATGTTATGGCTGAATCAATATTTGGGAAGGAAGGGCCTAGAAAAATATCCCAACCTTACTCTGATCAGTAGAATTGTCAATAGACTTAATCAACTAGAATTTCATCACATTTGAAAACTATTATGTTTATTTCCTTAACATATTTGTAAATATTGTATTTTTAGTAAAATGGTAATTTTAGAGGGTTATACCATACTGACTCACTGTTTTAATCACTGAAATAATTTGCCAAGAGTCATAGCATTTTAACCATTAAAATAATTTACCAAGAGTCATAGTGGATTCTCTATCACTGACCATTTTAAATGAAGATTTGATGTTTTTCTAAAAGTTCTGTTCTAGGTATTATTTTTGGAAAGTTCTAAAGCCTGGGTTGTACAGGAAGTCAGACCATATGATAACAATGGTCCCTTCTGATCTTGGAATCTTTGAATCTATTGCTATGAACTGATGTATCTTTTACTTATTGCCCAACTCTATGGCAGCACCTACCAGCGGTTAGGTAAGTCTCTAGCCTAGTGCATCCTGGGAAATCTCAATTGATCAAGAAGACAATTCTTGAGGTCTAGGAGCTAGAAAATGAGGCCAAAAGAATACAGTACAATTTTCTGTGTGTTCAGCCTGCTAGGCCTGTATATTTGAAAATGCTCATTCTCCCTCTAAGCAGCCTGCTATATATCCTTTACTCAGTCTGCTATATGTTCTTTTAAGCTTCCATTAACTGGACAAGGAGTTTTGCAGAGAAAAGACATTTTTTACTTATAATATATGCTGTTTGTTCATTAGTTATGTAACAATTAAGTCCTATTAAGATCAATACATTCTTGCATTTTTTTCTCTATCTGTTTGACTGATTGGTAAGATGTCTGGGTGTCTCCTTAGAAATATCATACATGTTTTTCATTTATGAACTTAATTTTCCACTCTTCTCTGTTATTCTCTCCCTGGTTTGGTTTGTATGTTCTTACAATATCTTCCAAAAGTCTGCCACATTGCATAATGAATATCCCTTGTTCACACTTATCAGTGTATTGCTCACACTTACCAGTGTCAGCCAAGTTAGATGGGAGATTTGCCTGTGTCCCCCTTAACTGTAAATTTTAGGGCAGGTTCTCTCCCACACTACTGATCTGCTAGGTTCTGCCTATTTCTAAAGATCAGCACTGGCTCCAACACAACTCAGAGCTGTTGACAGGTTCTCCAAATGCACCAGTACTACAGAATTTGATCTGATACCGTACATTAATAAAGTGGCATACATATACCCCCTACAAAGCATACGCACATCGATTCATTATAAGGCAGCAGGCATGCTACCTGCTGTGACAGAAGATATTATCTGATATAGCCTCCCTATATAGTATTACTTGGCATTTTTATTATAACAGTGCCTAGAGGCCCCATTTCAGATCTGGGCCCCATTGTGGTGTTGCTATACATTCCCATAGGAAAGGCAGCCCTCTACCCCCAAAGAGCTTACTGTCCACAGGTGGAATTTTCACAAGTGATCAGCACTCCCCTAACTCTGCTCCCATTAAAGTGAATGGTAAAACTCCTACTGACTTCAGTAGAAGCAGAGTAAACAAATGCAGGGTGCTTTTGAAAATCCCACTCTCAATAGACAGTACAACCCCCAAACTATTAGTATCCCTTTTTTACAAATGGGATCTGAAGCACAAAGTATTAGTGACTTGATTATAGTCAGCACATCACAGAACCTTTCTCTCCTGAATGCAGACGAGTGCCTTAAATATCATCTCCTATTGATTTCAACAGCAGTTTTGTATGTGTTGGGATTGCAGGAACAAGCCCAACATTTTTTTCTTTTCATGTCACCTTGCTTTAGGCCACTTCTGTTCAATGATTTATCTTTTTCATATGTTTTCACATTTGAATGGGTGTGCTTTGTATTTTATTATTGTCTAACATTGTCCAGGATTGGGTGCACTGATTCATATAACAATGTAAACAGAACACAATCTATGAATTGATTGCACAAATCCATGTCCTGCAATGTCACTGAATGACCTCTTATCTGATTGAATAGTTTAGTATGTGTGTGTTATATTAATGTAGAATATCAGATCTTTAAATATCTTAACAAACACTGAAAAGAATCATGTTTCAATATTTCTTTGTTCATTTTTTTCTTTAGAGAAAAATTCAGATTTTTTTCCCTTTCAAAATGTAACTCCACAATTTCTCTGAAACCATACAACCTTTCCCACTTCTACACAGCATTAGCACTTGTCTCCATATGCTTATTGATGGTGCAGTTTGTTTCTTCTGATATCATATTATGCAAATATCATGCACAGCCTCACAGTATAAATAAGGAGCCTTTCTCAATTTCATTTCTTTTGTTCAAGTTTTGAAAAGTACATTTTGCAAACATAGTTGTTTTAAAACAATTGATTCAATTGGATGATGAATGAAACAAGATGCAACAGAGGAAATTCCCCAAACTGCTAATCTTAAAGGTCACTGACTAAAGTAGTTTAACTTCATAAAATGGGATCCCGAGTCCTGTAAGTTGGCTAGGAGAATGTCAGAACATCTTGTTCTGAAGAGAGGTAAAAATCTTTGCATGTCTAATAGCCAGTTTATGGCTCTGATCATGTATGTGGTTGTTTTTGTAATCCCAAACAGCTGTTTGGTTAATTAGAAAGACTTTTTTAATAAACCTGAATGGTGGGTGCCTTTCAAGTAATGCAATTCAGAGCTGAGACAAGGACACTGCTTTGTCTTAGCAGCATTGCTCATTTTAGAAACAAACATTCCTCTTTATATTTTTTACTAGAGATGTCAAGATCAGGTATTGGCAAAAAAAAGTTAAATTAATTTTAATATTACTAAGATCACTGTCAACATACCTTGTTTTACATGATGTCTCAATCAATTTGTGCCTAAGTGGAGCTTAGCAGCATCTCCCACAAGGCCCACCCAGGCCCCAGGTGAAGATTGCTGAGGCAATACAAAAGTGCAGGGTTAACCCTAAGTTAGAATAGCTTTCTTTCATAAGGCATGTGCCAGCTCACTCTATGACTGCAATCCTGTTATCTCAAGCCAAAGTTTTGTTTTCACTCATAGCCACACGTATCTAAAGTCCAACCCTGCACACACTTGCCCATACAAGTAACTTCTATGGATGTGAGAAGTGAAGTCCCTTTTAAAGCAATGGGACTACTTCCACTACACTCAGCAGCAAGGGATCTGTTCTGCATTCTCTAAATAAACACTCATGTGGTCAGTCACTTTATTTGTATACGTTAATCTTTTCCAATGTTAAGAATGTTGTGGTAGAAAAGCTTTTCTCCCCAAAGATTGTTAGCTGTAATACAAGATAAGAAGACTTCAATTGTCAAATTGTGTTACCTGAAAAGCATCTAAGTTGACACATGCATGCTATCATCCAAGGACTCTTTAGCAAGCCCTAGTGCAGGGGGCCCAGAATGGGGCAGGAGCATAATGGACAAGAGGAATTAGGTGGTGGTACATAGTGGTACAGAGACTGTGCACAGCACTTTTGCTATAAGTTAAGCAGCTCCATAGTGCTGTAGATATTGGAGCAGCCCAGAATCAGTAGGGTGCAATAATTACTTAACATTAGTCTCTCTTCACTCTGAGCTAAAGCTTCAGAGCGGTAGCTGCATTCGTCTGGAATTCGGGTATGTCTACACTGCATTCCTCTTTCGAGAGAGGAATACAAATGCAGACAAACGAAATTGCAAATGAAGCGCGGATTTGAATTTCCCACGCTTCACTTGCATAATCGTGTCCGGCCGCTATTTCGAAATACCCTATTTCGAGATAAAAAACGCCGTGTAGACGCGGTTATTTTGAAAGAAACCCCTTCTTTCTAAATAACCATTAAACTTCATTTTTTAAGGAGTAAGGGTTATTTCGAAAGAAAGGGTTTTCTTTCAAAATAACCGCGTCTACACGGCATTTTTTATCTCGAAATAGGGTATTTCGAAATAGCGGCCGGACACGATTATGCAAATGAAGCGCGGGAAATTCAAATCCGCGCTTCATTTGCAATTTTGTTTGTCTGCATTTTCATTCCTCTCTCAAAAGAGGAATGCAGTGTAGACATAAAAACTTAAAAACCAACAAATAGACTAGTAGCACCTTAAAGACTAACAAAACAAGTAGATGGTATCATGAGCTTTCATGGGCACAACCCACTTCTTCAGGTGACACAGTGGGTTGTGCCTACAAAAGCTCATGATACCATCTTCATGTTTTGTTAGACTTTATGGTGCTACTAATTTATTTGTTGGTTTTTAAGTTTTTCACTCTGAGCTGTGAGTTCTGAGCTGTTCTTGTGCAGTGCCTCATGAAAGAATTTTCCCAAGTGATCAGTGACTACCTGGATACAGTAGAGATGCATGAGACAGGAAATGTGATCACTGCTTAGGGTGGGAGGGGGGAAGGAGGCCTGAAACATGCAGTCTAACCTTTAAAGAAAGATCGTAATGGGGAAAGAGGAATATTTAATAGGTCTTTACCTCCAAGTGTACATATTAATAATTTTTTCAGGGAAAGTAACTGCATAAGAGGCTAATTGTTATATTGTGCAACCCAGAGAAGGACCGCAAACTATAAGAACATCAGAGCTGCCATAGTGGGTCAAATTTGCCCAATATCATGTCTCCATACCATTCATGATTTTATAAACCTCTGTTATATCCCCCTTTCGTAATCTTTCTTCTAAACTGAAGAACCCTAATCTTTTTAGTCTCTCCTCATATGAAAGTTGTTCCATACTTTTGATCATCTTTGCTGCCCTGCTCTGAACATTTTCTAGATCCAATATATCTTTTTTTGAGATGGGGGCAACCAGAACTGCACACAGTATTCAAGGTGCAGGCAAACCCATGGATTTATACAGTGTCATTTTGATATTTTTCTGTCTTATTTTCTCTCTCTTTCCTAAAACTCCCTAAGGGTATGTCTACACAGCAAAGTTATTTCGAAATAACAGCTGTTATTGGCCCGGATGACAGGACCCCGGCTAGCTGGAGCAGCCCCCCGCCCTTGGCCCAGAGAAGCCACAGCTGGCTGGAGTAGCCCCGCAGCGCAGAGGCCAGTTGCAGAAGCCCCGACACCTGTGGTGTAGTAAGACCCTGGCTGGCCAGAGCAGCCCCACTGCCCACAGCATGGCGGGATCCTGGCCAGCTGGAACAGCCCCACTATCTGTGGAGAGCTGGGCTGGCAACCCTTGGCTTGATAGTTCATAGCCCTAGCAAGTCGGGTCTTACTGTATCAGTTATCAAGCTTCAGAGGGTAGCCGAGTTAGTCTGGAACAGGAAAAACTTAAAAAACAACAATAGACTAGTAGCACCTTAAAGACTAACCAAACATGTAGATGGTATGATGAGCTTTCATGGGGCATAACCCACTTCTTCAGATGACAGGAGTGTTAGAAGTCCAGATCCAAGAATAAATAAGAGAAGGAGGGAGAGGGGAGAAGGAAAAAGAAAGAGAAGGAAAAGGAAGAAAAAAGAAGGGGAGGAAGAAAAAAGAGAAACAGATAAGCTTCAGAGACGTAGCTGAGTTAGTCTGTAACAGGAAAAACGTAAAAACAACAAATAGTCTGGTAGCACCTTAAAGCCTAAATAGTTATAAGAGGCTGGTAAGAAACATTAGCACCTCCATTGTTTGGTTGGTAGATTAAGTCGTAGGATGTGGAAAGTAATGTGCGAGCCAGCCAATGTCTTTTTTCTTACCATTTGCATGAGAATTAAACTTGTAAATGAAGTTCCAATCCTTCTCTATGTATTTGGCTTGTGGAATTTGCCTGAAACAAAACGGTGACTTGGAGATCCATTAATGAGTGTCTAGGTAGATTAAAGTGTTCTCTAACAGGGTTTTGTGTATTGCCTTTTCGGATATCTGATTTGTGTCCATTAATTCTTTTAGACAGAGACTGCCCGGTTTGGCCAATATACATGGCAGTGGGGCATTGTTGGCATTTGATGGCATAGATCACATTAGTGGATGTGCAGTTAAATGAGCCTCTGATTTGGTGGCTGATGTGGTAGAGTCCATTGATGAGATCGCTAGTGTATTTGTGTGGGCACAGTTGTCACCTGGGCTGATTGTAGGGGTGGGTTCCTGGATGATTATGATGGAGGTGTATTGCATGGTTATTGGAAAGAATTTGCTTGAGGTTAAGGGTTGTCTGTAGGCGAGGATTGGCCTTTTCCTCAAGGCCTTTGAGAGTGAGGGGTCATTTTCCAGGATAGGTTGTAGATTGTTGATAATGCGTTGAAGGGGTTTAAGTTGTGGACTGTAGTTGATGGCAAGTGGAATTCCGTTGTTTTCTCTTTTGGGCCTCTCTTGAAGTAGTTCATGTTTGGGTACTTTTTTGGCTCTATTGATCTGTTTTTTCACTTCTCCGGGTGGGTATTTCAGTTTTATGAATGCTCTATATAGATTCTGTAGGAGTTTGTCTCTGTCTGTGGGCTAGGAGTAAATCTGGTTGTATCTTAGGGCTTGGCTGTATACAACAGATTGAGAAATGTGTCTGGGATGGAAGGTAGGGGCATGAAGGTAAGTGTAGCGGTTGGTAGGTTTCCAGTATAGGGTGGTGGGAATTTGTCCATTATTTAATTGTACTGTAGTGTGGACTGATCCAGGCTGAGGTTGATGGTGGGGTGGAATTTGTTGAAATCCCTGTGAAATTCTTCAAGGGTCTCTTTCCCGTGGGTCCATATGATGAAGATTTCATCGATGTAGCGTAAGTAGAGTAAGAGTGCTAGGGGGTGAGATTTGAGGAAACGTTGTTCAAAGTCAGCCATAAAGACGTTGGCATATTGTGGTGCCATGCGGGTGCCCATGGCTGTGCCACTGACTTGAAGATACAAATTGTCTCCGAATTAGAAGTAGTTGTGGGTGAGGACAAAATCACATCTCTGTAACCAGGTATGCAGTGCTGTCATCGGGAATGGTGTTCCTGATAGCCTGTAATCCGTCTTCATGTGGAATGTTGGTGTAAAGAGCTTTTATGTCCATGGTGGCCAGGATGGTGTTTTCAGAAGATTACTGATGTTTTGTAGTTTTCTCAGGAAGTCGGTGGTGCCTAAAAATAGCTAGGAGTGCTGGTAGCGTAGGGTCTGAGGAGACAGTCAATATAGCCAGATTTCCTGTTGTAAGTGTTATGACCTAGTGTTTGGTACATAACTCGTTCATAAGTCGGGGACCGGCTATAGTTTTTTCAAGTTTTTTTGGTATTCTTTAGTGGGATCACAGGAGAGAGGCTTGTAGAATCTGGTGTTGGTGAGTTTCTGAATGTAAAAAAAATTGCTTGAGCCCTGGCATTAAATTCCTTGAGCCCCACATCTCTTTCCTTAGTAATTAAGCCTGGGAGGTAGCATTACAACAGACAGGCTCCAGGAATGAGCTTTAGGCTACCAGCTTACCTGCTTGTTTGTTATGCAGTTTAGCAGATAAGTCTTTGTGTAGTTTTTGGTTATTTGGAGTTTTTTATTGCTTTGCACTTGTCCATTTGTCTTTTCTTAATTTTTAAAGAAAGTTTTTATTCCTTTATAAGACACCAGGCAGAAATGTTCATAGACACAGCAAATGTTAAGACTACCATGGAGTATATATGCAAAAGGTAAATTTTAAGCACATACAAAAAAAGTGTCTGCATCAGAAATCTGATTCTAAGAGTGACACTGGCACAATCATGAAATGGAAATGAAGCCCTGTGACCTAAATGGCAATCAGAGCCACCAACACATCTTGAATATCACAAAGAACTGCTCACAGTCTACAAAATTAGAATTATTTCCTGGAACTATTTGGCAAATAACTTGGAAGCAAAACAAATTGTAAACTGCACATAGGCAGATCATGAACAGAACAAGAGGCTATATTTGTACACTACATTATTCACTGTAAAGGGTTTACTCATTTCCAGCTAGTTTATAGGCTGTGTTAGAATTACACTATGTCCCGTGAGGACAGAGTCTTAAGTAATCCAAGAAGAAATCTTGTTACCTCTCATGATAGCATGTTCTCAGCACTTCCCATGATGGAGAGTCAAATGAAATATATCTCATATGGAATTCCAATACTGCTTGTAGGCAACGAATGAAATCACTTGAATACTTCCACCAGTGCTGTCTGAAAATGAGGCTGAAGATTAAATGGCAAGGTCATATGTCAAACATTAAAATCCATGAAAGACTGATATTGCTAAAAATGAAGCAATGGAAGTGAATTCATATAATAGGCCCAAGATTACTCTTTGGTCAAATGATTCAAGAAAATTGCAGGCATGGAATGCTTTAAAAGAGTCTCCTAATACTTTTAAAGCATGCCCCATTTCTACATATACTGCAGCATAGATTGCAGATACACAATAGCGGGAAGCAATGGAAAAGGCAATCTGAGACTCAACCATAAATATACTTTGCATACCAATGATAAACCTGTATGGGAAAAACAAATCCTAACAAGACCTGTAATGATAAAACATGCAAGCAGCAGAGAAACTCAGGAATTATCAATGTAGATTGTAATGTCTTCTTCAGCCTTAAATAAATCTTCTGCTAAAAGATCTCTTACTAGAGTCATCAAGAAAACAGTGGGTCAGTCAGTTCAACATTCCTCAGACCTGCAGCATTGTGCTACATCACAAGAACCACAAAGTGAAAAGACTCTGCTTGTGTTGTCCAATCTGAGAGCCATGCAGAAAGAAGAAAAAAGCAAATTGAAAAGGAAGTTCAGTATCTAAAATTTCTATATCTTAATAATCAAAGATATTCACAACCTAGATATAGACAGCTGGGCCAGACCCCCAGGTGGAGTACATTGCCTTCCCTTCCTTGTTTTCAGTGGCCCTATGCTGATGTACACCCTGCTGAGAAGCTGCATATTTATTACTGTTGTCTTTAAAATCCATTATTTTTAATCCAAGAGTGTCTCTGTAACTAATTAAAACAAATTAGGTTAATTCTTAAAACAGAATCTAAAGTCCTCTGCTACAATGAAAATGACTCTGTCTAAAAACCTGCTTCATTTTCAGAGTGAAATTACTGTGCATCAGCCAAGGGTAATCTATTGCTAGAATCAGAGCTCTTGGCAATGGGTATTTTCCAAATGTAGATTATATGCAATTTAAATATATGAGCATTAGAAAATTAAGTTGAAATAACTGACTTGTGAACTATGGCCAAAAATAGAAGAGTACTAGCTGGTGCAAACTATGAAATTGTTACTTGAATGAGAAGACAATGAGGAGTCCTATGGCACCTTAAAAACTAACACATTTATTGGGACATAAGCTTTCATGGGTTGCAGCCGAAAGCTTATGCCCTAATAAATTTGTTAGTCTTCATGGTGCCTCAGGACTCCTCATAGTTTTTGCTGAAATGTACCCCTCTGAAACTTAATGAGAAGGAGATTCATTGGAAAGGATTAACTCTGAAATGGTAAGTGTGTGAGAGAGACATATGAACACAGAATTATTATCATGTCCAAGCTTTTCATGCCCTCTAGAAGCAAAGAGAGTAATTTGTATCCATTTTCATTTACCAGTCATGCATTCTGAAGTGATGGAGTTTGGCAAGAATATGATTTAACAATTATTAAATGAGCCCCATTGTAAAAAAGTAAAATAAAAACCACTTTGAAATAAACTCATTTATCTTTCTGATTACATGAGACTAAAGGATGCTTTGAGAGCAGTGGAGAACTGTCATTTACAATATTAACATTTATTGAATGAGCAAAGATTATAGTGACCTGAAAAACAATACGCAAAAAGCCCTTGGTGATTATACAGATAAATGTACCAGTCTTTGATTCGGAGGGCTGTGCTCTGACATGTTATGGCAATTTACAATTGCTACCCAAATGTTCTTTTGGAGATATTTACTGGACCTCCAACTATAATAGCTGAAATTGAAATTTTAAGGCTTCATGTAATGTGATTTGATTGATATAATAATAACCCCAGTGTTTCTTTTTAAAGATGAATCTTTACAAATTGTAAAGAGAAATCCACTCACTCTGAAGATTTTGCACAAGTAATATGTTCTTTATTTTTTTATTTTCACTGGATGGCAACAAGTTAGCATCAGTATTTGCCTACCCATATGTTCCATATCCTTATAAATGATTAAGGAAAATTATGTTTGTTAACTATATGTATTGATATTTTACCTTCTGTGAATTAAGGCAATCTTAGCTTTAAAAAAACCCAACACCTTAGTCTTCCAATGTGGCAGCTGGGTTTTTTTAAAGCTTTCCCCATATATTTAGTTTTCTGTTCAGTTTTACATGTACAGAGCTGTATTCTGTATTTAAGGCTGCTCAAATAAAAAATATATTTAGTTAGCATACTGAAATTGGCACACTAAAAATCATCTTTCCAATATAAAAAATGTATGAATTATTTATATAGGTTTTGGTGTCAAATGATATTTCACAATAATCATATGATAATAAAATGTATAATTAATAATAAAAATGCCAACATCTGTTAGCCTATTAATACAGACTGATTTTAATGTACTATTTGGAATGTGTTATCATTAACTTAATTTATATTAAAATCCCTCAAATTCAATCTGCTTTCATTAGTTGCTAATTCAGGTTGGCACATGGCGTACAGAGAAGGTTCTATTTTTTTCTTTGTCTATAATCAAATTTCACAAATGTTTTTAAACCTGCTAAAATAACCCAAATGTCCTATCAGCAGATGGATCGGATTTACTGGCTGGGTTACTCTCAGCTGTGATTGATTGGCCATCTAAGCCCAAGCTGGTATCACTCATTCATTGGAACAGTGCCTCTCTCCATGGACACTGTGTGTCTCCTGATGCCCTTCTATGCACTAACCTGTTTGTTTGCTCCATCTAGTCCTCATTGCCAAAGTACAATGCATTCAGAAGCCTGTGCGGTTCACAGCTGCAGCACAAATTCCTTTGAATGTACAGGGCTAATTTACACAGTCATACAATGTCTGTTCATAAACCTGGGATATAGTTCTGCTTCTCACTAAGGGGAAATGTGTAGCCCTGGTCTTAAAAGTCAGATTTCCATAAAGGCTTGACCAGTAACCAGATGCCTTTACTAAATGAAAACCTTTTTTTTTTTAAAACATTTAACAGGAGAGATATTGGACACCAGGGATAGTTTGTTGTGTGGCAAACAAAAAGAGGATGTAGTAGAGACGAAATTCCCATGCACACACTATCATACCATCTGCAGGGAAAATTCTATATATGGAGCTAACTATGAGGAATTGCAGAAAAGAAAACTATAAAGCAAGTCTGCCTGTCTTTTAACATGCAAATTAAAGGCATTCTGTAGTAGTCTGAAAACTCTCTGGGGATTTGCAGTGGCCATCTGAAAGCTGCGAAGCTTCACAATAACGTGACCGGGTGAAAACATCTGGTTTTGGATGAAGATTTCACAGAAATATCCCATTTGCTCAGCATGAGCTGAATTGGGAAGCGTTTTGTCACTTTTGTGTTTTGAGTCTGTTGGTAGCATGTGTACCTATAGTCCTTCACTGAAAAGCCATTCAGTTCTACTGAAAACAGCAGGCTCAGCAATTCTACACAGAGATCCATCCCATTAAGCTTTCAGAAATCCAATATTTAAACATTTGGTATACATGCTGAATGTTTATTTTTAAGTAATCCATAAATTGTGGGTCTTGGACTGTTTCTTAACAATGTACACAGGAGATTTTTTCTTCTTTGCCTTCGAATAAAACTGTCCACAAAAAGGGCACAATCCTCTTCTGATTCTGTTGGTGATGAGACTTGCTGATCTTCCACCTCTTTTTATTTTCTTTAAATTTTATTAAAATAAATGCATATGTACAGCTACAATCCTAAGCAGCTCTGTTTCAGTGAATGCACGGGGGAGCAGCTCATGGTATATTTTTGTTGGTTTTATATAATTCACAAATCAGAATTAATAGGTCATAAATATGTACTAATTACTTGAAGAAATAAAGGAAATCCAAGATTAATGCTAACCACAGCACTAAGCCATCTTTCTTTAGGTTATAATGACATTGTTATATAAATGAAAAACCTCCAATCTTTGTATGTGTTTAATTAAAAGCAAACAGCAATGTCATTTTAAAACACGATGAAATATAATCACTCAAATTATTTGGGCTTAGCATTTATGATGGTTTCTCTTTTGTATTGATTTCCTCATTTGAACATAGCTTAGTCATACTGTACCATTGGCTAAAACAGAGGCGGGGAACCTAAGGCCCGGGAGCCGGATGCAGCCTCTGGCTTGCCTGGATCCAGCTCCTGAGGCTTAGGGGTCCTCCAAGATTGGGGAACCCATGCTGGTGAGGGGTGGGGGCTTTTTATTTCCCACTTGTGAAATCAGGCCCCTGACTGATTTTTCTGTGGGTCAGTGGCCCCTGACCCAAAAAAGGTTCCCCACCCATAGGCTAAAAGGAGTAACGTTTATTGACCTCCATGGGTATTATATGCAGCAAGCCAAGAGAAGACTGTGACGCAAATAAGACTGTAAAGGCTTTTGTAAATCTAAAAACCCAGAAAGTGATGCAATACACAGGCCCTTCAAAGGCTTTGTTTTTACATGAACTGCTTCTTTGTTCCATAATTTGTTTGTGGTACTAGCTTGGGATAACTTTTCAGGCAGGCTCTGAAAAAGGGTAGAGCATACGAGTTGGGTGCAATACCAATGTTAAAATGGGCTAAATTTGCTTTTTTTGTTTGTTTGTTTTATTTTTTAAAACCATTGATTCAGTGCTGAGTATAAATACCTAATGGCCTGATCAATGGCCTCTGATGTCAATAGAAAGACAGCAATTGACTTCAGAGAGCTTTAGAGCAGACCCTATATCAAGCAAACATGAAGCAAAAAACTAGTTTTTCAACTGTCAAAGCGTTGCGGATAGACAATGGGCATGGTGCTGGGATTATACCATGCTTACTCGAGGAAATGTGTTAGTTTGTGTTCCCTCACCCATCATTTGTTAGACTGTGAGCTCCCTGGGGCATGAACAATTTTGTTTTTGTTTTTTTAATTAAAGGTTCATACAGTGTTTAGCACACTGGGACCCCGATCCTGGAATGAGGTCTTTTAGTCCTGCCCCAACACAATTAATTAACCAATAAGTGTGAGGGGTCCTAGCAGGCCTTATCAGCATCTAGTAAGCACCTTGTAGGTGCTCAGTCCCTACACATATAACCTCCTGTAATGGTTGCTTAGCCTATAGCCTTCACAGTCATAGACAAACTGTAGGATGTTCTACTCCCAAAACAGAGGCTTCTATCCGAACCTCCTTTAGCAGCAGTAGAAATATGGATTATACCAGCTTTAGATCAGCCCCCAGAAGGTGATGGAAATGCAAATGCTTGAGCAGCTCTTTCATTGTATGCTGTACAAGACTTACCATATATGCCCTAGCCTATAGACAGAACATGGCCAATAGTTAATCTGGGCTGCATCCATTGAAATTGGTGGCAAAACACCTTTTAGCTTTATTAGGAATAAGAACTGGCCCTTTGAAAGCAGAAATAAGGACAAAATTAAGTTCTTCTGGATAATATTATATAATATACATATGTAATATTCCTACCAGGACTGTATCAAATTCTAAAATGAATGGAATATTGCAACACAAAGACACCATTCCTATTGGTTCATGTGTGTACGTTATATCACATAGGTAAGAACTGCTCATATTTTAAAATATATTATTTTCCCAGTTGCACTGGGAAGCTATGGATAGCCCAAGGTCTGGTTTAATTATTTTAGCTGGTGAAGAATCCATTAATTATATGTCTGATATCTAAGTTACATCATCTGCACAATGGGCCCCAAGAGTTAAAAAAAAAAAAAGCAGACCAAATTGTCTATCCTGAATTTTATTTTTCATTTGATAGCTATCCTACAAGCCCTCCTCTGCCATTTCCCTCTATCCATCCTATGAAGACTGATATGGTGAATATTATTCTTTAATGAGTGATTAAAATGTGCATATAGCACATTAGCACGTTTTCTCTGTGCTGTTAAAGTTTATAATAATGTAGCTTTGAGGGATGTAACTGCACCTTTGTTGAGAGTTTTAGCTCTTTGAATCCCTATGAATAGTGTCCAGGAAGAAGATGAAGCATATCCTTTTGAGGCAATATCTTAAAACATCCAGGGACTTTTGAACACAATGGAACCTATTTTGCTAAAGCTATTTTTTCATCAGCTGAACAGTCATGAGAAGGTGTAATGAATATACTATGCATCATTTGGGGCTGTTTTTTCAGCCAAGTCAAACCTTTATGTTTCAGTGTCCTGGCTATCACAGTGTTCATGTGATTACCTTGTTGCACCTTTCCACCTCCTCTGCTGATTTAAGATTTGTTATTCTCAGTTCACATCTAATTCTGACAAAAGAAAAAAAAAGATAAATGTTTTAAGGGAATCAAATGGAAATTTACATTTACTAAATACGGCTTCCACCAGCTAAGGTTTTGCTAAGGAAATTAGTGCTTAAGCAAACTGTTCAAAGTAAAGTACCCTCCAGGTAAAAAATCTGGGTGGCCTATCAGACATCACAACTGATTGCTAGCTAACTCGTTTGAACGTGCAAAGCCACTTCTGAACTGTATAGCTCTTGATTTGCATATGACAAATCCTGACCAGTTCAATGAGATAAAAGGTTATCAGTGGACAGTCTGACAGATAAGAATTTAATTATAATGATGGCTTTGTCCTCAGAACCTTCATATGGTTTTTCAAACTCAGGTGATCCTGTTTCTCCTATTAAAAGCTACACTTCATTAAAATAATGGAAACTCCGTGCTTCTAACAACTCCTGCATAACACAAAGCATCATGCCTCATCATCCCCTCTTCTCTCCACTCACTCCTAATCAATGAATGCTTCACATGCTGAATGTATTCAACTAAGTTTCAAGAGCACATTGCTGCCATCATCTCTGCCTCCATAGGGAACCAGGCTCACGTACCAGTGGTTAAACTATCCTGAGACATAGCACCAAGTCCTACACACATGAATGCAAACAGGGCTCCTTCTGAGCTGCTTTAGAGGACTTACTACAATTCTCCGCTAAATTTGCTTTTAATTTTCAAAGTCTCTTATGGTCATATTATTGGAACCCATAATAAGATAGAAGCAGGGCAAACAGCAAGTATATCAATGAACTAGGTTTGTACTGGGCATAACTCCCATGTATCTGTGCCTCCTAAGCTCTATAAAGGACTTACTACAGATAAATTCACCTTTAATTTTCAGAGTCTTTTCTGGTCACATTTTGGAACCTACAATAAAATAGAAGCACCTTTGTGTGAAGGGGAAATGTTGGGGAGGCATTAAAATAATGCTTTAGTTTATAAAAATTGTTTCATAATAGGCAACAAATGGAAAGAACCACATCAGACTTGTATAGCTGCATACATTTAAAATGTCAGAAGACAAGACATCAAAAGGCCGTAAAGGCTAGTAAGATGAGATCCCAATAGTTTATTTCATTCTGGACTTCAAGGACTGTCATGAGTTGCAGGAAGTTGGTCAATCTTCATACGCAGGCACATAAAAGAATGTTTTGTGCATGTGTGAATTATAGTGGCAGCTGGCAGCTAAAAGTTAAGGAAGGCACTAATAGCAAAGATTGCCTGCATTCATCATTGTGGATTTACTTAACTGTGTTGCAAGTCAAATAGGCACCTTTCAAATAAATATGGCATTAGCTGGAGTAAGTATTCATCATCTAATTTATTTGGCATAAGCTATGGATATGGCAAAAAGACTGCTTAAAGATAATTATTTCTGTGGGTAAAAAATGTTTTCATCAAGGCTTCACTTATGGCCATAAATAGCTAAGTGGAATACCATTTAATTGGGAAGCAACTGACACAACAAATATATTTTCCTAAACTCTGAGCCACTAGCTTGTCTAGTCACTGCTGATTCAGTCTCAAGCACATCTAGATTTCCTTTGGCTATCCAAAAACAGATAAAGTGATTTGTTTTACTATATTTTTATTAGTCTAAACTTTGTAATTACAATTTTCCTAAGAGAGTAATATTTTGTATATAAAGCATGCTTTACAATGTATTGAATTTTAACTACAAAGATATACACCTTCATAAGTAGAGGCTATTAAAACAATTTAATAGTGTGTCAACATGCACCGATATGTACATAAAAACAGAATCATTGGGTTTGTTTTAATGCACTAAGCCAATTCAGCTATGCACCGTCAAGTGCTGTTGAGAATCACTTTGCACTAACAGGATTACATGACTGGAATTGTTTTCAGTTCAAGTCTTAATTCTCTCAAACGATACACAGAGTTTACAGGAATGACTGACATTTTGTGAACACAAGAACCAAGGAACTGTGTCACAAATACTGCACTGAAGGTTGAAAATTTACTTCCATTATATATTGTATATAGAGTGACTATATAAGTGTTTGTTAAAGTACGTGGAGGAGTGAAGCTGAGTGAATAATTCACAATGAATCATTTATCAGACAAATTTAGCCTGTTCTTCTGCTTGTAGAAAGCCCATGAGCAGCAGCTCACAGCTTTCTCAAATGTAATTGCAATTCAGAGCTGTTTTTGGACTGTTTTTTAAATTACCAAAACCATAGATTGGTTGCAGATGGTTTCCAAAAAGCATAAAATGTTTGTTATTCCTGCTGTGTTGGTTAGTTGTGATTGGACAGGTAAGTCACATGGAATTTTTTTCTGTCCTGTGGTTGGGTGACTTTGCAAGCACTTCCTATTCAAATATTAGTAGTGCATTTACAAATATAAAATTTGCTTTCCATTAATATCATCACATATGAATACTGAAATTCACTTTGCTGGTGCCACTAAAACTAGACTGCATGGATATCTGTGAAAATTAAACATAACTGAATATTTGTAGAACATTTTTTTCAATATTCATATTTTCAGTAGGTATGCTAGGTAAATATGTAAGTTCAATAACAGGTAGTCAATGGTAACTACCCTGACATAGATGTGCAGCAAATATCTGCCATCTGAATTGCACTACCTAATGCATTGCTGCAGAAAGTACACTTCAGATACAGCTGCACTGAAGATATCTTTAATGGTATCATTCCTATAGATAAGAAGTGAAATACTAATCCTACTGAAATTAGTGGGAGTGTTGCCATTAACTTCAACAGAGCCAAGATTTCACCCAGCCATGGCTGTCCTCTGTGAAGCTGGTTGCACAGTGTACAGAGTTCTGCGGCTTTCTTCCTTTAAGACAGCTTTGAGAGTTCTTTATACCACACATTTGATCTATTCCTCCCCCGCCCCTACATTTAGTGCCATTATCTGCTCTGAGATCTGTGAATTAAAACCTTTATATAAGTTCTACGAATTATCATTAATTATTACTGTTTTCAGAAGTATTTCCCAGAAGAGCAGAAATTCTAGGAATCAAGATCATAGGGTCAGACAATGTTGAGTGGCTGACACTATAATAGCAAAGGAACTGTTTCAGATGGAAAGGTGGCTGTCCCCTATTTGTTCTGATAACTCACAACTAAGGAGGATATTTAGAGGATGCCAGTGAGTAGAGCTCCATCTCTAACCAGAAGGGAATGATCAAAAAGTTAATAAAATCAAATTCCCATTGAGAGCTGTTAGAAGAAAAAAATGCACTTACAGTAATATTCAGACACTGAATCCCATTAGAAAAACCAATGGGCACTTGATACTTAAAAACATATAAAATATTTCTTTGGAAGCCTTTTTAGAACTCTCATGTGTTGTCAAAGGTTATGCCTTGCATCTTTCTCTTTTTATGTAACAAACATGCCGGTACACCTGGAAAGCAACAAGCTGTGTTCTTAGGCACAGAGGGTGGATTAGGTTACAGGAAGAGAGGAAGATGATGGGAAATTCTCATGAGCCAAGTTGAATTATTTTGAGGTTGAAAAGCTTCAAATGGCAATGTAACCTGAAGCTGTTTAAATGTGTAAGCATGTTTAAAGAGCAGCACTATTTGGTTTCTCTCTGCTTAAGAGAAATTTAAATCTCAGTAAATAACTCCTTCTCTTCAAATGCTACACAAACTAAAACCACACCATCAAATGCACACAAGCTCCTACTTTGGTGCACCTACCAGATCGTTTAAGGAGGGATGGGGAACTATTCTTACTTTTTAAAACAAAGCAGATTCAGCCTTTCACAACAGGGATTACAAAGAACCAAATTCTGCCTTCAGGTTACATGTACAACAGGATTGCATGGATGTATCGGAGGGCAGATTTAAAAACCTGTGGAAGGGGATGGTATGGCACACCTCTCTCATATTAATCACCTGGGAACAAACAGGCACACCCGGATATGTCTGCACTGTGGTGCTATTTCGGGATACTTCTGGTATCCCAAAATAGCTATTCCACGTCTTTTAAACAAGCCCATTATTTCAAAATATAGCAGGCTCGCTATTCCGACATCCCAGTAAACCGTGTTCCACGAGGATTAAGGGATGTTTCAGAATAGTGGTTTATTTCAAAATTTGGCACTGTGAAGACAGCACCAAATTACAAAATAAGCTATTTCAAAATTAACTTGAAATAAGATACGCAATTTGTGTAGCTCAAATTGCGTAGCTTATTTCAAGCTAAGGGAGCCGTGTAGACAGACTGTGTAAGAGATGTAAAGTGAAGGCAACTGGGAAAATAAAGAGCCAGTGAAGATTTTGAAGAGATTTGTGAACAAATTAGGAAATTCCTCTCACATTCTTCTAAGGGTTTTTAGTCACAGATGTTAATGTGAATGTGTAACTCACACACCTAGAGAGTATGGTTCACTGTCCAATGTAGTGGCACTTACACCACTTACAGTGAGAGATGAGAACAAGTGAGCTCTACAGCCTAAGCTGAGAGGTAGCTGATTTTATAACTCAAGCTGTAGAGGCTCCTGCACTAAGGTGTAGAGGTCCCAGGTTTGAATCTGCATGCACAAATGCATTTCCTCAAAGATAAAACTGCTGGAACAGGGAAGAGAGTAAAAAACAAAGTATCAAAATGATAAAGTTCCCTTCCAAAAGGTCACTGCTGGCTGGGCAATGTGATTGTACTAGTTTGAAAGTGTATGATCATGGTGTGCAGGGAGGGAGGATATACAGCTCAAATGCAGGGCCCCCAGTCTCCCCTGTTGAAGTTGTTCCACTGTGGCTAATGAAAGAATCATTGGGCCACAGAAAGTGAAAATATGAGAATAACTCTGTAGCCCAGTGTTGTGAGCAATCATTTGAGTGGTGAATGACCCAGGATCCAGTTCCCCTGCTCCAATGACTTTTTAAATTATTTATCCACGGTGGAACAGCTTCAGCAAAGTGACTGAGAGGCCATTGCATCAGAATAGCCCATATCTCAGTGATTAGGGCACTCACTGAGAAGTGGCAGATACCGCTTTAAATCCCTTCTTCTCCTTGGGTAGGGGAAGGACTTGAAATAGGGGACTGCTGGAGATGAGTACCTGGTTCCTTACAAGTGGATTAAAAGTTAAGATGGAGGATGCCTTTCTCCACCAACCTCTTACAAAAATGTCATTGGCACTAAATGACAAGAGAGGGTTTGCAGCTGAGAATCCCAAGCAAGATTGGTGCCTCCCTGCAGCTGGATTTAGGTACCTATCTCCCTGAGATGGGTGGGACAGAGGACTAACCCCTTATATTGACATCTCCCATTAGCTAGCTTAGATGAGGCATTACCCAGCTGGTTGGTTTCTACCTCTCCCTCTTCTTGTATAGGAACCCCAGATGCCTTACCCAGGCATGGTGGCACTCAGTGTCACCAGGTGTAAGTTCCTTTTGTGAATCTAGCCCTCTGTACTCTGCAACTAACTGCCTGCTGCTCCGAGAGGGACTCATTCTAATGCTGAGGGGGTACCACCAGAGCAAGGGGGCTGTTGTCATATTCCTTGTAGTTCTCTCAGGGTGCATCTACACAGCACCCTTGCTCAAAATAAGCTACACAATTTGCACTGCACAAATTGCATAGCTTATTTCGAATGAACTTCAAAATAGCTTATTTCGTCATTTGGCTGTCTATAGAGTGACAAATTTTGAAATAACTCGCTATTCTGAAATGCCCCTTAACCCTCATGGAACGAGGGTTCCCGGGACGTCAGAATAAGCCACCCATTATTTCAAAATCTATTTTGAAATAACGAACTGCTTCAGTATATGCAGAATAGCTATTTCAGGATACTTTCATTATCCTGAAATAGCTCTAGAGTGTAGACATACCCTAAGAGATTATTCAGAAGGAATAAAGAGTGAGAAAGAGCATGAAGAACCCTCCATGTACATGCCCGAATGTAAAATAATAACCAGGTGATGGAAATGCCTCAGCAGCAACAATGAGTGTCAAATCAGAAAAGCAGAGTTGTTACCCAATAACAAAGATGATTTTATAATGAATCTAAACAACTGCTGATCAAACTTCAGATACACTTTCATCGAGAGACTATATTCAATACGGTTCTGCTCTTCTAAATATTAGCTGTGCACTAAAAACGTCCACAGAATAAGATTCAATCCAGCAAGCTGTAATAATGGAACTTTTTTGGCTGAAATTTAAACCTACAAAGTTCAGAAATTCAGAGGGAAGACTGACTTTACTCTTTGTTCCCATCCCCACTACCTTGAAACATCATCCTAATCTCTGCCCTCACATGCAGACCTCATGGTCAGAGCAAGATGAAATGTTTCTTATCAACTATCCTTCTCCAGCTCTTTTATCCCAAATGCAAGTGTGTTGTCCTTTTGTGTGTCAGCTTTAAAATTGGGAAGAACAGAAGTGCGGGAGTCACCTCTCAGCACCCTCAGAAAGTCTGATGTGCCTTATGGTTTGTCCTCTCTGTCCTCTTTCCATCACTGCCAACTGCAAAGCTTGTCTCAGCTCCGCACAACATGTAAATCATCATAAAATAGGTGGCATTTTGACCTTGTGGTACAAATCTTTATCCAATAGCAAAAACTTGGGATATTGCTGTTGTACACTTGAGAATGTTTTAAACCCTCATTGAAGGAGGCAGAATGCCCAGACACCCATATTTTAAAGAAGAACCTTACCATATATACCTGAATTGTTATGACACTATCTTGGGAAATGTATTACAATGTTAACACAAAGTGTCTGGAAGAAAAGACCCATAAATCATTTTTTCGGTGGGTCACAAACTTAAAACTGTGCATTCATTCCAGCAGTTTCATTAGAACAAAGCCTTATTTTCTTACAGAGAAAACTCTAGTGCACCTTGAAGTAACAAATCATTCTTTTGTTTCAATGCTAGCTTGCAATTTCACTGACATTGCTGAAAAAAGCCATACTAGTCAAATGTTGCCTAGAAGTGGGTAAATTGAGGAATGATGGAGATGTTGCCACACTTATTGAGACATTCCAGTTGGCATCAAAGGAATGTTATGCAGGTTGAGGATGAGTTATGCCAATGATTAATGGACTCAGAAACAAACTATATGCATATCAGTCTGGAGCTCATCTTCTAACAGCTACTTAAAGATTTCATTACTATAGTTATCTTGTCACAGTGGGGTGCTGATTGATAGGTGTGTCACAAATGTGTTGATGTCATTACTTTGATAGCAGGAGGTTACTAATTCAATGTAAATTTACTTAAATAGATTTCCTTGTATAAGGGCATTGTAATCCCTTTGAGCAATACAGTCTATTTAGATATATATTCTATTGAGGGTGTATAGTGAGACCACATATAAGATCATAGTACGTGACTGACCTAGTAGCATACCCTTATCTTCCTGGATTGTATTGGTTTCTGAGTCTAAACCTGACCAGGACAGCGATACTGACATTGAAATGCTGAGGGAGATTAGAGAGGCTACCAAAATAAAGAACTCTATAATAATGGGGGATTTTAATTATCCCCATATTGACTGGATACATGTCACCTCAGGAAGAGAAGCAGTGATAAAATTTCTCAATGGCGTAAATGACTGCTTCTTAGAGCAGCTGGTACAGGAACCCACAAGCGAAGAGGCAATTCTCAATTTAGTCCTGAGTGGAGCACAGGATCAGGTCCAGGAGATAACCGTTACAGGACTGCTTGGGAATAGTGACCATAATATAATAACATTTAACATTCCTGTGGTGAGAAGAACAACTCAGCAGTCCAGCACTCTGGCATTTAATTTCAAAAAGGGGAATTACACAAAAATGAGGAGGTTAGTTAAACAGAAATTAAAAGGCACAGTGACGAGAGCCAAATCCTGCAAGCTGCATGGAAACTTTTTAAAGACACCATAATAGAGGCCCAACTTAAATGTATACCCCAAATTAAAAAACATAGCAAGAGACCTAAAAAAGAGTCACTGTGGCTTAACCACCATGTATAAGAAGCAGTGAGGGACAAAAAGGCATCTTTTAAGAAGTGGAAGTCCTATCCTAGTGAGATAAATAGAAAGGAACATAAACACTGTCAAATCAATTGTAAAAATATAATAAGAAAAGCAAAAAAAGATTTTGAGGAACAGCTAGCTAAAAAACTCAAAAAGGAATTACAAAATGTTTTTTAAGTACATTAGAAACAGGAAGCCTGCTAAAAAACCTGTGGGTCCCCTAGACGATCGAGATATAAAAGGAGTAATCAAGGACGATAAGCCATTGCGGAGAAACTAAATGATTTCTTTGCTTCAGTCTTCACGGCTGAGGATGTTAGGGAGATTCCCAAATCTGCACCGTCCTTTGTGGGTGATGAATCTGAGGAACTGTCCCGGATTGAATTGTCATTAGAGGAGGTTTTGAACAAATAGAAAAACTTAATGTTAACAAATCTCCGGGACCGGATGGCATTCATCCAAGGGTTCTAAAAGAACTCAAATGAGAAATTGCTGAACTATTATCTGTGGTTTGTAACCTATCCTTTAAATCGGCTTCCATACCTAATGACTGGAAAGTAGCTAATATGACACCAATATTTAAAAAGGGCTCTATAGGTGATCCTGGCAATTACAGACCGGTAAGTCTAACTTCAGTGCCGGGCAAATTGATCGAAACAAAAGTAAAAAATAAAATCATGAGGCATGTAGAAGAACATAATTTGTTGGACAAAAGTCAGCATGGTTTCTATAAAGGGAAATCATATCTTACTAATCTATTAGAGTTCTTTGAAGGGGTTAACAAACATGCAGGCAAGGGATATCCAGTAGATATAGTATACTTAGATTTTCAAAAAAAGCCTTTGACAAGGTCCCTCACCAAAGGCTCTTGTGTAAATTACATTGTCATGGGATAAGAGGGAAGGTTCTTTCATGGATTGAGAACTGGTTGAAAGACAGGAAACAAAGGATAGGAATAAATGGTAAATTTTCAGAATGGAGAGGGGTAACTAGTGGTGTCCCCCAAGGGTCGGTCCTGGGACCAATTCTGTTCAACTTATTCATAAATGATCAGGAGAAAGGGTTAAGCAGTGAGGTGGTAAAGTTTGCAGATGATACCAAACTGTTTAGGATAGTCAAGACAGAAGCAGACTGTGAAGAACTTCAAAAAGATCTCACCAAACTGAGTGATTGGGCAACAAAATGGCAAATGAAATTTAATGTGGATAAGTGTAAACTAATGCACATCAGGAAAAATAACCCCAACTATACGTACAGTATGATGGGGGCTAAATTGGCTATGACAAATCAGGAAAGAGATCTTGGAGTTATCATGGATAGTTCTCTGAAAACTTCCACACAGTGTGCAGAGGCGGTCAAAAAGGCAAATAGGATGATAGGATTATTAAGAAAGGGATAGAAAATAAGACCCAGAATATCTTACTGCCCCTGTATAAAACTATGGTACGCCCACATCTTAAATACTGTGTACAGATGTGGTCTCCTCACCTCAAAAAAGATATTTTGGCCTTGGAAAGGGTTCAGAAAAGGGCAACTAAAATGATTAGGGGTTTGGAACGGGTCCCATATGAAGAAAAGTTAAAGCAACTGGGACTTTTCAGTTTAGAAAAGAGGAGACTGAGGGGGGATATAATAGAGGTATATAAAATCATGAGTGGTGTGGAGAGGGCGAATAAAGAAAAGTTATGTATTAGTTCCCATAATAGAAGAACTAGAGGACACCAAATGAAGTTAATGGGTAGCAGGTTTAAAACTAATAAAAGAAAGTTCTTTTTCACACAGCACGTAGTCAACCTGTGGAACTCCTTGCCAGAGGAGGCCGTGAAGGCTAGGACTATAACAGAGTTTAAAGAGAAGCTAGATAATTTCATGGAGGTTAGGTCCATAAAAGGCTATTAGATAGAAACGGTGTCCTTGGCCTCTGTTTGTCAGAGGCTGGAGAAGGATGGCAGGAGACAAATCGCTTGATCATTGTCTTCGGTCCACCCCCTCTGGGTCACCTGGTGCTGGCCACTGTCAGCAGACAGGCTACTGGGCTAGATGGACCTTTGGTCTGACCCAGTACAGCCGTTCTTATGTTCTTATTCACAATATTTAGCTTCCACTTCTATCATCTGACAAAAGTGAGCTGCAGCCCACAAAGGCTTACACCCTAAAAATGTTAAAAAACAAGGAATGATCCTGCAGCACCTTAGGGTATGTCTAGACTACATGGCTCCATCGACGGAGCCATGTCGATTAGGTTTCTAGACATAGGGAAATGAAGCGTCGATTTAAATAATCGCTGGTTCATTTATATCAAAATGGCTGCCGCACTGTGTCGATCAGCTGTTTGGCGGCACAGTGCAGTAGTCTGGACGCTCCGCGGTCAACAAGGGAAGCCCTTGTCAACCGCCCCGTTATGCCTCGTGGAATGAGGTTTACTGGGGCGGTCGACAAGGGCTTCCCTTGTCAACCGCGGAGCGTCCAGACTACTCCGTTGTGCCGCCAAACTGCTGATTGGCACAGCGCGGCAGCCATTTTGATGTAAATGAAGCGGCGATTATTTAAATCACTGCTTCATTTCCCTTTTTCGAGTATGCTAATCTACATGGCTCCGTCGATGGAGCCATGTAGTTTAGACATACCCTTAGAGACTAACAAAACATGTAGATGGTATCATGAGCTTTCGTGGGCACAACCCACTTCTTCAGATGAATGGAGCAAGGAGTCCAGAGGTACAAATAAATATCAGAAAAAGAGGGGATGGGTAGAGGGAAAAAATTTATGTCAATTATAGTGTCCATGCTAAATGAGGCTAATAGAGTGGGCTGTAAGTACCTGATACTTAACTTTTTATGTCAGTAGGGTGTTGAATATATCAGCCTATCCAGTTCAACACCCTGATGACATCAAAAGTTAAATATCGGGCACTTACAGCTCACTCTATTAGCCTCATTTAGCATGGTCATGCTAATTGACAAGATTTTTCCCCCTTCTTTTTCCCTTCCCATCCCCTCTTTTTCTGCTATTTATTTGTACCTCTGGACCCCTTGCTCCAGTCCCCTGAAGAAGTGAGTTGTGCCTATGAAAGCTCATGATACTAAGTACATTTTTTTCATCTCTAAGGTGCTGCAGAACCATTTGTTTTTTCAGCTACAGACTAGCACAACTGCCCCTCTGAGACCCTAAAAATGTGTTAGTCTTTAAGGTGCCACAAAACTCCTTGTTGTTTTTACCAAAATTAGTGTGTCACTCTTACATTAGGGGCCAATTCTTCCCTGAGATATGCATACACAGGTCCCATTGATGTCAGTATGCAATAAATGGAGGTATTTCTACGAATTATTACAAACTAAGGCTGTATGTACAGTAGCATCTTTCTAAAAACTTATTCTGATGCAGTTCTCCACCCTCAACAGTAGGAATGGAGGACGTGTTAGTACGGACAGGACACTAACCTTTCCACTGTTGTATAATCTGACCTTACTTATAACATTCTCCCATTTTAAAAAGCTCCAGATTTCCTGGTTTTCAGCGTTATAGACCTTGGAGCCAATAATGCACTTATCAAAGTTGATAGAAAAACTCCCATTGACTTCATCTGGAATAAGATTGGGTCTTTTGCTATGATTAAAGTTTTAGGTGAGGTTATAAACTCTGTGTAAATAATAATGAACTGTCATACAATATTAAGTGCTAGCAAATCAGTCAAGTCATTTTCTTAGACTTACTATAAAAAGTGATTTGGCCTTGGACATAGCAAGTATTAAAACTAATGATAAAGTATGATACATTATGGCCTTGTCCTTGAAAGTCTGGAGCTACTGCAGCTTCTGGTGCTTTATACTACTGCATATCCTGTTTATAAACAGCTGGCAGAAATATGTAATTTTCTTTGATTTTTAGCTGTTCGCTTTGGCTAATTATGTATCATCATGCACTCAATTGTCTCAACCAAACAGAATACATTTTTTCTGCAGCTATACAAATCTCAGCTCGCTAATTGATTGTGGTCATCTGCTGTGTACAAACACTATGCAGTTATTTCTCAATGACCACACTATGAATATGCAAATCTCTTTATTCTGATTGGTTTCCATACTAAGACTTTTCAAGTTGTTTGTCTGGCAACCGTGCAGCTTATCACTCTTTACAGAGCAATCAGATAATTCAAAAGTGTGCACACAAAAGAAAAAAACGTCATGTGCAAAAGCAAAGACAGTTGGGCTGTCAGGTTGCTGGAAGAGAATCACAATTAAGAGTTTAAAAAAGCAGTTACCTTCTTGAGACAGCTGTGCCCATTTGTGAGTATTATGCCAAGCAGTAAGTGCTGCTCACGGCAACAAGCTTGGCAGTGAGCGTTTGCAGGGTTGGGTCTGTGGATGAAACACATTCCTGAAAGTCTTAAAGTTTATGCCATGACACACTCAACACCACTTTCCAATATTTGATATTCATCAACGCTGAGTGTGCCAAGTGAAAGTGTTTAGCAAGGGTATTTTAAGGAGTGCTATCAAATAGTTTTCAGCTTAAAATATAGATTTTGTTTTGTTTCAGCATCTTGATGTGGGCTTGTGCATGTGTAGCCCACATACCTAGTGGGTGTGGCTCACTGTCCCATGTAGTGGCACTTAGACCATTTACGGCAAAGGATAAGAACAAGGGAGCTCTACAGCCTAAGCTGAGAGCCAGCTAGCTTTATCACTCAAGCTGTAGCGGCACCTACACTAAGCTCTAGGGGGTCCCAAGTTCAAATCTGCCTAGTGCTGGTTACACATGTACAGTTAAATGTCTGTCTAAGCTTTAGTACAGACCTTGCAAAGGCCTATGCACTTATACAACTGGACATATTGTTAATACAGTAGTCACACAGAAGTCTGTGAGCCTTGACTCCTGATCCTGCACTGAGATGAGTGTTGGCAGAGTCTATGTGGAGCTCTGTTCAAGTCATTGGCACTCTGTGTGGGCATCTCATTACAAAAGGGGAGCCACATGCACAGGGCTGGTGTAAGGTGTGTGCAATCTGTTCCCATGCACATGGCCCACATGCTGGTCACCCACATGTGCCTATCTGAGCAGCACATCCTGAAGCTGCGTGCTGCACATGGCAGCAGCAACCCCCTTGTCCAGCAGGGCCCCTAGCCCATAGGTAAGAGGAGGAGGCTGCCATCGATGGCAGTGGTAAGGGTGCCCTTGTCAACTCTGCTGCTGGCCCGAGAGCTCTTCACGCCTCTGTGGGAGCAGCTACTGCAGCCCCATGCGGGCAGAGCTGGTGCCCCAGGTCCAGCACTCCATTTGAATCAGGCCCCACAAATAATCACACTGGCCCTGCACATGCCCCAGTTAAGTAAAGCACTTAAGCATACGATTAAGTCAAAACCACTTAAATGGAACATAAGCACATGTTGAATATTATCAATCATGACATAAGCACGTGTTGAACCAGGTCTTCAATGGGCAAGTCTGATCTGAACAAGGACTTCAAAACAGCTCTCAGTGTGAATGGACAGAAATGTAAATATGATCCTTAAAAATTTCAGTTAAAGCAACTTAAAAAATATGTATAAATATTTCCCCTGCAATACTGGAAACTGAGAAAGCTAATCTAACTGCTCAAGATCAAAGTAAGCAAACAATAAAAATGAAGAAAAGTCAGATATTTAAATGTCTTTCTCTTTTACTAATCTATGGCACTGTGGCTCACATAAATAAGGAGTTTTTTTAATATAACATTTATATTGATATTGCTTTATTTAGAACAGGTTGAATCATCAAAATAGTCAAAATAGTTTTAAAATGTTTAAACTTCACAAAACTTCTCCAATTATTTGACAGCTATGTTCAGTTTTACCAATTGCATGAGGTTTGAAAAACAATTGCTTTAAAAATACCATGAAGTTCATGGAAGAAATTATATGGGGCTGTACTGAGCCTTTACATTCTGGGATGCCAAGCTACACCAATCCAAGACTCACAGTGCCTCCCCTGCTTCCCGTCTGCTCCTGTGAGAAATATATTCTCACATTCTTTCAGAATAGTTTGTCTTATTTTTCCCCTTGAAATGGTGCAGTTCTGTTTGTAGGCATTTTGAGGAATGAGGAGGAGGGAAAGTAGCACAACTGTTCAAAGAAATGTGGTGGAAGAGATTGTTTTATTCTCTCCCTGACTCCTGACTCCATATATGATCACATTAGGGTCAATCAAGATCTCACGCTTGACATTATTTGACTAGCTCTAGTCCTGTTAATGTTTTAAATGATAAAAACACAGTGATATTTGCAAATGCAATCCTAGGTTATGTCTACACTAGATTTAACTGGGAAATTTTTTTACCATTGGTACCACCATACTGGTAGGAGAATGGTGTAAGCCCTAGTGTAGATGGGTAGAGCCATTTTTAACCTCAGATAATGTAGACCAGGCTTCTCCAAGCTATGTGTACAGGAATGCTGTTTTGGCATTGTATTCATATAGACATTAGAAATGGCTATGTGGAATGTTCTGCAAGATTCTCCAAATGCCTATGACAGCTATAGGATAACTAAAGTCTCTCTGCAGTGACTCCTCTTGGGCACCAGGGGCTGCTGGGGCCCCTTCACCAAGGGTAGACTGACTGACTATCTCCTCCTCTCACAGTGCTCTCAGTGCTCTTTCTGCTGCAGCTCAAATAGCTGGGAAATACTGGATAGGGAGCAGTGAAGTGGCTGTTAGCACAGTTGCCTTAGGCGCCCAGAGAGAGAAGTTAGGAGAGGTCAAGCTACCATGCATTCATACAGATATCAGCTTTAGGCTCAAGTCCTCAGACACCCATATAGCATCTCATCATCCACTCCCAATCAAACCCAGCTACACCCACTTCAAGGCAAAACAAAAGCCCTCCCTTTACGCAACTTTCATCCAGATCCACAGCCTCAGCCTCAGCCCATTCTGCAGATTCTCAGTTGCTAAAAGCCCCCCAGTTGTCACAAATAAACAGGCAGTTAAACTCCTCAAAGTTTCGAGAAACTTTTTTTAAAACATGTGCTTTGTATAATGATTTCCCTGCATAATAGCAGTAATCTGTGGCTGTGAGTAGTATACTCACAGTTAATGGCTTTCAGGTCTGGTAGATACTTCATCTGACAGACTAGTCACGACCACACATTATCACTTAATTATGCTGAAATGATATAGGCTTATCCAGTCAGAGTGCAGGATAATACAGAATTACTGAATCACAACTGTATGGTAGATTTCAGTAACCATTCAGCATGCACTGCTCTGCACAAACTGCATGGTTGTTTTAGTAACCATATAGTGTGTGTAACCCTACTCCAGCTGTTCACCCTACAAGCCAGTCATGGGCACTTCCAATTTCAAAATATGCCCAAATGGCAAAAAGAGTTAAATGTTCGAATCCAGTCACTTACTGGGATTTACGGGCAACACTGAGTTGATGATGCTTCCTGTTGATAACAATACTTATCTCTCATATAGCACATTACCCATCAATCTCAAAGCCCTTTGCAAAATAGAGTATCATTCCCTTTATTTCACAGATGGAGAAACTGAGGTCAGAGTAGGAATCCAAGTTCCCTGACTGAAGCCAGTGCCTTCTCTACTGAACTATATTGCTTCCCTTCTTTGTTAACGTGTCAAAAGCTACATGATGTACTAATAACTCCTTGGCTTTGGACTTTATTTAGCGTAGGATTCAGTTATTGCTTCATAAACAAGAAGCATCCTCAAGTGATTATCTGTCATTTATATCAACATAAACATTATTGAAGCAACATACAAAATATTTCACCATTGCTGGACCAAATTCTGCACCAGGTAACACTAGACATGGAAGACCTCATGGCAGTTCTCTTAAGAAGAAAGATTTGTTTTTCTGGTGTCCTGAGCTAAAATTTTCGGCTTTCCATGCTGTTACATAATGCACTAGGCAGACAATGGCTGTTCGGCCCTCCACAGTGGTCCTTTCAGAATTAGCTTTTAAAGAGCTTTGGAATTTTCTAAATGAACGTGGCTGTCTTCATGTTAAATGATATTATTATATGAGCAGGGCATTTGTTGTAAATATTATGTTAGGAAATTATGAACTAATTTAAATAGGCAGTGACATTTGTATTGTTTGAGCTTTAGAAAGTCAGCAGGCTAGATTCTGGGCTGACCTGCATCCTGAGTAAACTCACTTTTTATGAGCATAGCTTGAGGTATAAATCAATGCAGAATTAGCCCAGTATCTTTTCCAGGTTATGACTCAATAACTGAGTTTTTACATTAATATGATTACAATTTTATTGCATGGAAGACTTTTCTGCATCTATTTCACAGATCTCAACCTTTTAAATTTTATTTAATTTGTATTGATTTTGTTGCACTTTTATAAGCAGACATCACACATCTGAGCACACACAAAAATGATTACTTAAGTGATAATTTAAAAATAATGGATGTACATTAGCACATGAATGATTAATTCCCCTTTGTGAGTACAAGCATCCAGGCTATGGCTGAGTAAAATATTGATGGTACAGAGGAAATGAGCTGTTTCTTAATTTGGTTTTGTTCTGGTAATGTGTAACTAATGTTGTTTCCTTCTAGCAATATGCATTTAGTGACCCTTTTAAATTTTAATACCTAGCGATAGCTAAACTAATAGCTGCACAATGATATACAGGGTGAATTTTTAAAAGGTATGGCTATATTTCACATGCATTAATTTGGGGGCCTCTCTAGCACATATAGTACATGAAAGCTGTAGAAAGTCCTGATAAAGCCTCCACACCTGAGCTGGGTTTTCAGTAGGAAACCAATACAACCTGTAGTCATTTTGCCAAAAGATATAGCTATAAAACTTGATTATAATATCACTCCAACGCTCTCATTGGAACACAAATCCCAGGTCACCAAGACCTAAATGGTTATCTTAAACCATTGTGAGAGTAACTTTACCTGTACCTTCAGTAGGTATAGCAGAGCTCTGTATTCTAAACCACAGGCATGGATACATTTCATCATCTGATATTTTGACATTCTTGGATGGGAATCCAGCTCTTTTTACTCAAAGCTAATACAAAGACTGGTTCCCTGGGCCCTGGTCTACTAAAGCAGAGCTTGTCCACACTACCAAAACAGTTATTTCAAAATAAGGGGCTGATATTTCAAAATAATAACTCCTTCTTTCCTTGAAGAATAAGCTTATTTTGAAATAGTTTTTGAGAGTTATTATATCAAAATAAGTTATTTCAAAATAATTTCCTAGTGTAGACATGCCATGGTATTCCTACTCTCTTGCCCATCTGTTAGGCTATGTCTACACAGCAGTGTTATTTTGGAATAACTGAAGTTATTCCAAAATAACATAGTCTGCATCTACACACAAGCAGTTATTTTGACATAATGTTGAAATAATGTCGAGCTGGTGGATTGCTTACTCCAACTCTGGTAAACCTCATTGTACGAGGAATAAGGGAAGTAGGGGGAAGAGTGCTCTATCTCAAAATAACTGCTGTGTAGACAGTGCCAAAGTCGAAATAAGCTATTTCAACTTAAGCTACACAACTAGCGTAGCTCAAGTTTAGCCCTGCTGTGTAGATGTGCCCTGAGAGTGGTAATTTTTCTTCTAAGGTTGTGATATACTAGTTTTCATTTGGAGTAGGTGCCTTCTAACAATGCATTTAGACAAGCAGCCTCTTCAGGAAGCAACTGACACTTCTTTCTTCATTAGGCTATTTTTGGAATGGAAACAGTGGGGCAAGCAACACAAAAGACCCAAACCTGCTTCTATTGACTCAATAGTAAAAATCCCATTCACTACAATAAGGCAAGTTTGGCCCAAAATTAGAACCATTAAGAGGGATCATTTCCTTTTGCACTTATGAGGGTCTTCACATTAAATAGTAGGGACAGCTTTCTAACCATAAAGATAGTTAAGTGCTGGAAAAAGTTACCAAGGAATTCCCTCCACTGGAGGTTTTTAAGAACAGATTAGTTGAACATCTGTCAGGGATGGTCTAAGTATACTTGGCCCTGCCTCAGCACAGGGGGATGGACTAGATGATCTTTCAAGATCCTTTTCATTACTATATTTTTATGATATTGAGCGAAGATGGGAGCAAAGGCACTGCAGAAGATGTAGCAGACTTGTGAAATTAAAGTAGCAGGAGTCTGGTGATACCAAAAATCAGAATTGTTTGCCCTTGTGCTTGCCACATAGATGATACACTAGCATTATAACACTGATGCCAAAGCTTAAATGTTTGACCTATATTGTGTATACTAATTTACCTTTCATAAGTGGAAATTTTTATTCTGCACTCATACTAACTTGAAGAACCCAGAATAGAGAAAATTAAATCTTTTATGGGCAGTTCATTGTGGCTATTCAATGGAAAGATTTTTGCAGCCAAATATTCAGATACACCAAACAGAACACTGATGTTCACTTAAAACCAGAAATATTTATTCAAGCAAATGGCTATGTCAGGTAAGGCCAGCAGCTCTGAAAAATAATTAAGAGAATCCACCTATATCACCAAAGTAAAATGCTATAAGATAAGGTCTTATATTGATATGTCAAGGGGTATAATACTAAATGTGAACCCTAGTGAATATTGCCAAAGGCAAAATGTCATGTCGTTACTAATTACATGTGTACTATAAACGTTATAATGGGTTAGTAAAATAAGAGTAACTATCATCTTGCTCATCTATGTCTAAACATGCACCTAGGCAGCTAGATTTAGCTAACTATCTAAACTCAGTTGGTCAGGAGTACCTGTGAGGAGAATGGAAACGCCTTTTCTTAGCGTTTAAGCAGATATTAAACAGAAATTAAACGGTACAGTGACAAAAGTAAAATCTCTGTAAGCTGCATGGAAACTTTTCAAAGACACCATAATAGAGGCCTAACTTAGATGTATACCCCAAATCAAAAAACACAGTAAGAGAACCGAAAAAGTAGCCTAACAACCAAGTAAACAAAGCAATGAGAGATAAAAAGACATCTTTTAAAAAGTGGAAGTCAAATCCTAGTGAGGAAAATAGAAAGGAGCATAAACTTTGTCAAATTAAGTGTAAAAATACAATAAAAAAAGCCAAAAGGAGCTTGAAGAACAGCTATCCAAAAACTCAAGAAGTAATAGCAAAATGTTTTTTAAGTACATCAGAAGTAGGAAGCCTGCTAAACAGTCAGTGGGGCTGTTGGACAGTCGAGGTGCTAAAGGAGTACTCAAAGATGATAAAGTCATTGCAGAGAAGCTAAATGAATTTTCTGCTTCGGTCTTCACAGCTGAGGATATTGGGAAGATTCCCAAACCTGAACCATTCTTTTTAGGTGACAAATCTGAGGAATTATCCCAGATTGAGGTGTCATTAGAGGAGGTTTTGGAACAAATTGATCAACTTAACAATAACAAGTCACCGGGACCAGATGGCATTGTCACAAGAGTTCTGAAAGAACTCAAATGTGAAATTTCAGAACTAATAACTGTGGTTTGTAACCTAGCCTTTAAATCAGCTTCCGTACCTAATGACTAGAAGATAACTAACATGACATCAATATTTAAAAAGGGGCTCTAGAGGTGATCCTGGTCATTAAAGACCAGTAAGTCTAATGTCAGTACTGGGTAAATTAGTTGAAACTATAGTAAAGAATAAAATTGTCAGACACATAGATGAACATAATTTGTTGGGAGAAAGTCAACATTGTTACTGTAAAGGGAAATCATGCCTTACTAATCTACTAGAGTTCTTTGAGGGGGTTAACAAACACGCGGATAAGGGGGATCCAGTGGATATAGTATACTTAGATTTCCAGAAAGCCTTTTACAAGGTCCCTCACCAAAGGCTCTTCAGTAAAGTAAGTTGTCATGGGATAAGAGGGAAGGTCCTTTCACGGATTGATAACAGGTTAAAAGACAGGAAACAAAGGATAAGAATAAATGGTAAGTTTTCAGAGTGGAGAAAGGTAACTAGTGGGGTCCCCAAAGGTCTGTCCTGGGACCATTCCTATTCAACTTATTTATAAATGATCTAGAGAAAAGGGTAAACAGTGAGGTGGCAAAATTTGCAGATGATACCAAAGTACTCAAGATAGTTAAGACCGAAAGGAGACTGTGAAGAACTTCAAAAAGATCTCACCAAACTAAGTGATTGGGGAACAAAATAGCAAATGAAATATAATGTTGATAAATGTAAAGTAATGTACATTGAAAAAAATAATCCCAACTATACGTACAATATGATGGGAACTTTAGCTACAACTACTCAAGAGAGAGATCTTGGAGTCATTGTGGATAGTTCTCTGAAAATATCCACTTAGTGTGCCGGGGCGGTCAAAAAAGCAAACAGAATGTTAAAAAGGGATAGAGAATAAGACAGATAATATCGTATTGCCTCTATATAAAACCATGGTACACCCACATCTTGAATACTGCATAGAGATGTGGTCGCCTCATCTCAAAAAAGATATATCGGCATTGGAAAAGGTTCAGAAAAGGGCAACAAAAATGATTAGGGTTTGGAACGGGTCCCATATGAAGAGAGATTTAAAAAACTTGGAGTTTTCAGCTTAGAAAAGAGGAGACTAAGGGGTATATGATACAGGTCTATAAAATCATGACTGGTGTGGAAAAAGGGAATAAGGAAAAGTTATTTACTTATTCCCATAATATAAGTCCTAGGGGTCACGAAATGAAATTAATAGACAGAAGGTTTAAACAAACAAAAGCAAGTTTTTCTTCACTCAGTGCACAATCAACCTGTGAAACTCCTTGCCAGAGGATGTGGTGAAGGCTAGGACTTTAACAGGGTTCAAAAAATAGCTAGATAGATTCATGGAGGTTAGGTCCATCAATGGCTATTAGCCTGGATTGGTAGGAAAGGTGTCCCTAGCCTCTGTTTATCTGCAAATGGGTGATAGGAGAGGGATCATGTGTGGATTACCTGTTATGTTCCCTCCCTCTGAGGTAGATGGTATTGGCCACTGTCGGCAGACATGATACTGGGCTAGATGGGCCTTTGATCTGACCCAGTATGGCCGTTCTTATGTTCTTATATAAACTAATACAAACACGGTTTATTCTTCTGTCTTTAGTGGTGATACTAGTCAGCCATTTTCTATGTATACTACATATGTCAATTTTTTTTCAGATTTTTGGTATTTTCTGCCCTTGTCACACAAAGAATTTAATGTAATTCAAAAAAAAAAAACCCCCTCCAAATACTATTCAAAACTGTTTCAAATACTATTCTACGCATTCAGGGCCCAGCGCTGCCCAGCTCCTGGCCCCGCCCACCCGGCTGGGAACTGTGCAGCTCAGCGTGCTGCCTCGGGCCCCGCACAATCTTTGGCTGGGCCTGGCAGGGACCAAAGCCTGAGACTGGCTGAGCCCTACCATCCCAGGTGTAGGGGGAGCAGAGGGGAACCAAAGCCCAAGGGCTTCAGCCCCAGATGGGGGGCCTGTAACCGGAGCCCATGCCATGCAGGGCCAAAGCCAAAGCCAAAGCCAAAGCTTGAGCCTTGTCACCCAGGAATGAATCCCTCAGGCTTCAGCTTTAGCCCTGGGCCCCAGCAAGCCCCTAGCAATCCCATTAAAATAGGGTGAAAATCCACTTTGGGGTCCTGACTCACAGTTAGAAAACTGCTGTCCTAAATGTTTGAAAGAAACTCTTTGTCAAATGATAGGTAATGTAATGTACCAAACTAAGAAGCTAATCATTTTCATTTTCATGTTTTCTTGCATTATCGTGAGCCTTATGACATCTGACACTAACAGTACAGCTAAAACATTCAGAAACACCTAATATTTAATCAGCCTCATAGTGATTTCCATTAATTTAAAAAACAAAATAAAAAATAAATTGAACACTAATACCCTCTGAGACAGGCCAGATGAGCTAGAATCAGAGGTTAACTCTGGTCTTACAAAAAACTGTCAAAAGAAGCAAATAATAAAGGTTTTCCCTTCCAAGTACTGAAATTGACAGTTCATAAAAGACTTCTAGTTGCCCAGATCTCTTTAAAAATTAATAAATGATTGCTCTTTTTGCAGCCAAAGTTCAGGATCTTCACAAAGTGGATTTCTCCCCAGCTAGTCTGCCCATACCACATTCTATTTCTGTTTAGAGTATTTTACTGCATCTACAAGCATTGTTGCGGATCCTGGCCCCCAAAAACATAGCTGACTTGTGGTAGCACTCTTGAGGGGGCACCCTTGTATCCCCACCAAATTTTTAATTGCTAAATGGGGTGCCCTCTCCCTGGTCCTCTGAGTGCCCAGCCCTGTGCTCCCTTCCCCAAAGGTACCAGTTTCCTATGCCCAATGGTGTGGCTACCTAAAAGTCCTTGGAGATACTTCATAGAGGACCTGATTCTGCTTATTTGAATAAATGGGTGCTTCAATGTTGATTTCAATTACTGTTCCTGGCTCATGAAGAGAATGATTTAATTTACCACAGCTGGAGCTGGCCTTACTTCATTCAGCTGGGTCCCTGACAGAGCCTGCACTGAGACACACAGCTGGACTTCTTTGCTCAGAGAGAGTAAACCCTCTCACTGCCAGCCACTGGATGGGGACTATACAGCCTGTCACACTTGGTTTATTTACAGGGTGGTTCTTTTTAAAGGACTAGGAATTATGTAGTTTTTACCACTGCAGCTTTCTTTGCAAGGGAGCGCCAAGGCAGAAATTTTCTTCAAAGAATGTTTGCTTTGCACTTCATTTAAAATAAAAAAGTTCAAGGTGAAAAGGTGTTTGTAAAAGCTATTTTGCCAGTTTCTATAGACTTTTTTTTTAAAGGCTCAATGTTGTGGCTAGTGCTGGGGCAAGCTAGGGCCTTGCCATGTTCACTGTTTGATTTTATTTTCTTTGACTTCTAAGCACCCAGACTTCACTTTAGGCACTTGGCAATGAGTAAAATATACAATACAAAGAATTTACAAACAACAGGCCAATGCCTTACTCCATCTTTACTGAGGTAAGCTTCACTTTGTAGCCAGCTGAGTGAATCTAATGTTCCATGTCCATTCCCTTGCTTTTACAGGGACATTCTTTGCCCACAAACAGCAGAATCTTTCTTGTTAGTGACTAGCTGAACAAGGATGTAGGACAGAAAATAGGCCATGTGCAACATGAAATACTTGTAGGTCTCTTTTATTATATTAATTTTCCCTATTGCATTGCATCTGCCTCCATCAAGTGGATGGGGGGGGGGGACAACAGACTGGAGGCTGACAGTGGATTTCAAGATTATCACTTTACAGTCTCAATATATAGCTCTCGTGCATTCCGCTCACACGCCAAGACCTACTGATTTCAGTGGTTGTTTAGTGTGTGAGGAATGAGAGATTGGATCCTCATTGCATTTTTATCATTTATATTTCTAGATAGTGTAAGCATATTCAGACATGGATACAATACAGTTGCCAAGGTGGGGGGATGGTAGAAATACCATCCATGTTAGCAGAAACTTATCCCCATGGCTTTGAGACAACAGGTATGTCACTTAAGGCTGCCACACATCTGGAAACACAAGGAAGGCTAGAAAAACAGGAAAAGAATTATTTGAAAATGAGAGTTTGACAGTCAGAAGCATTTTAAGAACAACTTTCAATACCACCATTATGAAGGTGCTAAAAAGGTTACATGTCTATTAGACGTATTTTAGAAAACTCTAGTAGCTAAAAATCTCTGCCATAATATTTCTTGAGCAGTAGTACAAATCTTCAGATACTTACTGATTCCCTCTAGCTCCCTGTCTCCCACCCTCCTCCTTTTTTTTCCACCCCCCACCCCTCCTCTCCTATTTATTTTGAGTCTGCACATCCTAAACCCAAAACTCCGGTCATCTGAAGAAGTGGGCTGTGCCCACGAAAGCTCATGATACCATGTACATGTTTTGTTAGTCTATAAAGTGCTACCAGACCATTTGTTGTTATTACAGAAAATGTGAGGAAATAACATTTTTTTAATGTTATGAAGAACTATGCTAATGTTCAATGTGGATTGGATATTATTTAAAGATAAAATTGTAATCTCTACCTTTATGCTTGTTGTCTGTCCGTGCTGTACTAGTTATAAATTGTTTCCCGGTATCATACAACTCAGAAGTCTGAAACTAGCAATTTGCTGCTAATTTATTGCTGTAAATCACGAATGGCGGTGTTCCACTTATGACTAATATTATTGGAAAGCCAGGACTCAAATAACAAAAGTGGCTGGCCCACTTGTAATTCTCTGCCTGTGGAACAGGGAATTTGAATCCTAGGCTTATGCTCCCCAATCCAGCAGGAGCTGGGTGCACTGGATAGGTAGCATGCACAAGTCTGCATCCCCACTCAGGCAGATTAAAGCCTGATGTTAATAGGTTCCAAAGGGAGGGCTGAACAGTCAGCCACTAACAGGACTATGGCTGTGATGTGGATTCATAGGGACAGGAGGCTAAAGCAAGAAAACCTAAATCAGTCCCATATGTGGGGAGGGGGCGTGCAAAGGGTATGATCGCACTCCCCCCATTGTTCCTCATGGTCCCAGTTCTGGCCAGGCTGGGGAAGGCTGCAGCAGCTTGTTGTTCCAGCCTCTCCCCACCCCCATCCAGCTGGCAGGGCATAGGCTGGGACTGAGTCTCCCCTCTCCCCCAGTAACAAGGCCCAGCCCCACCCTGACCTCACTCCTAGGAGAGGGAGAAGGGAGGGTAGGAATCAGGCCAAGCCTTCCTCCCAGCCAGCCATGGGTTTTTTACTGGAGTGTACATACCCCAAATTACGGTGGCTGGATTCACAGCCTGGCCCCTGGGACAGGAGCCATCACACACCCCATCCCTGCTCAAGTGCACTATGTGCTCTCCAGCTCTGCACTCCCCCTATTTGCTGACCCCATAGGAGAGTCAGGCTGGCGGGGTTGGGGGGGAGAGGGGGTTGGCTCATCTAGCCCCCAGGCTCAAGTAGCTGTTTTCCTACTCCCTGTCATTCACCCATTGACACCTCTTCTCAGGGGATTAACAGCACTACATTGTTCTGGGTGATGAGCTACTTTGCATATTTAAAGAGACAGGACCAGACCCAGATTGGGTGGAGGGGTCACAGCTTTGGACTCACCCCTGCAACAGGATTAGCACAGACCGTAGCCCACAAAAGCAAAGTCACAATACGATGCAATTTGTCCACTGCCTGCTTTGCTGGGCCCATCCACATTGGGGGCTCGCAGCTGCCCAGGTCTGGCCCATGGGGAGCCTATAACAGGGCGGATGGAGTTCTGGATAGGGCTCCCTGCCACTGGGCTCCAGCTGCCCCATGTGAGTGGACAAACACCGGCAGCCCCTGCCCATGCTAGCATGCCCAAACAGCAGGGTGGCACATGTGGGCATTCCCTATCTGTGCCTTGTTATGGTATTCCATGTACATGGGTGCTGCCTTTTCAAAAGGGCACCCTGTTACCTGTGGGGATTTCAGGGACCAATCCCTTACCAGGAGAAAGAGTGATCACACCCACCTAAGGATTGTAAAGTGTTGTACAAAGGGGAGAGCTGTCACTACCCCCACTGTAAAGGGGAAATTGAGACACACAGAGGCTAACAGCTGATTTTTCAGATGCTCCCAATGGAACTGCTGAAGTCTGCCAACCGGGTCCACTGAGATCCGCTAAAGACCATGGCAACAAGACAGTGCCTAAGTTAGGAGTAGGCCCAGGAGCCCCAACTCCTACTCCACTACTCTAACCACTAGACACATGCTGCCTGACAGAGAGGATAAGGCCAGGGTCTTGCTCACTCCCCAACAAGGGAAATGCAATCAAAGGCTATGGCTTTGCTTCACCAATGCAAGTGACATTAGACAACCCTGCCCCACACAACGCAGCCCATCCAGCTGCTGCTAGTTCCAGCACCATGTCTTTATGTCAAATTCTCAGAAGCTGGACAGCAGCATTTCTGCCGCTGAAACTTCCATCTTTCCCTTGGGGTAGAGGAGCTGCCTCCAGCAGGGTCATTAATGTTCCGTTTTTATCTGGGCTTTCTGCGGCTGCTGCTGTCCATGGGTAATGCTGAAACAGGATGGGACCACATCCTTCACTACCTACACTTAGGGATATCATTGGTTAGAGCATGGAGGAGGCGGTACTAGGACAGCCAGGCCCTATTCCTAGCCCTGCCAGGGGAGTGGAGTTTAGCTAGAATGAAAGGGTGGGAGCAGGATTCCTGGGTCCTAGTCCTAGCTCTGGCAGAGAAATGGGGTCTGATGGTCAGAACAGAAACATTTGGATTCCCAAAGTCTCTTTCCAGCTCTGCCACTGAATTCTTTGGTGGTCTTGGGCAAGTCCCACGGTCCCAGTGGCTCAGCTATTCCAACTCCAAAATGAGAACAGTGGTCCTACCCTGCATCCCAAGGCCTCAGCTAGCTCAGTGCTGCCTTAGAAACTGACCTGAACTAAAAGCCGAGCTTGTAACAGCCCTCAGCCTGGAAGAAGCTCATTTCTGGCCACTGTGTGGGCTGCTTTCTCTCCAAGACACCAAGACAAGACTTATGGGTTCCCTCCACCAAAGAGGTGAAAGGTGGGAGCCAGTTAAATCTCACATGCTTCCAGGAGGGGCGGGCTTTCCCTGTTGGTAGTGTGGCATTCTAATAAGTGATTCCCCCCAGGTAATGAGTACCCTGGATCTCTGCCAACCTGCCTTGGAAGCCAATAATGACACACATAAAACGTGTGTTTCAGCCCCCTCTTGCCTTGGAGGGAGTCAGAGCTGACTTCAGCTCTATCTGGCTAGAACCCGGCTCCACAATTCGCTTCTTTGGGTCGCACTAGTGTTTGTGCAATTGAGGTTCGGGGGACACCCCAGGCCTGTACGCAGGGTGTGTGTGCAAAGGGTGCAAATGCTCCCCTCATGATCCCCCAAATAAGAGTGATCCAGCTAGCCAGGAGAGCCTGGGGCTGATCTCCCCTCCCACTTCCCCCAGGGGCAAGACTGGGGACAGTCCACATTTTTAAAAAAAGCACACACCTCCACAGAAATTCCTGCATACGGGCCTGTAAACGTTCCTCAGATCACCAACTCGCATAGTAAACCCTTTTTAATTTTGTATAAGTGTAAAGCCGATAGACCAAGGTGAACCTTAGGGGCTAAAGCCATGTGCTTCTACTGCATAAGTTAAAAGCCAACTTGCTCTCAGCTAAGGCTGTAGAGCACACTTTTGACTCTCCCTTTCTCCCTGGTCTCAGTGCCTCTGGGTTACAGTCTTCCCTTAGCTGAGGAAATGCATCCCAAGCTTCTGAGACCTCCCTGCAATTCATCCTAGATGAGTCCCCAATTGTATAGCCCACAGATCCTGGGTTGTCAGCAGGTGGGATTGAATTTGCGTGGTTAGGGGCTAAAGCCATGTGCTTCTACAGCATGAACAAAAAGTCAACTGTCTATCAGCTAAGGCTGTAGCACAGACTTTGCTCCCCCTTTCTTACTGGTCTCAGTGTCTCTGGGTTACATAAGAAAGGGGTAGTACTGAAACACTGGTAACTATCAGCTGTAGTCTGTAGGTTCATATTCCTGTACCAATGATGATATAAGAAATATCACTTTGGCCTTCTTATTTTTAGTATGTATCCTTCTAAAAATACAGAGAAAGGCTTCAGGAAAAGGCCGCTTTAATAATCAGTGCAGATGAAAAGCCTATTTTTCCTTGAACTGCTCTGCATTTATTCATGTGGTGCTCAATATACATGTCTGTGACTATCAGCCCTACCCTTAGTACCGCTCCCCAGTGTGATATTGACTGGGACTAATGCTGCATGAAACCAAGAGCTGCATGAAAAGAATGTTTTGTAGATATCAGTATGAACTAATATCAGTGCAAACTATTATTTACTGCTGCTTAGGGGAGTTGGGAATTAGTCACTAAATATCACCTTAAATCCAAAATTGTAAGCCCTATGTTCAAGAAGTCATAATAACTACAATCTATTTCATGTTTTAAATCTTTGTTTATTAAAGAAGCATAAGTCACAATGTATCTGTTCATTTTGCAAGGATAATTCAAATATAGTTAATACAAAAAGAACTGTGCACATCTTCACAGTGATTAATTACATATCTAATAGTTCTTTACAGCAGGGAGATGCCTTTTAACTCCATTGAAATGTATTGGATTATGAGCATTTATTGAAGGAAAATAATAGAACAAATGGCAACATTATTGTGAATTGACGATGGCACCATAATTGACACCCCTATTCTTACAGAAAATGCAATTGGACCTTAAATGAGCACAAGATATCAAACATCAGTTTTACATTTTATCCAAAGGCCATCACTTCGATGTGTCAATGTGCTGCAATGCTGGTTTAGCACTGACTCCTGCTGTAGAGTGACATCCATACCATTTCCTAGATTATGTAGGCGTTCCTACAGTCACGCCTTTCAAGCAAATCTTGCTAGTTTATGAGCTCTGAGGTCGGTATCCCACATATACAAATTAGCAAGAATGAAGTGCATTTCCACTTTCTAACCAGTCATGAATACGTTGCTTTAGTGATTTCCATATCAGATTTTAGCTCCTGCTTTAATGACTTGTACACAAATTCATCTCAGGTTGTGAGGCAATGACATCAATATAGTGGAGTGGACCCTGACTTCTCGCTTTTTCTACCTCTGTTAACATTAATGGTAAAGTCTGGAACTCAACATAACAATTTAAAGTAATTTAACATATTTTAATTTAGCATAAAATATCTTTGTATTAATAGTATTTTAAAGAAGCAAAAACTCAATTTGCAAATCACTGACATAATAGAATATCATTGTTATACCAGTATATACACTGTGAATATTTTGGCCTCAAATTTAACATATTTTATAAATTGTATAACAATCATGATGATGTTTACCTCTATAAGGCACTTTGATTAGTAAAAGTGCTTTAGAAAACATAAAACAATGAATCTGCAAGATGCCCCTGTGAGATAATAGGAATAAATCACTATTATTTCCATTTTGTAGCTAAAGAAACTATGTCAACGAGGTTTTGGCCCAGATCCAATGGAATTTAGGCATCCAATACAGTGGTGGGCAACCTACAGCACATAGGCCACATCACTGGCATGCGTACGGGGTGTGGCGGGTGTGCCCAGGCACACCCTAATGTCTTAGGGTTGCCAGGTGTCTGGTTTTCAACCGGACAGTCCAGTTTTTTGGGGCTCTGTCCGGTAAAAAAAATCCAGAAAATACCGGACATGTGCAATGTCCGGTATTTTCTGGTTTTCCGACTGGGCACCCGGAAGCCTGGAGGGGGGAGTGGCTGAGAGGCGGGGCACGATCGGCGCTGGGAGCCCTGGTTGCGTGTAAGGAGGAGGGGCAGCCCGGTCCATGCTCCTGCGCGCTGGTCAAGTGCATGGTGGAGCTGCAGCCGGACTGACTCGCGCTTCGCCTGGACTGTGCGGGGGGCGGGAGCGCCCTGGGATCTGCACTGCCCGGGTCAGTCCCGCTCCCCACTGGCTGATACGCTCCCCCGCCCCCCGCCACCTCCTGGCCAGCCGATTGGTTCTCCCCCACTTCTCCTCCCAATCTTCCCCGGCCAGCCCCGCTGCACCTGCCGCCAGCCCTGCTTCCGGCGGCCAGTTCTCCCCTCCTCTCCTGATATCTCCCGGCCAGCCCCGCTGTACCCAACCACCACCACCAGCTCTACCTCCTGCCGGCCGGTTCCTCCTCCCGATCTTTTCCGGCCAGCCCCGCTGCACCCCCCCGCCAGCGCTGCTTCCGGGAGCCAGTTCTCCCCTCCTCCTCCTGAGCTCCCCCGGCCAGCCCCACTCCCGCTGGCTGCCCCCCCCTTTGCCCCAATCTCCCCCCGGCCAGCCCCTCTCCGCCCGACCCCCGACCTCCACCGACCAGCTCTGCTTCCCGTCATCCACCCTCCGCCCCGATCTCCCCCAGCCAGCACCCTCCTCCCTCCCCCCTGCCAGCTCTGCTTCCCGGCCCCCCCCCACCTCCCAGCCAGCCCCGCTCCCCTCCCGGCCGGTCTCCCCCTCCCCCATGAAGTGTGTCCAGTATTTTTTTTAAGACTATCTGGTAACCCTATAATGTCTCAAAAAAAAAAGTGGCTTTGCATTTTAATTTAATCGCATGATACGCTCTTTTAGTTTTAAAGTATGGATTGCTGTTTTATGCAATAAGCGCCGAATTGCACATGTAAAAAAACAAAGTAAGAAGTACAATGTCCCATACTTGTTTGTATTTTTTTAAGTAAAGTTGAGTTGTTAATTTAAAAAAAATTAAGTTTAGTTAAGTTTTAGTTTCTTTAATTTTGTTTGATGAATAAAAATAATGTCCTTTATGTTTGAGTATTCAATAAATGTTCACCTTTAAAAAAAAATAAAAAATAAAATTCCCTGCATGTACACCCTTATGAAATGTGCTGCACACGCCTATGGGCCACATGTGGCCCATCAGGGTTCTATATGTGGCTTGCAAGACATTTTCTTTACTGTTGCCCACACACACAGGTTGCCAGATTCCACTGGTCTCTGTCCATTTAGGGTTTTTTTTTCCTGCAAGTATTACTAAAGTGACATGCTCATAAAGCAACGGTACATGAAGTGAGGGGTGTATGTTGATTGCACATAACATTGTGAGTGAAGTGCACTCCCTCTGCATCCAATCAAAGCACTGCAATGGTTCAATAGGCACATCCCGCAAATTCTAGGTACTTAAGCTCAGGTAGTAAAACTACCCTATCCCAGAAGACCATCTTGGTTATGATAATCTTGCAGCCCTCTGAGATGAAGGAGGGCCACTCATGTAGCCCACTCACTAGCCTAGATTGCCTGTTGCTGATCTAATACCTTTGAAAATCTGGGTCTAACAGACTTCTTCAGGATCAGAGTGGAAATCACTGTTAAGGCTCGGATTCTAATTCAGGCACGGCTTGGTCCCAGTCCTGTTTTCAGACTGCTTGATCGTATCTTTTTACTACCAGATTCCACTGATGTTTCTTTTACAAATCAATCATTCTAGAGATAATTAACACCTACAAGCCTTGTTTCTTTTAAGTCCATTAACATATTTGAAAAAAGAAATATGTTGGTGAAATCCAAAGGTTCAGAGTTACAATGAGGAATAAGTATAAGGATAAATCAAAGTTAAGGCCTAAATATCTTGAAAATACTCCTTTTAATATGCACAATATCGACATAATAGTGATCTGTGGTGCCAATGAGGATTTAAGGAGCTTTCTGCACACATTGCTGATGGTTTCTGATGGCTTATCATGTCAATAGCAGCCTGTATATATTTGTTTTAAAACCATTCATTAAACAATTCCCTTACTGAATTGTGTATGTACAATAAAAGTGCATATTTAAAAACCTTATTTAAAGTGGTTACTGCTCACGCACAATATCAGATTTCAAACCTTACTAAAGCATTGTATTTAATATTTTAAAATAAACCTAGTCTACATGGTATATCAAAATCTTCCAAAATGTCATGTGTTAAACTGAAATCCCTTTCAAATGTATATGAGCATCAGGGCCATTCCTATCAAACGGCAACGTATGCAGCAGTATGGGGGACCACAAAATTTGGAGCAATTCTGTGGTGCTTAGGCAACTGAATGCTTTGTAAGGGATGGTGTTGGCTCTAGTGGTTAGTCCTATCTCCCGGTGGCCCCTCAGGGTAGCTGGACCCAGCAGGGACTCGTGCAGGACCCAGAACACCCACCTGCTCTGCCCCACTTCCATTCTACCCCTCCTCCTGAGCAATGTGGCCTAGGGGACTAGCAGGGGGACTAGCAAATGCTTATCAGATAGTCGACAGGCTAGTCAACTAGTTGCTCCCCCCCCTTGCTACCTCTATCAGAAAGAGGCAGCAAGGTGGAGGAAGAGGAGGGGGTACTTCAAAGCGGCAGCTCCGCATGGAGCCTGGAGTCAGCTGAGGATTCCCCTGCTGCCCCCGGGCTCTGTGCAGTACTGCCGCTTTGAAACACTGCCGGGAGCTTGGCATCAGGCTCCATGTGGCGTTTCAAAGCGTCAGCGTCAAGTAGAGCTGACTCCAGGCACCATATGGCACTGCCGTTTTGAACGCTGCGTGCAGCCTGATGCCAGGCTGCAAGCAGCATTTCAAAGCGGCAGTACTGCACGGAGCCCGGGGGCAGCGGGGGAGTCCCCTGCTGACCCCGGGCTCCCTGCAGCGCTTTGGCCTAGGGCTGTTGCTACACTTCAAAGGCGGAGGTGCCCTATCGACTAATCCAATAGTTGATGCAAATTGCATCGACTATTTGATTAGCCAATTACTCAAAATTTAACATCCCTAGTGCCAGCAGCAGTGGCAGCAAGGAAGAAGCGGAGAGACCAGCCCCCAGCCCACTCCGCTTCCCCAGCCACATCATTCTGCTTCCAGGTGCCAGTGAGTGACAGGGGTGGTTCCATCTCTTCCCTCAAGCCTCTGCCCCAAACGATGCGCTGGGAGCTGGGGGAATGGAGTGGGCTGGGCAGGGTCTCTCAGCTTCCCCTGCAACCAGTGAATTCGGGGATGGGCCTGATCTCTGCTGCTGCCCATCTCTGCTCTACTCCTGACCCACAACAGCTCCTTCCCTCATGGCCCTGAACACAGCCCACCCCTGCAGAGGGGCCACCCTTCCCATAAAGGTCTTCAGAAGGCACCAAAATGTCTATGGATGGCCGTGATGAACATCATCTGATGTTATAACAACATATTATCACATTGATTCAAAGTGTGGATTAAAAAAATTGATCACATATGCTACTGTCTGAAAAGTTAAGGGCCAGATTGTGAGTGGAAACAGATCATAAGGAGTCTTCCTCGCCATTTGCTCACCTGAGTTGGGAAGCATGCAGATTGTGCAAGGCTAGTGCTGGTGTCTGTGCTAGCTTTCCCATGGAAACCACTGTAGAAATAATCCTACATTTCAGGTAAATTTTGCAAGGTACATTTTTTAACAATCAGTTTCAAAACACTTTTAGAATGAGATTCAATATGAAAATATTGGTACACCCTTGAGGACTGCAATTTTACTAGTAAGAAATGCTAGGGCATGCAGAGAACTGGCAGACTTACCCTCTGACCAGTTTTAGTTTTTTTGGCATGACAGTATACATAGAGGAATATGAAAGTTCTGAAAAATAGGAAAATAGAGGCTCTGTGCAGAGTATATACTTCTGAGTATAGAGACTGCGGAGATATTTAGTGAACTGAATCCTTCTCCTTGATGAGTCACATTGCACACTATAAGCTTTTTCTGCCCTCAGGTTTGCAACTTGATTCCTAATCAAGGCAATAATCACCATTCCAACATCTTCAGTCAGTGTGCAATTTTTAATTCCTGAAGCCTAAGGTTGTTCCCTGAGAGCAGAAAATAAAGAATGTCCTTACACCTCAAACCAGGCAAAAGCTTCTGGGTCACAAAATAGCTGTGCTCAATGTCTGCTGTAAAGAAGCCTGCAATGATGTAGCTTTCAGCCTGTCGCCACCAGAGAACATCAGAGTGAAACAGACAAAGGATTGATTTGCCAGAAATGTCCTATTCCCATGACTGAGAGATTTTTTTTTTTTGGAACAGTCACAGAAGAGAATTTACTGAGGGCCAAATCCTGTAGTCTTTACTCAGTGTAGTTGGTTCTCAACACAGAAAACTCCCAGTGTGAAGGGAATGTGAGTTTGGCTAAGTACAGACTTGCAGGATTATTTTTTCCGTGTAAAAAACACCCAGTCATAAGTTCTGTGAGGGGAAAAATATGGGGAAGAGCAATTCAGCAACAACCCGCAGGGTATTTACTGTTGTTCAGCTTCAGGAATTTAGGTGCACCAACTGGGATAGGTGGTTCTAAAGCTTGAGTAACTCCAATGTTTTCTCAGTGACAAGCAGTAAATTATTTTTAAGATGAAATTCTATTTTCCCATCATAAAATAGATAAAAGATTATAAAAGTTGGAGCATAATAATTTTTTCTTCTTTCTTTTTTTCAGGGAGCATCAAAAGTCTTTCATGGCAGGTTTTAAGTCATTCACATTCCACCTGAAAATTAATAAATAATAGCTGACTCCCAGAATTAATTTCTAAGATTAAAACCTTTGTTTCTGAATATATGACTTTTTTTCTGCTGACAGGCTACTTAAAATGATGTCACTTCAAGGACATCTTATTTTCCTCTCCCTTTTCACTGTAAAACTGACTTTCATTAATCTGCAAAATTATACTGTACTGAATGGCTTTCATTCAAAGTAGACATGAGAGTGCCTGTGTGTACACACATAAAAAGATAAAATGATGTTTGATTGCCTCTTCCCAGCTGTTTACCTCAGAGGTTCTAAAGTGGTGGTGTGATAGGGAGGAAAGAAATTGCCTGACCAAGAAAAACTAAGCCTGAACTTTGCTGGAAGACTGCATGCCGATCCTTTTGGCAGCAGTTGTTTGTCCTTAGGATGTCTGAAATAAGCCCTGCATAATAAGGGGGCGGGGGGGCGAGAAGCAGGCTCCTTCATGACCGCTGCACACAGCAAGCCAGTGTGGCTGAGGTGCTTGGAGCTGGCGTAGCAGCTCCTTGGAGGTGGGGGGCTGAGGAGGAGGAGGAGAGGCCACTGAAGGGTCACCGAGCGCTGGGGGCCTCAGCAACAGCAGCCAGTGAGGGCGATCAGCCCAAGCCTGCCTGCCTCTCCGAGCCTAGGGGGGTGGGACCCTGGGCTCCAGCCGCCTGATTGTTGGGAGGGAAGCAGCCTCTCGTGATGGATTGACTGGAGATGGATCGAATTACACCATTTGCTGGGCTCGCGTTTGTTTTGCTCCCGGTTTGTCCCAGCGCGCCTAGAGCCGGCGAGTTTCAGGGTTACGCTGGAGAAGCCAGGAGCTGCCCCCGGATCTGTGGTTTGGTGGAGCGCTCTCCCGAGCCGGCTTTCCTCCTTCCCCCATGAGGTAAGAGCTGCATTTGCAACCCTGAGCGCCGGCAGACCTGAGGCTGAGCAGCGGCAGCCGCCGCATCTCTTGCCTTCGCTGGCTGCACAGTGCCCGGGAGAGTTGAGCTCAGTTTGCAGCGAGCATTGCCAGGCTGGCGGGTGAGGGACAAAAATAGTCTGAGCAAAGGTTATTTTTACTCGCTTGTTGCCGACTCTGCGTGACTTGCCGGGGGGCGAGGAGGAGACAGGAGAGAGTAAAAAGTTCCAGTTTGCAGGGCCGGTGCCGAGCCCTTCCCCTGCGCGCTGTTTGCGGTTGCGTTTGAGGCTCCCTCCCCGGGCTGCGGCGCGCCAGTGGGTCTCGGGAGCCTGCTGAGGTTTATTTGGGGCAAAGGTAGGTGGGTCCGAGGCCTTTGGAAGCGATCAGGGCTGGGCGTTGAAGCTCAGCCTCCCTGCGTGACCAGCGGGCCCTCCGGACAGCTGTGGCTGTGCTGGGGAGGGTTTGCTTTGGCCGCTTCCCCTTGTGGCAGCCCGCGCCAGGCAGAGTGGGCTGGGCGGGCTGGGCAGGAGGCAGCGGCCAGCGCGAACCCCGAGCAACCCGCCTACCCGGGCGCTCCCGGCCACCCCAGCCTCGCCCTCTGCACAGCCCCCGGGAGGGCAGCCGCGCGCGGGGGCGGGAGGCAGAAATCGGAACTACCTGTTACTCCTGCGGCGCCGCCTCTGTGGGGTTCCCCCAGCCCGAGCTCCCGCGCGCTGGTCAAGCTGGCGGAGCCGCCAGTCCTGCCAGCGCCGCGGCTCCCCTGGGGCCGGGCGCTTGCCCCAAAGTCCCCCCCCTGAGCACTTGGAGGGGCTGCGCGGGTGTGTGTCGAGTCGCCAGCAGCTCTTGAGCCCAGCCCTGCGGGAGCGGTGTCTAGTGGGGGGTGCGGAGAGCCCTCGAACCAAACTGCAAACCCCTGGCCGAATGGATCCACGTCAAGCGCCGCGGTAGCACCCCTGTGCCCGCACCTCTGGGCAGCGCTTGCCACGCCTGGGCTGGCAGGCTGAACAGGGCGTGCAGCGCCAGTGCTGAGTGAGCCCTCATTGTGCTGCCTGCCTGGAAGGGTCCTCTGCTTGGCAGCTCCTGCAGGCTGCTCCCTCAAAGTCGGAGCCGCATCAGGCCCGTCTGTCCCCCTTAGAAATAATTTCTTGGATAATCTTGACCGAACCTTCGTAGCTCCTCCAGTAGTCGGGACTAGTCGCGCGTTGGAAGCCAGAGGGAGCTATATTTCAAGCTACCATCAATTATGGATGGAAACAAATAAGAGAGTCCATTCTGCATTATCCCTTTGCAATGGCAGGAATATCTTAACCCTTTCACCCTTCTTTTCTGATGACAGCAATGTTTTGTTTAAGTATAAAGTGAGGAAACTTTGTTTCGACTTTGCAGAAGCTTACATTAATTAGAAATGGGTTGCAGCACCCTTTATTATTTATAAAACCTGAGTAGAAATGAAAGAGTGCACACGTATTTCTAGATGAAGCTTATGCCTGTGTGTGTTTTTAAAAGGATCTTTTTCAAATGCCTGTCATTGTGGTTTGTATTTTATGTCTCCTTCTGTATAAACGTATTGTATGGCTGGAAAAGGCAATTAAATGGTTTAAGCTTCTGAATTTCATTAATTCAAAACACTATAGCTCGAAGTGTTATCCCATTTGTTAGCATGAATATACCACTCCAGTAAGGTAGAGGACATAGAGGTTCTCTGGTTTCCAAATTGTTTAATACTGCTGGCTGAATTCTGCTAGTCTTAGGTCTATGAGAAAATCAAGCAAAATTTGCCCCAAAGTGTATAAAATAGCTACATATGCACACACGTGTGCAGAAGAATGCATTTACTCAAGCTTGTGTCAGCAGTAATGTGACTATTCATGATGTATACAGATTTAGTACTTACTATGTACTCAGTATTGTAGTTTGTATGTACACCCCAGACAACCTGAGCAAACAATATAGAGAATTTGCAGCAAAGAACTGTCACTGAAAAATTAATCATCCTTGACTTATGTAAAATCCATGACATTTTGCTTAGTTATTTTCAGGGGAAAAAACATGTCTGTACTAGAATAACTTTAGCTCTGCATTAAGTTGTTAGTGTTCCACAGAAGCATACAAACCTTTTAGTAATGGTATTAATTCTTCCTTCTATTAAATGTAGTTATCTTGGGGGAATTCGTAATTCTTCAGAGGCTTTTTAATACTTGTGAATTATTCTCATGAAAATACTTTTATTGGGGATTTTTCCAGGATTCCATCTTCATATTTTAAAGGAGTCTGGAAGCTCACTATATTGTCAGACGCTTTATTAACGCTATAAAAATCTTTCCACCTCTAATATGTATGGATCTTTTTCAATAAATTAAGCTGTATACAATCATGTTTAATATAGTAAGTGAAGGCATATTCTGTTATGTTGGCAGATATTGTATAAACATTTACTCTGGCTTGGACAAATAGAAATTGTCAGACGAGTCCTGTGATTTTTTTTCTATATAATCATAAATTTTAACACATTTATATATTCAGCTGTTTTAAAAATGGAAAGAGTTTGCAGTAGGAATTTACTAGTATTTTCAAATAAGCAGATTGAATTTGTTTTCAAAGAGACAGCCAAAAATGTAACCCAGAGGCTTTAAATTGGGTTATTTAACAGGCTGCTCACTTTCATCTGCATCTTTAGTTACATTGAACTATCATTCTCCTTCATATCCTGCAATCTGTCACTACCTCTGTCCATTTCTACTAGGGATGTAATGAAGACATCATCATCATCATCTAAACATGCTATGTGAGATGCAGGAGAGTGTGCTAAGAATACAGTGATCAGCCTTGTCACAGCTCCATAGCCAGCTGTGTGGCTGCATTTGTTCAATCATTGATACCTATTTAGCTGGACTATGTAACATTTCTGCCTCTTTTGTATGGCTGATTTGAGTTGACTGTGGTAGCAAACACTTTAGCCCTTGGAACTGCTAGAACTCTGATCTAGTCTTATGAAGTTCACACATTTAGAGAATGCTTAATTTATGTGTCCAATTCACTGTGTCTAAAAGGCTCCCAGCTCAGATATGCACTGACAAATGAGATACAGGATGGTAAAGTAGTAGTAGTAAAAAGTCATCTTAAAAATCTTAAAATACAAGGCATGTAGGTATGACTACTTATAACAACTGCTGGTCTGATTACATACATGTTTTAAATTTACTGTACTTAACACAGGACTGGGTCCTGCTAACATTGAAGGCAACAGGAGTTTTGCCATTGACTTAAATGGAAATAGGCTAAGCACCCCTCTCCCTGTTTATGTACATCTTGAAAATGGCTCACACACACACTCATTCACTCACTCTCTCTCTCTCTCTCTCTCTCTCTCTCTCTTCCAACAAGGGGTCCTATGAAGAGCATATGTGGATATATTCAGTTCTCATCATGAATGTTATAGTGAGTAAAGTAACTTGGGGTATGTCTACACTGCAACACTATTTCAAAATAACTAGCGCTATTCTGAAATAACTTAGTCCACGTCTACACAGCAGGCAGTTATTTGTGTCAAAATACTGTCACGCTGGAGGACTTTTTAGGGTGCATCTACACTGCAGGGCATAATTTGAAATAAACTACGAAAATTGAGCTTCCACAATTGTGTATCTTATTTTGAAATAGCTTATTTCAAAATAGGGAGCGTCTACACAGCACTTATTTCAAAATAGAGCACTCTTCCTCCGACTTCCCTTATTCCTTGTACAATGAGAGTTACAGGAGTCAGAGTAAGAAGTCCTCCAGCTTGACAGTATTTTGACACTATTTCAAAATATCTGCCTGCTGTGTAGACACAGACTAAGTTATTTTGAAATAGTGCTAGTTATTTCGAAATAATGTTGCAGTGTAGATGTACCTTTACTCGGACTCCTGTAACCCTCATTGTATGAGGAATAAGGGAAGTCGGAGGAAGAGTGCTCTATTTTGAAATAAGTGCTGTGTAGACACTCACTATTTCGAAAGAAGCTATTTTGAAATAAGCTACACAGTTGACATAGCTCAATTTGTGTAGCTTATTTCGAGTTAAGCCCAGCTGTGGAGACATACCCTTGGCTTCAGTTTTTGTCTTTGTCTTGTAAGACCAAGGAAATACTTCCAAGGAAATACTTGCATTATTGGTTTATTGCACCTCTGTTCTCTTATATTTTCCAGTGCATTTTTTTTTGCTTTGATGGGGTACTGCCCTATTTCTTGCTTAGCAAATAAATAAGGGGATGATCACATACTTGTTCAACATACTGTAATTCCAGTAAGAAATATAAACATCCATCCTATACGTGGTTAAAACAGTTCAAATGTTGATTTAATCAAAACTGCTGTTAGAGCAGATTATCTTTTATTGCATCAGATAAGCTTGCTGCAGTTACCGTTAAAATCCATCTAAGCCGTTTTATTAAGTTGTTACTTATTCTGTGAATAGCTGCCAGATTCAAGTTCGAGTTCTCATGTCACATGAAAGAAATTGTCAGTGAAAATCATATTGCTAGCCCTATGATGCTATTTTCACTAGCTGTGTGTATTGTCTGCCTTAGCCCACTCTCTCTTGTCATGCCTTGACAGTAATTATAGTACAGCTAATAACAAAAGTTGATTCAGTTTATTCAAACAAGAAAACTATTAAATTGTCTAACTTCCAAAGGCAAATGTTTGTGTAACTAGAGAGATCAAATCTGGAGTGTACATATGTAACATATGAGGTGTGTTTATTTCCCTAACTTTTCTGTTCCATTAGGCTTTTGTTAACTAACCTAGATTAGCATTTTAACAACCCTGAAGTGAACTTCTGCCATTCTTTCTACTTGGACACTGTGTGTAGATCATCCATCATTCTGTCCTTGGCCACAACAGGCTACTGGCTCCATAACCATTTGGAGCTACACAGCAACCATTCGACTGTGAACAGCACAGCTGGCTACAGCAATTTTTTCTTCCATACCCCTGGCAGCATTGTCTGGCTATGGTAACTAAAGTTAACATCCAGAACATGAAGTCTCTTTTGTTTGGCAGGTTTAGCCCTGCCCTGAGGCAGCTCAGTGACCACACCTGCAGAAAAGTCACAAAATGGCTGCTAGAAAAGAAAGGCACCAAAGGACAATTTTAAAAAATCTGGCTTTGAGATCCCAGTCTGTTGCTTACAGCTTGATTATAAATTCAGTTATTACTTGACTGAGAATATTTTATTCAAATCCTACTTGGTTTCAATTTGGAGATTACAGAATATGTTGAAAAAGGATAAAGGAACAGAACTTGCTTAGACTCAGCCAGTCAAACTGCCAAAGAGCACAGAAAGAGAAGAATTCTTCCATGTATTCTGCATGTTATTGCAAAAGCTCTTTTCTTTCCACAATGGGAAACATGTGATTTAGCAGAATTAGTGCCCAGAGTCTAATAGTTGCAACAGATGCTTTTCTCAGTTAGTTTTGTAGATTTTGGTACTTAATATAAAAGAACTACATAAATTCCAATATTTATTACTTTACTCCTAAATTGTGCTAGGCAAGTCAGATCACCAGCAGGTGAGCAGAGTCAGGGCTCTATTGTAATCTTACTTATTGAGGTGTTAGCATATTTCAAGCAGGTTGGCCTAATGCTATCTCTTGATGGAAATCCATGGCTTTCCTCCTAGAATTTCATTCTCATTTCAAGAAAATGGAGGTCCAGAAAAGTTGTCAAAAAAGGTGTGGGGGGGGGGGAAGTATGGGTCAGAGAAAGTGGAAAAAGGGGAGGAGCACGGGACTTCAGTAAGCAAAGTGATACTTGTTCTTTTCAGAATGTTGAAGAACATTGTAAATTAAATCAGTCTCTAGACAGCTTTGATTTATACACTAAGGGCTCATCTAGACTACGGGGAACGGTCGAAAGAAGATATGCAAATTCCATGGAATTTGCATATCTTCTTCCGAGCGCACTTTCGAAAGCAGAGCTTTCGAAAGTGAAAGTAGTTAAGACGAGGATTTTTCAGCGAATTCCCCCTTTGTTGAAAAGCTGCTCTTCCTCAAAAAAAGGAGGTTTAAGCGGTTTTTCGACAAGGGGGGGGGTTTCACCGAAAAAGCCGCGTCTTAACTACTTTCACTTTCCAAAGCTCCGCTTTCGAAAGTGCGATCAGAAGAAGATATGCAAATTCCCAGCAGATTACCCTTGGTCTGTCTGACCTGGTAAGATTACAAGGGTCATATTTACAAACAGATATTCTTCTTGAATAATGGGTAATTACTGAATAATTTTTTCCTGCCGTTTTTGTACTTTTCATATACACAACCTGTGCAGTTCATTTCTTTTTTTTCAGGTGAAATAACTGTGACAATATCCCTCTTGTAGAATTTTCATTAGTAGTAATGTACAAGATCATGTCCGAGGCCCTTCCATTGGTAGGATTCCCCTGAGTGTTTACAATACCATAAAACAAATGGTACTTAACTCATTTTTCCAAAAGCATCTCTGCATAAGAGCCTTAATGAGATTCACTTCCCCTGTATTGGCATGCAAAGATCCATAGCATGCTCTGGTCCCATTTCCCAAGAATGTTTATTGACACTACTGCTGCAGCAGTTAGTCAGGCCCTAGAAATTGGTGGTATCTCATGGACTGATGGTGTTGCTGCTACTTCACTATGACACACACTGGTCATAGAGTCAGAAGAAAATTCTCATATTCGTATTTGAAATCTTCCTTCAATCCTCCAGTCAAACAATATTCAAGCAACAGAGTGCCTGTGTGTGCTTTGACTTGGCTGAGGAGAATTATATATGTACTTAAATTTTAAATGTCAGAATAAGACCAAAAGCATATATATGAGGGGCAAACTTCAGGAAGGTATAAAATCTTAGCAGGTGTTTTGAAAACATTAAAGTGTTAATAAAGTACCTCTTACTCATTGCCCATTATTGTAAGCTATATTTAAAAAAAAATTAAAGGGGACAAATCTGCAGTACATGCATCCACAGTTGACTAGCACACAACGAAGTGGACAGGCATAAGATCTTAACTACCACTCTGACCAGATCAGGCGTGGCAGTTTACAGAAGTGATGCATTTAGTATCTAAGGGTATGTCTACATTGCAAAGTTAATTCGAAATAACAGCCGTTATTTCGAATTAACTTTAATAGCGTCTATACATGCAAACTGCTATTTCGAAATTAATTCAAAATAGCGGAGCGCTTAATTCGAATTTGGTAAACCTCATTCTATGAGGAGTAACGCCAAATTCGAAATAGCTATTTCGAATGAAGTGCTGTATAGACACTTAATTCAAACTAGGGGGCCTCCAGCCCTTCCCAGGGAGCCCTGGTGGCTACTCTGGGCACAACCAGGAAAACTTACTCTCCTCTCCCCCAGCCCCGGAGCCATTAACGGGGTAGACCCTGGCCACAGTGCCTGTGCCAGCTTCAAGCCTGCCAGCCAGAAGCCAGCGGTGGCCAACGGGGCCCCTGACCCAGTAGCCCCGAAACATGAGCCAGCAAGCCACTGGCAGCCAGCCCTCCACCGCTCCCCAGGAGCAGTCTGCCAGCTCCCAGGAGCCTGACAGGGGCTGGAGAACGTGGGTGCCTTCCCAGTCCAGGGTGGAGATCATGGACCTTATTCAGGTTTGGGGGGGGAATGCCCCCAACGTCCATGATCTCCGCACTAGACAGAGGAATGCGGCCGTCTATTGCAGGATAGCTGCCAGCCTGGCCACCAAAGGCCACATGCGAACCCAGGAGCAGGTTTTCATGAAAATCAAGTTGGTCCAGCGAGACCCCCAACCCTGGGCCCGGAGCTTCCCCTCCCCTTTCTTCCCCTTGCTTCCCCCTTCCAGCTCCCTCCTCCCAGGTTTCCCCCTCCCCTCTCCCACCCTCTCTCTTCCCCTCTCCCACATCCTCTTCCCAGTCTCCCCAGAGGTTCATTCCGCCCTCCCCCCCCAGTTTTGTTCAATAAACCCAGTTTCTATTTTTGAACATATGTGTTTTTTGTTTGACATCAGGAAGGGGGGCTAGGGAGGGGTAAGTGGAAGGACGTGAGGGAGGAATGGGGCACGAGCCCCCGGTGGGGAGGACTGGGGTGGCTCTGAGGGCTCCTCAGGGTGGACGTTCTCCCTCAGGGCCTCCTGGATCCTGACAGCCCCCCGCTGGACCCTCCGGATGGCAGCCTGCAGCAAGTGCAGCCGGGCCGATGGCAACGACCCCATGAGATGCACCGGCGTGCCCAGGGGCAGTTCTGGCTCCATGTGGCTAAGTGCTGTGGTGTCCTGAGTGCGGGCACTCAGGGCACTCAAAGACAGGACTGCTTTGCTGTCCCTCATCGAGGTAGACAGGCAAGCGGGGAACCCTGAGAACTGTCTGTCCGGGGTGGGGGTAGGGTCCCTTTAAGCACGGAGCTCAGTTAGCCTCAGGCAGCAACCCCACACACTAAGTCTTAACCTGATGCCCTGCCGGCACTGGTTCCGGCCAGCCTTAACTTCGGTTCAGGGTCCACTCAGTGTGGACACGCTATTTCGCAATAGCAAAACGCTATTTCGAAATAGGTTTTGTGTGTAGATGCGTTAATTCGAATTAGCTTAATTCGAATTAACTATTTCGAATTAAGTTAACGCTGTAGTGTAGACGTACCCTAAGATCATATAACAGCAAACCAGTACAGGATCACTCTCCATTCCCTGCAGTTGGCTCACAGACAATTCCCCCCCCTCCCCAAATACAGCAATTCTGTGTATTAGCACCTGGAGAAAGGGCTCTGAGGTGAGAGGTGCAGGGATAAGTGTGCGAAAGTTGTCAACAGTGAGAGAACATTGTCCCCATATGCCTCATGAAAGGAGTAAAAGAAAAAAATCATCTTTCAGAGCTGAATGGTTTAGTTCAATTTGGAAAGATCTGCTTCTCCATGACATCTCTTTAAATCCAACACATGTGTATCAAAGATTAAGACTCTTGAAAGGTTAGTCATTTGTTTTTGCTGACTAAATTATATGCTTTCATCATGTAAATACTGTGCAGATATTTTTAGCAATACAGTTTTTGATTTAATGATAACCTAGGACAAGGATAATCAAATCACATTCTTCAGGGATTAATTTGATTCCCTGCAGAGGTCAGGATGGAAATGTTTGCTCTTTATACACAACTGTTCTCGGGATATAAACGAGTAGTCGAGTATGCCTAGGCTTATCAGTTAATTTTCTTGACTACTCATATTCCCTCCCTTGCTGCCTCTGTATCAGAGGCAGCCGGGGGAGGGAGGGAGCAAGAGCCGGCTTAAAACTGGTTCCCCCCAGCACTGGCTCCACAGTGCCTCCTACTCCCCACACTGCTGCCTCTGTCGGTGGCAACAGTGCGGGGGAGGGGAGGGCAGGGCCAGGAGAGGCTGCTATGAAGCAGCCTCTGCCCACGATGGGACCAGGATGACCCGCATCCTGCGGAGCAGCCTCTGTCCGCGGCAAGCTTGGGCCCACTGTGGGCAGAGGCTGCTTCACTGCAGCAACCCCTGACTGCGTGGAGTCCCAGCTCCCTGCGGACAGAGGCTGGAGCAGCCTCTGTCTGTGGGGAGCACGGACCCCTGACAGATAGGGGGTGCTGCAGGACCAGCCTCCATCCACAGTGGGCCCAGGCTCACCATGGACAGAGGCTGCGGCGAGCTCAGGCCCACGGTAGACAGGCTGCTTCACATAGCCTCCCCTGCCTCTTCCCCAGTCCATGCTGCTGCCTCTGATAGAGCTTAGATCCACCGCGAGATTAATATTGATGCCATGATTAGCCTTTAGCCATGGCCAGCTCAGGCCACTGTGGACAGAGGCTGCTTCGCGGCAGTTTCCCCCCCTCTCCCGCAGCAGCCTCTGTCCATGGGGAGCTCAGACCCTGCAGACAGGGGCTGTTGTCACCTTACGCTGCTGCCTCTGTATCAGAGGCAGCAGCATGGGGCAGCAGGCAGCCAGTCTATGAGGGGAGCTGGGTTTAAAACCAGCTCCACTTATGGACCAGCTCCTGCCTGGCACTCCACAGCTTGGGGTGGCAGGGGGTTCCCTGGGAGTGAGGCTGGAGTGCACTGGCTGCTGGCTCCGCTCCTGGGACTATAGAATAGTCGAGTAACCGATAAGAATTCGTGTGGTTACTTGACTATTCAGTTACCTGCTATCCAACATCCCTAAACTGTACACATTTTTAGAGGTGTGCCTGTGGATGGTGTTTTCCTTCCCCTGAAGCATCAGGCTTTGCTCCCTGCCAAAGACAAAATATTGGACTTGATAGAGCAGTGACCAGGTATGGAAAAACTATGGCCATGTATTTATTTAATTTTTTGGAGCTAGGAATATCTCTCAGGTGTGTTTTGAGGATAAATGCATTTAAGATTTGGAGATACTCAGATGCTACAATGATGTGGGTGATAGATATAAGAACCTAAGACAGCTGGTGTAGGCTGACTCCATCTCAGGCTACAGCTACCCTAAATTGTGTCCCTGTTGCTAAGACATTACAGTGGTGCAAGAACACTTACCATTCCCCCACCAGTCTCCGAAACCCCACCTGCTCCCTCTGCAAGTGCTTCCTGTTAGGGTGGGGGAGTAGGGCCAGCTTTGCAGCTCCCGGAGATGTCCTTTTGCATCAGGAATATCCTCCAGTGGGTACAGGACTATAATGTATCCCCCTCTCTCACTGAGTCTGTGTATGTGCATGTATATAATACGTTTGCAAATATACATTCACAAACAACAAAAGTAGCAAATGTAGTAATGTAATCCAAATGTTCAATGCTAGGCTAAAAAGAAATAGTTTTCTGCCATTATGTGAAAATTTAGCATGACTGGAACAGAGTCTTGCATTTGATTAGGCAATTTAAAAAAATGTAAGAGACTTTACACTTGAGGGAAATGCTGCAAAACAACTGCACAGTACATGTTATAAAATTGGTTTGCCTTCACCAGATTTCCATGTTTTTATGCAGTGTCTCAAATGATAACTATGAAAGGTCACAGGGTAAGTAAATGTTTTTTGATGTCATAGAGCAAATAAAAGCAACAGGGTAAAAAAATTACACAAGCTTTTAAATAATCCGTGAGAGAGAGGAATATAATTCACAGTGCATTCTTTTTTCTAGCGCAAGAGAAAGATTCTGTACACCATTCTTTCCCTGTTGTAGTTAATCTTTAACACTTAACAAGATAATATTAAGAGTTAGGTTTGAGCTCTTTCTTTGTATACTTTTTCACACCTGTATTTGCAGAAGCAGTTGACTGGTCCCACAGAAGTGTTGGAGCACATGTTTTGCTTATCCCAATGGGACAACTTAGTGAGCAATTATTAGATTTGTCTTTAGAAGAGGCTTATGTATATTCAAAACAGTGGTTCACCCATTTTTGCAGACTAAATTAAATGCGCAAGATTTGAGTCTGGCTAAAATTCAGTCTTCAATGTATATACTAGTAACCTTGATCCCAAGGCTCTTAGGAGGCTGTCACCTGTTTGATGCCAAATATGACTCTTTTTCTCTTTCCCTTCACTTTTCTAATAGCCATTTACTTCCTCTTTGAAGTGTTGGCACCACTATGAGCCTTCCCAAAGCAGCACCTCTAGCCAGCAGCCCCGACCACTATCTTTCCACCAGCAGATGCACTGACATCTGGCAGTTCCAGTTATCTTCCATCAGTCCCAACCCCCAACCAGTGCCAGCAATACAGTGCTGGAGGTTTGGGATGGGAAGAAGGATATTTTTCATCAAGCAATATTCAAAACTATATTGTCTGGGCCACTGGCTGTTAGATAACAAAAATACCTCCTCCAAAGTACAATTCTCTTGAACCTCAGCATTCTGTTCCAAAAGACACTATGGGTCTCTCCAAATACCCTCCTTTCCATTTCAAAACATCTTGGCCTTCTCCTCCCTGCACACGTATCTGGGCCTCAGTCTCTCATCCCTCATGTGCTACTGGACAGCATTGATGCTTTTGGTAGGAACTACCTTAGCCCTGCCCTGAACTGCTGCCTCTGATACAGAGGCAGCACCATGGTGGGTGAGGGGGGCATTCTGAAGCCAATACGCGCAGGGAGCAGTGTGAAGGGTGAAGGGGGTAGGCTGGAGCCTATATGTGCGGGAAGCTGGCTTTCAAGCCAACTACCCACATATGCCAACTCCACAGACCTGCTGCCCCCCCCTTGCTGCCTCCTACAGAGGTGGGGGGGGAGGCTGGGTCAGGCAGGAGCTGGTGCTGGGGGAAGCCAGCTTAAAAGCCGTTTCCCTCCAGCACCAGCTCTGTGGTGACACTTGCCCCCCTCGCTGATGCCTCTATCTGTATTAATGCCTTATATAAATATTTGCATCATCATTAGAGAGCATGGAAATTCTTTAGATTTCACTCTCAAAGGAACTGCATGCAAAATAGTGTCCATGAAAAACACTGGGCAAATTTGACATCCATTTAAAAAGCACAGGAACATGGAAGATCTCATGAAACAGAGATTAATGAGCTGAAAAAAATACAAGAAAAAATACCTGAGTATTTATGAACCCTAAACTATTATTTTGCTGATAAGATTGAGCCCTGGAGGTCTAGGTCAGAACACTGAGTAGAAACTTGCATTATTGCTGTCTTTACTGCACCTGTTCTGGGAATAAATGGAAGAGGTAGATCTCCAGGGCTGACAGTATGGCACTTTTCTTGAACACTAAAAGCAAAGCAGCTACAACACGACAATTCACTCTTTATTTTCATGCCGTAATGCTTGGATGCTGTAACTAGTAAATCCAACATATCATGGAGCAGTCTCAATCCAAGGCAAGGAGTTTAAATTAGTAAAATGTCGGTCTGTTAAGATGGTTAATCAGGATATTACATAAGCAAATGTACCTTGCACTTTGTCACCAAGCTTAGGCTCTGGCAAACTGTCAAAAGGAGTATGTCCCACAGGCACTATATAACATGGAGAACAGATCTGGCAGCACGCATAGCTTCAAAACAAAGTTTGCTTTCAGCTGTAGAACATGTGTATTTCCCTCACAAAGGACAGAAAATGGAATAACATGTCAAAAATCATCTTAAATAACAACTAGGGGACTGTGTCCCCTGCTTGCTATGCTCGCCAACCCCCCTCTCTTTCAGGATAGGCAGCCCCAGCTCTCCCCCCAGCCGCCAGGGAGGGCCAAGGCCCAGCCCTGGCTTCCCCCTGGCTGCAAGGGGGAAGGGGCCAAGGCTGGGCCAGCCCTAGCTCTACCCTTTTCTCTCCCCTCCTCCCTCCGCACCTGTGCCTGCCCCAGCTCTCCGCCACCCCCTCCTGGTGGTCAGGCAGGGCCAAGGCCAGGCCACCCCCTGCTCTCCTTCCCCCCCAGCTGTCGGGCAGGGGTGAGGCTGCGCCAGCCCTGGCTTTCCCCGACCCCCAGCTGCCGGGGAGGGCTGAGACTGCTCGAGTCCCAGGTCTACCCCCTTGCTCCCTCCCCCCGAGAAGGGCTGAGACTGCCCCCACCCCCTCAGCATCAGTCTCTGTCCATGGGGAACTCAGACTCACCCGCAGACCAGGGCTGCTGCTCCCCTGCACTGCTGCCTCTGTTTCAGAGGCAGCAGTGCAGGATGACAGGCAATTTAACTGGCTCCCTAATGGACTGGCTCCTGCCTAGCATCCCATGATGCTGCCTCTGATACAGGGGGCTCCCCAGGAATGGGGCCGGAGTGCATTGGTTGCTGGGCCCACCCCTGAGGACTATAGAATAGTCAAGTAACTGATAGGAATTCATGCGGTTACTCAACTATTTTATTACCTGATATCTAACATTTCTAATAAATATAAAATAAATCAACTCAATACTTATATTTCTGTGTATACTGTACAGGTCACTATAAATAATTGTATGAAATTTTAGTTTGTATTGACTTGGCTAGTGCTTTTTGTGTTGCCTGTTGCAGAAGTTGGCAAATAGCCAGATGAGTTGAGTACCCCTGGAAGATCTCTGTGTACCCCCAGGGAACCGCCCTAGCCATTTAGCAAGCTTTCGGCCACTTTCTTCTAGAGTAAAGGGAAGTATTTTCTCTCTGTAATGTTAAAAGGTTGCAGACAACTGAAGTGTAATTAACAATACTATAAGCCAATTAAGATCAAAGTTGCAATATTCAGTACTATAGTTTCATCACTTTAATATTAAAAATTTTGTTTTACTTTGACATAGATCAAGAAGTGTTGATGGCAGATTTCTTTAAATAAGTCACGCAGTATCTTAAAGAGACAGGTCTTCTGTTTGCTATTTCAGAATCAGTTAATATCATGGCTCCAAATATTCAATTTCTACAGAACTTTTATAAAAATTGCCCCATAAAAAAGTATGAATGTGTGTATATTTCAGGATAAAAGTGAAGCGTCATCATAATAAAGATGCACATTTATATGGTCCAGAGCATAAACACATTTTCTTCAATTAATTTTATGACTGATGTGTTTAATTCTACGCATTCAATAAGTAAGCTCAATTGCCACAAAGTAGTATAAATATGTGACTTTGTATTATAGGGCCAGAATATTCTCCTTCTGTACTCTATTTGATAATTAGCCTAAACTGGTACCAAGCTCTTAAAAATGGATTTACCATAGCACAAGCCAACCTGTGAGACATGTAGAATAAATATCCTATGCCAAATGTTGTCCTCGGTAACATGCGTGCTGATCACTAAACTCAGTCCATATTAAAAAGAGATTTCCTGTGGAAGAAACCAACTTTTGTCTACCTTCAAAAGTTTGTACCACCTTAACTGTACCAGGACAGTTAAATCAGTACAACCCCATCCTACATGGGCACACCTATACCAGTAAAAAGATGCTTTATTCCCTTCCTGTATGGGAATAAGCAATACCAATATAAATGTCTTTACACCATATAACTTTGCTGGTGTTGAGAGATGAATCTAAGGGAAAGGGGAGTGGAGCAATTAACTTATGTGACTATATTTGCATAGTAAAAGCGGAACAACTTTTGTATATAGACTAAGGATGTTAAATTGTGATTATCTGGGTTATCATGTCCTCTGCTGGGACACTTTGTATCAACTACACAATCAGTCGATAAGGACTGCTCTGCAGAGCCACAGCGCGGGTAGCTCCAGGAGCTGGCTGGAGCCAGGACTGAGCAATCCCGGCTTGTGCCTGCTCTGGGAGTCACCCATACTGTGGCTCTTCATTTTAAATGTAGTAAGAGCCGCTGGACTCTTACCACATTTAAAATGCAGAGGCGCAGTGTCCCGGAGCAGCATAAGCCGAGACTGCTCAGTTCCGGCTCACACTGAGTCCAGCAGCCCCTGTTCACGGCCAGGCCTGTTCACCGCGAACAGGGGCTGCTGCAGGCTGCTGCTGCAGCAGGTTTTGTTCACGCAGCAGGGCTGCCACAAACGGAGACTACTCTGACACCAGCTCCCTGCTGGGACCCCCCCGCAGACAGGGGCTGCTGCCGGTGTAGCCTCTGCCCACAGTGAGCCTCCGCCTCTGATAGATGCAGCAGGACGGGGGAGGTGGCACTGCAGAGACAGTGCTGGAGGGAAGTGGCTTTTAAGCCGGCTCCCCCCAGCACCGGCTACTGTTTCCCCCCTCTCCAATCGACTACTCACTAACAGCCCTAATATAGACAAGTTGGTGTCTTGTATGGAATTTCCTTGTATTGTTATCTTTATTGGGAAAATATGGCACCTTCTATCAGATGCAGTTATTGGCCTAGTGATTGTAAAATTAACCATAGTTAGCACTCGTAGAGAAGTGTACTTTTAGAGAAATAAAAACTACTGAATATTTATACTGCTCTTGTGGTCAAAGATGTGAACATTATCATCCCCATTTCACAAAACAGAAAATAGAGATTTTGAGAGATTAACCAAGGCCACGACTCAGGATTTGAGCTCAGACATCCCTGTACCCCAGTCCTATGCTCAGGCCACCAGGCTGTACTGTTTCTGTGTTTCAAATTGGAATATACCAAATACAGTGTTTTCAAAGTTCATGTATCGATAAATGGGGCCTGATTTGCCATTAGCCTGCACCTTACACCTGTCCAGAGGATGTATAATACTGTACTGATTTAGTAACATAGTGTATCCATTTCACTCAGGATTAGATAACTGTACAAGGTGCTTGGCAACAGAGAATCAGGTTTAACTTTGATATGGTTGATTTTTGGTGATAGGATCTAGATCCAGTAAAAAGTTTCCAAAGCCCTTGAGAAGGATTGCCTGCCACAGAAGGCAAAAAAACCCCAATAACCTCAAACAAAACAGCTTACTCCCTGCAGGGGGGAAGAGCTTCACCTCTAGTCCCCTGTGTCCTGCTACTTCAGCTTCTCAAGCCCTTTTGCTCTCTCACTAGGGGCCATTTATTACCCATAGGCTGTACATAGAGTGAGAACTCCCGAACCCACTGAAATCTGGCAAAAGTATCATTGACTTCACTGGGGATAGGATTTCACTCATAGGCTACGTCTGTACTGCTTGCTTCTTGAGCAGAAGCCTATGCAAATGAAGCATGGATTAGCATATTGCCACGCTTCATTTGCATAATTAATTAAGGGCCATTTTTTGCACAAAACCCCCCTCTTGCACAAGAGCTGTTCTTCCTGAAAAAATGAGGAAGAACAGCTCTTGCGCAAGAGGGGTTTTTTGCGCAAAAATGCCCCCTAATTAATTATGCAAATGAAGCACAGCAATATACTAATCTGCACTTCATTTGCATAGGCTTTTGCACAAGAAGAGTGCAGTATAGACATAGCCATAGTCTTCTAAACAAAGACTCATCCAACAAAAGGCCATCCAGGAATATACTCAGCAAGTTCCCTCAGAGCCTGATTGATTGCCATACTAGTGGCTGCAAAAAGAGGGTCCATCCCCCTTTGGAACGGGGAGCAGCATTCACAATTGTGAAGCTCAAGAAATGTGCTGAGCATCTGTGAGCCAGCAGCAACAGAGGAGAATTGGACCTGGAGAAGATCTTTACATTTGTGCTATTATTGGAATGTTTAAACCTTTTATCAAATAGTGCACCCTCAAAAGTACTAGCATGAGTCATGACTGCAGAGAAGCACCTGAGTGCTCAATGGCACATGCATGCCTATTTGTACTCAGATGTTATGTACATGTTAGTTGCTTGGGGCATCCTTATTTGCAAATCTCAAACTTTGAACGAGCAGGCAAATTCCAGATTTATATAGAAGTGAGTCTTGAAACCAACCTCAGGGGAGAGTCAAAACAAAAAATACACGGATGACGTTGCCAAACTGGAACCTAGTATTGCAGTGGCAGGCAGTAATCTGGTAATATAATGCCCCTCTTCCAAGACGCATTATTTCTCCCCAAAGTATTTTTTGCTGCCCTCATAAAACCTGGCTTTGCTCCATGCCAAGTGCAGAAAGAAAATGGCAAAGTTTGACAAAGCCTTGTTTTATGTTTTTCATTATATTAGTTTTTTTTAACCCCCAAGTTTCTTTTATTACTCAGTTTCATTTTCCCGCCTGAGAATATTTAAAGCTGATTAATAGCTAGGCTTGTTTCTTTCTAACCTGAAGTGTTCTTTTCATTTATCCCACCATATCCCAGTCTGTGTGTGATAATTTATAAAATATTCATAGTATAAGTGATTTGGCTATGATTTTTAGAGGGGAAAATTGTCAGTTTGGTTTTAATCTTATTGCTTTTCTACAACTGCCTTACTTTCCCTTTCCCCCTTTCATTTTAAATGGCAGAAAAATGCACCAATGATTAATGGAATGTGACACATAAATGGACAAAGTTTTGGATAGACGAGTGGATAAAGGAACACCATCTTTTTCCCTTGTAAAGGTGATTGTTTGAAGCCCAACTCATTTATTAAGGAAAATGGTACTGGATTCCACCAATCAAGAACTGAGAGGTGGCATTCATATCAGAGAATAACAGGAACTAATCACAAATAGGTAACTAAAGATTTGGGGTTACTTCTTGGTTTTTTGTACAGCCAGCCCTTTACTTGCTGGGAAACAGACAGTGAGCACTGGTTTTCTTTTACTACCTGCAAAATCCTCGTTAAGGCTCTGGACTAGAGCCAAGAGGCTCTTGGTTCAATTCCCATCTCCTCCTCAGACTTTATATATGACCTTGGAAGAATCACCTGACCTCTCTGGAAAACCTAGGAGCTCCCATTGTTCTCAGAGGGGCTTATTGGCTGCTGAGCTTTTTGGAAAAATCTGCCCCAGTTGTAGATGCTGAGCCTTTCTGAAAATCCTGTCATTGCTTCAACTCCCCATTTGTGAAAGGGGATTAGGAGTACTTTTACTGTCAATATTTTCACCTACAATAAGAGCAAAAATATTGGTGATACAATTTGTAAGCACAGTTAATTAAAGACCAGTTTGAAGCCTGGCTGAAAAGAATCAGACCCAGAGAGCATAATCACTAAATTTTCTTCTGGGCAGATATTTCCAGCAATTCATAAACAGGTGATTCTGGTTAAACAGATACCTTTATATTTGTATTTGTATAGTCCTCTGCAGACCTCCACTAACACAGATGAATGAGGTATGAATTATGTATGTTTCAACAATAGCATATCTGTGTGCGACAGAAGTATGTACCTGGCTGGCAAAGCTAGTATTTTGGTGGCCAAGTTGAGTAAATTTTCTTTTCACCCCAGGAGCAGTCTATCTTCAGGTTTTTTTCCTTCCTGGCAGACCTGATCCCTCTTGTTGGGGTCCAAGCCGCCAAGGTGTTATTGTGAAGGTATTTGGATCTACTGACTAAGTGGCTGCCTTTTCCCTCCTTCACAGATTGGAAGTGCAGACTGATTCTCATTTTCTTTCAATGCTTTTAATATACAGAAAAACAAAGAACTCATCACCACTGTAATTACAGGTGACCGAATCCCTACTGCATCTACTCCCTCTTCATGACAAAGTAGATAAAGATGATGGATCACTTGATGATTATCTGTTCTGTTCACTCCCTTCGAAGAGTGGTTCTCAACCAGGAGACTGGGGTCCCCTGAGGGGACCATGAGCAGGTTTTAGGGGGTCTGCCAAGCCAGGCCAGCATTAAACTCATTGGAACCCATGGCAAAAAACCAAAGCCCCACTGCATGGGAAAGAACCCCGTGGCCGTGAGCCCTGCCACTAAGGCTGAAGCTGAAGACTGCACAGTATAGCTCTACAGGAGCCCCTGTGGCATAGCGTCTTATGCAATTGTCCTGATTGCTACCCCCTAACTCTGGCCCTTGCTTTTATATACAGAAAACTAGTTTTTGTGGCACAGGTAGGCCATGGAGTATTTATAGCACGGCTACTCAACATGTAGCCCGTGCATCGCGTGGACCACGGTCCGTTTGCGGCCTGTGGTGAGGTTTGGGTTTACACGGGGCTCAACACACGGCCAATGGGTGGGAGCCAAAACAAAAAAGTAGTCAATATAATGGTCTTCTGTTGATATGCATCTTAGTAGTTAAATTCCTGGACTGTCATTGCTTATTAAAAGTGCTGTTGTATGGGTGGAAATCAGGTAAATATTGCATTTTATTAATATCAGCAGAACTGACTTAAATGGGGCCTGTGTGTTCTGTAGTCTTGCCTTAATCTTTGTATTCATGCCCATCAGCGTGAAAGAAGCTATTTGCATATATATTTGCATGTATATGCAACCACATTTAAGTTGTGACTGTTGGCATGTGCTGTATCATTGTGGCCCCCGGGGCATCCAAAGTTGAGTAGCTCTGATTTATAGCATTGGGGGCAGGGGGCCAGGTCAGAAAGAACAAGGTTGAAAATTCCTGCTCTAAAGCACCTGGCATTGGCCACTGTCAGACGACAGGGCGAGATGGATGTTCAGTCTGATCAAATATGGCTGTTCTCATATTCCTTTGATAAGGGTGCGTGAGGTGAAATTGTGTTGGAAGGAATTATCAGACATAAAAACGACCAGCTTTTTACATTTATATAAAGTTTCTACCTTTGGATCAATCCTCTTCACCCAAGGAAGACTGAAATGTGAGTTTCTCCATGTCTGTCCCGGAAAATTTCATTTTGGGAACTTTTCCATGACTCTGCTTGGATTTTAATGTGCTATTGAGAAGACTGATTATCACTTTGCCCTTTAGTTTAGGAGGAGAGGTCTTTTCTTTTTAGCAGTTATTTTTTTAAGTCACTATAATTTTTTATCTACACACATATATCTGCCCTTTGTTCGTGACTACCTTTCTTTTAATTTTCTCAAGTCAAAAAGAAGCCCTGTCTCAAATACTCTTGTTTGTGTCAGAGGTTACATCTAAGTTTGTTCAGATGTTTTCTCCGATCATTTGGGGAGGAGGAGAGAAAGAGGAGGAAATCCTTCCTGTGTCTAACTATACCTACAAGCCACAAAATATCTCCATAGTTGATGGGAAATTCCAGAAATCTCTCTGTTTATTTTATAGAGGGGGCAAGAGTTCCAAAAAATCATGGTGCAAGGCACATGACATTGATGCATCTCCTGATCTATCTAGCTAGTATATTTCTAAATCCTACCAAGCCAAAAGCACTCTTTGATCAGTTAGAATTGATGCCCCTTCCACTCACCATAGGTCTCCTCCTTGGTAGACAAAGGCTTCAGGGAAGGAATCCTGCAAGGGTGCATCTACACAGCACCCTAAACTCAAAATAAGATACACAATTTGCGCTATACAAATTGAGTATCTTATTTCAAATCTATTTTCAAATAGCTTATTTTGAAATTTGGCCTGTCTACACAGTGCCAAATTTTGAAATAACGCACTATTTCGAGCCATCCCTTATCCCTCATGCAACAAGGTTTACCAAAATGGTGAAATAGCGTGCCTGTTATTTTGAAAAATATTTCAAAATAACGTGTGGCTTGTGTAGATGTGGGGTAGCTATTTTGGGATACCTCTGGTATCCCGAAATAGCCGTGCAGTGTAGTCATATCCCAAGATTCTTTAGCAGACATGCCTGTGTATTGGTTGTATTTGACCTAGTACATCTTGAGATCTTGATGCCTTTCTTCATTCATTTCCCTTTTTTTGAGAGCAGGATTGGTATTCAGAGCTTATAAGAGCCAGAGTTCTGTTTGCAGAAAGAAAAATGTTTGCAACTGTTAATAATTTTTATGTATCTCGGAGTCACCAAGCTCCAGTATCCTACTCTGCGGTGTACTTGAACAAGAATTTATTTAAGTGCATTCAGTAGTGGTAGATGCTTCATCCGAGGAGGTTTCATCCAACGACAGTAATAGGAATGATTAGTGTTTATTAACCACTTCTGCTTATCAATCTTGCCTAAAATGGTGACCCATCAGTCCTGGACTGATGGACTTGAGATGTAGAAGCATCATTAACAATTAAAAATGCATCTTTTTCAAGTCAGCCTGCAATGGATAGGATCTCATAAACATTGTGAATTATTACCTCCATCTATGCTGGTTTCACCTAGTCTAGCATGAGCTCACTCCAGTCAGCTACCATATGAACTGGACAATCCTTGCACAGAACCAATCTGGGGAGGGAGACTAACTTTTTCTTCTTAAGCATCTTACCTTTCAGTAGCATTTAAGCACATTTTAACTGGTTAGCCAATTGTTAAATGTCATTGCGAGTAAGCCCTGGGGCGTCTCACATACTTAATGTTAAGCATGTAGCTAAGTGCTTTGCTAGAGCAGGACCTAACCCTTTTGCTGGCAACCCATGTGCATTTGTGTACATCTCTCATTGCAGTTCTCAGAGGGATCAGTTTTATTTTCCTAAGACGAATTATTTACTAGAATAAATGGTGTCAGCAATTGCAGAACATAGTGTTTATGATCCAGTCAGTAGAGATTTGTACCTGCAACTCTGAATGGAACTAATGCTTTGGAAAGTTGCCATAAGGTATGGTACTGCAGTTGCCATGTTTCTGATGTGAAATAAAATCGATGCCAGCCCGCTTTTGATAATTAAAAATCTTGTTTCACTTTGAGACATGTTTTCATTTATGAAGTAGTTGTGTTGCCTACTAAAACACACGTGTGGTATCAGTTGATGAAATTACATTTCACTTGCCCCATAAAAACGTGGTATAGCATTTAGTATATGCATTTTCGTAGTGGATGTAGTGATTTTAACATCATGTATAATCTTTTGGGTGCCTAAGACTAAACAGGAGCTACATAAGTAGATTTGGAAATATTAGATTTTAAATATTGGTAAACATCCATTCTATAAGACAAGCACAAAGCAACGAAAAAATATGTCCAGGGATGATAACCAAAATTTACAGAAAGACACAAAATCAAAAATATGCTTCTTGAGAACTTGTAGCATTTGATTTTAAAGAATTTACCATGTTTATTTTGATGTAATGTTCACATTTTGTGTTTTAATGGTTATAAAGCTTTAACTTTTTTGAGTCTTAGCATCCATTGTCATTAAATAATTATTGTCTGATTTCCCCTCAGCGTCCCACAGCTTTGAAAACTTAAATTAAAAAAATGCTTAAAACTCATCATGTTGCATACCTGAACATTTAAATTGATAACAAATTATATGTAAATGGACATTATAAAAGTTGAATGCTGCCAAGTGTATATATAATTATCTGAAGAAATGGGTTGTGCCCACGAAAGCTCATGATACTGTCTACATCAGGGGTAGGCAAAAGGGCCTCAGTGGGACCGATCCGGCCTGCCAAGCGAGTTGATCCTGCCTGTGGAGGCACTGCTGCTTCCCCTGCCCTCCCAGGACAATCAGGGGTGGGAGGAAGCATGCAAAATCTCCTCCCACCCTGCCCCCGCCCTGCAAGGAGTCTCCTCCCGCCCTGCCAGGAGCACATAGCACTTCTAAGTGCCATACACTCCTTGCAGGGTGGGGGCAGAGTGGAAGGAGACTCCACATTCTTCCCCCCACCCCCAGGCCAATAAGAGCTTGGGGGCGAGGGGAATCGCATGAAGTCTCCTCCCACCCTGCAAGGGGCTCAGTGCTTGAAGTCAACCGCCAGCTGCTGCTCAGTTGGTGGTTGACTCTAAGCATGGCGCTCCCTTGCAGGGTGGGGGGCAGGGAGAAAGAAATTTCACCCTGATTGACCTGGGGGCAGTAGGGGGGAGCACATGTTCAGAACAGCTGGCAGTTCTCTCTGGGGGAGGGGGAAGGGTCAAATACTTTGCATATTCCTCCACCTCCAGACCAATCAGGGTCTGTGGGTGGGGAAGCACGGAAGTGTCCTGGCCTCACCCCTTCCACTTCCATTTATCCACTGTGGATAAATGATAAAAGAATCATTGAGACCAGAGAGAGAGTGCATGAGAAGTATTCTGTAGCATGGTGGTTAGATTGTTCACATAGGAGACACAGATCTAGTCTCTCTACTGCAGTGTCCTGATTCGTGCACTATGGAACACTGGAGATAGTGAAAGTAGCCTACATTAGATTATCCCATAGCTCAGAGGGTAAGGCACTAAACTGAGAGATTCCAGATCCAATTACATCTCCCCCTCAAATTCGGGTAATTGGGTAACTGCTGAAAATTTCAGCAGTTACACAGTTACATGCACCTGCAGCACAGGGCAGCAGCCGGCTCGCTGCGCGCACCATCTCCCGCCTGCAGCCCTGCTGCTAGGGAGCTGGCTGCCACCCTACTCAGCTGCCTCTGATATACAGGTCTATTGGTTAACTGTGTAAACAGTTATCCTGTTACATCCCTACCCCTCACGTGGCCTTGAACCAGGGTTCACCTACATCCCAGTTGAGTACCCTAATTATTGGGCTCAAAGTTATGAGGAAACACCACTTCCAAACTCCCATAGGGGACCAATCCATTGGCACGGTTTGAGCATATGTACTGGACCAGGCCCGCAAGCAAGTTAGGCCTTCCTCTTCTTATCTTCCCCTGGTTCATGCTTCACCTTATGTGTCTGAACACTTCACGTGGAGCTGCAGCACACGCGCTCAGAGGAAGAAACCTAGGAGGCCTAGGGAGCTTTTACTGTAAAACATTAGGCACTAAGTGAGTTTAGGTGCATAAAGTGTTTGAGTGAAATAGAGTAGTGGCTTTGTGAATCTCAGTTAGGCCTGATTCAGGGATTTAAATATCTAATGTAGTAGACAGACACCTAAGTCCTTTTGTGAATCTAGCCCTAAGAATATTAGACTTAGATTTAAAACAAGCTTAAATCTAAACCATGGCTTAAGGCTTACACAAACAATGTGTGTCTTGATGTTAGTAGATAAGATTTAGGCAATTTATGGGATCGGGCTTTATTGCCTGACATTCTGTATGGGGGAAGGGAAAGAGATTGCAGTTTAATTAAAATTCTAATCCTAACTTTAACAATGTTCTCACCAAGTCAGCAGCTTCCATGTATCCTTGAGAGCCTTGTGATTTAGCTAGGATGACGTTTATCAGCTGCCTCTAAAACGCTTCTAAATTCAACTAAAATTTAACAAACATAAAAACAGTTTACAAAAGCTTTTGTCAGCATTGTCACATACTAGGTTTCTGTCAACATGCACAAAAAGGGCCTTTCAGAAATGCTCGTTTACTCCACTGCAACTAACGTTAAAATATAAAAACCTCTTGCTCCAATAAGAAGTCACTTTTATTGTCCTGTAGCATTGAAACCTCCTTCATGGCTGTGTTTTTGTTTTACAGGTAGTTAAACAGTATTACCAAGAATCTGATGATATTTTTCAACAGCCATGAGGCTGCTTCTGCTCTGTGCCTGTGTGATTCTATTGACTGTGTCACAATCCCTAGCTGTCAGTTTTCCTGAAGACGATGACCCTATTAATGTTGTCGACTATCATTGTAAGTAATCAGCAAAGTACTTGCTGTGTAAATACTAGATGATTATTTTTGGTTAATTATTTTTTAAATTAATTAATATGTACACACGTCCACATGTTTATTCTTTTGCAATTCACCAAATTTATTGAATTACTAACTGTTACTTTTTTTTAAGAAAGCATAATAATGTAATTAAAAAGAACATTTGCTGACATTGGCCAGCTGTTATTCATTCATATTCAAGACATTACTCAAGGAATTTAGTTTAAACCTTTCTACACCTAGTATATACAGCTAATCAATGCTGTATATTGATTCTTTAGCTCTCTAATCCTGAGTGATGGTGTAGCCCATTTTTACTTGCAGATTCAAGGCAATACCCAGTATTTAAAGGACGCCCTTCAGGCAATGAATCTCAACACAGGCTGGACTTTCAACTGATGTTGAAAATTCGAGACACACTTTATATTGCTGGCAGGTAATTTTCCTGTAGTCAGTTTATTAGATTTAAATTCTTTTCTCCTAGGTTTATGTTAATGTGGGCAATTTGTTCAAAAATTAATCGGTGGAATTTGAATTTGGGGGAGGGGAGGCGGGAAGTCTCCCAGAGAAATAAACAGTATCTGTGCCCCCTGTATAAAAATTAGTTTTGGAGACCAAAGGCAGAAACCATTTTCCTTCTTTTACATTACAGCTCTTATTAAAATGTATACTGATCACTTTTAAACATGGAATGACACTTCAGTGATACAGGAAAAGCATCTGAAACCTTTGATTGCTGATACACTGAGCTGGGCTTGGACAATATGTGGCAAGACCTGAATAGCTGAAAAAACACAGATACTATCTAAAAATTTACTCTGCTATGAACCAAAAATGCCCAGTGTTGACTCAGAAAAATCCATAAGGACTACAAAATATATTCTTATTCTAGCAAGTGTCCTAAAAATTAGATCTATAACAAAAACCATTTTATACACTCAACATACACATGCATTCACATGATGTGTCTTATGTCCTTGTTTCCAATAGAGATCAAGTTTATACTGTAAACTTAAATGAAGTTCCCAAGGCAGAAGTTACTCCAAGCAAAGTGAGTAGATGTAGGAAAATTGATTTAATTTTAAGGGAATTTTCAGGTCAAAAATTAAACCTTTTTTTATTTGATTTGATTTAAACAGAAATTAACCTGGAGATCAAGACAGCAGGACAGAGAGAATTGTGCTATGAAAGGCAAACACAAAGTATGTTTATCATATACAGAGCACTAAAAGTAATACTATCAAGTACAGGCAAGAAATCTGTTTTTAATTCAAGTTGTTTCTTCTTTCAGGATGAATGCCATAACTTTATTAAAGTCTTTGTTCCCAGAAATGATGAGATGGTGTTTGTCTGTGGTACAAATGCATTTAACCCTATGTGCAGATACTACTGGGTAAGCACATTAAATAATATGCCATTCATGTATTTTATCGGTTTGCAAATTAATTGTGTTGTGATAGTTAAGCTTTTTGGTAAGACTGCAGAATGTTTCTTTTTCCAAGTGTCATGGAATAGAAGGTAAAAATAGAAAGATTATATGGATAGAGTTAAGGTCTGTGTAAAGGTAATATTACCGTTTCATGCTGGCATGTAGAACAGAGAGGCATATCACCAACAATTTATTTTTCTTCTCCAGCTGAACACCTTAGAGTACGATGGAGAGGAAATTAGCGGATTGGCAAGATGCCCATTTGATGCCAGACAAACCAACGTTGCCCTCTTTGCTGGTAAGAACTTTTGATTAATGATGCAGAAGGTGCCAGAGGGCTGTAAAAGAGAGCACAGAGAAGCTGCAGGTGTCACAGTGCCTCAGATTTGAAGATTTGGGAAAAGCACCTCAGAAGGATTAGAAACTAAATTGTTAAAATATGGGTTAGAGTAATTTTTGGGAGTGTGGCAGTACAGAGAGAGAAGATTATAGGCTACTAAGAAGTCTATATATTATTAATGGCCCATTAATACCACATTTTGACTGTTGTTTTAGATGGAAAATTGTATTCAGCAACAGTAGCAGATTTTCTGGCAAGCGATGCTGTTATTTACCGCAGCATGGGAGATGGATCTGCCCTAAGAACAATAAAATATGATTCTAAATGGATAAAAGGTAATTTTGAAAAAATTACTTTCCCAAGTGACACATGTAATTTTATTGGCCTTCTGGATTAAGTGTATCATAGCCAGTCTGTTTCTATATAAACACTGTTAATGTACATGCAATGTTTGGTATAGCAAGATCAAAATGATAAGAAAGCAACATTTTGCTGATAAAGCACAATCTTTATTTAAAATGTAAGGGTTCTCCCCCACTCCCAGTTAAATAGGTTAATGAATGAATCTATAGTAACAAAGACCTTCACTGTAATACAATTCCTTTGAGGCCTTTTTACAGTCCATTAGCTGACATTAAAGACTACAAGTTCATTTAAGCTTGAATGCACCCATATTTGGACTTCCTAAAGTGTCTTGAATACTGGAGTTCACTTTAGTTGGTATGTAACCAAGGGAAAGCCTTTAAGTCATGCAGAGCAGGCAGTGTCTTATACTTATTGAATGGTTATTTTAGGTAAACAGCTTTCTCTTCATTCTTTCTTGCAGAACCACATTTCCTCCATGCCATAGAATATGGCAACTATGTTTATTTCTTCTTTCGAGAAATTGCAGTAGAGCATAATAATTTAGGCAAGGTAGGTATATAAAGTCAGTTTGTCACAATCAGCTGTGAAGTATCAAAAATCTTATGAGGGTGAGATATAGTTGTCATGGTAAATAGCTTCAACAACTGAGATCGTTTACATAAAGTTTTTTCATACAGAAATGTCAGAAAAAGCAGAACAAAGTATAATGTGATATCTTGAGCCTTAAAGCTTTTTGCATTCACCCTGTCTTGTTAACAAAATTCTCCACAGGTATCCTTTAGTGCTGCCATTTCCTTAATTCAGGAAATTAGCAGATATTCTGTTTTTGCCTGCTGTTTATAAAAAGTGGGGAGGGTCAAAAGGTGGCTCCCTGATGCTGCTAGATAATGAATATTTAGTCATACTAATGCAGCATATGATACTTCTGCTTCCCCATTGAAGGATATTCTGTAGTAAATTACTAAACCATTTACACATGGTTAATTAAAGTCTATAAATCTCACTAACAATATGATTTTGAAAAAAGGTGAAGGCAAGACTAGGAGTGTTGTGTTGGCTCAATGATGCATTAAAATGCTTATGCACTAGCAGCTAAATGTTCTTTGCTTTCTTCCTTTCTGTACAGACTCAGAAAAGCAGCTATGTAGCTGCAATGTTCCTGTTAACAAAATGATCCTTGGAAAATGGGGGTACTTTTCATAGCATTTCATAATCCAGTTTCCTCTTTACCTTCTGTGCCCTGTATAGGCTGTGTATTCCCGTGTGGCACGCATATGCAAAAATGACATGGGAGGCTCCCAAAGAGTACTGGAAAAACACTGGACTTCATTCCTAAAAGCTCGACTCAACTGTTCTGTTCCTGGGGATTCATTTTTCTACTTTGATGTTCTGCAGTCAATCACAGACATAATAGAAATCAATGGAGTGCCTACTGTTGTCGGTGTATTCACCACACAGCTTAACAGGTGAGAGATGAGCAACCTAACATCAAAAGGAGCTCTCCAGTTCCCTGTTACAACTAGGATTGTTGCAAGAATTCAGACTACAATAGTGCTAGCTTTTTTATTATTATTTTATTTTACAGCATCCCTGGTTCAGCAGTGTGTGCTTTCAGCATGGATGACATTGAGAAAGTGTTCAAAGGAAGATTTAAAGAACAAAAGACTCCAGACTCTGTTTGGACAGCTGTACCTGAAGACAAAGTACCAAAGCCAAGGTAAACGATTCTTGCTCATGACACAATAATATTATTCCTGTAAATTGCTACCTTTAAATCATTGACACATTAGAGAAACTAGTCGTGTCAAACTGAAGCAGCGGCTTTGTCTTGGACCTTAAGTATTCTCATCGGCAGCCTGCCCTGCTCTTTCAAGACGCTTACCCTTTCTCATTAACTTAAAATACTGAGAGAGAAAAAAATGTTGCTTTCCTTTCAGACCTGGCTGCTGTGCAAAACATGGTCTGGCAGAGGCTTACAAAACCTCCATTGATTTCCCAGATGAAACTTTATCCTTCATCAAATCCCATCCACTGATGGATTCTGCCGTTCCATCAGTCATTGAGGAGCCCTGGTTCACAAAGACACGGGTCAGGTATGACATCTTGGTAAAATAAATTACCCCTGTACATTAAAAAAAGAAACATTCTTCTGAGGCCTATGCAAAGAATGACGCTGCCATGGTCAATCTTCTAGGGCTCAATTTAGTGAGTCTAGTGAAGATGCATTAATTTGAACTCAGAGGGTGCTCCCATTGGTGCCAGTAGACCTGCTCCTCACAAGGGGTAAGGGAAGATGACAGGAGCATTTGCTCCCATTGATCTCCTGCAGTGTGGACGGTGATTTAAGATACATCGACTCCAGCTACGTAATTAACGTAGCTGGAGTTGCATATCTTAAGTCAACCTTCCCCTTCAGTGTAGACCAGGCCTGAATACTATGTACCTTTTGGTTTTTGTAGATACCGATTGACTGCAGTTGCTGTCGACCATTCAGCTGGACCCTACCAAAACTACACAGTCATATTTGTTGGCTCTGAAGCAGGAGTGATACTTAAGATCTTGGCAAAGACCAGACCTTTTTCTTTGAATGACAGTGTATTACTGGAAGAGATTGATGCTTATAATCATGCAAAGTAGGTATTATTTTACGAGAACTGCTGTCCAGAATATCAAAGATATTCCAGTGTGTTTCTCACTGTGTCATTTTTTTCTTGCTGGCTAACAAGTAGTGGTGTTTTTGTTTTTGTTTTTTAAACACTTTCTCATCAAGCTCCTCACTCCCACTATTTATGGAGGAGATATGCTGCTGAATAACCTGAAAATATTTTAGTACATACTATTTTGTGAGTAGCTGAGATACGCTGCTGAATAACCTGAAAATATTTTAGTACATACCATTTTGTGGGTAGTAGAGAACATTTTCATTCCATGCTGTTTAGGAGAAATTACATCAGCTGCTTGATACCAAACACCAGTACTATACACTATTACCTTAGCTAAGGAAGTCATTTAAAGAATTTGAGTGTTCAGTGGTAAATAAAATAATCACTAATGAAATAAAGATTGTTTGTTTTGTAAGCAAAGAATTTGGGTAGTGCCATATGAAGTGTTCCATTTAAATTCCAAATGGACCAAGCACAGATTTTTAGAGTCTGTTGTATGACAGGTATATTTGACACAGAAAGAACACAAAACCTGTGGATTTAGAGCTTTCCTACCTGGATCACAGAACTTGTCACTCAGCTGCAGGTCTGGGACCAAAAAACAGCTTTGGTAATCCTTAGGTTGTATGGTTTAAAAGTAGATTAAATTACACTGATGTGTAAGCATTTCTAGGGTGCTCATCGTTACAATGTCCAAGCAGTAGTAGTTGTTGAGAATAATTTTCAGATCCTACACAGCTGTAATTGACTGACAAATCAAAAATGTTTCCAGTGCAAGCTTTACACAAGATACTCTGGTTTATATTAATAACGATTTCAAATTACTCTTACCAAACAGGTGTAATTCAGAGAGTGAAGAGGACAGAAAAGTCATTTCCCTTCAGTTAGATAAAGAACACCATGCTCTGTTTGTGGCCTTCTCCAGTTGTGTGATTAGAATTCCCCTCAGTCGCTGTGAGCGTCATGGATCATGTAAAAAGTAAGCCTACGCTCCTGAACTCTCCCATAAAGGAAAAGCAAAGACATTTCTGGTGCTGGAAGAAAACCATTATTTTCTCTGGTTTGATCTTGCACAGGTCTTGTATTGCTTCCCGAGATCCTTATTGTGGCTGGCTAGATCAGGGGGTATGCGGAAGAGTGAAACCTAGCATGTTGTAAGTGCTATTTTTAATATCAACCCAATGTATCTACAGTAGGTTAAATATGTGTGCATACACTCATTCATTAAATCTCTTTTTTTAATGCTCTATAAATACATTTCTCTTTGTACATGTAAGAAACAGAATGCTAAATTCTGGTCCAATTCTCTATCTTCACTAGGGGAAGATTTTGATTTCAATGTTCATTTTATCTCTGCAAGGTCAATCAGACCTATAGGAAGGGTTACCTGGAACATGATGCAAACAAATTACTGATCATAAATATTATCTGTTTAGCAAAGAGATTATATTATTGTTATTAATCACTTCCAGGAAACCACAACAATCAAGAATGCATTTAAACTTGAATTAGTCCTTTTCTTATTTTCATAGTCTCATAGATAGATGGGGAAAAGTCTCCTCTACAGCTTAAATTGTCTCAATTTCTTGGACTGTTTGAGTGAAATTTGCTCACTTGATTTTTACAAAGGTGAAAAGATATATTTTATAGTAGAAAGTGTGTATGACTTTTCCATAGCCCATCTGTACCTTTCCAAGGGCATTTTGCAAAATCAGGCTCATGAAGTACATTTCATTAGCAATTGTAATATTAGATGTGATATTTATAATGGGTCAATATTATCTTTAGATAGGCATGCACAACTCCAGTTGATACAGTTCTAGTTGTATGGATATAACAGCAAAGAAGAATGGTTGTCCTTATATATAAAAGTTAACAATTATTGTGAGAACTTAATTGCTTAGTGTAAGTCCTTAAAATTGTACATAATTTTTACATGTAATATAGAGTCTTTCTGCTATCATACAACTCCCCTTTTCCCTAAAATTGCTGAACAAATGTGTGTCTGGTTTATGCTTTCAGAAGAAAATCATTTGTTTCCCTGCTAATGCTATTAATTGCAGGTTCTCTTTGTTTGTTTCATACAACCACAGCACTGGAGGATATGAGCAAGATGTAGAATACGGCAATACAGGACAGCTTGGGGACTGCCATGGTAAGACACAGTCACTGCTTTTAATTTATAATGTGTCAACAGGAGTTTGTGGCCACGCTTCACTGTGGATGTTAAATTTATGATGATCCATTCAGTGACACACTGCACGCGCCACCTAGTGTTACCACGAAATAGTCACAAGGCTGAGCTATTTCGGCAGGGATGGCAGAGATGTTTTACCTCTTCCTCTGTACTCCCCCCCCCCCCCACTTTGCTATCGACTCCAGAGAGCTGCAAGGTATTGAACAATTTCCCTTTTTTGTAACAGATCGTATTTTCTTTCTTATTTTCAGTTACTCAGGTCTTAAAATCTTTTGCTTTCTTTTGGTTACTTTTCACTGATTACTTGTTCCTTTAATTCTTTTAGAAATTTTGCCTACTACAACTACACCAGATTACAAAATATTTGGCGACCCAACATCTGGTTAGTTTTTTTTAATTTTTTTGAATTAATGACCTTTTCTTTCCTTCAGTTCAGCATTTTCAGCCCTTTTTTCCCTTCCTTTTGCACAGGTGACAAGTCTTCATTTTTGTGCTTTTACTCATGTTCCCACTGATAGTAAACCTAGCTGGACTCTTGCTCAGCACTTCACCCTGTGTAGCCGCATGTTAACAGCTCATTATTTATTGAGACACATCCTTTATTCAAGAGCCTGATTAACATAGACGACATCTTCACTGCACGAAAGTCCACTCAGCTTTACTCTTTCCTCCCCCATGCATTTGTGAATGCCCCTCTCCATCATTTCTAATAGATGGATGGCAAAATCTCATCATCTTCCTTTTTCTCTTTCTTTCCCCCTCCCCCAATCGTATCAAGCAAATACACATTTTCTAAAATGTGTATTTCTGTGTTTTGGAAATGCTTTGATAGCTATGCTAATGTTCGTCATTTAACATCACAAACCGTATAGCACAACAGGGGCTAGAACAGACACATACTGGAATAGAAACTTTGGTGCAGTGTTGTTCTAGGACCTTCATACCCTTTCAGCATTTTTATTGCAAATCCCTAATTTCCAGGAACATAGGAGCCAATGTTGCTGTATTGAACTCAGTAGTAAAACCCTTATCCGTTTCAACAGAAGCAGCCATTATTTTCCAGAATTTGTTCCAAACTGAAACTTGCGCTCTAGGGGTTCGACTCTAGGGGACATTCTTGTTTGACAAATCTGAAGGAAATCTGTTTGGCTGTTTAAATTGTGGGAATGCAACAACATTTGGTTTCTCATGGTATTTGTTCCTGTAGCTCAACAAGGGAACTGTGTTTGATAAATATTTTGCAGATTTTATTTCCCATAATATAACTGTGTGTGTAAATATGGGGGAAGGTGACAGGCATATTACTAAAGTGCTGCTTTACTCGCATGAAAGTTTACTTCAACTTTCAGTCTGATTTTTTTAAAGACAGACATAACCTGATGTTTGAGCCCTGAATTAGCTCATATTTAAGTGCTTACTCTTTCAAGGCAATCCCTAGTTGCAGGCACACATGGATAAATCTGTCTAGCCCTGTGCACATAAATCAGGGATTTGCACCTACACAGTAGGCTCAGTGTAGACTATTAGACTTAATAGGTTTGCTGCTCATGAGCATTACCACATAGGCCATAATGACTTTATACACTAAATTCATTACTAAGAAGGATCTAGATAGCATATTCCCTAGGAGCCATTACAATATAAGGGGTAAAAAATGTGTATCAGCTCTAATGGAGCTGATCTGGTTTCCCAGGAATATTTAGCATTTTGGCCTCTCACAAGATCACTAATACATATCTTTTTAGAGATTTTTAAGACAATGAACCAGCTTGTCTAATAGTAAGCAATACAGCAATAAAGTAGAATAAGTTGTGCTTTTCCCCCCACTCCTTCAGTTGCTCATATCTTCCCCACTACCTTCCATTTGATTTTCCTGGCTTTTGGATAACAGCTTTAATGTATCATTTGTACTTTTAATCTGATTTTGGCAGCCGTATGCACTTCTGTAAAATATAGGTCATATATTGCCCTAATATCTAATCCCCATGAAATGCCTTCTTGAGCTATAATTTAGAAATACCACAAAACCGTGAGGAAAGCCTGTTTGTAATACACATTAATAAAAATCTGTTTGCAATCACAGACATGGAGTTATCCACAGCTTCCATTACCACAATGGCAAGTATCCCAGTTATAGCACCTAAAGTGACTGGTTCCTGGAAACCTAAAGAGACTGGCTCTCGGAAATTTGTAGTTCAAGATGACCCAAACACATCTGATAATTCTGATCCATTATCAGGTGTCCCAAAGGGTAAGGCCTTACCAGGGAATGCATTACAGCTGAATGGAAACCTGATAAGCATCGTTAGAATTTTGAAAATGCTGGGACAAGTATGTTTTATTCTATTTCCTGTGAACATACAGAAGGTGCAGTCATAGTCCTCTTGCCCATTTGGTGCATGTGGGCAAAGTGAAGTTCATAGTTTGCAAAACTCCAGCTGAAGTCAGCAGGAATTCTGGGTGCATGGCAAATATAAATTTCAAACCTTACATTACTCACCTACCCATCAGGTGATTGGTTACTAGAGCTGAGTGAAATATTTCAGCTGAAACTATTGCTAAAAGAAGCAGATTCAGATCAACCAAAATATTTTTCACATTGATTTCACTGAACTGTGGTTAAATAAACCCAAACAAACAAAACTGAAAACAAAAGCAAAACATTTGTTTCTACACTTTGGAAATGAAACATTTTGATTTTTCAATTTGAAACAACTTTTTGATGTAAAATGTACTTTGTGTTTTAAAATGTGTTAGTTAAAAACACAACATTTTTTCTTTTACCTTTTGGTTTACCAAAATTTTTTTTAAAAATTTCATTTTAGGATGACCCAAAACAATCTTTTAGAATGGCCAGTGAACTGAAAAATCTTTCAATGGGCTATAGAACAAAAGTAGCTCTAGAGTTTGGATGAGACTGCTGGTCCTCTCAGCCAAGCACACAGTGCCTTTATGTATTGGCTAATGTCTAAAGTGCAGAGTAACAGCCCATTTGTATGTGGACAAAACTGCTCAGATGAGGTCCAATGTTATACTTGTTGAACACCCAAAACTCCCATTCAGTTTAGTGGGTTTTCAAGAAATGCAGGTCAACTTTGAGATTCAATTGGCTGAAATTATACATTGGAGAGTGGAGCATGTGCACTTGCACACAGACAGCTGTGGTCTCCCAATACACATTCCCTACTCATCTGAAAACTAAGAACATATTGTGAAGTCTGATTTATAGATTATATACAATCCATCAATTGCCTTGCCTCCTTTCAATCAAGTTAAACTTTGCATAGGTTATTACAGAAACAAACATTTCAGATTGGCAAAAAAATATTACAATCAACAACTGCCAAAACTTCAACTGAAATTTGTACTGGTACATAGAATATCTTGGTGACTGATATATTTGCAAAATTCTGTATTTAATGAAAAAGTCACAAGCCAAGGGAAGATCCTCAATTCTACAAGTCACCCAAATATATCAGGTTTCCCATCAGCCATTATGGCAGTACATTTGTCATTTTAATGTGTTTCGGTTGTTTTCGGTATTATTTGCTTTAAGTTAATATGTTTTTGTTCTAATTTGCTCATTTCTTATTCACATTCTGTGACATTTCTGTTAGTGAATCTTTCCTTTTCTCTTCTGTACAACACCATTAAAACCTATAACCCTTAACATTAACAATATTTGAAGGCGTTACCTCTAAAAACAAGTCAATATGTTTAGAGCCCTTCAAATCCACGGATGTTTGCGGCTGATTTTTGAAGATATGGATGGGGATATGGATACAAATTTTGTATCCACACTGGGCTCTAAATATGTTCCTATAATCTCAACTCTTCTTCATTTTACCTTCTCCTGGTATAGTTAACAGAGTTACTTCTAGAAACTAACATTGTCTTAATTGCAAGATGTCTGTGGGTGCTTTAAAAATAAAGAATTAAAAAATTGAGAGATACTGTGATATATGAAGTATACTAATATAATATTCATTCTTCTTCTAGATTTTAACAAACTCTAATACTTTTTATTAACCTTATATTTTTAAATGATATGTAGTTTGGAATACTCATTACCAAGTACATAAGAAAAAAACAGTAAGATACATGAATAAAATAGTGTAATCTTGAATTGAAAAAAAAGTAAATAATCATTCAGAGTATGGTTCTCTAAGGATAGCAGAGTATAAATATATTAGTTCATGTGTTTTGCACAGTAAGAACATGCTTATAAACACCACAATATGTACATTATTCAGTCTTACCTAACATTTGCATAATCCTGTCTCTCTCTTGATTTTTGAGTTGGGTAAGAAATTCAGAGAAACATTCTTCCATGAGTTATTAATTGCAGTCTGGCAGAGTAGCACCTTCTAACCCCAATTTTCCAGCAGAAATTGTTAATACTAATAACATACAAACCACCATTTGTGAGCCTTAAAGGATATTTGTGGATAAGGATAGACACTAGACCAAAATAGTATATAACTAAATATAATTTGGGTAGTGGAATGCCGGCAGGCTTTTCTCATTTGTAGATGAAATGGAGAGTTTCCATTTGCAGTACTCAATACTAGCACAGTAACTTTTATTTTAGAAAATGTACACACTCCAGCGTGAGAGAGGATAGAATCCACACTAAGTATGTTAACAAACACTCATCTAATTATATATCCTTGTCCTTCATCAAGGCAGGCAGCCGTTGTTTTGGATCATGTGAGTGTGACCTACATTATTTTAATGTACCATATATGTTTCTTGCAGGTGTAAGGTGGGAAGTACAGGCAGGAGATTCCAACCAAATGGTACACATGAACGTCCTGATCACTTGTGTCTTTGCTGCTTTTATACTGGGAGCCTTTCTTGCAGGAGTGGCAGTTTATTGCTACCGAGATTTATTTGTACGGAAATCCAGAAAAATACACAAAGATGCAGAATCTGCTCAGTCCTGTACCGACTCCAGTGGAAGTTTTGCTAAACTGAATGGGCTATTTGATAGTCCCATCAAAGAATATCAGCAAAACATTGATTCACCAAAACTGTACACAAATCTGTTGAGTAGCAGAAAAGAACTGCCACCAAATGGTGATACAAAATCCATGATAATGGACCACAGAGGTCAGCCTCCAGAATTAGCTGCACTTCCTACTCCTGAATCCACGCCAGTACTGCAACAAAAGACACTGCAGGTGATGAAGAGTCAGTCAGACAAGGCACATAGCAACCTCAATACTTCAAGAAAAGAAACTCCTCTTAAAAGCCCTCAGTTTTTTCCTTCTAGTCCTCCACCCCATTCTCCATTAAGTCATGGACATATTCCCAGTGCTATTGTTCTTCCCAATGCTACCCATGACTACAACATGTCGTTCTCAAATTCTAATGCACATAAAGCCGACAAAAAGATGCAAAATATTGAGCATCCACTTACAAAACCATCAAGCAAGAGAGACCACCGGAAATCTGTTGATTCCAGGAACACCTTGAATGATTTTCTGAAACATTTAAATGAAACTCCTAATAATCCCAAATCAATTATGGGAGACATTCAAGTGGCTCACCAGACTTTAATGCTGGATCCAATGGGAAATATGTCTGAGATTCCACCTAAAGTTCCTAACAGGGAGGCATCTTTATACTCTCCTCCATCTACTCTTCCAAGAAATAGTCCAACAAAACGGGTGGATGTCCCTACCACCCCAGCAGTACCAATGACTTCTTTAGAAAGACAAAGGGGCTATCACAAAAATTCTTCACAAAGGCATTCAATATCTGCCCTTCCTAAAAACTTAAACTCACCAAATGGTGTTTTGTTATCCAGACAGCCTAGTATTACCCGTGGAGGGTACATGTCTCCTGCTACAGGCACAAAGATGGACTATATGCAAGGGACGCCGGTCAGTGTTCATCTACAGCCTTCTTTATCCAGACAAAGCAGTTACACAAGCAATGGAACCCTTCCTCGCACAGGGATAAAGAGGACACCATCCATAAAACCTGATGTGCCACCAAAACCCTCATTTGTTCCTCAAACAACTTCAGTCAGACCACTGAATAAATACAGCTACTAGGACTTGTATATTCTATTAGTATGTGGTATTGACCTGTACAGGTTGTGGGATGATGTTGTGGGAGAGACATAAGACAGAGATTTGCTTATAATTAAAGAGAACAAAGTGGCCAAAGAAACTGTCTTTACTTCAGCAACATCTATGTCTTGCCACACATTGCTACAGCAAGACTCGCTAAAATAAACAAAGGAAGGTGCTGGTCATTAAATTTCTTTTGTTTGGAGCTAAGGAGACATGTAGCACAATGGGAGTGGGGCTACTTTATTCTAACTAACTGATAAAGTACTTGGAAAAAATCTGTAAGCAATTACTTGAAAATGGGTTCCATTTTAGACTGCCGTTACACGTGGTCTTCCCATTAAATGTGAACATTTTAGTATGTATGCATTCACCTTGCCTCTTGCACAAATGTCAGAAAATGGTAATGTCTCAATGAATACCTGGGTTAATAAGCAATTTGCTGAAATTCAGTCTCTGGCCCAACAGTAGCATTGTTTGTTTCTACGTTTGGCATTTTGTTTATGCCATGGATAAAGCTCTGTATGTGTGTGTGTGTGTGTGTGTGTGTGTGTGTACTGTACACACTAGGTTGTACGTAGATTGCCATCCCATCTATTATGCTGTAGAATTGTTTACATTGATCATGACTGAACAAATGACTCTCTTCCTTCTGCAGTCCATTGGGTTCAGTTTGGAGACAGCTAAAGAGGAACTGTGCATCTCAGTCAGTATTCCAGATTCTATTAATTGCTGAATTAGTAATCCAGTAAAAGCATACACTTGTGTTAATTCTAAAATAACATGATGCTGCTATTAATTCAAATCTGTGCATTTCAAATCTAGTGTGGGGGGGGGGAGTGATGTGGGGAATCTCACTGTACTTCCACAGTTCCTCCATTAAATACCTGGCCACTGTGAATTTGAGCCCCTGTAATTCTCAGCGAGGGCAGCTAATAATTTAGAACACACTAGGCACTGCCTGTATAATAAAAGGTTACCTTTTTGTTGCTTTTAATAACATCTTACACTCTGATAGACCCTAATCAATATCAAGGAAGAAGCACTAATTGGCCCAGCAGAAGCAGTCTGTGAAAACTCAACTGTAGTGCAATCAATTTGTTTATGTTGTGTAATGTAAGTATTTTCTCCAAAGTCATGCAGGTAATGACGATATTCTGTACATATTATGTGTGAGTTTACCTGAATCTGTGCATTTTGTGCCTTATTCATGCGAATGATAAAAGTACTAAGAATCAAGTGTCCTCCATATAGCACATATTTCCTCAGTGCCAGTTGTAACTCTCTTAACAAGCACCCAAAAAAAGATAAAAAAGCAAGAATAAATTAATGGTAAACAAAGGCAGCCGATAAATCAAGAAGACAGCAGTGTTAAATCACCTTGCCATGATAAACATTCCACTGATCAGTTATAATGTGAAATCAAGTAAGGTTTCTAAGGTAATGGAACACCTGCTAAAGTTGTGTAAGCTGTTCAGTAGGTTTTACAGTATCCACTTGCAGGTTAATGTTCAACACAGATGGCTGTTTTAGCTTGCAGACTACACTCTGCCATATTGTTTATTGAACATAACTGTAGAAATAACCATGGCAGAGGAATACTCGTTAACTAGTAAGACAAATAACTTCAGTCGGTGTCTGAAACAATGAATATTTATATTACATATCAGAGGAAGAGAAAAGGTTAGTCTGAAAAGTAGATCACTGTTACAGAACATAGAATAAAGAATAGAAATTATTCCTTTTTTTATTTCCTCTTCACATGAAGGCTGTTTTTGGTAAGGAACTTTTATTTCCTAAGACCTTTGGATCCAAAATCCTGTGATCTCTTTTCTTAAACATTTCAGTCTCAGCAACTAAAACAGTACAGATTAATAACAAAAAAAACCAAAATCTACTGAGTCTCCAAATGACAAAAACGGATTTGAAATCACTTTACAAATGTTAATTAATACAGACTTGTGTGGAACTGAAACATAAATGTATGTGAACCCTGATATGAATCCTGATAACTTTCTGTAACATTGTGCTGCCTTGTAGATGGTAATGTGAGTTCTATCAGTATTTATGTTGAAATTTCTAACATTCAACCTAGTCATTCTGTTTGTTAATTTAATAATACAAAAGATGCTTTATCCATTTGTGCAAAGGTAAACGCAGATTGTATCTTTTTTAATGGTACGGCATAAAAAGTAACCCTAAAAATGAAGCTGCTCTATACCACAGAGTACTTTAACATGTATAGATATCTTGTAAACTTGTATTGTGGATGTGTAAATAATATGTTCTTTGGGTTTTTAACACCGCATGTAAAGTCAAAATAAAATATTCAAATCTACTGAATTTTTAACTTTTTTGTTATTGAACATATTTATAATTTGTTTTCCCTTTTAAATCAATAAGACAATACTACTTATTTTTAATAGCTTCATTAAGAAACCACAGACATCAGCAGTAGGATATCATGCAGATGGCAAAAGATTGATTGTATAGTACACAGGTGTACTTCTGTTTTTATAACAGTCTAATGCTGACATGAAGGCTCTTGAGAGCCTTACGCAGACAACTGTTAAGACTCCGGAGTTAAAAACATCAAAACGATAGGTGTGGGGAGGGAAAATGTAATATTGTCTCTGATTAGTCAACATGATTCATTACTCAGATGCATTTTAATTCAAAAAACACACAACACTCCCTTCTAAAATCTATAATGGAACTTGATTTCATGTTTACAAGCTGGCAGATTTGCTTCCTGTAAATCTTTCTCTTAGGCTGCGTCTACACTGGCATGATTTTGCGCAAAAGCATCCATGCCAGTGTAGATGCTCTCTTGCGCAAGAAAGCTCTGATGGCCATTTTAGCCATCGGGCTTTTTTGTGCAAGAAATTAACGTTGCCTGTCTACACTGGCCTCTTGCGCACGAATACTTGCGCAAGAGGGCTTATCCCTGAGCGGGAGCGTCAGAGTATTTGTGCAAGAAGCACTGATTTCGTACATTAGAACGTCAGTGTTCTTGCGCAAATACTCGCGGCCAGTGTAGACAGGCGGCAAGATTTTGCGCAAAATCTTGCCAATGTAGACACAGCCTTAGTGTCTAGTAACCCTTCTCTGTTCCATCCCTTATGCAAATTCAGCACACTATTAAGTTGGACACTTTCCGCCCTCCACAGATAATAAACTGTCAAGTTCCAGAAAAACCATTTTAAACTTAAAATCAATCAAGTATCAGCACTTCCCTAAGTAACTGATGCAGTTTACTGTCGTTTGCATTTGGGACTGGTATAAAACTGGCAGAACTATATACAACAATGCACATCCTTTAAACCATACAATTGAATGTATTGAATACGTACCAACATCATGGTTAATTTAAAAATAAGCAGGGCAATTTAATAAAGCAAATTTCAGTATTCTTTTATTAATACAATTCACTTTTAAGTAATTAAAAACATTTTTGTTCCTGAGTTTCTTTTTCAGATCATTAGTAACCTGTACTTACTGTACAAGTTATACCAAAGGAGTGGCACCTGAAAGTAGTTTTACTAAAAACACGTTTTCTGTTAGCCACAGGATGAAAACTTGATAATCAATATATATTTTCTAGACCAAAAACAAAGTTAGATTTATTTGTAGCCCATTGTAGCTGCTGCACATTTAAATCTGTATTTAATTTGTAACATCATTTCCCTCATATTTCTCAACATAATTACATTTCGCCATTGCTGAAACTGAATAATTCTCAGTCAGACAGTAATGGTACAAAATGACCAGGAATCATTGACTCAACCCCTAAAATACATTTAGTTCCACACAGTAGGATGTTTTTGTTCCCAAAATAATTTTGTTTATGCTATCTCCAAGCCTTCTATACCTCTCACCATAGTCCACACATTTTTATATTGAAGCTTTACATATTTCCCAGACTAATTTGTCTTTTATTAGTATATTACACAATAGTTCATCAGTACGGACACTCCTAGAGCATGTCTACATGGCAGCATTGTTTCAAAATAATTAACATGATTTCAAAGCAACAAGGTGAGCAGCTACACAGCAAGCCTGTTAGTTTGAAATCATTTCAAAATAACGAGCTTCTTATTCTGAAATTTGTAACCCTTATTTCACGAGGAATAACGTTTATTTCAAAATACTTCAGCGGGGTAGCCAAGTTAGTCTGTAAGAGGAAAAACTTAAAAAACAACAAATAAAGTAGTAGCACCTTAAAGACTAACAAAACATGTAGATGATATCATGCGCTTTTGTGGGCACAACCCACTTCTTCAGGTCATCTGAAGAAGAGCACACCGAGCCCCTGCCAGGGGAACCTGCCAGGAGGAGGAGGAATTGGAGAGGAGTAGCACCTTCTCCAGCAAGCAGCATCTGCCACTCACACACACCTCCCTCAACACCCTCCCCCACTCCAGTGGGCAGGGATAGAAGTCCTCTCTCTGTGGGACGCCACCACTGCTAGATCCAGCACGTGCACGGAATGCAGGGAAGCTGAACAATGTGACACCAATATTTAAAAAGGGCTCGAGAGGCGATCCGGGCAATTACAGACCGGTAAGTCTAACTTCAGTTCCGGGCAAATTAGTCGAAACAATAGTAAAGAATAAAATTGTGAAGCATGTAGAAGAACATAATTTGTTGGACAAAAGTCAGCATGGTTTCTGTAAAGGGAAATCCTGTCTTACTAATCTATTAGAGTTCTTTGAAGGGGTTAACAAACATGCGGACAAGGGGGATCCAGTAGATATCGTATACTTAGATTTTCAGAAAGCCTTTGACAAGGTCCCTCACCAAAGGCTCTTGTGTAAATTACATGGCCATGGGATAAAAAGGAAGGTCCTTTCTTGGATTGAGAACTGGTTAAAAAGACAGGAAACAAAGGGTAGGAATAAATGGTAAATTTTCAGAATGGAGAATTTTCAGAATTGGTCAGTCCTAGGACCAATCCTGTTCAACTTATTCATAAATGATCTGGAGAAAGGGGTAAGCAGTGAGGTGGTAAAGTTTGCAGATGATACCAAACTGTTTAGGATAGTCAAGACAGAAGCAGACTGTGAGGGACTCCAAGAAGATCTCACCAAACTGAGTGATTGGGCAACAAAATGGCAAATGAAATTTAATGTGGATAAGTGTAAAGTAATGCACATCGGGAAAAATAACCCCAACTATACGTACAGTGTGATGGGGGCTAATTTGGCTACGACAAATCAGGAAAGAGATCTTGGAGTTATCGTGGACAGTTCTCTGAAAACTTCCACACACTGTGCAGCGGCGGTCAAAAAGGCAAATAGAATGCTAGGAATTATTAAGAAAGGGATAGAAAATAAGACCCAGAATATCTTACTGCCCCTGTATAAAACTATGGTACGCCCACATCTTGAATACTGTGTACAGATGTGGTCTCCTCACCTCAAAAAAGATATTTTGGCCTTGGAAAGGGTTCAGAAAAGGGCAACTAAAATGATTAGGGGTTTGGAACGGGTCCCATATGAGGAGAGGTTAAAGCGACTGGGACTTTTCAGTTTAGGAAAGAGGAGACTGAGGGGGGATATGATAGAGGTATATAAAATCATGAGTGGTGTGGAGAGAGCGAATAAAGAAAAGTTATTTATTAGTTCCCTAAATAGAAGAACTAGAGGACACCAAATGAAATTAATGGGTAGCAGGTTTAAAACTAATAAAAGCAAGTTCTTCTTCACACAGCGTGTAGTCAGCCTGTGGAACTCCTTGCCAGAGGAGGCTGTGAAGGCTAGGACTATAATAGAGTTTAAAGAGAAGCTAGATAATTTCATGGAGGTTAGGTCCATAAAAGGCTATTAGCCAGGGGATAAAATGGTGTCCTTGGCCTCTGTTTGTCAGAGGCTGGAGAGGGATGGCAGGAGACAAATCGCTTGATCATTGTCTTCGGTCCACCCTCTCTGGGGCACCTGGTGCTGGCCACTGTCAGCAGACAGGATACTGGGCTAGATGGACCTTTGGTCTGACCCAGTACGGCCATTCTTATGTTCTTATGTATTGAAGCTAAAACACAAAAGATGCTTTGCCCAGAAAGTGAACTAGGTGGATGTGGCACTGATTGTGGCAAACATGTGTCCAAGTAGTAAAAGTTTAATCCAAGGGCTCAATGCAGAGGAAGGCCCTGCAAGTTTCTCCATTGCCCTTCGTATGAGAGCACTAGAAAGAGAAAAAGGTTCCTGCTCTCCTTTATGTCTCCCTTTCCCAGCTTCCTGTAGAAAAGGAAAATGTGGGTTTTTTTAAAATAAAATGCAGATGAATAAGGCTGTGTTCACGTGGTTGGAAGGGAGACAATTTTTGAACTACATACAGCAAAATTCCGTGCAATTTAAGGCTGTCAGAAAATTAGGTCTTATTTAAACCATTCATATAATGAAGTTTAGAGCTAGGTTAGATGACAGAAGTTGGGACTTGTCTGTCCTAGTCCCATACTTGCCACTGCTTCACGCTGTGACCTTAGCCAAGTAGCTTAACATTTTCATCATGCTTTGAGATCCTCAGATCAAAGCAGTATATCAAGTTTACATATTTGAATCAAGTTTTTGCTTTATGAAGTTCTGCTTTCTCCTCCCTCTCCCATTCTGGGCCCTGCTGGCCTTATTCTTACAAGTAAAAAAAGGGAAAAGAGCTTGCACTAAATGGCACTTTCCTGTGGAAGATTATGGGGACCTGCAAGGGGATATGTAGTAGTTTCCCAAGTATATTCAAATTCCCTGGGATGGAAAAATATTTTAAAATTAATCAAGACCCACTAGCCCCGTAAACACAGCACCTGGTGTTCAACTGTCAGGTGAATTTCTAGAAGGGCAACTGAGTTTGTCTGCACAGTTCAGATTTCATATTAAAAAAAGCAAGCAAGAAAATAAAAATACATTCTGAAAACCCTTGAATGGCTTTTTGCATTTACTAGATGGATTTTTATTCTTAAAAAACCTGAACACCTACCCACTTGGGGGGCCAGAATCTATTCTCACTATCTGCCATACATTCCTGCCTGCAAACGCCTTTGTGAATTTTTTCAGACATATTGAATTGTGCTTCCACAGCATTATGCTTCCACACATCTGAAATTATAATCTGTCCTGAACCACAGACTGATGGATGTTTCTGCTCTGCCTGAAATGAAATTTATTGGAAGCTCTGATTTTATTAGTGCTTTCTGAATTCATATGATGACCTGATTTATGGGCTGATTGCTTGCTTTCTTCCTACAGTCATACATGCTTTGTGAACTCTTTCTTGAAATGGTAAGTGGGTCCACATAATGGGGCTATCCAGATGACGTAGCTCAGCAAAATATATATGCAACTGTAGGAGGCCCTCCAGGCAGAGTCAGAGAAATCCCTAGGCTCCTAGGGTGCTACTGACTTTTCCTCGACAGATTGGCACATCTGCTCCTGATGCCTGCCCTGGGAGATTTGTATAGTTTGTTGATCCATCTTGTGTAATACTTTGAAGAGGAGGCGAAGAAAAAAAAAAATCTTCCTGGCTATTGTCAGAAATGGCACTATCACTCAACCAGGAGGGGGGTTTACTGGGGAGAAAATTTGAACAGCACGAATACGGTAAATTCTTACAGTCCCAATCCTGCAAAATAAACTGCTAGCACAGAGCCTTATGCCAGGGCAGAGACCCACTGACATCAATAGCCTGTACAATAGGGATGTAAGCGAGTAGTTGACTACTCAACTACCTAATAAGCATAAGCTTATTGGGTAGTCAAGTGGAGTACTCGATTACTTGCTTCCCCCCCTTTCTGCCTCTGTATGAGAGGCAGCGGGGGTGGGGAACAGGAGCTGGTGCTTTAGAGCCATTTCCCCCCAGCACCATCTCCACAGTGCTGCCTTCCCCTCCCCCCCGCTGCCTCTACTAGAGGCAGTGGGGGAGGAGGAGTAGGTGAGGCTGCTGCAAAGCAGCCCCTGTCTGTGGTGGTCCCAGTGGGGAGCCCCCTCCACACACGATAGTACAAATTGTATCGACTACACGATTAGCAAAATACCTGTTCCTTAACATCCTTACTGTACAAAGGTATAAAGGGTCACACTAGTGGATCCTTTTGTAGGATCAGGCTTAGAAGCATTGTAAGTTTAGGGTTTAACCATGGTCAAAAACAGGACAGCAAACTAAACCTATCACTGTTCTGTTCCTGTACCGATGTGACACTTCTTAGAGTACATACAACCTGGGATAGAAATGGAACAGCCATCTAACAAGACATGTAGGGCTGGGTTTTGTTTTTAAGTGAGTCACGTGGACCACAATCATTTCCCAGCTCTAACATTAATGATCACGTAAGGAAAAATTATTGAGAGCAGAGCTGAGTGCATGCACCACAACAATCAACATATTACATGAATGTAACTTCCTTTTCTGTGCATGAAATATCCAGGAGATCATAATTTCCTCAAAAGTACTTGCTGGTTACATGCATTCAAGGAATAGCTTCACATTTTTTGTGAAGGATTGAATGACTATTTTAAACATGTTGACTATTTTAAATTCAATCTATGTTGTATAATAATGAAACAAGATATACTGAACTGATAATTTTGGCAGCAATGATGCATGCATATAACTTAAGACAAATTAACTCAGTGAGACTATTCGGATAAATACATTTAAACATACACAGAAGTATTTATGGACTCAGGGTATTCTTTAGTACAATATTTTGCAGAGGACTTCCGTTCTAATTATAAGTTCATATAATATATCAGGATATTACATATCCAGATCACTGCTCTTAATCTTTTAAAATGATCAGAGCCTTTCAAAGTGTCCCCTTTGCAAAAATGAATAGTTTAAGAACTGTGAAGTCTTTTTTGAATATATCAAAACTGCTTGAGCATTCATGAAATTTTCATTTTTGAACTTTAATTGGAATAAAGTTTCTTGTAATCATCACTTTGCTTTACCAATTTTTTATGAGAGATCTTTTATATTGAATAGTTCTTTTTTCTCATAAAAGTTTAAGTCTTCATCTTCAGGCCTTACTTTGAACCATTCTTCCCCAGACTGAGGAGAGTTTGGAAACAGACTATTAGTTTTACAACAATCAGCAATAATTCTCTTTAACATGCATGATGTGTGCATCTATAATAGAACTTCATTGTTCAGTTCCCAGAGACATGAGCCAATTTTAAAATGCAACTCCACGTGAGTCGTTAAAGTGGCATTGTCAAAATCTAGCTTATATAAAGTACAATAAACTGTGTAGAAATCACATGTAATTTCAGAGCTGCTCCAGGACTGGGGCTGATAGTCTGGAAAGATCTTAAAAATTACATTTCCATTGTCCACAATGGTATGCTCTGTGTTACGACACCTGGCAGGTTCCTGATTATGTATGTGTTGCTGAAATGTTTAGTTGAAGGAGATTGTCTCCTTCCTAGGAACAAATAACTCCCTTTAATTCTGTTCATGTGTATACATGAAGGAGGAGAAAGCATCTTAAAAGTCTTTAGCTGTGCCCATTATGAACAACCTCACTGCAAAGAGTCAGAGTCACGTAGGCCACAAAGTGCAATTGCCAAAAAAAATATAAATATACATATATGGTGCTTGTCACATTTCAGAATAAAACTGCTTAGAAACCACTTGTGAGTTTGAGGAAGGAAAATTGTTTGATCTGAAATTGGCTGACGAAGTAGACAGCTTCATGATGTTGGCTTCTAATGAAAACTTGCAGCAAATGCCACACTGGCGAACAAGGTCAGTAGTTTATACAGTACTGAAATCCAGCATATTACTAGCTTTTCTATAGACTTTCTCTTCTGCTTTAAGCCACAAAACAATAACTTGGACAAAACTAACACTGTTTGGGGGGGCTGACTTTATCTTGTTCATTTGTTTGTAAATAAATTCCACTTCTCTACATGGCTGCTCCAAAGGCCAATAGCTAATGGCAACTCAGTCTATGCCCTGTCCTCTCTGCCTCAGACCCAAGGTCCCTCTGTCAGGTTAGCCATCCACAGAAGCCTGATTCTTTCATTTTCATAACCTCCTTCCAAATTTGATAGTTCTGGTAACTGTTGCTGGTATGAGTCCTGTCTGCAGGAAAGACAGTTAAATCTTTCCTTCCCTAGTCCAGTGGTAGGTTGTCCTTCCCATCAACAGGAGATGGGCACCTAACGTCTATTTATGTCTCAAAATATCCTCAGCCATTTGTCCATTTAATCCTTAGCCTTTCCACTGGAACCACCAATCAGGACACCAGTCTTGGTGAGAACCACCAATCCACCAGCAACAGGACAGAACAGCACCATCTACAGAAAACTAACTAAACCACTCCTCATCCAGAGAAAATCACCAAGGCTAAACAGCCATTACACCGAGATAAGGGATGGCTTTCAACCTACAGCCTACAAAGCCCCACGTGTTTAACCATTGTTTGGATTGTTCAAAGCTGTCAATTGTTTTGAAAGGTTTTCAGTGTATTATTTTTGGGGTGGGCGGGGTTTTTAGAAGAGGTGAGATTTTTAAATATTAATACATTTAGGAGCGTTGTTGTTGTTGTTCAACCCTAAAAATGTTTCAAAAGTTGGTTCTAAGAACTCTGGCCAGAACTCTCATTTTTTCAGATTTCATAAGTTTGTGCAAGGCCAAAAAGCATTAATTTTATACAGTTATTAAAACTTGGAAGGTAAATGGAAGTTCATGAAAGTCAAAGTATTTTTTTAATGTGTAATTTCCCAGTCTTTTTCAAGATGTACATATTTTTGCTCCAATAACCAGCAAAGCTGTAAAGGGATCATTAAGGTCTTTTGACTCAGTGAAGAGTAAGGGACTCATTAGCATGTAGCTAACAGACATGATAGACTCATAAAGCTATTACAGTCTATCATGTTATTGTGACACTAATTCTATCTACCAAAAATTCTTGGGGAAAAGGTTACTGCCTATGCAGTCATTTTTCCAAATGCACTAAACTGTTAGTTTTTGAGGGCAACAATTTATTGGCCACAGAGACTAATCACCTGCTAACTCCCATCGTAAAGAACAAAGATGGTTTTACTTTTGAACCCCAAAGCAGCTTTTGAAACCAGCCATTTCTACATGCTACAATGACAGTGGCTACACCTAGTTTTATTTTATGCATAGTAAAACCTGCAAAAGAGATTGCCTCTATAAAGGAACATCGTGACTTAAGAGGTCACCCCAAAATATTTCCAAACATTCTGCATATTTTTTCTCTACCTTTATGATAAAACTCTCTAGTTGCGTCTAGACTGGCATGAATTTGCGCAAATGCTTTTAACGGAAAAGTTTTCCATTAAAAGTATTTGCGCAAGAGAGCATCTAGATTGGCACGGACGCTTTTGCGCAAGAAAGCCCCGATCACCATTTTAGCCATCGGGGCTTTTTTACGCAAAACAAAACTGAGCTGTCTACACTGGCCCTTTTGACTTTTGCCTGAACGGGAGCGTCAAAGTATTTGCGCAAGAAGCACTGATTTCTTACATTAGAACGTCAGTGCTCTTGCGCAAATTCAAGCGGCCAGTGTAGACAGCTGGCAAGTTTTTGCGCAAAAGTGACTGCTTTTGTGGAAAAACTGGCCAATCTAGACACAGCCTCTCTGCTTCGCAGCCAGACTTTGAAGACCAGTTAGGACAGCTTTACACACTGGGGTTATGCTTGTGGACTGAGACTGTATTTAATGACCACAGTTAAAAGCAAAAAGTGGAGATAACCTGGGGCTTATAAACTCCATGTACATATCCAAGAGATCACTTTACCAATGATATAGTGAGAGTTATTTTGAATTCATTCAGCATCACATTCCTGACAGTCACTTAAACCAAATGTGCACAATCACAAAGGGGGAGGGGAGTAACTATGTAAAAGTCTCAAATTAAAACACGAACGAAAAAGTAAAACATCTAATGCATCACACTGGGTTTAGCTACCTAGCGCCATCCCAGTGGAATGCCAAGTGTTTTTATATCTACTGTGTCTGCAAGAGGCAGAGCCAATGTGCTAGAAACAGAATTTCATGCCACAGAATTCCTTCTATGAGTGTAAACCCTCATATATACCACAAACATCTCTCTTTATTCCTCAGATATGTAAACAGCCTAGAACTCACCTGACAAATTATTACTGATGTGTTAGGCAGGGATTTACCAGCATCACCTGTGTTCTCATCATTATAGCCACCTTATCCTTAGCAGACACATTTTGGTCTTGTTAAGTAAACAAGACTAGCACTCTGAAAAGTACCCTGAGCACTTTATATTAGGTACTGGACTCAAATGAGCATTTCAATTAGATTCATTAAGGAAGTTATTACTTGTTAATTGAATAGCAACAGACTGCTAAGGATCACTTATTGAGGTCTGCTAAGTATGTAAGAGAGAAATCTACTCCTCCTGTAATTCCATCAGCAATAAACTAGTGTAATTAGATTCTTACTAACAAACTCAAATTGCCAGGAATGTTGAAGCAGATAATTGGCACTTACTACAGGTATTTTCCTTAGTTAGTGCAATATCAATTAACATACTTGCTAAATGTCAGTTTAAACGCTTAACAAATTGTTAATACCAATGGACTCTGGGTCACCTGGTTAAATATCGTTTAGATATTTAAACTTTCATAGTAAGAAAAAAATTAAAATACAAGTCTACTAATGGCTCCTTTTTAATACTACATGTCATATACTGTGGTACTCCTTTGGATTTTAACAGCCCCTTGCATCATAGGATCTCAGCTCTCTTGGCAATACAAACAAATTAAGTCTCCTGTATGCCTGGAAAATCTCATTATGACCACTTTACAGATGTAGAAATTGAGGCTGAGAGTGATTAAATGACTCATTCAAGATTCAGAAGGACTGTGGAAACCCTAGTGTAAAGTCCAGTAACAACAGTATTGAAGATGCGGTGTCAATGACTTCAGTGCAAGCTAATATATTCATGCTACAATCATAGCTTCATATGCTAGGTACTCTATGTTAGACTCAAATAGCTTCTGTTGCTTTCTACTAGTTTCACTTGCCCTGAGAACCAGTAGACCAAATATACTGCCTGGTTCCAAAATCTAGTTTGGCTAGTGGAACAAATTGGGCATTTTCAACTGGAATGTCTGCTCAGAAGAGGCAGGAACAGAATCCTATACCCCTTCTTCTGATCCTGCACTTTAACTACACAACTACTCGCTCTCTGAGTGTGCTAACTCCTTGTCTGAAATGGGAACACCTGCGCTTTCTGCTTAAGCTCACCCCCATTTTAGCCACAGGAATGGACCACTAGATAATGGACAGGGCCCTGTGCTTTTGGAGGCCCTCACCTCTTATTAATGCCCTGAGAAACCACCTTTGTGTGTGCACATGCCCATGCCCATGCCCATGCCCACTGACTGCAAGCTTTGTAGGGCAAGGACCATCTTTTTGTTCTGTGTTGTACATTGCCTAGCACAGGGGGGGCCAACCCATTCTGGGCAAAGAGCCAAGATATCAGTGGATCCAGCGCAAAGAGCTGGGGGGGGGGAAGGACTGCCCCTTTTGTCCCTGTAAAAGAAGCACCTGGTGGCATTTGGTCAAGCAAAGAAAAAAAAAAAGCTCTGCCCCTTTAAGAAAACACGTTTAGAGGCTTTTTGGCCACATCAGGCTCCCACCAGCTGACGCCATCTTTAATGCTACATCTTTAATGGCTGTGCTGGATGGCTCCCCTGCCCGGGTCAGCACAGGGAACCAGGAGGAGAGGGACATTTTTGGGGGTGCTGGGGCAGCTTTATGAGCCACAGGAGGGGCTTTGTGAGCCACACCCAGGGGTGGGGGGAGGAAGAGCCGCGTGTGGCTTGCGAGCCACGGGTTGGCCACGGCTGGCCTAGCACAATGGGGTCCTGATGTATGACTAGGGATCCTCGGTGCTACTATCATTAATAAACAAATAAAAGTTTTGGGTCCAAACCTCCTTTGTCCCATAGTGACAGAGTCCTGATTCCCCTCACAGAACTTGCCTGCATTCTTCCACAGGTTACACCTCCCTAAACCGGGACTCTGGTCTGGCAACGATGTTACTGGATGAGAGAGCGTTGGGACATGAGGGTCAGCAGCCGAAAGCCCTGCAAACGGCGAGGCTGGTGGCAGCAGGGCCAGGGCTTCGGCAGCCTGGTGGCGGTAGCGGGGCCGTGGTAGCAGGGGAAGTGCAGCCCAGCAACCCAGCTGGGGCTGGGGCAGCCGTGTATGCCATCCCAGCAGCAGGGCCGGGGTTGCAGCAGTCCAGCAGGCAGCAAGGCCGGCCACAGTCAGTCCAGCAGGTAAAGCCCATTGAGAGTTGTGGCAGTGGAGCAGGGGCCATGGCAACCCAGCTGAGGCCAAGCAGGCCGGCAGCCCAATCAGGGCAGCATGCCTGCCTGGCAGAGGAGCTGATGCTGCCACTGCAACCCAACTGGGACTAGGGCAGCTCAGCCAGGGGCTTGTGTTGCCCAGCAATGGAGCTGGTGTCATGGCAGTGAGGCCAGGGCTGGATGACACTGTGCCAGCAGTGAGGCCTGGGCAGCCATTCTGGAAGAAGGGCCGGGGCAGGGAGGGATGGCAGGCTGAAGGGGACAGTGGCAGAGGACCTCCCCTGGTCCGGCAAATTCCCTCATCAGGGACCGCTCAGGCCCAGAGGGTGCCAGACCAGGGAGGTCCAACCTGTACTAACAAACTTCTAAAACCAACTCAGCGTCAAAACTCCCCGTCAGCCCAATGTGACTTATCAGTGTCTGCCAGGAGCCCAGCATATTTCACTTCACACAAAGCCCCCACAAAACCTAGCGCTGGTTCTGTGCCCCCCTATTTCCTGAAGAACCTTGATGCATTTGAAGGATGGTTAAGTTCCACATGAACTACACAGAATTTAGGCATCTGGGGAAAAGGCAATTTCCAATAATAAATAACAAAGAAATTCTAAAATACTTTTTAAAGTTTCAGTCCCCTTATAAATTAGAGTTTGAGATGATACTCTAGTCCTTTGGAAGCCTTTTCTCTCTCCACCAGAAACAATGGTCTGTCTTCCAAGATCTTTGAATAATGTCTCTGCTCCTCTTGTAACATCTTCCTTGCCTATTTCTTATGCATAATAATGCTAATAATCTCACAGCTTTCAGTGACATTATTTCCCATAAGTGAATACCTAGTTTTATGCAGCGCTGTTTTGTTCACTGCCTTCTCTTCAGCATGTCTTTTTATTAAATGATATATCTACACACACACACAATTAATTTATTAGTTTCTATTATAAGTTGCTTGTATTGCACTTAATAGTATACATCTGAAACATTAACTGATATATTATAATCAATTAATCTGTTTCAGATGCATGCTATTAAGTGCAATACAAGCAACTTATAATAGAAACTAATAAACCAAGTGTGTGTGTGTAGATATATCATTTAATTTAAAAAAATACACACAGAAGACAATTTATCTTATGTAAATTGCAGCAATGCTTAAAGGGCCCAATCACGATTAGGGTACCACTGTATTGTGTACTTTATGAAGGTATATGAAGGCATGATCCATGGCCCAAAGCCCTTACTTTGTATAGTTAACCGAGGGCCTTTTTAATGGGAAATTAACTTAATATCCAATAAATTATACACGACAAAGTACTATGTGCAGCAGTATAGCAGAACTGTGTATTTTGCGCTACATCCACAGCTTGGATTTCTGCAGCTACTTTCTCAGAGATTAATTCAGCTTCACAATGCTCCCATAATCTAAGCAAACACTTTCCCCATTTT